>OV815279.1:11898987-13168689 GCA_929108145.2 Limnephilus rhombicus | reverse complement strand
TGTATGTATTATAGGTTAGTGGTATGTTTTAATATGTAGTGTAAGTGGGTCATTTAAAAAAAATGTTATTTTAAATTTTCTACGAGCGATATTATACCAAATGGGTTCAAAACGACGTATTTAAAATTTTTCAAATTTCTGATACGATCTTTTTCCACAGGATTCACTTCAAAGTTTTGAAAATTTTCATTATGAGGGGTTATTTTTAGTGTACGAGCATATAAAAGTAACTTTGAATCCTTTAAACCATTTTGCTGTAATCTTCCGTGGATAATATAGTGTATTTTTACGAAATCATTTACAAAAAGTCCCAAGATTGAATTTCTCAAAATAATGCGCAAATTTGAGAGTAAGAAGGACTTTGCTGGTATTTGAATACACTGTCTTGATATAATTTGAATTATATATTTGTTTAACAAACAAATCAAAATATTCCGTCTATTTCGTTTTTTATTAAAAATAGTCCATTTTTAATGGTTTATCTAACATTTTTTAAAGATTTAACAAGGGTGGGTTTTTCTCTATTATGTGAAATATGAAAGTCAATCCGGAGGAAGAAGATGATATCCAAATACTATTTAAAAAAAATACGTGATTTTATATCTCAATTTAACACCCCTTTATCACTATTAGACAAATCCAAACGAGGATTTTTTTCCATACATTCGTGACCCACTCTAATGTAGAGTGATACTAAAAATTTGAAATTTTTTTTTTAATTTATCATAACGCATTATTATTATTACGAACCTTGTATCTCAAAACTAACTCTGACTTACGTTCCAATCCAAACGAGAATATTTTTATCATGATGCCAGTGAAGTTGCAGAATATTTCTGAAAAGACTGAAAACGGATGATGAAAAATCAAGTTTGGTTTGTGCAAACAATTTTATTTATCCACGGTTTCAATGTGAAAATGCTCACATAGTAAAAACATAATTGTATTTCAAGAAGCTATATTTGGCGATTAATACGAAGCGACTGCGGGCTTAGGCGACGTTATATCAAATAGCATTCTACATCGTGAAATATTTACATTTAGTCAGATTAAAGTTTGGACGTCACAACTAAGAGGACGGGTTTCCAAAAAAGATTAAATCAGACTGCAAACATCTAGAATAGATTTTATTAGGGTAGGAATTAATTCAAAACAAAGCATAATTTTATTAAATGATTAGCGCAGACTAGTGGAAAATCACCAAATAATAATAATATCGTTATACTCGAATTTGTAAAGAGCGGCAGATGCCATTCAAATAAATAAATTGATTCTCCCTGCATGTCCTTTCCCGTGCGTCCCCGTTCCCTTCCACCTTCCCCGCCTTCCCCCACCCTCGTCTCTTCCCTCTCCGCGAAACCCACCTCCCCCGTTCCCCTGGCCCTTTCCCCCTTACCGCTAAATATATGAAATACACACATTTTCATTTATACAAATTTCATAACGCCAGAGCTTACTATTATATATAACCTATCATATATAACCTAAAAAACCCCATCAAATACAGTTATTCACTTAACAATCACAGTTTAATGTCAGTACCTGTAATAAGGGACCTCGGAATAACCTTCGACACTAAACTACTATTTATCAACCACATTGATATCATTACTAATAAAGCTATGAAAATGCTGGGCTTCATTCTAAGACTATGTAAAGATTTCAAAAACATTCATACATTTAAATTACTATATACAACTCTGGTTAGGAGTCATTTGGAATATAATTCGCCCATATGGAACCCTCTCTACAAAAGCCACGCAAACTCCATTGAAAAAATCCAACGCAAATTTCTCAGATCAATTAATTTCAAATTCTGAATTCCCGCGGATAACATAAACTATGATTTTCTATTACAAAAAATGCGACTCTTATCGTTAAAAGATAGAAGAATACTCAATGATCTTATTTTTTATTTAAAATAAACAATAACTGGTTTGACTCCCCTGAATTGGTATCGTTAATAAATTATCATGTACCTAGTAGAACAACTCGACTCAAAACACCTTATTATTGCAACAACACTCTCAGTAATGCAGAACAAAATTCAATAATACATCGTTTACACACTTTAGGTAATGAATTTGCTCATATCGATCATGCCGAAAGTCTGTCATCATACAAAAGATGCATTAGACAAAATTTATCTGCTAGTACTACCACGTAATCATAATAAATAAATAATCATGTAACCATAATATTATGTCCTACCAGTATGCACTCTAATACCTATGGCTTAGAAACATATCATAGTTACCTACTTTTCATATCGCTTTGTATACTCCGTAATACCTTCCTTTTTTTATTATATATATTTTTTTTAAATTTTTGGTTATCTTCAATATTTGGCTCCTAAGAGCATTTCTTACTGTTTACTTGTCATACTTTTTTATATTTATAACTTTTGTAATTTATATTATTTACAAAGGTAACTTATAGTTTATATTATTTCCTGCCTTTCAACTTTTTATCTTAACTTCTTACTTTTACATTATACTTTATATTTTATAGTTTACACTTTTACTTTATACTTTCATTTTATACATCATAATAATTCTATTTACTACTCATTACCTTAACTCCTTTCTTTTACCTTTTGTTTTTATATTTAACTTTACATTTATATGTCACTTTCTAATGTTATTGTATTATAATATATATATAAATATAATTATGTCAATGGCACATATCGTGCCGTATATTTTTGAAATAAATAAATCAATAAATAAATATATGTTATTATGATGTATGAGCTATATTATTGTAAAGTTTCATTAAAATCCATTCAGAAGTTTTTGCGTGAAAGAGTAACAAACACACATACATCCATACAAACTTTCGCGTTTATAATATTAGTAAGATTGTATTTTTCCTTAGGAGAGGTGCAGACATACGTTCACGGTTTGTCCAATTTTTGTCTGTTGACATTTGGTGTGTAAGAAAGAGGGGCAGCATTATATGTTTAAGAACAAAAGCATAACAATCAGCTCATTGCCATTTGAATTTTCAATTTTTGGAATTCACTCACAACTCAATATTATACTTATCACAATATTCCTGCAGCTCTTTCAAAAGATGAGAATTCGTTCCATACAAAATATATGAGGAAAAGAATTTTCTTCATAATTAATTTTTGCGGTGTTTTTAATAGCTTTTCTGCTATTCGGGGCGGAAACACATCCAACATATCAAAGATCAGAAAAATCGGTCTAGCCGTTCTCGAGATATAAATGGTGTAACTAACCCGACTTTGTTTAATATTATTAAAGACTAGCTGGTTCCCGGCACGCTTTGCGATGCCATTTAATAAATAAATTATTTATCCCTGCGTGTCCTTTCCCATTCGTCCCGTTCCCCTTCCGTCTCCCTTTCCTTCACACACTCTTTCCGGCACACCGCCTTCCCTCTCCCCACTCCCCTCGCCCGCTTCCCCCGTCCCGCGAACCCTCCTCCCGAGTTCCACCCTCCCGCATTCCATTCATTCAGTCCCGGTACATACAGTTTTCAAACAGCTCGCGTGCGACCTATTGCATTTTTTTATACAAATTTCTTCATGCCAGAACTCACCAGCAGTTTTACACAAACTTTGTCCTGACCATAACGAATACAACAAAAAAAGAATTATCCAATTTGGTAAGGTCGTTCGATTTCATTTCGGCGATTCATTTTTATTTATATAGATAGATTATGATTGTAGGATTTGTGAATTTTACCATTCGAATTTTAGTATACTTGAAAAATTACAACATTTGTTATTTCCACAATCAGATTCGGTTCTCAAAATTAAAGCAATTTATAGATACATTATATTGAACCGGAGTTAACAAAAATATACCACCGAAAATTATTCACTTATTTATTAAAATTGTTTAGATTATTCCAAATCTTCTTGTCTGCTTCCTACAGTCTCACAATGAGATGCCATAGTTCCACTTACTGCGGGCAATTTGAATACTTTTTCTGTCACAAAATGTCTATTATCGGCGTACTTCGAATTTTTTTTTTGATTTCCGTAGAAATTCGGGACTAAAAAAATCCCTGTGACAAAGGAGCACTTTGATTAAACCCGATAATTAACCCCCAGCGAACAGGCGGAGCTTTTGCTAAATCGGAAAGGTAATAGGGCGGGGAATTGGAGCGGTCATCGAACAGCCCATCGCGCAGCCCTTCCGGCGCGTGTTTTAATGGATTAACATATCTCTAGGAGATAACTTATAATTTGCAGAACAACTTTGAATACGGAAAAAATTATTGAAAATACCAGAGGTGGAGACATACAATACAATTCAGAACACGGAAGTTGAAATTAGTGAAGAAATCATTATTTGAGAAGTTTTTTTTTTTTTTTAAATAAAGAGTAAACAACAATGCTGTACTTTAATCATTAAAAGTCAAATACACTATTGTATAACAACCAGAGCGACCATGCGTAGTAAATAAATTTTGCCTCGATCGCTCAAGATTTCCCAAAAGATCATTTTTTTAATTTTTCGAAAACATAAAAATTTGGAGACATAAAAACTTATTAAAGTGATATATAGCCAATGAATTACTCTGTTTTTTACATTTATCTCATATTTGTAGGATTTATTAAAAAAAATATAAAAAAATCGTAAAGTTTATAATCGCGCGAATCCTGCGTGTTTGTTGCTTTGAAACTGCCGTGAGGGGTACTTATTTGAGTCAACATAGAATATTTTCAGTAATAATATATTCATATATTTTTAGCATGTAATTATTAACCCCACTAGGGTTTGCCTGTATCGGGGATAATAATTTCACAATTTAATAAAAATAACACACGCAAATATCGGTCATGCAAAACAGTTAAGTAAAAGCAAAATAATAAAATTTAAAAATAAAATGATAAACAGAGAAAATAATAAGTGATAAAAATATATGAATTAAAAACAAAGTGTTGAGAGATCAGACAAAATGTTCTCATTCATAATATCATTAGTTCATACCATTTTCAACAATAGATAAAATTAAAAAAATATACGTACTTAGGTTTTTTTTTTTTAAATATGTGTAAAAAATAAAAAATAAAAAAAAAACAATGATTTATAAGCGATTACATTAGAGCGAATCTTTCTTATGCAATATTAAAGTTACTATCAAATAATTATGAAATAAATATTAAAGAAACCGTTTTGATCACAAAATTATTGTTTTCATTCCATTTAAGTGACCGTTTTCATTAAAATATGATTGTATTTTATAGTGTAAGTGACACCTTAGAAATCTTAGAAATGCCATCCGTGTGATCTTTTAGTTTTGACAAAGTTATGGGATACGATAACCCATATATGTTTTTTTTATTTATTATTAATTTGTGTTATTAATCAAATAAAATTTATTTGCAACGCCGGGATTCGAGTGCGAGTCAAGAGGCTTATCGCTGGAGTACGCCGGTTATAATGATAAATAATCCCATCCGGGCGTCGCGGGTTCAATTCCTCGGCTGGCTAAGTCCTCCATCACAACACAAGCAACATTTTCGGCTTTCTGTGGTGGTAGTAGGAGATTTTCAAACATTGTTGGTTTATTTGTAACCCGGGAATGTTTGTCTTTCTTAAAAAAAAAAAATAATTTGGAACGCAATTTCACGTATTCACTGAATAGATATCGGTGTATTAACAACATCCCCGAAGTAAGCTTAATTTTTCCATAAGGCCAAAATGTTTTATAATAAGTCAATCGGTAATATTCGGTTTCTTTCAAACCGTTATCGATCTCACTTCTTGTTAAGTGGATTAGCTGGTCAGGTGTTCAGGTCTAAAATACGATTCTTATGCCCAGGAAAATAAACATTTCTGAGAAATTTTATCCACACTGAAGTTGTATAGAATGTATAGTGTACAAAATCGTTGTCGATGTTTGATCCAAGATTGATGAACACAAGATGGAAAGGTCCCCTACTAACCCAGGTCATTAGAACCTGTCAACTTTCAGCCGTCAAATTGACGTTTTGTGAAAAGGTTACGAAGAAAAGTGCTTAACAAGCCCTTCCGAGCATCTTTTACAATTAGAGTTATTGCCTACGCATGGTTGCTTTTATAAAATGCCAAAATATACGATAAAAAATTTGGAGGAAGTGAAATGAGATGTTTTCAAACTTTTGAATTGCTGAAAGTAATAGTACCCAATTTCTGACTTCGTACAAATCATGAGTACGCTCGCTCCCTATTGAATTTGGTAGTCAAGAGCACTTAGGCTGGTGCGAAAGATGTGCCAAGGAACGAGCGTCATTGATTCTTTTGGCCCCGTTGCATAGTGGGAAACAACACAAATACGCCGTACACGTTTGACATTTACCACGATACGGGCCTTTGCCTAGCTTGGTAGTCGAAAAATCATGTAAATAAACCAGTAACAAACAAAATGAATAAATATATTTTTTTTAAATTTGTCACGTCGTTTCCACGACTCGTTATAGAGTTCGATAGCTCGACTGTGGACCGATTTGCCGGCTTCTATGTTTCCTCCCTTCTACAAGATGGGTCTCTCTTTAAGCTTCATAATCTCTTTTTTATCGCCTCAAAAAGATTCCCCACACATTATACTCAAAATGACATAGGCCTTGTGAGAAATTATTTTTCTGGAGTGAAGTTAGTCTAAAAATGTAGTGCTTTGGAATAGCCGATACACAACCCCCTTCGATTAACTGGGAAACAGATGTCATTTGTATTTGCAATGAAAAAGATGATTTATTCTTTTTATATTGCACTTTGGTATAATACAATAACGGAACCGATGAGATGTGAACATTTTACCAATGTTTTTCTATATTAAAAGCAGTTAATCTTGAATAAAAAACGCCTCGACTTCTCACACCTAAAGTCATTCCGCCATTGATTCTTCCATTCAAAATGACAACACCCGTTGAAAGTAAATAAAACTATCGATGGGTGATGACGTCACACAATCCACCATAGATACGGTGGTTTACAGGGGGTCTTGAAAAATTAAAATTTTGACAATTATTTTGACTGTTAAAACTAAGTATAAAAATAAAAATGCAGTTATTTAAGTTAGAAGGTCTATATTCATTAAATAAAATAATAAAAAAATGGACTGGAGTTCTCTATTTTTCCAATGTCGACATTTGAAATTTGCGAATTTGGTTAACGACTAGCGAACTGCATGACAATCATTAGTTTACCTTACCGCATTCCCCGGAATTAATGGTCGGCAGTTTATTCGCGTATAAATTGTTAGCGCGGAAATAATATTTTAGTAGGTGTTTACCGAAAATTTAAGAGCGTTTAACGAGCCAGCGGCCAAAAATCCACATTTCGTCGAAAGTTGTTCTTACGATTGTACAGGGCGGTTCCAATGAGAAAGATTAAGTATTCTCTGAACCAGCTTTTTAAAATTATAACTCAATATCGATTTTATTTCATTCCAAAGTTGCTTTAATTTATACCTACATCCAAAAATGCTGAAAGACGTGATGATAAAACTATTAAAATTATGTACTTTTTGTAATTATTTTTTGATTATAAGTATTTACCATTTTTCAATAATGTCTAAGTTAAATATATATCCTCGTATTCTAATGAATACGGGCACGAAAAAAGGGTGCAGGAGGCTATCAAGTAATTTGAAAGCATTATTTTGTAATTGTATTTTAAAATTTTGATTTCCTCAAAAAAAGAGACATGTCAAAATCAGATTTTATCAAATCGACAAATTCAATTTTCCTTATAACTGGTCAGTGACAATTAATGGAATAAATTAAACCATTTTTTAACCCTTAACGAGACAGGGATTTTGTTTAATTTTCTGATTTCATCATCATTTTTTTTTGAACGGGAATTACTCAACAGATGGTATTATTTACTGTAAATTGGTGAAACAGTTGATGTTAGCTTTTCCCGTAGATTTTATTGTCAAAATAAAAAGTCTACTTTGATTTACTTACCTGATTGTTCCTAGTTTTGTTAGGTTTACTTTTAAAAAGGTAATTTTTATGAACCAACCTTTCACTTGAAAATTAAGCCTACAATGATGAAAACTGGAAACCATAAACTCGTTTCAGTAAATTTATTATTAAAATAAAATTGCAATTAAATGATATTTCTTTTTATTTTTGGAGATCAAAATTTGTTTATTGAAAAAGATAAGCCTTAATTTTATTACAAAGTTCGCTCCAAATTTCATTATGGTCTGAAACATTCTTTCAAACTTTTGCTGAAGCAAAAAATTCAAACGCATTCAGGCTTTGAATAAATGTGAAAATATTCACAGAACTTTTCTAAAAATGTTTTTTTTGGTCGAAAAATTAGACGAATAAATCGTTTAAGCAATGCGGCGCGTTTTTCACATAATTTTGAAGATTATGTTTTTTTTTAGACTGGCTATACTGACATTTTTTACTTTAACAAAAGAACACTTGAAAAAGCGTGCGATCCTGTTTAACATCCTTGTTACTTTTATTGACGGTTAAAATTTAAATTTAGTTCATGATTTAGCTTTTTGTTGAAAAAGACGACCACATATTACTTTGTGTAATGAACGTAGATCGCAGTTCTTTTAAATAACAAGTGAACGTATGTTTGGAATTGATGTACAACGCGAACGGAGGGTATATAAAGCGAGTTTGCGTGTCAGAGGTGCTCTTTCTCTTTAAACCACAACAGGAGTAGTGCTTGAAATATAATACTGCCAATCTCGGAGTCTATATTTTATTGTACCGGCATCAAACAAAAGTACACACGTATCGTTGTCGCTACTTTGTAATGGAGCCGCTACAGAACCCCATGTGTGTATAATACATGACAGTTCATTATGAAGGAATATCCGCAAATTATGCTAGAGTGTTTTTACCGTCTCTGTCACCGAACGTCACATTAGAGGGCAAACTTTATGGAACATCAACAAAAATTAGATTACCGACCCTTTTTTGTTCCTCCCCGTTGGCGACCCATCTCGGTAAGGAGAACTACCCTTTAGACGGGGGGGAGAGTGGGTGCTCATAATGTTCCGGTGAGAAGGTTAACGTATTTCTGCGTGAATTTTCCTGTCGGAATTACAAAGCTGATAGCTTCTACTAAAACATGTCATCGCCTTTTAGATAAGGGATTTAGTGACGTGATGATGGTAATTCTATGAATAATAATTGGTTCTGGATATTGAGGGCTTAATATCTATTATGCACGAGTTTGGATGGGAATATTTCAAATTTTGTGTTAGTTTAGAGATATCTATCATTATCGACAAATGGTTACAATGCGTCAATAAAGCGTTTGTAATATAATATGTTTTAGTTTCTTTAACAACGATGGAGGAAAGTCGATTCTACGTACGTTTTATCGAGTTTATTTATTACATGAATTCAGATTAATTAATATGGATGTAGATTTTTGTATCAACAATGGCGTGCATTGCTCTATGATCAAAGATAGGCTGGATAAAAAAATGTACACAGAATATTTGAACATAGCCACTATTTTATTATATTCCGTAAATTTTGTGGCTTGAAAAAGCGAGAACCAAATATAAACACCGAATCGCATTAATGGGTTTGTATTTTGTTTCTATTATCTGTGGTTTGTATCTTTTAGTGGCACATAGTTAGTTATATATAAAACATACTGTCTATGCCATGTAACTATGCCAAATACGCCAATACGAATAGCCATGCATGGTGTCACTATTGGTTCCATGACAGTTGGTCCAGCGACATTTGGTCCGGCGACAATTGATCCGGCGACAATTGGTCCGGCCGAAAGTTTAAAAGATGTTTTCTTCTATATACGGCCGTACAACCAAAGTCGATATACTTATATCTGAAGGTATCTTGAGTGAAAATCCGTTGAAAAATCATTTTTACTAATAATTTCGACTCTCCGAAGTAGCATGCGGCAATCACAAAATACGACATACTTATACGTGCAGTCGGCTTAGCAAAAAAACATTTTGGTATGGTGTGATGCTGAAGGTAGTGGGGAGGGGAAAGAAATGTGTAAAATGTACCTCGCTATTCAGATATAGTCATTAAATACGGCTAAAGCCATTTCAAGTAACGTTACAATTCTGAATGAATACTGACGAATAGCATAATACGACATCCTAAATCTTAAGTAGATATTGCACATGTAAGTATGTCGTATTTTGGTATTGACCAATTGTCGGGTCACCGTCACTATTATATTCTTTTATGGTTCGTTTTTCTTACGGAAAGCGCTTTTTAGCCTTTATGGACTGCACGATTTGGGAGGCAGGTATGAGTACCCCAGCCCCGGAATTGGATTAACTAACACCCCTGCCATCATCCCAAGTGGTTCGCTATGTTTGTGCTAAGCAAATGTGACAGGGCTTGGAGTTAAGTTTTGTCTAAGTCTTGACCTTTTTACCTCTCCTGCCGGAGTCTCTCGGAGCCTTGTACCGCAGTGGGAGGGATGAATTCTCACGACGGTCACTCCTAGTAATATAAGTTGACCCCCAGATTCCTATCCACACCTCATACCCTTTCCTTCCCAGAACTTACTCTCCTTCCTTTCCCTAAAAATAACCTCCACACAGAAACCCCAAAGATGATATAGGCCCCAAGAAAAAAATGTTTTCCAAAGGGCCTCATATGTACGTATATACCTCTGCCATAGGTCACCCCAAGTGGTTCGCTACGTTTGGTGATTTAGCAAGGGTGCCCGGGTTCATGGGGTGAGGTTTGTCTAGGTCTTGGAGGCGGATGACCAGGACATACTGAAACCCAGATTCCTACCCACCCTTAAACTCTTTTCCTTCCCAGAACTCTCCTCTCATTCCTTTCCTTAAAAAAACCCTCCACACAGCATCTCCAAAGATGACATAGGCCCTGAGGGAAATTATTTTCCTCAGGGCCTCCTGTGTGGAGCTCATGTAAAAAAAAAATATATATATATATATACATATATATATGTGAAGCTAATGTAAATTTAAAAAAAAAATTCTCGGTATCGTTTAGCTTACAATTTTATCAGGAATCGAGAGATCGTGGGAATGTTAAAAATATTTTTACTTTAATTTTATTCTATAAATAAGTATCATTATTCATTACATATGTTAACGTTTAATTTATATTTTACAATTATTCCTGAAACAATCTTTATTATAATATAATAATATGTGTGTTTAATTTTGATCTTATTCAACACCATCTAATTATTCTAATAATACTCATCTTTAATGTTTATCCTATCATATACTACTTGCTAACAACACGGCCCAAGTTAGCATAGCAGGTAGGTAAAATCCATATGTAACAAATAATTTAATAAAATTTTAAATAAATAAAATCATCGATTGAAACCCAAAAAGCGGTATATCACTTAAGGACTAGAATTCGAAGGTTTCTTTATCGCAAATTTCTGCGATTTCTTAAAAACATGTAACTTATTTTATTAATAAGTGACTTATTTTTTCTTTCATTTCTAAGAGCTTCGTTAATAAGTGACTTATTTTTTCTTTCATTTCTAAGAGCTTCGTTAACACTACGGTACACGCGCCTCTAAAACGTTCATGAGTGCTCTCGTGGGCTTCACTTGTAGCCCATTTTAAATTGAAATATACTGATAGATAATCGTTTAATTTTTAAATAAAACACATTTATTATAATAAATTACATTTATTAAGTAAAACGAAATTAAAAAAATACATCTTCTCTTTCTTAAACTTAAAATATTAACAAAACTTCAGACTTCTCAAAAAATCACCTAATTTTTACTTATTTGAGATCAATCAACTTTTGGTGCAATTCTTACATTTGTTTAAACTTTTTTTTTTTAATTTTCATTACACGAAGGACAAATAAAAATTTGGTGATCATTCATCAGGACAAATTAAAATTTGGTAATCATTACATATACGCCTTATACAGTTTTCCTTGGGTTTCTTTGTGTTTCGCCATTGCACGCATGGGCTACATACGTAGCCCAACAACTTTAAATTGTTATTTTTCACACGTGCGCCAGCGTCGATCGCTCACGCCACACTGAAAGCGTCGAGCACCAACCAATCGAAGCTTAGCTAGAGACTCGAAGTAAAATCACGCGATTTCACGAAATTACGAACAAAAACAATACCCTGGGCTACATATGTAGCCCATGCGTGTTAATAAGTGACTTATTTTTTTTTTTCATTTCTAAGAGCTTCGTTAATAAGCGACTTATTTTTTCTTTCATTTCTAAGAGTTTCATTAGTTCACATCCAATCCACCATTCAGAATTGAAACGTTGCTTGAAATGGCTTCTGCCGTGTTTGGTGACCAGATCTGAATAGCCAGGTACTTCCCCACCTTCCTCTTCCCTAACTCCTTCCCCTCCCCACTGCTTTCAGCCTCACAACATACCCCAATTGGGGATGCCATAGTCCCACTGGCTCCAGACGGGAGCAGTTGGGACTCTTGTGCGGTATTCATGTAAAAAAAAAATCATTAATATGGCAGTTATTTTGCATATGGAACGACATAATTCAAAAAGTTGTGTATATTGACAGCTTATCTGGCACTCAGGATGCCGCGCTAAAACTGGCGGCTTTTATCAACCGAATGTTGCGGCCTTCTCCTTTAGCGAACGTTTCGGACAGCGTCACAATGTTCATCATCGGGGCAGATGTGTTAGATGGTACACTGTAACGTTTTCCTAAACGTTAAATGCCCCAAAAATTAAACACTATTTACAATTTGTGATGCGGGTATGGGTACCATCGCCCCGGGAACCAATTATTGGAGAATCATCACCCCTGCCACAGGTCACCCCAAGAGGTTCACTACGTTTGGTGACTTTGCAAGGGTGCCCGGGTTCATGGGATGAGGTTTGTCTAGGTCTTGGTGGCGGACACTACGTGGCAGGCTGGATCGGAGGATACTGATTGAGGGAGGTCTTTTGACATCTCTAGCTTGATTCTCCCGACCCTTCGCCTTGCACTGAAGTGTGAGGAATAGATTCATACGTCTTCACTCCTGGCCACACTGACCCCAGATTCCTACCCACCCCTCATACCTATTTCCTTCCCATATCTTTTTCCACTTCCTTTTCCTTAAAAAACCCTCCGCACAGCATCTTTAAGATGACATAGGCCCCTAGGGAAATTGTTCTCCTCGGTGCCTCCTATGTAGAGCTAATGTAAAAAAAAAATATATATATATATATATATATATATAATGCCTTAGGCTGTGAAAATCTAAAATCATTTTTTGGGGCTGCCTTCTGTGGGTCTAGAAGTGTGCTACCATCATAAGTAGGTACGATATTAGCCCCATTTACATTTCATTTATTTACATTAACATATTGGTGATTTTAAATTAATGTTCTCTACCTGCGAGGCAATGAAATAAAGGTTTTATTTAAATTGCACTCCGGTGATACTGAAATAACGTTTTTGAGTGAATAAAAAAGCATCACGGCCCCATAGCTAAGTGTTCTACGCATTTGATTTTGTTTTGGAAGGTTGCGGTATATTATTTCTATTCCCGCCTTTAGCACAGTTAAAGTACCAAGGGAGGCCGACATTACACCCTTACCTTAAAAAAATTACCCTTACCTTTTTGAAAAAAATACAGGGATAAATATTCTTCATATTAATCATAAAGGAAAACGTTTAGATAACTCAGAAGCTTTGGAAATTAAAAAAATCCCTTAAAAATAATGAATCTATTATCAACAAACAAAAAATATTGTCATATAGCCCAATCATGGATTTGTTCCCCTACCCACCCACTCTACACTAAAACCTACCCACCCAATCTACATTATTAACTAACAACGGCTCCACCCCTTACCATAATAAAACATTGTTCGAAACTGTCAAATTAGTATAAGCTTTCCCTGACGAAGGAACGTTTGTTCCAAAACCGGTCGGATTTGCACATTATATAAGTGGTTTTTACAAAGTTGTATTGTTTCATTTTTCTATAATGGATAACCACAAAGTAATAGCTACATTCAAAAATATTTAAAATAATATTTGCGGCACGTCCAGAATGGAAGATACTCTTGGTATCGTCCTGGTTTAAGACCACCATTCAGAATTGAAACGTTGCTTGAAGTGGCTTTGACCATGTTTTGGTAGCCAGATCTGAATAGGCACGACCATCCACACATTCCTCTTCCCCTGTTCACTTCATTTAGTCTTGAAAAATACCCCGATTGGGAATGCCATTGTCTCACTGGCTCCAGGCGGTTGGGAATATTTGGGAAATTGTGTGTATTCCCGTAAAAAAAATTATCGAACAACTTTAAAACAATTAACTAACTAACTAATCATCACGCCGTTTCCTCGCAGGGTTAGGCAGAGAGGACGGACCGCCAAACAACTCGGTATTGGCACACGGTCTTTGCCTCACTCACATTCATATATCGTCTCATACATACTCTTCTACTATTCTGACTTTTGACATAGCTCGACTCAAGTATCTGATTCACTTGATCGTGCCATGTCTTCTTCGGGCGTCCCCGACATCTTGTACCATTCACGTTTGCGTCATATATTATTCTCACACTATTTTCTTCTATCATTCGCTCTATATACCCAAACCATCTGAGGGTCCCTTTCTTAATTTTACTCATTATGCATACATTAGCCTTACATTCTTTGCGGATATCCACATTTCTCACACGATCATACATGGTTTTATCACACATTCGCCTCAGGAATCTCATTTCAACAGCATTCAGTTTACTTTCATCCTTTCTCTGCCAGTTCCATGCCTCACTGCCATTAGGGTAAGTATTAGAACTCCATTGTAGTTGCTAGCTTCGCTTCTATTGATAGTTTTTTATTAGCGCCAATGGCATTCAGTCCTCCATTAATGGAGTTACCTACATTTACCCTGAGTTCCCGGGGAGTGAAAATAATTATTTTGATAATATTGCTTAAAAATGCCAAATGCTTGGTACTAAAGGAGACGGAACTACGACATTCTCAAATTGTGTAATGCAGTCATGTTGAATGTTGAAGAGATATAAAGGAAAATAGAAAGGTTATAATACCTAGCTTTTAGCTCTGGGTGTCTAGCTACGTAAAATTGAGAGCTTTAGAATATCGGATCGACAGGCATAATTTCCAACGATTTTATATAGATATCTCGACAACTGGTGACAACAGAACCGATATTGATGGGCAATAAATAAGAAATCGATTTTTATTCGTTTTTGAACTGCTTTCTTTCTCAAAAACAGAACGGCATAAATTGATGAGTTAAAAGTGGAAATAAAAAAAGTTTTCGTGCGCATTAGTTCTCCATATTTTTCGATAATTGCTTTCGATAAGTCTTTTAACGCATTTTAAATATTGCCGCACAGATTGTATGCATATTTGGAAACTGATAGAAGCGAGCGTTGAAATGGATTTTGCCGCGTGGTTTTTTCGACACGTTTGACTTCCGATGAATTGGGAATTAATGAGTCCACTGATTCGAAATAAAATGCTTCGAGGATACATTTTCCACCAAGTCGTTTAATTTTGCTCCATCGCCATTTAAATTTCATATGGGTAATACAGTTTTTGAACTTCGATAGATTTCGCATAAAACTTCAGATTCTCATGAATTTTGTAGAGATGGTAGGTACATATTATACCATCATTGGAATAAAACTTGGCAAACGTTCAAGAACGTCACAGAAATTAAGAAAGTTTGCATAAAGTAGCGCTTGGGTAGGCACCATCATTATATGCAGTTACGTATTTAAGTTGTTCATGAGAAGCATTTAAACCCTCTAGGTCTAGGCTAATTAGTTCGCTTTTGGGAACAGTTCATATAGGCCTTATAGATATCATTGTGTCTCCCTTGCTGTCATGGTAATAAATGTGGTCTAAACAGAATTTAGATTATTGGAAAATTATAATTAATTATATTATGTTGGAAAAAAAATTAAAAACCGAGTTTGCATTTCACATGCGGTAGAAGTCTAACCATCGGAAAACAAAAGTAGACAAGAGTAGAGAGGTTAAGGTTCTGCAACCGGGCCCGAAAAGAAGAAGATGGGGAGATACGAAATTACGAATGATAGAGGAGAGCGCTAACATTTACAACGACAAAATCGATGCGAAAATTGCGAAAATGTTTAACAAAACACGACTCGTTTAAAAAAGAGCAAAAATCTCGCAGGCATTATCTTAAACAGCATTTAAAGAAACACTGTGATTTTTTTCATACACATAACTTGTAAAACAACTGAAACAAACGTGTTAATAATAATTTTTGGAGCATACTTTGCGATTTTTTCTATCGAGGGAATTTTATATCATTTGCGTTTCGGCGCGGGCAAAGTCTAGATATGATTTTCAAGAATAACATTTTTTTTAAGACCTTTAAACCATTCCGTATTTAAGGGAAATATGTAATAAATCGGTACAAATCTGGGTTGCGGGACCTTAAGAAGCACCGTACAAAGAGGAGACCGGTATACTATCTCATTCTCTCGCAGGTTAAATCCTATATGTGTATTTTAGTCTCTTTTTGGTGCCGTAATTTTATGTTTTATCGAGTTTTAAATTGCAACGGTGCTAAAGAATTTTTCACTTCAAAAACACGATGTTTTATATTCGATTCTAAAAATAAAATTAAAGTTTTGTAATAAAATTACTTTTTTTACAAAAAGTGAGGCGACAATAAAGTTAATTATACATTTGTCCAATAAAATAGGTGTGTGTTTTTATTATTTTTTTGTTATCACTAGTTATCAGTAATGTTATTTAGAAAAAAAAACATTTTATCATCGCATTAAAAAAATTATATTTCAAAATTTATATACATATTTTTAATGAAAGTGTATTTCATCACATTTTAAAAACAGTTTTTATTTTACTGGTACGTTCAGAAATATTCCATGTATTTCGATATTATTGCAAAGTGGAAATTTTCTGACCTTCCGACAGAATATGCTCGAGGTCTGATGGCACTAAATTGATTTAAAAAAACAAACATTTTAGATACCTTCAAAATTTCAATCTTATTTTGTTCTCTTGCAAATAATTCTTGAAAATCAGTTACCGCATCTGGGAAAAAACTAATTCCCAAACGAGGACAAAACTCCTCCGAGCTAAGCCTAATTTTTTGGAGAGGTTGAAGAAATTTCTAGAAAATTTTAGAGGCAGTTCGGTGGTTCTTACCGATGAAGGCAGAATTCCTTAAGTGGTGAATTGGGTCACTAGAGAATATCATTAGCAGCCTTCCCGCCCAACCGGGAGGGGCGGTACTCAAGGGGAGGGCGGGGGATCGTGGGTGCTTTAAAGGGGATGTGGGGGAGGGGTGACACGGGGAGGACGCAACCCCTGACTTGAGATTTTATTGTTTTCATTTATGCTTCGGGAATTCAAAGAAAACGTATCAGAGGCATTTTGGGTTCCCTACGACAGACTTCAGCAGTCAAAAATATCGAATAAATTTCTTCTGATAAACTACGTTTTTTTATTGAGCGCCTTTCAGCAGAATGAAACATTATTATTCGTATTGTTACATAAAAATAATGTAACAAGTGAAGTAATCTGTGAGTGGGTACTTTTAGTGTGAAATTAATGAACATTTTACTTAATTATATTGGTAGCATTGAAATGTTTATCTCTATTGTGTTGGTGATACTGAGTATCTGCACAGAGGGGTTCACTAGGCAGGACTGGCCTTGAACTCCTCATTCTTTGAGCAGCCACAGGTGACCTCGGCCACCGTCCCTGTGGCGGGTCGACGTAATCACATAGTCATAGTTCGCCATTATTTTATAACATGTGAAGATTGTTAAATCTGCGCCCATCAGCGGCATCCATTATTGAATCCTGGATCAGCAGCGGAGTACCATGGGAGCTCATTATTTCTGCTGGACTTAACCAAATACAGCATCTGCAGACGCAGATATCATGACCTTCCGACTACACCTGGAGCCAGAGGGGCTCGCAGAGATGCGGCCGAAGATTGCCGACCTTGGCCGCCATCAACATAGTCGGCTGGCTGGCAACCGCCCTGGGACGGGGGGACTTCGCTGGGAAACCGCGGGACTGGAGGCCTGTTCGTCGCTCCAGCCTGCATGGCATGTTATGGCATCGCCCCCACATCAACTCAAGATTAAACGGTACTAACGCTCCATAATATGCCCATCCAGAATTTAGTCTAGCCCTGATTGTTATTTGTACTTAATAAATAAATTAATCTAACTGCGTCAAAGCACTATACTATTTCATTTAAATAACCTATCCTCATACAAAGTATTGCACACAGCCACCTGCTAAAGGTCCACACAGAGATATAAATTCTAGTAATAATCACACTGGTCTCATGCTCTCCATCTTGTATTTTTTTTATTACATTTGACCCTAAGTCATATTATTCTCTTAACACATTTAAGCTTCCAACGTGAAAGCTAAATATTTTCATAACAGTATCAATGATGGTTTTATATATTATGCTTAACACAGTTCTTTTCATCATATTTATTCGAGTTTTTTTTAATGTGAATTACCGTCATTGTTATCATGAAGCCATTGAGACCATGGCATTCTCAATTGGAGCATTTTGTGAGGCAGAAGGCAAGTGGGGAGGGATAAATAATGGGGAAGAGGAAGTTGGAGAAGTAAATGGTTATTCAGATCTAAACACGTCTAAAGCCATTTTATGTGGCCATACACCAGGGTGATGCTGAGAGTATCTTCCATTCTGGAAAGTGCCGCAATTACACCTAAATTATTTTAAAAGATTTAATTGTGAAAACACAAACCAATCAAATAAAATTCATTTGAGCACGCCGGCATTTGAACCCGGGATATCTGAGCCTTGCCCCTCATTTACGATAGTAAACTTTGCAAAAGGCATGACATTTTGCAAATGAAACACTATTAAATTAATAATGATTAGTAACCTACAATTCGCATCGATGGGAACCCGAGAGGGGGGTGGGAAGCTGGGAGGTGGGAGGGGAACCTGGGAGGGTGAGGGGAACTCGGGAGGGTGGTTTGCAGGTCGGTTGAAGGGGGGGGGGGTGTGGAGTGGGGAGAGGGAAGGTGGAGGAGACAGAGTGGAAACGCGTGAGGGGATGGGGACGCGGGAGAGAAAGGGGAGGCGCAAGGGGAACGGACACGCAGGGAGAAACAATTTTTTATTAAATGGCATAGCAACGCATGCCGGGGACCAGTTGGTAACCTACAATTCGCATCAATTCAAATAAATTTTATGTTAATTCAAACGTACTTGTTTATTCAAGCATAGGTGCTAAAACCAAACTTTTGTGCAAATTCCCATTCATGTGTAAATCCAAACTAATGCAGTAATTCAAATTTATGTGTCATTTCAAATTAACGAATACCTTTAAACATACGCATAATTCCAAACGTACGATTAAAATTCAACCATTTAAGTCAGCCCTGGCCAACCCAAATTGCACCCCGGGCCGCATTGACGACCTAAAATTTTCCCAAGGGCCACACATACAGACATTGTACAAAAATTATAACATTTTTTTAATCCAACGAATTTCATACTGTATCTACTCTATGTAAATGTCTTAATTATGTAGCACGTACTTTATAAATAAATAAAATGAATAGTTATTTCTTTTTTGAAGTATTATAAATAATTTAAATATATATAAAATAATGGAAAAATAAACTAGCAGAATATAAGCATTTGGTGTAATTATAGAAACTTTATTGGTTTTAATAACTTGAGGCAATATATAACCTGTTTATCGGGGGTTTGCCAGTCACTCACATTTTAATTTATTTCGGCGAATTCGTAATTGAATTATCATTTGTATTTCCATGTCTCACAAGGGACGCGAGCTATTTACATTTTAGATCAATAAAAATAGTACGTTGCCATAATTTTTTTAACGTCTAACGCCTTTAAAACATTGTAATACATTGCACAACTAAAGTCAGCTGTGAGCACCGGATTTTATTTTTCTAGACTATGAATAAATAACTTAGGAGAAATTCATTTAGAAACATCTTAAATATTAGTAACACGTTCTTCAGAATTAATTAAAATGAACCCGAAGGAAAGGTCGAATCTCCAGGCCTGTTAGGGTGAGTTCGACCGTACGTCTGTCCAATACCCCGTGCCGTGGGTGCATATTTGCTTACACGCTTTCTTCATTTACGTTGTTAAGATTCCCACATTATTTTTCTTCTTTTTTTCTTTGATAGGGCAAATTCAACAGTAGGTCCGACCAATACACGGGTCGCGAGTCGTAATTTGTATACACAGCTTTTTTACGTATGTCATTAAGATTCTGAATATATTTTAGGGTCCAGTGTCGTCTTAAATGTGATTTTAAAGACTTTCTAAAGTAGCCGATACTTAAAAAAAATATTTCGTAAGAGCGCCGCGGGCAGCAGGTTGGTCAAGACTGATTTAAGTTGTCGAACAAACTACTCACGTTCACCAAGTATCCAGGCTCTAGATGTATAACAACTAACGACCTGAAATTATCTCAAAATGAGAGCGAAGATGGCCTCAAATGGTCGACTGGGTGGCATTTCACCAAATGCTGGTCCTATTTTATTAGTTTTCAGCTGGCGTTGATACTTTTGGGCATGGAGAGCGGACACAAGGGGCAATTTTTATAAGGGGAGATTTATTTATTTATTTTGAATTTCACGCCCGGCCGGGCTTTTACGTGTTATTATTTTTCCTTTTCACAAAAAAACATCTGAATAAGTGTAAAAACAAAAACAAAATCTAAAACCAAAACTAAATCCAAAACAAAATAAAATAAAAACAAAATACTCCACCATGCAAGATGAAAAAATAGTATATTATAACAATACCTCTGCCATAGGTCACCCAAGTGGTTCGATATGTTTGGTGACTTAGCACGGGTGCCCGGGTTCATGATGTAAGGTTTATCCAGGTCTTGGCGGCGGATGCGTCTGCCCACCAGCTTCATGGCAGGCTGGATCGAGAGAGAATGGTTGAGGGAGTCCTTTGACTTCTCCAGCCGTAATTTCTCGAAATATCGCCTTGCACCGCAGTGGGAGGGATAGATTCATACGTCCGTCACTCCTGGAAACACTCATTCCTTGATTCCCTAATACCCTGTTCCTTTACAGAACTTCCTCTCCTCCCTTTCCTAAAAATACCCCTCACAAAACATCCCCAAAGATGGTACACATCCTAAGGGGAATTTTTTTCCTCGGAACCTCCTGTGTGGAGCTAATTTAAAAAAAAGAACCACCTTCAGTGCTTTTTTATATGAATACATAAGCTAGGGAGACTATGGCGTGCCTAATTGGGGTAAGTTGTGAGGCTGAAGGTAGTGGGAAGATTTATAATTAAAAACACAAATATTAAAGAAGCCTATATTCATACTGGATATTGCTTCACCTTTTGGGCAAAAAAATAAGTTCGTAATTAAATTAGCAATTAAAAATTATCATCTCAGTTAATTTATAAAATAAGTTGGTTATATTTGTATACAGTAACAAGATAAGAATAATATAACGGATCAGTTGGCCCAACTGTGTTCCAGCAGCGAAACCACATATTGGCGCATGCGAGAATTGCGAGAACGCTAGATCGACCATAAGTTGCAATTAATCCACTTCATTAGAGATTCTGCGAAAGAACGGCTGAATGAACCACATGTGAACCTAATGAAATTGTTTTTCACTATTATCAAATTAATTTCTTGTAAAATGGTATGTTTTTGACGTGTAAAATTGTGAATTAAATCATAACAACAAATAAATTGTGTGTAAGGTAATAACACTTGTAACCATAAAAATAACGTATTTTATCTATTTATTTGCATTACAATCTTGTATTAGGCCACATGCATTGAATTCATAACGACTTGGAAAAAATCATGTGGATAGATCTTTTTATTATGATTGCGAAAATGTTAGTAAATTTTTTTAGAAATGTACAGTTTTTTTTTTTATTTTTAAATAAATAAATCTATTATTTGGGCTCGTGACGTCTACATGAACTACATGAAAATATCCCGTCGCCGAAAATGTTCCTATTAATTTTGTAAAATTCCACATTGATTTATTTTTTTTATATGGCATCACTTTGATTTCAGGCGAATTTTTGAATTCGTTTACAAGATTTATTGTTTGTTCTCTGCGAACTTATCGTTTGGTTTGACTTTTTGACAGATGTTCTGAAGAGAACCCCGTACATTTTAGAAGTCGGTAAGTGTTTTAGAGGTATAATGGTTATTGTGCTGATTTTAACAAAATCAAATTTTATAATATTCTTATTATTTTTATAATTTACAAGTACAAGTATATAACATTGGATTTAGTAATATATACGTTGAACATTATAATGATTTATGATCAATAAGATGGATCAAGGAAAAAAATATTTATGAGATGTAATATTTTTGGTATGCCTCGTTATTCTCCATTTGTGTGGAAAACGTTCTTTTTTTAAAATGATTTTCGGCTACGTAATTATCGTTTTTTCGCACCTATAAAATTATGTCCCGTCATTCCCGTTTATAAAAAATGGTCTGATTTTTCGGATTGAAATTTTCAAAAAATCCCCAGGGTTTCAAAAATACGATTAAAAAAATACAGAATGTCTAAGAATATTTGTCTAAACCGGATTTTTTTTTTTTAAATGTGATGCAAGTGGACTATTCCAAGATAGGAACGGTAAACACTATACCATTATGTTAGAGATATTTTGAATATCAAACTTATTTATTTAATATTTAATTAAATGAAGACAAAATCGAAAATCAGAAAATGGAAAAATCGGAACCCAGGACCTACGCCTTTCTGCGGAAATCTACCAACTGAGCTAATGTGTCCCTATCCGACTCGTTCACATTTACGAGTAACTGTTTCATACTTCGACTAAGAACTACCCACATTATGTTTATTTTCTAAATGCATTTTTTTGGCTGTAATCTTTATGCATTATTGCAAGATTCAGACACAAACTAAATGCTGTCTAGATAGTGTCTCGGATGGGAGGGTAATAGCGACGACAATTACTGTGTGGAAAAATACCTATTTTCAAATTTCACACGCATAGGCAAAGCCGTTTAAAGAAATTCCGTCGGATTTGAATCCAAAAAATCCAAAATGTCTAAAACATTGTTTAAAATCAAACCGTTTAGAACTTAAAACAAATATTTGAATTATTCATAAATAATTATTGCCGTTGCGATGGTGTCCATGAAGATTATTCATTACAAAAGAAAATAAATATTTAAACTTCAGGAAATTTATGAAAAGTTTGGGTTTGCCTATATTTAATTTATTTTCTCAAATTCAGATCAGTTAAAAAAAAAATGGTAAGCAATAAAGTTTCTAGAAGACGGAACTTGAATTTTACCTCTTGGAGAGTGAAATCAAAACGAATTGAACACCGATACAAATCTGTAATTCTTGAATATTTTGACTGTCAACATTATTTCCAATTCGAATGAGATTCCAGAATTTTTAGCAATTTATTTGCCTCTGGAGAGGATTTTTACATGGCGGAAATGTTTTATTTTACAACTAGCTGACCCGACGAACTTCGTACCGCCTCAGAATCAATAACTTTAATGTTGTGTTAACTTATTAGCTGAATTAAATTCAATTTTTTTATTAAGTTTAAAATTACACAATGAAGCAATTAGCGATGCGCAACTGACCGTGTCTTGTTTTTGTCAGTATCAGAGATGGCGTTGTGTACGGATTTATATTTTTTGCGATTTTCTTACTTTTCCACTTACTTACGGGAATTTGGGAGGCGAGTACGGGTGCCGCAGCCTTGGGAACCATTTATTAGATAACCAACACCTCTTCCGTAGGTCACCCTAAGTGGTTAGCTACGTTTGATAATTTAGCAGGGGTCTCCGAGTTCATGGGGTGACGTTTGTCCGGGTCTTGGTGGCGGATACGCTGCCCACCTGCTGCGTGGCGGGCCGGATCGAGGGAGACTGGTTGAGGGAGGCCTTTTGACCTTTCCAGCCGGACTCTTTCGACCAATTCATTGCCTCGCACCGCAGTTGGAGGGATGGATTCATAGGTCCATCACTCCCGGACACACTGACCCCCAGATTCCTACCCATCCCTCATATGTTTCTTCCCAGAACTTCCTATTCCTTCTTTAAAAAGACCCTCCACACAGCATCCCCTAAGATGACCTGAGAGAAATTATTTTCCTCAGGGCCTCCTGTGTGGAGCTTATGTAAAAAAGAAAAATGCATTTCATTTCAGAGATATATTATAATTACTAGCTGACCCGCCGAACTTCGTACCGCCTCAGAATCAATAACTGTAGATTTCAATTCAGTTTATTTATTAAATTAAAAATTACACAATGAAGCAATTATCGATGACCAGCTGTCCGTGTTTTGTTTTTGTCAGTGTCAGAGATGTCATTGTGTACGGATTTTTTTGTTTGTGATTTTCTTACTTTTCCACTTAATTACGGGAATTTGGGAGGCGGGTACGGGTGCCGCAGCCCCTGGAACCATTTATTGGATAACCAACACCTCTACTATAGGTCACCCAAGTGGTTCGCTACGTTTGGTGATTTAGCAGGGGTGTCCGGGTTCATTGGGTGAAATTTGTCCGGGTATTTGCGGCGCATGCATCTGCCCACCTACTGCGTGGCGGGACGGATCGAAAGATACTGGTTGAGGAAGGCCTTTTGACCTTTCCATCCGGACTCTATCGACCCATTGCCTTGCACCACAGTTGGAGGATTGGATTCATAAGTCCGTCACTCCCGGACACACGGACCCCCAGATTCCTACCCACCCCTCATTCCTTTTTCCTTCCCAGAACTTCCTATCCTTCCCTTCCTTAAAAGACCCTCCACATAGCATCCCCTATGATGACATAGGTCCTGAGATAAATTATTTTCCTCAGGGCCTCCTATGTGGAACTTATGTAAAACAAAATGCGTTTCATTTCAGAGATTTATTATAATTATTGTATTTTTCCTTTGGAGGGGTTGCAGACATACGTGCACCGTTTGTCTCATTTTCGACTATTGACATTTAGTGTGTAAGAAAGAGGGGCAGCATTATATTTATTTATTTATTTATTTATTTATTTACATTTACATTTTTATGTTTTAGTGCATACAGGTGTGTTTAGAATACAAAGAAAACATGAATAGATTTTACACATGGTACATATAAATAAAGCTGGTAAGTAAAAAGTATAGCATTATACAATAAAGAGGAAAAAAACAGTTTTATATGTATATTAAGAACAAATACAAAATAATTTCGAATTTTTGGAATTCACGCGCAGTTCAATATTATACCTATCACAATATTTCTGCAGTTCTTTCAAAATGTGAGAATTCGTTCCATACAGAATGTATGAAAAAATGAATTTTCTTCATAACTTTCTTTTTCGTGAATTCTTGCGACGTTTTATTGTGTTAGTTATTCTGTTATCCGGAGTGGAGACAAATCCAACAAATCAAAGATCATCAAAATCGGTACAGCCGTTCTCGAGTTATAAATAGTGTAACTAACCCGACTTTGTTTTAAATATTAAGATTTTGTAATAAATCGCGCATTTTCACTTATTGAATTCGTGTCGACTGATTTCTGTTAGAAACCAAAACAAATGTCCCGTATGAAAATGATGATATCATCGATGATAAAATTATTTACTTCGATATTTTATTTTAAAGAAAGGCAAACATTCCCAATTACGAATAACCTGATAATATTTGAAAATCTTCCACTGCCACCACAGCAAGCGGAAATTATTGCTTTTGTCATTATGGAGGACTTCAGCCTTTTGACCGTACTATTTAAAACTTAAGACCGTACCATTTAAAATGACGGTATTATTTAAAATTCAGACAATTGACGAAAAGATTGAAAAGAATTTTCGGTACGTGTTCTAATTGATCTGGGAGGCACTTAGATGATGCTTGCCTAGGAATTGAACGCAACAACTCTATTGAAATCATTTTTCGATCTAAATGTTAATTTGCGAACTATAAAGCAATCAAAGCACTCTGAAATTTAATGTGTCTAAAATATTACTCATCGACTAAAAAAACGAAATGATAAACGATAGGTATGGTGTAACATTTCATGCGGCTAGCTCAGAAATGGGGAATATAATTTATAGAATATTTTACAATTTCAGGCGTACGTTCTCCCGGTAATTGAATAGAAGATGTGCCAAAAAACTAACATAATTAATTCATCTCCCAGGTCTGATGTCAAATATGTGCCGAAAATTTGTACCCGGTTGTCATTAATTTACTGCTAGAAGAAAAGCCGCTTTTAAATTATTCTAAGGGTCACATTTGTAGGTTGTTGTATTTTTCCCTTCCTAAAAGATAGCTCTTAAGCGATCGTTCCATTTACTGGAAAGATCCGGAGTGGGTAATGAATTTCCAGATATGACAAAGGACCTGTATGGAGTTAAGACATTAATGATTAACTAGCAGTTAAAAACCCGCTCCGCTGGTTTTTGCTGCTAAGCCCTGCGGGCGGCTTTTGTTTCGGCTTCGCCCAGTTTGAGTGTTGGTTATTATCGTTTTATATATCCGATAGGAACTGGTTCCAAAAATAGCCGGTTTCTCGAAACCACTGTGATCCAGTGACAGCTAGACAATTTGGGAAGCGTGAATGGGTACCGCCGCCCCGGGAACATTTATCAGATAACCAACACCTCTGCCAAGTGGTTCGCTAAGTTAAGTGATTTAGCAGGGGTGCTCGGGTTCATAGGGTGAGGTTTGTCTAGGTCTTGGAGGCGGATGACCATATATATATAGAACAATTTTCTCGGTTTACCCGCGTAACGTAGTCCTTAAAAGGACTTTTTAACTCCTGACGTTTCGTACAGATCACACTGTCCATCTTCAGGGGAATTATGTCTTGAGTTTTTGTCTCAAACTGATAGCTTTCGCATGTCTGTTCGGTCCAAAAGCTAAAACTTAAGTGAAGTTAAGTGAACTTAAGTGAAGTTTTAGCTTTTGGACCGAACAGACATGCGAAAGCTATCAGTTTGAGACAAAAACTCAAGACATAAGGCCTCTGAAGATGGACAGTGTGATCTGTCCGAAACGTCAGGAGTTAAAAAGTCCTTTTAAGGACTACGTTACGCGGGTAAACCGAGAAAATTGTTCTACATCTTACACCCGTGAAAACCTTAATCATAACATATATATAGTATACGATCGACCACCATAACACGGGCATGAGCCTAGCATGGTGGTCGAAAAATCCACAAATGTTGAAACCATTCAAAGTAATGAATAAAGAAAAATTAAAAAAAAACTATTATTCGAAACTCTAAGAATATTTATTTATTTATCTATAAAAGGTATGTTTGCATTACATTATTTGATGCCTGTCTAACTAGGGTATACCTGTGTTGAGACAGGCGTAGAGGTACATAAATGAGTATCATACATAAGAATATTTAATTATAACATAAGATACATACTGATTTATACAATTCAAACAAAAATATGATTTAAATTGAGGGTTAATACCATAAAGAGAGCATTATATAGGTGAAGGAATAACTTTCAATCTTTCCATATCTGGATAGATACTCAAATTTACAAAACTGTAGCAGTAAAACCTGCCAAGGGCACGTCCTCATGCGGTCTGCTAACGTAAGTGGCGCCATTCTTTGATGAATTCTTGAATTCGAAACCGAATTACAAAAGAAGAAGCTTTGTTTAAAACTTCACGTACACATATATGGCGCGGCGCGAACGGCGCGACGTCAGAGATAAAATTTCAACCGCACAGACGTTACCCTATTAATAACGTTCAATTCAGGGACAAGAAAGTATAATAAGAATAATATTAAAAGCTTTTCCAATCCGTTAAATTCCTTAACGAAGCTTGAACACAAATTTATTCTCCAATGATACCTCCGCAATCGTTAAGCTTTCAAATGAATACGAAATAGATTATAATTTCCTCGCTGAATCGTCATGAAATAGACGGCTCCATAAATCACCCGCCGAGATCCTAGCGCTTCTGCGGTAGCGGCAATTTCCTTGATATCTAAACTCGCTTATTCCGGCGGCCGGTAAACGGTTATGATAAAATTGCGGAAATATTGAAAGACGCCTGCCTGAGATAGGGCAGGCAACCCGCACAGCATAAGAGCTGTGCGGCGCGGTATGTGCCGAGCGCATCACGTTGAATATTCAAGGGTTAAAGTTAAAATTTCACTTTCCAAATTGACTTATTTCGTACCTATTTTCCAAATTTAGATGACTTGATAAATACACTGCGAATTGCGTGTTAGGCTGATACGATTATTTCTTAAACATCATAACATAAAGAAGGCTGTGTTTTCGTGCGCACATGGTGTAGGTTTAATCAAAAATAATTTTATTGATCCATGTTTTTGATCTCGTTATAAGGCACCTTTTATTTCTCAGTGTGAATAAAATTTGATGTTATTAAAGTTAACTTAGGACGGGTGATTTCAGAGAAATTGAACAATTCACCAAATTAAATATCAAAGTAAATTTTCAAGTTCTGTTAAGGTTCTATTGGCGTAATGTTAAGATTACGTCTTAAAGGGATAGAAATGAAAATCTTGTATCTTCAACGGAAGCAACCTTCCAAACAGGCCCTCCATTGATGTACTCGGTGTAACTCTAAGTGACCAGCTCAAATATGGGGGCTTCATCGAAGCCAGAGTTAAGTTAGCCTCTCAAAAACTGGGCGTACTGTTCTGGGCCCGCAGAGACTTTAATAGTACACAACTGCTAACCCTGTACAAATCACAAGTGTGCCCCACGGTTGAATTTGGCAGCCACCTCTGGTCTGGAGCTCCAAAATACCTGAAAAAACCCTGAAAACGGGCGGTCCGTCTGACAGATTCTCCTAGTTTAACAAACGGATTGCAATCTTAGAGCACAGGCGTCGAGTGGGAAAGCTATCCTTGCTCTACCGGTATTTCATTGGAAGATGTTCCGAGGAACTAGTAGTATCATTGATCCCTTCGGCACTGGTGCATAGTCGGGAAACACGCTAAACGCGTGCCCAACATATGTACAAGGTTGACACTCGTCACACGTCGCTTCTTCAACTCCTACTTGTCTTCAACGGCTCGGCTGTGGAACAATTTTCCGGCCTTTGTGTTTCCTCCTTCCTACAACATGGGTCTCTTAAAGACCAATGTTCATTCCTTCCTCTCCTCAAAAAGACCCTCCACACAGAATCTCCGATCACATAGGCCCTGAGGGAAATTATTTTCCTCAGGGCGTCCTGTGTGGAGTTAATTCAAAAAAAATAATAATAAAAAAATGCGGTGGATACTGTTTGCCATGTGTAACCAATTGATTTACTTATCTAATACACGTAATAATAATTTTATCCACCATAACTTCAAAGATGTTCATTGCAAGGCGATACTTCATTAAATAATTCAATTCCTTTATTTCGCACCTGAATGGAATAAATATCATTTTTGGTACTTGGCAGATGTCGGGTCATTTATCATCAACTACCTCCCACCGCCTCCACCTCTTTCCACCACCGACAGATGCCGCAGATGAAAGCATCCGATGGAAGAATAAATAAGAAGAAAGGTTCTATGAATTGAATTAGGAGTGTTGATATCGTTATTAATAAGAATTTTCTTCGGGAAATATAACGAAATTATCGATAGCACTTTAAGGTTATGTGCGCACTAGCGGCTAGCCGCGTAGGCGGTCAACCGCGCGGCCAGCTGCGTTTTTATTTTAGTATGCAACCGCTCATATCCGTAAGCACCCAACCGCCGAAAAATTTCATACTTAAATGAAAATGCGGCTGGCCGCGCGGTTGACCGCCTACGCGGCTAGCCGCTAGTGCGCACAAGGCCTAATGCTATTCATCCTTTTTAAAATTCGAATTCTGTTATTTTAATGTGAATTGCAGAATTTTTGATAAAATTATAATGTAAATTATTTAAAATCACTTACGTTTGTAAACTGCGTAAGTAATTATTGTTTAACGTATTCTTTTTAAAAGAAAATGGCAAACATGTATCAGTTATCAGTTTGTGTAGGAAAAGTTATGAATCCATCCCTCCCACTGCGGTGTAAGGCGATGGGTTGAAAGCCGGTTGGAGAGGTCAAAAGGTCTCCCTAAACCAGTCTCCCAATCCGACCCGCCACTCATTAGGTGAGCAAAAGCATCCGCCGCCAAGACCTCACGGCCAAGTGAGAAAATCATTTTTTTATGGAGACGGTCACTTAAGATGTCTACATAATATGGATGTACTAGTATTAAACTGCAATAAGTCGAAATCTGTTGTTTTGAGATAATCAATATATTGTTTATGCGCATATCTAAATACGTTTGCAAAACTTATTTTATGGATTACATTATATATTAATTTAACATTGTTTAATATTATTATGGCGAAAGTTTGTATGGATGAATGGATGTATGTTTGTTAGTCTTTCATGCAATAAATACTGAATGGACTTTCAAATTTCTTTCACTAATAGAAAGCTACATATTTGCGAGAAATATAGGATATATATATATTGATAAACTCTGGCGTTTTGAGTAAGCTCTGGCATTATGAAATTATTTATTACACTTTATTGTTCGGATGAAAAGCAAAGCGTTGCTAAGTAGTTGTTTGATGTGCGCTGTTATTTTGTTATTTGTTTAGGTTACTATGGAGATTCCTTTGATAGTAAAAATTCAAATAAGTATAAAATAATAATCTATAAATGTCTATACTAATATTATAAATGCGAAACTGCGCGTGTTTGATTTTTACGTTTTAATAAGTGGCACGTGAGCTGTTTGAAAAATGAATCTAACGTATATGAAGGGGGGCAGGGGGGAGGGGGGGGGAGACCCCCTAATACCATGCGAGCGAAGCCGGGGGCAAAAGCTAGTACTTCTATATTTTCAAAACAGATTTTTCGGCTCATAGGAGTTAAACATTTTTATTAATTTAGTGTCCGCTGGTTAAAATGCAGCCAATTTAAAATGGCATTTATAATATTTATTGGTATTATTTCAAAAGTTCCCGCGCGTTCTAATCATCGATTAATGACAAATCAAACTCAGTAGTTTCAGAAAAAATGTACAATGGTAGGTAACGTATAAAACTGTATTTACTTAAATATTAGTTATTTTGAGCTAGCTAACGGACACAATACGTATGGTCACCAATTGCGATGAGTGGATGATAAATCATACATGCTTCGTGTATTAAAAACAATATCATAACAGAGACGTCTTTAAGACGTTTCGAAACGGAATGTTTTTTCTTAGTCGTTATTATACAGAGAAAAATAATACATCGCTTAAACTAACCGCTGCGTTTTTGTATACGAGCTGAAAAAAATCAGTCTCTGATTCAAACCCTGAAAACTATGTTAAGTTCTTGAACAAACATGCTTTCCGAACAAAGTGATGTTTTCCAACCAAACATAATATTTTCTCATTAAAACTTTTCCAACTTATCAACTCTATGGTTAATTTTTTAATTAACCTGTCGAAGTTTCAAAGACTGTTGAAGTCAGCTCAAGGCCTCGAGACTTGACAATCCAAGCCCCGTTTAGTCAACGTCGGCTAATAATCCAGCATCCCTTTTGGAAAAGCACCCTCGAGCCTAACACAGCCTTTTAAAGGACTCGAGGCACTACGGAAAGTATTAGGCTTTCTTCTCAGAAGTTCGCTTTTGGTACACGATGTAAAGGCCTCTCGTTCTATATTAAATTTTATTTTTGGAAGGCAGTCATTTTTCGCAAGACCTAAAAAACACGATTAAAAACCACACAATGACGGAACCTGGTATAGGTGTGTATTTCTCTTTCTAATACTATAAGAGGAAAGATTTTATTGTTTGTTTGCATTGAATAGGATCCTAAACTACTGAACCGATTTGAAAACTTCGTTCACCAATAGAAAGCTACATTATAAGCGAGTAACATGGGCTATATATAATAGTAAGCTCTGGCGTTATGAAATTTGTATAAATGAAAACGTGTGTATTTCACATATTTTAGCGACAGGGAGGAAAGGCAGGGGGAAGATGGGGTTTGCGGAGAGGGGTGGAAGGTAACGGGGATGCGCGGGAAAGGACATACAGGGAGAATTATTTTATTTATTTGAATGGCAAAGCAACGCATGCCGGGTACCAGCTATCTCTGATAAAGGTGTCGTCAGAATAATACCTTATTCATATTTTATATATTAGTTTTATTACAGGCATATTTGCTACGTGTATGATTATTTTGTAATGCAGGTCTGATGGATATCAATCAATCGTTCACTAGATACTATTTTAGATTTTCACGGCCAAAAGTATTTTTGTTATTAGTTTTTGGGATATTATGCCGTGTTACGCTACCTCCTTCTTTAGCCAACGTTTTGGACAGCGTTACAGTGTCCATAATCAGGGCAGATGTGTTGTGATCGTTCACTAACATAATAATTGTAGGTAGGTGCATTTAATAAATTGTTTATTATTATTATTTTCATATAAAACACGCCCTCATGTTTCATCGGTGGCGGTGGTAAGAATCTCTGGTAATGAGATCGCGTTTTTCTGCTTAAAAAAGGGAATTTCTTCCACAATAATAATATACCTTTCTTAAGACTATTAGAGTTTGATTAAACACCCGGCACGAGGCGATAATAACCTTTCACTTTGACTTACTAATTTTTTATTTATTTATTTATTTATTGTTTTTTTACACTGTAGGTAAAAATGTTTACAATACAATTTGTTACCTCACTAGGACAAGCCTGTGTTGAGGTTAACAATAATTATACAAGTTATCAAAATAACACAAAATTATACAGATTTTGAAAGAACAATATTGTTGTATTTCTTACAGATTGAGATTAGATTATGGGTACCTACTGGTACCTACTAAACTGATGGCGCTAGGTACTACATTAATGTAGACTTTTAGGGTGACCACAGTTTTGAGATCTGATTTAAAATAAAATAAAATAAAGTTTTTTTTTTTTTTTTAAGGATTAAGTTGTGAATAATAAATATATGTATATAATTTAACATGCTGTAGATTTGGCAAGAGGAAGATGAACAAAAACGGTTCAAACAAAAATAATATTATTTTAGCTTATTATTATAAACATACTCATTTAGCTAATAATTTAGAAAGGACAAAGTAGAGAAAATCAATTGGCAATCCTCGACTAACACAAATAATTTAAGATCCTTCTTAAAAGTGTACAAGGAATTAGATGACTTTATATGTTCTGGAAGGCTATTAAATATGAGTGGAGGTTGATAAAAATAATTTCTTTGACCAAAAGAAGATTTAGTTTGAATTGCCATAAAGTTCAGACCAGAGCCAATTCTCGTAGTACGAATTTGCTGTGTTCTTTCTGCAAAATTAATATTATTAAAAAATCTACAAAGCGTTTGTGTAATATATAACTGTTTTACGTTCATTACATTACATTCCTTAAAAAGTAAATGAGTTGGATATTTAATTTTTTTCTTAAACATAACTTTAAGAATCATTTTTTGGGCAATATTAAGTGGTTCTATATAAGTCTTTGGGCAGGATCCCAAGCACACAATATTATAAGAAAGCAGAGACTGGATTATTGCAAAATAAACAGTTTTTAATTTTTCTTTGTCTAGTATATGTCTCAGTTCTTTAAAGATATAGGTAAGTCTCCTAGTATTATTTACTAACATATTAATATGATCATTCCATCTCAAAAATTTATCTATTTTTACACCAAGGTATTTGATGCTGACTACATTTTCTAAAGGGTTGCAGTTACATGTTTGAAAACAATTGTGAATAATCAAGTTGTGAGTTTCAGAAGGCTGACTTTTACTTGAAATGCTAAAAGTGATAAATTTGGTTTTTTGTGCATTCAAAGTTAATAAATTATTGTTTAACCAACTATTTACCACTTTTAAACCTATATTACTTTTGTTGAAAGTTTCATTCCAAGTTTTACCCTCAAATATTAAGGCAGTGTCATCTGCAAAACTAACAATGTTACCAGGAATATTCAGACTACATAAATCATTTATATAAATAAGAAACAATATTGGCCCAAGCACACTACCTTGCGGGACTCCAAAGGAGATTGATTTACCCTCGCTTAACATCTTATTTATTTCCACTTGTTGTGTTCTGTCACTAAGATAAGATCTGAACCAGCCCATTGCTGTATTATTAATGCCTAAAGATGATAATTTTTTAAGTAGCAATTCGTGGGAAACAGTGTCAAATGCTTTTGATAAATCCAAGAACACCGCTATGGCTTTGTTGCCATAGTCCAGCGCTCTTGTAACTTTGGTCAATACCTTTAAAACAGCATCACTCGTACCTTTATTTGCTCTGAAACCGAATTGATTGTCAGAGAGTAATTTGTATTTTTCTAAGAATGAAACTAATCTTGACTTGGCCAATCTTTCTATCAATTTTAAGAGAGTATTGAGTAAAGATATGGGTCTGTAATTGTTAACCTCTAGGTGATCCCCACCTTTGAAAAGAGGTACAACCTTAGCATTCTTACAATGAGTAGAAAATATGCCACTCTTAAAACTAAGGTTAACAATGTGAGATATGGGACCAGCTAATACAGAAACATGCTGTTTGTTTGTATACCATGATACTTAAGCCATCAATACCACAGGAAAAAGACATTTTTAATTCATTTAACACTTTTGAAACTTCATAAATGCTAGTAGTTTTAAATTCAAAGCTCTCTCCTGAAAATTGAGTACAAGGTATAAAATTGTTAACAAGACACATTTCGGTAATTTTATTTGCACTGTACAATTGTTTTGCGAATCAAGGACCAATATCACTGAAGAAGCTATTTACGTGATTAGTGATTATATTTGGATTCTCTTCCATTGAGATGATATTGTTATTGATTTTTAATTTTTTTATAGACACTTGCTCCTTTTGTATATTTACAGCCTCCTTTATAATCTTCCACTGTTGCTTGGTATTTCCATTGACGTTATCCAGTTTCCTTTTGTAATATGCTTGCTTTGTATATTTTATAATTTTTGTACACCAGTTTCTATATCTTTTGTAATAATCCAGCAGTTGAATATTATTTGAATCTGCTCGACATTTGTTGTGTAATTTGTCTCGGGTTCTGAGACATTTAATAATTCCATTATTTATCCAAGGTTTTAAATATTTCATATTATGCTTTACACTTCGTACAGACGAACAATTTTCCACATGCATTTTTAAACATTTTATGAAATTTTCAGTCGCTAAATTAACATCTTTTGATGACAGAACTGACTGCCATGATTCTTTCTTTAATTTGACTTTCAAAAGATTGTTATCGATGACGGTTTTCAAGTTTTCATTATCTTTTGCTATTTTATTTAGTGTAAAGCTCATAAATCTCAGCAATATCACATCATGATCTGTTATGGCAGTAGTGAAGACAGCTCCCTCTGGTTCAAATTTAGATTTTACCATAATGTGATCGATGCAGCTTGAAATGGTAGAAGAAACTCTGGTAGGTGAAATTATGATTGGCTTAATTTATTGTTGGCTTAATTAATTTATTGTTTGAAACATTTACAAAGTGTTAATAATTATTACGTATTAACGTATTTTATTAAAACTTGCCATTGGGGTGTGCGTAAATAATAACACTCCAATTAAAAATGTTCACTGCGTACATAAGTCATCGTTTAGGTGTTAAAAAGTGGAGATGCAATAACAGAAATAATAAGCAAAAATCAGGGTGTCCGGTGGTAAAGTGCATTAACTTAGGGAGGTGATTCTACATGATAGTACAAGTAAAAAAGATAAATAACTTTTTTCGAAATTCCAAAGTTTAGGGGTAGTTTTGAGGTAAAAAGATAAAATTGGTCCAGCGTGTTTAATTTAATTTATTTTCCGCTGTTACGATACGGGCCAATCACAATCGAGTCGGGCGCCCGGCAGGCTCTCAGCAAGTAAGATCGTACCTAGCACTAAGGATTTTTAGTTGGTACATCTTTTAGTATGGGAAAAAAAATGTTGGAATTTCGGAAAAAGTTGTTAATCTATTTTGCTCCTACCATCATGTAGAATCACCTCCCGAAGTTAATGCACTTTACCCCCGGACACCCTGTATAATATAAAACATAGGAAAGACTTAATTTACTTTATCTATACTTTACACTTAGATAGTAGTAAAGAGAAGAAAGAAACAGTGAAAGAAATAAAAATAAAGCATATTCAAGTAATTACATATTTTTTAGTACATGTTAGCTTACAACTAAAAAATTAGCACATATTTTTTTTTAAATATACGTGGTTTTATAAAGACGTCTGTATCGTCACATTCTATGGCATTATACGAGTAAAATCCTCACATTTGAAATATTGGATTGAAATAGACAATATTGTTATTATTGAAATAACTAAAGGTGAAATGATTTATGACTCCATAAATAACGTTTATCAGTAACTTGGAAATATTACTAAGTAATAACAGACAATGAGTGGTTTCAATAAGTGGTCAGCAGACGTCATCTTCTCTACACTCTACTCCTCCGCGTCGTCTGTTTGTCTGTTCACGACAAACTAAAAAACTACTGAACGGATGTTAATGCGGTTTTCACTAGTATATAGAGTGTTTCGTCAGAAAGGTTAAGGTATTTAATTTGTCAAGGATATGTGTAATTGGTTGAAACATAACGATAATTGTTAGAAGTGTCGGAAAAAGTCAAGCCGCCTGGTAGAAAACACTGCCTAATTCCTTTGAGATACGACAAAACAATGCATAGTGGGATATTCCTCTTTTATAGATCTTCAAAAAAGTACACGAAAGCATATATCTATCTTTTACGGATTGCTTACTATACCCATTCTATCTTCTAAAAAAATGGTCACGTGCAATGCGGTAATTGGAAAGTTATTTAGACGTATACAGTATTAATCATTATTAACTTTCGTAAATACGTTAGTTACCTCAAGCATTTCATGCACATTATTATAATCTTTCGCACCATCTCTACGTATTATAAATTAAAGTATTTCGCGGTGTCTGCCTGTCTGTCTGTCTCTTCGCGATAAACTCAAAGATGGCGGTGGTTATAAAGGTTGGATAAACATCCAGTAGATGGCGTTGTGTTTAGTTAGCCACTGCAACAAGTTATAATGTAAAAAAAAGTATTGCAGCTATTTCTCATGTAATGCGTCTAATACACATTTGAAAGACAATAGTCATAGGATTTTTATGGACAAATTCAATAAATTTCCACATTTCACATATGAGGGTTCCTTGTAACACTCCCGTATCCTAATTTACTTCTAATAAATTGTATAAGGTTACAATTTATTGATCGGGGTTGTTGAATGGCTGTACTTAATATGATATTTGAGAACTAAAGACAGCAATTTCATGAATAAGTTTTGTGATAATGTCAACTTTTTTTGGATTCTTTCAGAGAAGCAGAAAATTTTCGGAGTTGAAAGTTTTTTTTAACTATTTGAAATAATTAAATTTATCAGCATTTTATGAAAGCTAAGTGAATAAAGGAAAAGTAAGTAAATGATTAAAATAATAGAGTTAATCAATTAGCAGACGATTAAAGTGAAAATTATTTGTTTATTGGCAAGAACTTTGAAGATGGGTTTCAAAAGAAATCTTTTATCTGTCGTTAAATTAAAGATCTACGGAAAAATACAGAAAAGAGAATTTTTGTCAATCTGTATTTTTTATATCAAAAGAGATTAAAATGATACAAAGGAAGCTCTCAGCAGAAGTCTGAATCACCTGGAGGGAGATAAAGGCAAATTTAAACAGTTGTGGAAAAATCGGAATTATAGAGAAAATATGTCAATTTTCTTTGTATTTGGGAATAACCGTCCGCGACTCAGAAGAGTAAAGTTTTTGGTCCTTGTATTTGATTAGTTATAAATACTGTACCGCATAAGATTATTTCAGACTTCAAGTTCACGCATTCGTGGTAGCCTGGGTGTCACAGACATAAACAGTAAGCTGGAGGAATGACAGTTGAGATGGTATGGGCACATAAGACGGAGACCATCAGAATCAGACCATACAATGAAGCAGGCAATATCTGTGGAGCTTCATCAACAGTCATCCAGAGGAAAACCGAAGAACTTCTGGATGACTCAGTACTCCAAAATACTTCTGAGAAACGGCCTGGATGAAGGCGATACCCAGAACAGAAGAAATTGCAATCTGAGAACGAGAGGAGCCGACCCCAACAGCCTACCTAGGTAATGAGTTGGGACAGCGCAAGGAAGAAGAACAAAAGATTGTTTTAGACGAGTTTTAAGAGATTTTACTAGTTTTATTAAGATTATTTTAGACTAGTAGTTAACTAACAATCAACTTCGCGTAATGTTGATCACTCCGACTTGACAGCTCGCAACATTCACGATCACTTTCTCTGGTGGAATAAAAATATAATGTCGACTACGGCTACCATCATGACGGGAATGACTTTGAAATTACAGACACTCGAAATGCAAAGTAATAGTCTAAACTAGATTTCACCAGGCTCAATCAATCAATAACTTGCAGTTAAAAACCCGCTCCGCAGGTTTTTGCTTCCAGGCCCAGAGTTGGTGACATTTAAAAAATCCGATTGGAACTGGTTCCAAAAATAGCCGGTTCCTTGGATCCACTGGGATCCAGTAACAGCTATTCACCAGGGCAAAGAAACAGCGACAGGCAATGACGTCATGTATAATATATAGCCGTGTGGTATTATTATTCACAACTGCCGGTTACGATAATAATCATGCAATCGTCAATCTCTTCAAATCCGGAGAGGTACACGAAATTACAAATCCAGTAGTACTTACGGCTGCCAGGCGATGCTAACCACGCTAGCTGTTAACGTAAGTGGCGCCATCTTTTGGCATTGCTTTAATTCGGTTCTATTACAAAAGTAGATTTGTACACAAACTCCACGTACGAATACGTTTTTGCGTAAGGCACGTAAGGATTCTTAAATTTCAACCGTACGCAGTCCCTAAGCTATTAATACTGTTTGATATATAAAATCATTAAAACAAAAAAAAATTGTCACTGGAAAATGTTTTTATTTTTTGCTATTTTATGCATAATATTTTGTTTGAGTTCTGTTGAACATTCTACTAGGTTCATGCCAGTACCACGGTAAATAAGTTATAATGAAGTAGAAACGTAACAAAAGTTATAATAAAAAAGTTATGGTACCTAATAATAAAGTAAAAACAGAATATTAATAAATTGTTTTAAAATACTCTTTAATGTAAAACGGAAAATCTAATTAATTATGTTTAAATCATTTGCTGTATGAGTGCGATTGAAATAGATTTTTTTTTGACAAATTAATTTCGGTAGGTAGGTTTAACCAGTGGTGGTTCTTCAAAGGGGGATAATGGGGACAGTCCCCACCAGTTACACTCGAAACCTACTAAAGAAAATAACAGTCGATGCTTTGTCTTCACCAAAATGAATGAATTCCTTAAACATTAAAATAATTAACATTTGCAGAAATAAAGTACAAAAAAATATTCCGTATGATTTAAAAAGACCTGACGCGCGTACAGCGAACAATGTACGGCGCAAGAGAAAAGCGATTCTATTTCTCAGTGCGCATAATCTAATGCGCACTTAGGGGACGATCCGAGCTATCCCCATAGATTCCTTGCTTTGTTTCGCGATCGTATGCAACTGCGCATGCGCATTCGCATGTGAATTCAAATACCATGGGGACAATTATTTGAATCCCCTATCAACCATTTGTTTGCGGAGTTACGGGCGGGAATCGCGCGCGTTCAAATTTAGTTTGATATTAATCTTGCAAGATCTTTATTTTTATTGTACTATCTTGCAAATTGGTATGCATGCATACCTATATATAAATAGACATTTTATATTATTTTATATCTAGAACGCAAGATTAGACCATAAATTTTTGTTTTTGAGAAATTTTAGATACAATTTGTACAGTAGGTACGTAAAAAAATGTCGATCCCCACCACCAAAGAAGTGTTCGAGCTACCACTGAGTATAAGGAATAATCGTGAAATAATAATTTTTTCACATAGTTCAGACAATACGTAAAGTTGTTGAATAAGTTACATTTGAAAGATTCTTGGATATTGTATGCTGATGGACATGGTCTTGGTTTTTTTTATTCTTTATTAATTTAAGATAACTACAATGTTGCCGAGAAAAAGGTTCTCCACACAAAATAAACCGGACGACCCAACCACGTTTGGGGCCAGGAACACAATAAACGACATAAACGTCGCTGTGATAGTGGAATCAAAACCGAGAAAGCTTTATGATGGAACCGACAAAGTCCGGGCTTTTTTTCAAAGTGGCTACAAAAAATTCCTCATTATTTTTTTGTCAAATCAGCTCGGGATTACCATTAACTTGAAATTGTTTGTTGGAGAAACGCTGCTTAGGGACAAATATGTGCAGAAGTCTGAAAACCAGCGAAAAAACCTCAACCCATATTTTACATAGGGTGGGCCAAATAAATTTGCACTTTTGTAATCGTGCTAGCGAGGATTCCGAATGGGGGATGAGAACGGGGTCACTTATACGTGGTTCCTCGCTTATTGGAAATTTAGTCACAATGGATCGCTTTGCGGGAGAGCAACGCGCTTTCTGGGTAAAACATTTTTACAAAACCATGCTTCTGTTCTTTTCTGTTCAACGATGATTCTAGTCTGTTTTATATCCGTAGTTAAAGGTAATTTTTATAGCCCAATAAATAGCATTCACTGAAACAATTTTGAATGTACATCAAACTCAAGAAAGAATTAATTTTAATCCACAAAACTTGTTTGTAAAAATGTGTAATTGAAGTGAAAACTTCTTTAGCACCGTTGTGATTTGAAATTCGATAAAACGAAAAAGCGACACTCAATAGGTACGAACATCTTCATCTATAGGATTTAGCCTACGAGATTATGAGATAGTATAATTGGTCTTCTCTTTGTGCGGTGCTTCGTAGCCTTCCTATTCTTGTCTACTTTAGTTTTCTGAAGGTTTCACTTATACCGCGTGTGATTGCTCTGAAAACCTTTTCAGTAAAATATTATGATTAACGTAACTACGTATTGTTTTGGTGGATGCTTTTAAAATCGAAGAAAAATAATATTTTGTTAGGCACAATTTTTTTATGTGTGGTTGCCCTTTCCCCTGTCAAATTGTTAACCTGATTTACCTAATGGAATTCTTATTTAAAATAAAATATGTGTCATTGAAGAAGAACACAACAATAATAATCTAAACGAAAATATGAAAGAGAACAGAAAAATAGAAAAAAATGACGGTCGCGACTGGGGCCGTGATATGATCTTCTTCAATGATAATTTTACATTGATGGAAATAACCTTAAAAAATTATAAAAAGAAAGTTGTTCTTATAAAAAATAAAAATATATTTTAAAACGTTTTACTAATAACTCTCAAACATTTTGTTTAAACGGCCTAATCACTATCCTATTTGCAGAACTACTTGCAGGACTGCATGCAGGGCTGCAAATTGGATTGTTTGTAGACAAAACCGTAATTTGTATTATTCCCTGTGTCGGGCCGTTGGAATGATAATAATCAGTTGGCGACTCAGCTTTCTTTCCTGCAAGTGGTTCTGCAAATCGAATGATGAATAGTCCCTAATAATCAGTAACCACTAACAATTTCAGCCTATAAAAGGTACGTACCTGATACCTAAATTCACAAAATAATCATTAATTCACCTTTTTAATTAGTTATTTTGTCCTCTAGCAATTAGAATTTGATGCCTACCTGTAAATAGATTTAAACTACGGATTATTTAATAGCATGGTATATGGAATACGTAAAAATACAAAAGAACTGTAAGTGCCACGTATTAAAATTGCGTTGTGAAATGTTACTCTTAAAACTGGTTTCTGAAATCAAAATTTAAAAAAGTCTTGCTTTCCAGACAAACGAACACAGTTGTAACTTACGGAATATATTTTCTGCTATACCATGATAAAGAAAAGGCAAGATACGGCTCAATGATTCTGGCGATCATAAAATATGGACAAAATGTAAGGAAAATTCACCGGTTCTCCAGTTGTCTAATAAAAGTCAGTAAAATCGTGGTTGTATTTTCCGCAGAAATGAATTTTAACACGTAGGTATTGTTTATCAAAATTGCTACAAAAATTCCAATTTTTAGCATCTAAATTTGTCAAAAGTAACAGTGTCGAGTACCAACCAGCTAATGTGTTCATTCAAATCAGTACTTACTCCGAGATATTGATCACCTTGAATCATTGAAGAAATAATACATGTACAATTTTATTTTCTTCAATCACATTGGAAAATAACTTTGTGTTTTTTTCTTTCATTATGTACTGGCTGGGTACACGGCTTAGCTCAGGGAATTGATTCGATTCGAACTAACGTTTGAACCCATGACGCATCTTGTTTTATATACCCCTGCCAATGGGTAGCCCCACCAATACAAAAAAGGCTGTGAATGGTCCACGATATTCCAGAACATTCTAAAGTATTTTAGAATGTTCCACAATGATCTTGGATATTCCGGTATGTTCCCGAACATTCCAGACTATTCCCGAAACTATTCCACGCATTTGAGAATGTTCCGGGATGTTCTGGAATGTTGTGGGATGCTCTCAAATACTCTCGAATGATCTGGTCTGTTCCAAAAATTTCTAGAGGGTGAAAATTCCAGTCCTTACATCTTCGAAAGTACGCCCTTCTTAATGGATGGGGGATAGAGGGCTAGCACACCTTATCTCCCTTGATTGTACCGGGACTCGTTTCTGAGTTTTAGCGGCACGCACATTGTATTACATTTTCTTTTATAATATACAGAGTGTCCGGGGGTAAAGTGCATTAACTTCGGGAGGTGATTCTACATGATAGTATAAGTAAAAAAGGTAAAAAACTTTTTTCGAAATTCCAACATTTAGGGGTAGTTTTGTGGTGAAAAGCTAAAATTTGACCGGCGTGCGCGGCCAGCCTTATTATTTTCCGTTACGTTACGGGCCAATCACCACCATACAATGTTGCCACGATCGTGCCCGGCAGGCTACCGGCAAGTAAGATCGTACCTCACACCAAGGAATTTTAGTAGGTAGATCTTTTTGTATGGAAAAAAAAATGTTGGAATTTCGAAAAAAGTTGTTAATCTTTTTTACTCCTACCATCATATAGAATCACCTCCCGAAGTTAATGCACTTTACCCCCGGACACCCTGTAAATATTGATTCAATAATTCTATTATTCAGTTTAAAACCGGTATATTTATGAACAAGTTCTGCTATATAAAGTAGACATACAGCCCAACTGTTTTTTTTATTTAATTGAATAATAATAATGTTATTGAATAGGAAATAAAAGTAAAAATAAAATAAAATGGAGTTTTGCAAATTAAACTTGACAACTTTAAAATTAAAAAAATGATTGTTCCGTCGTTTCAATTAATAAAAATGTAAAATTTTGTTAAAACCACTATTTACTGAAAATAATTACAATGTCTAAGATAACGAATAAAATAAAGCATATTATCTAAGATGGTTTCCACAAAAACGTCGGAAGACAGATCGTACACAGATATCTAAATTTAGTCCAGCCAAGAGTCAACAATATATGATAGAAAACCTTTTTTATCTACGTAACATTATCTTCGAATATTGTGATCATTGAAATCATTTCCTATGGCGTTCGATATTGAGAAAATACATTTAGGTACTAATTTATTTAAGAACATAACATTTTGTAGGTTTGGAATATCTGCTGTCAAAATAACGAAAACAATATAGATAATAATAATCTATTGGTATGTCTTTATCTACCACAACATCTGTATAATACATTTTGGATTGGTGATAAGATTTAGTATAAATTTGACTGCGAATTAATGTACCGTAATCAATCAAATATGATTTTTCAAAGTGATACAACAATGAGAATAGCTTGGCGAACAGTGGACATTGGGAAGAAATCTGACTTATCTTAATTTTTACACAGCAGGTTTTTATGGTATTCGATATTATGGAACCGAGGGATCACAGAGTTGTTCACTACACCTGTTTCCGTTAACCTTTCCTGGTCTGTAAAGTGTAAATACTACACATTGCTGCTAATAACTTTTATATCTCTATAAATATAATGAATTCTGGGTTCAGATTTTAGGTATTCCTCCGTTATACATTTACGCACTGAATTAAAATTTAATATTTTAAATAATTAGCAAATTTAATTCAAAATCAGAGATATTTTGTTAAATATCGGGAATAAACCACAAATACAATCAACCGTGTGCCAGTGTGGACCGTGATACGCGAAGAGTGTGCGGGGGGAGATGACACGCCATGTGACGTCTCGCTTTACTTCGCTATACGGGAACACGAGAAACAGAGACCGCCGCCGTGCGCAGTTGTGTTTCGACCACATGCATAGCTGTATGTATTGGGTAGCAGTCTAGCACTATTCTAGCTTCTAGCGCCTCAGTCGTTCGCGGGCAATCGTTTGAGATGGTCTCCTCGCCCGTTTTTTGAGCAACGGACGATGGTTTTTTCATGTTTTCAGCAATTAAACTACAATTATTATCACTTTTAACACAAATTATGATAAACAAAAGCGACTAGCTATGAATGTTGATATCTTTCCGAGATAAAATCGCTAATTTTGACACGTGAATTGATTACACAGCACCGGAGCGCGCGTTTTTTTTTAGCACAGTAAGGGAAAGGTTAATAAAGATTCTTACGGAAACTTGTACGGTAGTCGATCTGGTTGCCGCTCAGAGCCATAACATCGACTTTAAAGTCACCGAGATGTCAGCATAGGGTTGCTTCAATAGACACCAAACAAACCGAGAAATCTCTAGATTGGTGATCATTACACAGAGGTCTCCTTGAGATGTTCACAGTTACATCAATAATCTACCTATACGCATGATTCTGGATTAAAAATATGAATTCCAATTGAATGAATTTTCATAATCCTTGCCACTGCCGGAAGTGGTGTATCCAGTCGCATATTACGTGCAAACAGCTTGTCAAAAACAAATTGTTTTGCAGCCATAACGCACAGGAATAAAGCACAGCTTTTAATAATAAGCCTTCGAACTAACATATTTAAAGCTGAGTCTATCTTCTCTTCCACGTGTGCACTGAGAACTTAACATATCATAAAATGTTTTGTACCACAACTGTCACCAGTATATAGGTATTATTATGTTTTTGTATTTGCTGCCAGCAAGACACATCAGAAAACGTGAAAATGCTTTCAAATACTAAGTATGTTTTATAATAGTCTACAGAACCTATAATAGTATGTAGGTTTGGAAATAGAAAAAAAAAAAAATATATATATATATATATATATATTTTTTTTTTTTTTTTTTACATGAATACCGCACAAGAGTCCCCAACTGCTCCCGTCTGGAGCCAGTGGGACTATGACATACCCAATTGGGGTATGTTGTGAGGCTGAAGGTAGTGGGGAGGGGAAGGAGATAGGGAAGAGGAAGGTGAGGAAGGACCTGGCTATTCAGATCTGGTCACCAAACACGGCTAAAGCCATTTCAAGCATCGCTTCAATTCTGAATGGTGGTCTTACACCAGGGCGATACTGAGAGTATCTTCCACTCTGGAACGTGCAGCAAATATACCATATTATTTTAAATGAATAAATTGTGAAATAACACAAGTTAATCAAATAAAATTTATTTGCCACGCCGGGATTCGATCCCGCGACCTTCGGAGTGCCAGTCAAGAGTCTTACCACTGGACTACGCCGGCCGTCAATATACAATAAAGTAAGACACATTGGGATGAAAACATAACTTGATATGTTGGGCTTACTGCATAGGGTCGCAGATTTTTTCATAGTAAACTGCTAACCCTGTACAAATCGCAAGTGTGCCCTACGGTCGAATTTGGAAGCCACCTTTGGTCTGGAGAAACAAATCTCTGCAGAAACGGGCGGTCTGTTTGATATATTCTCCTGTCTTAATATACGGATTGCAATCATTAGAGCTCAGGTGAGAATGCTATCCCTGTTCAACCGGTATTTTAATGGAAGATGATCCGAGGAACTAGCTTCATTGATTCCCGTGACACGGAAAACCCGCTAAATGCGCGCAGAACGTGTGAACACATATGACATATGTCACATGAGGATGGGTTGCTTCTACGACTGGTTCTTGAATTCATTTGAACAACAGCTCGACTGTTGTCGTAGGAGAGAATCTCTTCAAGATATTGTCTCTTGTGTCTTGATCTCTTTCATATTTTCGTTTAAACAAATGGAGAGAAATATGACTTTTGAGACAGTCAAGGGCTTCAGCATCAATATTCATGTTTATCTACCTCTCTTCAAAAATACCCTCCGCACAGCATCCGAGATTTATACAAATTTTATAAAAATTTTATACAAATATATAAAAAATTACCTGTTGGACTTGGTGTCAGGGAAAACATGACAAAGTTAACGTTCTTAGGAGTGAGTCCATATTGCTTCAGGAAGTTGAGCTTGGTCCCTCTGCCTCTGTGAAGGCTCCCCACAGCTGTGTTGACGGCTCTGATGTATTCTCGGACCCCAAAGTTGGTCTTGGGCACTATCAGCCCGATGTTAAGGCTTGTGGAAGAACTCTTCGATGATGCGTGACTCTTCCAGGCTTCCGCTTCCCTTTCACCGGAACAAATCACCACTAAACACAGCACTGACAACACAACCTTCCAGATTCCATAGGACCTCCATCGCAAATCGCACATTTTAAGACTTAAATAATTAAGATTCTTTGAAGGAAGAGAAAGGTTCTTATCTAAACTATGCATCTTTGAAGACTTGCATTCAAGAAAGTGTCTACTTAGTCAGAAGTAGGAAATACATTTTTAGTATCCTCTATCTACTGCTAGCCCCTAAGAAGGTTTAATTCATCGCTCACTTGCGTCACTTCATTTTATATTGTTTTGTTTTACGATCTCGAATACAGTCTCGTATAAACAAACAGAAGATTGACTTTTAATCACTCCACGTGCACTCATTGTTATGCGTGTTTTCTTAGTTCCTTTTAAACTGCGTAAAATCACAAACATTAAAAATATTATGTCCCTAAAAATCGTCTTTCCAATAAGCCGTCTCAATGAAAGTAGACGTTATTCACTTTGTGGTTTCCAATTTAAATAAATTGTCGTTGGTTGGCGGTTCGCATGCGAACGATGTGATTACAAATAAATGAATAAAATTCTTGCAGAAGCGTTCGCAAAAAGACATTTAAAAGTATCCCTATTAAAGACTACAAAGGCTTTTGAAAATTTAATTTCCTTTGAACACAGAAGCCATCTATTTCCAGTTAAAAAAATAATTTTATATTATTAAGGATGGGAATAATGACGTAGGGATTGATATGGATCGTGACTCTTTACGTCCAAATTCCGACCTGTGGACTAGTACTGTATTAAAATATAACTAGCCGTTGGAAACAATAGTTATATTATTTCAACGTCCAACGCTGTTGAAAATAATTAGCGCCAACAGTTGAAATCTAATACTTACATGCGAATATTATTCAACGCAGTCAACGATTCAACTGCCTAATAAATAAAAAGGGTTAAGAGTTTGTACTTCGTGAACAACATTACTCGATATTTTAAATGGTCTTTTGGTTATGTACGTACCTACTGCACGTTTTTTTTTTTCTCATCCAATACGGCCGATACGCAGCGCCATGGAACAATCAAATTTATCAACGACAAGCAAAAAAATAACCTATTGATAATTGTCAATGTTTTGTACCTATTGTTTTCAACGGTGTTGGAATGATTAAGTCAAAAGGGTCAAGAGATCACACTTCGTGAACGATATTATACCCAATTAATTACACAAGGTCTTTTGGTAATGTACATACCTACTGCACGTTTTATTTTATTTTCCCATCCAATACGGCCGATACCCAACGCCATGGAACAATCAAATTTATCAATGACAAGCAAAAAAATAACCTATTGATAATTGTCAATGTTTTGTACCTATTGTTTTCAACGGTGTTAGAATGATTAAGTCAAAAGGGTCAATAGATCATACTTGGTGAACGATATTATACCCAATTACACAAGGTCTTTTGGTAATGTACATACCTACTGCACGTTTTTTTTTTTATTTTCCCGTCCAATACGGCCGATATGTAGCGCCAAGCAACAAGCGAATTTATCAGTGACAAGCAAAATATATCTTCAACAGGATAATATTTTCAACACCGAAACCAACGTCTTCCAACAGTTTCAACTTTCAACGTTATTATAGGATTATTATTACGTGTGTGTTGCGTGGGGCATAGAGATAATAATAATTAATAAAACATCAATGATTCGGGGAACCACCCGTTAAAAGGGATTCTTTAATACGATTTTGATATATTTTTTGTTAGTATCGTGTCGATCTCCTATTATAGTTGCGTCAACGTCGACGTTATTTTCAATAGTTGAAAATTGCCAACGATAACGACGTTGGCGTTGGATAGAATTATCGTCAACGCCCAGTACTACTGTGGACCTATGTAGGTATGCAAGTTTCTGTAAAATTTTCGCCATCTCCAGTCTAATCTTTTAAGCTGTTCGTATAATCATTTTATTTTTTTATGTTAATACGGCACGAGTCTCAACCGATCCCATCCGTCTGGAACAAGTGGGACTATGGCAACCACAATTGGGGTACGTTGCGCGGCTGAAGGTTTACCGGGAGGAGAAGGAAGTGGGGGAGAGGTAGGTGTGGAAGTACTTGTCTTTTTAGTTCTGGTCACCTAACACGGCTGAAGCTTTAAAGCAACGTTTCTATTCTGAATGGTGGTTTTTACCGGGATGTCTAGCACGGACGATTTTGAATAACGTCGTTCTTTATGCAAAATAACTGGCTTATTAATGAATGGAGGTGAACTAACGAAGCTCTTATGTTTGAAAGAAATCGCGTACGCAATCCATAGACTTAAATAATTCATCTCAGACGCGATCAATTTATTCCGTTCGACCTGGGAGAAACGAAAGTGGTTGAAATACAACTGAAGACCTCATTAAGTAATTAACTTCCGTTAAGTCACAAAAATTATATGAATATTAAAGTTTCTTTCAATTAGAAATTTTCAATTTATTGGTATTATTTTTAAGTTTTACATTAGGTATTGTAAATCCGGAGACAGATCCCTCAGTGTTGCTGCAAAGTGTCGTGTAAAGTGCCTTATTGTAGTGTGTCGGGTAGTGCTCGCAAATGAATATGCTATACGTATATTGGCACTGGTATTTATAAGGGAGCTGCTCATAAGCAATAGAGGACAAATCACGCATGCATTCCTTTAAATAGCATCTCGGACGCATGCTATTTCGCTTGCGCTCGTACACTTTCATGCATACCTACATCACAGTTGCCATATTCCATGTCAAATTGATCTGACTATCAAGAGTGCAGCCATGCTCGGGAAAATGGTATAAAGTAATCGGTATTCGGATTCGTAGCCAACGATCGTAACCACCCAGCCACGGAGGCTGTCGACTAATTTATTGGGTCTCGAAAGAATGAGACGTCTCCCATCTTATTTTGCCCTTGTACGAATATACACAATACCGCGATTCAACCTTTGCTAACCAATGATTTAACCATTGACTAGCTCCATTTATTCGGTTCATTTAACGTGATATTTATTTAGAACAGTAATATAAGAGCATATGAATTTCCGACTCAATAAATATGATTCTCTTATAATTTGTCATTGCGGATATATTGGGGTTGATAAATCAAAGAATATAGCACTACTATAGAAGCTTTTTCAATATTCATTTGGATGAAACAATAAAAAATGCAAACGAGGGCCCAGTATTTCACAATCTATATGAGAAGAGGTTATATTTTCGAATCGTTTTTGAAAGACTTGATGGAATTTATGACTTATCTATGATACCGTTCAAGAGAACAGCACAGAATCAGTGGATAAATATGAGTGGTAAATTTATGAGACTGAAAAATATTGAGTAGGAGAATGAGCTGAAGAAGAGGGTGGCTGGGAAGAATCAGTTAAAATTTGGTTACTGTGTGGTATTTGAATATGTACGTAGTTTGAACACTTCTCGACAGGTGTTGTTAGAGTACTTAGTAACACAAGGTGTCTCAAGGTTCCATACAGACATACGGACAAATGTTGCCCGTCTGTGCCGAAACCTGAACTAAACCCGGACACGAAGATTATTGATCTACTGACGGGCACCTTCACTCGGTGGCTGTCCGCGTCTCAGATTCAACAAAGAGCACCGTTTAGAACGGAAGTTTGAGTCCAGTTCGTTATTAATTTGTAATACGATAATAACAAGAAACTACTAGTAATTTCTAAATTTCTCGACCACCAACTGCATTACTAATCAGTAAAAATACCAATACACCACAGTTACTAAATAATTCTTCTACGAGGGTTATCCAAGAAATAAAGACCGTTCTAATTTTAGGAAATCAGTAAAATTTAATATTTGCAAAAAAGACATATGAAATTTTAGGTACACGTCCCCACTATTTTTGAACATATCTATGTTGATGTACTTGGTGAGCCGTGGCTCTATGTCCTTGATTCCTTTATCGTAAAACTCCGCCGCCCGCGTTCTAGTCGGTATCCAAAGGTTTTCTGGCCAAATGTTACTTCAGGTGAAGAAAAAGATGCAAATCTTGTTAATGATTGCCATTTTGATTCCGGGGCAGGTGGTGAACCCATTGTTCAACCTCTCTAACATTACCTTGGTAATGTTAGAGAATTTGTATGGGTCCATCTTCAATTTAAAAACGTTCTGAGGGATTTTTCACCCAGTTATTTATTTACAACTTTTTAAAGGTTAAACATGATCAAAGAAACACTTGAAACATGTTATACGACGAATCCCGGTTCCCCGATCCCTAGCTAAAAATACTAGAACGGTCTTGTTGTTATTCGTACGATCGTCAATAAAAAAAAGGAGTACAAATAAACTGAAATCATGTTTTATATCAAAATGATCCCTTACGTAAAGCAAAATGCTTTGTCATTTAAAATGTCAACAAGACCGTTAGCACCACCTGTTCGGGCCGTAGTAACCTGCATTAATGACATATTATTTGTAGATAATCAACTTAGACAAAGAAACTACAGAGGTCACTAACTGTATTAAATTATAGCTATTAACAGGTTGGAAAACGGTTCGCAGGGACTCGAGCGCTGTCCACACGATTTAGCTCTTCAGCATTTTGGGAACCCAACGAGCACGCAATTTGCATACGCCACTTTTTCCTAAAAATCGTTCGTGTGGTAGACTTACTGACGTCTGGGATCAAAATTGCGAGCTTATGAACTTCAAAAGGGCGGACACCCTCTTAGTTGAGAAAGCGAATCATTTAGCGCACAGCAGATTTAACAACGGACCCTCCATCTCAAACGAACGCAAAGATCGAACTGAAGCAGTTACCAAGCCGGATCAACGCTCATTTTTTAGGGGAAAGTCTGAGTTACGCCAGTGCCGCCATATTTTGAGAAAAAATATCCGCGTCGTCAAAAATGAAGTAAGGTCCTTAATTGTCGGACAAACCTCATACGTCAAGTACCTATAAACCCTACGTCTAGGGCTAATGGGTTTTCCGCTCGACGGCTGTCGATAATTGGCATTCCAGCCATTACTTAAAAAATCGAGTGTTGGATCAATATGTGATTACATTTTTGATAGTATGCCACTGAAAGAAAACATTGCAAAGGTGCCAACTTTCATAATAACATAACGGGTAAAAATATTGAAAATAAACGAACTCTTTGCAGACCGTATTTTAATCAGATTACAAAGTTAATTACGTGTAGCTCCAGGGACTTTGTAGATAACATTATAATTCCAATACAATATTGTTGTCTTAGATTCAAGCGATAATATAAAATTCCAAATGCCTTTTATCTCAGTCTGAATTATTTAAACTCACTCAAAGTAGCTTAGTTGGGGGTATGCGAAAAATCTTTCAAAGAATTTAAGGTCTCAACTAAAATGGCATAAAACTCCAATACAATGTAATGGTGAGAACTTTAACACTACATATCATTCACTGGTTTATTATCGTTTTGGAGTGACCGATTTTCATTTTATAGATGCCGATCTTCATTTACATGGGAGTTTTATTACGGAGGACGCGTAAAATCCACATCCCCTGTGTAATCAGCTCAGGAAGCCTCGCTTCGGAGAATAATCGTTTAAAAAAAAATAATCATCCTTGCGCTCTCGTCCCGGCCGGGCACTCAATGGGATGGAAGTAACCGCTCTGCGCGGGGTGGGCAAACAGCGAACTAACTGTTGCGAAGGACCTTTTTACTCGCGCGCGTCGGAATCAGACCGATGGGATTTGAACATGGTTCAAAAGAACGTGATTGTATTATTTTCACGTCAGTAATTCGAACATGATTTTCAATTAGAATGTTATTTGTTTACTACATAAATGACATTTGCGTAGAACTTTTCAGCTTTTAAAAAACTTTTACAATCTGCGTATAATATGAAATACTAAAAAATCTCATTTACACAGCAAGATCAGTGGAAATCTTCCAGTATTACATGATTAATTGAAAAAAAAATTAGGATTAAATAATTTTAAAATAATATTCTTGATTGAATGCCGAAAATTTTTTCTATGAAATATTCATCTTGGCTCATTGTAGAGTAAAATTACGTTTTGAAATATCTGACAGTATTAACACCCTGGCGACTACACGGCTGATATTTAAGAAGAACTTCGACGTCGCACCATATGGAAACCATCTGTGAACGTAAAGTTTGTGACTAAGCTACTATCGTAATAGAACTGAATTAAAGCAAGTAGCTAATAATGCCAAAAGATGGCGCCACTTACGTTAACAGCTAACACGAGGAACGTCGGCTGGCAGGCGTAAGTACTCTTTGGTTTGCTTTTTCATGAATCTCGAGTCCGCTCTTGTTACTCGAGGAAGCAACAGTTCAAAAATCGAGCTCCGAACAGTGCACCGCGTTCCGAACAGTTTATTTTCAAATCATTATTCGCGTCATCTGGTTCTTTTGTTTCCTTCCATTCTCATAGTAATTCGTTCCATCAGTTTCTAAACAAAAACAATTTTCATGGTTACAAAATATTGAGCTGTCAGCTTTCAAAGCAGTGTTGTCTTTTTCTTTTTTATTTTACCAAATCCAAGCCTGCAGACCCCCGCTTACACATTGACCTTCCACAATCTACCTTCCTTACTATTGACCTACGCATAAGACCCTGGATTCGATGTCTACACTCCACCAACAACTTGCCGCCGTGGGTGCTACAGAAGCACAACTTGAAGAATTTTTGGCAAAAAAATCTAAGGTAACGAGGTCCAGACGCTCAACTGCTCTATACCTAAAGCACTTCGGAAGTGAAGAAGATGTCTCCGACTACTCCTTAAAAACAACAACAACTCCCACCCTCACTACGTCTTTGACCTCCGTCTCCACTTCCACCTTGACTTCTGATCCCTTTTCAACAGCTCCCACCTCTTCGACAACCACCTCCAGCTCAACATCAACCGCTCCATCCTCTTCTGTAAACTCATTCCCCCCGCTATGGGTGACTCCAGCTCACAAGAAACGAAGGGCGTGCGCTTCTCCTCCTCCGTCCACCGAAGTTATAAAAACCTCAAATCGTTTCTCCGCCCTTGCTACAGACGATGAATTTGCACCACCGCCACTTCTAAATTCCGTGTCTGACTCCGCCGCAAATATAACCGATACCACAAAAACGAGGCCTATTAAGATCCCTCCAATTTTTATAAAATCGGAAAAAAATTGGAGCCTCCTGGAAAAGCGCCTCTTGAACGCTGGGGTTAATATAATTAACGCAAAGGCCATTCCAACAGGGGTGGTTCTAAATACCGGCGACTCCACCAGCTTCCGGCTGGCTACAAAGATGCTTCAAGAGGACAAAACCCCCTTCCATACATTTCAGCTTGCAGAAGAAAAATTAACCAAGGCGGTTCTGCGAGGGATTCCGACGACAATTAGCGAAGAAGAGGTCCGCCTTGAACTTCTAGATCTCAACCTCCCAGTTAATTCTGTAACTCGGATGAGATCCGGGCCAGACAGGAAAAACATTCCTCTAGTCCTTGTACAACTGGATCATGGTGAGGCGGGACAAAAATTTTTCTCCCTCACTTCCCTCTTTCACCTCAAGATAAGAGTCGAGTATCTTAATAAAAAAACAGCTCCCTCTCAGTGTCATCGCTGCCAGCATTTTGGACACTCATCCATGATGTGCCACCTGCCTCCCCGCTGCGTCAAGTGCGCGGGTGATCATTTCACGCAGGAATGCAAGAAGCAGAGAGAAGATGGTCCCGCCACCTGCGCAAACTGTTCTGGAGCCCATCCGGCAAATTATAAGGAATGTCCGAAAAGACCGTCTCCACAACCCATCTTGCAAACCGTACGTAATGCCACTTTCACCTCGCATAGCACAAATCCTTCTTTATCATACGCGCAGGCTACTGCCCAAACCCCATTAACGTCCACATCACCCTCAGCTCCCTCAACGTCAACCTCCCACACACCTCCTTCCACCCCCTTCAATATTTTTGAATTTTTCAAAAATTTCAATTTCTCCAAGGTTGGCGATCTTCTTTCCGACCTCATCCCCAAATTTCAGTCTGCCACCTCACCGGCAGACTACATATCTATCATTTTCTCCGCCGCCCCTCAGATTTTTTCACTTTTTTCAGTGTAAATGGCTAGCTCTACTACCATGCCCTCCGTGCTACGTATGGCATTTTGGAATGCTAATGGTCTCTTAAAAAATGTACATGAATTACGTATTTTTGCAAATACACACGCTCTTGACGTTTTACTTATAAATGAAACTCACCTCAACCCATCACAAATGCCAAAACTTTCAAACTATACATTATATAGAAATGACCGCCAAAACACGAGAGGCGGGGGCACTGCCATTTTCGTTAAATCGAAAATCGCCCATAAATACAACATTACACCCACGTTGTCGTCTATTGAGTCAACTTCAATCACAATATATACAAAACATTCAGGCCCATTAAGAATAAACTCCATCTATCACCGTCCGCAAGATAAGCTTGATCCAAAAGACCTCGATACCCTTCTCGATAGCCACACTCCGACTATTCTCGCTGGGGACTTTAACTCAAAGCACCCCAATTGGAATAGTAGGATTACTAACACAAATGGGTGTATCTTACGAAAGTATGCTAGCGCACATCCTGAACTCTTCATCGCGGGCCCAATTGCACCCACACATTTCCCGAACAGCGGGGCTAGACCCGATGTTCTCGACATTGCACTCCTCCACAAATTACCCTTGGTCTACAGTATCGAAACCATAAATGACCTAAGCTCAGATCATAATCCTGTTTTGCTCACTCTTAATCGACTTTCCACTCCAATGACACCGCGCAAATCTATAAAAACTGATTGGACGTATTTCACTCACAGAGTTGGGGAAAAAACAATAATCCCTCAAAATATTTCTGACGGCCCCGAACTAGAAAAGGCAGTTGACGACTTTGCCGATATAATCAAATCTTCCATCACCGATGCCTCTAAAACTCTTCCTGAACGTTCCGCCCTTAATCTTAAAAGTGACCTCCCAATCGACATCCAGGAATTAATCTCTACAAAAAACAATCTTCGTCGACACTGGCACAGAAACCGAAATCCCTCAGTCAAAAAAACAATCAATAGAATTCAAGCACTTATTAGAAAGAAACTTTCCGAGCTTTCACACTCCACCTGGAACAAAAAAATTCAAGATATAAATCCACAGGACGGCTCCCTATGGAAATTATGCAAATCTCTCCAAACTACCCCGTCCTCAAACCATCCCATTCATACCGAAAACGGCCTCATATTTGACGATCAAGATAAATCGGAGGCGTTTGCCGATAATCTGGAATTTCAATTTAGCCCCAGCTCCAAGCACGCCGACCCAGTCCATATAGCAAATGTCAACCACCAAATAGACATAATTTTCGACTCCCTTCCCGGAACAAATGTACATTTCACCACCCCTTCAGAAGTCCGAAGGGCCATAAAACACCGCAGCAACAAAAAAGCTCCCGGTCCAGATGGCATAACAAACTTTGCCCTTAAAGCCCTCCCCCCTAAAAGCATTTTCGCTATTGTGAGCCTCATAAATTCCGCACTCAGACTGCGTTATTTTCCCAAAAGTTGGAAAAACGCGCATGTCATTCTCATCCCAAAACCTGGGAAGGACCCGAAATTCTGTGAGAACCATCGTCCCATCAGTCTTCTCTCAAATGTTGGTAAAATATTCGAACAAATTCTCCTCACTCGGCTCTTAAAGCACATTCACGAGGTGAAAACCCTCCCTGATGAACAACATGGCTTCAGATCTCAACACACAACCCTTCATCAACTGCTCAGAGTTTCCGAACTGATTCTAGGCGGCTTCAACTCCCAACGGTCCACTGGCGCCATTTTCCTGGACATAGCCAAAGCCTTCGACAAAGTATAGTCAAACGGACTGCTTCTCAAATTGCACAACACGGACATCGATCCCCAACTCCTCGGTATCTTAAAATCATTTCTTTGGCACCGGACTTTTCAAGTAAAGATCCGAGATGCACTCTCAACTCCCAGATTCATGACAGCAGGCGTCCCGCAAGGATCCCTGCTTTCCCCCACCCTCTTCAATATCTACATACACGATATACCACTCACAGAGAACCAACATTCGTATAAAGCTTTGTACGCTGACGACACCGCCATTATGGTTCGATACAGTTCTCCCAGGATGATCACACATCGCTTACAACATAACATAAACATACTCCAAGACTTTTATAACAAATGGCGTATAGACGTGAACCCTTCCAAGAGCGCTGCTATTTTGTTCTCACGAAGAAAGGTTCGCAGCACTCCTAAAGGCCACGTTTCCATGTACGGCCAAGCAATACCCTGGCAAAACAACGTTAAATACCTTGGAGTCACACTCGACAAAAAACTCACATGGCACACACACATCAAACATACAATTAAAAAGACCAAAAACGCTGCCGCAGCCCTTTATCCGCTTTTACATTATAATAGTCAAACGTCACTACAGAGCAAAATTCATATTTACAAATCAAAATTGCGACCCATCATGACTTACGCCGCCCCAATTTGGGCCACAAGTAATACTAAGAGTCTAGAAACCTTCCAAAATGTCTTGCTTAGAAGATTCACCAAAAGCCCTTGGTTCGTCCGAAATAGCATTATTAATTCAGGCACGAAAATCCCTCCACTTAAAAAACACATAATAGATCTAGCCAAAACATTTTTCTCCAAACTTGCTTCAAATTCAAATCCAAGCATCTCATGTCTCGGGCAATCAAGTCCCGATGAAAATCTCCTTCACCGCCTGCCCATATCCATCCTTCATCCACCTTGATGCGCGGGCTATAATAAAACTTACCTTTGTTCTCTTATATAAAAAATAAATAAATATTTATATATATTTATATATATTTACAATACTACCGCTGTACAGACACACGCTGTTAAATTCGCTCCTGTTTAAAATTTAAAAAGTAAACAATCAAAACGTATTTTACAAAAAAATAGTGCTTTCGTACATACAGAATTGCACTAGCAGTGCAGTGGATAAGTTTTAGGCTGTTTTAGAACGTCTGTTTTAACCTAAATCTGATTTTTATAATCTCAAGTTGCTGTCAAAACAATAGACAAATTATCATTATCAGTAATTATCACCAATCACTCAGTCCGAACTCTGTTTGTGTGTGTCGTGTGTGCGTACGTGACAGCTGACTCTACGAACTCCGTCTTACACAGCGCAGGGCCGCCAAACCTTTTTCAAACCTCACGTCTCACATCTCGAAGCAGTAAAATGGACACCTGTGATACATATTCCTTTATCACTGCGGCAAACAACATTATTAACTCTTTACATACTACTATAATGGATCCAAGCAACAAGTTCACCAAAGAACAAATGGGGAAATTATCGCCAAAACTCTCCGAACTACTGGGCAATATAAGCCTTGTTGCAGCTAAAACGGGATTTTTAGAAGGTGAACTGAAGACATACCAACGCATCTCAGAAAACCAGCCGCTCCAGCCTCCGCCCCAGTCCCTGTCAAATGGGACACAAATAGCCCAAATGTGCGAAGCAGCCGACGAGTTGGAAGAAAGAAAGGTGAGAGCCAAAAATTTAATTATCACAAATGTGCCCGAAAGCGTCATGGCGAATCAATTGGACCGAATCAAACAGGACAAAGTGGAAGTTTTAAAAATTCTCAACAAAATCGATTCCACGCTCGTTGAAAACTCTGTCAACATCTTCCGCATTGGCGTAGTTAAACCAAATAAAATAAGGCCAATGAAAGTCATCCTTAACGACCCATTGACAGTATTAAATGTATTGCGTAGAAAAAATATAGCGCTAACACACACCGATTGCAAAATCTATTCCGACCAAACCCCTCTACAAAGGCAATACCTAAATGATCTTAGACAAACCCTGGCAAACCGTACCCTGGAAGGCGAAGTCGGACTAACTATAAAATTTATAAATAATAAACCAGCAATAGTAAATGTCTCAAAAAACTAAAATCCACCATTGGATATGGCCTAACTAATCGAAAATACCGGACCAAATGCCCTGATAAAATCAAAATTTATTATCAAAATACACGAGGACTTCGTACAAAACTACATGACCTTAAAGTAACGGTACCTTTACACGGACATGATATATTTATCCTTACTGAAACATGGCTCGTTCCAGAAATAAAATCTCCTGAACTTGGTTTCACAAACCACAAGATATTTCGGTGTGACAGAAACCCTAAATCAAGTACCAAATCCAGAGGAGGCGGAGTTTTGATTGCAATCAGGGAAAATATTTCAGTGAAAAAACTAAAAACGCAAAATACCTCATTGGAGCAATTATTTGTACAAATTGTCACTCCCATGGAAAAAATCATCATTGGAACTGTATACATACCACCAAACTCCGACATCCAAACCTACAAGAAACATTGCGAAGACATCGAATTTCTTATGTCAAAAAATCCTACATCGAAAATAATTATTGTCGGCGATTATAATCTTCCCAATTTGAAATGGAACTCTAGTGACAATGGTTATATTACTAACGAAAGTTCTAACGACCCAGCACGTGAAGTGATAGATACGATAAACTATTTAAATTTGCATCAACATAATTTTGTACCTAATGTATGTGATCGCTTTCTAGATCTTGCCCTTTCAAACAGCTCTAAACTGTGTGTTGAAATGTCAGACGATCAGCTCGTTCCGGTGGATAATTATCATCCCCCCTTACACATTATAGTAAATATGTACACGAATAATCCACCACTGAAACAATCAACACTCAACTTCAAAAACGCTGATTACGAGTCTATTAACTACCAACTCACTAATACAGATTGGACTTTCTTGACCACTAACAGTGATACCGAACAAATACTAGAAAAACTCTATGAAACATTTTCTGAAAATATAAAATCTTATGTCCCCTCGTATACACCAAAACACAGAACATATCCAATTTGGTTCTCCACAGATCTTATACTCTTACTTAAACAAAAAAAACAGCTACATAAAATTTTTAAACTGACTCACCAAATCAACGACTACTCAAACTTCTCAGAAACAAGAAAGAAATGTAAAACACTATCGAAACTGTGCTATAAAGCACACATCACCTCCGTTGAGAAAACTGCGCTAGGAACAAAGAATCTTTGGAATTTTGTTAAAAAATTAAACAATGAAAGTACAGACTACCCCCCCACAATGCATTATGATGGCAAAATAGCCAATAGTACCTTTGATATTGTTAATTTGTTTGCGGATCATTTCCAAAGTGTATACGAAGGTGAAATACCAGATAACAACGTACCATCATACACATATCAAAACACAATACATCTACATAATTGCCTCATAACACAGGAATCATGCTTAAATAAAATCATTTCACTTGACCCTAACAAATCTGCAGGCCCAGATAACATCCCACCAATATTTTTCAAACAATGCGCATCTGCAATATCAGGTCCACTGTGATGAATTGCATTGATCAACAGTGAAAATTAGGAAATATCGTAGCTTCCCACTTTAATTTAAAAAAGAAAATATCAATTACTTATAAAACGGACACGTCTACGACATCTATCGGATTAGAGTAAAGTGAATTCATATTTACGGTAGGGATCTATAATTAGACAAAGTGAGACGAGTATTGATAAAAAAATCACAGATGGTATCAACTAATAATCAAAGACAGGGACTCCCCAATATACTTAGCCCGTGATATATTGACAGCCAATTGAATTGCAGCAAAAGCGATTAAAAACCAATTCAGCCTATCAACGGGAAGAGGGCCGAACCCATTTTTAGAACAAAGGAACGACCTTTGGACTTAGCAATTAGGAATGTAATTAATGAGTTTGACGTTCCCACCAAACCGAGAGGTGAATAAACTCCATGGGAAGAAATAATCTGTTCAGGGACAAAAGTACGGTGACCCCAAGAAATGTTGTGATTAACCGGTACATTCCAGGGATCAGAAACCCTAGTTCTCGAACGCATTAAAACATATCAGGTGCGGAAAAAAAGGATACACGTAAACACGATGCAAAAGTTTAAGTGAAAAATTGCAAAGCAAGTGACGAAAACGTATTGTAAGGCGTTAGGGAGATTTCCATCTATAATACGATTGTTTGTGACGACCGGAGATGATCGATTCGAGGGAAAACGTGCTAAAGGAAATGGAAATGTTGAAAAAACAATGGAAAATTATTGTTATCAATTTTAGACGGAGCTAGGATATTACGATGAAAGATTTAGGGAGGAAACGTCAAAAAAAAATGAGAGTTTTAAAGAATAGGCGAGGGTACATTTCAGATGTCTAGAGCAGTAACAAGTGTTAGAGAAGAAGATAGAGTGCAGTACGGAGGGGAGTGGAAAATGCTGAAAACATTGCGATAGAAAAACTCAGGAAAAGGAGTCATTTTACGTAATTAAAATGGAGGTTATAGAGTAACATAGTACGCGATTGCAGATAAAAAATGAGGCATTACAATGGTTGTCGATTTCAGATGTATTTTGTTGTGATAAACAAGGAATATTCGAACATGAAAATTGTTTAGATAAGGACGATTAGCCGTTAAAAAAGGTAATAAAAATTATCATGGGTCTTATGAAATATTTATATTAAAGAATTCTCATAAAAGTTAACGACACTGAAATAAAAAAGGATTTATTGCCAGGTGGGTACAGGAACTAATGTATACAACTGTCAAGACATATGGTTTATGGGATTTTTCGTAAGAACGGGACGAAATTTGTAAGGCGTTCTCTATGAAGCAATAAAAATGACAGGAATTTAAGGGCCGAAGTGGGGGTATCCCCTATAAAGATGTTAAAAAATGATATATTTATTAATAACAAATAGAAAATGAAATTTTCCAAGAGGCAGCAAACATCAAAAAACGATATGGTTATATCAGGGAAGTACGGGGAAGTGAGGGGAAAGGAGATACGACAGAGAAAAACAAAGGAAATCTTAGATTAACAGTGAATAAAATAAATACGGCTTGAAATATAAAAATCTATAGAGATATGAACAATAGCGTAAGAATAAATAAGGAAATTCATGGAAAGAGTGTCGTGAATAAAAGAAAATTCGAGAAAAAAATGGAAAATTCAAATATACGACGTAAATAGAGAAAATTCGGTTTTAAATGGAAAGGTTCATATAGAATACAGAAAAACTCGAGGAAAAATAATAAAATAAAAATGAACAATTTGCGAGAAAGGCTTCGACATGAAGATATCTCTGATAGGCGAATTTGGGGACAGATTTGGAACATATGGTAGATGCCGTACGCACGGACATGTTACGAAATATATGAAAATAGAACTTTAAAATTATTAAATTCAAGCTAGTTTTGTATGAACAACAGGACAAAGGAAGTTGGGCCATTAAACATGGATCTTACTAAATCCGGATCTTGTAAGTATGAGAGTACGAGACAGAATTGAAAGTATCAGACGCGGAAGGTACTAAGAGACCACATTCGACAATAATGGAGAGGTTTCAAGAAATTACGAGTTGATAGTAATTAGATTGGTTTATTATAGGAGATTCAGATACGATCTTTTGGACCTGAGAGGGGTATAAAAGTCTAGACAAATGCCAGTTGAGGACAGTCTACGTCGTGGTCGAAAAGGTTGTAACTTCGCGGAACGTGACGAAACGGTGGGTGACTTAAAGTGGAAAAATTCTAAGTGATAATTATTTTGATACTTAGAAAAATTTCACATTCTAGTCAGTGATATACAAAAAAAAAATACTTTGCAGTTAGAGTCAGTGAAAAATAAAAATAAAGCCAACGCATTAATTACTTGTGAAAAATAAAAGTGCTCGTGATAAATACAATTTGTTTTAGTGGGAAATTCGGATTTTATAATCACTTAATATCGTGTTTTTAAACTTAGAAATTTCGCGTTTAATATTAGTGCTATAAATAACTGAAGTGATGTGATAATTTAGCGTGATGAAGTTATAATTAAATACGTGTGTTCAATCTAAGTGAAAGTGTTCTAACAAATAGTAAATATTTAAATTAATTATCTTAAATAATAATAATAAAACAAAATAATATTTTATTAATACATAAAAGTTCGGAGGGATAAAAATTTAATTTAACAACAATTTACCATCTCTAAATTAATCGTGAAGTAACTATCATTTAAAGTGTTATCTAACCAACGAGTTTTGAGATAAAATACAGTTTAGAACGATAGAGTTCATGCATCATTTTAATTAATTAGATTAAATGAAAAAAAAAAAATTGAAGTCAAAAAGATTTAATTAAATTTAGGAAAATAAAAAATTAATTTAGGAAAATCGCAGCAAGGTTACCGTGTATTTCCCGGTCGGAAAAAACCTTGGTAGGGGTAAGTCTTTTCCGTTATAAAATTTTACAGATTCCAAGGAGAAAGCGGAATGGAGCAAACATTGGTATTTGGATTAATTATTTGACCAAGATATTACTCGCTTAATATGTGATATGTAACTATATTAAAATATTATAAGTATAATAATTATATTTTATATATTTATATATGTAAGTATATAAACATATATATATGTAATTTTTGTTCCCAAGAAAAATTATAATCAAAAAAAAAAAAAAGAAAAACACTTATATAAAAAGAGGAAAAGGGTATCGATTCCTACCTCTGAATTCATCAATAACTATTAAAAGTAGTTATGTGTGATGAATTTACAAATCAATATTTTATATTTAATGTTATGTATGTATTAATATAATTTCAGAAAATCCAGAGCATTTGAAATAAGTTATGATATTAGAAATTATTTCAATCATAAAATTTATGTATATACATATCAATATTATAAATTATTTATTGAGACAAAGTATATATAAATGAATAAATATGTATACGTAATCGGGTATCAGACTAGACAATTGCGCTAAGTACATCATTATCAAACAAAGAAAATTTTAGAGTCATCTCACACGTCTCCGGAATGTCTAAAGTAAACATACCTCATACGCTTGAATCTAGGTCACGAGGCCGTAGAGAATGTTTACAAAGCTCAAATTGTTTACAAAATAATTCGGTCACTGGGACACTATTTCGAATACAGTAAAAAGAAAAAAAAAATGACCTTGATTATTGGATATCGTACTTAGGTATTAACTTCTAGGAACGGGATAAAATTATTATATTGCGCAATTATTAGGAACAAAAAGAAAAAAAAAAAAATTTAAACACTATTTTTAATTTGAACGTAAAGAGGTATCTACAGACCTAAGCAATTGAAAATTAACAGATTTATTATAGCAGTTCAAAAGGGTGTATTGAAGATTTACATGAAACAGTTGATAAATCACGGGATAGTTAAAAAGGGGTGTATTGAAGAATTACATGAAACAGTTGATAAATCACGGGATAGTTAAAAAAGGGTGTATTGAAGAATTACATGAAACAGTTGATAAATCACGGGATAGTTAAAAAGGTGTATTGAAGACTTACATGAAACAGTTGAAAAATCACGGGATAGCTTAATAAGGGGTAATGAGGATTTACAAGATTCAATTGAGAATCACGGGATAGCAAGAATTTATCAAAAGTTGAACATTGGAGGGGAAGGAAAAAAAAAAAAAAAAAAAAAATATACAGTTCAACCAATAGAAGGCAGTGGTCGCTTCTATAACAAAATCAAACCATAGAGATGGCGGATCTCTCAAACAAAACCGTCAACAAAACCAAACAAAAGCTTGGAGTTATGGCGAATCTCCAGAACACATCGCCAGATAAGATCTTAATGTACTAATATATATTTATATTTCACACTATTCTTACGTATATATTCGGTATCAATCTGAAAATTTCGCAGAATTTGATGGGCGAGATCCGAGCTCGGGATGCGTTGCAAGTAGTTTCGCATTGCGAGTTATAAACCTTCCCAAAACGTATGTTTACATATATATCTTTTTATGTACTGTTCATTGAATGAAACGAACTCACTTACAATTAGTGCTTTAGGCCTGTCGGGTCACTCTCGTCTCATTTCTTGAACGTGGAGGGAGGATTCACGACCCGTAACTCCACACAAACCCGTGAGTATATGATTGCATATAGGACGAAACCGGTTCGCCCTAAGTAAATAGTAAACTTTGGAGGAGTAGGAATTTGGAGGTATCTGGGCTTGGGGGAAGACCTGAAGGCAGTGCATGATGGCGAAGGAAGGTCAATTGGGACGCGATAACTTAGGTATCAATCAATTGAACCGTGCCAAAAGACTGTGCGAATTTTGGGTTGACTTCTGATCACCCTGCTTACTTGATGGAGGCAGGAGCCAAATTTTGCCAGAAAAAGGGTTATTCTGAGTTCGTCAAATATGCAATTAACTAATTACATTAACCTACTAAATCCATCTTTATATGTACCTTATAGCAGCTGAATCTAAACGGAGGGGCGCCCAGCAGATACGAGATACAATCATAATCAAATTTACTAACATTTAACCATTTGAGTTATATTTAATTATCTGTTCAATTAGTCATGTGTAGTTTCGGTTAGTATTGCTTATTCATGAATTCATTAGGATGTAGGGAATCATAATAAACGTCAAGGGGAAGTTAGTTCATTTAGAGAAATTACTTAAGGTTAAATTTGCAAGAGAGAGACCAATACAGTTTGAAATTCAACACTCTGTTTAGAATCAAGAGGGTTACCACAAAATTTAAAGTAATTAAAGTCCTATATCATAAATCAAAAAAATTACACAACGTTTGATGGAGTTTAATTACAACCTAAATACGAAAATATTTACGTTCAAAGTCGTAAATAACGTATTTATTAGTTAAGTACATATATCGCTAAAGGTATGTAGTACAAGGGAGCTTTAAGTAGCTTTCTGTAGTTATCAGAGGAAATAAGGGTCCAATTTTATAAAGGCTTGTGTGACGTAGGGGAGGAATTTTCCATCCCTACCACACATATGCAAAGCCTTAAGAATTTAAATATCGATCAGAGCCAAGAGAAAAGAAGAATATTACGACTGGTGCCAAGTGCCCAGGAGTAAATAAAATACAGACAAATATAAGAGAGTAGAAAAAAGAGAAACATCACACCACTCACCGCACTATTTAACCACCTACTTTCTTCTGGACATTTTCCAACCCGTTGGAAATCTAGTTATATTACCCCGATTTTCAAAAAAGGTGACGACACAGACATTAAAAACTACCGTCCTATATGCATACAATCAGCACTCCCGAAAATCTTTGAATCCCTTGTTCTCGATTTAATTTATCCATCAATATTAAAAGTAATTGATAAAAACCAACACGGATTCGTTTCTGGTAGGTCAACTGCTACTAACCTGTTACTTTACCATAACTATATTACAGAATCTTTTACAAAAAAAAAACAAGTTGACAGTATCTACACAGATTTTTCAAAAGCTTTCGACAAAGTGTCACATAAATTATTACTTAGTAAACTGTATGCCTTGGGACTGAGAGGCAAGTTGTTAAACTGGTTCTCAAGTTATTTGTCTAACAGAATCTTATTTGTTAAAATTAAACATTCTAAATCTAAGTTGTTACATGCAACTAGTGGTCTACCACAAGGGAGTCATCTCGGCCCCATCCTTTTCTTAATATTCATAAATGATATCATAAGTTGTTTCGACGATGTAGAAGTTCTGCTTTTTGCCGATGACATCAAATTATACAAAGAAATATCTAATATAGGTGACTGTCTAATCCTACAGTCAAACATCGTCAAATTACAAAATTGGTGTGTCGCAAACAACTTATTCCTCAATATCGATAAATGTAAGACACTAACATTTTGTCGAACAAAGACCCCACTATCTTTCAAATACACAATAGATAATAAAATCTTAGAAAAAGTCAAAGAAATTAGGGATCTTGGAGTTGTGTTTGATTCGCAATTAAATTTTATAAATCACATACAACAAATAACTAACAAAGGCATGAAAACACTAGGATTTATAATCAGAACAATCAAAGACTTCGATTCGCTGGAAGTTATAAAAATCGTATATTTGTCACTCGTACGCAGCTTGCTGGAATACAATTCCACAGTTTGGTCCCCATATTATCAAATTCATATAAGAAATATCGAAAGAGTGCAGCACAAATTTTTAAGATTTATTAACTTCAAGTTACACATACCTATTCAACACATTAACTACACATCTTTACTAAATACACTTAAATTGCATTCCTTAGAAAACAGAAGAAAAATAAACGACCTAACTTTTTTGTTTAAAATTATTCACTCCGAATTAGATTGTTGCGAACTCCTGCATCTCATTGACTTTAAGGTACCAACTCGAGCGACAAGGCAAAACACATTATTCTGCAACAATAATTCTCTAACCAACTACCACACACACGCATCAATTTCTCGACTACACACACTAGGGAACAAATATACCTCAAATATCGATGTATTTAATACAAGTTTACCGTTATTCAAGAAATATCTGAACAATATTTTTATGTAGAATATGTTGATATCTAAGGAGCATCACGTAGGGTCTATTGCGTATATTTGTGTATTTCTATCTCTCTGTAAAAACTTGTTAACGTTTTCTTTTTATGTATCTTGCATTTTGTCATGTATTATTTATAACATTTAATAAGTCACCTGTAAATTTTGTATTTACTAACATACCAACTAATTTATTTTCTATGCCATTCACAACTAAGATACTTTCTCTTTTATTGTAATGCACTATCTTTCCTTAAATTTATCTGTATACCTACCTTTCATATGATGTTTACTTGTTATGTTTTTATAGTTTATCTTTTTTATTAAAAAAAAAAAAAACTGTCTCTGTATCATAAACTTGTCATGTAAAAGCCCATCAGGGCGTTGAAAATTAATAAATAAATAAAATAAATAAATAAATAAATAAAATATTTATTATGGTATACATAATTGTTGTATATGAATACATACATGCACGGATGTATGAAAAAATGTATGTATGTGTGTGTTTATCTATACAAAATGTATACCACTTACAGATAAACAAACCATAAAAAAAATATTAACTTCCTTCATCTTGCCCAAGGTAACCCGAACATCGGGCAAAAAAAAATCCATCAGGTGACATTACTACAGTTTGCAAGACAAAGGGGTTAATTTCTCCCTGTAACTTGCCAAAAACCAATATATAATATTTTCATGAATCTCAACTGGACGAAGCCAAACCAAAAGACGCCCGTAGGGCCGAGCCCCAAAAACCTGCAGAGCGAGTTTGTGATTGCTAATTTTAATTACTACAAACAATGACAATAGGAATTGGTACACATGAAATGTTTATCTTGCACCAGTTTTCTTGAACGATTTATGCTACGGCTTTTCCCAGGGTTAATGCAACGACTGTTCTCAGGGTTTATCCGGTCTCTTTATAATCAGATTTTCTGGAAACTAACTATTTTTAGTATCAACTTTCGCAATTTTATTTTTTGATGCAATTTTCGCAATTTGCTGATGATATTAATCACTGGAGCGTTCCGCTTTATAATCAGCCTTGAGAGTTCGGAAATTTTTAAGTGATCGGTTTGGAAATTTTGCGCCCTCTTTCAAAAAATCATATATCCAAATTTCAATATGCAGACATTTATCTCAAACTTTCAGGAATTATAAAAAAATTATAAGAAAATCGTGATATTTATAAACATGAATTCCATATATTATTAATTTTAAAATTGCCTTCGTGGTACTTAATTGGAGAAATATTAAATATTATGGCTTCTACGTGTTGTGTATGGCCTAGTTGATAATTTCAGAATTAAATTTATATTTGAAATTGCACTTTTTATGTAAACAGATCAATGAATTGTAAGTATTTTTTTTATTTCAGTTCACGGAATGTCAATAAAAAATAATTCAGAATTGATGAAAGACATCTCTTTTTAACGTGTGAAACTACTGAGCGTGATTCCAAAAGGTAATTCCAAAATTTCAAGGATTTCAAATAGGCCACATTTTGGCCAGCGTACGCCCGCGGATGTTTGCAAATTTGCAAAAATGTGGCAAAAAACGATCCGGAGAATAAAAATATTTTTTTTTACAACAACGCTTATTTAGATAAGGTTAGATTTCAAGACTAATAAAGAATCATTCTTAACCCTTGTTGAAGTATCGTCATATCTTCTGACCATATATTTAGAGCTACAATTTTTTTAAACTTCTTCGTTACAAGCCATTTTTGTCACGGCTCGTTATAAATGTATAACATTCTGTACGATAACTACGAAAACAATAATTGGAAAATTCACCGAGAGCGGTTGTCTGCTAGAACTATTCTTTTTAATGCTAAACCTTAAATAAACCGATCCAGGAACATTTTATTATAATAAACGTGTAACCTTCGATTATTACTATTAGAGCCGGCATTTACTAATATTAGGCTTAAATTTTCTCATAAATTTGATGTCCAAGTATAGCTTCTGTTTTGCTTCTCAGAAGTTAGGCGTACTTTAGAGGGCCAACAGATTCTTTAATAGTACGCAACTGCCAATCCTGTACAAATCGCATAAGCACCCCACGAATGAATTTGGCAGTCACCTCTGACCCGGGGCACCAAAATACCTGAAAAAACCTTCGACCCTGTGCAGAAACGGTTTTGATATATTCTTAACTAACGTATTGCAGTCTTTAGAGCACAGCTGTCAGATGGAAATGTTATCCTTGGTCTACCTGTTTTTTAATGGAAGATGCTCCGAGGAGCTGTGCCATTTATTCCTTCAGCACCGGTGCACAGTCGGGAAACACGCCAAACGAGCTCTAGAGTTTTGAACATAGTTAAAATTTTTTGTCACATGAGAACGAATTTTTAAAAGTTAATTTTACGTCTCGTTCTTGAGTTCTACAACTAGGCTGCAGAATAATTTGGTGACCTCCATGTTTCCTCCCTCCTACAATACGGGTCTCTTCAACGCCCAGATTCACAACACCCTTTCCTCAAAAAGGCCTTCAACACAGCATCCCAAAGAAGACATTTTCTGAGGAAAATTTTATTTTCCTCATTTTCCTGTGTGGGGATATTTTAAATCTAAAAAAAATGCGTACGGTACACTATTATACATTCTTCTTCGAGTTTCGCGTTCATTCTTATCCCTAGCTGTGTCAGTTAAACGTCTCCAAGACTAGCCATTTTTAATAATATTACGTCTTAAGTTGTTAGTTGAACTTAGATATATGGCAAGACGGTAATAAAATAATTTCAAAGGCAATACGGAGGACTCTTTCGCTGTATCCCGTTATGATATCTACAGCCGCACTTCTTTACGTACAAATAAATAATAAATGAAAAAAAACGTTGGTTTAAATTGAAACCGACCGTTATGAAATATGATTTCGTACCAGGCCGACCATTAAATAGCCCTGGACCCGCATATTAATGCCCCAACTACCGAACCCAAACGCTTGCTGTGTAGTCATAACATCTTATTATGTACATTTTATGTGGAATAAAGTATGACAAACTACGTGTACATTTACGCTTCGTTTAAACGATTCGGTAAATTTGCTGAACGAGATTTTGCTGGAATCGGGCGAACGTTGCAACTAAGACATACGGAGGTTTTCACGATTCTTACGTCTCTTTTTGCTTTTATTCCTTTATTGACTCTCGTATGGATTGGTCGGAAACAGAGTTTCACAGCTTCGGGTATTATTAAATATTATGGTTGATGACGCGAAAGAGGACTTCGAAGCTATTTGGAATCGTATCGAACTGATTTACTATTTGTACATCAACACATCGTCATTGCATTTACAAAATATCCCATTTTAGGCCAAAATAGAGATATTTTGTGAAAAGATTTCATTCACAAGCTGACGCTGTGTACCAGACCAAATACAAATAATATCGTCCACATAGCGTTTCCAAAGTAAAATATTTTTTAAAATAATTTTAAAATATAAATATAAAAATATAAATTTAAAATATTATAAATAATTAAGTCAATAGTTCTAACATACACAAAGATTTTGCTGCAGATATTATCCAACTTATTGATGTCTGCTTGAATCAAAACAGTTTTAAATATAATAATATAATATACCGACAACGAGATGGATTGGCGATGGGGCTACCCACAAGTTCGCTTGTTGCGGACATTTTTATGAATAACTTTGAAAACAATATTTTTGAACTTAAATCACCATTGATAAAAAATATTTTACTTTGGAAACGCTATGTGGACGATATTATTTGTATTTGGTCTGGTACAGAGCGTCAGCTGAATTCCTTCCTATTACTCCTCAACTCCTTACATAAACAAATCCAATTCACACTAGAAATAGGTATAAATTCGACACTAAACTTTCTTGATCTGACTTTATCGATTATTGATAATAATATTCACTTTAATATATTTAGAAAACCTACCTTCACAGACACCGTAATTCATAATACATCCAACCACCCAACCTCACATAAACATTCCGCATTCCACTCAATGATCCATCGATTAGTCACCACCCCTTTGTCAAATGATAATTATACTAATGAATTAAATACGATAAAATTAATAGCTCACAATAATGGATACGAAACACAACTCATAGATAGAATCCTAGCAAAAAAATTAAGATCAATATCCATAAATAAATACATTTACTCTAGTTCAATATCTTTTAATAATAATAACCTTAACCGCGAATGGCGAAGAATTTTGTATATTAATAACCTGTCCTTTTCGTGTACAATTAAATTCCCACCCGAAATTAAACCAGTTTTTTACACGAATAACAACCTAGGAAAACTTTTAATTAATGCTAAAGACAATGAGGACGTACTAAGCCACTCGGGCGTTTATAAAATTAGTTGCAACGATTGTCCAGCATTCTATATTGGACAAACGTCACGCAATGTGGAAACTAGAGTAAAAGAGCACATAAGGTGCCTAACCAGTACAGGGTTTTCAGAATTCGCTGAACACCTAATTAATAAAGATCATACCTTTAACCGGGATACGGGCATTAAAGTCCTACACAAAAATGGGATAGGCTTAAGGTTAAATAACTTAGAAGCTTTAGAAATAAAAAAAATCGGTTAATACAAAAGCTGAAATCATTAATAATCAACTTAATTTAACATTCAGCCCTATTATAAGTATGTTTCCCGTTATCCCAATCGCTCCTCCCCCACTTCCCTCCCACAACTGACGCACTGTCCCGCTCTAATTTACTGTCTCTTTCTTTTACATTTTGTATATTTCCCTGTATTTGTCAGTATTTTATATTCAGTCCTGATGATGGTACGGAGGTACCGAAACCGGTAGACGGAAGAAATAATAAAGTGACGTAAACAAAGTGTTTTCTTTTTATTTATTTAAAATGTCAAGTCACAATGTGTTTGCTTCTTTTGAAAAAAAAAAAAAAATTATTTCTCAGTTTGGTTGGGTATTTTGGCCTCAAATCATCTTTTGAGGTTCATATGAAAAAAGCCGCGCTGCAGTTATACCTGCTACACGAAATATCCTATGTGCAGTAAACAGATCGGCCAAAAAATCCTGTTTTTTTCTTTTTTTTACAGTGAATACCGCACAAGAATTTCAACTGCTCACGTCTGGAGCCAGTGAGACTATGGCATCCCCAATTGGGGTATGTCGTGAGGCTGAAGGTAGTGGGGAGGGGAAGGAGGCGGGGAGGAGGAAGATTGGGAAGTACCTGGCTATTCAGATCTGGTCACCAAACACGGCTAAAGCCATTTTTAAGCAACGTTTCAATTCTGAATGGTGGTCTTACACCAGGGCGATACTGATAGTATCTTCCACTCTGGAACATACCGCAAATATACTATATATTATTTTAAATTAATTAATTGTGAAATAACACAAATTAATCAAATAAAATTTATTTGCGCATGCCGGGTTCGAACCCGCGACCTCCGGATTGTGAGTCAAGAGTCTTACCCACTGGACTACGGAGGTCGTAATTTGTTTGCAAAATTTAAGAAAAATTAGTCCGATTTAATGAAAATTTTAAACAAATCCCACTTTTTTAACAACCGAAGTGAAAATCTAATCCTGCAATTAATAAAATTGATTAAAAAATAAGAAACGCAGGTGCCCAATTTTATAAACAGTTCATTTTTTATTATCTCCCAATGTTCTAAAATCTACTTGGATATTTTGTGCGTGCAACGATGGTATTCTGCACAAGAATTACCACTGATCACCTCATTAGAAACATTAAATAGGTAAATGGTTTTTCAATAGATATCCTAATTTTGTTAAAAAAAGCTTGGTGAAAATAGAAAAGTCATAAAATTAAGAAAATAAGCCGATTTACATACAAATTCGACACTCTCCGTTCTCAATTTTTCCCTGGTTTTTAAGGTAAGCAATGGTCAATAAATACAAAAAAAAAATTGCAGCAGATATTAAGGTGAAAATAATGGAATGGAAGATATTTGTATTCTTGTCTTGATGGGATGACGTTTTTAAAACCCGCATAATTTGGCACAACTTTGCTGATCTAATAATAAACTTGTTTGTGGGATGACGTACATATCTGCTTTGAGAAAATTCCGTGAAACTTTTTCAGCTGTAAAAGATGTATTTTTTATAGAGGGGGGTAAAGTGCACTTACTTTGGGAGGTGATCCTACACGGGTAGAAGTAAAAAAGATAAATAACATTAACGAATTAAAAAAAAAAAAGAAAAATTATTTTTTTCATAGAAGAATATTCATTTTTCTACACAAACTATTCATCTTTTTGGTAAAAAAATACCATAAAACGTTAGAATTCCGAAAAAAGTATTAGACTTTCTTACTTGTACTATCGAGTAGATTCACCTCCCCCTGGCAGGACCCCCTACGTTACCGCCGAAAACCATGTACAATCTAAGACGCATTAAATAGGTATATAGGCTTATTTCAGTGCAGTCATTCTGGAACTAACTACCATAATATGTATTCCTCTTTGCCCAGAATACTTATGGAGGGAAACAATTATACCAAGTCAGTGGATATCTTCAATTTATCTTTAAACAAATATAAAATATTGTTACGAAGGCAGTTCAGTTGTGTACAATAAATACTGTATATTTCTTATTATTCATATGTAAAAGCCCCGAAAAAGGGCGTTAATAAATATATAAATAAATAAATAAAGACATAAAACCTACCTGATATTGAATGAAATTATCCATATAAGGTTTTAGATTTTTACGGCCTAAAGTATTATGGTTACTTATTTTGCGGTGTTATGCCGTGTTGCGCTACCTCGTTCTTTAGTCAACGTTTCGGACAGCGCGCGTTACACTGTCCATCATGTGCAACAACACCTCTGCCATGTCACTTTAACGCTGTCCGAAACACTTCAAAATTAATAATGATAAAACTATCCATTTTTATGCTAGGAAAACAAATCCAAATATACCAGAAACAACAAATTATTTAAACGCTATTTTAAATATATTGTAACTGATTTAATTTCAGTTTTTTTTTGCCACATGTAGGAAAAAACTCTCATGTTAAACAGCAAAACATTAACTCATTAATTTATTAACATTTTACAACAACAAAAAATTATCATTTCCTAACAGAACAGGAAAAAAATAAGCAGAAACTTGCTAACGAAACCAAATATTAATTATTATTTTTTAATTTATAAACTACCGTTTAGACAAGATTTTTATGCATAGCACAAAGGGTAACAATTATTATAAGCTTTAAATAAAGTTGGTTGTTTTCAAGTGGAAAAAATATAATAAGCAGTAATTGATGAATGAAACACTACTATATATTGAATTATTTGGCGGGTATTTGATAAGCCGCCATAGCTCAGTGGTCAGAGCATCCGACCGGCAATCAGAAGGACACAGGTTCAAGTCCCGTTGGCGGCAAGTATCTTTTCTCGGAAGATTTATCAATGTAAATGAGTGTTTCAGGCTGACAATTATTGCTTATTATAATTGAAACCAAATAGATAAATAAGGGAAGACAATTGCCTGGAGCCAATAACGATAGATGTCAATGTTAGTTCAGTCAAAGAGCTTTATTTTGTCAGAAAAGAAAAACGAGAGCCAGATCTCTATACGAAAAATTTATCCGAGATAAGAAATTCATCAAAGACAATTTATCCCTCAAAGTATCGATAAAGTAATTTTAAAAATTTCAATAAATTTTTAAGAACTTGCCAGGGAAACCAATTAAGGAATGTCTAGAGTCTAGAGTTCTAGACTGTCCAGAGGTATACGAACAAGATTATTATAAATACGTTGTGTTGCAATAGTTTTCAATGATGGTGTTGACTCTCTTTACAGTTTAATTATAAATTCAATTATTTGATTTAAATTAAGCGACCACTTGTCAAATAGCATTTTGAAAATATGAATATACTGCGTTGTGCTTGTACTTCCGAACCAGATTAATTTCATGAACAGTTCGTCCAGTTTTCACCGAAGGGTTATTAAAGCAAACCTATTTTTTTTTTATTTACTAGCTGACTCGACGAACTTCGTACCGCCTCAGAATCAATAACTGTTGTATTAACTTATTTTAGCTGAATTAAATTCAGTTTTGTAATGACGTTAAAAATTATACAATACAGCAATTATCGATGCGCAACCGCCCGTGTTTTGTTTTTGTCAGTGTCAGAGATGGTGTTGTGTACGAATTTAGATTTTTTGTGATTTTCTTACTTTTCAACTTACTTATGGGAATTGCGTTTCATTTTCTTTATACGTGTGAGAGAGATTTATTGTAATTATTGTATTTTTCCCTTAGAGGGGTGCAGACATACGTTCACCACTTGTCTCATTTTCAACTGTTGACATTTAGTGTGCAAGAAAGATGGCAGCATCATATGTTTAAGAACAAAAGCAAAACAATCAGCACATTGCCATTTGACGTTTTTGAATTTTAGGAATTCACACACTATTCAATAGTATACATATCACAAAATTGCTGAATGCAAAATGTATGACGAAAAGAATTCTATTCTCAATTTGTTTTTTCGTGAATACTTCCGATGTTTTAAAAGCTATTCTGCTATTTGGGGCGGAGACAAATCCAACAAATCAAAGATTATAAAAATCGGTCCAGCCGTTCTCAAGTTATGAATGGTGTAACTAACCCGACTTTGACGGGAACCATTTATTGGATAACCAACACTTCTGCTATAGGTGACCACAAGTGGTTCTTTACATTTGGTGATTTAGCAGGGGTGCCTGGGTTCATGGGGTGAGATTTGAGGACTCATCCCCTTGCACCATAGTTGGAGTGATGAATTCATACGTACGTCACTCATGGACATGCTGACCCCCAGATTCCTACGCTCCCTAATACATTTTTCCCAGCATTTATTCCTCGCCCCTTCTTCCCTGAGATGATATATGCCCTAGGGGAAATTATTATATTGTGGAGCTAATGTAAAAAATATATCTTAATATATATATATTAAGATATATTTAAAAAAAATATAAATATCTAATGTAAAAAATATATCTTAACTTATATATTAAGATATATTTTTTTAAATATGAATAGCTCCACAATACAATAATTTCCCCTAGGGCATATGTCATCTCAGGGAGGAAGGGATAAAGAATAAATGCTGGGAAAAAATGTATGAGAGTGGGTAGGAATCTAAGGGTCAGCATGTCCATGAGTGACGTACGTATGAATTCATCACTCCAACTATGGTGCAGGGGGATGAGTCCTCAAACCTCACCCCATGAACCCAGACACCCCTGCTAAATCACCAAATGTAAAGAACCACTTGTGGTCACCTATGGCAGAAGTGTTGGTTATTCAATAAATGGTTCCCGGGGCAGCAGTACCCATATATGCCTTCCAAATAGAATGTTTCGTCTAACATGGGTTAATGATGATTGTTCGGTATTGATGAAGCCCTCGTTCAAAATTCTTCAAAAGAATATTTAGTGTTATTTCTGGGAAACATTAATGAATTGCTTCAAGAAGAAGGGTAAGAATCGTTTCGAATAAAAGTATTGTTTGATTGGGCAATTCATTAATCTAACTAATTATCGCGGATAGTCATTATTGTTGGCCATTTTTTATAATGGTTCTAAGAATTCCATCGTTTGTTCTTCTAACATTAGATCTTTATAATTAATATGTTCATTCCATAAAAATAATATTGTATTCTCAAAATCCCTTTAATTTGCTTGCCTTAATTCACTCTCCTTTATGACCCGTACAGACTCAGCTAGTAGTTTAGTCGAGTAGCGAGTATTTTAGTAACTAAACGTGTCCGAACGCCTTAAGTTTAGTAGTAAGTAGGAGCACGTTGGTCAGTCAGGTGGCGAGTTACTCGCTACTCAGCTAAATTACTTGCCCAATCAAAATGGGGCTTTAATGCTCACTATCAAGTCATAAATAGCTCAGGAAAGCATATATTTGCTATTTTTATGTGCATAGTCAATTTAGGAAAATGTAGATCCTTTTTTTACATTAGCTTCACACAGGAGGTCCTGTGGAAAATAATTCCCATCAGGGCCTATGTCATCTTTGGGGATGCTGTGTGGAGGATTTTTTTAGGAAATGAAGAGAGTAAGTCCTGTAAGGAAAAGGGTAAGATGGGTGGGTAGGAATCTGGGGGAATCAGTGTGTCAAGGAGTGACGGACTTATGAATCCATCCCTTCCATTGCGGTGAAAGGTGATATTCAAGAGAGAAGGCTGGAGAAGTCAAAGGGACTCCTACAACCACTCTCTCCATCCGGCCTGCTATGCAGCTGGACGGCAGACGCATCCGCCGTCAAAACCCAGACAAACCTTACACCATGAACCCGGGCACCCCTTCTAAGTCACCAAACGTAGCGAACCACTTGAGGTGACCTACGAAAGAGGTGTTGGTTATCCAATAAAAGGTTCCCGAGCTCAGATTACCTCAAAAAGCTACAAGGTACAACGATTTCACGCAAACGAACATTTTTGAAGTTGAACTCTTGTCTGATTTAGTTTTCTGAAGGTTTCGCATGTGAACTGCACACACATTTGATATACATCAGTTCCCCCACTTAGCTCAAAATTTCTAACAAAAGCTTGAGGTTAGTAATGACGTGCTGTTTCTGATTAGGTAATAGTAGCTTCGATTTGCTCAAAATCGCTGCACCACGAAATACTCAGGGTCACTCAACCTCACAAAAGATTTATGCAATATCTCACAATAGCTAAATTTAATAAATTCAACCGAAGTCATAAAATGTAAAGTCTATTTTGGCAACATTCGCTTGAAAAAGCTCATTCGCTGTAGGAATTTAAGCGTATATATTGAATCGTGCAGTTTATTTACACCGCCACGTATATGAAAATAGGGCAGAGAACCTTACAGTCAGCATATTTCGTAAAAATAAGCTCGAGATTGGCTAAGTTTTGTTTATACTAGCAGCTTTAAATTGCTCCAGCGAGCTCAAATGAATTCTTCAACACTAAATTTCATATCGCAGCCATCCTGCGCTGGAATTGCTACCGAATTTTACACGCCCATAAAAGTTTCTTGCCAAATAATGCAACACGTTATCAAAATTAAGTGGGACGTTAAATTTTTATTTTTTTATTATCTTATTTATTATATTAATTTTGGTCATTATAACAATACCAAGAATTGTTTTAAAAAATTAAGCACTAATTTTTATCTAATTTGAATTTTATTTTTTCGTGAAAATATTTGATAGAATTTATTTATTCGTGATAGTATTATTTTAAATAGAAATGAGAACAAAATAAGAACATTTTCACAGAAAAAAACCTACGCGCGATATTTTGAAACATAAAAAAAACGGTTGTATTTTTTATAAAATTCATTTGTCAAAACAAAGAAGGGATAATTTTTTAATGTAAATTTGATTCGTGAAGTTAGTAAGGATCTAGCTTCCAAGGTAGTATCCTTTTTGGTTACTTCTTTCCAACAACACGTGCTATCAGCGGAGCTACCAACCGCAGGACCCCAACAACACTCGCTGATAAGAATTGCTCGACCTTCCGACACCTTGAGAATCTATAAACAAAAAACAAACCCCCAAACTATGCAAAACTGACACTTGTGAGTGTGAAGAACTTTTGTACGTTAAGATGTTCACTTGTCATCGTCAGCGAGGATGACGTTTCCCCTCGGGGAGAGAGGAGGGGCGGGGTGGACTCGGAGGCTTCACGAGGCGTCGGGCGCGCGGCGACGCCCAACTGTAACTGATTATAGAAGCGCCGCGGCGCCCCCTCCCCCCACTGCCACAACCTTCCTCGCAGCCTCCCGCAGGCCACCGTTTCAGGGATAAAAGTTGCGCGCTTTACGGAGCTTTTTAGCGCACTGTGACGTGATGGTACTTTGTTTACTGATTGTGCTATTTATCTGTGAATAAGTTATGTTGATGCTTTTCCAATATTGGTTCCGAATTCGCTGAAAATGTTTCATTACAATTTTATCTGCCTAAAAAGGACTAATTTGTAGCAGGAAAATACATTTAAGGATTGACATAGTTATGCTTTAATCGCTTCAGAACACACAAAAGCTAATAGCCATGAACTTAAGTCTAAAATGTGTAATACATTTTTAAATAAAAGGAAACAATTCAACTTTAATGTCGCTTTATCAAATTTAAGTGACCCACGAAAAGAATTTAACTTTCATTGTATAATTCCATTTTTGGTACTTATTTTCCAAATAACCTAAAGGTATTTAAGGGAAAGAGAAAACGTCCCGTTTCGCATTAATTACGCGTAAAAAATGAATATGTATTTTTTGAATTTGATCTTTTATTTACCACTCTTGTCGGTAAACACTAAAAAAATTGCAAAAAATCTTACATAATTTTTTGCGCAATTTATGCGAGTGGGCAATTAAATAAATAAAACGGCGTTAGGCTTTTACACTTTTTTCAATAAAAGCACCTTAATCTAATAACGGTCAGCCTGGTACCGTTGTAAAATTAAGAATTCCACAGAACGGCCGGGGCTATTAAAAACGCATTCTATTTCAATTAATGTAAACTGCCTTCGTCAAAAGGTTTCATCTCAGAAAACATCCTTATAAAATTCAATCGTTTCTAATTTTTCTTATTCCACTGAAAATGGAAATAATTTAATAATGTTATATCTTAAAATGGAAATAATTAAAAAAGGTTTTTATCGCTTCCTAGAATCGCATTTACGACTAAGTATTTTTTTTAATTCGACATTACATAAAAAATTGAAACATTTTTTTATACGAAGTCATCAATCTGTGCAAGGGTGAGTTGAAGGACTAATAAATTTGTTAGAGCAATTTTTACGACCCTCCCTTGTAATTTTATCAACGTCCTATTGTTATTCTGTTGTTTTCAAAATGAAATCCCTTTAATGTCATAATTCCCGTCCTCCAGAATAAAATGTTATTTATTTTGTAATACCTACCACATAAACTAAAATTGAAAGAGCTTGAAAGATCTTTTTAAACTTTTATGCAACCGGTTTCAAAAGAAAAACGTTATTTTGTCAGAACAAATAAAAACGTTAGAAAATAGACGTGGGTCTTGATGTAGGTAAAGTGCTAGATACGATTTAAATATGTAATGAAATTTATATAATTGAAGCCTATAGGAGAGATGGTCCATAAATGTTAAGGAGAAAAATAATATTTTTATTATGATAGGAACGATTCCAATACTTATAATTATTATCGAGGAATATTAAATTGTTTTTTTTTTTTTTTTTTCATAAGATTTTATTCCAGTAAAAAAGAAAATAAAATTTTCACTTACTTAACTAGAATATTGAATTATGTACTTTTTACATTATATTACATAGTTTTTACATTTCATAACCTTAGATTACATTAGATTGCAATACTAACATTTACATGATATTATATTACCATACAATATTATTCACTATCACTACTTTGTTTATTGTGAATAAACATGAATAATTTTTTTTTGAATTTGCACACAATTTTTTCGTTTTTGATATCATCTGGAAGGCAATTATATAAATTGCCCCCCTCGTAACTAATTAATTGTTTACCGTAGTTAGTATGAATGGTGTTTAAACGTATGTTATCGTGTTGTCGTGTAAAATGTTTGTGTACTTGGGACGTTTTAATGAATTCTGTGTTTGTATGTATGAGTTTATTATTTATTTTGTATATAAGGACACATATATTGTACTCGTATAGCTTTCTTAATGTTAGCAGTTTTGTTTCCAAATATAATTTTTCACAATTTTTTACATTTCAAAATATCTCGAAAAGGGAATTTTTTTATTGGAAACTGTTCCGCTGCCCTGGCGACTAATGCGCAGATGCATCGTGTTGACCTTCTGTATTCACAGTAATTTAATCTACATATTTATTCTTGTGTTTTAAAAAAGTTTAAAATTGTTTTAATATACATTACAATGGATTTCCAACATTCCGTATCAAAAATAGAAATGTTACAATTTTTTTGCTATAAATGCGTTTCAGTGTTATCCTGTGATTCTTTCCATAATAATATTAATTCCATAATTTTCCATAATATTAATTCCATAGTATTATTAATTCTTTTATATATTATTTGTACAGCGCCCTTGAGGTGATTTTCCACGAAAACGGCGCTATATAAATTAGCCAATTTAACGCACCAGATTTAAATGTCCGGGTTTAATTTTCCCCACAGAAAAAACTAAACCCTTTCACACACTTCCCAAATGATCATCTGGTCAATCCACGTTATGCAATTGCACTATATTTTTTTTTTTTTATTTTATTTAGTAACTATATAATATTTTTTACATTTTTATATGAAACATGTTAGTTAGATGTATATATAAAATATATTCGTAGTCCTCCTCACTAGGAGATCCTGTGCTGAGGGGGACTATGCTTTGGATAAGTTTTTCAGCGACTTCTATGGTTTAACTTTATTGATTGGATAAGGTTTTCCAGAAACTTCTATGATGTTTTAAGTATACTAGTAAGTTCATTTTCCGATAGATTCTTCAGCCAACATTTAATGTCCTTAATGTAGCTATTTTTTATTTTTATTTGTTTGATACTAAGTGGGAGTTTGTTATATTTATTTATTTATTTATTTATTTATTGTTCTTATACGCCCGTAGGGGCTTTTACATAGATTATAAAATAATATTTAAGATATCGAGGATTACACATACATAGAATTTATATCAAACGTTATAAAAGTGAAAAAACTTTTAAGAATATACAAGTAGTTTTTAAAGAAAAAACCACTTGTATATTCTTGCTTAAAACTGTGAAATATTTTAAACAATGTAATATTTAACAATACCATAGAAAAAAATATAATATAAAACATTACAATAACACATCAAATCGTTAAATATATTATACCCACGTTACAATAATTTGTAGGATTCCACAAAGTGTTGGTTTAAATTGCATTTTAGAATGTAAAGGGAATCAGCGAATATATCTACAATACCACCAAACTTGTTGCCTAAATCATGCATCCTATTGGTAAGTGAGTGTGATTGATAGTTGGTTGTGTATGTGTTGCAAAAGAATGTTATATTTTGTCTAGTATTCCTTGTCGGTACATGGAGTTTAATACTAGAAACGATGGCAGGGCTGTCAATTAGGTTGTTCATAACTCTGTACAATAAAATTAGGTCTGAAATAATTCTTCTGTCAGACAGTGTAATTAAATTTAGTCGATTCATTAAACTTAAATAATTAATGTTTTCTATTGGAATTTTGAGTTTGAAATTTAAGTACCTAAGAAATTTTGAAATTTATATAACTTTAATGCTAAAAATGCAGAACTTCTTTGACCAAATGAAGAGTTACACTTTGGTATATTAAGTATGTCTGTTTGTTTGGCTCTGGTTTTATGAGCGTGTGAGGTGTCTGCCTCTGAATCATTTTTGTGGTGATGAACTAGAATGTTTTTGGCATAGATTTTCTGTTTGCTTGGAACATCAAACTGTTTAAAAATTTCTACTGTTGACGTCCTTATGGGGACCTTTAGAATGGTCTTTATAATGCAATTCTGAGTTATCTTAAGTTGTTTCAAGTGATTAGATGCTGCTGAGCCCCATCCTATTACTCCATATTCCAATCGAGAGTGGCATAAAGCATAATAGACTCTCTTTAGATCCCTCATCGACAAGATGTTTCTTAATTTTTTGAAGAAGTAGATGAGTTTTGTTAGCTTTTTTGAGGTAAGATCAATGTGTGAAGTATTATAATTACAAAACAATACAAGAACAACATGTCAACCTACCAGAGACCAGATGGGAAAATAATTCACCGACTCCAGATATTTTCATATCAGAGGGTTCGGCTCTGTGGAATTCCTAATTGAACCTATAAATCCTACTGATCCCTCAATATAAATATTTAAAAAATCTTTTGTAATCCTACATGTATTTAAAATTACCGATTTTTGCATTTTTATATATAAATTCTTTGACAAATCTAATACGCCTAAATTTTGAATCAGAGACCTAGGTATAATGCCAGTAGCCGAAATAACAAATGGTAATATTTTTATAGTCCGACAATGCCAAATTCTTTTAATCTCATTTCCTAAATCTGTGTATTTTCTAATTTTTTCAGAAACAGTTTTTTGAATATTACAGGAATTTGGAATAGCTACATCAATGATATAAGTTATTTTTTTTTAATTTTGTCATGTAAAACTATATCAGGTCTATTATGACTAATTGTTCTGTCTGTTAGTATAGTTTTATCATAATATATTTTATAAAATTCATTTTCTAATTCATTTTCTATTTTATTATTATTTAAAGTTGAATTCGTGGAAATATTATAAACATAGACACTTTGTACTAAAGCTAATTATTGTGTACCTATTCATGAAAATATTATAAACATAGTTACTTTGTACAAAGGCAAATTATGATGAAGAATTATGTTTAGATGATAAGTTACTATTTAATTCAGTTGCTTTTTGATATATAATAACTAGTTAGCCTTGATACACAGATTAATAAAAAAAATAAATTAGAGTGGGAGAGCAGAATATAAACTTTCAGTTGGAAATGTATTCGAATTAGCTTTCGCAAGCAGAGCCTTATTTTGATAACCTCGCAAATCTTAATTACGAAGCAGTTTGTAAGCTTCTATTGCTGGAGTGTAAAACCATTCAGTAAAGGGAATATGTCTTACCTACATTTAACCTACGTAGACATCCCAGCCTCCTCCAAGTAATGTCTACTAAAAGAGTTATGTCTTCTGCTACGCATAGTGTTTTATAGTTTTTTTAGATGTGCAAAACATGTGAACATTGTTAAAAAATATAAAAGTTGTTTATTGATTTAAAACCTTCTAAGCATTTCTTTACCATTTGACCAAGGACTAAGCTTAGACAATTGGACAATTTATAGTGATTTATTTTTGTGGTACTATCCCGTGTTGCGCTTCCTCCTTTTTAAGCCAACATTTAAGACAGCGATACAGTGTCACCATCATTTTCTAAAAGATGCATTTGTTAACAATGCGCTCACTACATTTGTAAAATTGAAAAAGATAGAGCATTTTATTTGAAACCGTTTAAAATGGTTTATTTTCTTATTTGTTTATTAATCTTAAAAATGCTACATATCATAATATTACTGGTTTTCCATTAAAAGCGTTTGCTTGTGGATGGAAGAAGAGTTTACATTTCATATACATATGTACAAATACAGTCATGTGTTTCACATATATAATGCAGTTAATACATTTCATATATGTTCAATTACTACAGTCACGTATTTCATATATATTGGCGAAGTTAATACAAACACATCGCAATCAAGACCCTTTAACTAACAAACGCAAATATGCATGCAACCAGTAAGAAGAAAAACAAGTATATTTTTTAATGTGACATTCATGTGGAAATAGGGAAAGTAGTTTTCCCGTTGATGATTTCTCTAAAATATTTTTTGATAGAGTTCAACAATTGTATTTTGTCATTAATGCTTCTGATTTCTACTAGTAGGTTATTGAAGAAATATTTTTCTTGGTTTTTGAATGTTGAATTTTTTGGTTTTTTGAATGAATTTTGAATGAATTTTTTAATTTTGAAGTTTGAATGTTGAATTATCCTCCAGTAAAATTTTTATCGCATTTTTCTCGGAAACAATGTTTTTTAACCTGGTTGAAAACATATTAAAAAAAACCATACATCCGTTTTGCATGCACTAAGTCTTAAACTGTGAAAATCTAGTATCTATGTCCATCGGCGTACACCGCAAACCATGCTTTAGATTCGTGTACAAAAATTTGTAAACGGTCTTCTTTATGTATATATTGACTGTAAGTATTGATAAAAAAATTCCATTCATCGATTCCACGCACCGTGAGCTGGTGCCTTAATTACATGGTTTTCTTTAACCGCCTCACTAGACAAAGTCTGTTCCAAGGCGGATAATTAGTATTTTTTTAAATATTTAACATACATTATTGTATTAAAAATATACATACTATATCTACGAAATATAAAAATACACATCAGAACAAAATGGGAAGGTTACCCATAAAAAAATAATTGTCTTGCATTAAAAGAAAGTCAAATGTCAAGATCATTACTTTCACCTCACACAAATGTGATATATTATTGAGAAACAACCATTCAGAATTGTTGAAGTGGCTATCCAAATTGATTCCGTACTTCCTTCGGTATAACAATATTTTCACAATTAATGCAGATGCCACGTGTTCCCGCTAAGAGGTTTATAACTAAATATTCGGCAATCCACTTCTGTATAAATACAATAGCAACAAAAGGTATGGGTAGGTAGCACTCACGGAAGTTACAAGGAAGCAGTTTCATCTGGGACGTAGTTCTTTTCAAGATGAAATCACCATCTGAGATGTAGTTCACTTTGTTACACTGAATTATTGCGAATTTTGATAGTTTTAAAAGAATGCGATGCGATGTGGTGCGATAAAGCGATTGTTTTAAGCGACTCATATTAACTAGGACCTCGTACTCGCGGAGCTGCGTGAACACACTGACTTTTTTGGGGGTAAGAGGGGAGACGGGAAAGGATGCATTTGTTGCCATAAATTTATTTATTTATTTATTTATTTATTGCTTCTTCACAATTTATATACATATAATTTTAGCATGTAATTATTAACCCCACTAGGGTTCGCCTGTATCGGGGTTAATAATTTCACAATTTAATAAAAATAACACACGCAAATATCGGTCATGCAAAACAGTTAAGTAAAAGCAAAATAATAAAATTTAAAAATAAAATGATAAACAGAGAAAATAATAAGTGATAAAAATATATGAATTAATAACAAAGTGTTAAGAGATCAGACAAAATGTTCTCATTCATTATATCATTAGTTCATACCATTTTCAACAACAGATAAAATTTAAAAAAATATATGTCCTTAGGTTTTTTTTTTTAAATATGTGTAAAAAATAAAAAATGAAACAAAACAATAATTTATAAGCGATTTCATTAGAGCGAATCTTTCTTATGCAATATTAAAGTGACTATCAAATAATTATGAAATAAATATGAAAGAAACCGTTTTGATCACAACATTATTGTTTTCATTCCATTTAAGTGACCGTTTTCATTAAAATATGATTGTATTTTATAGTGTAAGTGACACCTTAGAAATGCCATCCGTGTGATTTTTTAGTTTTGACAAAGTTATGGGATACGATAACCCATATATATTTATTTATTTATTGTTTTATTGTTTCTTTTGAAATAGAATAAATAATCCATTTCAAGAACACAAAAGTATCTCACTGAGTTATCACTACAAGCGGCGCGAACACCACGTATCAAAAAGAATATGTGAATCATATATTAGTTATTTTAATAATTCCCAGAGGCATTGCAATTATTGTACCACGAATGGTTACGGTATACCGATGATTTGAAAAAGTTTATTTTTTCTCAGAAGCCATATCTCATTTGGAAAACAATTCCGGAATCTACTACATTGGACAACTCAGCACATATTTGCTGCCATTAGTACCAATTGTTTTAGCCTCTGAAATATAACGCCCGAGATTGGCTTCCGCGATAGCTGAAAATCATGACGATCGCAATATTCAGTAACCCACGTAAATATTGTTTTAACGAATAATTTATGGTAATATTCACTTGCCAAGCATTTTCGTAAGCAGTTTTAACCAACACAAGCTTTGTAATTCTGGCCCAAGCAAGTTTTAACTAACATAAGCTTTGTAATTCTGACCCAAGCAAGTTTTAACCAACACAAGCCTTGTAATTCTGATCCAAGCAAGTTTTAACTAACACAAGCTTTGTAATTCTGACCCAAACAAGTTTTAACTAACACAAACTTTGTAATTCTGACCAAAACATCCGGGTCCGGAGTTCAAATCGACGAACGCAAGTAAATTTTATTTGATTAATTATTTATGTTAATTTACAATTTAGTCATAAATAATATCGCCCTGGTGAAAGACCTGCAAGATTCTGAAAGATTGAGAAAGATTCTGAAAGGCCACCATTCAGAATCGAAATGACTTTAGCCGCATATGGTGACCAAGATACCTAGCATAATCGATCGATATAGGTTTTATCGAAAATGTCGGTAACTTGTCATCGCTCCCGAGCACGATTGCAGGCCGCTAATGAACAAATAACAATTCACGTCAAATAAAAAAGGAACCCTTAGTCGTTGTTGTTTGTTCATTCGGCCTGCAGTCGTGCTCGGGAGCGATGACAAGTTACCAAAATTTTCGATAAAACCTGTACCGATCGACTATGCTAGATACCCAGGCCCCACGGTCGATCGGTAAGGATTGATAGCATAGCTTTTGGTAACTTCTCATTATTCCCTAGACCAACTGCAGATCGCTAACAAATAAACAACAGTTAACATCGAATATATTAAGAACACTTAGGCATTGTGAACTATTATGCATTCGTTGGCGATCTGCAGTCATGGTAGGGAACGATGATAAGTTACAGAAATACTATCAATCATTATCGATTGACCGTGCTAGGGGGCTAGATCGGAGTAGCCAGGCACTTATTTCCCCACGTTTCTCTTTACCACCTCCTTTTTTTCACCACACCCTTTAGCCCAACAATATACCGCTGTGGTATCACTGGCTCCAGACTGTTAGAAGTGTTTGTGACTCTTGTTTGGTTGGTACTCACATAAAACAATGACAAGACGTAAAATACCTATAAACAAGTTGTTTTATTCGCTTTTAAAGCGTGGATTTAATTACATCGTGATCTCGTGTTTGAGATTGGATTCGACCGTTATGTTGGTACCGCATTGTGTCTACACAGTTGAAAACTTTTCTTGAAATTGCTTCACTAATTCAATGTGGATGGTTAAGTTTTCTCAAAATTGAAATTCTCCCATCCCAATATTTTTCTAAACATATTTTTTCTATAAACTGAGCAGTTTGGATTCTTGTGAGATCTCTCATGATAAAAGCAGGTACCTATTCATAGTTTAATTTATTTTCCAATGATGAATTCAAATTCTAGTTATGCTTTCCATATTTTGGATTGATAAACTATGCAATGGTTTTGGCAGAGTTTTGAACGGGTAATCTCCGTTCTAATTCCCTTCGTTCAATTGAAGTCTAATCCTCTTTCAAATACAACGCAATCCGCAAATTTGGCTGATGGCGTCTATCTGTTTCGTATTGCTATCAATACCAAAGCCATTTGGAATGAATTTTAAGCCGATCGATATATTTTTTTAATCAAGCGTGGATCTGAAAACATTATAGATCGAAACTGTGGAGACAGAAAAATCGGAAAAAGATATTGGCACCTGTGGGACTCGAACGCTTACATGCAAGCAAATGGTCCTGATAAAAAATAAGTCTGTATAAAAAATATCTAATCGGAACAAAAAAATATCGGTTCGGGTTTCATATTTCCATCTTATCTATCATGCAAATACTCAAATTTATGGGAGTACTGCACAACAGTCTTGACTGCTCACACCGTCTGGAGTCAACGAGACCATGCCAGGGTATATTGTTTGTGGCTGGAGATAGCGGAAAGGGGAAGGAGATAGGTTAGAGGGAAGTAAGTAAATACTTGACTATTCAGAGCTATTCACAAAACATGGCAAAGTCAATTAAAGCAATGTTCTGGTTTTGAATGGTGTTCTTTGAACCAGGGTATTTCGTTTCTCATACAGAAAGTCTTACTCTGGAACGCACCTCAAATTTACTATATTTTATTATATGTATCGTTTTTAATGAATAAATTGTCAATAACCCAAAATCAACAAATAAAATGTAAATGAAGACAATATAAGCGAAACTCAATCGAAAATCTGGAAACAGAAAAATCAGAAAAACATATTGACACCTCTGGGACTCGAACCCAGGGCCTCTTGCTTTCCGGGCAAACGCGCTAACCACTGCGCCACGGTGTCGATATGAAATTCGGTCATGTTTAACTGTACCATACTTCGACTAAGAACCACCTACACTATCTTCATTTTCTTTAACGCATACATGACCGAATTTCATATCGACACCGTGGCGCAGTGGTTAGCGCGTTTGCCCGGAAAGCAAGAGGTCCTGGGTTCGAGTCCCAGAGGTGTCAATATGTTTTTCTGATTTTTCTGTTTCCAGATTTTCGATTGAGTTTCGCTTATTTTGTCTTCATTTATTTAAATATTACAATTTGAGGTTTTACTCATAAAGTTAAAAATAAAAAATAAAATAAAATGTACTTGCGCACGCCGGGATTCGAACACAAGGATCCACAAGGATCGTAATCTGTTATTCACGGAAGCGTTAAATTCCTGGAAAATTTTGTTCTTTCGTGCCAAACGATTGTCGATTTATAGATATGTAGCAACTTTTTACTTTCCTTGAATTTAGTGGCCGGAGATATGCATCAGAATGTGAGGCTTATGTGAAGCTTTCCTTGTCGAAGCGATGCGTCAAAATTTTCAAAAATTCACCATTTTATTCTTCTTCTTCTTTCGTATGGTGGGGGGTCAGAGGGGGGCATCTAGGTCTGCGAGCCAGTCTAGGGCCTCAGGCGTTGCCCTGTGGACCTCATCAATCCCGCCGGGGAATGAATGGAGCGGGCATTCGTTGACCACATGTTCGGTGGTCTGCACCGCACCGCATTCACACGTCGCTGACTCTTTAAGGCCCCATCTATGCATCATGTGAGCACAACGGCTATGGGAGCACCTTATCCTATTGATGGCAGTCCAGAGTTTGCGAGGCAATGAGAACCCAGGATGTCTCTCAGTGGGGTCTATCTATATCTATCTTCTGGGGTGAGAGGTGTTCGAAGGAGTCTTTCTCCTTCCGTCCAGAAGGGTTTTCGAGAAACGACATCATCGTGCAAGGGTATTTCGCTTTTTTGCAGCGCCTTCTTGTATTGCCCCAGTGTTGTGATTTAATTTTATTACAATGAGTTTTATCTGGACATCAAGGTAATAACAGTGTAACATTTTTGTAAACAATAAATTTGGAAAACACAAAAGTGTGTTTTAATTTACTTTGCCCGAAAGTCAACTATTTATACTGGTCTATCAAAATAATGTAGTCAGATTTCCGACATAAAAGTCGGTAGAAATTAATATTAGAAACTTTGCTGAATACGAAAGCATAATGCGTTTTAATTTAAAGTTATTCGACTTGAAAGCATGCGAAAAACAGCTTATTTATTTTAGTGGTTTTAAATATAATTTTAGCATTCAATTTTGACGGATCTTTGAAGGGTTAAATTAATAAAAGATTTTATTTTTAAATTTTTCTCTAATATTTTTTGACGTAACCCAGATTCATCATTTCGACGTAGATTGAAACACGCATAACTTAAGGGCCATTATCCAGCCAGCGGCCGAGAATTCAAATTTCGACGAAAGATGTTCTTACGATCATACAAGGCGATTCCAATGAGAAAGATTAACTAATCTCCGTACCAGTTTTTTAAAATAATAACTCAATATCGATTTTATTTCATTAAAAATTTGCTTTAATTTATACCTAAGTACATTCAAAAGTGCTGAAAGGCGTGATGATAAAACTATTAAGATAATGTACTTTTTGTAATTTTTTTTTCATCTTAAGTATTTATAATTTTTCAATAATGTCTAAGCAAAATAATGATGTCAAAATTTTTAAATATACTAGTTTTGTAAGACCGTAAATATATAGACAAACTGAAGTATTTTCGTCACAAATCACGCGCAGATCTTTTTTTAATGATTTTATTTAAACTAAAATTAAAATTCTGGAAAATAGCTTTCCCAGATAATTTATTGATTTGTTTTACTGCGTGATTGTATGATTTTAAAATAATGTGCGCTGTACGGTACAAAATTTTGTTTGAAAATTGAACAAATCTGCCAACGACCTACGGTGTAATCTTAGTATACTAAAAATAAACAATTTTGACATAATTTAAAACATTTTTTTTACATTAACTCCACACAGGAGACCCTGAGGAAAATAATTTCCTTCAGGGCCCATATCATCTGGAATGCTGTGTTAAGGGTCTTTTTAAGGAGAGGAAGGAATCAATATTGGTCTTGAAGAGATCCATGCTGTAGAAAGGAGGAAACACAGAGTTGAACACAAGAACGAGTCGAAGAAACGACCCGTTCTCATGTGACAAATGTCAACCGTGTACAAATGTTGGGCACGCGTTAAACATAACTTTACTAGATAAAAAAAAACAATCTTTCGGAATCAATTTATACTTTTTTGTGGAAAAGAGTCAATACGACTAGAAATTTATTTTAAAATAACGTATTTCCGGTTGTATCTGGTTATTCCCTATTAACAACGGTTTAAACGAAGCAATGAGTACAATCACTCATAAACGTGGTAAAATGAATATTCATTCCGATATTCTAAGAGTAAAATAAAAATATATTTGGTGTTAAACGGAATGTTACTCCAATTAAGAACGTTCGAATTCTTGTTTTCGACAACATGAAATATCTGATTGATAAAATTTGCCATCAGAGAAAAATACGAAGATTTCGCAGTTTGTAACGGGGGCGCAGAAAAACGGGAAGATAAAACGAATAGGGAGTTGTCACCCAATGAACAGGAAGAAAAGGTATTCATACAAATTGTCGCAGTGTGCGCATTGTGAGATGATAAGAGATGGGTTTATTGAGAGCAGAAAAAGCTTTGCGTCTTCTGAAATAAACGGAGATGTAATTCACCGGTGGACTGAATGCTGAATGTTGAATGCTGAATGGTGTGAGACTGATTGTTATTGGTTGAAGATTGCTCTTGGTCGGGTGTCCCCAGTTTGATTAAATGGAATCAATTTAGGGTAGGGTAACAAAGCTCCTTCGTTACAGTGACAGTCGTGGATGAGATCCTGTGGCGAATGTGAGGGTAAAAACGTGCTACCATGTTAAGAAGAAGAATTCTCAAGAGAGACCAAAATTTAAGCATTTTGAAATGTTATTGACATGTATAAAAGTACATTACGCTCATTTAAGTTTAGATCACAATAAAGGGTACCATTCAGTATTCTTGTCATCGTTTTTGATTTGATTTTACTGTCACTTGAGCCTTTTTTCCACATTTTGGCCAATTTGCAAACGCTCTCGAGCGTCCGCCAGCCAAAATTTGAAAAGATATTTTAAAATATTCATTGAAATTATTTCAAAAGTTCCCGCGCGTTGTATACCTACTTCGATTCATCTCAAATATAACTCAGTATTTTCACCTTTCGTTAAGTGATGTCTCGCATCTCTTCTGAATTATTTGTTATTGATAGAACAGAAGTTATGCAATTATTTTTTCTTATAAATCATTGATCATGTGTTTCGTATTTAAAATGCCCATTAGAATTTAAACGTATATATGTGGTAAACTAGGATATAGACAACATATATTACATACTCAACATAATATTCTTAAAATAGGTACTACGTACACCAACTTTAAGATCAATGATACGCAGAATTCATGCGTTCATTAATTTAAGGATTTTTTATAATTTTTACATGAATCCTAAAAAAACGGGTGCATTCAATGGCTTTCAAACTTTATTCGCAGTTTATACGTTTTTGTATTAAAATTCATAGGTATGATTTTTTTAATGAGCGCGGGAAATTCCCAAATCGGACGCTCACAAATCCCGGACGCTGGACGCTTATTTCAATTAACGCGATCGCTTGGGTGATTAAGAACTCCTGGAGACAGCCAACACCGATGCATGGTAGTGATACACCGAGCAAGTAGAGGAGGAAGAATTTGGAAGAGTATTTTTTTAATTTTAAATTCCTTTTTATTTTTTTTATAGTTTTTTATTTCTCTATTTTCAATTATTTTTTATTATTTCCCGTTAAATCGCAATTAAGCAGTTTCTCAAGAAAGTTTAAACATATTATATACATACTATTATTACTATAACTATACGGATTGTCACAATTAACATACAGACTTAATATGAGTATAAAACCATTTCTATTTAGTAACCATATTTACAGCATATATTTATTTCAATCTAACGTGCCCAAATATTTTGGGCACGATATATTCCAGGGTTGGCTGTCCGTAGTTATTGTTATATTTTTGAACCAGCATTCCTTCATTTTTTGTGAACCTAGTATTAGGTTCATGTTCTCTGTAAAAAAATATGTTTTTGTACTAATAATTTAAACATATAATGACCAAGACTAAGGTTTTGAGATTTCGATTGGATTGACATGTTGTGACGCATAAGAATATGGAAGGAGAAAGAGAATAGCCCCAGGAAAACACTACACTTTTAACAATAATGATACTTGATAACAAAAAAATCATAATTTACAAAAGTGTTCTTGTTGGGTCTTCCACAGAAGAGCATTAATGAGAAGATATGGGTGTGTGTGCCAAAGCAAAGTTAGGGAACGAACTCTGCTAAGTTAAGTAACGACAGATATTATTAACTCGTATTAATGTGGTTTCGATACCATCAGTAGGTTCATTAGAGTATTATTATTATCTAAAAATAATTAAAGTTATTTTGCAATCAGACAGCCGGTGACCATAATTTCAAAGCTTCTCGATCTGATAATTTTAAAGTGGAGCGAAATCGAAATTGACGCGGTAATATTAAAAACAAAGGTCAGGACTCCAGACTCGTTTATGTTTATGCCCCAGACCCAGACTCGGTTTATACCCTCATTACAGTCATTACCGACGCTGCCGCTCTCTTTTTAATATTGTTTGCGACCTACGTAGGACGCATTAGCATAAAATTAGTTTTTAATGGCGCTTTTTTTATAATTTTTATGTGGATCAATTTTATTGAAATACCTTTTAAATATTTTTTGCTTGTTATGCTCACCGTAATCTTTGCACATTTTGTACATGAATTGTATTTAAGTGATAACTTACTTAGTCTTAATGTAGAGAAAACATCATATGTACCTTTTTACCTTAATGATCCTGTCACTAACTCCAATATTGGAGTGATAGTGCACAGTCGTTCGTGTAAAGGAAGAGAATGTAACGATAATTGTAAAATCCTGAAGAAAACCCCAGATGTCAAATATCTAGGGATCACTATAGAAAGTAACATTAAATTTAAGAAACTTGTCGAAAACTGTGTCAAAAGAATAAGAAAACTTACTTACATTTTTTTACGACTAAGGAATATCCTAAATCTTTCAATTTTTAAAACGCTTTACTTTGCTCTCGTTCAGTCAGTTTTGCAGTATGGAAAAATCGCATGGGGAAGCATCTATAAGAATAATCTGTATCGATAGTAAAAACACAAAAATGATCATCAAAGTTATTATTAAAGAACCACGAATTTTCCCAATCAGCGATCTTTTTGAAAAATTTCAGGTTCTACCGGTAGCAAAACTATTTAAAAAGTTTTTAAAGAATCTGAAGTGTCCTCAACACAAAGTATAAGTTACAATAAAAAACACATAAATTTGTTTAAGACCACTTTTATTTTAAAACACTCTACCGGTTTCAGAAGCACCCTTCCTTCGTCAGGAGAATATTATAACTAAACTATGATACAGAATGTTAGGTGTTTGAGTGGGAGGTGAGCAAATGGGTGGGGGTAATTGCGGGATTTCCGGAAAGAACAGAGCGGTTAATTTGAAAAATATTTAGAATGGGACTGAAAGATAAATTAATTTGGTTATTCATTATTATTTAGGGATTTTCTGATTTCTAGTGCTTCTAAATTATCTAATTTTTTGCTTTTATTGTTACGGTGAAGAATTTTAACCCCTGTGTCCTTATTAAATGTGTGATCTGTAGAAATTAGGTGATTAGCAAACTCTGAAAAATTATTATTATTTAAGCATCTTAAATGTTCGGTGATTCTAATGTTTACATTTCTAGTTGTTTTACCTATGTAGAACGAAGGACAATCATTGCATCATAGTTGGTAAATGCCTGAGTGGCTTAATTTATGATCTCTATCTTTAGTGTTTTTTAGTAATTTACCTAAATTGTTATCAGTATAGAACGCGGGCTTAATGTGGGCAGGTAAGTTTTTTGTACTAAGTGAGGAAAAGTTGGATATATATAAAATTCTGCGCCATTGAACGAGATTTATTATTTTATTATTATTTTCAGGTGTACCTAATAAAAATGTATTAGTTGAAATGAGTTTAAGTTTCTTATTTAGGAAACAAAGTATATATTATTTAGGAAACAAAGTATAAGACCTAGAACATCTGGGAACATATATGTACCTAGATGTACGACAGCTGCACAACACCATTATGACTATGTAGGCCCAAAACTATTTAACGATTTACCCGATGCAATAAAAAGTGAAAAAAACTATTTTGAATTTAAAAAAAAAGTTACGTTGTAATTTTTAGATCGATGATTTTCAGATATATTTTGTTGATATTTCCATTTCTATAATTATATGTATTTCTTCATGTACAATATTTTGTAATATCGTACAGTATTATTGAAAAGATTCTATTTCCATTTTTGTAAATATACACATAACCTTTAAGCAGTTCTAAATATATAGCATAAGGACTTAAATTCGCTCCCCAGTTAGACCCGAGAAAATTTCTCTACTAATTGGGGTAGTGAAAAAACTGATCTGTACCTTATTATTATTGTGAACATCAGCCAAATTTTTGTAGAGAATAAATTCTTCTTCTCATTAACCAAATGCAGTAAAGTCCTATTTTAACTCGACCATTTAGCAATAATTTGTCTTTAAATGCTTTTATACGTTCCGTTCCCGGATTTACTAATCCACCGTATTATTAAAAGCCTTTGACTAGACAACTAAATTGGACTAAGTGATTAACTTTGATTGAGCTTTTCAATATTTTGATACCTGAAGAAAATTTGAACAAAGAATAGATATCGCCGTTTATATGGAAAAAAAGTCAACTTCTTTTTTTTTTAAATTAGAAAATGTTAATTTATAATGCTGAATAATAATAACAAATCTTGAATTTCGGGGGAAATTTTTGCTTTGATTTATTCAATAAGAGAAAATTAGAAACGTATTTTTAGACGCGAGGTCTATTGTGAAAAGAGTTATTATAATATATGTAAGCACTGGGTGAATTTTGAGATATGTATTGATGTTGTCTAGACGTTTTCTAAGCTAAAGAAAATTTTATATCAAATAACGAAAAAGAGCGTCCTTTTATGCAATTGAAGCAAATTTATAGTTTGCAGAAAATATCAAACGAGCGCGTTTATTTCTTAAATTTTCAACATCATTTAAAAAGTTCTTCTTCGACAAAATCAATATACGAATTCTCACCTACATTAGTCACAATTAATGGTTAGTGCATTTATAGGTGTTCTCTTTTATGTGTCTTTTTTATGTTTAAATTTTCAAAGTCGTAGTCAGCTGTTCAAAGCAGTTGGTCCAATGTTATAAAAATGAAGCCGTTAAGCAGCCTATGGTTGCATTTTGTTTTCCTGTAATAAAAATTTACGGAGAAAGATTTTAATTAAAAGTGGTTGTCATAAATTATTTCTTGTGAATGCAAACAATATTTCGTTTCTAATCAAGTTACAAGCATTTCAACTTCTGTAGACAGGGGGTATCAAGATCCATTAAAGGATAAACCGCAATTTCGTCGTCGCAGCGGGACGGTGGACCACTTATCATTCCTGCAGCATCGCCGACAAAACAATGAGTGTAGATGAAATTGTCTAGGCAAACAAAGCGGGATGAATAACCCGAAAAGTTAGGGGTTCTAGAACTTTAGGGAAAAAAAACCTAAATCTTCGCCCACCGAGACAGGATTCTGCTGGGATATCGACGTAGATAAGATAGTAGGGAAAAACTCGGATGTAACGTAGGGACCTCCCTAGCATGGCAGGCAAAAAAATCCAAAATATATACAAGAAATAATTTTTTTTTAAATAAGATTCATTGCTACATTAGGTTTTCTCTAGCAAATTTAACACGCCCACAACAATTATTTTTTGACTTATTACGGATTTTTTTACTTGTGTTTAATCCATTATCAAAATCATGGATCCACAATGAATCACTTCTTCTATCTAAAACACCTCAGCTGCGAACACCTCAGCACGCTTCTCCGTGCAGTTTGATTATTAACATTTTTTGTTTGATTATAATTATTAACCAGTTATACAAAAAATGTTAAAATGTAAACTGTAAGTAAAGAATAGAAAAAAAATAATATCTTTGAAACTTTCTGAGGCATCCATGGAAAAAGTTTTTACTGATATGAGTTTTCAAAAGTTACGCGTTTCGCCTCCTTTTTTACAGTATATTTTTATAGAGCCTTCTCGGTTTCAGAAAAACTCTTTCGCTTTCGATCTTTAATAACGTAGCAGTGATCGATTAATACAGGAATTGAAGCAACCGATTTGGGAGGGGGTATGGAACACTGCCCCGGGATCCATTTATTTTATAAACAATATCATGGGACACCCCTAGTGGTTCACCATGTTTAGTGACTTAATAGGGATGCCTGGATTATTGGGGTTTGGTTTGTTTATGTATTTTCGGTGGATGCGTTGGTCTACTTATTGCGTGGCAGCCGGATCGGAAGAGACTTATTGGGAGACCTTGTGACCTCTTCAGCTGGAATCACTCGACCCATCACCTTGCACCGCAGTGGGAGGGATGGATTCATACGGCCGTCAATTCTAAACACATTGACCTCTAGATTTATACCCACGCCTCATATCTTTGTCATTCCCAGAACTTCCTCTCCATAATAATATTTAATAATACTTGGCTAATTTATATACCACCGTTTTTGTGAGAAATCACCTCAAGGGCGCTGAAAAGACCCTCCAAATCATGAAAAGACCCTCCAAACAGCATCCCCAAAGATGGCTGATTTATTAGTGTTTTTTTCCTCGGGGCCTCCTGTATGGAGCTAATGAAAAAAAGTTTAACAGTTCAAAGAAATTAAAAGAAAAAGGCATATTTTGCTTTTATTAACTTTATTTTTGAACAGTGATCCCATGTCAGATGCATTGTGATCTATTTCTTTCAAATTAAAGATTTCTCGCAGCCGTGCATAGAAAGTCAAATGAATTTTAGATCGACAAATTTTTATTACCATCACCAACCTTTCATTGACCTTAATAGCTCCCACATTGCCCACAAAGCCAAGGCCTCCCCCCGAATAACTCCACCGTCCCAGAGGGGAGATATCACCCACTTTAGAAATCACTGATTGTCAACCTTTATTAAAACTAAAACAATGCGTAGGGGATAAGCCGCTATAAAGTGGTTCAACGTTTATTATACTGCAGATAATCAAATTTATTTGCTATATTATTTACTAGCTGGGTTACACGGGTTCGCCCAGGACAACATTCGAGAGTTTTTAGGAACGTCCCACAGTGACGTTCCCGATTACCCATTCCCGAACATTCCACTATTTTCCAGAATGTTCCGGGATGTTCTGGAATGTTGTGGAACGCTCTCTAAGACTCTTCCACTCCTTCCAGATCTTTCTAGAATTTTATCGAACCTTCTAGATCATTCCGGAAGAATTTCTAGAGGGTGAAACTTCCAGTCCTTATATCTTCAAAAGAACGCCCTTTAGGTAAAAACGAAAACCGTCATCCTGGAGGGGAGATAGAGATCTACAACACCATATAACTTCCTTGATCGTACCGGAACTCGTTTTTTTAGTTTTTGCGGGCCGCACGTTGTTTCTTTAATAATAAATATTGATTATGTTCATCAGAACGTCACAATTGAAATATTTTCCTAGAGTTTCATTATTATTACCGACGTCCAAATTGATAGACTTCCCTATCATGAAACCGGTTGTCATTTTGACACCAGGAGGGTTCGAGAATGCTTTGAATAATCTACCACATCCCATAAAGAGATCACATTAAAATGACCAGACCATGCGTAGAAAAGTAAAGTTTGCTAAAGTAAAGCAACGGTTTACAGCGCAGTTTTTTCTTTCCGTGGGACATTATGTTCGTAAAATCGGTTAAAAAACCAAACGGCTCGCATATCGGGTTGCTTAGCGACAAGAGTGAGATAGTGTAAAGCTGGGAACATACTAAGCCCACGCCACGCTACGCAACGCGACGCAACGTTCCTGTCCATGTTCACACTGGCCGACGTATGTACGCGTCGCTGTGACCACGTGACAAGGGGTCTCTGGTTGTGCGCAGGCGCGTTTGATTCGACACATTTGACATTTATTTTTTAGGTTATGTTTATGTGATTCTCTTCTCAGCAGATGACAGCTTTGCCATGTCTTGAAAGCTAATTTGAAGATAATTTGCTACGATTATTATTATTAAATCAAGTAAAAAGAAAAAAATGAGAAGTATTTGGGTCCACAACATTAACAAACAAAAACAAATGTTTGGAGAGTTCCATACTTTAGTAAAGGAACTAGAATCTGATGACGGACGATTCTTCAAGTACTTCCGTATGAGTAAAGTGATATTTAAAGAGCTTCACAGCATAATTGAATATGACATAAAAAAAGAAAACACACGTCTTCGAAAGTCCATTCGGATCAGAGAAAGACTGGCAGTGTGTATAAGGTTTGATTGTCATTAATTATAGGGGTATAATATTGAAAGTCATGCCATGAATGGCTGAAATTTCCTCCCAAGCTGCACTGCGTATGCAGAATCTCTACAATCCTGTAATTTGATTTTATAAATAACTTCGTGCCGTCTAACAGTTTCAATGAACTGTTCGTCATCCATTTTTGAATATTATCTGTCAAAAAAACAACCACAGATATTGCGGAACATAAAGTCAGATGCATAGATAACACCAGAAAGATGTAAAATCATCTCGTAGTAGGCGTGAACATACCCCCTCCACCTTCCACATGGCCCACGCCGATCTGGCTCCGGCAGATCCGCGTCGCGTGGGGGGCGTCGGTTTGCGTTGCGTGGGGCTAGTGTGATTCTAAAGCACCCGTTTCCATAGAAAATGTATGGATGGTAAGTAGTCCAGATATGGAAATTATGACGTCTACCCACGTCGCGTAGCGTGGCGTGGGCCTAGTATGTTCCCAGCTTTAGTGTTTAACTAAATAGTTTAACGAAATATTCAGTTTTGGAACCACCTAGAACTTTGGTTCATTCCAATTAGGGATTTTACGCAGCCAGAAAAGGACTGGTAATTCGTAGATAAATTTCGTTTTCGCGTAGGTACTTACATATCGCGTAAATGGTGGTATTATAATGCTTGTTGCCTGTATACTGTCAGATTCACGAAGGACAAGATTCAGAAAGAGAGACAAATACGCCTCTCCTCCTGCTCCGTTCAAGTTAGTTTGTTCCCCTCGCCCTTACGGGCAGCTCTGTCTCTTACGTAATCTGTGGTTATTACGTTTTATCAATGAAATCTCGGGAGTGAAGTAGTACGTAGTAGTGATTCAAAGCACGTTTCATGTCCTAGGCAATATGGCAGTCTTGCGTAAAAATAGTACCAGACATAATAATATGATGATTTTATATGGAGATTCGAGACGCCATTTGGCTCGGTGCCAGTGGTAGAGCGGGTCCGCCAGAAATTGCATGGAAAACCTCTCGAATGCAAACACAATGAAAATGCAGTTTATTTGGCTTTATAAAGTAAGGGAATAAACTAATTCACATTTAAAACAAAACAGGAAAACCCTTAAACTGGAACTTTTTTTTTTTTTACATGAGCTCCACACAGGAGGCCCTGAGGAAAATAATTTCCCTCAGGGCCTATGTCATCTTTGGGGATGCTGTGTGGAGGGTTTTTTTTTAAGGAAAGGAAGGAGAGGAGAGTTCTGGGAAGGAAAAGGGTTTAAGAGGTGGGTAGGAATCTGGGGTTCAGTGTGTCTTGGTCATCCGCCTTCAAGACCTAGACAAACCTGACCCCATGAACCCGGGCACCCCTGCTAAATCACCAAACGTAGCGAACCTCTTGGGGTGACCTATGGCAGAGGTGTTGGTTATCCAATAAAGGTTCCCGGGGCGGCGGTACCCATTCCCGCCTCCCAAATTGAAAACCAACATTTTTAAATGGGAAAGTTCCTTGGAAAATAATTAATTTTTCATTGTTTTAGTTAAGTGTTGTTTATGGGTTAAGTAGTAATCAGTATTATGTTAACTTCAAGAAAATGATTTTTTTTTTAAATTTTCGTTATCTTTCATTAATTTTAAATTTTAAGTGAATGGATGGCAGTTAATAGGTATATCAATTGTTGTGGTACAATAGGTTAGTATGTCCCTCATGAATCGAATAAAGTTTTAGAGTTCAAATCTCGGTTTCATCCTCATATTTTTTTCCGTTATTATTTGAATTCAAATTGCTGTAATAATATCACAATGAAGTGTAAAGCTTTAATTATTCGGCGGTCCATTTTCGCTGCATACTCCTTCAGAATACAATATTATTGTTAGCAAAAATATTTGTATCGCAGATTTCCACTCAAGTCACCTGCAGATATGTACATATATCGTCTTTTTTTGTATGGCAATAAACTCCCCTTTGCATACCACTTCGGGGACATTTAGTTATATTATATGCAAGTACATAAATACAGCGCATTTCCCTAAGCAGACTGTTTAAGAATGTCGTATTTTGTTATTCGGTCGTATATTTTCACAGCTTACTCCTTCGGGACCCGGAATTATTTTAGGAAAGATATCTGTATAGCGGATTTCCACTGAAAGCGGCTGCAGATATATACATATTATAAGTGTTATACGTACCGCTGTACAACCTCTCTGCATCCCACTTCGGGAACACTTAGTTATATTATATGTAAGTAGATTTCAATTTTTGAGGTGAGTACCGCCGTCCTGGGAACCATTTGTTGGTTAATCAACACCTCTACTTTATAGTTCACTCCAAGTAGTTCACTATATTCGGAGACTCAACAGGTGTGCCCGGGTTCATAAAGTGAGGGTTTTTTTACATTAGCTCCACAAGGGAGGCCCGGAGGAAAATAATTCCCGTCAGGGCTTATATGATCTTTAGGGAGGCTGTGTGGAGGGTCGTTTTAGGAAAGGAAGGAAAAGAATTTCTGGGAAAGAAAAGTATTTTAGGGGTGGGTAGGGATCTGGAGGATAGTGTGTCCAGGAGTGACACGGACATATGAATCCATCTCTCCCACTGCACATTACGGCTTACGGCTGGAGGAGTCAAAGGGACTCCCTCAATCATTCTCCCCTGATCCGGCCTGCCATGAAGCTGATCTGCAGACGCATCCGCCGCCAAGAACAAACCTCACAACACGGGCACCACTGCTAAGTCCCAAACTTAGCAGAGGTGTTGGTTATCCGAAAAATGATTCCCGGTGCGGCGGTACCCATATCCGCCTCCCAAATTGAATTAGTTTGTTCAGGACATGGCAGTGGATGCCCATATGTATTGTGTATTTATATGTATTGTGTATAATTTTGTATATGAAATGGAGGCCTCAGCACGGGTAAACCACCCAGTGAGGCCAACATCATTGATTTGTGTATAAAATGTGAATATATTGCATCAAATAAATAAATATACCCACCAGCTGCATGGAAGGTCGGATCGGAAGAGACTTGTCGAGGGACAACTTTTGACTTCTCCAGCAGGACTCTTTTGGAACATCGTCTTGCGCCGCATTAGGAGGAATGAATTCATAGTCCATTACTCAGAACTTCCTCTCCTCAAAAGACCCTCCATACACATCCACAAAAGTGAAGTAGGCCCTGAAGGGAATCATTTTCCACAGGGCATCCTCTGCGGAGCTAACATAAAAAAAAAGCACGTCGTAGTTTTCAAAACAGACTACGTACATAAGTAGGTATGTCGTCAGTGAGAACTCAGAACTTCATAATAATAGTATTATATTGTAATATAACCAGTACGTTGATAAACATTTATACTCACAAAACGATTTCCAAGAATTTATTCCTCGTTTTTTACAATATTTCCTTATTGTATTCCCTTTTCAAACATTCCAATTGCTATTGTCAACCAAATATGAAAAAAAAGGCTGATTTTTCATAACCGACGACAGAGAAGGAGGAAACACAGAGGCCGGCAAATCATTCCACAGTCGAGCTGTTGAACACATGAACGAGTCGAAGAAACGACCCGTTCTCATGTGACAAATGTCAACCGTTTAAAAATGTTGGGCACGCGTTTGGCGTGTTTCCCGACTATGCACCGGTGCCGAAGGGATCAATGATGCTAGTTCCTTGGAGCATCTTCCATTGTAATACCGGTAGAACAAGGATAGCATTCCCACCCGACGCCTGTGCTCTAAAGATTGCAATCCGTCTGTTAAGATGAGAGAATCTATTAAACGGACCGTCCGTTTCTGCACAGGGTCGAGGGTATTTTTCAGGTATTTTATAGCTCAAGACCAGAGGTGGCTGCCAAATTCAACCGTGGGGCGAACTTGTGATTTGGACAGGGTTAGCAGTTGTGTACTATTAAAGTATCTGCGGGCCCTGTACAGTACGCCCAGTTTTTGGGAGGCTAACTTTACTCTGGCTTCGATGGAGCCCCCATACCTGAGCTGGTCACTTAGGGTTACACTAAGCATATCAATGGAGGGCCTGTTCGGAAGATTGCTACCGTTGAAAGATACTAGATTTTCATTTCGATCCCTTTTAGACGTAATCAGATAAGATTGGGTCTTTGAAACATTAAATTCAACGAGATTATTCTTACCCCAAGAGAAAACATTCTCGAGGTAGCCGTCCATTCTTTGCTTCAAAGCCCTCCGAGCCGTTGGAGTTTGTGAGCCCTTTGGGGGCTTGTCAAACAAAAAGCTATCATGGACTGTACTGTCATCCGCGTAACAATGAATCGGTGCACATGACAAGAGGTCATTGATCTGCAACAGAAACAAAGTCGGTGAAAACCGATCCCTGTGGGACGCCAGAATTTGTCGAATGCGAGGAAGAGGTGAAACCGTCAGCAACCGCCTGAATCGACCTCTCCCTCAAAAAGTTGGCAATCCACGTACACAAGGATGTGGGAAGTCCGTTAGAAGGCAGTTTGTTGACAAGCCCTCGATGCCAAACCCGGTCAAAGACCTTGGAAATGTCCAGTGCAACCATTTGGGTCTCACCGAAACGTTCCAGGCATCGCCCCCAAACATGCGTCACATACCCGAGAAGATCACCGCACGAGCGGTTCCGCCAGAATCCGTATTGACGGTCGTTAATAATTTTGTTCTTCTCAAGGTATGTGAGCAGTTTGTCGTTGATCACACGTTCCATCACCTTAGACAGAACTGATATGATCGCTATGGGGTGGTAGCTTGTATGGGGGATGTGTTATTATGTTCGTTATTTCTTTACTTACAAGTTGTATTCAGTTAACATTTTCGGTATGTTTTTTAAGGAGAAATGTAAATTAAAAAAAATTGATACTGACACTTTCTGGTAATGTATTAAAAAACATTACTCCTTAATTGAATATCCCCATTGCTTTATTTACAATTTAGAATTGGGAGAGTTAATGTTTTCCGAGTTTTTTATTATTTTTAAATGGCGCAGTTTTATTTAGAAAATCATCTTTTTATATTTATAATATCGCGTGGCAGAAGTACGATATTCAGATTTTAAATTCTTTAACAGAATTAAATATTATTAGAATGGTGGTTTCATTCCGCTATCTAAATAAAATCAAAAACTTATGTTCACATCCAAATGTGTGATTACAAGAAAAATACCCACCACAAATATCATCAAAGATGATTTTACGAGTGAAATTATAGCTGTGCTAAATGTGGAACACACATCTCACACTTTACAAAAAATAAATGTTTTCATGAGGAACAAATGTTAATATTATCTAATATTTTATCTAAATACGGTTCAATTTATGACAAGGTTTTTTGATGATTCGTTCAATGTGACCCGTCATGTGATCACATTTGGGCGGTTAAGTAGAATAGGGGGAAGGGTTGCTCGGGGCGGGGCAGTAGCGTCGGCGCAAGGGCGTCGTCACCATGGCAACCGCTCCCGGACGTTGCCTCTGCAGACACAGCCTTAAGCCGCACAGCCTTCGGCTTCTAGCCGACCTAAACAACGACTAACAGGGGCTTGTAACTCCCGTACAACCAAAAGATGTTAGCACATGTGGATAAATTATTTAAGCGATCTGGTATTCCAAATACTTATGCAGCTGAAGTTCATTGAAATGATTATTTCAAACAGGATACTATTATAATAAAAACAAATGAAAGATTCTTTTTTTATGGTTGATGCAAGTACTTACCTAGAGTAAATATACAAATCCAAACAATAATAAAATTCTTTAATTTTGAATTAAAATGGTACCACAAAATAAATTTTATGTAATTGATGAAATGATGTAATTATTGTCAATGCAAACTAATTTCAATTTGTCAATGCATGTACATATTATCTCCTTCGACCAAGGCCGAAGTTTGTCCCCATATGTGTATATTATGTAAAACGAGTGACAAGCGGATTCGTCCAATTAAAAATAATATTAAATTATTATGTCTAATCGTTTTCTAAAATCTCACAACAATAATAATATAACAACAATAGTCACAACTGTTTATATAAAAAAAAAATAAAAGCCTCGAAGATTCCAGCCCTCAAAAAATTACAACTCACCTCTAATAAACATAATGATATTTAAATTGTCTGTATATCAAAAATCATTTTAAAAAAGGTTAGCGGAAAAAAATCATAACACGTTTTTTAATAAAATTTAAAGGAATCTGATTTGTTTTGTAAAATTTATATCATGATGGATTTTATAAATTTAAATTACAATCATGAAGACGAAGTTAATTTTGTAAGTGTTTTGTTTTTTAGGCTTTATTTAAAATTTATTTCATAAAATGATTCTACAAAATATTTTAACTCTTGCCCCATTATTAACGAAGGTGTTTTATATTTTTACAACTGATGAACAACCAATTTGCACAACATGGTTTAAGAGAGAAGCCTGTAGTAAAAACGAAGTTTTTTTACTCGATTACCTACATCTGTTTTCAATTTTCAGGCCATCTCTTGGGCGTGCTAGCAGCCAATTTCAGAAAAATGCGTGAGTGCGCGCGTGTATACGTAACAAATGTTAAAAAAGCAGCATTACATTAAATAATTTATCAAGGTGAAAACAATTTTTCGATTCGAATTTTAAATGGTTATTATTATTACGCAACTTAAAAACACGTAAAAAAATGTAATTCAACAAAATATCATACGCCTTATTCTACATCATTATAATCTGATTAATTTTTTATGTGCTTTGTCAACTTTAGTAGTATTTACCGCGACATATTTGGGCCAAAGCCAAGTATTTGTCGTCTGTTTGCACTATCCACGTCCTACCGCTTTCCTTGGAATATTAGACACAAGCTTACCCGTGTAATAACGTTTGTTTTCATTCTTCATAAAGAGCGTCCTTCCCGTAACGGATTATCCGGAGATTTTGATAGTATCTATTCACTATAGAGATTTAACGTCCTGGGAATATTTAGACAATACTGATAACGTACTTTAGGGCAATGAAAAATTTCTAAACAAAATTAAGGCTTGTAAAATATTGAACTTACGAAATTCGATGGCTCAGAGTTAAAATGTGGTAATTACTCGTACAAATTAACAGTTGGTTTTCAAAATTATGTTTTATTTAGAGTCAAAATGTGGTACTTCTCCGATTTAAAAATAAGGTAGGTTTTTACGTACATCCGTGGTGTCAATTTTTTTTAACGTGAATACCACACTAAAGTTCCAACTGCTCCCAACCGTTTGGAGCCAGTGAGACTACGGCATCCCCTATTGGGGTGTGTTGTAAGGCTGAAGGTGGTGGGGAGGAAAGGAAATGAGAAAGATGAAAGTGGGGAAAGGGCAAGTACCGGACTATACAGATCTGGTCACCAAACACAGCCGTTTTTTTTTTCCAAGTAATATTTCAATTCTGGACTTACACCAGGGTGATACTGAAAATATCTTCCACTTTGGAACGTGTCGTGAATATACTAGGAATTATTTTAAATGAATAAATTTTGAAATAACACAATTAATCAAATACTTTTTAACGGGATTTGAACCCACGATCTTCAGATTGCTAGTAGAGACCTTTACCCCTCGACCACGGAGGCCATCATAGTATTAATATCTAAATATCTTAACGGCTATAACAACATTGTTTCATTTCGCCAACGAATAATAAAAAAGGTGTATTAGTCGGGATATTTTGATCATAAACTGTAGTGTATGTTGTATATAGGTATACTCACACACCGCGCTCGCTCGGGAAGGTTCGGGTTTCCGGAGATTCACGAGTGAGCACAGTACAATGTTACAGCTGGCCTATTCGGCAGCGCTCAGATCTATTTAGGAAGCCTTAGTAAACAATCGCTACCAAATAACATAAATACAATATTACTCCCGATCATCTTATTTTAATATATAAAACAAAGTCGGGTTAGTTACACTATTTATAACTCGAGAACGGCTGGACAGATTTTGATGATCTTTGATTTGTTGGATTTGTGTCCGCCCCGGATAACAGAATAACTATTAAAACATCGCAAAAATTCACGAAAAAGAATGTTATGAAGAAAATTCAATTCCTCGTACATTTTGTATAGAACGAATTTTCATATTTTGAAAGAGCTGCAGTTAGGTATAATATTGAAGTTTGCGTGAATTCCAATAATTTAAAAACGTCTAATGTCAATGCGATGATTGTTTTGCTTTTGTTTTTAAACATATAATGCTGCCTCTCTTTCTTACACACTAAATGTCAACAGTCGAAAATGAGACCTACGGTGAACGTATGTCTGCACAACTCCAGGAAAACAGCCACTTCTTTCCAAAACAATCAAGCCGCATTACAACGTGGAGTATTGCAATTCGGTGAAGTCAATCAAATACATCTGCAAATTTGTCACAAAAGTCAGCGATATGGCGTTTTTGGAGTTCAAACTACAAATAAAAAACGAAGAATTCACACGCTATCAAGTTGATGAGCTACAATGAGGCGATTTGGCGTATATTCTCATTCCACATTCACGAACGACATCACATTGTTGTACATTTGGCGGTGCATCTGGAGAATGGTCAATGAGTTTATTTCATTGCATCGAATGTTGCCAAACGTGCTGAAACATCTCCAGCAACAACATTGACCAGTTTCATTTCGATTTGCCAATGCGATCTGTTTGCCCGAACATTTATCTACCCTGATATGCCACGTTATTACACTTGGAACGCTTCATCGAAGAGATTTCCACGTCGGAACCACGGCGATGTGGTTAATGACCATCCAGTTGTGCGTTTATTAATTTATGGGTAAGCCGCCGCATTTTCGTGCATAGATTACGGAAATTATACTTCATTTCAACAATTATTACAAGAAACAACTATTTACGAATGCAAAATAAATTATTAGGTTCTTAGTTTAGGTAAATTAAGTAATTCATGCATTTTTAATTTGAAACGAAACTTCGCAAATGTCAAATCCATACAAAAAAACATGGCCGTAATGGAGATGGTGATTTTTAAACTTTTAAAGAAAATCGAATCATATATTGATATTGCATATTTTTCCGTCTACCCCTACTGAAACCGATGGTTCTTTTGGTAATTAAGTTTTAAAGTAGTTTACTAATCAAATTTTATACTTTACCTGGTGACTTATTTTTCTTCGATGCGCCCGGTGGAACTGGGAAGACATCTAATGTCAACAAAACGAAAAATGTCGTATATTACAAGGTGCTTCAATGAAGGGAATCGACCCAAGTGCAACCCATCCAGCAAATAGTTTAACAGAAAGTAGTACAATAATGCCACGTGAATCATTTCGATTGGCTTTAATAAAGCGAATGCCTTGCTGCCACGTAAATTACATTTCTTAATTCATTTTGAGTATTCATTTTAACTTAAAAAAAATGAAATTAATTCAGCTATTAGGTAAAATGTTTGCGGATAACTCAACCCTCGATGACCAAGGTGCTGTCCCGACGTCGGTTCCTCACTGCGGTTTTCGTATGAAAAAGCTGAGGATCCGGCATCGGGAAGTACTCCATGTTTTACGAGGGCTTGATGTTAATAAAGCTAGTGGGCCTAACGGAATACCTGCCCTGGTACTGCAGAGGTGCGCTGCAGAAATATTTCCAATTTTGACGAAGCTTTTTAAAATGTCCCTGAAGACTGGCTCTGTGCCCTCTGGTTGGAAAAAAGCGGTTATCCATCCTATTCCAAAGAAGGGTGACCGCTCCAACCCGGCCAACTACCGCCCCATAGCGATCACATCAGTTCTGTCTAAGGTGATGGAACGTGTGATCAACGACAAACTGCTCACATACCTCGAGAAGAACAAAATTATTAACGACCATCAATACGGATTCCGGCGGAACCGCTCGTGCGGTGATCTTCTCGCGTATGTGACGCATGTTTGGGGGCGATGCCTGGAACATTTCGGTGAGACCCAAACGGTTGCACTGGACATCTCCAAGGCCTTTGACCGGGTTTGGCACCGAGGACTTGTCAACAAACTGCATTCTTACGGACTTCCCGCATCCTTGTGTACTTGGATTGCCGACTTCTTGGGGGAGAGGTCGATTCAGACGTTAGTCGATGGTTTCACCTCTTCCTCACACTCGATAAATGCTGGCGTCCCGCAGGGATCGGTTCTGTCTCCGACTTTGTTTTTGTTGCACATCAACGACCTTTTGTCATGTGCCCCAATTCACTGTCATGCGGATGACAGCTTTTTGTTCATGATAGCTTTTTGTTTGACAAGCCCCCAAAGGGCTCACAAACTCCATCAGCTCGTAGGGCTTTGAAGCAAAGAATGGACGGTTACCTCGAGAGTGTTTTCTCTTGGGATAAAAATAATCTCGTTTTTTTTTTTTTTTTTTACAGTGAATACCGCACAAGAATCTCAACTGCTCCCATCTGGAGCCAGTGAGACTATGGCATCCCCAATTGGGGTATAATGTGAGGCTGAAGGTAGTGGGGAGGGGAAGGAGGTGGGGGAGAGGAAGGTTGGGAAGTACCTGGCTATTCAGATCTGGCCACTAAACACGGCTAAAGCCATTTTCAAGCAACGTTTCAATTCTGAATGGTGGTCTTACACCAGGGCGATACTGATAGTATCTTCCACTCTGGAACATGCCGCAAATATACTATATATTATTTTAAATGAATTAATTGTGAAATAACACAAATTAATCAAATAAAATTTATTTGCGCATGCCGGGTTCTAACCCGCGACCTCCGGATTGTGAGTCGAGAGTCTTACCCACTGGACTACGGAGGTCGACAAATTTAATGTTTCAAAGACCCAATCTAGTCTGATTACGTCTAAAAGGTATCGAAATGAAAATCTAGTCTCTTTCAACGGAAGCAATCTTCCGAACAGGCCCTCCATTGATATGCTTGGTGTAACCCTAAGTGACCAGCTCAAGTATGGGGAGCTCCATCGAAGCCAGAGTAAAGTTAGCCTCCCAAAAACTGGGCGTACTCTATAGGGCCCGCAGATACTTTAATAGTGCACAACTGCTAACCCTGTACAAATCGCAAGTGCGCCCCACGGTTGAATTTGGCAGCCATCTCTGGTCTGGAGCTCCAAAATACCTGAAAAATACCCTCAACTCTGTGCAGAAACGGGCGGTCTGTTTGATAGATTCTCCCATCTTAACAGACGGATTGCAATCTTTAGAGCACAGGCGTCGGGTGGGAATGCTATCCTTGTTCTACTGGTATTACAATGGAAGATGCTCCGAGGAACTAGCATCATTGATCCCTTCGGCACCGGTGCATTGTCGGAAAACACGCCAAACGCGTGCCCAACATTTGTACACGGTTGACATTTGTCACATGAGAACGGGTCGTTTCTTCAACTCGTTCTTATGTTCAACAGCTCGGCTGTGGAATGATTTGCCGGCCTCTGTGTTTCCTCCTTCCTACAACATAGGTCTCTTCAAGACTAATGTTCATTCCTTCCTCTCCTCAAAAAGACCCTCCACACAGCATCCCAGATGACATAGGTCCTGAGGGAAATTATTTTCCTCAAGGCCTCCTGTGTGGAGTTAATGTAAAAAAAATAATAAGTTTACCCAAACAGTTATTGATTCTGAGGCGGTACGAAGTTCGTCGGGTCAGCTGGTTGTAAATAAACAACACAAAAAGAATTATTAGAAACATTGTAATTATTGTTATTGTGGGCTAGTGACTACAGTACAGATTAAAGAACATTTCATAAACCCTTACCGATAATACATTGTTTTGCCGCAGATACCGCTAGGATTGCAAATGGAAAAATCTAGGTTATTTTATTTAAAAAAATTAAATGAAGAAAATTCAAGCGCGGGCAAAGGATTTTTTCCAGTACTCTAAAAAACAAAGACATCGATTGATACTTTGGTTGACCAAGGAAATGATAATGCAGAATGAAAGAAGAGGTTGCCTGCAGAGAAGATTTGCATTTGAAATATCTGAAACTAGTATATCTATCATAAGACACCACTTTCAGTACTTTCCAAGAGTACCGTCACATTATTGCAAGAAAGATTCAGTAAAGCAATATTTAGAAAGCACAGACTCAACAGCGTGTGAGCTTTATACGTAAGTATAACCTGTCAACAAGTTGAAGTTGAACCTTAAAAGCTGATAACTGTATCGTCATTTATTTTATAACGAATATTTTATTTCTTTCGTTAAACCACAAACGACGTCTCAAATTTAATAAACTCGATTCAACTTTAAAAAAAGAGAATACACTTATGAACATAATTTAGAGACTGAACAAAATACTCAGCTAGAGATAACCAAAATTTGGCTAAAATCGATGTTTAAAATGGTGTAAGCCATTTAGAGGACTTTGATCTAAAAACACTTTTTACTGTCCAAAACTAACAGCTATGGCTTTATTTCATAAAGTAAATTAAACGTGAAATTTTGATCGTTGTACACGTGGAAAAAAATTACATTGTGGCACGGGAATTGCCAAATGAAACTTTTTGAAAAATTCATTAACTAATGCTTTGAAATCGAAGGTAGATGGAAAAGTTATAAATATTTACTCTGATACACGCGGTGGGCAAAACCAAAAGCCTTAAAACTCCTAAAATAAACCATTTATATTTTAAATCCCATCACTCTCAGTCGGAGTGCGATTCAGTGCATGCACAAATTGAAAAGTAAGTACTTGGATATTTATGAACCGGTAGAGTGGTACACCACAGCCGGTTCCAAATTAAAAAAAAAGACAAGTAATGTTATAGATATGGTACGCAAATTCTTGAATTTTGAAGTAAATGTCAATTTTTTTTTTAATAATCCATCATTTTAGCCACGGTAGAAATTTATTTAAAAAGATGGATTAACTAATATTTTTTTAGTATCTTCTTTCAATAAGGAACTCCAGTGAAAAATATTATCGCTTTAAAAAAATATGTTCATATAGACCATTAAACGCTGATTCTGAATATATAAGTTTTATTTCATAATATTAAACGTAGAGTTCTTAAAAAAATATTAAAAACTGCATTTTTTAACGTCTCGTTAAAATACACTGTAAAGTTGGTACGATTGAATGGTTAGCGCTGACGTCACGCGTCACCAGTCATTGTATCACATTGTATTGAAATCAATTGAAATGTAGGTATGGCACAAGCCATCAGTATTAACAACATTTCATGTTATTCTTTATTTCATACTGTTTATAGAGATTTATTTGTTGTGTTAATTGAAAAAATATTTAAGCCTTAATAATTCAGTACCAAAAATAGAGGTTCCTCTATTATTTTATCTCAATTATTTAAAATATTTAAAAACTACTGCAAAAAAAAATAGTAATGCTTCTTCTAGGGAGAATACTTCGAACAACGGAATTTCAAAATGGCTTGATCCGCTGATTTCCCGATCCTATACTAATTTTTCAGGAGTGCTGACATCACACGATTTACCATATTTCCGGTGGTTTTCGGGGGGTCTTGAAAAATTAAAACTTTGACAACTATTTTAACTATTAAAACTAACTCTAAAAATAAAAATAAAAATGCAGTTATTTAAGTTAGAAGGTCATTATTTATAAGAAAAATAAAAATAAATTGGACTGGAGTTCTCTATTGTGATTTTTTTTGTAATGGTTTTTTACTATTTCCCAAATTTAAAAAAAATATATAGTTACCACAATTTAACTGTAAGCCATCGAATGCCCTTGAAATTTCGGACTGCGCTACATTGCCCATTATTGGGGCAGATAATATGTAGGTTGTAGTGAAAAAGTGTGTTTATGTATCTATGTAGAAGTGTCCCCTTAGGTGATGTATTTCAGCACATATTAGTGAAATTAATTTAGTTTATGGCGTATAGCCGATACCAAAACTAATAAGTTTAGCACCATCATCCCTTTTAATATTGTTGAAGTTTTTTATGAATATTCATTGCCTCTGTAATGCGTCATGCTCAATGCAAGTTGCGTCTTCCCTGGATTTCAGGAACAAATCCAAAGTAATGACCTGTCAAAGTTACATTCTGAACAGCTGAATAATTAAACTCCATCTACCTCGTAAGGAAACTTTGTTTAAACATTGGCGAAAGAAGGAAAGAGCTCAACACGGGACAATAGCAAAACAAATAGTAGCCATAATATTTTTGGGCGTAAATATTCCACTTTGTTTACGAAATAATCCAAGTACCTATAACACGTTTCTTTTCAACCCTTCTATAAAATTACAGAAATCTTTCTGTACCAGATTATTGTTTGAAGTTTGAGAAAACTCTATTTAAATAGACTACCTCCTCACAATGAAATGCGTTTTTTTTTGTTCTTGGCCCTGCTTTTGAGATGTTTGAGTTTTACTAAAATAAATTTATAACTCAAAACTTGTACAAATCTTTTCATAAAATTGTGTATAAACAAAGTTCAAATAGTTGTTTGTTGTCGTAAGAAACTTTGGTTTATTATTTTAAGGCTATACTGTTAAATTTTTTAATTTTAAGGCGATGTTTTGAGTTGGGCAACATCTGCTAAAACAATAATTTTGCAGGAAAATTTTATCAATACTTTATGAATATAAAAGTTGTAGCGGTGGGCTTTTCTTTCGGTAAAGTTTTTTCAACTTAATCGTAAAAACGATACTTTAAGCCAACCCTTTCACTGTTATATAATTTCTTTTTAAAAGTTTTCCTATTTATAAAATCACGTGAAAATAAAAAACCTTTACAAGCGCCAGTCATCATTTTTTTTATTACTTGAATCTCGAGGCTTTGGAACCGAAAAACATGTATTTTTTTGCTTTTTAATTTGATGTATTTTTTATACCACTCATCCTGCATCGAGTGTTGAATGAAGACTAACAGAGACTACTCACTATTATTATTATTATTTTTTATTATTGATAATACCTCACAAGAGTCTCAGCTGCTCCCGTCTGGAGGTGAGACTATGGCATCCCCAATTGGGGTATGCTGTGAGGCTGAAGGTGGTAGGAAGGGGAAGGAGATGGGGAAGAGAAAGGTGGGGAAGTACCTGGATATTCGGATCTGGTCACCAAACACGGCTAACGCCATTTCAAGCAACTTTTCAACTCTGAATGGTGGTCTGACACCAAGGCGATACTGAGAGTATCTTCTACTCTGGAACGTGCCGCAAATATACTATTTATTATTTTAAATGAACAAATTGTGAAATAACACCAATTAAGCAAATAATCTTTATTTGCCACGTCGGGAATCGATCCCGCGACCTTCAAATCGCGAGTCGAGAGCCTCCTTCCAATCTATTCTCTTCCAATGTTGCCATATTATCGGTCTAGTGTGGGGGACAAGCTCAGTTCCCAGACTGAACATACCTACATGTTTTATGTTTTCTGTGGAGGAATTCGTTTTATAAAAAATGTTTAATGATAATTTCATGAGTGGAAAATGATTTTCTTATCTGGAGTTAATGGTTTTCGTAGATAAATTTGAAAGAAAATTGATTGAAAGGATTTAGATGGTGGAGATTTTTTTCCGGATAAATTCAATTTACTTGACGTGGGATTTCGGCTTCAAGGTTGTAAAAAAGTAGTTATTTAATTCAACTATAAACTTGTAAATCTTAAATAATGTAGTCACCAACAAATCGGCATTAGTGTTTCAATTTACTTTTCGTAATTTGCATATTCTGTAATGTAAATAACATTAAATCAGTTGCTTTAAATTTGCTTGTAAACTAATGCTATATAAACCAATTGTTTTCAGTGGTATAAACTTGCTTTTATAAAAATATTATTTAAGTTTTTCACGGCTAAAATGGTTAACGTGATTTATTATCTACGTACCATAAGCAAGCACTCACTTGACTAGAATCTTCGATTACACATCTACCCTTATTATGGATACTGTAACGCCGTCCGAAGCGTTGACTAAAGAAGGAGGTAGTAAATACTGCATGATACCCCAAAAATACTAAGTTAATTGCTTCTTCAATCTTGGCAAATTCACTTTATGGCGTCATTATTAATTAAATGAAAAAAAAAATTACTTTTAAAACACAACTATTTAATCAACATTATCTACATGTTTCGGAATCAAAGGTTTCTTCGTCGGGATAAGATTGACATTATGAACATTAATCTTATTCTGATGAAGAAAGATTTGATTTGGTGGTAAAAACGAAGATCGAAGCCACAACTTCAAGATTCAAAGAAATTTAAGAACCTTTATATGATAAGGTATGTATGCTTCGAAGATTATCAGGTTGTGTGCGATGCAGACCATCAATGTTGAAATTAAAATTGAACACATTTTTACGTCAGCAAAATTTATCAACTTTGATATCTTAATTTTTTTAAGGAACATCTTTTGAATCACGCAATATTATCGCGGTTATTTATGGCCCATTTTAAAATACATTCCAAAAATGATGGGCAAGAGCTTATTCCATTCCATTTTTCAAGATCCTTGTCTTGAAAATATGTCGTAAAAAGTTAGGGTGGGGTGTTTTCGGCCTGAAAAACCATGATTGCTTGCGGTTACAGGTTTTGCAGAGACAAAGGAAGATGAAGAGAGACAAACAGATGTTGAATTACGGCGACTATATTTCTGAGCGGAATCTTACTAGAGCATACTTTACGAGCAACCATGCACCCGGCCTCTAAAACACTTGATTTTTAAGAACAGGATGAATATTTTATGGCTACGATGTTTTATTTGAACCTTTTCCTCTTTTGTAGTACTTCCATAAGTCTAATGTGGGTATAAGAGAATTCTTAGTTGTTTCACAAAGCCATTTGGCATTTTCTTCAGTTTGCCACCTATTTGTGGCTTGGTGATATTATCAAGACAGAATAAAGTTAGCTTCTCAGAATCTGAGAAAATTTTACACTGTACTGTAGCTTGTTTTCATATACTATAATGTATTTGTTGAAACCGTTTTTTCATCGTTCTTCTGCCAAATTAATAGCATATTATATTCCATACATTTATTTATAAATTAGATCTCAATCCTAAAATCACACCTCAACACCTATGGTCACCCTAGAAGTCAACATGTTTACATTATAATGTACTTACCAGTGCCCTTAGCTTAGTAGGTAAGGGCACTGGTAAGTACATTATAATGTAAACATGTAATCTCAATCTGTAAGAAACGTGCAACAATATTGTTCTTTCAATGCCCAAATAATTTTATGTTGATTTGTAGAATTGTTAACCTCAACTTAGGCTTGTCCTAGTGAGTTTGTAAATTGTATTGTAAACATTATACCTGCCGTGTAAAGAAACAATAAATAAATTAATAATAAATGTATACCGGTCACAAATGTAAGGAGCATTCTGGGTCACTGAGACGCCTGAAAAAACCAATGCAAAAACTAGTATTCTAATAGATTTATCTGTATTGTCAATCAACGGATTCCAATCTGTAGAATAAACAGATTAGAAGGAAATAAAGATTAATTATTCTCCGTACCAGAATGTTTAAACAATAACTCAATATCGGTTTTATTTCAATAAGAATTGGCTTTGATATATAATTTGAAAATGCTCAAACGTGTGATGATTAAAATTACGTACTTTTTGTAATTAATTTTTGATCATAAGTATTTATAATTTTTCAATAACATCGAAGCAAAATAAAAATATAAAAAAGGCTGAACTATGTTAGACCGTAAATAAATAGACAAACTGAAGTATTTTCGTCACAAAATACATCCTCGGATCTTCTTTTTTAAAGATTTTATTTGAACTAAAATTGAAATTCTGAAAAATTTTTATAATTTTTTGTTTGAAAATTGAACAAATCTGCATACTACCTACGGTAGGTATAACCTTATTTTATAAAAAAAATTGTTCAAAATTTAAAACATACCTTTACAATATAAAATAACAATGCTTCGAAATCGATTTATAGTGTCCTTATTTTCTCATAAGAAGAATTATTGACGATTTTTTTTACATTATCTCTACACAGGAGGCCTGAAGAAGTGTGGAAGGTAATTTTAGGGAATGGAAGGAGAAGAAGTTCTGGGAAGGAAAAAGGTATGAGGGATGGGTAGGAATGTATGAATGTGTGCCTGTGTACGTTGAAAGTCGATGGGTCAAGAGTCCGGCTGAAGAGGTCTAGGTTAAGTCTTCCTCAAGCAATCTCTCCCGATCCAGCCTGCCACGCAGTAGATAAGTAAATGGGTTTGCCGCCAAGACCCAGGCAATGTCTCCCATGAATCTAGGCAATCCTGCTGGGTCACCAAACGTAGCGAACCACTACCTGTGGCAGGAGTGGTGGACGTCCAATAAGTGGTTCCCGGGGTGGCGGTGCCCATACTCGCCACCAAATATTTAAAATAAATAATAAAATAAATTTTGATCCAAATATAACTTGAATAATATTTTACCGTAGTTTATATTATAGCATTCTCTTGGTTTGTACATCAACTTAATAAAATAAGTGTTATAAATAAAATAAAATAAAAAAATTCGAATAAAATGAATTAAACATCTAATATTAAACTTTACCATTATTTATTAATCAATAGTAGGTATAAAAGCTCTTAATTTGCAAAAGAACATCAAAGCGGTAGGAATCGCGAATTTTAATCCCTGAATCTTAAAATATGTTTTCTGTGACTAACTAATTAACTATTACGCTGTTTCGCCACAGGGATAGACAGGGCCACCGAGAGGGTACGTTGCCCAAGTCTGAAACTTGGGGCCCGGACTCCGGGTCCCGGGACGGGCTCACGGGCCCCAGATTTTTGACGAATAAAAGCCAATGACACTCGGAGCGGACGCGGGCCGGCCCGCACGCTCCGTAGGCCCAGCTGTCAAGCACGACATCGTGACGGCCATACATATTGTAGATGACAATTTTTATTTGCCTTTATTATTATTTTAAAGTTTGTGGAGGTTTTACTATAATTTTAAAAATATTCCAATTTAGTATTCCATTACTAACGTATCTGTGTTGATATTATAATAATATAATTTAACCTTAAAATATAATGAACAAGGAAGAATATGTAAATACACACACAGTGACACAGTAGCCAAAAACAATAAACACAAGTTTTTTTTTTTTTAGTATTCACCATAACTTTTTAAACATTTTCATTGAGTAATTATGCTAAATTCGAATGATTGGTATAATGGTATAAGATACTAGAATATAAGATAAGGTAATGAAATAGTATTCCTAGCAGTAGCAGGTTAGCATGACATTTTTAATTGTTTTCTCTCTCCCCCCCCCCGGTAAATTGGGGGGGAAGGGGTACGGTATAGTCTATTAGACTTGGGGCCCAGATTGGCTGTCAGCGGCCATGGGGATAGACAGAGAGGACGTACCGCCAAACAACTAGGTCTTGCACACATTCCTTGCCTCGTTTACATTCATACATCGTCTCATACATGCTCTTCTTTTTTTCTGACATGGCCCGACTCAAGTATCTGATTCACTTTGTCGTGTCATGTCTTTCTTGGGCGTGCTTTACTTCTTCAACCATTCACATGTGCATTAAATATTCTCCTTACACTCTTTTCCTCGTTCATTCGCTTTACATGCCCAAACCATCGGAGCATCCCTGTTTTAATCTTACACATTACATTTACATCAGCCTTGCATTCTTTGCGGATCTTCACGTTTCTCACACGATCGTACATGGTTTTTCCACATATTCGTCTGAGAGATCTCATTTCTACAGCATTCAGTCTACTTTCTTCCTTCCTCTGCCAGTTCCATGCCTCATTGCCATACATCAGGGTAGGTACCAGCACTCCATTATGGACGGCTAGCTTCGCTTCTTTGGATAGATTTTGTTGGCGGCAACGGCGTTCAGTACTCCAATAATGGAGTTACCTGCATTTACCTTTCTTTCAATAACTCTATCAGCCTTCCCATCCCTCCTTCTGTGACGATTTTGTGTAAACGATATAATTTTCGTCTTATCGGAATCCTGATCCCTTACAATAATATAACAGAAGCGTGTTCCGCCATTCAAAGAACGAACGTTTCTTTACTATCTCCCAGTAATATCCCAGTAGTACTGGAAAGTAAGCGACCGGAAATGACGGCAATCGTAAAGTTTTGGGCACAACCGGAAGCGCTCGAATGCTTAAAGTTTTCCCTTCTTCAATGAACTTCGAATGATTTTACATTTCATATTGAAATATATTTCTACTAAGCTTTTTGTTCATCTATGACAAAAAAAAATTCCAATTTAATTTCCTTGTGTATGAAGATAGTTCTCTAATGCCCATTGAGTTGTTCTTTTTTTACGGGAGGCCTAAAAGCAGGGTTGATATTTTGAATACAATTTGGGAGACCAACTATTTATTGGTTAACCAATACCCCTACCAAAAACCTACTAAAACCTAATCCAACCTAACCTAACACAACCTAACAAAAAGGGGGATTAATATAATACAAACATCCTATAAAGGCAATTAATTATTGTTCAAAAATAGTAAAACAGGATAAAATAATACAATTAACCTGTAAAGTTACGAGTAGGTAAGGTTAGGTTTTAGTAAATATTTTGTTGGAGAATGTTTTGTCAGTAGAATTTTTGTCGGGGATATTTTGTCGGTAGGTTTGTCTTGGTATGTGTTTGCCACCTTAAAGTTCAGGTGAGACTGATTGTGAGACACGTTTTGATTTCTCCAGCAGGACTCTCTCGACCCATTGCCTTGCACCGCAGTGGGGCAAATGGATTCATACGTCCGTCACTCCGGGACATATTGACACCCTGGATATACATACCCACCATCACACCTTTTACCTTCACAGAACTTTCTCTCCTTCCTTTCCCTAAAATGACCCTCCACCCAGTATCCCCAAAGTAAACATAGGCCCCGATCAAAAATATTTTCCTGAGGGCCTCCTTTGTGGAGCTATTGTTAAAAAAATATTAAAAATAAATACTTTTTCTGAAGCAACAATTCTGCCGGTAAAAACTATTCAATTATCGTAGAAAGCAAACACTTTGTGGCTTGAGATTATATAGAATGAAAAAAGTACTTTGTTTAAAAAACCGCTTTATTTTTATTCATATTTGTCGACCGGTTTCGGTTGAACTCAACCTTCTTCAGGACAATAAACCAATAAACATAAAAAAGTTTATATGTTTATTGTCCTGAAGAAGGTTGAGTTTAACCGAAACCGGTCGACAAATATAAATAAAAATAAAGTGGATTTTTAAACAAAGTACTTGTTTCATTCTATCTAAAAACTATTCAACTCACGTACGCCTATTAATGAAAAGCTACAATGCCGTCCTTTTTGGATTAGTTTTGAAAATTGATTACACACTCAGGTGGTTTAGGTAAAACTATTTGTCCCTACGCGCTAATGAAATTGAATTCAACTTTGGTATTACAAGTACTACACTACGATACCACATACACAGATACGATGGTAGGACAGCGGTGTTTGTATAGCTCTCCCCAATACTTATACTCGTACATTAGACCAAGAACGTAGTATCTAATCTATGAAGTTCAAATATATAACTAGCAGACCCGGCAACACGTTGCTGTGGCTTACCCAGCCTTTATAACCAACGCCATCTGTTAATTTGCATACATATCAAATTCACACTGCCCGATTGCCAGCTGCCCGCTGTCCGCTGCCTGAATTGAATCTTTGAATTTCTAGAATTTTCTCTATCATAATATGCATGTATTATACATATAAACCTTCCCCTTGAATCACTCTATCTATTGGTGAAAACCGCATGAAAATCCGTTGCGTAGTTTAAAATATCTAAGCGCACATACAGCGTGAGCGACTTCATTTTATACTATGTAAAGATATTTTTCTAAAATACTCAACCAACAAAAAACACTTTTTCGTGTACTTATGTATGCACGTATTTTCTCAAACTTTTTATTATGGTTGTTTATTTTTTTATACACGGGTACTGCTGCCCCGGAAGCGTATTTCCTTTTCCATGTTCAATAGGAGGCAATCACGCCTCGAAATCAACACGGGTTTGTAACGCCATTTCTCTTTCAAACCCACTGTTCAGTAGAAGGCAAGCGGCATCCTATTGTGCACTAGGGTAGATCACCATTGTATGGATTTTTTTTATTTTTTAATCAGTTTTTGCGGGGTGTGGAATAGATGCTCTAAATAAAAAAAAATTAAGCATACAAAATATCAATTTAAAATTTTGATGACAAGTACTGCCCCGGGTCTAGGACGTTTCTACGCCGCCGGTTCTTCGCCGCCAGTTCATCGCCGCCGTTTCTACGCCGAGACGGTTCTACACCGGCCGTTTCTACACCGGCCGTTTCCACGCCAGCCGATTCTACGCCGCATTCAAATTAAATTAACAATTACAATTAAACTTTATTGTTTTAACACATACATACAGTCATAGAAAATAAAATAGAAAATACAAAAACTATCGAATCATTTAAAAAGTAGCATTAACATTTATTTTTAATTAAAAGAATAAATAGGAAAAATAAGATTATTGCGTCATTTGGTAATTGTGTGCTAGGCCACGTAAATAATCTAGAGGTTCCCTGTTTTCATAATCTAAGACAATTCTTCGAATACGTTCATCAGCGTCACGGTATTTTTTCAGCTTCATCGGTGGTAAATGTCCGGCGATAAGTTGCTCAAAATAAGCGTCTCGTTCTTTTTGTACTTTTCGCAATCCATCTATAAATTTCCAAATAGTTGGGTGATGCATACATAATTCAGAACGCAATCGACGATTGGCTGCCTCTGCATGATTATTGGTGCGATCTTCTCCATCGATTGTTCTCTGGTATAAATTCCACATTGTTGGATGAAACATAGGCGGGCGCCTACCATTCCCGCGTCGATTTAAACGGCCAACATAGCTGTCTTCAAACCAATTTAGAAGCGGCTGAAGTTCTACTGGCAAATCATTTGCTAAAGCATCAATGTATTCATCTAAATCAGCTATTGGCACAAATGCTAATGCAATGACCATTTTAGCTCTCAATGCAAATTCAGCATCATTGTTGTATTGACTAATAACACCAATCTGAGCTAAATGCTTCCTCATATTTTGTGCTAAATGGAAGAAGCAACCTTTTACATTTACTTCAGGAAAGCAATCTTTCATGGCACTAAAAGCTGCATATTCATAATCACAAATGATAGATCCTGGACTTAAATTTGGCACTAGTGTTTTAATTAGTTCGAACATACGTGTGTATGTAACACGCTGCTTGTTAGGTAACAGAGCATACACTATAGGATGCACTCCTCCGTGTTTTGTTGCCATAACAATATAAACTTGCGAAAATAGCCTCGGTGCTATTGCGAAGGTACCATCAGTGTACCATGTATTGGCATTTTGCAAATGCTGCAACCAGCTCCCTCTTCCAAAAATTAAAATTCTGTTTGCTCCCTCTCCATCGTCGCTTAGCAAAAAAGTTTCTTCTGTTCCTGGTTGAGGCACATATAGCTTATATCGATTTGGCAACACCAAATCGTTTAGGTCTGCGGGATCAGCAGGTGCAGCATTAATTTGATTCCGTTTTCTTCTGATTATTTTTCTCAGGGCTGCATTATTTGGAATCGATGCTAAAACAGCTTCAGGCACGTCGACTATACACTGATTTATAACTACACTTGTGCCCTCCATAGTTTCTTCTGCACGACGTTTCATGTTAGTGCAAACAGTTGCTGATTGTATGGCTGCTGCCGAGGAAGGGTGAGAATGATTGTTGATTTCGTTGACCACTTCTCCAGCCCTCGTGTGAATTCTTCCTTTACAGCGACCCACTTCTTCGCACCGCCAAAATTTTAAACTAGCGTCCCTTTTACTAACTTTGTCGAAAACGTACAAATATCCGTTATATGAAAACTTCTCGTTTCCTTTCTTGCTGAGAACTGCTGGTTCCATTATTAAGATCACTGTTAACTAACGTAATGATTACTTTGTGACGAATACACTTAGAGTGATGTGTTAAGGGCTCCTGCCCCATATTTATACCAAATACTGTTAAACAGTTTTTAGAATTTTAAGCGGATTAAAACTTCTCATTACCTCCTTTGTGCTAATGGGCCTGTGTTGATAACCATAACACCATTAAGATAACCCGGATTAAAACTTCTGCTTACCTGCTTTGTCAATGGGTCCCAATCTGGTAATCCCGGCGCTCTGTGGCTGAAATTGGAACGCTGGCGCGTCACCGGCCCCTGATCAGCATGTTCCCAAAATGCATTTATAAGGAATGATTGTATTTTTTATCAATTTTTTTTTAGAATTCAATCTTTGATTCCTTTATGTCTAAGAAAGATTAACCTAATGTTACCATTGATACTATGACCAATAAAACGTCAAAATGAATTTATTCTCAGTTACTCACTTAAATTAAAAATTTCATTGAAAATTACATCTGAAACTTAATTATTCTGTAATTAGTCGCAGAACAGAGGATTATTGGGCGCACTTTTACGCTGCTGTATTTAGGTGAGTTTGAAGGTGTGCAGAATCTAGCTGTTTGTGTACTTATTATCGATTTTTTTTTTTTATAAATTCATTTAAAATATTTTTAAAGGTATGAGCTTTAGTAAAGTAACAGTAAAAAGATATTTATGTCATAAATTATATCGGAAATCTTGATTTAAAGTTGACGTCTTTTTTCCAAATTTTTTTTTCAAATTTATTTTCTTTAATGGAGTAGGAAAAAAAACTCCACGATTCTCCACTCTAATTTTAAAAGAATATTATTGATGTATCTTTTTTGTACATGGAAAAATAAAAATTATCACCAGCCGTCACCAGCCACTCCAGTAATTGCATTTTTAAGGAATGATTGTATTTTTCATCAATTATTTTTTTGAATTCAATCTTTGATTCCTTTATGTCTAAGAAAGATTAACATAATGTTACCTTTATTACTATAACTAATAAAACGTCAAAATGAATTTTATTTTCAATTAGTCACTAAAATTAAAAATTTCATTGAAAATAACATCAGAAAGTTAATTATTCTGTAATTTATGTAATAACATATTTTTTAATTTATGTTATTACATAAATATAAAATATCCTGTACTATCTTTTGGAGTCTTTTCCGTTTGGTTATTTTAATGCGCATGTCATTAAATGTATAATATATTTTTAAGTAGGTACCTGCCAACTATAAAATGTTTATAAATACATTCAATTTGCGTGTGAGCATTTTTAGCAGGAGTTAATATATAATTAGATTACCTATTGTGTGTAATTACACTAATTACCCCCATTAAACCATTCTACCCTTAATTATCATTATTTAACGTTATTCCCCACTGTCTGGAAAATCCTAAGTATTATTGCTATGTACATCGATTAACAATGTTATGTTTATTGTTTGGGATTCTCCTTCAATTTATGAAGTTATTATAGAGAATCTTTCAAAAATTTTGTAATATTTCATATAAACACTTAAAAACAACAATAAACAACCAAATGGTCGAACGCCGAGACGGATGTCGCGCCAGCCAGCGCTCCAATTTCAGCCACTGTGCGGCGATTGTAACTTGCATGTACAAAATATCTTTTAAATTAAAATAAATGTTAATGCTACTTTTTAAATGATTCGATAATTTTTGTATTTTCTATTTTATTTTCTATGACTGTATGTATGTGTTTAAACAATAAAGTTTAATTGTAATTGTTAATTTAATTTGAATGCGGCGTAGAATCGGCTGGCGTAGAAACGGCCGGTGTAGAAACGGCCGGTGTAGAACCGTCCCGGCGTAGAAACGGCGGCGATGAACTGGCGGCGAAGAACCGGCGGCGTAGAAACGTCCCATTCCCTACTGCCCCAAAGCAGTTGAATTATTTTAAATCTCGTAAAAAATTGTCCCTATACAGTTTTGTGTCAATATTAATACTTTAATTTTTACATTTACATTTCAGAAAGAATAAAAATTAATACTTTAATTTTTACATTTACATTTCAGAATGAATAAAAATTGCCGCGCCTTAAATAATAATAATAAAAAAATGTGATAATATTTATTTTCCCGCGAAAATTTGACGAATTGTGAAGTCCATTTCCGCGACTCGCTCGCGCACCGCGCATTCCCGGTTTTGCATGCGTTATTGCAATCATCAGTAAACAATTGTAATGTCGTTATTACAATCATCAGTAAACATCAGCAAACAGTTTACAATTATTATTTGGAGTTCAAGTTAAACAAAATAACAATGAGTTTGCGCAGCGGTGACAAAAGCTGTTCTTTGTTTGGTTGTGGTGCGGAATTACCAGCAAGTGTTTTTTTTTTTTTTTTTACAGTGAATACCGCACAAGAATCTGGCATCCCCAATTGGGGTATGTTGTGAGGCTGAAGGTAGTGGGGAGGGGAAGGAGATAGTGAAGAGAAAGGTGGGAAAGTACCTGGTTATTCAGATCTGGTAACCAAACACTGCTAATTCAAGCAACGTTTTAATTCTGAATGGTGGTCTTGCAACAGGGCGACACTGGGAGTGTCTTCCACTCTGGAACGTGCCGCAAATATACTACATATATACTATTTTAAATAATAACACAAATTAATCAAATAAAATTTATTTGCGCATGCCGGGTTCGAACCCGCGACCTTCGGATTGTGAGTCAAGAGTCTTACCCACTGGACTACGGAGGTCGTGTGTTACCAAGTTATGAAGATACGATAAAATATTTTATTCACGTCTCGCAAAGCGTAGAAAAACGATTCCAGGATTTGGTAAGAGATAGTAGTGAAATTGTTGCTACTAAGTAGAAAATATTTGGAAACGAGCATCTCTACCGATCGTGGAACATCGCACAATTTTGGCGCAAATAAAGGACTATATACCATGAAAAATATCGGCCGATTCTTAAACCATACAAAGGTAGAAAGCATAGTGAGAGTTCTGTTACCTTAAAAAACTGGATGATTTCAAAAGACGCAGCCAGACGTTATTTGATATTGCTGCTTGCAAATGTACTTCGTACGAAAATTGTTTTTGTGCGCAAGATCGAAAAGTACCTTTTAAAGAAAGACATTTTTTAATAGATCAAAAAGGCGACAGAAAAATCTTGTTTGGTTCTTTAGATAGAAAAATTACTAAGCAAAATGAGAGCAATATGTTAAGAAAATTAAAGCGCAAACTATACCAAGAAACACAACAAACATCCTTAGATCAACCGTCCACATCTCGCAGTACAGTTTCATGTTTTACTAACGTTGATCTTCCAACTGACCAACAATACTTAATAGGAAAGTTACTCGAGAACTGTGAACATCTTCCTGTGATAGAATTTCAAGCAATAGAATGCAACTTACCGGACATTACAAAATCCCGTGACGACCTTTGCACAGACCAGCTTTATTTATTGGAAATGTGCCAAGCAATCGCTGAAGGACAATGTAACGAAAACTTAGCAAAAAGAAACCCGGGTAAAATCGGTCATTCGCGTTGGTTAACAATAGCCAATACTATTCTTTGACTTTACATTTCAACCAAGAATCCGACAGAAAATCAGGTGATATTGACTGAATTTGTGCTAAGAGTGTATGCTCTGATGTGGTTTAAAATAAAAACACAAACTTCATGTATTTACGGGGCGAGACACCTCCACGAGACCATAAAATTGTCTTGTTACCTTCCAGAGCATTTGAAAAAGGTGGTAGATCCCGTAATTCAACCCAACGGGTATTTTGGCCACAGCATTAGAGAGTTGGCTCTGAGACGGATTCTAAGTATCCGAGAACGTACGTCAGGCTTCTCTCCAATAAGAGTATTTAAGCTACCTACATACTTTTAATTTCAATGCAGCAGACTATATTTTGACTTGATCTACTTGGAAAAACCATCAGAACCACCTCTTACAAAACTGATATCAGCGAGACAATAATTGATGCCATTGCAGACCACGAAATTATCGAATTCAAAATTTTGTGTGAGTTCCGATTGATGCCCTGTCACACGCAAGCCACGGAAAGATGCATCAAAGTGGTAACGGCATCATGCTCTGCTGTTTGCGGCCCTGAAAGATGTAAAGGGTGGATACAAAACAAGCTAGAATCTTGTCGTATAATGCCAGTATTCAATTCGAAGAAGGACTATAAAATACAATAACTTTTATGATTTATGACTTTATTTTTTAACATTTTTTGTGATTTTTTTGTGGCGATAGTACTTTTATTGTTTTTTGATAAGTAGATAATATTATTAGTAAATGAAAAGTTTAATTTTTTTATATTTTAACTACTTTTATTGAGCAAAGATTAAACCCTTCTTTTTCTAGTTTCTCGCTTTTTTTTTCAAATTTGACTTGACTTGGGGCAGTACTTGCACTCGAAATATCTTAATGCTGTCATAATGACTAAGTATCCCTATAGAGCATCCATTCCACACCCCGCTGCTAAGAAAAACATAAAAAACAAAAAATCGAACTACGCTATTGTGCACGGGTTTTGTAACACCAATTCTCTTTCTAAACCCGTGTTCAGTACGAGGCACGCGTCCTTGGCGGTGAATGAAACATTAAAAAAAATATCGCCATATAAAACAATAATATGTTCATGATATTAAGTGAATGCATTATTGACAAGTTTGTACCTGTATTTATAACAGCAGAACATGGAAAGAAATGTATCAGAATAATTACACATACCCGCTAGTTTGTTGTCTATGTTTCTTGATTTCCACATCTTCAGACCTGAACGGCTTAAAGTGGTTGACGATTAATAAAATAAAGATACGAGTATTTCATAATTTATAAAATATTTCTTATTTCTCGGACGTTTGCCATTGTGGCACGGACTCGAGGAGTCTCTTCAAAAGTAGGTCCCAATGGACCAATAAACTGAACAAAAGCACTATAATGAGACTTCAAGCAGTGAGTTAAGCTTTTGAAACTTTCAGATGAATAATGTCAGAGGAAAGGTCATTCAACGGCATGACCAAACTTCTGAAAGCTCTATTGGCACAAAATTTAAAAAAAACTCTTTTTCTCTAGAACGTTACATATATATTTTTTGGGTGTGCAAAATACTGATAGATGTATTAATAAGTTAGTTTGCGCCTCCTACGTCATACGTGAGTCTGGCAACAATAAATTATCTTGAAAACAAGCTTATTATTACAAGGGTCCGAGTGGTTTTAAATAAATATAAAAGTTAAATACATAACGCCATTTTTACAAGTCATAAACAGAGACAAGTCATATGTTTGCGATTTAGTTGAAGTGGCTGTTACCAAAAAAGGTTTTAATTTATGAAACTAGGTTGAAAATATCAAGAAAAATTAGAATGGTATAATTAACACTATTGAAGTTGTATATAATAATTGTATATAATAATTGAAATAATGGTTCGTTGTATATAATAATTGAAAAACAATTATTAAAAAATAGAATGTAATAGGACGCTTACAACTAAAACACGATAACATTAGTAATAAGATTTGATCTTAAAATGTATTTTGAGTCAGGCAATAATGCAATTTTTCATACTGTACATAATTTAATTGTTTGTTTTCCTACAGAACCGCTAAATGGCAGCGCCTTCGCATTCGTCATTCGCGTTGAAACCGCCAAAAAAAAACTCACTTCGCGGGTGTGTGAGAAATATTACACAAATCTGATCGTAATATCTATTAATATGACTAATTCACTATTACATTCGCATAATTGATATATTTACCGTGTTTTTTGTGGTTTTTAATAAGTTTTAGTCAAGTTATAATAACCATAATCATACTTTGAAAATTGAAATGTCAATAAGTATTTTATTTAAAACATGAAAATACAAATTTACATTTAAAGTATTTTATTTTATGTGAATTTCATAAAAGTGGTGTTTTTTAAAAAAAATATTAATATCTAATACATATGTTCCTAAACGTATCAATGAAATTAATGTCTTTAGAGTTGCAAGAAATCTGTTATAAAAGTCGGTATTATTTTTTTAGGTTTGTTTTTTGGCAATAAAAAAACTTTTAAATTTTTTATCATTTTTTTATTGTATGTACGAGGAAAAAGTGAGGTGACAGTTTCGTTCCAAATTCATTATATAAAGGTGAGTATTTTTTAAATTTTGTTTTTTTATAAATTTCTGTACACTTTCATCAAATATGTTTTGGTAAAAAAAAAAACATTTTTTTTCGCGTTTGAACCTTAATATATGGCAGTTTTTAAAAACTAAAGTTTTTTTCAATTACACAAATCTAAAAGGTAATTTTATCTAGATTTCATAAATGGTATTTTTTTTACGACACCTTAAAAAATAAGAAATATATAGAACATTCAAAATACTTTGGAAAAATTTCAAATTTTGTTCAGATATCATTACTAAAACAGAGATAAACTACCCTCTTAGGTCGTGTAAAACAAGTGTATTTTTTTCCATGAACAATTTTTTAATTAGTAATGTTTTAACATCCGCGGCCGTTTGTCAATTGAATAGAATTTTCTCTTGGTTTTTTAGTAAGGCTGTTATAGTATTTAACCACGCGAAATAAATAAAAAGAAAATAATTGTTTTAAGTCACTTTATTGTTATTTTTTAGTCTACCGGTTTCGGTATCTCCGTACATCATGACTGAATATAAAAATACTAACAAATACAGAATAATACACATATATAAAGGCAAAATTGTAGATGGAGACGAGGGTATATTTAGAAATTACAAAATTAAAAGTATGAAAGGGGATGAGGTTTATAAATATTTAGGATACCCGCAATCGAATAGATTAGATCACACTAGTATTAAAAATGATATTAGGATTAAATTTCAAACTAGGATCAGAAAAATTTTAAAGTGCAATCTATCTGCTAAAAATTTAGTAAAAGCAATAAATACTTGGGCAATACCTTTATTAACGTACTCATTTGGCATAATTAAATGGTCCAATACAGATTAAGATAGTTTAGAACGATTAATTAGAACTACGTTAACAAAGTTTAATTGCCATCATCCAAATTCAGCTATAGAATGAATTAATTTACCTAGAAATTTAGGAGGTAGAGGTGTAGTCAAAATAACATCTTTGAAACACAATCAGGTAGAAATGCTTAGAAATTTTTTCCATAGGTAAGCTAATAGCTCAGAAATGCACAAAATAATTTGCAAGGCAGATAGAAACATTACACCTTTAAATTTATATGATGAGAATGCCAACATTCTTATAAATACTAACCAGGAATTATTAGATTCCTGGTCAAATAAAATTATTCATGCAAAATACTTCAATTATATCGGGGATGTTCTATATTAGCGCCGTCCGAGTATACATTTAGGCACAATCAGGTTTTAAAAATAATCCACCAAAGTTTGGTAATTAAACATGTGATGTTCTGTCTTTTCTACTCTCTTATATTTGTCTGTATTTTATTTACTCCTGGGCACTTGGCACCAGTCGTAATATTCTTCTTTTCTCTTGGCTCTGATCGATATTTAAATTCTTAAGGCTTTGCATATGTGTGGTAGGGATGGAAAATTCCTCCCCTACGTCACACAAGCCTTTATAAAATTGGACCCTTATTTCCTCTGATAACTACAGAAAGCTACTTAAAGCTCCCTTGTACTACATACCTTTAGCGATATATGTACTTAACTAATAAATACGTTATTTACGACTTTGAACGTAAATATTTTCGTATTTAGGTTGTAATTAAACTCCATCAAACGTTGTGTAAATTTTTTGATTTATGATATAGGACTTTAATTACTTTAAATTTTGTGGTAACCCTCTTGATTCTAAACAGAGTGTTGAATTTCAAAACTGTATTGGTCTCTCTCTTGCAAATTTAACCTTAAGTAATTTCTCTAAATGAACTAACTTCCCTTTGACGTTTATTATGATTCCCTACATCCTAATGAATTCATGAATAAGTAAAACTAATCGAAACTACACATGACTAATTGAACAGATAATTAAATATAACTCAAATGGTTAAATGTTAGTAAATTTGATTATGATTGTATCTCGTATCTGCTGGGCGCCCCTCCGTTTAGATTCAGCTGCTATAAGGTACATATAAAGATGGATTTAGTAGGTTAATGTAATTAGTTAATTGCATATTTGACGAACTCAGAATAACCCTTTTTCTGGCAAAATTTGGCTCCTGCCTCCATCAAGTAAGCCGGGTGATCAGAAGTCAACCCAAAATTCGCACAGTCTTTTGGCACGGTTCAATTGATTGATACCTAAGTTATCGCGTCCCAATTGACCTTCCTTTCGCCATCATGCACTGCCTTCAGGTCTTCCTCCAAGCCCAGATACCTCCAAATTCCTACTCCTCCAAAGTTTACTATTTACTTAGGGCGAACCGGTTTCGTCCTATATGCAATCATATACTCACGGGTTTGTGTGGAGTTACGGGTCGTGAATCCTCCCTCCACGTTCAAGAAATGAGACGAGAGTGACCCGACAGGCCTAAAGCACTAATTGTAAGTGAGTTCGTTTCATTCAATGAACAGTACATAAAAAGATATATATGTAAACATACGTTTTGGGAAGGTTTATAACTCGCAATGCGAAACTACTTGCAACGCATCCCGAGCTCGGATCTCGCCCATCAAATTCTGCGAAATTTTCAGATTGATACCGAATATATACGTAAGAATAGTGTGAAATATAAATATATATTAGTACATTAAGATCTTATCTGGCGATGTGTTCTGGAGATTCGCCATAACTCCAAGCTTTTGTTTGGTTTTGTTGACGGTTTTGTTTGAGAGATCCGCCATCTCTATGGTTTGATTAATGGTCCTTGTTACAGAAGCGAACACTGCCTTCTGTTGGTTGAACTGTATTTTTTTTTTCTTTTCTTTCCCTCCCCTCCAATGTTCAACTTTTGATAAATTCTTGCTATCCCGTGATTCTCAATTGAATCATGTAAATCCTCATTACCCCTTATTAAGCTATCCCGTGATTTTTCGACTGTTTCATGTAAGTCTTCAATACACCCTATTAAGCTATCCCGTGATTTTCAAATGTTTCATGTAAATCTTCAATACACCTTTTTGAACTATCCCGTGATTTACCAACTGTTTCATGTAAATCTTCAACACACCTTTTTGAACTGCTATAATAAATCTGTTAATTTTCAATTGCTTAGGTCTGTAGATACCTCTTTACGTTCAAATTAAAAATAGTGTTTAATTTTTTTTTTTTCTTTTGTTCCTAATAATTGCGCAATATAACAATTTTATCCCGTTCCTAGAAGTTAATACCTAAGTACGATATCCATTAATCAAGGTCATTTTTTTTTCTTTTTACTGTATTCGAACTAGTGCCCCAGTGACCGAATTATTTTGTAAACAATTTGAGCTTTGTAAACATTCTCTACGTCCTCGTGACCTAGATTCAAGCGTATGAGGTATGTTTACTTTAGACATTCCGGAGACGTGTGAGATGACTCTAAAATTTTCTTTGTTTGATAATGATGTACTTAGCGCAATTGTCTAGTCTGATACCCGATTACGTATACATATTTATTCATTTATATATGCTTTGTCTCAATAAATAATTTATAATATTGATATGTATATACATAAATTTTATGATTGAAATAATTTCTAATATCATAACTTATTTCAAATGCTCTGGATTTTCTGAAATTATATTAATACATACATAACATTAAATATAAAATATTGATTTGTAAATTTATCACACATAACTACTTTTAATAGTTATTGATGAATTCAGAGGTAGGAATCGATACCCTTTTCCTCTTTTTATATAAGTGTTTTTCTTTTTTTTTTTTTTTGATTAAAATTTTTCTTGGGAACAATAAAATTACAAATATATGTGTTTATATACATACATATATAAATATATATAAAATATACTTATTATATTTATAATATTTTAATATAGTTACATATCACATATTAAGCGAGTAATATCTTGGTCAAATAATTAATCCAAATACCAATGTTTGCTCCATTCCGCTTTCTCCTTGGAATCTGTAAAATTTTATAACGGAAAAGACTTACCCCTACCAAGGTTTTTTTCCGACCGGGAAATACACGGTAACCTTGCTGCGATTTTCCTAAATTAATTTTTTATTTTCCTAAATTTAATTAAATCTTTTTGACTTCAATTTTTTTTTTTTTTCATTTAATCTAATTAATTAAAATGATGTATGAACTCTATCGTTCTAAACTGTATTTTATCTCAAAACTCGTTGGTTAGATAACACTTTAAATGATAGTTACTTCACGATTAATTTAGAGATGGTAAATTGTTGTTAAATTAAATTTTTATCCCTCCGAAATTTTATGTATTAATAAAATATTATTGTGTTTTATTATTATTATCTAAGATAATTAATTTAAATATTTATTATTTGTTAGAACACTTTCACTTAGATTGAACACACGTATTTAATTATAACTCCTTCACGCTAAATTATCACATCACTTCAGTTATTTATTGCACTAATATTAAACGCGAAATTTCTAAGTTTAAAATCACGATATTAAGTGATTATAAAATCCGAATTTTCCACTAAAACAAATTGTATTTATCACGAGCACTTTTATTTTTCACAAGTAATTAATGCGTTGGCTTTAATTTTTATTTTTCACTGACTCTAACTGCAAAGTATTTTTTTTTTTTTTGACTAGAATGTGAAATTTTTCTAAGTATCAAAATAATTATCACTTAGAATTTTTCAAATTTAAATCACCCACCGTTTCGTCACGTTCCGCGAAGTTACAAACTTTTCGACCACGACCGTAGACTGTCCTCAACTGGCATTTGTCTAGACTTTTATACCCCTCTCAGGTCCAAAAGATCGTATCTGAATCTCCTATAATAAACCAATCTAATTACTATCAACTCGTAATTTCTTGAAGCCTCTCCATTATTGTCGAATGCGGTCTCTTTGTACGTTTTGCGTTTGATACATTAAATTCTGTCTCGTACTCCCATACTTACAAGATCCGGATTTAGTAAGATCCATGTTTAATGGCCCAACTTCCTTTGTCCTGGTGTTCATATAAAATTAGCTTGAATTTAATAATTTTAAAGTTCTATTTTCATCTATTCCGTAACATGTCCGTGCGTACGGTATCTACCATATGTTCCAAATCTGTCCCCAAATTCGCCTATCAGAGATATCTTCATGTCGAAGTCTTTCTCGCAAATTGTTCATTTTTATTTTATTATTTTTCCTCGAGTTTTTCTGTATTCTATATGAACCTTTCCATTTAAAACCGAATTTTCTCTATTTACGTCGTATATTTGAATTTTCCATTTTTTTCTCGAATTTTCTTTTATTCACGACACTCTTTCCATGAATTTCCTTATTTATTCTTACGCTATTGTTCATATCTCTATAGATTTTTATATTTCAAGCCGTATTTATTTTATTCACTGTTAATCTAAGATTTCCTTTGTTTTTCTCTGTCGTATCTCCTTTCCCCTCACTTCCCCGTACTTCCCTGATATAACCATATCGTTTTTTGATGTTTGCTGCCTCTTGGAAAATTTCATTTTCTATTTGTTATTAATAAATATATCATTTTTTAACATCTTTATAGGAGATACCCCCACTTCGGCCCTTAAATTCCTGTCATTTTTATTGCTTCATAGAGATCGTCCCCCAAACTTTGTCCCGTTCTTACGCAAAATCCCATAAACCATATGTCTTGACAGTTGTATACATTAGTTCCTGTACCCACCTGGCAATAAATCCTTTTTTATTTCAGTGTCGTTAAATTTTATGAGAATTCTTTAATATAAATATTTCATAAGACCCATGATAATTTTTATTACCTTTTTAACGGCTAATCGTCCTTATCTAAACAATTTCCATGTTCGAATATTCCTTGTTTATCACAACAAAATACATCTGAAATCGACAACCATTGTAATGCCTCATTTTTTATCTGCAATCGCGTACTATGTTACTCTATAACCTCCATTTTAATTACGTAAAATGACTCCTTTTCCTGAGTTTTTCTATCGCAATGTTTTCAGCATTTTCCACTCCCCTCCGTACTGCACTCTATTTCTTCTCTAACACTTGTTACTGCTCTAGACATCTGAAATATACCCTCGCCTATTCTTTAAAACTCTCATTTTTTTTTGACGTTTCCTCCCTAAATCTTTCATCGTAATATCCTAGCTCCGTCTAGAATTGATAACAATAATTTTCCATTGTTTTTTCAACATTTCCATTTCCTTTAGCACGTTTTCCCTCGAATCGATCATCTCCGGTCGTCACAAACAATCGTATTATAGATGAAATCTCCCTAACACCTTACAACACGTTTTCGTCACTTGCTGTGCAATTTTCCACTTAAACTTTTTCCATCGTGTTTACGTGTATCCTTTTTTTCCGCACCTTATATGCTTTAATGCGTTCGAGAACTAGGGTTTCTGATCCCTGGAACGTACCGGTTAATGATAACATTTCTTGGGGTCATCGTTCTTTTGTCCCTGAACAGATTATTTCTTCCCATGGAGTTTATTCACCTCTCGGTTTGGTGGGAACGTCAAACTCATTAATCACATTACTAATTGCCAAGTCCAAAGGTCGTTCCTTTGTTCTAAAAATGGGTTCGGCCCTCTTCCCGTTGATAGGCTGAATTGGTTTTTAATCGCTTTTGCTGCAATTCAATTGGCTGTCAATATATCACGTCTAAAGTATATTGGGGAGTCCCTGTCCCTGATTATTTGTTGATACCATCTGTGATTTTTTTATCAATACTCGTCTCACTTTGTCTAATTATAGATCCCTACCGTAAATATGAATTCACTTTACTCTAATCCGATAGATGTCGTAGACGTGTCCGTTTTATAAGTAATTGATATTTTCTTTTTTAATTAAAGTGGGAAGCTACGATATTTCCTAATTTTCACTGTTGATCAATGCAATTCATCACAGTTCCCTCCTCTGAACTCAATTTGCTGTGGCTAACGTTGTATTTTATTTTAATGTCCTATTCTTTTTTTTTTTTTTTTTTTTTTTTTTTTTTTTTTTTTTTTTTTTTTTTTTTTTTTTTTAATTTTTTTTTTTTTTTCGTTAGACACCGAAATTGTGTTCAAATTTAGACTAGCTATCTTCCCCTCCTCATTTGGTTATCCCCTATCTCTACTCCGTGTCATATTACTTCCTATCTCCCCCTCCTCATTTTGTTCTCCCCTATCTTTTTTCCGTATCCTATTACTTCCTATCTCCCCCTCCTCATTCTGTTATCCCCTATCTCTTTTCCGTATCCTATTACTTCCTATCTCCCTCTTCTCTTTTGCTCGGATTGTTAACAATCTTGAATTTGAATCTCATTGTATTCTTTATTTTCTTTTCGCGTAGATTTTACTTTATGAAATTTTCTTTAATTTTGATAGATTCAAAATTAATTTCTTTTTGCTGGAACACGCCCCTCGACTCGCGTGTTTTGGTGGTCCCCAACCAAATTGGACTAAGACCTCCCTTACAATGATTTAAGTAAAGATTGTTTACAATCTCGCGGCCTTTCGAACACCTGAAAAGCGGGTGGTCTCTTGGTGTGCAATTAATTGTTTTTTGTTTTGTAAGTATGAATATTTTTTGTGAAATGTGTGTTTTCGCACGACCTCACCCAATCCGACAATCAGTGGTATACATGTTTCATATAAATTTTCCAGCATTTTTTTTTTTCTTTATTTATTTAAACTTTATTTTATAATTCTTAATTTCTAATTGTAATTTCTTAATTCATCCAAAGTTGTTCTAGCCTAAGTGTTGTCCACTCTAATATTTAAATTTTTATAAATGTTCTTTATTATCCTCAAATTGGTTCAGCGTTCCTTTTTTTCTTTTTTTTTTTTTCGAAATCTAAAATATTTATACCTTAATTCAAATGTTACCTTTTTATCTCTATACTTAATGTCTACCCTATATCTATAGATAAACTTTCTTATTTCAATATTTCAAAAAAAAAATCCCTAGGCATTGTTTATTTTTCAAAATGTCCCTTTTGTGTGCCATATAATATCTCCAATTTCTCTCCTTTTGAGTGTTCTTACTTATCTAACATTTTTTTTTTTTTTTTTTTTTTTTTTTCTCACTAACACATAAAAAAAAGTAAAATTTTTTTTTTTTTCAACTAAAAAATCAAAATTAACGAATTTATTTGCCTTACTCTATTTCAATAATTGAATATGATTGTCGCTTATTAAGAACTTGTCCACTCACCCTCAAAGACTTAACGACGATCCGCCCCTCGCAAGCAATCTGATAATCTAATATTTTAGTAATTTTCTTTCTTCCCCCTCCCCAATTATAATGTATCCTAACATATTTTTATTTGTATTTCTCAATCGTTTATTTATTTATTAACATTTACAAATATTTGTAAACTTCGCACTCTATCCGTTGATTTCCACTAACTGTAAACCTGATTTTTGTTTCTTATTACTTGTGTAATATCTAGCTAAATGTAAAGCGCTATAATCTCCTTTTATCTCCCGAGTTGGCTGCGACCATTAGCTCCTTCCCGGCTGTAGTTATTGTAGAATTTTCTTTTGGTGAACTGTTAACTTCGGTGCACTTGCTGCAACTAGCGTTTTCGCCCACACTTTCAATTGCGTGTATCCTCCTTTTTATGGCGCGGTAACGGTCACGGTATTTGTCCTTCTTGCTGGATTCCTCCCCACTCCTCTTCTTCATGTTCCGTTCTTCTGGTGTACATACCATTGTATCTAGTTTTCGTAGAAACTCAGCGGCGACAATCTCATCTCCTGATTGCCCCGAAAACCATAGCGATTGAATTTCCTTCGGATAATGTCTCATAATTTCGTCAACTATGCCCAACGGTGTGTCAGTAATCTTTAAAGCCTTCGCTAGCTCCCAATAGTTTGCGAAATGAGTGAGCATGGATATATTTTTCTTGGCATCATATACCCCTTCTGCAAGACGACGGCGAACTTCATTTTTCTTTATGTCTCCCCAATAGGTAGCTAAAAAATCTCGTTCGAAATCTAACATAGTCTCCCATCGTTTATTGTACAATTTTGCCCACGATTTAGCTTCCCCTTTCAAATTTTCCCGTACGACGACTAATGGATCCGTTCGTTTCACTTTTCTAGTGTATTCTTTTAAATCTTCCAGGAAACTAATGGGATTTTGATTTCCACCGGAGAATGATGGTCGTTCCTGCTGTGGTAACATTTCCACTACTTGGAGAACGCTTTTCGGCGCACTATCCTCTCCTATCACCGCCACTGTTGCTGGGGTTTCCAATTGTTTCTCGAGTTCTTGCATCTTATTGACGAGCGGTGCCAAAGCTGCCTGAATTATTGTAGTTATATCTCCTATGTTTATTGTTGAAGTCTCGGTTGTGACATTTTCCCCGATTGCTGTCACTAAAGCCTGGGCTCGCCTATTTGTTCCACGTTTCCCAACCATTTTCTTTATTTTCCGAGTGTCGCCCGGTTAATGTTTATATTTTATCTTATTAAGCGACAACCTTATAATCTCTATTTTAGTTTCCTAAATTACCTTATGTAAATTATGTTGCCTTCCTTATTCTATTTATTTACTTATTTTATTTTTTTTTTTTTTCAATTTTCTCGTTTTTCTATATTTTTTATTTTATTTTTTTATTTTTCCTTTTACTTCGTTAACTTTTCTTGTTCCTTTTCCTCGGGTTTTTCCTGTAACATACCATGTGTGAGTCTCTCTTCACACTCTCGCTTATTTTCGCCCTGTTCCTCCGATTTTGTGTCGGTCTCCCCCTCTGGCTGAACGACTTCTATCATATCCTCGACTCGTAACTTAGACCTCTTTGAACGTCTAAATATCTCCCGTAATTCATCTCCCGACGGTATTTCTTTAGCTTCTAATTCCGTCGCATCCACTTTCCTTTTTTCCGCCATTTTTTGTTTAAAATTTTTAATGAATTTAACTCAATACCAACTATTTATTATAAATATACCTATATATATTTATAATTTATTTTATTTTTTTTTTTTTTTTGGAACCTGTCCCCCTATAAAACACAATATTTTTAATTATTTATATTTGTTTGCATGATGATTGTAACCCAAATTAGATCAACTCTACCATCACTCTTCATTTCAATTAAATGTAGGTAATTGCAAAAAAAACGGAATGAATATTGTTACTCCAATGTTAATGAATATCCCGTGATTTTCGTTCAACCAATAATTACTCATTGTTTAGAATGCCAACCATTCCTTCAAGTTCCGCAATACCTACGATATTTTCGCAAAATCTGTTTAGAGTTCGCAATACCTATCTTGATGTTATTTCGTCAAATCCCCTCCTTTTTTTGGTCCGAATGATCAAATGTTCCCTTAAATAGGTATATACCTATAAAACATTCGTCTGTGATATTAAAGCTCTCAACTCGACACTATCCCCAATCAAATATTTTATGTTATTTTTATTTTATGTTCCTTATCTTTTATGTTATGACTTTTTATGTGATAATCCTCACATACAAACCCACAACATTAACTATAAACAAAGGGTCACTTTATGTAGGTAAGTTCCCCCGTTTTTATCTGTAAAGTCTGTTTATTTTTTCCGTAACCGAGTGTTGATATCATTTTCGAGTTTGTTTATTCTACAATCTCTTAAAGCGATGCGCGTTACCCCCGATGTCACCTACTTCAAAATTTTTCGATGTTTTGTTATCACTTTCGATGCTTAGGTTATCAATCTTTCGATGCTTACAAACACCGCGGTATCTCGTATCAGATTGTTTACATTACGGTCATTAACATTCTGGATCCAGGAATGTCAATACCATTATTAATTTATGGCCTGCCTTGAATAAACTGTTTACGCTTGTATCTGACCTACATTCTTTGTTACGATATTTATAATCTCATAAGCAATCAACAAATTCATGGTCACTTGATTTAAACTTTATCGACACTTTTATAAATTATTTTAAAACATGTAGAGTTTATTCGTTAACACTTTTTTTTTTTTTATATTTAAATGTATTGTTTATATATTTATTTTCGTATATTTATTTATTAATTTATATATTTTTTTCGTGTTTATTTAACGGCGCACTGTTCTGATTTTTATTTTATTTTTATTATCACTTCATTTAACATAACGTCCTACTTATTATTATTATTATTTTTTTTTTTTTTGCAATAGATTAACCAATAAAAGTTTTTTTTTTTTTTTTTCTAAAACAACTTGTAAAACTCTGATCTCCTGGTCACGGCACCAGTTGTGATGTTCTGTCTTTTCTACTCTCTTATATTTGTCTGTATTTTATTTACTCCTGGGCACTTGGCACCAGTCGTAATATTCTTCTTTTCTCTTGGCTCTGATCGATATTTAAATTCTTAAGGCTTTGCATATGTGTGGTAGGGATGGAAAATTCCTCCCCTACGTCACACAAGCCTTTATAAAATTGGACCCTTATTTCCTCTGATAACTACAGAAAGCTACTTAAAGCTCCCTTGTACTACATACCTTTAGCGATATATGTACTTAACTAATAAATACGTTATTTACGACTTTGAACGTAAATATTTTCGTATTTAGGTTGTAATTAAACTCCATCAAACGTTGTGTAAATTTTTTGATTTATGATATAGGACTTTAATTACTTTAAATTTTGTGGTAACCCTCTTGATTCTAAACAGAGTGTTGAATTTCAAAACTGTATTGGTCTCTCTCTTGCAAATTTAACCTTAAGTAATTTCTCTAAATGAACTAACTTCCCTTTGACGTTTATTATGATTCCCTACATCCTAATGAATTCATGAATAAGTAATACTAATCGAAACTACACATGACTAATTGAACAGATAATTAAATATAACTCAAATGGTTAAATGTTAGTAAATTTGATTATGATTGTATCTCGTATCTGCTGGGCGCCCCTCCGTTTAGATTCAGCTGCTATAAGGTACATATAAAGATGGATTTAGTAGGTTAATGTAATTAGTTAATTGCATATTTGACGAACTCAGAATAACCCTTTTTCTGGCAAAATTTGGCTCCTGCCTCCATCAAGTAAGCCGGGTGATCAGAAGTCAACCCAAAATTCGCACAGTCTTTTGGCACGGTTCAATTGATTGATACCTAAGTTATCGCGTCCCAATTGACCTTCCTTTCGCCATCATGCACTGCCTTCAGGTCTTCCTCCAAGCCCAGATACCTCCAAATTCCTACTCCTCCAAAGTTTACTATTTACTTAGGGCGAACCGGTTTCGTCCTATATGCAATCATATACTCACGGGTTTGTGTGGAGTTACGGGTCGTGAATCCTCCCTCCACGTTCAAGAAATGAGACGAGAGTGACCCGACAGGCCTAAAGCACTAATTGTAAGTGAGTTCGTTTCATTCAATGAACAGTACATAAAAAGATATATATGTAAACATACGTTTTGGGAAGGTTTATAACTCGCAATGCGAAACTACTTGCAACGCATCCCGAGCTCGGATCTCGCCCATCAAATTCTGCGAAATTTTCAGATTGATACCGAATATATACGTAAGAATAGTGTGAAATATAAATATATATTAGTACATTAAGATCTTATCTGGCGATGTGTTCTGGAGATTCGCCATAACTCCAAGCTTTTGTTTGGTTTTGTTGACGGTTTTGTTTGAGAGATCCGCCATCTCTATGGTTTGATTAATGGTCCTTGTTACAGAAGCGAACACTGCCTTCTGTTGGTTGAACTGTATTTTTTTTTTCTTTTCTTTCCCTCCCCTCCAATGTTCAACTTTTGATAAATTCTTGCTATCCCGTGATTCTCAATTGAATCATGTAAATCCTCATTACCCCTTATTAAGCTATCCCGTGATTTTTCGACTGTTTCATGTAAGTCTTCAATACACCCTATTAAGCTATCCCGTGATTTTCAAATGTTTCATGTAAATCTTCAATACACCTTTTTGAACTATCCCGTGATTTACCAACTGTTTCATGTAAATCTTCAACACACCTTTTTGAACTGCTATAATAAATCTGTTAATTTTCAATTGCTTAGGTCTGTAGATACCTCTTTACGTTCAAATTAAAAATAGTGTTTAATTTTTTTTTTTTCTTTTGTTCCTAATAATTGCGCAATATAACAATTTTATCCCGTTCCTAGAAGTTAATACCTAAGTACGATATCCATTAATCAAGGTCATTTTTTTTTCTTTTTACTGTATTCGAACTAGTGCCCCAGTGACCGAATTATTTTGTAAACAATTTGAGCTTTGTAAACATTCTCTACGTCCTCGTGACCTAGATTCAAGCGTATGAGGTATGTTTACTTTAGACATTCCGGAGACGTGTGAGATGACTCTAAAATTTTCTTTGTTTGATAATGATGTACTTAGCGCAATTGTCTAGTCTGATACCCGATTACGTATACATATTTATTCATTTATATATACTTTGTCTCAATAAATAATTTATAATATTGATATGTATATACATAAATTTTATGATTGAAATAATTTCTAATATCATAACTTATTTCAAATGCTCTGGATTTTCTGAAATTATATTAATACATACATAACATTAAATATAAAATATTGATTTGTAAATTTATCACACATAACTACTTTTAATAGTTATTGATGAATTCAGAGGTAGGAATCGATACCCTTTTCCTCTTTTTATATAAGTGTTTTTCTTTTTTTTTTTTTTTGATTAAAATTTTTCTTGGGAACAATAAAATTACAAATATATGTGTTTATATACATACATATATAAATATATATAAAATATACTTATTATATTTATAATATTTTAATATAGTTACATATCACATATTAAGCGAGTAATATCTTGGTCAAATAATTAATCCAAATACCAATGTTTGCTCCATTCCGCTTTCTCCTTGGAATCTGTAAAATTTTATAACGGAAAAGACTTACCCCTACCAAGGTTTTTTTCCGACCGGGAAATACACGGTAACCTTGCTGCGATTTTCCTAAATTAATTTTTTATTTTCCTAAATTTAATTAAATCTTTTTGACTTCAATTTTTTTTTTTTTTCATTTAATCTAATTAATTAAAATGATGTATGAACTCTATCGTTCTAAACTGTATTTTATCTCAAAACTCGTTGGTTAGATAACACTTTAAATGATAGTTACTTCACGATTAATTTAGAGATGGTAAATTGTTGTTAAATTAAATTTTTATCCCTCCGAAATTTTATGTATTAATAAAATATTATTGTGTTTTATTATTATTATCTAAGATAATTAATTTAAATATTTATTATTTGTTAGAACACTTTCACTTAGATTGAACACACGTATTTAATTATAACTCCTTCACGCTAAATTATCACATCACTTCAGTTATTTATTGCACTAATATTAAACGCGAAATTTCTAAGTTTAAAATCACGATATTAAGTGATTATAAAATCCGAATTTTCCACTAAAACAAATTGTATTTATCACGAGCACTTTTATTTTTCACAAGTAATTAATGCGTTGGCTTTAATTTTTATTTTTCACTGACTCTAACTGCAAAGTATTTTTTTTTTTTTTGACTAGAATGTGAAATTTTTCTAAGTATCAAAATAATTATCACTTAGAATTTTTCAAATTTAAATCACCCACCGTTTCGTCACGTTCCGCGAAGTTACAAACTTTTCGACCACGACCGTAGACTGTCCTCAACTGGCATTTGTCTAGACTTTTATACCCCTCTCAGGTCCAAAAGATCGTATCTGAATCTCCTATAATAAACCAATCTAATTACTATCAACTCGTAATTTCTTGAAGCCTCTCCATTATTGTCGAATGCGGTCTCTTTGTACGTTTTGCGTTTGATACATTAAATTCTGTCTCGTACTCCCATACTTACAAGATCCGGATTTAGTAAGATCCATGTTTAATGGCCCAACTTCCTTTGTCCTGGTGTTCATATAAAATTAGCTTGAATTTAATAATTTTAAAGTTCTATTTTCATCTATTCCGTAACATGTCCGTGCGTACGGTATCTACCATATGTTCCAAATCTGTCCCCAAATTCGCCTATCAGAGATATCTTCATGTCGAAGTCTTTCTCGCAAATTGTTCATTTTTATTTTATTATTTTTCCTCGAGTTTTTCTGTATTCTATATGAACCTTTCCATTTAAAACCGAATTTTCTCTATTTACGTCGTATATTTGAATTTTCCATTTTTTTCTCGAATTTTCTTTTATTCACGACACTCTTTCCATGAATTTCCTTATTTATTCTTACGCTATTGTTCATATCTCTATAGATTTTTATATTTCAAGCCGTATTTATTTTATTCACTGTTAATCTAAGATTTCCTTTGTTTTTCTCTGTCGTATCTCCTTTCCCCTCACTTCCCCGTACTTCCCTGATATAACCATATCGTTTTTTGATGTTTGCTGCCTCTTGGAAAATTTCATTTTCTATTTGTTATTAATAAATATATCATTTTTTAACATCTTTATAGGAGATACCCCCACTTCGGCCCTTAAATTCCTGTCATTTTTATTGCTTCATAGAGATCGTCCCCCAAACTTTGTCCCGTTCTTACGCAAAATCCCATAAACCATATGTCTTGACAGTTGTATACATTAGTTCCTGTACCCACCTGGCAATAAATCCTTTTTTATTTCAGTGTCGTTAAATTTTATGAGAATTCTTTAATATAAATATTTCATAAGACCCATGATAATTTTTATTACCTTTTTAACGGCTAATCGTCCTTATCTAAACAATTTCCATGTTCGAATATTCCTTGTTTATCACAACAAAATACATCTGAAATCGACAACCATTGTAATGCCTCATTTTTTATCTGCAATCGCGTACTATGTTACTCTATAACCTCCATTTTAATTACGTAAAATGACTCCTTTTCCTGAGTTTTTCTATCGCAATGTTTTCAGCATTTTCCACTCCCCTCCGTACTGCACTCTATTTCTTCTCTAACACTTGTTACTGCTCTAGACATCTGAAATATACCCTCGCCTATTCTTTAAAACTCTCATTTTTTTTTGACGTTTCCTCCCTAAATCTTTCATCGTAATATCCTAGCTCCGTCTAGAATTGATAACAATAATTTTCCATTGTTTTTTCAACATTTCCATTTCCTTTAGCACGTTTTCCCTCGAATCGATCATCTCCGGTCGTCACAAACAATCGTATTATAGATGAAATCTCCCTAACACCTTACAACACGTTTTCGTCACTTGCTGTGCAATTTTCCACTTAAACTTTTTCCATCGTGTTTACGTGTATCCTTTTTTTCCGCACCTTATATGCTTTAATGCGTTCGAGAACTAGGGTTTCTGATCCCTGGAACGTACCGGTTAATGATAACATTTCTTGGGGTCATCGTTCTTTTGTCCCTGAACAGATTATTTCTTCCCATGGAGTTTATTCACCTCTCGGTTTGGTGGGAACGTCAAACTCATTAATCACATTACTAATTGCCAAGTCCAAAGGTCGTTCCTTTGTTCTAAAAATGGGTTCGGCCCTCTTCCCGTTGATAGGCTGAATTGGTTTTTAATCGCTTTTGCTGCAATTCAATTGGCTGTCAATATATCACGTCTAAAGTATATTGGGGAGTCCCTGTCCCTGATTATTTGTTGATACCATCTGTGATTTTTTTATCAATACTCGTCTCACTTTGTCTAATTATAGATCCCTACCGTAAATATGAATTCACTTTACTCTAATCCGATAGATGTCATAGACGTGTCCGTTTTATAAGTAATTGATATTTTCTTTTTTAATTAAAGTGGGAAGCTACGATATTTCCTAATTTTCACTGTTGATCAATGCAATTCATCACAAACATAACTTGAGTAACTGCCGTAATATAGTACCATATTATGAATATGAACCAAATTCATTTTTAGAAAATGAATTTTATAAAATATATTATGATAAAACTATACTAACAGACAGAACAATTAGTCATAATAGACCTGATATAGTTTTACATGACAAAATTAAAAAAATAACTTATGTCATTGATGTAGCTATTCCAAATTCCTGTAATATTCAAAAAACTGTTTCTGAAAAAATTAGAAAATACACAGATTTAGGAAATGAGATTAAAAGTATTTGGCATTCTCGGACTATAAAAATATTACCATTTGTTATTTCGGCTACTGGCTTTATACCTAGGTCTCTAATTCAAAATTTAGGCGTATTAGATTTGACAAAGAATTTATATATAAAAATGCAAAAATCGGTAATTTTAAATACATGTAGGATTACAAAAGATTTTTTAAATATTTATATTAAGGGATCAGTAGGATTTATAGGTTCAATTAGGAGTTCCACAGAGCCGAACCCTCTGATATGAAAATATCTGGAGTCGGTGAATTATTTTCCCATCTGGTCTCTGGTAGGTTGACATGTTGTTCTTGTATTGTTTTGTAATTATAATACTTATATAGTGCAATTGCATAACGTGGATTGACCAGATGATCATTTGGGAAGTGTGTGAAAGGGTTTAGTTTGTCCTGTGGGGAAAATTAAACCCGGACATTTAAATCTGGTGCGTAAATATATACAAATTGTTAAGGAAGAAAGCGACAGTAAATTAGAGTGGGACAGTGGGTCAGTTGTGGGAGGGATGTGGGGGAGGAGAGAGTGGGATAACGGGAAACATAATTATAATAGGGCTGAATGTTAAATTGAGTTGATTATTAATGATTTCAGCCTTTGTATTAACTGATTTTTTTTTCAATGCCTCTTAATTATTTAATCTTAAGCCAATCCCATTTTTGTGTAGGACTTTAATACCCGTATCCCGGTTAAAAGTGCGATCTTTATTAATTAAGTGCTCTTCGAATTGAAAACCCTGAACTGGTTAGGCATCTTATGTGTTCCTTTATTCTAGTTTCCACATTGCGGGACGTTTTCCCAATGTAGAACGCTGGACAATCGTTACAACTAATTTTATAAATAAAAAATCTAATACCTAAATTTAAATTTACTCCAAACCCCGAGACAACCGTAATGAAAAATATTCGTGCTAAATTAGAAGACGAAAATTTAATCCTGACCAAAGCGGACAAGGGAAATACCGTGATTATAATACCTCGAAGAGAATACAATACAAAAGTGCAAGATTTCATCAATAACGACAACTTCATAACTCTTCAAAAAGACCCTACTGGAAAATTCTTAGATAAAGTTAAACTAACTCTTAAAGCCTGTAAATCCCAAATGTTTCAAGATGAGTCATATCATCAAGTTAAGTTTTTAACAAAGAATTCGAAAGCTCCAAAATTATATGGATTCCTCAAAATCCATAAAAGTGATAAACCTATAAGACCAGTTGTTAGTTGCTGTGATGCCCCAAATTTTAAAATATCTTCTGTTATTACTAATGTTTTCCAAAATTCCAATATTTTCTCTCCAAAATATACGATCAAAAATTCATTTTCACTAGTAGAAGAACTCAAAGATTTGGATCTCCCTAAAAATTGCAAACTCATATCGTTTGATGTGGTTAACTTGTTCCCTAATGTCCCCATAGAGGAGAGCAAATGTTTGATCTCTAATTTATTAAATACTTCTAATTTACCCAAAGATTTAGTGAATGATCTGACTTCATTATTTAATGTTTGCCTTAACCAAAATTATTTTCAATTCAATGGTGTTATATATCAGCAAATCGAAGGCCTTCCCATGGGGTCTCCTACAAGTCCTTTAATTGCTGATATATTCATGAATAATTTAGAAAACAAAATTTTAACTAGTGCCTCACCCCTTGTAAAAAACGTCTTACTATGGCGTAGATACGTCGATGACGTGTTCTGTATTTGGACAGGGACTCAACGTCAATTAAATGCCTTCCTCATCCTTATAAATTCATACCATCAAAACATTAAATTCACATTAGAGATAGGAACTAATTCAACTTTAAATTTTTTAGATCTCACCTTATCTATCGTATATAATAAAATAAATTTTAACATCTTTCGCAAGCCTACCTACACCGACGTCGTTATCCATAACACATCCAATCATCCTATTTCACATAAACACTCCGCGTTTCATTCAATGGTTCATCGTTTGGTCACAATACCGTTATCTAATACTAATTTCTCCAACGAACTAGCAATAATTAAAAAAATCGCGGTTAATAATGGTTATAATGCCGAACTCATTGATGCAATTTTAAATAAAAAACAAAAACAAATAGCCACTAAGAATTTCTTATTTACTAATCATAATAATATAAATAATAATAATAATCTTTGTTACCAATGGCGTCGTATTTTATTCATTAATCAGTTCTCTTCCTGCAGTGTAAAAAATCTACCTCCCGAAATAAGACCGGCATTTTACACAAACAATAATTTAGGAAAGTTTTTAATTAATTCGAAAGATAAGGACGAAAAACTAAGTCATTCCGGAATATATAAATTAGATTGTAATGATTGTTCATCATTTTATGTAGGTAAAACGACGCGTAATGTCAATATTAGAATCAAAGAGCATCTTAGATGCTTAAATAATAATGGATTTTCGGAATTCGCTAATCACCTTATTGATAAAGATCATACCTTCAATCAAAACACCGGTGTTAAGATTTTACACAGAAATAGTCATGGTAACAGGCTTAATAATTTAGAAGCACTCGAAATAAAGAAAGCCGTTAAAACAAAAACCCAAATCCTTAATAATCAGTTAAATGTGTCCAACAGTCCGATATTAGGAATATTTCCCATAAACTAAAAAAACCCGTAGCCACTTTATTCCTTAATCACCTGTTTAAATGACGTTTTGTCCCGGTAGATATAATGTAATTATTCATTAGATATACCCGTCTCTTTCTCTCTATCACTATGTAGGATGTTAATTACAATCTCTCACTCTTACTTTATATTATGTTTTGTCTCTGTCTGTATGTATATATAAGCTCACACAATGTATTTTTTCATCAGTTTTAATTTATACCCTGATGATGCTTGTATTAAGCGAAACCGGTCGGTAAATAAAAATTAAATCAATAAATCGTGGTTACAAACAAAGTGATTGTTTTCCTTTAATTAATTTTATAAACGTTATAAGTAATAAATTTTGTAACTTTTATAAATAAATTTGCCTCGATTGCTCGAGATTTCCCAGTAGATCATTTTTAAAATTTTTCGCCAACATTAAAAAAACCATACCTTGAATTTTTAACACGAAGACTTAAAAACTTATTATAGTGCTATACAGCCTATGAATTAAACTGTATTTTACCGTTTATCTCGTATTTGTAAAAAAATCTTTTTACTTATTTTTTTTTTTACTTTGAAAGTACCGTGAGGGATACTTTTTCGAGTCAAAATAGAATATTTTAGATTTCTGTGGTATACTTGATAATGAAAGGTGCATATATATGAAAAAAATGACTTTATGTTGTGATGTTTGTCTTTTCTCTAAACTCTTATATTTGTCTGTATTTTATTTACTCCTGGGCACTTGGCACCAGTCGTAATGTTTCGTCTTTTCATACTTATTTAACTCTCCTTTCATCGGCAAGACAGTTGTAATATTCTCGCCTTTTCTCTTGGCTCTGATCGATATTTAAATTCTTAAGGCTTTGCATATGTGTGGTAGGGATGGAAAATTCCTCCCCTACGTCACACAAGCCTTTATAAAATTGGACCCTTATTTCCTCTGATAACTACAGAAAGCTACTTAAAGCTCCCTTGTACTACATACCTTTAGCGATATATGTACTTAACTAATAAATACGTTATTTACGACTTTGAACGTAAATATTTTCGTATTTAGGTTGTAATTAAACTCCATCAAACGTTGTGTAATTTTTTTGATTTATGATATAGGACTTTAATTACTTTAAATTTTGTGATAACCCTCTTGATTCTAAACAGAGTGTTGAATTTCAAACTGTATTGGTCTCTCTCTTGCAAATTTAACCTTAAGTGATTTCTCTAAATGAACTAACTTCCCTTTGACGTTTATTATGATTCCCTACATCCTAATGAATTCATGAATAAGCAAACTAATCGAAACTACACATGACTAATTGAACAGATAATTAAATATAACTCAAATGGTTAAATGTTAGTAAATTTGATTATGATTGTATCTCGTATCTGCTGGGCGCCCCTCCGTTTAGATTCAGCTGCTATAAGGTACATATAAAGATGGATTTAGTAGGTTAATGTAATTAGTTAATTGCATATTTGACGAACTCAGAATAACCCTTTTTCTGGCAAAATTTGGCTCCTGCCTCCATCAAGTAAGCAGGGTGATCAGAAGTCAACCCAAAATTCGCACAGTCTTTTGGCACGGTTCAATTGATTGATACCTAAGTTATCGCGTCCCAATTGACCTTCCTTCGCCATCATGCACTGCCTTCAGGTCTTCCCCCAAGCCCAGATACCTCCAAATTCCTACTCCTCCAAAGTTTACTATTTACTTAGGGCGAACCGGTTTCGTCCTATATGCAATCATATACTCACGGGTTTGTGTGGAGTTACGGGTCGTGAATCCTCCCTCCACGTTCAAGAAATGAGACGAGAGTGACCCGACAGGCCTAAAGCACTAATTGTAAGTGAGTTCGTTTCATTCAATGAACAGTACATAAAAAGATATATATGTAAACATACGTTTTGGGAAGGTTTATAACTCGCAATGCGAAACTACTTGCAACGCATCCCGAGCTCGGATCTCGCCCATCAAATTCTGCGAAATTTTCAGATTGATACCGAATATATACGTAAGAATAGTGTGAAATATAAATATATATTAGTACATTAAGATCTTATCTGGCGATGTGTTCTGGAGATTCGCCATAACTCCAAGCTTTTGTTTGGTTTTGTTGACGGTTTTGTTTGAGAGATCCGCCATCTCTATGGTTTGATTAATGGTCCTTGTTACAGAAGCGAACACTGCCTTCTGTTGGTTGAACTGTATTTTTTTTTTTCTTTCCCTCCCCTCCAATGTTCAACTTTTGATAAATTCTTGCTATCCCGTGATTCTCAATTGAAGCATGTAAATCCTCATTACCCCTTATTAAGCTATCCCGTGATTTTTCAACTGTTTCATGTAAGTCTTCAATACACCCTATTAAGCTATCCCGTGATTTTTCAACTGTTTCATGTAAGTCTTCAATACACCCTACTTTTTACTATCCCGTGATTTATCAACTGTTTCATGTAAATCTTCAATACACCCTTTTGAACTGCTATAATAAATCTGTTAATTTTCAATTGCTTAGGTCTGTAGATACCTCTTTACGTTCAAATTAAAAATAGTGTTTAATTTTTTTTTTTTTTTCTTTTGTTCCTAATAATTGCGCAATATAACAATTTTATCCCGTTCCTAGAAGTTAATACCTAAGTACGATATCCATTAATCAAGGTCATTTTTTTTTTTCTTTTTACTGTATTCGAACTAGTGCCCCAGTGACCGATTTATTTTGTAAACAATTTGAGCTTTGTAAACATTCTCGACGGCCTCGTGACCTAGATTCAAGCGTATGAGGTATGTTTACTTTAGACATTCCGGAGACGTGTGAGATGACTCTAAAATTTTCTTTGTTTGATAATGATGTACTTAGCGCAATTGTCTAGTCTGATACCCGATTACGTATACATATTTATTCATTTATATATGCTTTGTCTCAATAAATAATTTATAATATTGATATGTATATACATAAATTTTATGATTGAAATAATTTCTAATATCATAACTTATTTCAAATGCTCTGGATTTTCTGAAATTATATTAATACATACATAACATTAAATATAAAATATTGATTTGTAAAATTATCACACATAACTACTTTCAATAGTTATTGATGAATTCAGAGGTAGGAATCGATACCCTTTTCCTCTTTTTTATATAAGTGTTTTTCTTTTTTTTTTTTTTTTTTTTTTTTTTTTATTATAATTTTTATTGGGAACAAAATTACATATATATATGTTTATATACATACATATATAAATATAAAATATACTTATTAAATTTATAATATTTTAATATAGTTACATATCACATATTAAGAGAGTAATATCTTGGTCAAATAATTAATCCAAATACCAATGTTTGCTGCATTCCGCTATCTCCTTGGAATCTGTAAAATTTTATAACGGAAAAGACTTACCCCTACCAAGGTTTTTTCCGACCGGGAAATACACGGTAACCTTGCTGCAATTTTCCTAAATTAATTTTTATTTTCCTAAATTTAATTAAATCTTTTTGACTTCAATTTTTTTTTTTTTTCATTTAATCTAATTAATTAAAATGATGCATGAACTCTATCGTTCTAAACTGTATTTTATCTCAAAACTCGTTGGTTAGATAACTCTTTAAATGATAGTTACTTCACGATTAATTTAGAGATGGTAAATTGTTGTTAAATTAAATTTTTATCCCTCCGAACTTTTATGTATTAATAAAATATTATTTTGTTTTATTATTATTATTTAAGATAATTAATTTAATTATTTATTATTTGTTAGAACACTTTCACTTAGATTGAACACACGTATTTAATTATAACTCCTTCACGCTAAATTATCACATCACTTCAGTTATTTATTGCACTAATATTAAACGCGAAATTTCTAAGTTTAAAATTACGATATTAGGTGATTATAAAATCCGAATTTTCCACTAAAACAAATTGTATTTATCACGAGCACTTTTATTTTTCACAAGTAATTAATGCGTTGGCTTTAATTTTATTTTTCACTGACTCTAACTGCAAAGTATTTTTTTTTTTTTTTTGACTAGAATGTGAAATTTTTCTAAGTATCAAAATAATTATCACTTAGAATTTTTCAAATTTAAATCACCCACCGTTTCGTCACGTTCCGCGAAGTTACAAACTTTTCGACCACGACCGTAGACTGTCCTCAACTGGCATTTGTCTAGACTTTTATACCCCTCTCAGGTCCAAAAGATCGTATCTGAATCTCCTATAATAAACCAATCTAATTACTATCAACTCGTAATTTCTTGAAACCTCTCCATTATTGTCGAATGCGGTCTCTTTGTACGTTTTGCGTTTGATACATTAAATTCTGTCTCGTACTCTCATACTTACAAGATCCGGATTTAGTAAGATCCATGTTTAATGGCCCAACTTCCTTTGTCCTGTTGTTCATACAAAATTAGCTTGAATTTAATAATTTTAAAGTTCTATTTTCATCTATTCCGTAACATGTCCGTGCGTACGGCATCTACCATATGTTCCAAATCTGCCCCCAAATTCGCCTATCAGAGATATCTTCATGTCGAAGTCTTTCTCGCAAATTGTTCATTTTTATTTTATTATTTTTCCTCGAGTTTTTCTGTATTCTATATGAACCTTTCCATTTAAAACCGAATTTTCTCTATTTACGTCGTATATTTGAATTTTCCATTTTTTCTCGAATTTTCTTTTATTCACGACACTCTTTCCATGAATTTCCTTATTTATTCTTACGCTATTGTTCATATCTCTATAGATTTTTATATTTCAAGCCGTATTTATTTTATTCACTGTTAATCTAAGATTTCCTTTGTTTTTCTCTGTCGTATCTCCTTTCCCCTCACTTCCCCGTACTTCCCTGATATAACCATATCGTTTTTTGATGTTTGCTGCCTCTTGGAAAATTTCATTTTCTATTTGTTATTAATAAATATATCATTTTTTAACATCTTTATAGGAGATACCCCCACTTCGGCCCTTAAATTTCTGTCATTTTTATTGCTTCATAGAGAACGCCTTCCAAATTTTGTCCCGTTCTTACGCAAAATCCCATAAACCATATGTCTTGACAGTTGTATACATTAGTTCCTGTACCCACCTGGCAATAAATCCTTTTTTATTTCAGTGTCGTTAAATTTTATGAGAATTCTTTAATATAAATATTTCATAAGACCCATGATAATTTTTATTACCTTTTTAACGGCTAATCGTCCTTATCTAAACAATTTCCATGTTCGAATATTCCTTGTTTATCACAACAAAATACATCTGGGATCGACAACCATTGTAATGCCTCATTTTTTTATCTGCAATCGCGTACTATGTTACTCTATAACCTCCATTTTAATTACGTAAAATGACTCCTTTTCCTGAGTTTTTCTATCGCAATGTTTTCAGCATTTTCCACTCCCCTCCGTACTGCACTCTATCTTCTTCTCTAACACTTGTTACTGCTCTAGACATCTGAAATGTACCCTCGCCTATTCTTTAAACTCTCATTTTTTTTTGACGTTTCCTCCCTAAATCTTTCATCGTAATATCCTAGCTCCGTCTAAAATTGATAACAATAATTTTCCATTGTTTTTTTCAACATTTCCATTTCCTTCAGCACGTTTTCCCTCGAATCGATCATCTCCGGTCGTCACAAACAATCGTATTATAGATGGAAATCTCCCTAACGCCTTACAATACGTTTTCGTCACTTGCTTTGCAATTTTTCACTTAAACTTTTGCATCGTGTTTACGTGTATCCTTTTTTTCCGCACCTGATATGTTTTAATGCGTTCGAGAACTAGGGTTTCTGATCCCTGGAATGTACCGGTTAATGATAACATTTCTTGGGGTCATCGTTCTTTTGTCCCTGAACAGATTATTTCTTCCCATGGAGTTTATTCACCTCTCGGTTTGGTGGGAACGTCAAACTCATTAATCACATTACTAATTGCTAAGTCCAAAGGTCGTTCCTTTGTTCTAAAAATGGGTTCGGCCCTCTTCCCGTTGATAGGCTGAATTGGTTTTTAATCGCTTTTGCTGCAATTCAATTGGCTGTCAATATATCACGGCCTAAAGCATACTGGGAGTCCCTGTCTTTGATTATTTGTTGATACCATCTGTGATTTTTTTATCAATACTCGTCTCACTTTGTCTAATTATAGATCCCTACCGTAAATATGAATTCACTTTACTCTAATCCGATAGATGTCGTAGACGTGTCCGTTTTATAAGTAATTGATATTTTCTTTTTAAATTAAAGTGGGAAGCTACGATATTTCCTAATTTTCACTGTTGATCAATGCAATTCATCACAGTTCCCTCCTCTGAACTCAATTTGCTGTGGCTAACGTTGTATTTTATTTTAATGTCCTCTTTTTTTTTTTTTTTTTTTTTTTTTTTTTTTTTTTCGTTAGGCACCGAAATTGTGTTCAAATTTAGACTAGCTATCTTCCCCTCCTCATTTGGTTATCCCCTATCTCTACTCCGTGTCATATTACTTCCTATCTCCCCCTCCTCATTTTGTTATCCCCTATCTTTTTTCCGTATCCTATTACTTCCTATCTCCCCCTCCTCATTCTGTTATCCCCTATCTCTTTTCCGTATCCTATTACTTCCTATCTCCCCCTCCTCATTCTGTTATCCCCTATCTCTTTTCCGTATCCTATTACTTCCTATCTCCCCCTCCTCATTCTGTTATCCCCTATCTCTTTTCCGTATCCTATTACTTCCTATCTCCCCCTCCTCATTCTGTTATCCCCTATCTCTTTTCCGTATCCTATTACTTCCTATCTCCCCCTCCTCATTCTGTTCGGATTGTTAACAATCTTGAATTTGAATCTCATTGTATTCTTTATTTTCTTTTCGCGTAGATTTTACTTTATGAAATTTTCTTTAATTTTGATAGATTCAAAATTAATTTCTTTTTGCTGGAACACGCCCCTCGACTCGCGTGTTTTGGTGGTCTCCAACCAAATTGGACTAAGACCTCCCTTACAATGATTTAAGTAAAGATTGTTTACAATCTCGCGGCCTTTCGAACAACTGAAAAGCGGGTGGTCTCTTGGTGTGCAATTAATTGTTTTTTGTTTTGTAAGTATGAATATTTTTTGTGAAATGTGTGTTTTCGCACGACCTCACCCAATCCGACAATCAGTGGTATACATGTTTCATATAAATTTTCCAGCATTTTTTTTTTTTTCTTTATTTATTTTTTCGAAATCTAAAATATTTATACCTTAATTCAAATGTTAACTTTTTATCTCTATACTTAATGTCTACCCTATATCTATAGATAAACTTTCTTATTTCAATATTTCAAAAAAAAAATTCCTAGGCATTGTTTATTTTTCAAAATGTCCCTTTTGTGTGCCATATAATATCTCTAATTCTCTCCTTCGAGTGTTCTTACTTATCTAACCTTTTTTTTTTTTTTTTTTTGCAATAGATTGACCAATAAAAGTTTTTTTTTTTTTTTTTCTAAAACAACTTGTAAAACTCTGATCTCCTGTCACGGCTGTGCAGTTGTGATGTATGTCTTTTCTCTAAACTCTTATATTTGTCTGTATTTTATTTACTCCTGGGCACTTGGCACCAGTCGTAATGTTTCGTCTTTTCATACTTATTTAACTCTCCTTTCATCGGCAAGACAGTTGTAATATTCTCGCCTTTTCTCTTGGCTCTGATCGATATTTAAATTCTTAAGGCTTTGCATATGTGTGGTAGGGATGGAAAATTCCTCCCCTACGTCACACAAGCCTTTATAAAATTGGACCCTTATTTCCTCTGATAACTACAGAAAGCTACTTAAAGCTCCCTTGTACTACATACCTTTAGCGATATATGTACTTAACTAATAAATACGTTATTTACGACTTTGAACGTAAATATTTTCGTATTTAGGTTGTAATTAAACTCCATCAAACGTTGTGTAATTTTTTTGATTTATGATATAGGACTTTAATTACTTTAAATTTTGTGATAACCCTCTTGATTCTAAACAGAGTGTTGAATTTCAAACTGTATTGGTCTCTCTCTTGCAAATTTAACCTTAAGTGATTTCTCTAAATGAACTAACTTCCCTTTGACGTTTATTATGATTCCCTACATCCTAATGAATTCATGAATAAGCAAACTAATCGAAACTACACATGACTAATTGAACAGATAATTAAATATAACTCAAATGGTTAAATGTTAGTAAATTTGATTATGATTGTATCTCGTATCTGCTGGGCGCCCCTCCGTTTAGATTCAGCTGCTATAAGGTACATATAAAGATGGATTTAGTAGGTTAATGTAATTAGTTAATTGCATATTTGACGAACTCAGAATAACCCTTTTTCTGGCAAAATTTGGCTCCTGCCTCCATCAAGTAAGCAGGGTGATCAGAAGTCAACCCAAAATTCGCACAGTCTTTTGGCACGGTTCAATTGATTGATACCTAAGTTATCGCGTCCCAATTGACCTTCCTTCGCCATCATGCACTGCCTTCAGGTCTTCCCCCAAGCCCAGATACCTCCAAATTCCTACTCCTCCAAAGTTTACTATTTACTTAGGGCGAACCGGTTTCGTCCTATATGCAATCATATACTCACGGGTTTGTGTGGAGTTACGGGTCGTGAATCCTCCCTCCACGTTCAAGAAATGAGACGAGAGTGACCCGACAGGCCTAAAGCACTAATTGTAAGTGAGTTCGTTTCATTCAATGAACAGTACATAAAAAGATATATATGTAAACATACGTTTTGGGAAGGTTTATAACTCGCAATGCGAAACTACTTGCAACGCATCCCGAGCTCGGATCTCGCCCATCAAATTCTGCGAAATTTTCAGATTGATACCGAATATATACGTAAGAATAGTGTGAAATATAAATATATATTAGTACATTAAGATCTTATCTGGCGATGTGTTCTGGAGATTCGCCATAACTCCAAGCTTTTGTTTGGTTTTGTTGACGGTTTTGTTTGAGAGATCCGCCATCTCTATGGTTTGATTAATGGTCCTTGTTACAGAAGCGAACACTGCCTTCTGTTGGTTGAACTGTATTTTTTTTTTTCTTTCCCTCCCCTCCAATGTTCAACTTTTGATAAATTCTTGCTATCCCGTGATTCTCAATTGAAGCATGTAAATCCTCATTACCCCTTATTAAGCTATCCCGTGATTTTTCAACTGTTTCATGTAAGTCTTCAATACACCCTATTAAGCTATCCCGTGATTTTTCAACTGTTTCATGTAAGTCTTCAATACACCCTACTTTTTACTATCCCGTGATTTATCAACTGTTTCATGTAAATCTTCAATACACCCTTTTGAACTGCTATAATAAATCTGTTAATTTTCAATTGCTTAGGTCTGTAGATACCTCTTTACGTTCAAATTAAAAATAGTGTTTAATTTTTTTTTTTTTTTCTTTTGTTCCTAATAATTGCGCAATATAACAATTTTATCCCGTTCCTAGAAGTTAATACCTAAGTACGATATCCATTAATCAAGGTCATTTTTTTTTTTCTTTTTACTGTATTCGAACTAGTGCCCCAGTGACCGATTTATTTTGTAAACAATTTGAGCTTTGTAAACATTCTCGACGGCCTCGTGACCTAGATTCAAGCGTATGAGGTATGTTTACTTTAGACATTCCGGAGACGTGTGAGATGACTCTAAAATTTTCTTTGTTTGATAATGATGTACTTAGCGCAATTGTCTAGTCTGATACCCGATTACGTATACATATTTATTCATTTATATATGCTTTGTCTCAATAAATAATTTATAATATTGATATGTATATACATAAATTTTATGATTGAAATAATTTCTAATATCATAACTTATTTCAAATGCTCTGGATTTTCTGAAATTATATTAATACATACATAACATTAAATATAAAATATTGATTTGTAAAATTATCACACATAACTACTTTCAATAGTTATTGATGAATTCAGAGGTAGGAATCGATACCCTTTTCCTCTTTTTTATATAAGTGTTTTTCTTTTTTTTTTTTTTTTTTTTTTTTTTTGATTATAATTTTTCTTGGGAACAAAATTACATATATATATGTTTATATACATACATATATAAATATAAAATATACTTATTAAATTTATAATATTTTAATATAGTTACATATCACATATTAAGAGAGTAATATCTTGGTCAAATAATTAATCCAAATACCAATGTTTGCTGCATTCCGCTATCTCCTTGGAATCTGTAAAATTTTATAACGGAAAAGACTTACCCCTACCAAGGTTTTTTCCGACCGGGAAATACACGGTAACCTTGCTGCAATTTTCCTAAATTAATTTTTATTTTCCTAAATTTAATTAAATCTTTTTGACTTCAATTTTTTTTTTTTTTCATTTAATCTAATTAATTAAAATGATGCATGAACTCTATCGTTCTAAACTGTATTTTATCTCAAAACTCGTTGGTTAGATAACTCTTTAAATGATAGTTACTTCACGATTAATTTAGAGATGGTAAATTGTTGTTAAATTAAATTTTTATCCCTCCGAACTTTTATGTATTAATAAAATATTATTTTGTTTTATTATTATTATTTAAGATAATTAATTTAATTATTTATTATTTGTTAGAACACTTTCACTTAGATTGAACACACGTATTTAATTATAACTCCTTCACGCTAAATTATCACATCACTTCAGTTATTTATTGCACTAATATTAAACGCGAAATTTCTAAGTTTAAAATTACGATATTAGGTGATTATAAAATCCGAATTTTCCACTAAAACAAATTGTATTTATCACGAGCACTTTTATTTTTCACAAGTAATTAATGCGTTGGCTTTAATTTTATTTTTCACTGACTCTAACTGCAAAGTAATTTTTTTTTTTTTTTTGACTAGAATGTGAAATTTTTCTAAGTATCAAAATAATTATCACTTAGAATTTTTCAAATTTAAATCACCCACCGTTTCGTCACGTTCCGCGAAGTTACAAACTTTTCGACCACGACCGTAGACTGTCCTCAACTGGCATTTGTCTAGACTTTTATACCCCTCTCAGGTCCAAAAGATCGTATCTGAATCTCCTATAATAAACCAATCTAATTACTATCAACTCGTAATTTCTTGAAACCTCTCCATTATTGTCGAATGCGGTCTCTTTGTACGTTTTGCGTTTGATACATTAAATTCTGTCTCGTACTCTCATACTTACAAGATCCGGATTTAGTAAGATCCATGTTTAATGGCCCAACTTCCTTTGTCCTGTTGTTCATACAAAATTAGCTTGAATTTAATAATTTTAAAGTTCTATTTTCATCTATTCCGTAACATGTCCGTGCGTACGGCATCTACCATATGTTCCAAATCTGCCCCCAAATTCGCCTATCAGAGATATCTTCATGTCGAAGTCTTTCTCGCAAATTGTTCATTTTTATTTTATTATTTTTCCTCGAGTTTTTCTGTATTCTATATGAACCTTTCCATTTAAAACCGAATTTTCTCTATTTACGTCGTATATTTGAATTTTCCATTTTTTCTCGAATTTTCTTTTATTCACGACACTCTTTCCATGAATTTCCTTATTTATTCTTACGCTATTGTTCATATCTCTATAGATTTTTATATTTCAAGCCGTATTTATTTTATTCACTGTTAATCTAAGATTTCCTTTGTTTTTCTCTGTCGTATCTCCTTTCCCCTCACTTCCCCGTACTTCCCTGATATAACCATATCGTTTTTTGATGTTTGCTGCCTCTTGGAAAATTTCATTTTCTATTTGTTATTAATAAATATATCATTTTTTAACATCTTTATAGGAGATACCCCCACTTCGGCCCTTAAATTTCTGTCATTTTTATTGCTTCATAGAGAACGCCTTCCAAATTTTGTCCCGTTCTTACGCAAAATCCCATAAACCATATGTCTTGACAGTTGTATACATTAGTTCCTGTACCCACCTGGCAATAAATCCTTTTTTATTTCAGTGTCGTTAAATTTTATGAGAATTCTTTAATATAAATATTTCATAAGACCCATGATAATTTTTATTACCTTTTTAACGGCTAATCGTCCTTATCTAAACAATTTCCATGTTCGAATATTCCTTGTTTATCACAACAAAATACATCTGGGATCGACAACCATTGTAATGCCTCATTTTTTTATCTGCAATCGCGTACTATGTTACTCTATAACCTCCATTTTAATTACGTAAAATGACTCCTTTTCCTGAGTTTTTCTATCGCAATGTTTTCAGCATTTTCCACTCCCCTCCGTACTGCACTCTATCTTCTTCTCTAACACTTGTTACTGCTCTAGACATCTGAAATGTACCCTCGCCTATTCTTTAAACTCTCATTTTTTTTTGACGTTTCCTCCCTAAATCTTTCATCGTAATATCCTAGCTCCGTCTAAAATTGATAACAATAATTTTCCATTGTTTTTTTCAACATTTCCATTTCCTTCAGCACGTTTTCCCTCGAATCGATCATCTCCGGTCGTCACAAACAATCGTATTATAGATGGAAATCTCCCTAACGCCTTACAATACGTTTTCGTCACTTGCTTTGCAATTTTTCACTTAAACTTTTGCATCGTGTTTACGTGTATCCTTTTTTTCCGCACCTGATATGTTTTAATGCGTTCGAGAACTAGGGTTTCTGATCCCTGGAATGTACCGGTTAATGATAACATTTCTTGGGGTCATCGTTCTTTTGTCCCTGAACAGATTATTTCTTCCCATGGAGTTTATTCACCTCTCGGTTTGGTGGGAACGTCAAACTCATTAATCACATTACTAATTGCTAAGTCCAAAGGTCGTTCCTTTGTTCTAAAAATGGGTTCGGCCCTCTTCCCGTTGATAGGCTGAATTGGTTTTTAATCGCTTTTGCTGCAATTCAATTGGCTGTCAATATATCACGGCCTAAAGCATACTGGGAGTCCCTGTCTTTGATTATTTGTTGATACCATCTGTGATTTTTTTATCAATACTCGTCTCACTTTGTCTAATTATAGATCCCTACCGTAAATATGAATTCACTTTACTCTAATCCGATAGATGTCGTAGACGTGTCCGTTTTATAAGTAATTGATATTTTCTTTTTAAATTAAAGTGGGAAGCTACGATATTTCCTAATTTTCACTGTTGATCAATGCAATTCATCACAATGTTAACCGTAAACAGCTGATCAATAATTCGGCGGGAAAAAATATTTTAAAATGTTTTTTTAACGTCGTCGTTCTAAAATAGTTTACGAAGTTCGGATTTGCGACATCTATGGTCATAATAGATAGCATTGCAATAGCTTCGTTTTGAAGAAATGGCTGGCCAAGGAAATGTTTTAAATAATTACAACAAAGTTTTACGAATGGTAGGAAAATGTGATCCAATTTTGGACCGCTATCAATCGCAGAAAAATAAAAGTGGTCCATTTTTCGACCATAATCGCTCCAGTATAAAGCAGATATTAGTTGACTAATATTGAGAAGAACTTTTAAAATAAATTCCTTTAGAAAAAAATGTATTTCAAAACGACAGAATTATTTCTGTAATCTGGTCGGTAGTTTTAAATGCTTGAGAAACAACCTATTAATTAACTATAGAACACTGTGTTCGTTTTCATCAACGCCATTGTTGTGTTGTCCCTACCCATACCACGCCGCAAACACCCGGAAACACAATATGCAACCCCCTGCGAGTCTAAACAGCGGTTTGGAATCCCCACACGAATAAAAGCCATTCCAAACAACCGATATACAACATCCCGAGGAAGAAACGTAATTTCAAACCATCAGTGTTTACTTTTTAAAACGATTCCACCAATTTGATACCGTATCACGTGCTAGTAACAGACATGTGAAATATTTCGGACTGCTTAGCGTGTAAACAAATAACATTAACCTAATACCTGAACATGGTATCGAGTCTCAATTGCGTTTGCTTACGGGATGTTGATAAAATGAAGGAAATTATGCCATAATTTTAGCAGTAAAAAAAATAGCAAAATTTTACGGTGCTGTTTTTTGCGAAATATCATCTCATAGATGTTACACAATTTATTACACATATTGAAGAAGTGCGATGAGAAAGCTGGTCTGCGATAGGCGTAGGCCACTGATATACATCAGTCAAAACGATGGGTAAACGATCTGAATAGAGGAAAGGGGAGAAGATGAAATGAGATGTTTTTAATGTTATGTTAGCTCCTCAGCAATTCGTTAGATGTAAACTTCATCACGTTAATTATAAAACTTTCTAAAGCAATATTACTTTACATTCACAATACAAAACAAAAGAAATAAGAAGTAGGTTTTACGTATTTCATAAATTCTAGAACACAGGATCAAAAACATATTCAGACATAAGTAACAAAGATTACAACATTTAGACAATAAAGCTTCGTATACTATGGTACTGAACTATACAACATAATCCCTTACTCATTCAAAAATCACAACTGTAATCTATATAAATAAAAATGAATCTACGAAATGTATGTACGCTCATAACTTCCAAACGACTGCACCAAATTGGATAATTCTTTTTTTGTTGTATTTGTTATTATCAGGACAAGGTTTGTATAGAGCTACTGGTGAGCTCTGGCATTAAAAAATGTGTATATAAAAATTGCAATAGGTGACACGCGAGCTGTTTGAAAACTGAATGTATGGAATGCGAGGGGGGGGGGGGAACTCGGGTAGGGATTCGCGGGAGGGGGAAGGGAACACGGGAGGGGGGTTCGCGGGACGGGGAAAGGGGGGTGTGGAGTGGGGAGAGGGAAGGTGGAGGAGGCCGAGTGGGAACGCGAGAGGGGAAAGGGACGCGGGAGAGGAAGGGGAGGCGGAAGGGAAACGGGACAAATGAGAAAGGACACAGGGAGAAAAAAAATATTTATTAAATAGCATAGCATGCCAGGAACCAGCTAGTACTCAAATAAAAAGCTGCACCGAAAATAATTGAAGATCAGAAATATAAAATACATATCATACTGACAATAAATACAAACTGAAACTGAAACTACACAACTGCGGCAAAAAAAAATCATAATATATTTGTATCTCTCTCAGAAAAAAGGAAAACCGTAAAAAACTCATTATCATATTATTATACAGTGAAGGGTTTTTAGGTTTCCCTCAGAGCATGTCATATTTATCAGAGCCTTTATACCGATAGACCACAATACTGACGATACAAAGTAGTTGCGAAAACGACCATTTCAATCACTGGAGCGACCACGCGAAATAAATAAATTCGCCTTGATTGCTCGAGATTTCCCAAGAAGATCATTTTTAAAATTTTTCGCCAACATTAAAAAAATCATACCTTTAAATTTTAACATGGAAACATAAAAACTTATTAAGTGCTGTATCTGAATCTCATATATGTAGGGTTCATAAAAAAATATTAAAAATCGTAAAGTTTAAAGGCGCGCGAATCCAGCGTGTTTGTTACTTTGAAACTGCCGGGAGAGGAACTTATTCGAGTAATAGAAAATTTTAGATTTCTATATGTTGTTTGGATATACTTGATAATGAAAGGTGCATATCTACGGAAAAATGTCTTAATTTCAACCGTAAAGAGTTGATTAAAATATCGGCGTGAAAAATTTAAATTAAACAGTTTACGAAGTTTGGATTTGCAACATCTATGGTCATAATAGATACAAAAGTTTAGTTTTAAAATAAATGGCTGACCATAAATGTTTTACGAATGGTAGGAAAATGTGGTCCAATTTTGGACCCCCGTCAATCGTAGAAAAGTAAAAGTGGTCCATTATTGTACCATAATCACTCCAGTGATTGGCAAGTAATTATTTACGCTACAAGAAATAATGCTCGTTTTTATGTAAGTATTAATATAATGTTTAGGACGTGTCTGGCATGTCTTCCAGCTATTTGTGTATGTAAGATCAATGATAAGCATTCTTCTAAAGGTTCTCGCTTTGTTTAATCCAGAATATTTCCCACCACTGTAGGCTACCGCGTGATATAACGTATAACTAGACTACACTCGCGTAAAATATATTATTCACGGAATTAAATTTCTCGAAGAAATTATCTAACATATATCTAGATTCAGAATTTACAGGCGGCTGCCAAGAAAGTTTCTTGCCGTATTCGAGTTTATCGTTCTTACAAGACAGGCACTCTTATTCCAGCGATAACAGATTACCTTCCTTAAACTTTTACTTATTTAATTTTTAATACCTTTCTACGAAATATATGAACAATACAAGAATAAACAAGTAACTAGCAGTTAAAAACCCGCTCCGCAGGTTTGAAGGGCAGACAATGAAATAAATTGGATTGTCATGTTGATCTTGTCAAAATATTAAATTTTATATAGTTGTTAAGCTCTGGCGAGCCCAGGAAATTATTCAGAATTTTAAATAACAAGATTGTTATTGCCTATGTTTGTTTATTTTTATGTTATAATAAAAATAATTAACATAGCTTACTAACATCGTCTCAAACATGCTCTTCTATTATTCTGACTCTTTACATGGCTCGACTAAAGTATTTGATTCACTTAGTCGTGCCATATCTTTCTTTGACGTCCTCGACTTCTTCTACCATTCACATGTTCGTCATATATTCTCCATACATTCCTTTCCTCGTTCATTCGGTCTACATGCCCAAACCATCGGAACGTCCCTTTCTTAATCTTACTCATTTCGCTAACACTAGCCTTGCATCCTTCGCAAATCTATACGTATCTCACACAATCGTACATGGTTTTACCACACATTCGCCTCAGGGATCTCTAAGATCCCCAGGGACACCGACGATGATGAATACATTTTTTTGTTCCTTATTGTAATATGAAAAAGTTAAGCATGACTAATTTTATGCTTAATATATAAAACCGGAACAATTGTAAAATTATCGCGATTGGTTTTCGGGTTATTATGTCGTGTTATGCCTCCTCCTCCTTGAGGCAACGTTTCAAATAGTCTTACAGTATCTATATCATCTGGGCAGATAAAAACAGTAAATACCAGAATACGAGTAGGTTTCCCTAACAGATTCTTTTGATTGTGACAATCTCAAATCATAATGAAAAGGAACAAATATGTCTAGTAGTAAACAAAATCAGAAAATTAATATATATATTTTTAAGAATTAGAAATTTTTCGTCGATAAAAAATCTATATTTAATCTACTATGCCTTAGTTCAATCCACTCTACAAAACGCTATAATTAGTTGCGGATCCGCGTATAAATGTAACCTTCTTCCAATAGAAATAGTACAAAGAACAATTATTAAAATTATATTCAAAAAAATCCTTGGACAACCCAACAGAACACCTGTTTGAAGAATTTCAAGTACCCACGTTTAAAGATTTATCTATAAAAAATTCATTAATTCAAATTATAAAAGAAAAAGACAAATATCCATTTTTATATGGAAACAGAACTCGACTTAAACATGTTTTTCTATGCCCAAAACTAAATACGTCTTTTGCACAGCATCATTACACTTACCAGGGAAGAATTTTTTTCAATCGTCTACCAGAAGAAATCAGAAGCATTAATGATATAACCGAATACTGCTCTCTATCAAGAGACATTTTAAAATATTCTTAAGAAAAAAACTTCTTCACTTAATTAATCTTACAAAAATCCTTAGTTTTCCATAACACTCTTTCTTTTTTTTTTTAAATACACACTATTATGAAAATACATACTGCAGCTCACATATATGTATGAACAATGAATAATTTAAGTACCTACTAACTAATAACATTAATGTACACTCCCCTTCCACACACAAGCTAATGCTTTCAATGGAAGGGTAGTAAAAAAACCTGAGATGTAAGATTATCATTTAAATACTATGTAAAACATATTATTAAAAAAAAAATAATAAAAAAAAATAATAATAATAAAAAAAAATAATAATAATACTATCCAAATTTTAAGTTTAAAAAAACCCTTTAAAGACTGTTTTATCTCAATTTTGTTACGACAATTTGAGTAAAAAGTCATTGTATTGAATTAAATACTATCCAAATTTTAAGTTTAAAAAAATCCTTTAAAGACTGTTTTATCTCAATTTTGTTACGACAATTTGAGTAAAAAGTCATTGAATTGAATTAAATATTAAATAGTTAGTCATTTTCTCAAATTGTAGGCCGTATTATTCCAACTATTATTAATCTGGACTATTAAGCTCTCATTGTTCGAGCCTAGGGAAGGAGTGAGCTTTACGAAGGTCCCAAAGAGCCTTTAAATCAACACGCATGCCTTGTCAAAGAGCCATTCGAGATTCGTAACATTCTGTCAACATAAACATAGGAGCTGAAAGGTCTATTCGTCTTGGAATCCATCCAGACGGTAAGAGCATTACACAAACATTTAGGGAACAAGTCAAACAGTTTATGTGTCGTAGGAAGGAATTAGATAGGAAGTTGAACACGCATTGACGCTGATTACGAATTTAACCCCTCAGACCTCGGGCACATTCCGCCAAAAGGTCCAAAAATTTGCTCTTTGTCTGGAAACTAATCACTAAATCACACATTTTTTTAAAGGCGGTGAAATAAGCTTTCAAATAATGTTATTATTAGAAATTAATATATAATTTTAGAAATGTTAAAATGAGAGTGTTTAAAAATGACCCATTTTACTTCTTTTCAAATAAAATTTCTAACCAAAATTTTCTAACGAAAAAAGTATAAACACACCCATTTTTTAATATACACGTTTATTGTTATCTCAATTTTGTCGACTCAAAAAAATTAATAAAAAGTTAACGAAATTTCATACATTTATCTCAAATTGTCATTGAAAACTTTGGTTTTAACATTTAGATTGTAATAATGGTGTAATAGTTTCCTCAATTTGGGTCGTAGTGTGTCAGAGCGAAGGGGGTTGGGAGTGGAAGTTGATGGAGATGGACAAGAGAAAGATATGAGGTTGAAGGAAGGTAAAAAAAATATATATTTCCGCGCGATGGGTTTTGAACCCGCGACCACTGGATCTATCGTCATTGGCCTTAACAGATCAGCAATAGTGTAATCGATTTGTTTCTTGATGGGTAAAGTCGAAATTCTGTGTAGAATAATAATTACTAGAAAGACCCCTAAATAACTCTTATTTTCCTGTGCATGCTAGCGACCACCCAACAATAAATAGTTTATGATATGCCTACAAAATATAACTGTACACAGTTAAGTAAATCAATATGGTAAGCGGGTAAAGGTAATCATTTATTGGATAACTAACACCTTTGCCATAGATCACCCCAAGTTTGGTGATTTAGCTTGGTGACTTAGGGCTTCATCGGGATATGGTGTGTTGAGGTCTTGGCGGTGGATGTACCAGCTGGATGGCGGACTGAATCAGGAGAGATCGGTTCGAGGAGAGTCTTTGACCTATCCAGCTCTTGACCCATCACTTTGCACCGCAGCGGGAGGGAGTGGATTTGAACATCATTCCTGGACACATTGACTCTTACATTCCTACCCACCCCTTATATCTTTTTCATTTCCATAATTTTCTCTTCTTCCCTTCCTTAAAATATCCTCACATGTCCTCTAAGATGACACATGGGCACTGAAGGAAATAGCTTTCCTAAAGGCCTCCCGTGTGGGATTAAAAAAGTGCAGAAATAATTTTTCTGTAAGCGCTGAATGGATTCATTAATAATTCCCCTAAATGAGTATAATATCTGCTTAACACTAACTTGGGAAATGATTTGGAGCAATTTGTCTGAATTTTTTTATTTCGCAATAAAATTTTACAAACATTTAGGGTTACTCAAGATAATCAGAACGTTCTAGCAAAATATGCATCTTAATATTTGGATTATGAAAATGTAAAAATTTACACTCAATCGCTTGTTTTTACTTTTACAAAACGTTTGCTCAAATTACAAAATCCAATAAATTCCTCTAGCGATTCCTGAGCATATTTTTAGATTAAAGAAAAATATAAATGTTATTTTGTTGTCCGATGATTTCTTTTTCGATGATCATACTGACACACGTCGCAACGAATAACGTGATGCTCGTCTTGCCTCGTCTGCATCTTGCTGCTCGAACGAGTAAATCACTTAATGCGAGATTGTACCCAGTAGCGAAATGTGATAAAAAATATACATTCATTTTTTTGAATTGAAAAAAAAAGATATCTACGTTTTTTCATTCAGGAATCACCGGTCAAAATCTGAGGGGTACATATATCCTGATATACCCTGTATATTGCTACATTTAAGTACATATATTAAATTTTATCTCTTTTAATCGTTGCACATACATTTTGAACTTTTATAAGATATGTAAATTTTAACAAAATCTCAGAAAGGTGTTGAAAATTGTTTTTGATAAATTTCCCGAAAATGTAAATTTAATATAATGTGGAAAATATCTGTACTTAACGTCAAAGAATGAATAATAGTAGAATGTTTATCATAAAACGGAAAATAGGCTTCTTCAATGCGGAATATCGCATAATTACTAATAAATATCACCTTGAAGTCACCCAGCACAATAGCCATTCAGTCTCGTGATTAATTAGTCATACCTACTAATATAACATAATATGTCGTCCCTTTCGGTGAATCGCACACACCCCAAGTATTGTACCTATTCTCTTTCTCAACCCGTCGGGCGTGACACACAATGGGGATGGTAATGTGTGTGACAGTGACGGAGGACGACCACACTGTGGAAATCACACCGCTCGACCCTCGGAGGTAAAACCGGGCAGACAATTGGCGAACCACCGGAAAGTACTTACTTCTCAGAATGTAATTACTGGATCATGTCCCGGTTTCACCCAGCGCTACCCTAGCATGAATTTATCCCTTTTTATTCCTACAAACCCTTCGTTCAACTTAACGATTGCGCTTAACGGTCCGGCTTACGTTAAAAATTTCGGTGGCGGTCCTTAGAGATTGCTAGATGGAAGGCAAGCCTTTTACCGAATAACCATGTTGATTTATACATTTCGTAGAAGTTGCTAAGTCTATCATTTTTAATTAAATATTACGACACACATGAGGGCCGAAATTTTTAACTCTCTTTACGTTAAAGATCACTATTATGAGTCAAGTAAATTTCTATTTCAGTATTTCTGTCTGTGATGTCTACCCGGTTCCCACATATAAAACGAGAGGAGAAAATCGCGTAGAAACTAAATCAGTTGTAGAAACCGAAAATTCAATACAAATCAATATATCTAAATTCCTTTCAAATAGCCCTAAGCGTAACGTCAGTCCTTTGTGGAATTTTATTTTATGCAAAGTCGGTAACTGACTCTAATAAAATGATCACTAGGATATGTACTTTACTGAAAATCAGCGGTCTCTGGTTTTCTGATGAAGTGATCTGTTCAGGCCAAATATATTTTTTTTAATCGTAACATTTCTCATGAAGTTTTGTATGGCCAAAACTCAATTTAAAGATAGTCACTTCTTCAGCAATAATTTCAAATTCACCTTTTCGCATCATTTTTAAATTAATAAAAGTAACAAACTTTGTTTAACCACTTCTTCAATTTGGAGGGTGGGTATGAGTACCACTGCCTTGGTAACCATTTATTAGATAACCAATACCCCTGTCATAGGTTATCTCAATTGGTTCGCTACGTTTAATGACTTTGAGTGCCAGGATTCATGGGGTGAGGTTCATCGGGTGAGACTGTTTAAGGGAGACCTAACTTAGACCTCTGCAGCTGGACTCATATCCTGGACATATTGACCTCAGATTCCTACCCACCCTTGATATCTTTTTCCTTCCCAGAACTTTCTTCCTTTTCTTTCCTAAAAGGACTCTCCACACAGCATTCCAAAAGATGACAGATATTTTGAGGGATTTTTTTTTCCGCAGGTACTTCTTTATAGAATTTATGTAAAAGAAAATCAAATTTCACAATGACACTCACGTAATATTTCAAAATATCACGCTAACTGTCCAGAGATCAAAATCTCAGTGTACAGAGTTTTAAACATTATTGAATATTTAAATAAATGAAGACAATATAAGCGAAACTCAATCGAAAATCTGGAATCAGAAAAATCAGAAAAACATATTGACACCTCTGGGACTCGAACCCAGGACCTCTTGCTTTCCGGGCAAACGCGCTAACCACTGCGCTACGGTGTCGATATGAAATTCGGTCATGTTTAACTGTACCATACTTCGACTAAGAACCACCTACACTATCTTCATTTTCTTTAACGCATATATTATTGGCAACTATCTTTATGTATGATTGCAAGATTCAAACCCGAACTAAATGCTCTCTAGATAGTGTCTGGATAAATCTTTATCCATTTTATTTAACATGCGACATCTATCGACTTTTCTGCAAGTCTAGGATGAATATTTTATTAGCAAGAGGTCCTGGGTTCGAGTCCCAGAGGTGTCAATATGTTTTTCTGATTTTTTTGTTTCCAGATTTTCGATTGAGTTTCGCTTATATTGTCTTCATTTATTTAAATATTACAATTTGAGGTTTTACTCATAAAGTTAAAAATTAAAAATAAAATTATTGAATATTATTAATATTAATAGTATTTCAATACATTTGAGAACCCTAAGAAGAAGAAAACAAAACTACTTCATAAAACCTTTTGATGACCTAGCCTAAAATAGAAAAAATAACAATGGCTTCGAAAAAATCACTCACATAATGTTATTTGATTTTAAGCTTACCATTTTCGGACACAAAATCTAAAATTTCCTCCCGCAAACCCAACACCTGTCATAATCAATCAGGCACTTTAGTGACTACTGATTTACAAGGTCCCTGCTCATTATCAACGCCGCCTGTCGCTGCCAGCGATGGATGATTTGGTGAGGTCTTTGGACAGGTGTGCGGAAGCTCTCTCGGGCTTCCAGCGCGTCGGAAAGTTTGGCGGAATTGGATCATTTAGAGGAAGGAAAAGTCGTAACAAGGTTTCCGACGGTGAACCGAAGGAAGGATAATTTTCCGGACCGGTATTTTAGGCAATAAAAATACCTAGGCATTCCGTGTATATTGCAAAATGCTATTCAGGTTTACTGAAAATCAGCCTCGTATGATTTAACGCAATATGCTGTTACTATGAGTATTAAAGTGAAAACCTCTTTAGCTCCGTTGTGAGTTCAAACACGACTTTTAAACTTCAAAAAGCGACACTAAAAAGAGGTTAACAGGTACCTACACCTATAGGATTTAGCCTGCGATAACATGAGATGGTATAATCAGTCTCCTCTTTATGCGGTTCTTCCTAGCCTATCGGTCATCTCTTTGTGCGGTGCTTTGTAGCCTCTCAATGAAATATTTAACATAAACTCGCCGAAAATAAATGGTTGCAGGCACAACCGGAAATTGTAGTAATTTAATTTGAAGTAATTTAATTTATTGTTGTAAGACGTCGGGGACGCCCGAGGAAGACATGGCACGACCAAGTGAATCAGATACTTGAGTCGGCTATGTGAAGAGTCGGAATAATAGAAGAGCATGAATGAGACGGTGTATGAATATGAACGAGGCAAGGAGTGTGTGCCGAGATCGAGTTGTTTGGCGGTCCGTCCTCTCTGCCTACCCCTGCTAGGAAACAGCGTGACGGTTAGTTAGTTTAACTTATTGAATTATACCTTTTCGTATTCTGTGACTTACGTAATTACCTTTTTAAAAATTTATAATTTTTGTTTCCAAAAATATTTGTTTTCGTTAAGATTCAATATAGATTAAATGTATTGATTGTAGAATTTATATTTATTAACATTCCCTAGAAACTCAGTTCATTGCCACGGTATTATTCACAAAGATAAAAGGAATATTTGATTGATACGTCACGTTTATCCCTGTACCTGAAAAATAAATGCAAGTAGTCTTTTGGTAAATATCTTGAAATACCATTGTTATTTTTTTCCAAAACAGATCCTCGTGATATATTCCAAGGATATATAACAAAAAAACAACTAACAAAGTAACATCAGCTAATAGTGCATGCCTTGCGGTATGTATGTAAAATAATATGTAACACTATATTTTCTCGTTACAACCATTAGTGAAAACAAGTAGGTTCATACCTAATAATATATATTTAATGTCTAGGAAAACAATTGTAATAAAAATATTAATATCAAAAAGCAAGAAAATCACTCATCTCATAATTCTTTCACAACTATTATTGTAAAGTGAATCATCTGCATATTATCTACTCCTACATCTGTATAAAATTTAAATAAGTAGGTAGGAATTTAATAAAAAAGTTCCATATTTATCTAATTTTAATACATCGGAGAAGACCCTCAGCCCTCAGTTAAATAAAAAAAAACTTTATTTCTGATTTCCAATTAAATTTTTTATCTAGGTGTTATTACTTCGCATTCTAAGTTTAACATAAAATATAGACCCTGACTTATTATTCACTTCCTTGCAAAAGTTTTGTAGATATTTCTCTTCGTGAAAACGCTCCTCAGCAGCTGTAGTAAAAGTTGAACATTTCAGAAAATGCGTGGTATTTCTGTAATGCCACAAACTTGCCAGACTTTCTGTGGTTCAGTTTTATTTATGACAATGCTTCGCGATACGAGAGTAGCTCAGAAAAAAATCAAACAAAAAGGAGGAGATTCTCAATTCGACTGTATTATTTTTACGCACCAGATTTAAATGTCCGGGTTTAATTTTCCCCACAGGAAAAACTAAACCCTTTCAAACACTTTTTTTATTTATTATTATTATTATTTATTTATTATTTTTTATTGTTACCTCAGAACTTTTGAGTGGGTGAACCGATATTGATGATTCTTTTTTATTTGAAAGCTGGTGCTTCCCGTGTAGTCCCATTTCAATTTGGTCTAGTTCTGACAATGGCATTCATGAGAAAATAATATAAGTCTTAAATTTGCATCGAGTATGTGCGCGACAAATGGACGAATAACTCAATAAACGAAAATTTTATGCCAACCGATTTCGATGATTTTTTTTTTATTGGGAAGAATGTACTTCAAGGGTAGTTTGATGAGAGTTTGGTTAGGTTCTGATTATGGGATCCTTGACAAAGTAACGGAACTCTCCAATTCTTAAGAGCAAATTAACGATACTCGGCCGATTCTTAATCGAATTAGTTAGTGTACTTCAGATTCACTAAAAATCAAAAAATAAACAAAAATTTTAACAAAACAAAAAAACGACTTATAAAAAGTAAAAAAAAATATTTCGTATTCTTCTACAACTTAATAGTCAAATTACTTTTTCTACTCATCAATATGTAGATTGTTATTTTTGGAGTCGATGTCAGCCAAGGAACCCGGCCCGGCGTGTTCACTTGACAGCTCCCCTCCCGCCGCGGCCCGCTCTCGCCTCTCACCTCGTCAAGTCGCGCGTGCGACACAAGCACATCTCACCTATTTATGTAGTTACACTATGTATGTAGTTACAAACCTACATTGGCTGACACCGACTCCAAAAATAACACTCGTACCTACATATTGATGAGTAGAAAAACTAAGTTGATTATTAAGTTGTAGAAGAATACGAAATTATTTTTTACTTTTTAGTGCATTTTTTTAAGTCGTTTTTTTGTTTTGTTAAAATTTTTGTTTATTATATCATTCCCAAAACATCGTGTGCAGACTTATAATATTTAGTTTTGTTCTTTTGAATAATAATAAAAATAATTGAATAATTTGTATAGCGCAGGTCTTATGAAAAATCACCACAAGGGCGCTGTACAATCTATTTAGAGTTGTTACGCTCTATCTAATTTTATTATTTACAAACAGAAAAGAAAACTTACTAACCTGTCAGGTCACTTCTGATAAACATACGTGTAGGTAATAGAAAGTTTAAACTTGGAGTTAAAGACTTTAAACGCATAGGGCACTACATTTAAAACAATGGAAATTGCATGATTTTACATTTGCTATCCTTCACACTGTTGATTTATGATAAGATTAATAGCAAAAGTATAGTTGATATTCATTTTGGAAGACTGGAGAATTTAATACTCTTTAGTAATTTGTCATAGCATATCTTCCAGGTAACTTCACGGTTGAAAAAGTGGAGATAACATGAATGATATATAACGTCTTTGTCGTCTTTGTCACGGTGAAAAGTTATTTCATACAGATCAGGGCAAAAGCGTCAGCAACCATGTCTGTCAAGCTGTCAAGTTGTTTGAAAAGCAGTGTCAACACACCTTAAGTGTTGTATCTGAGTGACAGAGATTTCCCGTAGAGTACCTGCTGTAAGTTGAATTGCTTACGGTTGTTTTGTAAGTGTTGAGTACGTAAGTTACCGGGTTGACCCTGCTACTTTATCGTTATATACAACATTGGAGGAAATATACATATAGATATTCCTCTAAACTTACGACGGTCGTTGAACTTTATTTAAAACTAGCAGACCCGGACACACGTTGCTGTGGCTAACGAAACAGAACGCCACGCCATTACCCAACCTTTATTACTAACGCCATCTGTTAAATCAAATCCATACCGCCCGCATGCCAGCCCGCTCCGTCTATTGGTGAAAACCGCATGAAAATCCATTACGTAGTTTAAAAGATATAAGCGCACAAACACCGGGAGCGATTTCATTTTATAGGTACTTAGTAAAGATAATGAACAAAAAAAGAATTATCCAATTTGGTGCAGTCGTTCGGAGGTTACGCGCATACATAAAACCCTAGTGGGGTTAATAATTACATGCTAATACATTTCGGCGATTCATTTTTAGAGATAGATATTCTGTGACGCCAACAGAGCACTCTTTTTAGCGTGAATTGCCTAATTTAAAAAAAAATCGTTTCCAAGGCAACAATATGTTTGCTTTTGTTCTGACGTTTGCAATAACTCGATTTTGTTAGGAACACAAAACGTATTATAGGATAGGAAAGGATAATCGTATTCCATTAAGTTTTAAGTCCCTATACAACTCTGCACTAGTCAGCCAGAGTTAGAATATTCAAAAATCAGATTTTATAGAAAAAATACGATTTTTCTGCTATGCTGTTTAATTATTATTAATATGTTAAGTTTTTGTTATGTGATTACTGCATTAGAATTCCAACTGCTACCAACTGTCTGAAGCCAGTGAGACTATGGGATTCCCAATCGGGGTGCACCGTGAAGTCGAAGATAGTGGGGTAGGGACGGAGGTCTAGAAGAGGAAGTACCTGGCTATTCATATCTGGTCACCAAACATGGCTAAAGCCATTGTAAAATTTTGGAGGAAGGAACTTGTAAATAATAACGCATCTTCCATCTTCAGGAAACCTTAAAGGACTCGTAAATTTATTTGCTCTATTTCCAATTACATTGTGAATATCAGGAGATCCAAACTACCCAAGACAGACCAAGGAGTTTATGTTTACTTGTTAAGAAGCTATAGCGAAGAAAATAGAGTATAAAAACCTAAAACCGAGCTTTTTATAACTTACCTCCTTGGCTGAAGGGAAATTTGCATCTACTGACATCTATGGATAATTTTTCCAACAAATTATATTTGTTCTCACCTAAACCTTAAAATCATTTTATATATTATTTGGAGAGGTGTGAGTCCTAGCTAAGCCTATGTTCAAATTTATACAGCTATTTTAAGCAACGTTTCAATTCTGAGTGGCGGTTTTACACCAGGATGATGCTAAAGTATCTTTATCTCTGAAACGAGCAGCAAATATACTATTTATTGAAACACAAATTAATGAAATAAAATTTTCTTTCGCATCCCGGGATTTGAATTCGCAACCTTCGAATTGCTGGATTGAGGCCATCAAGTTCAACTTTGTCAACGTAAATGGGTCAAAATTTTATCAAACCTCAAGAACTTTGTATCGGTGGATCATGCTAGAAACACACTGCCCCCTTACCAATAAATGTGTTTTAAATTTCACACAACTGATAACCCTAATTTAACGATGGTTTAACAGTTGGGTACAATTTAAAAGCTCCAATCCAAACTCCCTGCAAATAAACATTAGTTAACCGTTAACGTATTTGTGTAGGTAGGAATAGGTAGGTATATGAGTAGATAAATATGAACGACTTCGAAAGAAAATAAAAAAAAAACCAAATGGTACTTTTCGCTAGACGATAAATTGGCTAGAAAAACAAAGAGGATCCATAATAGTATTGCTATTTTTTTATTTTTTCAAAGTTGACCCATAAGATATATGATAAATAATATTACACCCCGCGATGCCTGGGGATGACGATGAAAAGCTTGTCGATTTGCAATAAAAATATACATCGATCTAACTAAGGCCCACATAAATTGTCCGAGAAAAACCTTTTCCTTTGAAATACGATCAGAAAAGGGACTTGTATGTTACGAAAAACCCCGAAACGTTAACTAAGATATCGGGATTAGGATAACGATATGATGTATTCAGAACTCGTATTTAATAATACAATTCCTTTTTCATACATAATATAATAATAAAAAAGAATACCGGCTTACAAATCTGGAGTACATCGGAATCTAGGTAACTGTTGAAAGACTTACCCACTCTAGAGAAGTCTCACTGGCCAAAAGAATCCACATTCAGATACAATATCTCTATTTAAAATCATAAACAACGTGTATTATTCACCTTTAATTAATCAAATAAATCATTATCATTACATAGTAATATAAAATGAAGTCGCTCAAAATGTACGTTAATCTTTTATAGGCAACGGATTTTCATACGGTTTTCACCAATAGATAGAGTGATTGAAGATAAATGTTTATATGTATAATACATGTAAATTATATTAGAGAAAAGCTGAAAAATTTAAAGAAAACATATGTATGTGCGCATAGATCTTTTAAACTACGCAACGGATATTCATGCGGTTTTTACCAATAGATAGAGTGATTCAAGAGGAAGGTTTATATGTATAAAAACATGCTTATTATAGTAGAGAAAAGTAGAGAAATTCAAATATTCAATTCAGGCAGCAGGCAGCTGGCAAGCGGGTGGTGTGGATTATATAAAGGTTGGGTAATGGCGTTGTGTTTCGTTAGCCACAGCAACCTGTGGGCGGGTCTGCTAGTCTTAATATAAGGCCAAAATTCACAAGAAACCCTGAAACGTTTTGGATCGATACTTTTCGTATTAATACAAGTTTTTTCAACCAACGTCAAAAATGACTCGATTATGCAAAAAAACTCTGCGTGCAGTGTACACATATACGCATTTGCACATTTTTTTATATGAATACCGCACAAGAGTACTAACTGCTCCCGTCTGGAGCCAGTGAGACTATGGCATCCCCAACAGGGGTATCTTGTGAGGCTGAAGGTAGTGGGGAGGGGAAGGATATAGGGAAGAGAAAGGTGGGGAAGTACCTGGTTATTCAGATCTGGTAACGAAACACGGCTAAAGCCAATTCAAGCAACGTTTTAATTCTGAATGGTGGTCTTGCAACAGGGCGACACTGGGAGTGTCTTCCACTCTGGAACGTGCCGCAAATATACTACATACTATTTTAAATGAATAAATTGTGAAATAACACAAATTAATCAAATAAAATTTATTTGCCACGCCGGGATTCGATCCCGCGATCTTTGGAATGCGAGCCAAGAGCCTTACCTGGACTACGCTGGACTACACCGGTCGTCATATGTACCTATGTTTGTATTTACTATTATAATATTTGACTTTATTCTTGGACAGAGGCCGAACAATCAGCACAAGACAGGGACGTATGGAGGAGGCTTGTCGATGCAATGGGTTTCCGACCCGAATAGGATAAGGGGAAGAAGTTGATGACTTTATTCTTACATGTTTTCTGTACTTAGAAATTTAGTTTATTATTACATATTGTAACTTGTAATAAAATTGAAATTGAAACACTTTTTTCCACTTATATTTATATTTACTTTTTTATTTAAAGTTAAAAAGTTTTTCAATTTCAATTTTAATACAATAGAATTCCACCACGAATAACAGTACAATAAATAAACTCGTAACTTGTAAAAATAATAAATACAAAAATAATTAACTTATTTTCCTAATCGGAACTGTTTCTGTGAAGAATTCTGTCAAACGGTGAAGTAGATAACTACCTATAATATTTTTATTTCATTTGGAATTTGGATAATTATTGGAATATCATTTGGGTGGATTTTCACGGCTGGTAATTAAACAGTTTTTAGGTTGTTTCTGATAAGCTTAAAGCTACACGAGTACAATTCATACAAAGTAACCCACTTTAATGGCGAGAAGATATCAGGAATTAAGAAACAGAACAAGAGTAAAGCATGTTTTTACGTAAACTCCACACGAGAGATAGCCTATGTTTTTTGTACATGTTCTATATTTCTATACGGAGCTACTGAGAAAAAGACAATATGTAGATACTTAGGTATTTTCAGGGGCATGCACTCCATATAGGCACATAAGCACTGCCTACCCTACCACATTTGTAAAACATAAGCAAGAAAATAATATTATAATTTATCAAATTATGGCTAAAAATAATATCACACTTTCAAAAATAAGCGCTAAAAAGCTGAGCAACCGAAACTAGGTGAGCGCCAAATAAAACGTCAGACTATAACGTGGCATAAACTATAACTAAAACTGCCTCACTAAAATGCGGCCTAAGCAGGAATTATTTTTGCTTAGAGCTAACTTCATACAAGATATAATATCAATGTTTACGAAATGCACATGGCATAGAGTAGAACTGTCATTTTGAATTTGCTTCTATGAGGTTTTTTGTTAGTATTAGGCAGTGCTTTCAGCGAACGAAATTAGCAAATGGCAATCAGTGACGACAGTGACATCTGTTGTTATCTATTTCTATCACCTAGTTGTCTTCCAGTAATTGGCTTGTGATAATATGCATAAATGAAGCGATTATTTTGATATTTGGTGTGGCTTAGATAATCTAAACCTACATCATCTGCAGTCGGCAGCAATCACACGTAGCAAAAAACTTGTACGAAGGGAGTTATCTGTGTTAAGTATTTTATTTATTTATTTGAATCAATTCGGCGGTTTTCCTACTACCTACCCCGATCAAAAACTCTGTGCACGCCACTGGGTATTTTAATTATATGGAGGTGTAAACACCATGTAATGATGAATTCAATAAAAATAATTATCTAAGCTTAACGTGTTGAGGAAAATTCCAATTTAAAAAAATAAAATTAAGCACTTGTAATTAATAAAATTAACGCAAATCCACTGATCGAAAAGTCGATTAAGAATTATGTTAACCACGGGCAAATCTTAGACGTAGGTAAGAAAATTAATTGACATGATTTGGGTTAATGTTGTTATTTAGGGTTACCCCTATTATAAATGAAAGGAAATGCCTGGTTTAATTAACGAGCCAAACTTCCCCTAGGTATTGTGGGATGTTGGGGTCGACCGCAAAGAGGAAATATTGTTTTCTATTGAAACCACCCACGTTTTAGATATAAACATAAGTTTAATACATTTTTATCGATACAATTAATTCATGTATTAATTTAGAAGCTTCAGATATTACAAAGCTTCATATGGCTTCGAATCAATACATTTTTTTAAACCTAGCGTTAAGCACACCGACGAAAACTGGTTTTAAAAGATTTGCGTTTTTTTAACGAGAAGATTTCGAATGATTGATTCTGTATTTTTTGAGCTAGAAGGAAATAAATCTCTTTGGAACTATTGAAAGGTGACATCATGAGGGTAGTGAGTGAGACAAATGGTAGTGAGTGAGACAAATGCATTTTTAATTGGGTACAAGTACCAAAATTCCAAAGTCAGAATTATTTAATGAAATTGATCAATTGCTTTTATTTTATTCTCGAAGTATTTTGTTTCGGTTTTTAAAAAAATTTAGGTACTTTAGAAGGTATGAATTATGATTATTTTTTAAAATTTAATGTAAATCATTTCATTTTTTTTTAATAATGTTTAACTTACGTAATTTTATGGTGGTGTGGTTTAAAAACAAGCTAATTTCTAACTTTTGAGCTAAATACTGCACACGTTGCAAAAAATCTTAAAATTAATTACTTTATCGCCAGACACGATGAGGCGTATGCCGCTTAAGAGTGTAATGGTCCGCCACCCCTGGCTTTGACACCAATTGTGATGAACCCTACCTAATTGATTTACTTTTCTAAGCTTCTACCTCGTAGTTCAAATCTCGTAGCTACGTTCATAATTCTACCCTTATGTCCTACTGATCACACCCCTAGGTATGATGGCCTGACTTAACCCTCCCCCTTTTTCGATTTGTTTCTACCTCAGGCTCGTGATTTTCTAACCCCTATACTTTATAATCTAGCTGAACCTACCCTATTTTCTCAAATCCCTGCGATTTTCTCGCAGTAAACAAGATTTAAGATTTTTTTTGTTCACATTATTTCTATATTCTTCGTTGTGTATTTTCTTGTTTTAGAATTTACATCTATTTGCATACATATTATGCACACATATGTAGAGAAGATAATGTATTACGTGTGGTAACCCCTAGATTCTTTTAGAGAAAGTGTGAGAATTCACAATTTCACGAATTTCGGGCAGATCCATCCTCCCGCGTGACCGACCCAGCGTTACACTCCACCTCTGACTAGCTGACATAAAACGCACCTCGTGAGCCTTATGTTTGCTTTCAGGTTCGACAAGGACTTACGGTATGCAAATAACCTGCAGCTTTAATGCCGCGTCAGCGTACTGTCCGCATACGTCCTTCCTCTTCCCCGTATGCCCACCTCGACAATACCGCCACAAGATCAAAGCTCTCCGACCAGAAAGGTTGACACTTACATTTCCGGATAGCCCATACTCACATACAGAAACCATGAAGTCTAAATACGTGTGCAAATTCAGGATTTAGGACTGTATGAGTATTTGAACACCAGTGTTTTTTAAATGAGGTCACTAGTTCCTCGTGTGTTAGGTATTTAGGATTGCGGATGATTATGGATTCCTGGATACCTACTTCCTATAAGAAACTTAAAGAATGAGATAAATCAAGTTGTCATTGAATCAATGACCTCCTGAATAATTATGATGAGCTCTCTTTGAGTTTGAAGCTATTCGCAGTATTTTTCTTTGCGAAATTTTGCACGATGAATCAATGACACCTATTGGCGATCGCTCTAGTATAATCAGGTTGTTTAGATTTGGGTGAATTAATGCCGATTTTGCTTTCACATATTGACTGAAGACTCCGTCATAAGCTATAATTGATAAACCTGCCCCTTGACATTTATGCTATTTTTCCCTCATCTTATTATTGTATTTATTTTGTAACTTTAAAATATGTATTGCATTGCACTTCCCCTGCATACATACTGGAATAAATCATTATTATTATTATTTTTATTCAAATATGCCAATGTAATTTCCTAAAATTGATTGAGAGGTACATTTCTATTAAATCGTGTAGTACCTAATTACATTGCGCCAATAGTTAATTAACTCCGATGAACGAATGAACGATAAGGGATAGATACATCATTTTTTTATGGTTTATTTGTTTACACTTCACATAGACGACCTTCGGTTTTCTGACCTACTTTGGAGATTGTTTATTTCTACGGTCATTGTCCTTTTGAAACACGATTCATTGTTTAACTAATTCTTTTATATTTTATTTGCCCTAGTTTTTACCCAAACATTGGTCGTTTAAGTAGGTACTTTGCTGACCTAAGAGGTATCTGGATGACCTGATTTCAACTAAGGTATAATTTGCTTGACCTAGTTTTGAGAAATATAGGTATTTCGGTTACGAATCAAACTGATATCTTATGTCGCCGTATCCTTATGCGCGCTTAAATAAACAATAGATCTACCTAACTAAAACGAGTACTTGTATGACCTAATTTTTAAGTAGGTATTTCCTATTTGACCTACTTTCGAGCAAGTGAGAATTGTTATCAGTGTGTTAGTGACAAAACATTAAAGCTCCGATTGATTTTATGGTGATGCCGCTCGTTCCTTTCTTCTCTGTCTCTGAAAATAATTAATAATTGGTTAAATCTTACCAGCCTCGATCGATTACAATTTTTCAAGTCGGGAATTTTATGACAACGACATTGTGATCGAGGCTTCCTTTTTTTTGTTTCCTAGCTAACGGATTCCTATCGGCCTTTTTGAAAAATCACTCTGATGATGGGAAAACTCTTCAAATATCTGTCTATTTAAGATTCACTTTGGTATTTCACTTAGTTTCTCAACCTCGTATTAACTATTGTTTTTATTTCATTCGATTCGAAAAATGATTTATCAAATTGCAATTCAGATGTTTTAATTTTAAAATCCGGAATTAGGTAAATTATTATTTATTCTCGATATTTTAATATCACTTTAGAATTAATAACCGTAGATACGCACGTTTTCTAAGTGTTAATTATTATCACTATTGTTTATTGTAATTAGTTATTTAAATCACAATAAAATTTTAAGGCATCTTAAGGTTTTCTTTTATCCGGTAGACTGTATTTATTTTAAGACACTGTATTTTTGTTAAATATTAGAAAGTCAATAACTGTATGTTGTAAAAGAAACCCGAATATTATTAAATTCTTATTTACTGACTTTAAACACTTTCATTATAAAACAAAACACCCGAACTTTCACGAAGGATTATTTTTAAGCACTTTTTCGGATTTTTTTATTCCTCAATTTAAAAGGAGATTATATACCGAACTTACTCCTTTGCAAACACTTGTAGAAATTTCAACTTTTAATAAAGAGTTTTACGTTTGTTCCTGGACCCCGGTCTGTATCCCCACTGCCAACGGACTATCCACAAAACTCCTAATGAACTCTCTCAACAAACTCCTCCAACGAACTCCCCGTTCTTTATCAAACCATGGTGTTTTAAAGACTTCTTAGAGCTCTCCTTTTGTAGGAAAATGACTTCTGGTCACCCAGACTTTCATAGGAATAAACCCAAATTCGATTCCTCCGTATACGACCTTTTGTCAAATCTCTGATAATCTCCTATCTCATGTTTTAGACCGAAATCAGTCTAACATCTCTCTCACGTAGGAAATCACATAAATTTTCTCATTGACATGTATTTATTTAAAATTTTTATGTACTTTGGTAATAAGTCATTGTTAATGTGTTTGTAATAAAGTTTTATGGGAATTCTATAATGTAAACATTACGTTAGAGCAACGTTAATTTTTATTGCCCTTTTTAATCGATAATGGGCCTTGTGTAAATAAAAGGCATGTTCGGATCTTCATTGTTTTTGAAAACAAAATACATGTGTGGTCGACAATCATTTCCTGCGCCCACTTTGTCAGTAATCAAGCTCAATTATGTGATCATTTCAACGGCACAAATGACATAAAACAACCATTTCTATTGAATAAAATCATCCGTAATTTGTCCGGTATTGTTTCTTGACCCCAAACACTTAACAATACTAATTGTATTTCCTTTGAGATTGCAACATGCCCCAACGAAACCACCATCTTTTTATTAAATTTTCTTCTAAAAATCGTCTTTCTAATATCTCCGCTTCATTTAGAATTGATAACAATAATTTTCCACTGTTTTATGTATATTTTTCATTTTTCCTTTCGTCAGACTACGTTAAGCATCTTTTCCTGCGATTTGCTTTAATTGTAAAGTGACCAAAATGTACTGCGGTCTTAGATATATAATTTTCTCAATCTCCTGTTTGTTGTAAATGGTGTTGTCAGAACAGAGTAATCCTTATATCGGTACCTATTCAAGTAGTTTCAATTAGTTTTCTCTTGAGACATTTGGTTCTAATTACTTAGTTTCACCGTTCCATCACCATATAAATAGTGTTTTCCCCCTTTCCTAGGCTATTATCTTCAGTTTTGAAATTTTCCGAGATTCCACCCGTTTTTTGCCATCATTCCAGGTCGGTTTTAATTAAATCGTCCCCCGGGACCATTCATGTTACGTTTTCCGTGCCCTTATCGATGTTATTTATTTTCAACATTCCCGTCTAAGATTTTTTTGTTTCCATTTGAAACTTTTGGCGCCCAAAACCTCCAGTTCTCGATCTCGCCTTATGTAAACACGATCCGGGGTTAATAATCCTTCAACTCTTTGTCTAAAGGTTTGTTTATTATACAGTTCGTTCACCCTACGTTCCTGTGAGAATTTATTCAAGGCCACTCAATCTGATCAAAGTCCACTAACCCTATACACGCCTCTATTTTCTTTGATTGGTTCAGATTATTATTAATCGCATTATTAAAATTTAAACTTTCTTTGTTCTCGAGACAATTATGATATGGGGCTTCCCTCGCTTCAGTCTTTATACAGATCTCTGTAATAGTTCCCAACTGCTCGGACAGATGTCGCCGAATATACCGAATTCTCTACATAGTATTAAGGAGAAAAAAATTTCCTTGTGGGCTTCTCGTAGATTGAAGGTTAGCATTCATCACAAGAGCGTTTAACCAGCCAGCGGCCGAAAATCCACATTTCGTCGAAAGTTGTTCTTACGATCGTGCAGGGCGGTTACAATGAGAAAGATTAATTATTCTCCGTACCAGCTTTTTAAAATTATAACTCAATATCGATATTATTTCATTCCAAATTTGCTTTAATTTATACATCCAGAAATGCTGAAAGGCATGATGATAAAACTATTAAAATAATGTACTTTTTGTATTTTTTTTTTGATTATAAGTATTTATCATTTTTCAATAATGTCTAAGTTAAATCAGAATGTTAAAAAAAATCTGAAATATATTAGTTTGTAAGTGCGCAAATAAATACACAAACGGAAAAATTTTCGTCAAGATACACATGTTCGTATACATTTTTTAATAATTTAAATTCTAAAATATGCGATACCCAGATAATGTATTGATTTATTTGACCGCACGATTATATAATTTGAAATGGATGTGGTATAATACAAAATCTTTTTTGAAAATTTAACAAATCCGCCAACGACCTATGGTCCAATGGAATAACTTTAGGGCCAGTTTTATAAACGAAGTACCAAATTTCAGTTACGTAATGAACCGTTTTTCATTAACGGACCGCTATCCGTTCGTTATCTTATTTTACGTATAATTGAACTGGACTGCACCCGCCAAAGCCATCTGCCCGTAGAGCTCCTACATTGCCATCGATGGGTTCGTTCAATGAACTGAGATCAGCCACCCTGTGTTGGAGACGCTGGACCCGTCTCCAGGACACTCTTCCCGGACCGAAGCCCTGATGGTACCAGCTGGGTCTGACAGATCACCACCGGCTTGATAGAAGCTCCCCGCTCACACACGTTTATTCCGATTTTAGCCAGATTAGATAGATTTAAAACCATTTACTGATCCCTTGGGGTAAGTCAAATTCACCATACATGTATTTTTGTAATAATGAATAATATAACCTATGCGTTTACTTTTCCAAACATAATCTTTCATTTAACCTAAAACAATATAACATGCAATCCATTGTGCCCATGCTCTGGAGATAGTATCATGCTTTCCCCCATCAGGAACATTACTCGGGAAGGACCGAGTATTGGCGCGCAGGGATCTGCAAAGTTCTGGATGGTAATGTTTATTTTAAAACCCTAGCATACAGCTGGCCGGCGTAGCAAGGGCCCCCAACGTAGTATATTTACCTAGCAGAGTGTTTCCATATATAATGGTAAACTCTGGCATAATAAAATTTGTATAAAACATTTACTACAAATGGTGTGCGACTAGTTTGAAAATGTGTGTATTTCATATATTTTAGCGACAGAGAGGGAAGGCAGGAATGGACATGCAGGGAGAAACTATTTCTTGAATGGCATTGCATGCCGGTACCAGCTAGTGTTTAATAAAACACGACTCGTATAAAATAGAGCAAAAATCTCCTGAGGAACATTTAAAATAGTATTTAAAGAAGCACTGTGATTTTTTTTATACATATAACTTCTAAAATAAGTGAAACGAAAATGTTCATAATAATTTTCGGAGCATTCTTTGCGATTTTTTTCCATCGAGGAAATTTCATATAATTTGCGTTTCGGCATGAGAAACGTATAGATATTATCTTCAAAAATAACCTATATTTTTTTAAGAGCTTAATAACTTAAAATCTTTAAGGGAGATATGTAAGAAATCGGTAGAAATTAGGGATGCGGCGGCTTCAGAATCTGCAGCAAGTACGTGAACTCTATTAATATGAAAGAAACTTGGTACGGTGAATACCACTGTGTGTAGTTGAATTAAATTGGCAGTAGATAACCATTACCGTCATTAATGTTATATGCGCAACTGTCTGTGTGTATCTGTCTGATCCGCTGTGTAATAGAAGGGAGTTAAACGACTTTATACAATGTGGGTTCTTCCCAGTAATTAGTTCTCCAATCACTCCTTTGAGATAACATCCGCTCTATTTCAGAAAGCGATTAGTTTTATTTGTTCCCAGAGCAGCGAAGGGAGATTTTCAAACGGAATTGGAGAGAAGCCTTGAAAGGGCTGTAGGAATTCCCAGCTAACCTACGTGCCTGATTTATTTTATTTAATCCGGGCCTAAACGTACGTACTCACACTTCCCCGAAACTGAGATTTGCAAATTGACTTCGACGAGAGTTATTAAGCAAGGAGAAGGGTTAACAGATTCATTTATTTGAAATAAAGCGTTACATTCTTTACTGAAGTCAACAAGACAAGAAGGCATATTTTCAATTGGTTAAATTATCACTCTGAACCTTTGATCACTCTGAATCAGTGATACAGTTAAATGGTTGCAATATCGAAAAGTTGAAAAGATTTAGAAACCTCGGCAGTATTCTCACAGAGACTCTTGACCCAGATGTAGAGGTAAGGTGCACAATTGAAGCAGCAAGAACTGCGTTCATTGAAATGAAATCCCTCTTCTGCAATGACGATATAAGTTTAAAACTAAGGCAGATAATGCTAAAATGTTATGTGTGGTCGGTCTTGCTGAATAGATGTGAAACATGGACTTTGAAGAAAATACTATGAACAGGTTAGGCTTTTGAAATGTGGCTTCACCGGACAATGCTCAAGGTCCCATGGACCGACATGATCACGAAAACAGAAATTCTGAGGCGGGCTAGAGCAGATAGAGAACTACTTACATTAATAAAAATCAGGAATATTTCATATCTGGGTCATATACTTCGAGGGGAGAAGCATTACTTGTTCCATTTAATATTGAAAGGCAAGATAGAGGATCACCGAGGTAGGAGACAAATTTAAAGTCTTAGCTGCGAAATATATGAGAGTGGACCGGCATTAGAAGTGTGGAGGAGCTATTACGGGCAGCGCAAGACTAAGATACATTTTTAAGAGTGATCGCCAACGTCGGGGGGACCTGATAGGGCAAAGACCAAAGAAGAGGAAGAAATTAAATCGATCTGCCTGTTTATGGTTAAAACTTTGCTGAAAAGAAGGCTGCGCAATAAAACAAACTTCTCCGGTAAAAATATTTTTTATAGTGGTCTACCGCCTTTTCCTGCTTCAGTGAAATGTATGCTTTATCGTTAATAAGTTCTACATCAAAACAATAATGATATTATGTTAAACCAGAAAACAAATAGGTAGTTTGTCAAAAATATAATATCAAGTCAACAAGTGATTTTTTTTTGCTTTCATCAACATATATTTTTTTACTTCATTACGAAGATTTTAAAAGAATCTCTTAGATGACAGCCAGTAACATTAAATGCGTCTGAGAGTTTCATTCCTTCTCGATGAAAAAAAACAGACTTTCGATTATTTGTTTGGTGGATTATTAACGTTCCCCCAAGTTAACGACCATGTAAATAAAAAGTATTGCCAAATCTATGTCTCAATAATTGAAGATTAACGTAAGCTTAAAATCGTCATAATCGAAAATTTTATTTTGTTCAACCATTACGCAAATATATTTTTCAATCCAATTTCCATTTTCTAATTTCAATTTGGGAGGCTGGCATTGGTACTGCCGATAAATCGCACCGCTGCCAAAGGTCATTGCTAATGGCTTTCGTTTGGTGACTTAACAGGGGTGCCCAGATTCACGGGGTGGTCTCGGCGGCGGATGCGATTGCCCACCTACTGCATATACCTACTGTAGATACTGGTTAGGGAGACCTTTTGATCTCTTCATCCGAACTCTCTCTTTGCACTACAGTGGGATGTATGGATTCATACGTCCGTCACTCTTGCACACATTGACACCCAGATGCCTACCCACCCTTACATATTTATTAAAATACCTTGTGATAAACATCTGACCGGACTGAAACAGGTCAATTTTGAGGAATTCATTATTAAGTTTCTATTCGAAGATCGATTAAAGATTTAAACTGTGAAATCGTTATGTTGGGAGCTGAAGTTTCGAATTGTTGCGAATTAAAGCTTAAATCAACGATAATTTTGTCGCTAGTATTGAGGGCCGTTAAGACTGTTATCAAAAAACAAATTAACAATCTTCTACCATGATATTTCTTGGAGAGAATTTCATTGCTTTATTATTATGTCTTTTCTTTCTCTCTTCTCTTATGCAGGTTAAGCTTTATGTATAACACTACTATGTTTTATATTTTATTTTGATTAATATTATATCTGCAATATTACACTACTAGCATCTCCGCCTAAACTGTTAACACTGCAAATATTTCAAAAAATAGATTTTTTTTAAATAAATTTCGCTTACCCATTGGACTAGGCGTCAGCTCCTTCATGGCATAGCGCACTTTGAGTTCGAATCTCTTGAACAGGTTCAGCTTCCTCTGGAGTCCGGAGATAGCCGATGTAACTGCCTTGGTATAGTCCCTTGTACCGAAGGACCGGTACGGGACGACCAGGCCTACTTGAAGCTCTCGAATACCCTGGGGACAAATGGAATATTTATAGATTCAACCGTTGCCAATGATGTACAATTTTACATAAAGAGTGTTAAGGGACGTACTTGACTTACTATAACTAGTGATTCTTGACATTATTTTGAGTAAAAAATGTGAATGAAAGTTTGCAATGTTTCATAATCTCCGGTGTTTGGATTTTCTTTTGATAAAAAAGAAAAACATCAACAGTTCACTGGAGATCAAAATTTCATCTATATATTTTTCTCCAAATCATTGCAGGAATTACTGGTTAAAGTAAGTCAAGTACATCCCCTTTATTATACATTTTACACCCAGTACATTATACAACAACAAACTAAAAAATTCACGAGAATAGTTATTAGTGATTGGTCTTTAAAATTAAAAAAAAGGGTCGTCCAGTTTTGAATAAAAAATGTGTTTTATATAGAAACTAGCTGACCCGGTGAACTTCGTATCGCCTCAAAATCAATAACTCTTGTGTTAACGTATTACTTATTAGCTGATTTAAATACAGTTATTTTTTAAATTAAAATGAATGCTCAAAATGAATTAAGTTCAATAAATGTACAAAAATCAAAAGGAAATTTGATTGAAATTAATGTTATTCACGTGGGAGCAAGGCATTTGCTTTATTGAAGCGAATCGAAATGATTCGCGTAGCATTGTTGTACTACTTTCCGTTAAACTATTTGCTGGATGGGTTGCACTTGATTCGATTCCGTTCATTGAAGCACTTTGTGATATACGACATTTTTCGTTTTGTTGTCAGGTGTGAGAACGAACAAAGCTGATGGTTTGCCGACACGTGAACATGCTACGCATAATTGACCGTGAGAGAAACATTTATTTTCTAGATTCAGGCCACAAACATTCAAGAATTGGTCTCGTGATTTGTTGATCGTTATGGCGAATGCATACATACAAATGGCATATCGGTTGGGATCATCGGAATTCTCGGAATGAGAACTTCCTCATCTTTGAACTTTCCCTTCTGTAAATCACATTGCCCATGAGTTTTCTCACCACCAAACGCGTTCCGTTACATAATTTTGGTTGGTTCAGATTTATAAGCATGATGACTACCGAGCCAACCTTCAATTGTAAATTGTGCGGTGGCAAGCCAGGCAGATTCAATGAGTTCAAAAGTTTAGTTGGATAGTTGGTTGCTTCGTCTTCATTGTTACACAGTCGGTAGATTTGAATGAATGAAGTGGACCTACGATTTGATTTTGAATTGTGAAGTTTAAGTGATCCGCATCTTTGTTCTTTTCCGCAAGAATTGCTCGTTTACCAAACCAATTTTGATTTTTGTGGTTAGCAATGATATTCGGGAACACTTTGTTGATGAGCTCGTCCTTCGTTGAAACGAAATTGCAAAAATTTGGCGAAAACGAAATCAATCCGTTTGATTCGTCGACAGAAACATGGCTATTTCTGATAGATAGCAATTGCTTGGAGAAATCTTCAGCAGATGGATCGTTTAGCAATGCAACTCGCATGTTTGTCGATCAAATCAATTAATTAGAAAACCCTTTTAAACGAAAAACAAGATTTGTCACCAGATTCGAGAATTTTGTTGTCTCGTAGACTGTTTAATATATAAAATTAATAACTTGTTAGGTAGTGAATTATAATGATTGCCTGCACTATCATGTAATCCTCAAAGGCTCTACTCTCCATCCGGTTTGCAGAACAGCTTACACGACAGCACGCTGGGATTCTGCAAATTAGATAGTGGGTAGACAAAACCGCCAGGCGGTTTATTACTATTCCCTTTGTAGAGTTGTCGTACGTCGGATGTAATAATAATAATTCAGTTAAAGGTTCAACATGCTGTCCAGCAAGCTGTTCGTATGGTGAACAGGTCCATTAGGTTGAAACTTTTGGAAGTATCCTCAAATGTTCAATATGTTCACATTAACTACGGCATAGGTACCTTATTTTGCTGCTGCATGTGTATAGCTTTTTTAATCAGATCATTTCTGGGAGAAGAAGCAGATATTGTGCTTTTTTTTAATTTCCGACAGCCGAATAGCAAATTTATCGTAGGTTCATCCTGGGACCTCCCGACGATCACCCCCCCCCCTTGGCACCTGTGAGTAAATAACCCTCCATTTTGCTGTGTGTCTTCTCCTTAATTCTCGCGTGCCTACGTTTGACGCCCAGAGACGGCACGAGTAAGAGAGAGATTTGGTAGGCTCCCCCATGTGTAGATAGACAATTAGCGTACCTGTGCATAATTATTGATTGTGGATGTACCCATGGTTGTATTTACAAATCACCGACAATACAAGTAATGTTTACCCCAGACAGTGTTTTATTGCCCTGACGAGGTACGTACAGTGTTGGCTTTATTTTAGGTATTCTCACTTGTCCCATCTAGGAAACCTACAACCCTGGTGTAGAGAGATCTCACCAGCTCTGCCGGACCAAACCTGAGCTAGATCTGGTGCAGAAGGTAGGCACTTCCACCCGAGGCGCACGACAACCTATAGTCCGGTACTGTGGCCATTTTGTTATAAAATCCTTCATAAAATAGGTTTCATGTGAATAGTGGAATACAAATAATATTATTTTTATTTATTTAACGGGTAACATAATACATGTTAAAAACAAAATATAGGTAACATAAAATACAAGCGTTAACAAAATACAGGTAACAAAAAAAAAAAAAAAACAAATATAGTCAATAAAATACAGGAGTTGAAATAAAGTCGGTAAGTAGGTAATGTCTCAAATTGTTGTTCACATTAATTTATGGGATAGGTAGAAATACATAGTTGGCACATATGGCGTTTGCAGTTATATTGCAAGGAAGCTAGTCGGACAGATTAGACAGCTTCCGTGGTCGTGGGGTAAGGCTCTCGACTAGCAATCCGAAGACCACAGGTTTAAATCCGGGCAAACGCAAGTAAATTTTATTCAATTGAATTGTGTTATTATACATTTTAATATACTATTAGTTATATTTACATAACGTTCCAGAGCAGAATATACTCTCAGTATCGCTCTGGTGTTTCAGAATTGAAACGTTACTTTAAATGGCTTTGGCCGTTTTTGGTGATCAGATCTGAATATTCAGGAACTTCCCCTCTTTTCTCCTTTCCTTCAGCCTCACAAGATGCCCCGATTGGGGATGCCGTAGTCTCACTGGCTCCAGCGGTTGGGAGCAGTTGGGACTATTACGGAGACAGTGCGGTATTAGCACGTTTTTGATGTTGCGTTAACACATGAACGATGTGCAGACATATTTTTGAAATAGGTATGCATGTTTATGTGGTATTTATGTGCATTATTTATCGAGTGATCTGCAATTACAACATTGATAACAATACTCTGGAGACATTAACACAAATTAAAGACTTGGGCATCACTTTCCAATCTAATCGTTCATTTGTTAACCACATAACAAAAATCTCTAATAAGGCCTAAAAAATGTTGCGACTAGGCTAACTAGAAATTTTAACAATATTAAGTGAATAAAACTGTTATATTTTGCATATGTTAGAAGCCAACTTGAATACAATTCTCCCGTCTGGAACCCATATTATAGTATACATGTAAAAGCTGTTGAAAGAATACAAAACAAATTCTTAAGTTTTCTTAATTTTAAAATGGGTATTCCAGCAATTATGTTGAACTACAATGCTATTTTGAATGATATGAATATGCTCAAATTGTCAGACAGAAGAACTTTCACTGACTTGGTATTTCTGTATAAAATTCTAAATGATTTAGTTGACAGTCCGGTATTGCTCGAATTGATAAGCTTCCGGATTCCACTACGTAATACTAGAAGTCAGGATTTATTTCAGTGCAGTAATTCTGGAACTAACTACCATATGTATTTTTCTTTACCCAGAATACTTATGGAGGGAAACAATTATACCAAGTCAGTGGACATCTTCAATTTATCTTTAAACAAATATAAAATATTGTTACGAAGGCAGTTCGGTTATGTACAATAAATACTGTATATTTCTTACTATTCATATGTAAAATCCCCGAAAAAGGGCGTTAATAAATAAATAAATTATCTCTGATTACTGATCACGATTTTTAAAATATAATTAATGCTATTAAGTTGTTTCCAATTATACAAAGTTCTAATTTAGGTTAAGATTAACACTCCGAACACTTAAATACTTTGGCCCAAAGTATCTAATATTCGTGAAATTAACGTAAACAGAATTATTTCCTTTGAACTTGACTCGGAAACTTTCCATACTAAAGATGACGGATTTGGTTTACATCGTGTAATTGACAATTTAACATGAAAATTGGTACTCCCCTACAAAATAAACAGAAGTCTGTTGATTTTGAATTTGTTGACAGAAATAAGTATGTCAATACCTCTTCATGAGCAAGAAGTTATTTTAAATTAATTTACCTTTCAGTAGTTTATTCATTTTTACCTCGAATTTTAAAATGTAGAAGCGTCAGATTTAACCAAAAAAAATTACAAGTTAGTGTGCAGTTTACACGCTGTAGAAGTGAAACCTTCAGAAAACTAAAGTAGTCAAGAGTAGGGAGACTAGGAAACACCGCACAAAGAGGCGACCGATGAGCTACGAAGCATCGCACAAAGAAGAGACCAATTATACTTTCTCATTATCTCGCAGGCTAATTCCTATATATGCATGAGCTTGTCTCTTTTTAGTGTCGCTATTTTTCATTTCATCGAGTTTCAAATCACAACGGTGCTAAAGAAGTCTTCACTTCAAAAAATTGTAACGAGTAATCGTTAGATTTCTGACAATTAATTGAAAGTCAACATTTCGAGTAAAAATAATGTTTTTTTTTACATTAGCTTCACACAGGAAAATCATTCCCCTCGGGGCCTATGTCATCTTTGGGGATGCTGTGTAAGGTATTAAGGGTGGCTAGGAATCCGGGGGTGAGTTTGTCCAGGAGTGACGGAAGTATGAATCCATTCCTCCCCCTGTGGCGCGAGGCGATGTTCCGAGAGAGTGAGTTCGTAGAAATCAAAGTCAAAAGAAAGTCAACTATTCTTTCCCGATCCGGCCTGCCATACACCAGCTGCGGGCAGATACCGCTAAATCCCTGACAAACCTTGACGACCTCCGTAGTCCAGTGGGTAAGACTCTTCACTCACAATCCGGAGGTCACGGGTTCGAACCCGGCATGCGCAAATAAATTTTATTTGATTAATTTGTGTTATTTCACAATTAATTCATTTAAAATAATATCTAGTATATTTGCGGCATGTTCCAGAGTGGAAGATACTATCAGTATCGCCCTGGTGTAAGACCACCATTCAGAATTGAAACGTTGCTTAAAAATGGCTTTAGCCGTGTTTGGTGACCAGATCTGAATAGCCAGGTACTTCCCAACCTTCCTCTCCTCACCTCCTTCCCCTCCCCACTACCTTCAGCCTCACAACATACCCCAATTGGGGATGCCACAGTCTCACTGGCTCCAGAGGGAGCAGTTGAGATTCTTGTGCGGTATTCACTGTAAAAAAAAAAAAAAAAACTTGTATCCGGGCACCCCGGCTAAGTCACCAAACGTAGCGAAACATATATTATACAACTTGTGATTGTGCTTGTGGCCTCATACATTTTACAACTTGTTCGATGTTTAATCAACAAACGAATTCGATTGAACACGCCGTCTTTACGTTACTAAAATAGCTCAATAGCAAATGCTTTGAACTACGCCCAGTTATCTTTGTGTCACTTTACGAAATGATGCTACAAATTTTGTAAAGGCCAAACAAGCTGACATATTTATCTTATTGAAGTGGCAATGGGCGGTGTTGGCTGTTGGCAGCTGTGGGAATAGCGCCGTAATTCCAAAACACTCAGTTTAGAGTTCCCATTGAAGCAATAAGCCATTATCAGTGAATTGGGACAAAATGCGAACTTGGCTAATGTGTTTGTCTTATTATGTTCTAAACGCTTTGCTATTATGTAATGTCAGTATTAGAATTACTTTGTTAATTGAATTATCAAGTACGGTACTTGTGAGCTTTAAGATATATCTATAATTTTAAAAAATGTATTCACGTAAACCGCAGTTAAAGATTGAAAGATCTTTTCGGTAGTACCTAGATAAATTTCTATTTTGCATTATCAAAATTGTTTCTGCGACTCGTTAGCTTTTAAAATGGTCAGCTTCCTTTTTCGTTTTTCTTACTTCATTTATTTCAGATCTCTTTAAGTAATAATAATAAATGTAGATGGAACGTATTTAAATAAAAATGTAAATGGTGGTGGGAATACTTTATTTTTTACATCCAGAGAATCGCGTCGACCAATACTTTCTCTGTATTTTTAATTGACTTCTGACAAAAAACTGCATACATTTTTTATATTTTCATATTTCAAATAGTATCAACGAGTGCTTATTGGAGCACCATAAACAGTTTAGCTTTCGCTTGGCACTTTATGATAGTTCATAAAAGTCAACAAAAAGTTTAAAATAAGTTAAAAATTATTTACCTTCTTATTCTTTTATTTTATTTTCATGTTTTTAAAAATTATTTATTAAATTGAATATAATTACATCTAAAACAATATAAGATATGGGTAGTCCCACAAAGCTGTGACAGATCAGCTTGTCTGTAGGTTCAACCATTATATATTATTATATAACACACATTAGCTTAAGTTACAATATTAATACCCAATATAAGATTTGGGATAGATAAATGTGTTCTTCATTTATTTAAATAACCACTTTTTTATCAGTTTTTGGCAGGGTTCCTCATTATTTTTTAAATTAATGTTTTGATTCAATATGTTATAAATCTAAGGTATCATTGTTAAATATTACATTATTTAAAATATTTCACGGTTTTACGCAAGAATATACAAGTAGTTTTTAAAGATTTTAGTTTTTAACTGATTATAGTTTTTAAAGAAAAAACCACTTGTATATTCTAAAAAGTTTTTTCACTTTTATAACTTTTGGTATAAATTCTATGTATCTGTAGGTAATCCTCGATATCTTAAATATTATTTTATAATCTATGTAAAAGCCCCTACGGGCGAATAACAACAATAAATAAATAAATATATTCGAGCGTTCTGCTACCATACTTTTTGATATTCGTGGTATTTTTAGGCCTTTGTTTTCGGTAAATCTTGTTGTGTGACTATGCACCAATAACTTCTTATACGTGCTTTCTCCCGAATTATCTATATTTATAATGTACCAGAGAAGCCCTTAAATTGGAAGTAGGCCCTCTTACCCATACAGTAATTTTAAGTTGTAAGTTTATTATACATTTGTCCCTGATGTGATCATTATTTATTGGGTTATAACATAATGATTATAATTTGTTGTTTTTTCAATATGTGAAATTTATTAACCTATAAATGTAAATAATACAAACACTAGTTGTCAATGTCGACAAATAGCCGACAATGCGCCGTTTATCATTCCCAACAATACCAGGCTAATTTTTGCAGCCAAGACAGCAAGCTATTACTAGTAACCTAACAAGCTAGTAACTCTAGACGCATGTATTGTCTTTAACGTAGTAAGCTGGGGAGGAAGCCAGCGGGCTAGTATCTCAAGCCTGGATAATTTAATAGGGTGGGGAACCATTATTTGATTTACTTGGGCCCCGATATCCTGACTTTATGTTTACCTTCATGTGGCCGGCGAAGCTAGCAAGATCGTCTAGTGTAGTGGGTATTTCCCTGCAGTTGTGTTGTTAATTTAGTCACTGCAGTGATTCTGGCTTAAAATTTCCTGTCATAGTAAAAATCGCTCTAGCTTGTGCCAAGTCAGGAGAGTAAGTCAGGATCTTGTGAAAATAGGACGCCGCGCGCCGGTACAGTAGTTTGCTATTCTGTTTTGAAATACTTGCGTCGTGTGGCTAGGGCAATAGTGTTAAAAAAAACGATTGCCTGACGTGAAATTCTAATTGTTTTAAGATTATGCATATTTAGCGCCCTCGAGGAGATTTTTCACAAAAGCAGCGTTGTAAAAATTAACCTAATATTGTTATTATTAAATAATTGCAGTTTCATCGAAATACAATCGGAGGAATAATGATAAAATGGTGTTTAAATGATTTTGTTCAGTTTGATTATTATGATTGACCAGTCATCAGATACAAAGAGTTTTCAATCCAAAGCGATCCAAAGTTATTTCCGATTGCATTTATTAACGAAACCAGTAAAATGTTGTGTTAAATGATTTTTCCTGGTGGTGAGTTGATGCGCCATTTATGCTTTCTGTTCTGGAGGTAACAGCCGTGGGTCCGCCGCTCCTCACAACGTGGTCGAATCCGGCTGTTAGTATAGCCAGGAAGATCTTGTTGGGTCTCAATATAATGAAATAAGTTTGTGTAAATATGGGTCAAAGACCCCGATCATTACTCGGCGGGCCCATTTAATGTGAGTCAATGTTTCAAAATACATTGTCTTACTTTGATTAGATGTAAAATTAAATTTAAATATTGCTAAAACAAAAATATTATTTTAATGTACCAGGAAATAGACATTTCGTTAGAGAGGTTCCGTGTTTGTTTTGGCGCTTTTCAACTTGTCACGCTTTTAAATGGAAAATGGGAAAACACGCGATAAAGGGTAGTAGCTTTAATGACCCCTTAAAAGTTTTCAAGGAAAGATAAAACAAACATAAAGCCTCTCAATATATTATCTCAGATGCCTAGAATGTACAATAAGGTGGGTGACTACTGTAAGGGATAACATCTTATTTTGATTTGTGTAATAGTGATAAAAGGGTGTTAAATGAAGATATAAAATAACGTAATTTTTTTAGTAATATTTTGATATCATCTTCGTCCTCCGGATTGAATTTCACACAATAGAGAAAAACCTTCTCTTGTTAAATCTTTAAAAAATGTTAGATAAACCATTAAAATTGAACATTTTTCCTTAAAACACGAAATCGAAGGAATATTGTGAATGATTTAATAAAAAAAATATAATTCACATTATTTCAAGGTAGTGTATTCAAATATCAGCAAAATCCTACTTACTTTAAAATTTCGGCATTATTCTGTGAGACTCAAACTTGGGACTTTTTGTAAATGATTTCGTAAATATATACTACATTTAGTATGCAAGATAACAAAAAATATGGTTTAAATAAACCCTTAAAATGAAAATTTTCATAACTTGTAAATGAATCCGAAGGAAAAAGACCGTATCAGAAATTTGAATTTTTTTAATTTGGCACCCTTTTATCGCTCTTAGAATTTAAAAATAACATTTTTTTTAAATAGCCCACCTAAATGTAATACTTGAAAAAGAATTTCGAAATGTTTCCCGTGAAATAATTATAATGTAGGTTTATATATTTGAAATCGGTAAACTTTCGAAAAACGAATATTTTTAGAACCAAACCTTTTGATTCACCTTTCTTAGTTACTAAAGACAAATATATGCAAACGGGGTAAAGGAAAACACTGAAAACACTAAAATTTTCAATTAAATAAAATGAAAATTCGCTTTCGTCGAATGATACGTCGGCTATTTACAATAATTTCTGTCAATTTGTTACGTTTGTAATCCTGTTACTGGAGATCATATCGATAGGCGATAGATCGTAGCCGACTTCTTATTTAAAAAAAAAACAAAAAGATGTTATTATCATGTAATCTATGCTTAGTAAGTTAAGAGCAGTTAAAAAGACTATGAGAATTTCATAGACTTTTTAACTGCCTTTTTAATGTATTGACTGTATGTCTATCTAGGTTTGTCAATATGTACATTGATTTTAGCCAAAAGTATTATCATTATTTATTTTTGGGGTGTTATGCCGCGATGCGCAATTTGGCCAACGTTTTGGACACCGTTACAGTGTCCATCACATCCACCCTACGTAACACCCCAAAAATAAGTAACGATAACGTATTTTGCAAACTTACGAGTTTTCGCAAGCTAAGTCAAGTATAAAATAAAGATTTTTATGTAGATATTGGAAAGAATTATTATTTTTAAAGTTTGCAAATAGACGTTTCCTTTTTATATATACTTTATCGGATGTCGCACTGTCTCCCAATATTCCGGAATAAATACATAAATATTATTATAATATATATTTTTATTTGTAATAAGTAAATTGGACGTATGTATATATATACAGTATTAATACTCAGTAAACATAAGACACGAGAAGAATATTTGAAATATATTTCAGGGAAAACCTTGCCCCATTGTCGTCGAAAAGAAATTTCCCCGGGGAAGTAATTACTCTATAAAAAATACAGGTCGTAATTGTTTTTACGGTTGACATAACATCATTTACCTATACATAAGCCTGAAACAAGGAAAATATCCGGTTGATACGAACATTTTCTTTACGGAATTTCGATAACTTGTTTCAGAATATCGTTATTTGATTTTCGTACTCTGATGTAATAATATTTTCTTTTTCAAGAACTCCGATGTCAAAATAATTGGGCCTTTTCTGTATTCAGTATTCCAATTGTTTTCTTTTTACTTTTGACGATGCGCCACGTGTACGTTTTTTAGCATCATCTTCTTTTGAATCAGGTTTTTCTGTTGTAAGTCCTATCAAAACATTTTTCTCGTCGTCTGATTGAATCATTTTATCGCGTATCTTTCTGTTTTTTTTTTACCTCGCTGTCCAACGCAATTTCGAAATAGTCGTCTAACTTCTGCCTTTTGTGTACTTTTTAATTACCAAACCTAAAATTAAGCGTGGTTTTTAAAAAAAGTAGGGATCTCTTCCAATAATGTATTGATAAACAATATCAGTTTATACAAGGGCGGATCGAGGATTTTTTTTCTGGGGGGGGGGGGGGGGCACAAGGGGTGGATGAGCAAAAAAATCAACAATTACTGTTAGGATTTTTTTCTGGGGGGGGGGGGGGCCCAAGGGGCGGAAGGGCAAAAAAATTAACAATTACTGTTAGAAATAAACCTGAAGTATCATTCTTCAAGTTTATTAAAGAAGTATCATACTTCAAGTTTATTTATACAAGTTCAAGTATGTTTAGGAAGGTTTATTATGAAAGTGTCAAAACAATAGAAAAATTAAATGATTAATAAAGACAGTTTTTGCTTCGAAGTATGTACCATGATGGAATCTCCACAGTACACAAAAATTCCATCTGGGGGGGGGGGGAGCATGGGGGCACGCCCTTGAGTTTATACATAGTAAGCAATAGTTTTTTTCTGAAGTCTTTGGAATTTCTGAGAGTTAGACTTTTTGAATTTATAAGACCGGTCAGTGATTGAGTTGGCATCGCGTTTAGGTCCCACCCATGCGTCATTTGTTCAATTCCTCGGATGGCTAAGTTTTTCAACAAGATGCAAGCAACATATTCCGCTTACTATAGTGGTGCCTAATAGGAGAATTTCAAATATTGCAAAGTTATTACATAAATTAATAATAAAATTTTCAATTTGGTACGAGGGTATAGATACGGCCACCCCGGGAACCATTTATGGATATTCCACTTCTGCCCAAGTTCAGGGCAAGTGATTCAATCGATTTAGGCCCAAATTTGGACCGCTTTTTTTTCAGCGATTTGATATTGGTCTAAAAATGAACCACATTTAACGAACCCACAAATATGAGATAAACGGTAAAATCTAGGTGGATTGATTAGCCTTAAACCGCAGTAATCAGTTTATATGTTTCCATATAATGATATTAATTTATAATTTAAAAAAAAAAATTATTTTACTTAGATATACTAAGATATGTTTACACTTACGAGTACTAGACTCCAATTCAAACAACTATCCTCCGTTGGTCACCATGATACAGGCAGCTGCCTAGTATGGTGACCTAATGTATCTCCTGAAGTAAATTTATTATGTATGTAACATGTACTTATAAATAAATAAATAAATAAATATTAATAGTTTGAGAAATGATATTAATGAAATCCAAAACTGAACACCAATCGCTGGAGTTGTTAGAAATGTGATGAAATACGCTTTCAAATTTTACATATTCAAAAAAAGAAATAATTTTAAAATATTAAAATTTAGACTTCAAACATTAAAAATGGCTTAACTGGTGTTTTTTTAACTAAAATCATTGTTAACGAAAAAAAAAACACAAATATATTTTATTAGGTAAATGTATCATAAACATTACAGTCATATAATTTTTTTTTAATTGCAGCTGGAAATGTTAGTTTCATAAAGGCGTACATTTCAAGTATTTTGTGGTTAACTTTTATTCTTTCCAACATCGTTTAGATCATATTTCTAACCATGATAGAAATTGAGACACAACGATTTCTATAAGACATACATTAAAGCGAACAATTTAGCCTGAGGGTCTAAAGTCTAAACAATTTTGGAAAAAAAAAAAATTATGTGATTAAAATTCGACATAATAATTAAAAATAAACAATATTGAAATACGGTTCAATTGGAAAATAATGTAAAATTTTCTAATTGTACAAAATATTTCCCGAATTTTCAAACTGATAAAATGATAGGTGTGATATTAAGGAGAAGAAGTTAAAAAATATTATATCAGATAATTTTATTGTGACGGTTGAATGATGTGGTAGAATGCTGTGAAATATTGCAAAATTTGGTTAAGACGACAATTTACCCGAAAATATATTCAGAATCTTAACGACGTAAGTAAAGAAGCCATGTATAGAAATTGCGACTCGCGACCCGTGTAATGGACGGACCTACTGTCGAATTTGTCCTATCAAAGAAAATAAGAAGAAAAATAATGTGGGAATCTTAACGACCTGGAGCCTGAGCCTGGAGATTCGAAATTTCCGCCGCATTCTTTTTAATTAATTCTGAAGAACGTGTTACAAATATTAAAGATGTTTCTAAATGTAACCCCCTCGAAGTTTTTAATTCATCGGTTACGTTATATGTACTTTGTGTAGGCGTGATATGAGAGATCTTGCAGATCTTAATAAAACACGCGTGGACGATTTAAGCACGTGCTAACTATCGGAGCTGTCTGTGATTTAGGAAAGCGAGCAGGAACATCCATCACCTTTTATACACTTTTTCTGCCATCTTGCTCTTGCATATTTAAAAGGCAGGAGTACCAACAAACCATTCTCACAGGCTAGAAAAATAAAATCTGGTGCTTACCGCTAACTTAATGGTTGAAAAACGGGTTATAAATTTAGTTTCAAAATCGTTGTACGTAAAATATATTAATGATGGGTTTTATTTTTATTAATCTTAAAGTTAAAGAACTGACTTCCCAGGGATCTGTATGAATAAAAAAAGTTATTATAGTTACCAATTCAGCGAAAATGATTAGAACAACACATTTGAAATCATTATGACTGCCTCGACGTAAACCTGACTGTTGAAATGTTCTATAAGCAGCTCAATAATATTTTCTACTTTTCTTTAAAAAAAGATCCACATGTATGCTCAGAGATGATAAACAATATCGAAAATGGTTTACTGGAGAGATCATTCATCATATACGAGAGAAAAATAAAATGCACTATCTTTGGAAAAAAACTAAATCCGAACATGCCTTAACAATCTTTAAAAAATCTCAAAAATTGTTCAAACAATTAATTGGTCAGGCCTATACTGAATTTACACGTGAGGCGGAGAATAGTATTATAACAGACCCCACTCGATTTTGGTCTTACACGAACGATAAACGTCGCGACTGTGATAAACTTAATCACATGAATTTTAATGAAAATCAATACAATGGATATTCTGAAATCGCAGAAGGTTTCGCAAATTATTTTCAGTCAGTATACAGCGACAATGTTCCCAAACTTGACATTTACTCTATAGCTTCTTCATCGAACAATGCTTTACATGTACAAATTCACGAAATTAACGATGATAATATTTTATTTTTTATTTTAACTTTATGAGTAAAACCTCAAATTGTAATATTTAATTAAATGAAGACAATATAAGCGAAAATCAATCGAAAATCTGGAAACAGAAAAATCAGAAAAAGATATTGACACCTCTGGGTCTTGAACCCAGGACCTCTTGCTTTCCAGGCAAACGCGCTAACCACTGCGCCACGGTGCCGATGATATTGTTGCCGCTTTCCACAAGCTAAAACCAAAATTCTCCGTCGGCCCAGATTTTATACGAACAATCATTCTCAAAAGATACTCAAATTATTTAATTCAACCTCTAAAGCACTTTTTTAACCTTTCACTTCATAATAATATCTTTCCTGAAATGTGGAAACTAACAAAAGTCACACCTTTGCACAAAAAAGGCAAAAAGTCGGCAATCGATAATTACAGACCTGTAGCTATCTTATCAGCACCCGCAAAACTTTTAAAATCCATAATTTACTGATAAATATATAATCAAACAAAACATACGCTTATCGAAAATCAGCATGGATTTCGTCCCACTCTATCACCCTCAACAAACCTAATTAATCTCACCACCTATATAAATAATTCATTTGAAAATTTTGTACATGTCGATGTGATTTATACAGACTTCGAAAAAGCATTTGACAAAATCGACCATGATATTTTATTAAAAAAATTGAGTGACCTCGGATTCTCTCAGGTTTTTCTCGCTTTTGTAGCTAGCTATTTACTCAATCGTCGTCAGTATGTCAGTTACGGACACCAGTTTTCTCACGAATACAAAACTAACTCCGAGATTCCCCAGGGATCGAATCTAGGACCCCTCTTCTTTCTTTTATTCATTAATGATATAGGCAAGACCATTAACCGCTCAAAATATCTCCTCTTCGCTGACGATATTAAACTTTTCAGAGCTATTAAAAGTCATATAGATTCCATTCTTCTGCGGAAAGATCTTGATTCTCTTGTCAAATGGTCGGAACTGAATAACTTACCACTCAGCATCCAGAAATGCAGTGTCGTCACATTTAAAAGATCACAAGATACATTTTTATTCCCATACCATATAAATAAAATTATACTAACACGCCAAAACGAGATTTGAGACCTTGGCGTGATTTTTGAAGCAAATCTCTCTTTCAAATCTCACATATCAGACATTTGTCTCCCGCGCCAACAAAATGCTCGGATTTGTTCTTCGTAATGCGAGATAATTTACTAATGGAATTGCAATAAGAAGAACATATGAAGCACTTGTCCGCAGCATCCTGGAATACAGCTCCATTATTTGGGCACCCTCTGAACAAAACCCTATCCTAGAAATAGAAAAAGTACAAAAAAGGTTTATGCGTTACCTGTATATGAGGAAAAATACATACTACCCCTTCATGTATCCACCGTTGTTCTTAACAGGAATGCTCGATCTTAATACCTTAGAAGCCCGCCGAAAAATATTTTTGGGGAAACATTTTTTTAAGCTGATCTCCGGTACTGTACTGAATCCACATATGTTGAAGGAGATTAACCTATATGTCTCTAAAGCGTATACTCGTGAGAGATCCCACACACCTTTTTATGCTCCGAAAGCGAGAACTTCTTCCTTTCAGAATGCCCCATTAAATAGAGCAATTCAACTGCTTAACGATTCTGCATTGAGCATTGACATCTTCAATGTTACCTATAGAGAGTTCAGTAACTATCTTTTGATATACGTCTCAACATAGTGAAACTGCCCCCTTGGCCTTTTTTCTCTTATATTTTGAAATCTTCTCCGTAATATTTTGGTGCATAACTGTTTTATGGAGAACCTGAAAAAATAAATAAATAAATAAAATGTGAGTTTTGAGCGAACAAAAATTATCAGGGTTGTGGACCGCTACTGTACCACTGAGTTTTCGTCTCATTTCCACGTAGAACCTCCTCAAGGGGGCGAGTTATAGCACTGAATCAAATAATCATTTACTGCCAGCCCCCATACTCCCATACTGGCTAGTTGTCTCGATATATTTGCACAACCGATCATAGTCGGTTTACCTAGGCTAAGCCAATTACTGAACATACATGGATTTGAACCGTCCAGCCTTGTTATATTATCCAAGGCAAATAATATATTTCATGGTAAACGGAAATTGACCTTATTTTTTAATGTTATTTGGCCAATATCATGAGCTAGATTATTACTGGAAACTAGATGTATACCGAACGTCCAGCTGATTAGTCAGACATCTCCAAAAAATTAAATTCAGGAGTAAAGTTAGGGAGATGAACTAAAAAGACGTACGTACACATATTATAGGTATTATAAAGTTCCCCGATACTAATTTAATGAAAATACAAAATACGATTTTTTACGGTCTAGCGAGTTCTGGTTTCACTAGTTCTACCGAGGCATCGTACCTAATGTTTTCATTGTAGTATCTTCGATCTCTTTCATTTTGATACAAGGCACATGGGAAGGAAGAGGATGATCATCGTTGACGTGCGTACGAGCACTCGCTGGGACCTGTACACCAGTCATCATAATTAAATATTTACCCCTTTACTAATAAACGTGTTCTAAATTTTACACAACTGTTACATTTATGTGTCCATTTATTACATCCATTAATGTAGTAAATGGACAAACAACGATTTATTACATTAATGGATGTTTTATGTTTACCTGTTGATGTTGGATGGTATTTAATATTATATGAAAAATTTAAAACATGTCATCAGTAAGGTTGTAAATGTATTTATTTTATTAAATGAAGACAATATTAACGAAACTCAATCGAAAATCTGTAGACAGAAAATCAGAAAAAGTTATTGGCTCCACTGGGACTCGAACCCAGGACCTTTTGCTTACATGGCAAGTGCTCTACCAACTGAGCTACGGAACCCATATCAAATTTGGTCACTTTCATCATACTTCGACTTAGAAGTACCAACATTATCTTAATTTTCTTAACGCACATATTATTGGCTGCTGTCTTAATAATAATAATATCTTTTACACATAAAGTTAAATATTAAAAATAAGTATTTATGGTAGAAGTTTTTGTGGTAGAAGCCGTTTTCACGGTATTCACATTCACATATTGAAGTCAAGCACATAAACGATTTCAAATACCTATACTGCTAAGATAAGTAAAATTACTGTGTATTCCTTGAGTTTCTAAAGGAAGAGATCCTGTGTTTTTACTTACCGCGACCTTAATAAGTACCTTTAAAACAATGTTTTTATAATTTATTTTAATTTTAGAAAAATTAAACAATACAACTTTGTATAAACCACTTATATAATGTGCAAATCCGACCGGAATATATAAACTCAAATGCAATGATTGTCCCTTATTTTATATTGGAAAAACAACTCGTAATTTTGAAATCAGAATCAAAGAACATTTAAGGTGTCTTTGTCTTTAAGGTGTCTTAATAATAATTTTTCTGAGTTCGCTAACCATATCATTGAAAATAACCATAGTTTTGAAAAAAACACAGGGATAAATATTCTTCATATTAATCATAAAGGAAAACGTTAAGATAACTTAGAAGCTTTGGAAATTAAAAAAAACCCTTAAAAATAATGAATCTATTATCAACAAACAAAAAATACTGTCATATATCCCAATCATGGATTTGTTCCCCTACCCACCCACTCTACACTAATACCTACCCACCCAATCTACATTATTAACTAGCGACGGCTCCACCCCTACCATAATAAAACATTGTTCTAAACTGTCAAATTAGTATAAGCTTTCCCTGGCGAAAGAACGTTTGTTCCGAAACCGGTCGGATTTGCACATTATATAAGTGGTTCATACAAAGTTGTATTGTTTCATTTTTCTATAATGGATAACCACAAAGTAATAGCTACATTCAAAAATATATTTTAATTTTGTCTATGCCTTCTGCAATTGCGCCTTCTGGTCTGTGCCTTCTGTCTTTCTAAAATGAGAAACTGAAACTGAAATCTACAAACCCTATTTCTCTTACCTTAGTCACTTTGGTAGACGGGACATCTTGAAAAACTTGTTAATTATTATTTCATTATGGTAAAATGCCAAATTTTGGTCGTTTTTATAAACTTCTTCAATGGAATAATTCACCAATAATAAGGGCGGTCCCTTTATCTATGAATGACTGAATTTCTGAATAAGTCTGCTCCTAGAATAAGCAATTATACGTCGATTTTTTCCTCCCCAATAATCACAGCAAGGCGGCTTGGCAGGGACGAGAGCGGTTTGTCTTGCGGTAGGTGCTGGGTGCCGGGAGCCTAGTACCGGCTGTTCCCTGTTCGATATCGGGGGTAGTGGCGTATGTAATTACTCGAGCGAGCTGGAAGCGTCAAAGAGATCGATCACAAGTTCTTGTGATAAGGAAAGCCTGCCGAGTTGTGAAATCAAGAAGAATAAACTCAATTCGTGTGAATTGAAGTGGTGAGTAATACGGGAATCGAGTTCTGCGTTAGTTCCGTGGAAAAATTTGAAACACTTCGATTATTTCTGATGTGTTTGTATTTTTTCGTGTAACGAGCAAGACAAACGATGGAAAATTGTAACCTTATAAAGTTTTAGGTCTAGCAGTGCGACAATTGTAGCGAATTTTTCTGAATTGGCAACTCTGCAAGAAAATTTTTCTTCCTTTTCAAGGTTAACATTTCCAGTATTGGCACTTATAACCTGAACATGTATTTTTTCTTTTTCGAGTAAAACTTCTTTACGCACGCTTGACTTGGGGAGTAAGCTGGCCAATGCGTAACGAGAACGTTACGAAAAGCGAGGCGAACGGTAGTTGAGAGGGAGATATAAGTTAGTTAAGATAGAAATCGAGAGAGTTACGTTTCGTATATTACTGTAGGGGCAAGAGAGAGAGGTGCGGGCACACATTTTCATTCTCTCTTTCTCTCATAGCCAGTTACGTTACGTATATTTAAGACGCAGTGCAGGCCTTTTGTCTGTATCACACTGTAGGAGCAAGAGAGAGCAGTGCATTTTCTTTCTCTCTTCCTATCATATAGATGGAGCTAAAGAAGTTTTACTTCAGTCGTGAGGTCTAAAGCACACTCGTTTTTTTTCTTTATTCTTTATTCGTGAAATAATTTTTGTTTACAGTTTTCACAGGCTTTTTGACTACCACGCTAGGCATATAGTGCAATTTTGTCATAAATTTTTGCAAGTGGGGGAACCGGGAAATCTTGAAAAACATTTATAGTTGGATAGTAATAGGGCTTTTTTAGGATGATTTTTATTAATATTTTTTGAATTGTTTCCAATGGGAGAAGGGTTGCTTTGTATGCACCCCCCCAAGCCACGATTCCATATTGTAGTACATATACCCGTATTATGTATGAATTCTTCCTATAATTAACCCTCCGATGAGCGAAATCGTTTAATTACTTCCCCAAAGTCGGCCGGTGAACGAAAAGAGCATAGAAACAGCTTGATGCCGTATAGTTTGAAGTGGATTTTTTTTTCAAAACCGACTTGTAAAAATTCTACTAGATATGTGTAGGCCTAGCAAATATTTTGCAGGTATTAGGTGCGCGTTCTCGTGATTGGATGCTTATTAGAACGTGCGTTATTTGTTTTTGTCGCGTATAAAATTGAATGACTAAAATGTCTGCCAAATTTGACAGTTTGGCAGAGACGTTCGTTCGTAGACACGCTGACCCAACAGTTGGCAATTCCACACATGGAAGAACATGCCACCAATCCAAAGGCAAGCGCATACCTGCATATCAAACTAGATAATATGACTGTTTTCAATGTCCTAGTAAGTATTCAAAATATACACAAGTATCTCATAAATAATAATACAAATCATATTTTTTAAACTAATGAAATTATATATTAGGTCTCCACATACATTGCTGTACCAATTACCGCCTTCCGGACATCGCAAATTGGAGTGTGCATGTACAATGATAACTAACTTTTTTAAAAGGCAGAGTTTAATTATTAGCCTGAAATTGACTGCCAGAATTTGGAGCTTTCCTTAAAACTCACCTTTTTTAGACAGTCCTAACTGTCAAAAACCTTTCACCTTCAACTTCACCGACCGCGACATTGTAAAACAACTAATTGGGTAAAAACGTAAGCAAATAAGAGCTAGTAGACTTTTTAAGGTCATTTCATAAAAATTCTCCAGTCCTAAAGAGTCTTAAATTTTCCAATCGTTCAAAATAAATATATACTTTATTTTGCCACTAATCTTTCTTTTCATAAATATAATAAAAACAGTAATGGCAGATAGCTAATCTACAAAGATGTACAAAGGTGCTAAATCGTATCTACTCTAATTTAAACTTTCTAATAAAAGTGTATTTATCTATTGTGGCCTGCCAGATAAGTATTTTTTCCGAATATATTTGTAATAATAATAAAATTAGATTGAGCCTAAGTATTCATGACATATTGTACAGCGCCCTTTAGGTGATTTTTTACGAAAACGTCGTTTACAATTTATCCAATAATTATTATTAATATTGCACTTACCAAGTTGTAACCCGATGCTTTGGACAACTCAACAACTAAACGAGCATATAACCATTATTTGAATATTGATCATAGTAGGGATACACATTAATAAAAAATATCTGTGTTTCCCCTGTCCGTGATATGTATATTCAAAGGATCTGAATCGCCATTAGGTTTGATGATGTTCTGAAAAGTAGGAATGTTAAGGATGCGGCTACGGGAGGTAATTTGTATATGCGAGCCTTAAAGAGATACAAAGACTTATTTGAACTTTGGGTAATATCGAAAAGCTGATATTCAAATCAGGCTGATATGAAAAGCAAAGCAAAACTTTCATGGCATTTCCCCACAGGAGAAGGCAAAAATGATTAAAACTCACAAAAATTGCGTTTCGTGTTACACAATACATCCACATTATTCCGAAAGCTCTTGGAAAATTTTCAATCTGCATTTGTTCGCGAAGTTGATTTTGGTTCGAGGAATTCAGAAACTTGAAAATGGGCCTACCCTCTTGGTTGTCCTTTAGAACTCTACATCCTGATTATCGCTTCACTTAAACTTCACGGTGGAATTAGGATTGGTCTCCCTGCCCTTAACACGACGATGCATCTTTTGCTTTTGAGCGGCTTTAATAGAACTGCTACAGGCACTATTTATTTTCCTTGTGACAAAGGAATCGGGTAGGGGGTAGGTAGGTGATATCTACTAATGCAATGAACACCTAGTTTCATCCACTGCTTTTATTCAATGTATTGTACACGCTCGTCGGTTCCTACTCTTAAAATGATCCGACTCGTGCGTTTACTTGACTTTATCGAGCATTCTCTTCCTGGAGCATCCTCGACTTTTATATGCAGGTCCAGCATCCGGTACACCAATATTCCAGGCTGCCTTAATATTGTCATTCATCAATACATCTGTTTCCAAATTATTTCAGTATATTACAACCATTCAAAGTACCTAACTTTCTCAAATCGAAGGATATTGATCGAATTCAAATAAACGCATTTTGCGTTTGTAATAAACTGATCAAAAACAATAAAATTACCCGTATTTTACAAAGACCTGAACTATCAACAATGTTGATGCTGTGCACCCTATCTGATCACAGCAAATTGAATTGTGTGTAATTGACAGGAAAATTTTAAATAAAAGAAAATGATTTACGTGACATTAAAGCAATTTCCATACATTTAACAAAATATTGATCAAAGTATTTTATTTATTTATTTATTTATTTACGGACTTACGTCCAATTTAAAACAAAGTATCACGAAGTATAGAAATGAACAATGTAAGGATTCGGATGGTACATGAAAGCAAAGACAAACAGTGAAAATAGAAGAAAAATAAGTGTCAAGTCACGTCAAGACCTTGCAAAAATTAGGGTGAATATTACATATCTTCATTTGTTTAAAGAGCGACAGAAATCATTTAAGCTAATACCAAAAAAATCAAGGTCTTGACGTGAGTTGACCAGTCTACACATTCTGGACAGTGGTGAGTTATAACCATAGTTAGTCGAGTGCTGATTGAGGAAAAGCAGGTCTTTATTTCTGAGTCTACGAGAAGGTATATTAAATGTGATGAGTTGTAGTAATGTAGGCGAGTCGACTAAACAGTTAATAATTTTGAAGAAACAAATGAGATCAGATTTTATCCGACGTAGTATGTAGTTTTTGTGTCTTTTTTTTGCAAACAGTATTTTCGAACTAATTTTCGAACTGGTTAACTGAAGTAAAAGATTTTTCTGAATTCATCGACAATTTTTTTTTTAGTTTAATTCGAAGTAAAAAAAGTTTTTATATTATTAACAAACAGAATCAACTTCTCCTTTGATCTTTTTATTTACTTTGAATCACAAACCCATTTAAAAATAAAAATGGTTTTGCAGTATTTAAAACTGTGCTTTCCGAAATTTGTTTCTTAAGAATTTTGATTGCAATATTAACAAAACGAAGTTTAAAAAAAAATACGTTATAAATTTTTACATTTATTTTGATTTCATTTTACCACGAAATTCTAATGTGTTTGTTAGAAAAGTGTGATGTAACGATGTATATGTTTAATTAATTTTACTTAGATAAAGGATTAGGGCGTTGCTCATTCTTAGTTACAAATTACGCCATAAAAATATGAAAGAAGCTTAAAAAGGAACAATTTTTGCAATTTCTCATAATTTATGACATTTTTTTACAGGGACAAAAGGCAGCTCACCCCCAAGAAAATTTGGTCCCACCCGTTCGGACTAATTGTCTACCCTAAGCGATTATTTACTCTGACTTTAATGGCCCCTTCAAAGAATTATTCTTTATTGTTTATGACAACAGTACTCGATTGTTGGCTCCTGGAAATTACTTGAAAACACTTAGACAACAAGATGAAAAGATCAATTTTATCTTAAGTCTGCCGGGTAGGATGTTGCGTTTAAAGAAGTGTTGTTGAATTCAATAGTTTATTAAATGTTTATTTTGTCAATTGTGTATATCTGAAACCAGGGCATGATGTAAAAGGTTAGTCTACAATTCCATAATAAAAGACAGAAAGAAAGATATATAATTAAGATTTATTGAATCAACTTTTACATTTATTATGGCTAAATTATAGATTGAACAATACTCCAAAATATTTAACTATTTATCTCAAGGGTGGACGGAATTACTACGTAAAATTCCGACAAACAAATGAAATTGATGAAATGTGGCCATGATTATAAAATGATTTTAAGCGCGCTATTTCTTTTAGATATCCAATGCAAAAGTAGAAATAAACGAGTATCACATTCACCACTAAAAATTACACATCTACCGGATCTGCTGGATCTGCCGGATCTGCCGGATCTGCCCTGATAATGGACACTGCAACGCTGTCCGAAACAATAGCTAAAGAAGGTAGCGCAAAACGGCATAACACCCCAAAAACAAATAATCAAAAAGAGAATCAAATTGTATGATTATTCTGGTGTCATCGATGCGTGTTCTCTAAAGGCCAATTCCTAGATCGATTCTTCGGGCCTTCTCCATACAAACGGTTTGTCATCAACTTAACCACGGAAAAACGAACCCGATTTTTTGTATAGGAAGTTCAATGCCATTTAACTATTTGGCACTTGACCTACTCCGTTATCTCATTAGCCGATTATATTATTTAAACAAATAAAAAAGCTCGTAAGCAGAAACATGTTAAAGAATTTAGAAAAATTAAAAACTCAAGGATACGTCTTTAAATACTTTTATTTTCAGAAAGACAATCGATAATAACACTTCAGTTCCGCCGATGAATTGAATAAATGATCTGTAAAGAAATATCAAACGTTACATAACCTCAAATTGATTAACCGATAAATTAAATGTTAAAGTTTTATATAACTAACTCATTTCTTGACAAATTGTTTACACATTTTAACCACCTTTCACCTCTGGAATTCAATGATCAATGATTTTTCGATTAAAAATTTACAGGATTTGGAAACATAAATAAACACGTTAAGTTGTACGAAGTGCGAGGTTTAATCAAAATTCCATCAATTCAGAATGGTGGTTTTACACCAGGCCGATACTGAAAGTATTTTCGAACCTGGAATGTGCCGCATATATACCTCATATTATTTTTAATGATTAAATTGTAAAAGCACAATTCAATAAAATAAAACTTATTTGCACACGAAGGACTTTGAACCGGCGACCTACATATCGCTAGTTGAGAGCTTTGCCACTCGACCACGGAGGCCGTCTGTAGTAGGATTTTTGATTTCGCAGTTAGACAAGTGATATTTTATAAATAATTAAACATGGCGCTAATCGCTCTCATCTTTTTAAAATTCAGATTGTACTTTCTGTGGTCTAGAATCAGAAAATTGGAACACATATCTTTTAGTTGTCCTTCTCAAAAAAATATCCTCTATTCTATCAAGCCTTATCTAAAGTTGTATCCCGTCCGTTCTTCTTCTGAAGTCCGAACTCGGCTCCAATTTAATCACTTAAATTAAATTAATACATAAATTCGCCCTCCCTCTCTCCACAATTTGAAATGATGACCTTGAGTACCCTTGAAAGGTGAATGCCAGAACATTGGGAAAAAATTAAAACACCACGCTCACGTATAAATAAATGAATAAAAACAGTTTAATTCCCGCACGAACTTGAGTACCTGATGATGTGCGTTTTTTGTGTCGAGTCGTAAGTACCTACGGGTATAAAAAAAAGTTATGGCCTACCCAGGTAAAAAGAACGCAAATTAAGTTATCAAAAAAAATTTGGCAGATTTTTTCTCTTGTCTACTAAACCCAAACACCGTAAAAAGGTCAATTGTAAGCAAACACGTCGAGACCATTACGAAATGTCAACAATTCACATTGTAAACCTTGCTTGTTTAATATGTAAAATAAATGTTTTCGCAGGTATTTTGGAAATTAACACTTTAGCTAGCTTAAATTTGATATTTAAAAAAATTTAATACACGGATGTAAAAAATGACACAATGTACGTTATTAAATCTAAATATTTAATTCCCGAAGGATTTTAAATTTATTTTTTTGTGGTACCTCCCAAGAGTACTCCTGTATGTAAAGCATAAAGACAATGAAACTATATCTCCACCCAGTTGGGCAGCGTTGTAAAGCCGGTTAAGGTAGGGGCTGTAGGAAGCATTTATTAAGAGCGTTTAACCAGCCAGCGGCCGAAAATCCACATTTCGTCGAAAGTTGTTCTTACGATCATACAGGGCGGTTCCAATGAGAAAGATTAATTATTCTCCGTACCGGCTTTTTGAAATTATAACTCAATATCGATTTTATTTCATTCCAAATTTGATGTAATTTATTCCTAGATTCAAAAGTGCTGAAAGGCGTGATGATAAAACTATTAAATTATATACTATTTGTATCTATTTTTTTATTGTTAGTATTTACCATTTTTTAATAATGTCTAAGTTAAATAAGAAAGGAAAAATCATGTGAAATATATTGGTTTGTAAGTGCGCAAATAAATACACAAACGGACCAGTTTTCGTCAAGAAACAGATGTACGTTTGTATTTTTAATGATTTTATTTAAACTAAAATAAAAATTCCTAAACATGTGTTTGCAAGATAATATATTGATTTATTTTACTGCTTTATTATATGATATGAAATGGGTGTGGTATAATACAAAATCTTTTTTGAAAATTTAACAAATCTGCCAACGACCTATGGTATATATAACCTTATTATACTAAAAATAAACATTTTTTCTCAAAATTTAAAACATGCGAATGCTAGATAAAAAAAAAACAATCTTTCGAAATTCATTTATATTTTTTTTTGTGAAAGAGAGTCAATACGTCTAAAATCGGATTTAAAAGTGACATGAACAGGGTTTTAGCAGCTGATCACAAGTGATAAACGTAGATAGAAAAGCGGCCGACTTTAAATTGAGTGTTTTAAGAAAAGTATGATATTTAGCTCTAGAAAGTAATAATTTAAAACTCGGTTTCCTTGAACTTCTTCCTGAAAAAAAAACTTCTTTATAAAATGTTTGGAATAAGAAATAAATTTGTTAATACAAGAAATATGGACATCTATTTTCTTGTTTCGTAGGAAGGGATGTGTTCCCTCAATGTTATTAATATGAATTTTGTAAGAAGGGACCAAACTACCGGGTTGTTCTCAATTATTATTATTCAATTAATTTTCGCCTGGTTTTAGTAGTACTGAACAAGTTTTAGTAGCACTTTTGGATAATGATTGCTTTTGATTCGCTTTTGTCCAACTCCAGCTACGTATAGATTATTATTATATCGATAGGCAAGAGTTAAAGTGTGGTAACTACAAAATGTCAATTGTTGGGAAAACGCGAAAAAAAAATCACAATTGAATATAGGTAGGTAAGAAATGTTAGTTTTATTATTACTTAATGCATTTTTTATTAAAGTATATTAACTAGTTATCTAAAATCAACGATTTTTTTCTATCATCGCTATGATAATTAATAAAAAAATGGCAAGGGTACTACTTTATGACGTCGAATACGATATTTTACTGGTATTAAAGAAGATATGGTGTAAAACCTTCGATTTGTTGTATTAGAAAGGAAGCATTTTTTAAATAAATTTATAGTAGGTACGTTATTCATATTTAGTTTTCACACTCAGAATAAAAATAAAAATTATATAATTGCTGATTATTTCATTTAACATTCAATCCCACATTCGGTCTCCTCCGTTGATGCATTGTAAAATGGATGATTTATTAACCTTATTAAACCTGTGGCGGTCGAACAAGGACACCGATCTGCAGTCTCACGGTAATCCGATTGGTCCCCCATGCACCAATAGGAATCAAGCCTTATCTCAAGTCACTCTCTCACGCTACAAAGATCATCGAGATCATTCTACCTTAAACTCCCGGATAATAAATACATTGCTTGTAATTCGTACTTGTTCACTTTCCACTCTCCACTCTCTTACACAATTATTCACATTTAAATATTAAATTATGGTTCTTTATGTTCGTTTGTAATTTGTTAAATAAATCTGTAAGTATTGTAAATACGATCTACTTATTTTATTTACCACACATCAATCACACGTAAACAATAACCCCATAAACCAGATGACCAAAGTGATACCAAGTTCTTAAGTTTATTTAATTAAATGAAGACAATATTAGCGAAACTTGATCGAAAATGTGGAGACAGAAAAATCAGAAAAAGATATTGGCTCCGCTGGGACTCGAACCCTCGAGTCCCAGCGGAGCCTATATCTTTTTCTGATTTTTCTGTCTCCAGATTTTCGATTGAGTTTCGCTAATATTGTCTTCATTTAATTAAATATTATAATTGGAGATTTTACTCATAAAGTTTAAAAAATTTAAGTATATATATAAATTCTAAAGTTTATTTTATAGTCAAGTCAGATTGGTATTTCGGCTGTAAACAAAAGTTTGTGGAACTAACATTATGCCCACGATACTGCAACCTTTTAAATACGACGTCTTTTGAATTATATCTCTATACTATAAATTAAAAAAAAAAAACTACTAAATAGATTTTCATGCGGTTTTCACCAATATACAGAGTGATTCATGAGGAAGGTTAAGATAAATAATTTGTCAAGGTTTTGTGTAAATTGGTTGAAATATATATTATATAAAGGAGAATATCGGTGTGTTGTGGACGAGCGGGCTGGCAAGCGGGCGGTGTTGATTTGATTTGTATGCAGTTTATGCCAAGGTTGTTGAAATTTAATGCCGAGGTTGATGAAATTTTGCACATGTGACCTTCAAAACAAGAAGAAGGTCACTGTCTACAATTGATTTCGAAAACTTTATGTAAAGCGCGGGCATCGCCGGGGACTTCAGCTGTTTAAAATAAATTTAAAATATTTATGGTTTTTTCGGGAACGCTAAGGCATTTGACTGCAAATATGAACATTTCGAACTAAAAATGAACTACACGTAGTTATTTTGAACCAAAATGTGGTAACATAAATATAATAATTTTAATTCACCAATAAAAAAATAAAAATTGTAATACCTCTTACGATATTTTGATGTAAATACTATTTGACACCTAGAAGATACGCAAAAAGCTAACTTAATTTTTTTTTTATCTCAGTGATACCGTATTTTGACTGTAAATAAAACATGAATTTTTAAACCCAACAGTGATATTAAATAATTTTGAATATTTGTGTAGTTACCACACTTTTGCTCTAAGCCTAAGCCATCGATATAATATTCTCGTTGTGTAGTTTTTGTTTTACTGCGTTGCGTATATCACAGGACTTGGATGTGCTTATCCTTCCCTAAACCAAAGGGTTGCGAACAATATAAAGTTTTAATTAGTAAACTTCGATGTTGGTGTCGATAAACACGGATATAATGATGCAATTATGGGTATAATGCCTGGCGATATTCAAAATATTCCTCACATTAATAATTAAATCGGCGACTAGATTAATTACAAGTAGGAGATGTGAGATATACCACAAATTGTGGAAACTTGGTAAGTTGCTTCAGCAGTATCTTACATAATCATTAACTGAGCGATACGTTAATCAACGCTTAGTAAAAGTAATGGATTGAAATGTCTACGCAACAGTTAGAAAAATTTTGGCAACATATCACTTAAATTTTATTTTATTCCGTTTATTATATTACTTTTTTTTTAAATTGTCTCATCTCATAGATAAAAGTAAACGTAATTTTCCAGGTTTTCTATTACGAGAAAATTTTCAAATTAATTTAAGCTTTTCCGGCATTCAATGGTGAAAGCGAACACATATTAAGGCGACAATATACCATACAATATATTCACAATCTTAACGACGTAAGTAAACGACGTGTATACAAATTGCAACCCGTGTATACGACGAATCAACTGTCGAATTTACCCTATCAAAGAAAAGAATAGACAAATAATGTGGGAATCTTAACGACGTAAGTGAAGAAAGCGACCTATGGTCGAATTCACCCTTGCAGGCCTGGAGATTGGACCTTTCCGCCGTGTTCGTTTTAATTAATTCTGAAGAACGTGTTACAAATATTTAAAATGTGTCTCCATGTCGCACTCCTGAAGTCATTAATTTATCATCTAGAAAAATAAAATCTGGTGCTTATTGCTAACTTTGTAGTTGAAAAACGGGTTATTAAGTTTTAAAATTTTAAAATACGTAAAATATATTAATGTTAAGGTACTGTTATTATTAATATAAAATATAAATAACTTGCAAACCTTGTCCGGCACGGAAAAAAAAAGATAATTCAATTACGAATTCGCCGGAAATTATTAAAATGTGAGTTTTGAGTAAACAAAAATTATTAGGATTGTGTACCGCCTTAAAGATAATTTTAGTTAGGTACATTTCTTCAAAATATAATCGTTCGTCATATTATAATTGTCATGAATGCTCTAATTTTTAATGAACATTTAAGAAGAATCTGAAAATAATTAATGAAATTTGTTAATATTAAAAACAGAATTATCTCTTTGTAATTTTAGAAAAAATATTTTATTTATTATATTATCTTTGCATAAAATTATGTTACTGCATCCGCAAAAAACCATGGCATATTGTGGTTGCAGGATTTGTGAATCTAAAAGGATTTACCCACTAACAAAATATTAGGAGATTGTCAATTTAGAGACAGTCAGAAACGAGTGAACCTCGTTAGTAAACTTGAAAAATTACGACATCATCTGTCGAACATTTTACAAAAAAGTAAATGTTTGAAATATGTAGATTTATTAATTCATTAATCAAAATAAAATATTTTTGGTACCCGCCTCTCCTATCCACACTTCAATTTTGAATATCGAAACAAATCCATGATTTAGAATTCAGATTCGGAATTACAGACAAAGTCACAACGGAAATAAATATTTTAAATAGTATAATACCATGTCCTTTTATCTAGAATTTACATTACATAACATTTCTATCACGGAAACATTTCTATTTCTAAAACCAAAGATTGTTCCAAACAACAATATTACAGGACTAGCTTCATTTTATAACAGCTCTCCAAGTTCTTACTTTTGTTGAATCCTGTTTTCTGGTCCTGCCGGCAGATGTCGGCCCTACCAAATATTTAAAGCAGTTAACTTGGATAAGTATTCTAGTTCGAGTTTTCGCCGCAGCGTGGAAATGGCGCTAATGTCGGCGGGTGGGCGTGGTGTTGAAACAAGGAATATTGTTTTCAGTTATTTAATATTCTTGGAAAACTCCAAAACTTGGCAAATATTTAATAAGCTGAAGAAATAATAAGGTCTTGCAGATATAATATTGCATAATATTGAGCTTTTGAATAAAATATTTACTTTGAACAATAACAATATTTGATTAAAATCGAAGAATATTAAACAATCTTATTGAAACAAATCAAATATATTGAATCGGAAATTTCGAAATGTGTAACAACAAATAAGCACACCACCCCAATAATTACATTTATCGAGAATAAGCCATTCTTATTATTTAACACATTATTTTTGTGCTGTTTATTCGGGTTAAAACGGAAACGAGCAACATTAAAAAGAAACAAACACATACACATCTATAGGATTTAGCCTGCGAGAGGGTGAGTTGGGCTAAATGGTGTCCCCTTTGTGCGATATTTCGAAGTCTATCGGCATCATCTTTATGCGGTGCTTCATAGAATAAAATGTAAAATAATTTTTAAACTTGGTAACAATATTGTAATGAATTTTTTATTTTATTTTTTTATTTATATGATAATTTTACATCTCAGGTTTTTTTTTTACTACCCTTCCATTAAAAGCATTTGCTTGTGTATGGAAGGGGAGTGTTCATTAATGTTATTAGTTAGTACTTAAATATTTCATTGTACATAAATATATATGTGTGAGCTGCAATAAACCCAATAATTATCGTTCTCCTGATTCTGATACTCTGCATTTTTTTTTTACATTAACTATGTCATCTGGGATGCTATGTGGAGGGTCTTTTTGAGGAGGGGGAGGAATGTACATTGGTCTTGAAGAGACCCATGTTGTAGGAAGGAGGAAACACAGAGGCCGGCAAATCATTCCACAGCCGAGCTGTTGAACACAAGAACGAGTCGAAGAAATGACCCGTTCTCATGTGACAAATGTCAACCGTGTACAAATGTTGGGCACGCGTTTGGCGTGTTTCCCGATTATGCACCGATGCCGAAGGGATCAATGACGCTAGTTACTCGGAGCATCTTCCATTGTAATACAGGTAGAACAAGGATAGCATTCCCACCAGACGCCTGTGCTCTAAAGATTGCAATCCGTCTATTAAGATGGGAGAATCTATTAAGCGGACCGCCCGTTTTTGCACAGAGTCGAGGGTATTTTTCAGGTATTTTGGAGCTCCAGACCAGAGGTGGCTGCCAAATTCAACCGTGGGGCGCACTTATGATTTGTACAGGGTTAGCAGTTGTGTACTATTAAAGTATCTGCGGGCCCTGTAGAGTAGCTTGGGCCGATTTTTTTTTCTTCCGAATTCCTTTTGGCGCTAGTAATAAAAAGTTGCCTTTGTATCTAAAACATCAAAAAAATTAATTAAAAAAAAATCAAAAAATATCCTAATGCTCCGGGGGTTCTTTGAAGTTTGAGAAAATATCGAAATATTTCCATTTTTTTAGCCTTTGTAAAAAATATTCTGAAATAGTTTAAAGATGTTCATTTATGAGATCATATATAGGTTTATATAACTACCATCTATTATTTTTGTAATAATATGGCACTAAAACATGTCCACCCGCAGTCCCCAAACCCGCCCTCGCTTGAGCAGCGCGCCGTATTAGCCGTTCCTTGGTCGACCAAGGAACCTTCGTTTCGTGATATTGTTGTGTAGGTAACTAAAAGTATTTTGAAAATAAGGGAAAAACATTCTTTGCCAACCATTTTGAAAGAAAGAATTACAAACATTATTAAGGGATATCAACATAAGTATATAAACTTGTTGAAGTCAGAAAAATGTAGAAGAAATACAGTTTCCTTCCAAAGAAGAGTCTCTCCATTTAAAATCACACGCTCCCTAGTGTTTGCAATTAGTTATTTTAAATGTAAGAACAGTAAATGCAATCAATTAATGCAAATTAAAGACAGTAAATGAAAGTTTCCCTTAAAGAAAAAATACCAAAGAGGTGAGAGAAAAATGTTTATCGGCAGTGTTGACATACCGACTACAAAACAATTGGAAAAGCCTATGAAGAGAAAATGAAAAGATCTTACCAAATTAAATGAACAGGCGTGAGAAGAAAAAGCTTAAGAATTTGTAGACACTTTGTATCATTGTCTATCATTATCTTCCACGTTAACATCAAAATCATCTTCTCCTGGCGCAAAATCAATTCGGCTAAGTAAGACTAATAACACCGCCTTTTCGACAACAAGCAATTCTCCGTCTTTTACAGTTCTCTCCAAGATCTGTGACAGGTTTAGTATATTGGATAGAGCTGGAGCAGCAATGGCGTCTGCCGTCTTAAATGATTTCAAAATAATCACGCAGGATAATAATAATAAAGTAATAGAAATAGAGTAATAGGTATAGTACCAGATCTGTACTCATCAATTGTTGATTATTTTTTGATGGTCGAAAGGACAAAACTTTTAGCTAATAAAAAAAGATACAAATACCATAAAAGCACAGTACTTGAAGAACATGTATCGATAATCTTGGAACCAGAATTTCATTACTTGACGCGTATTATGCCTAGGTCAGGCACTGCCCTAAACATAGCCAAACCAATAATGGAATATTTTGCTCGTCAATACATTTCACTCTACCATTTAAAAGCAATTGGTGTGATGGCACAAATTTTAATACGGGAAAAACTGGTGCTGTGATTCGTACGATGAAGAAACACTTGAATGGACCGGTACAGTTGCTGATCTACTTTTTTCATGCAACGAGCTGCTTCTACGCCTTTTGATTGTAAATTCGGATGGTACAACCACTGGACCTCATGGTTTTTCCGGCCCCATAGGTTCGACTTTTCATAATTGCCATAATTTACCGGTACAATCTTTTTTTCGAATTGGTGTTGAGTATTCAACATCAAAATTTAAGCACCGATCAAAAAAACTTGCTTGATATTTTCAAAGTAGTTTCCAGCAGACGTTGTCATCCTGATATTGCCAGAAGAACCCGGGAGTCGAATCCCACGACTATATATTGGAAGCGCAACGCCATCAGAAAATGTTGTTATGTTAGCCACGTTTATCATGAGGGCATACGTTCCTATGTGGTTTGATATCAAACTAGATGGGTCGTGCAAAATGATGCAAGGTATGTTTTTAGCATGATTAAAGTAATAATTAATCCTGCGATACAGCGAAAGGCTTACTCCGCTCATCCTGAAAATTTACTCTTGTCAATGATAACCGATGAATCACCTACCATCAAAGAACTTGGAATAAGGCATTTATTGAAAGCCAGAGAGTTATCCGGACAGAAAACCGAACATTTAAAGTAACCACTGAAGTTGTAACCAGTAACAGTTTTGATGCACAATCCTACTTTGCTATGATATTTTGGCAAGATACGCCAATCACGTATCCTCCCATTTTGGAAGATGTTACTAAAGAAAAATTAGAAGAACTTAACCTAACTTCAGAAATCAACTCTATTTTCATCAACTTTGACAGGTTCCCCTGTCTTACACAATCTGTAAAACGTTGTGTAAAGGTTGTGACTGAAATATCGTCGAAAGTGTGTGGTAAGAAGAACAGGGAAGGCCTTATTACTACAACAATAAACTCCAATAAAAAATATGCCGAAAATTGTAACAAACATGATTTTCAACCGGAATAATTGTTCACATTTAATTCTTCATGATTAATGTACCTAATAATTATGATTGTAATTTTTAATGTTGTAACTGCTTTAATAGTAAATAAATTGTTATCGAGAATTTTGTAATTGTAACTCTTTCATTTCCTTACTACTTGGGAATAATTCACAAAAATATTTTTTAATAATTTTTTGATCGCTTCGGGAAACCTAAAAACGATAATATTTTTTTTTTTTTTAGTTTTTATTAACATTCAAGACCTAAGACAACGTTTTGTCACTAGCGCTCAAGGAAATAAAACTTTTTTTTCGCCATACAGTTGCGGCCCTCACTACTGTACAGTACTGCATTCGTCTCATTCTCTCGAAGTTTAGTTTTTTTTTTGGTTTCAGTTCTACCGCATGTGAACTGCACACATGTTATTTTCTGTTATATCTTTGAGGTCGGTTCACCTACTTTGTAATAAAGGCGTTTTCTGACTGGTCTACCAACATGAATACCATTCCATGGTTTTATAAAAATATTGAATGGTAAATAATTCGTTTTTCGTAAAAAATATTTGAATTAAATTATTTATTTAATATCACAGTTAAAACAAGCAAAAATACTTTAAAAAGTAACCATAAAATGTAGCATTAGATTGTATATTGACATCAGAAAGTTTTTTTTTTTTTTTTTTTAAGTTTCTTTATTCGTTGAAAAAATCTTTTTTACAAAAGTTGGGGATTTTTCGACTACCATGCTAGGCACATGCCCGTGTTGTGGTGGTCGATTTTTTATACAGTAAATTATCATATGCAATATAAAGAATGTGTGAGAGTATTAAGAAAATATACATATGCATAAAATAATATAATGGAATACAAAATAGTATGAAATAATTTAATTTAAAAGAGTTACGAGTAAAAAATCAAAGTGAGTACTATATGGTAAGCACATGAGTAAGGGTTTTTATGTTGAAAATTTTAGTACAATTAAATGTTGGGCTTTATTCTTCAAGTCCGGTAAATTATATTGTACAGCTGTACAATAGTATGTAGTATATGGTACAGTTGTTCATATTTCAATCCGACGAATACTAAATAATAATTATTGTAACCCTGGTTTAGTGCTGGGAAGTACACATGGGACTTCGATACACAGTGGTGCCAAACAGTTTTAAGTAAATAGTGTAAGATTATTTAAAATTTCAGCTAATTACATATAGTTCTTTACAGACGAAAAACTTTTATTGGTGGTATATATAACAATCAATTATCAATTTTATTTATAAAAAGTAACTAAAACTTGAATACACAATTTCGTCGTGGAGCTGGTGAAATAAAACCAAGAAACAAAGAACAAAAGAATAAAAAATAAATATAAATAAAAAAAAGGCTTGGAGTGGAGAGGGCTAAGAATGTTAAGTTAAGTTAAGTTTATTAAGTTAGTTTAGGTAATCAAGTTAATTTAAGTTAATTCAAGTAAGCCTAAATTAATGATGTGAGGCATTCTTTAAAATAGTTCCTTCCCTTTACAATCAACCAGTTCTGAACACTTGTGAAATAACTATCGCCAGTTTTCGATTTCCTGGTATCAATACTCAGCGAATTGAACATTTTGGGCGCAATGTAAGAGTATTGGCGCTGTGCGAAGGCTGTTTTTGTTGGAGGAATTATGCATTTTAGTTGGGATGAGTACCGGGTGCGAATTTTTTGTTGTTTTTTTCATCAAATCATTTTTCCATATGTATATGAGAATCGTCTTTATGTATAATTGTCGGATGTCTAATACTGTGAGTTTTTTAAAAAGTGGTTCTGATGGGTGTGATGGGTTACACTTGAATATTATCCTTAACAATAGTTTTTGTATTAGAACCATGGGATGAAGAATTGATGATGCACAACCTCCCCATCCTATAATACCATATGTAGCAATTGATTGAAACAGTGCAAAGTAAACACATCTTAGTGTTTGTAGGTTTAGGAAAGATCTAAGAGAGTAGAAAATACATAAAGAATTCAAGTTCTTGAAGGATATAAAGTTCAGGATACGCGTAGATACAAGACATATAAGTGGACTTGGATTGATTTAATATTTAATGAAAAGATATGATGGTGTAGCCTTCTTGTATCTACCTTCCGTGAAGTTAAATAGATCCGCCACGTCTGCGAATCTGTTACTAACCTCATGTAATCTAGGTGAGTGAGTGTTTATAATTCTCAGTCCTGGTATTGTTACATTTACTGGGTTAGCAGGAGTAGCTTTCGTAGGTAAATGTAATTTAAAAAGAACCAAAACTTACCAGTAGTTCTGTAAACAGTAAACCTCGTCTATAAAATTGTATTCCTAATTTTCTCATATTTAATAATATAAAACTAAAATTTCTGCTGAAATCATAAGATTTTCAAGTAGGTTCTAATTATAAACCAAACATTCTGTATATTTCATGAAATATTTTGTTTTATTATTATTTCGAAAAACAAATTATTCAATTCGTCCAAATCTAGTGTCACATTTTACAAACTTTCTTCAGGCAGATTGGTAACATTAAAATTGAAAAATGTTAATAAGTAAGTCCAAATAAACACGAAGTTTTCACATCGAACAGTATTAATACCGCAGCGTCTGCGTGGTTGAATTTCAGAACCCAGCTACGAGTGCATGTCGGACGCCATGCAATACGCGCCGCGCCTCGAATTATATCTGTACTCGTGGAATCACACAAAACTACTGTTATAATTCGGTTTTGAATTTAAGAATTCAACACAAGATGTCGCTACTTCCGTCAGCAGGTCGGATGGGGACGCTTAGGTATAAATGCTACGAATTTGTGGACATATGGTATCTCTCCGGATATGAAAAGATTGAAGGTAAAACATGTTGTGTCAAGTGGCTATATATTACATATGACGTCATTGCTTTATCTTGGTTACTTTGTACCGATGGCGTATTTACAATCCCTACCGCGTTTCAGTCGCTTTAAATTTTCAATATCAAAATTTAAATATTTAGAAATAAAATTATTAATTTCTAATATGAACATTGGAAAGATTATTTCATCTAGATTTTAGAACAATTTTTGTTTTTGCAAGGTGATAAAAAATTATCAATATAAAGCTGTATTTACAATATATGGGGATCATATTCAAATTTAAATATTTAGAAACAAAATTATTAATTTCTAATAAACACATCAGAAAGATTATTTTATCTAGATTTTAGATTTTTTTTTTTGCAATGTGATAAAAAATAACCAATATAGAGGTATATTTAAAATGTGAATTGTCGTTACCGCGACTGAATCGGTATAGGTTTTGTAAATACGCGTCCCAGTGACTAGCTACAGTGGATCCGAGGAACGGGCTATTTTTGGAATCAATTCATATTGGATCTATAAAATGCTCACCAACACCAATTGTGCGAAGCCGAACCAAAAGGCGCCCGCAGGGCCTAGCAGTAAAAACCTGCGTTGCGGGCTTTTAACAGCTAGTTTGAATTTTTTATTTTTATTTAATTATAAAAAAGGCCACCATCTTGAACCGGAAACGGAACGTAAAAACAAATTTACACATGGAAAAATGCAAAGAGGTCGAGTTAAAAAGGGACTTCGCTACGTTCAGTCAATGAACGCCGATCCGCTTCGAAACTAAGATTCGAACTAAAATATTCATGGTAATATGACTTTTCAAAACATTATTTTATTAAGGGTTTATTGGAACAACTCTAGGGTGTGGATTTGTGTCCTATGGGTAAAAGAAAATGGTTATTATCCTCATTACCAAGTGGGAACAACTCCTATCATCAACCACTGACCATAGACGTTTCATCAGTTCCGTCCAAGATTATGGGAACAGTGATTGATGACAAACTGCCCACAAACCTCAAGTAGGAGGAATAAAATCAACAATGATGGACAGTATGATTCCGTTGTAAGCCTTCGTCCTCGCATAATTTGAGACTAGAACTAGTAATATGTATTGTGTTACCCTGTAAACATCGCACTTTGCTTCTACATATTATAGAGCTCATTGAATGCTTGATAACACCATTAACAATCAATTATAATGTTTGAATACTATGTGTATATTTTTTAAATTAAGATTTATATTATTTTTGATCACCCAAATGTATGTATAATATATATTTTTTAAATAATTTAATATATTAACCAAGCAGAAACGTAATATATCACCTTATTTGCGATATTTTTGTAGGTTTGCTATTTAGCAGAAAAAAAATGCCGTAAGGAACGTCCTTTACAATTATTACGCAAAGTAGAGGGTTATTAAATTTGTTTTACAAAATAAGACCCATTTTTTTATTATTGTTTCTGAGGAAGAACAAAGGTATTGAAAGGGTTAAGTGGGACACAAACTACCGTGAATTTGACATTTCTTTGACCGTTTAGGCACCGAAAAGGGTTCGTCAGTAAATTGCTACCTTAAGGAATGCCCGCAACCTTGGGACCCAGATTGCCTTCTTTTTATAAGGGAGGGGTCGATAAAAATGGTTTCTGTTTAAGCATGTGATTATTTATGTGAAAAGGAAGGGACGTTTTTGATAGCGTTTTTCAACAGACCTTCAATGGGCAGTGAAACATCAAAAAATTCGGCAGATTTCAAACATAAACTGTTTGGATTCCTCGTTCCTCTTGGGATGAAAAGAACTGGTTCAATTATGAATTTTAAGATCAATGCATTTGGTTACAATTTAAAATGGAAAGAAAATAAAATCTTTCATAAAAAACTCAGGATCAATAAAAACCTTTTTCAAGATGGAACCGTTTTGTTTTGACATAGCTATTATAAAGAAAGTACCGAAACACATAATATTAGGACTGTTTTTCCTCCTTCAGATAATCAAGTCCCGCAATTATCTTAATGTTTCCTAGCCGGTTGTCCATTGACCTAAAGATCGACATTTAAAAAGAGGCGACCTTGTGAGATGTAATTAAAAAAAGCAGTTACTTAATTTTTATTTCAGCGCAGGTTTTTTTTTAATGAACCAATCCCCAGAATTAAAATAAAACAGAACGATTAGTCTACAATGCAAAAATGGTTTGTTTGTGTAAACGGAAAGGTACAGAGATAATATTATGAATATAATTATGAGAATCAAAAAAGAAACTGTTAACCTCTGGCTACTCTCTGACGTCTACCAAATAGTACAGGGTCATCAAAATTATGCAAAACCGTGAAAAAAGTAATAGTTGAACTATATGAAAAACATTTCAATGTAATTTTATTCCGGTAACATCGTACAATCAAATTGTTAAATTAAACTTTTCAAATAAAATTATGTTAATTTGAAAAGCCGGCATAAAATTTTTTAAAACTCCAACTCTATAATCTATTCCTGTCACAGAGTTAAATCTGTTTATGGCAAATATTTCTGAAGTTTTCTTTGATTGTCGCTTACTTGGCTTCAAAAAAGGAGAAACATTCCTATCCGAAAAAAGTTTAGGGCGAAATTATATATTCTTCGGGTGAACAGAATTTCTGAGACTGTGATTTTGGATGAAATTTATTCAAATTAAATGGAAATTCTTTCAAAAGAGGTTCGTTCTTGGCTGACAACAAAAGTAACAGATAACGAAATTACTAGCTTTTGTTAAGCATTTAAAATTTAACAATAATTTTTGGTTACTGAAAACCCTCAGGAATATTTCGGAAGGATCTTTGCCTTGGTTGTTTATTTTTAAATTTTATATATTTTTTAATACCACAAAATTTTCACAAGAATGATATTTGCCGTTGGTTCTGAGTACAACTGGTTACTTGTGGGAACTTCTGTTTCATCTCTCCAACAATTTGAGTATCTTAAAAGCAGCCATTTCAATATATATTCTGGTTGCTTAGTTCAATATCGATAGTTTTCTTGGCATGCAAAATATTAAAGATTTTTTAAATACCTTGTAATTGTGCAATTAATATACGATTACATGAAAGTTTAAACATATTATCTTTCAACTAATGAAATCTATGCAATTTTAACGGTCCTGCTTTACCGTTAGAAACATGTACTAACTTTTTTGTTTTTGTTTAAATCAGCCTGTAATTTGGGAGGTGGGCATGGTTACCGCCGCCACAGGAACCATTTATTGGATAACCAACATCTCTGCAATAGGTCACTCCAAGTGGTTCGCTACGTTTGGTGACTTAGCAGGGATGCCAGGGTTCATCGGCTGAGGTTTTTACGGGTCTTGGCAGCAGATGCGTCTGCCCACCAGCTGCATGGCAGGCTGGATCGGGAGAGAATGGTTGAGGGAGTCCCTTGGACTTTTCCAGCCGTACACTCTTTGAACATCGCTTTGCACCGCAGTGGGAGGGATGAATTCATACGTCCGACGTTCCTGGACACATTGATTCCCAGATTTCTACCAACCCCTCGTACCCTTTTCCTTCCCAGAACTTCCTCACCTTCTTCCTTTCTAAAAATATTCTCCACATAATATCGTGAAAGATGGCGTAGGCTCTGAGAGGAATTATTTTCTTCAGTGCCTCATGTGTGGAGGTAATGTAAAAAAAATGTATAAAAATGACGACACTAATATTCTGCGAGAAGATCCAGGACTTAAAGAGTCTTTTAGCCGGCATTAAGGACTTTTTAATAAAAACAACTTAAAATTTTCATTTAACAAAAATGTCTGATGTTAAGGTGGCAAGGGTTCCTATAATATAGTTGCTGAGTAGTACTAAATAATGATTGCCGAAAATAAAGTGAGTTAAGCCTATTAACGTCTAACCAAGCTGTCCGTGAAAAGTGATTTTACTTTTCAACTTTGTTGACTCGGCGCGTGATGGTAGAAAAGTTTTGGATGATAAATATGTATATTGGGCCGGATCGACTGGAACTTTTCTAAGGCTGTCTATCACAACGTTTACCATCCCAACCTTATCTGGTTTCTTGACACGATTGATACGATTCAACATTTTGGAATCAAATAAGTTTAAGTCGTGATTTTAAAGTGGCACCACTGTGTATTTTGGCACCACTGTGTATCGAATCCGACGAAGTCCCATGTGTACTTCCCAGCACTAAACCATGATAACAATAATTATTATTTAGCATTCGTCGGATTGAAACGTGAACAACTGTACTATATACTACATACTACTGTACAGCTGTACAATATAATTTACCGGACTTGAAGAATAAAGCCCAACATTTAATTGTACTAAAATTGGCGTTAAATAATGAAGATAATGTAGATTTTCAACATAAAACTCCTTTCTCATGTGCTTACCATATAGTACTCACTTTGATTTTATACTCGTAACTCTTTTAAATTAAATTATTTTATACTATTTTGCATTCTATTATATTATTTTATGCATATGTATATTTTCTTAATACTCTCACATTCTTTATATTGCATATGATAATTTACTGTATAAAAAATCGACCACCACAACACGGGCATGTGCCTAGCACGGTGGTCGAAAAATCCCCAATTTTTGTAAAAAAAGATTTTTTCAATGAATAAAGAAACTTAAAAAAAAAAAAAAAAGTTATTTATAAATTAATATTTCATCGGTTAATGTTTGCTGTGTGTCGTAATTATTTCTATTATTGTCTATTGTACGTGAGTTTGGAGTAGTGAAAAGTATGCGCAAGTATGTATATGTACTAACCCTTCAGAAATCTGCCTTATTTTTCAGATGCTGACCATCTCCGCTATTTCCGCTTTGCAATAAAATCCAATAAATGGAATATTTCTAAACATATCCAAAAACTAAAAACGGTTTTTGAAAGTTGATGAAATACGCTTTCAAATTTTATAATTTAAAAAAAACATCATGTTTTACCTCCTTCTTTAGCCAACGTTTCGGACATCGTTGCAGTGTCCATCATCAGGGCAGATCCGGTAGATGTGTGATCTGCCAGATCTGCCCTGATGATGGACACTGCAACGATGTCCGAAACGTTGGCTAAAGAAGGAGGTAGCGCAACACGGCATAACACCCCAAAAACAAATAACGAAAATGCTTTTGGCCATGAAAATCTTATAACGTATCATGTTTAAAATATAAAAAAAAACATGGATGAAAAAAGTAAAAAACGTTTCAAAAAGGCTCAACTTTTCTAACTAAAACTAATGATGACGAAAAAAATAAAAACACACATATTTGATTAGAAAAATGTATTATAAACGTTATTGTCACCTCACTATTTTCACGTTCTACGTAAAAATAAATTTGTTTTCACAAAGGTGTACATTTTACCTTTTTGTGGTTATTTTTTTAGTTTTTAATGTAAAGCGTGGTGTTTTTTCTTTATAACACTGTTGAGATCATGTTTCTCACTATGATAGTAAGAGAGATAAAGGGATTTACGTGAGCTGCGACAAATTTGCTACTCCGTCTTTTTGAGTGAGAAATCGGGAATGTGTTGTTTGTAAAGTAAAAAACTGTACCTACTCGTAAAGTGTTCAATTACAAATATACGTTATAAATATGAGATGGAGCTCTTTCACGGTGTAATCGCTAACTTTACAATATCGGAACGATAGTCTTAACTTCTGATGTTGTTACATCGATTTCCCTAGCAAGGTTTCACCATTGCCATCCGAGCCGATATTGACTGGGAATAAACAAGAAATCAATATTCGCTGGCAACACCGGAGGAACGTTGTTCTAATTGATACTAAGAAACGTCAAACGCCAAGTAATTACGCAAAATTTTAATCGGTTGACAAACTTAAAATGCAATACTGAGCTAAAAATGCATTGGCATTCCGCATTCACTTTTTGACAATGTGGCGACACCATTATTTATCGCCATCAATTTCAGCGCCCACTTTTGCAAAATTCATTGCGCCGCCACTGGCTCTGTAAGAATATGCCAGAAGATACCTACCGTCTACATCGCGTAAGGCGCCGTCAGTACATGCCACCGAAACCATGTGACATTTCGGGAAACACACCAAAAGGCCTCGAGTCAACGGCAAAAAGGAAGTTAATTAGTTAATCAGGTCTTTTGTCATATTTCAACTACTGTAGTTTCTCAAAGACCGAACTGAACAAATTGGTCGAGTTTATGGATCACGTTTACGCCCTTCTTTAATTTCTAAAAGTTTCATTAGTTAAACTCCGTTCATTAATAAGCCAGTAATTTTGCATAACGAACTACATTATACAAATAAATGCATATATTTACAGTTAACCGAAACTTATCTGATGCTATGGAGTACGGGTTAAAATTTAATAATCGTCGAACGGAATATCTCTTACTAAGAGTTGTTGACTTTGATCGCAAATATTGATAACTGACCATAGATGATGGGTTCGGTCAATATCGTATTGATTTAGGGTTTTATCGATGGAGCATGCTAGACCTTCCGGACTTCTTAATTACAATCCGGATTTATTAAGGTTATCACAATTACGTATCAACATCTTGGCTGAATCCAACACAATTGGTTCATTATTTGAACTAATAATTTAGGGTTATTGGTTCAAATTCTGTTAGTACCAGATAATAAATTTGAAAGGCTATAAACTATTACTAATGCCAGATCGTACATAAATATGTAAGTTTAAAAAAAATATATCGCTTTTGCACCTCAAACTAAAGTGAAGAATGGTTTCGGTATGGCAACATAATCTTTATTTACTGACAATATCTAAAGAGCCAGATCTCTCTGAGCCTTTATTTCTCGGTTTTCCCAACCAACTCTTTCATTAATACGATAATGAACAATTGCGGGAATACCTTGTTAGTTGAACCGATTCAGGGTTGCTCGAAAGATTTTTCTAAAACTGAATAGAACGCCACTCGGTTATGGGAAGGTTAATCATCTGCTCCCTATTGCACGTGTTTTTTTAATTAATTACATAAGAGGTACTCCCAACCATCTGGGTCGAGTGAGACTATAGCATACCCTACTGGGGTATGTATTGAGACTGATGGTAGAGAAGAGAGAAAGGAGATCGAGGGAAGACGAAGGTGAGGAGGTACGCTATTCAGATCTGGTCACCAAACTCCGCTACAGCCATTTCAAGCAACGTTTCAATTTTTAATTGTGGTCTTTCACTAGGGCTATACTACATGGTGACATTATATCAAACATATTTAACACAACACCGTTCATTGTTCGAATAAAACAAGTGATTACTAATAAATTATCCACTGTTTATTTGCACAATCTAAGAAAATAGGGAAAAGACAGTGTCATCAAAACTCACTTTTTTACTTAAAATATTTATGCAAACAGGCTTACAAATAATATTATTATCTGAACAACTTGATTCTACAAACCAAGAAAGTTAGATGTGCAAATTGGTACCGAAAAAGTGATTAAAGTTAAAGCTAAAGTGAAGGCATTGTACCAAGTGATGAATGAACACAATATGGAAAGACAATATGTAGCTAGGTCAGAATTTGAACAATATAACCTATTTCAAAATTACCCATTTCGTAATTCCTCGAAGTGATTATTTGTGTCGCGGGAAATTGATGATCGTTTACCCTAATAATGAACATCCTCACCACATGGCGGAAAATCTGAATATTTTAACCGACAACCTTTATGCCTGGATTAGTGTAGCCACGCAATATAAATCATGCCGATATTCGTGATTACAAAGCTTGGTAAAGCGAGGTGTGTTATTCAATTCATCTGTGATATATAGCAGCTGTCACACCTTAACGGTGCTTTTAAGTTGGACGATTGAGTGATAAAACACACATGCTCATTGAAATCGTTAGAAAAAATATGAATAATTTTTTTTTTTAAAGTAAAACTTCTTTACGCACGCTTGACTTGGGAAGTAAGCTGGTGAATGCGTGACGAGAGCGTTACGAAAAGTGTAATCGGGCGAGGCGAACGGAAGTTGAGATGGAGATATAAGTTAGTGAAGATAGAAAGAGAGAGAGTTACGTTTATTACATTACTGTGGGGGCAAGAGAGAGAGGTGCGAGCACACATTTTCTTTCTCTCTTTCTCTCATAGCCAGTTACGTTTCGTATATCTATGACACAGTGCAGGCCTATTGTCCGTATCATACTGTAGGAAAAAGATAGAGCAGTGCGCACGCACCTTTTTTTCTCTCTTCTTTTAAAGGTTAATGAAGCTTTACTTCGGTCGTGTGGTCTAAAGCACATTCGTTTTTTTTTCTTTTACATTAGCTCCACACAGGAGAAAAATAATTCCACTCAGGGCCTATGTCACCTTTGGGGATGCTGTGGAAGGTATTTTTAGGAAAGGAAAGAGAGTGAGGGAGCGGTCCGTATCGGCAGAGACGGGGCGAGAGAGAAATGAAAGGCGTCAGTCGATGTATGAGTCAGTCTTTATTGTTGCGCTACGTAGCGGAGGTCGAAGCGGGGCGGTGTGACGGTGGTGCCGTGAGTGTTGCTGCTACGTGATGATGTGAAGGTGAAGGTCAGGAGACTACGGCGGTGAATATCACAGGTCTTCAGGGAGCCGGCGCGTCGCCCTACACCATGGCGGTGTAGAAGTGACCTTGATCCAGGCGGTCGACCATCGTCGCGTTGACGAGGTATGGCGGCTGTGTGTCCAGTGGGTCGGAGCACACACGTGACGCAGGCAGGAACCTTGAGAGGCGGTGAGGATGCTGGTTGCTCGTTGCTGCTCGTTGCAGGATGCTGGTTGCTGCTCGTTGCAGGATGCTGGTTGCTGCTCGTTGCAGGATGCTGGCGCGTTGCCGGTTGTTGTTGCTGGCGCGTTTTCTGACATCTCATGTCGAGATGGTTGTTTGGAAAGTTCCTCGAAGGTGTTATGAAGATGTTCCTGAAGTCACGCTGGATATTTGTTGTATCACTTGCTGCGAGAACGATATTAGCCCGCGTGGGCGGATATTGCGTAGCGACACTGAATCACCGCCCGATGTGTAGTTGTCGAACCATGAATGAATACACTAGACTTAAGACTGAGCTGTATGCGGCTCGCGCTGATTTATATACTCTGCCGGCCGGGCAAGTAGTTTCGAGAACGGTAGGTAATGCCGGGTGAACTCACGCAAAGCCGAGATATCGCTCGAACTTTCTTCGGGCACTTGTAAGGTACAGCCAGATGTTCTAGGCCTTTCGCGTAAGTGGCGGGATTATTATTTCTAGGCGGCCGTTGGTACTACGCTGAATGTAGGTAGATGTATCGGCCGAAATATGTGCTTCCAGCGAGTTCCGTAGAGGTCAGTGGCGTAGCGGTAGATTTCGCCGAGCGGGTTAAGTGACCGCTACAAGAGGAAGTTCTGGGATGGATAAAAGGTATGAGAGGGGGGGGGGTAGGGATCTGGAGATCAGTGTATCCAGGATTGACGGACGTATGAATCCATCCCTCCCACTGCGGTGCAAGGTGATATTCCGAGTGAGTACGGCTGGAGAAGTCAATTTGCACTCCCTCAACCAAACTCTCTCGATCCGGTTTGCCAGCTGGGGGCAGACGCATCCGCCGCCAAGACTCGGACGAATCTCAACCCATGAACGCGGGCACACCAGCTAAGTCACTAAACATAGCAAACTACTTAGGTAAACCAATGGCAGAGGTGTTGGTTACCCAATAAATGGTTTCTGGGGCTGTGGTACTCATACCCGCCTCTCAAATTGATCCCTGACTTGCATAATATACGTATATTGTCTTTGAAAATATTAAAGATATAATATCATTATTTAAAAGGATATTTAACACATAGAAGAACTTTTTCTCAACACGTTTTCCGAAACGTTGGCGAAAGAAGGTGGTAGCTCAACACGGCATAACACCCCAAAAATAAAATAACGACAATACTTTTGGCCGTGAAAATCTTAAAACGTGTCCGTAGAAGAAGTGTTCATTGTTTAATTGTTGTTAAGTAGATGACTTCTCTTGTGTTACAACAATAGAGAAAAAAGAAAGGTTTTTTTTTACGAATAAATCGATAATTCAATCTTACTTCAGAAATTGTTGCAACCCTACAATATGTAGTTATGTTTATGTGCATATTTAATACTCCGAAAGAATATTTTTTAATGCATCAGGTGCACAACGAAAATGAGAAACTAGGTTATGTATTTATTTATAATAATAACCCTTGCCGGCTTTCACATGAAAATAAAATACAGTTGCTTTAACTATTTGTTATATTAAAAATGTTATAACAAGTACATGAGTATAATTTATTTACAAAAAAAGTTGCAAAGCATAGCGCGAAAATCAAACACAGAAAAAATATGTACAATTTAAAAGTTGCAATTTTAATTATATACTAGTGTATATTTTTTTTAATCAAAACATTTTAGTTCGAACCTTTTATTGTCTTTCATTTCATTGTATTTTTGCTATTCTTTAGCATTTCAAAATAAAAACACATTTTAGTTGAACTGAACATGGGCAGCTGGGAATGTGAATTTTTTCGAAAAACAACCTTAGCAAGTCGTCCTTTCAGATTCCCAGTTTCGCTATGCTTCTCAAGCCTTAACAAGATTATAAATCCATGGCTCTCAACCTTTTCGCGTGAAAAATTCTCCCCTTTCACAATGTCCAATTGATTTCCGGCCCTCGTAAATTAAATAGGGTAAAGAAAACATATGGTATACAGGAAAAAAAAGCAAAATTATGGTTAAATTTACATCTCATTGGGTTGTAACTAACTTAAAAATTTGCGGGGTTATTTTTTACAGCTACCCCGTTACAATTCTTATATAATTATTACACTGGCGTGAATTTTGACGTATAAATATTACACTGCCAGAATGACATAAATACCAAATTACACATGGAGAGAAATATCCCAAATAGAGAGAATAACACGTACAAAAATTATACCTACTGGAATTGCAAATATCAAAAAAATGTTACTTAAAGATCTAAAATTTGTTTTGTTTCCAGTATGATACTTAATAATAATATAACGACGCGGATTGTTCCCAAAAATTAGAACAAATCATCAAATTTCAAAGTTAATATTCAAGTTAATGTTCTGTTTATATATATATATATATCATTGTGTGCCAGTTACTTCACAGAATTGAGATCATAACAGAACTTGAATAGAGCTTTTACAGGACATCAAATTATCTTTGAACTTTGATGAATTGTCCAAATATTGTGAAAAAATTTGCCCTAAGAGATAACCCAATTAAAAAAACTTTTTTTAATAAAACTAAATACGAAATATGCTCAAGTTACTAAGTCTTTAAAAAGCCCGGAAATGCACCGGTCATCTGAAGGTATAATTTTCTTTACACATTTAATAAGGGTTAATTTCTAAATCCATATACCTTGAGAGTTGTTGCCCAGGTTCTTGAGAAAGCGGGCTAGATTAGAGGCCATTACCGTAAAAATTCACATATTCGCAAAATCAAATCTCTGCAATAACTACGTATAAAGTTGTAACGAAGGCAATACTATCGAGAGGCCGCAAATCCGGAAATCTACCAAGGAATACTGAACGAAATCCCCGTTGAGAGTTATATTTATTCCAAAGACGTGCGCCTGGAGAAGGGATTGGGAAAGTTTCACGCTGAACGATTCCAACTATTGTTTAGAATTACAAATGTGCTTTCATGGCAAAGTAACAGTGAAAGAGTACATCTGTTAATGTTACTTGACAGGCTACTCACAGGGGAGGTGTAACCTTCGAAGCCTTCGGAAAGAACGACCCTCTAACCTCCACACTACACTAAGCAGCTGCCCCACTGATGCCTTATTCAGGAATCCAGAAACAAAGTGATACAAACCTACGCAAAGTGGGAGTTTTCTAGCTTACTTAGGAGTAAATTTATTTGCATAGTTTTCATATAAATTGGTTCACGTAAAATGTTCTCTCTATATGTTTTTTGGCTTCCGTAATAAGAGTACGCCACAAAATTTATTATACGTCGCTTCCTTGAGGAAATATATTCCGAAATGCTAATTATTAGTTTTATCGTAGAATTCTCTTAGAGCAAAAATATAAACTGATACCAAGGATTAAATACGCATTAAAAAATCATTAAACCTTCATTAAGTCTTGCGATAGTTGTTACAGGTTATTTTCACTTTTATGCCGCACCAGAATAAGAACTGCCCGCGGCTAGTATGTTGAGTTAATTTGTGAGGCTAAGATAAGAAAGGTAGTAGAATTAGAGGATTAAGAGGAAGGCTGACAAGAATCAATGTAATTAAATTTAGTCACTAAACGTCTCAGCAACGTCGGCGATGCTGGAAGAATCTTTCACCTCGAAAAGTATTTCGATACGTTCTTTCCCGTAGTTTTAGAAAAATTGAGATGAGAGTATTTATAAAAAATTCTTACTTTTTCTGTTCAAATTATTATCTACGTACTATTCAGATGACCATGCAGATTTCCATAGCAAACAAATATTGATTGATTTTTGGGTTATTATGCCGTATTGAGCTTGTTTCTTCTTTAGCTAACAGCCAACAACCTTACATAGTCCACCATTACGGCTATTTTTTAAATGCTCTCTGGGTATCTTTAACTAAATGATACCCGGCTCATGTTTTCATATCGTCGACCTTGCCGTATATTATTTATTTGCGGTTCTAATATAATCTTGTTTTTCTGGTTCTAGCAAAGTCATTTTCTAGAATATATCTTTTATTTTTAATAAAATACATATGTTTTACGACAGAAGAAATTCTTCGTCAGTCTCTAGGTACAAACTTTATGGATATGATCCTTAAAATAAAGGTTCAGTACCTTGTCGTACCTTTTATTATTGCTAGTGGTAAAAGATTTTTTATGAACCATTTTTAGGAAGATGACGTATAATATAAGTATGAACGTACGTTGATACTCCTTTTTATAGGGTCAGTGATGTCTCCAAGCCCTTTGTCGCAGTTTCGAGAATTTAATTTCCTAATCAGAATTAAAGAATAAATAATTATATAAATCCAGGAAAGTTTCTGAACAAGTTTTTACGACCCTCCGTTCCGATATACGTGGAACTTTTTTCCATCAAAAAATAACAATGCGAATTGAGGACGAAAATCTTTTCAAAACTCAAAATAAATTAGTTTGAAAAAATAAAAATTATTCTAATCAAATCCAGTAGTCTGGTCAAGAATATACCCACTATGTCTTCATGACGACTGGTATTTAAAGGGACATAATAGAGAGAAATGTTTTGTTTTTTTTTTTAAATTTGCTCCACAGGGAAGTAATTTCCATCAGGCCCTATGTCATACTAGGGCATGCTGTGTGGAGGGTTTTAAGGGAAGGAAGGATAGGAAGTTCTGGGAAGGCAAAATATATGAGTCCAGGAGTGATGGACGTATGAATCCATCCCTCCAACTGCGGTGCAAGGCGAAGGATCGAGAGAGCCCGGCTGGAGAGGTCAAAAGGACTCCCTTAACCAGTCTCTCTTGATCCAACCGCCATGCAGCAGATAGCAGATGCATCAATTAATTTTTCGCAAAGGTCAATTAATTGTTACAACAAAGGATGTGGCAAAGAATAATTAAATAAATACATTGAAATTGAAGGAAAAGTTTATTTGCAATATCAAGATGCATTCCGATGAATTCGCATTTTATACTTAAAGTCTTCGATTGAATCATTGAGAGCCATTCAGTTGCCACTGATGAGATCAACTAATTGATATAATGAATTAAACGCATGAACTGAAAGCAATTCTCATTCAAAACCTTTTTTGTATGTATTCAAATTTTCTTTAAGTATCCCATTCACGTAGTGAAATGAGAATTACCAAAATTTAAATAAATTTATTCTTCAGACTATCGAAGCTTTTTAGTTTTTAACTGAAACATCGATATAAAACTTTCACGTATTTCGATATAAAACTTTCACCCAGACTAGTTGTTTAATGAGTGCTTTGAGCTAAAGGCCACGTAATTCGTCAACGGCGGTAATCAAAGATAAAATAACAAATCATACGAGAATGATTGGAAATTGGTTACAGTCCCCTGCATACTGCCCTTCTAGTGCAAGTTAATAAAATGTTTGAATGATCATCTTCCGTCAAATATTTGACTTACATTAATTAAATTTGTACTTTCAATAATATAATATATTCGTAGAAAAACTTACTAACAAATGACAAAAAATTTCTCATTGTGTGTTGTGGACCTTGAATAAAAATTTCGGGCCTGTATTTTTCCGATGGCTATCTATGAATATACATAAGGAAGTCGTAAGCTCAATTTTGGAGAGCAGTATCATTACAAAAGGAGATTCATAAAATACTTGGATAAAGGGCGAAAAGTTTTCAAACCTGATCTGTAAAAAAGGGGATATGCGAATCAACCTCTCCAATTTTTTTTTTAATTCTTTGATCTTCTGTGCAATAACCGACTCCATTATATGTCAGTTGGTCAAACATGCCTTTTTTAATTTTTTGTTGGAAAAACTCCTTACAAAAAACTGATCGATATGGGTTTGAAGAATGTCGCAATAATTCAGTGGTTGAATCAAAGGGTGACCAGAAAGTCAAATTCCCGGTTGCGGTAATGACCTAGTTTATAGGGTGATTGCGATGCGTATTATTTTGTAATAATGCAGTTTTAGATAATTTTGTTTATTTCATGGAGTCCCGAAAGTACAGTGTCATAGACAATTAGTTTTATTCTTGAAGTAATTATGTTTCATTCTTATGTTATTTGGTGGTATATACTCCATGCACGCCCCTTTGGGGACACTAAACTGTTATTATAATTCTTACGCCTTTAAAATCAGAATAGTCAATGTAATCTTCTAAAATATTTTACGTCCATTTTCTCCATCTCCTAAATCTAAAGTAAGTACCTAATAATATGAAACAGACCAACCATGCAAAAATAAAGTTTTATTTTTTTTTAAAGAAAAACATTCCCGTTCGACTCAGGATTGAACTTTTCTCCCGAGGGACTGGCTCTTAACTTTTTATTTTTTCTTACTTTTTATTTATTTTTTATTTTATAAAATGGAGGCCTCAGCACGGGTAAGTCACCCAGTGAGGCCAACATCGCTGAATTACTCTTGAAATGTAAAATAATGAATCAAAACAAATAAAACGTCATTTAAATATCGAGTGACTAAATTGAGTGAACGCCGCAAACATCAAAGATAAATCCTAATTGGATGGTTCCGAGATTTATTTCAATTATTACCTGCTTTTATTTTTTTTATGTCGAAGAGTTGTTTTCAAACGTCATTCAATTTCAGAAAATTGAATGTGTATAGTGTGTGGGTGCCACCAAAAGGTGACATAATGCATTGTCATCGACGAGTCAAATATCAACGACAATCTGATGGGTTTCTGTTCGATCGGTTTTCGGAAATGCGTTAATTTCCACATCCAAGATCTGCATTCATACATTGACGAAAACAAAATCGAAATTCAAATAGACAAAATTTAAACAAACCGAAACCGAATTTAAATGAAAATAAAATAAACGCCCGGGTTGCCGGCACTGAAATTGAAAAAGAAGTCGTGATCCATCAATAAAGATATTGGAAAGGACTGTTTTTTCTAATACCCACTTAACTTACACAAACAATCATTTTAAATAAATTCATCGGTTACCAAAAAGGTGCGTTATTTAAAAAAAACAGTCTCCAAGCTTTATTTGGGGTGCTCAGACACATGAAAGTGACGAGAGAAAATTTTCGGCGACTGAACGTACAATGTGACGCATGTCAAAGTATTTCCACTTGGGAAGACATTTTGTTCATGACAGATGACAAAAACGTTTTGTACAAGGTTTTCAGAATTAGTTAAGTTATGAAGTAAAAATAATTTAATATTTTGATTGCAGAGATTTTGAGAGGCATGTTTTATATTAATAGATATTTTTAACGACCTACCTTTAGTGTAAATATTTAGATTTTGCTATAAATTTCATTTAATTAACTTTGATGTTGGAAGTGTAATAAATAATTCATATGTTCCTAGGCGATAACACATGATACGTGTGAGCACGGAAACATAATGTATATAATAGTTACTGATTGTGGTCGTACGTACGTCATCGACGATCGTCCTTTTTCTTTTAACACGTCTTGAATAAATTTGAAAAGGATAGCAAATACTAGAACGATGATGATAGGTACAACCTCTCTCTGGGATTACTTCATATTTTCATAATTCTATAGAAGAAATCTCCAGAGAGTACCGTTGTGACCTATGTTGCTTGATCAATTCGCGTCATTTATGAGTAAGGTGGATAAATAATGAAATATCTTAACTCCCATTTTCTGTGGGGAACTTCTACTTATGAAGATAACATGAGGTCACACTACGGTAATAAAATAAGTGTACGGAGGTCCACAGAGAACTTTTGACCACAGTGGTTATAAGCTTTCTTAAGGGCCCGCAACTCAGATTTGTACCGATTTATTACATATTTCCCTTAAACACGGTAAGTTTTAAAGCTCTTAAAATATATGTTATTCTTGAAGATAATATCTAGACTTTGCCCGCACCGAAACCCAAATTATATAAAATTCCCTCGATAATTCCCTCAAATTAACACGTTTGTTTCAGTTATTTTACAAGTTACATGTTTTAAAAAATTCACAGTGTTTCTTTAAATGCTGTTTAAGATAATGCCCGCAGGATTTTTTCTCTATTTTAAACGAGTTGTGTTTTATTAAACATTTTCGCATCAATTTTGTCACTGTAAATGTTAGCGCTCTCCTCTAACATTCGTAATTTCGTATCTCTCAATCTTTTTCTTTTTGGGCCCGGTTGCAGAGCCTTAAACTTTGAGTTTATGGACATTCAATTATGGACATTTGAGCATGACTTCCATAATATTTATCGTAGTGCATTGATTATTCATGTAGTTTTAGCCTCTTTCAACAGATGTCGATACGTTAAGTTGTAATGCGAAGTTCTGTTGTATCCCAACATATGGCAGCTGAGTTGAATATCAGAAGAGTATCATCAATCACCGTTCGTTCCTTCAGTACGAACAGTTATGAAGATGGCCAAAGGCTTCAGTAGATTAGGCGGGCTCTAAAAGTCCGCCGGCGGAGCAACAGAACTATTTAAGAGTCTATCCAAGTAAGGACGTCTGTTAAGTTTAATATTCAATGTAAATATTTACGATAACCAAATAAACTAACTAGTAATAGCAATCAATCGAACCTTTAACTTATTTGGAAGGTACCCAAGCCATCTCAAGTTGTCTTGCTAACCTTTACATAACCACATATTAACAACAATTGCAAAAAAAACATGAAACTATTAAATCCTTACATAATAAAAATAAAGATAATTTGATTATTACATATAATAATTGTTCCAAACTCAACATTTATTATACTATATTTAATAATAATAATTTTTCTGAGTTCGCTAACCATATCATTGAAAATAACCATAGTTTTGAAAAAATACGGGGATAAATATTCTTCATATTAATCATAAAAGAAAACGTTTAGATAACTTAGAAGCCTTAGAAATAAATAAAAAATCCCTTAAAAATAATGAATCTATTATCAACAAACAAAAAATATTTTCTTATAGCCCAATCATGAATATGTTCCCCTCCCCACCCATTCTTAATAATACCTAGCAACAGCTCCACCCCTACCATAATAATACATTGTTGCCATCCATATTTCTAAACTGTCAAATCAGTATACATTTGCTCTGAAGAAGGAACGTTCGTTCTGAAACCGGTCGGATTTACTCAAGTATAAAAGTGGTTCAAACAAAGTTAAATTGTTTCATTTATCAATATTTATTAATTATAACAGTTAAATTACAAGTAGTTGCATTCTTATTTTTTTTTAGGCTTCACTGCATAATGTGCGGTTAAAATAATATTTATACGTCCGGTACTCCTGAACGCATTGACCACAGATTCCTAATCACCCCTCATCCCTCATCCATGTATATTTTTCTTTCCTAGAACTTCCTCTCCTTCCTTTCTCTAAAAAGACTCTCCACACAGCATCCCCAAAGATGACATTGACCCCGCGATATTTTTTCCAAGGGGTCTCATGTACAGAGCTGTTGTAAAAAAAGACGAGCATGCTGCACATGAATCATTCACCGGTTTTTCGAATATTGTACAAAACACTTGGTACGGTTTGTTTCAAAGAATGCCTTTTTGCGCCAATAAAACATTGTGTATTTTTTCCGCGTGTCTAAACAAATGGAAAAAGTTATAAAGAGTTTCAATAATTTATAAAAGTTATATCAAATTAAATTCCACCTTGAATTCTCAAAATGTGAACATTTTCAATGATAGCTTTAGCATCTTCCATAAATATTTGCGAGAAGTTTTGTTGTATTATTTCTGTTGCACAGAAACGCTGACGTTATGGTACAGTATGAGTTCTGTTTATTTTGTAAAAGAAAACAACAATAGGAAAGCGTTATATTCCTATGAACTGGCGCCGCCGAAAACCGCTCCCGTGGGAACGGCGCTACTCGTCTGCAATCACCAGACCTTTTATTCCCTATTTTCCCGAATCTCTTTTCGAAAACTTTAATAGTTTTCAGGAAACGTAAATTGAATCGTCGTTTTTACTTGCCCGGGCGGAACACTTTAAATGATAATGATCCATTATTATTTTTAATTGATAAACTAATGTTTAAGACAAGATTTTTTTGCATAGCTCAAAGGGTAACAATTATTATAAGTAATAATTATTAGCCTAAAATACTCATCCACATTGAAAAAATCTCACATTGGTTGTTTGCAGGTAGAAAATGTAATAATATTTGGCGGGCAGGAGATAAGCCAACGTAGCTCTGAGGACAGAACAGTTGACCGGAAATCAGAAGGACGCGGGTTCGAGTCCCGTCGGCGGCATGTATCTTTTCTCGGGAGATTTTTTCAATGTAGATGAGTGTTTCAGGCTAATAATTATTACTTTTAATAAATGAAAATAATCCAATTTTTCACTGATAAATAAATGATTTTGATAATCAATGCTTTTTAATTTTCAATTTTTCAATATTAGTTGAAAGAATTTATTTGAATAATTTATTCAAGTTAGTAAAGAAAGGATATTGAAAAAGCATTACGATTTAAATTTTCATGTTAAACGGAAAATAATATTCCTGCATAAAATATGAATATGTTAACCACTTTTAAAATAAAAGAAAATTCCTTAAGAGGGAATAACCAGACACAATCGGAAATATGTCATTTTTAAATCAAATTTTAAACGTATTGACTCTTTTCCATAACAAAATTATAAATTGATTACGAAAGACTGTTCTTTTATCTAGTAAACCTTTGTTTTAAATTTTGAGAACAATAAGGTTTTACCGTAGGTGGCTTACAGATTTGTTAAATTTTCAAACAATATTTTGAATTACACAACATACGTTTCAAATCGTATCAATCATGCAGTAGACTAAATCAATAAATTATTTGGAAAAGCTAATTTTCATCATTTTAATTTAAGTTAAAATAAAATCATTAAAAAAATTCCGCGCCCTTGGTTTTTTGAAGAGAATACTTTAGTTTGTCTATTTATTTACGGTCTTATTAAAAAAAAATATATATATATATTTTTTTTTATTCCGAAATGTCTAAGCATATTTATATATATATATTTTTTTTTATTTCATACAATTTTTGAAAATACACTTTTATGTTTTTTTTTCTTAATTACCATACTAGGCTAATGCCCCATATATATATATATATATATATATATATGCTTAGACATTACGGAAAAAATAATATGCTGGTATGAAGAATAATTAATCTTTCTCATCGGAACCGGTCTGTATAGTTGTAAAGGTACGATCGCAAGACCATCGTTAGACGAAATTTGAATTCTCGGCCACTGGTTATGGCTCTTAAATGTGTTTTTATGATAATATAATAATTTTATTTATTTATTTTATAACTCTCCTTCATAAATAATATGGATATACCTAGTATGTTAGTTCCAACCACGACGGTGGATCAGGACAAAAAATGTTTAAATAATTCTTTTAAATCTGCGACTGCCCTGCCTCACTCTCACTCTCACTCTAATTCATACAACTATCCTGCTCAAGCTAAACAAGTCAGATTGATTGATCGAAGAGGTTCTCTCAAATAAGGAATGCAAATCTTGCGAGATTGGGGCTCAAACGAGATCTCGCGAGTTTAGAATAACAATACTGCGAGATCTCGCCAATTTCGAGATCTCGCGAGATTGGCAGTTTTGTGTGTGTTTTTTTGCAAATAATAACAATATTTGAATAAATTAGGAAAAAAATAATAAAAATTATAAGTATTATAAGATAAACATTTATTTTCACGTATTTTGCAGTAGACTTTTATGCACCAAACATTATTTGACGTATTTGTCTCTCATTTTTTTAATAAACATCGTAGTAAACTTTGACGTACGAATCTATCATATAACAAATGTAAGAAACAACCAGTCTACTCTTCTAATATCAAACAAAAATCTTTTAGAAATAAAACAGTTCTTTTAAAACAAACAAACAAAACAAAAGAATTAAAAAAAAAAATACTCTTTAACAACTTCACATGAGAAACTTTTTTTTGCATAAATAACCAAAAAAATAGTCGAATTAAATCAAACTCAATTACGGAACACGTTAGCTAGCAACAACTATTTAAACAAAACAAATGCGCGCTGATGATGCTGCACGCCGGCTCAATTTTCGACCAATCGCACGCACAAACGAATCTGAAAGACACCTCGTCAGGCCGCCGCTTCACGCGCACAAATGAAACTGACAGATCGCAACTCCGTTCGTGTCAGTCCGCGCTTCGAATAAGACGTTTTTATGCTCGAGTGCAATCTCGTTAAACTTACGAGATCTCGCCCTTTTTTCGTCCGAGGTCAATCTCGCTATAAAAGGCCGAGATCTCGCGAGAACGAGATTGCATTCCCTACTCTCAAGCCAACAAACGCAAATTTGCAACAAAATCTTAACTTTTGCAAGCACTATCTGTAAAAACAGGATAACCTATAAGCTAAGTAACTAGTTTAACACACATACTCGTATACTTACATGCTTAGAATATTTATCGTCATATAGTTACTTCTTATACACCTACAAGGAATTTACTTATTAACAGAAACTCTCAGAATGTTAAGAGATTTGATGTCTTGTGGGCGTAAAATATGTACTTTAGTATTGTTAAGATCCGATGTCAAGGCAACTTAAGCTATTGAATATTTGATTGGGTATTTTTTTTATATCACAGGACAATAGAATACGATGGTAAAAGCCCTACCTTTTAATGTTGTGATCTGCTGGTAGATCCACAAGTCACAATTATCCAGCCTAGCGATTCCGTATTTTTTGTGAGATCATTATTGGATAACGGAGATTATCTTCTGTCAGATTTGTGTGATTTTTACGTCACATATTTTAGTTTAGATCGATTTAAACATGAATTCCTGCTAGTACGCATGATTATTTACTCATTTAATGTACGTGTTACATAGAAAATGCAAATAACAGCCATAAAAATCACACAAATCTGACAGGAGAATACGTCCGTTATCCAATAACGATCTCACAAAAAGTACGGAATCGCTAGGCAGGTTGGCTCAATTACACCATCAGTATCGTCAAATTTATCTTAACCTGAGTTTCGAGAGAGAATCAAAAATTGCTATCGCGACAATATTTCAACTGTCAATGACAATGTGGGTATTGCAAATATGACTGTACAATAATATTTCGCACTGGTCGATTAGGTAAGAATATAGTCATTTTTTTTTTTCTTATCCAAATTAGGGCTTTTAAGGAAGGATAATATCAATGGGATATGCATACATTGAACAGGACCCTAGGAAATGGATTAGTGCCCAAAGCTGTTACAACACTAAACACGTGTAATTATTCATTGCTGACTAACTCTGGGTAACTTTATTTCGGTGCCAGGCAAAAAAATATAACTTTTTGTGCGAGTTCACGATATCACATTCCGTTCGTAACAATTATGTTGTCAGTAAGAAGTTACTGACAACAAAACGCACATCCAAACACGCTGGCGTAAACGGACGTTTGTCAGTTACACGATTGTAATTAAAACTTTTTCTCGCGTGCGGAGAAATTTCTCAAAGGAATTCTTGAAATTTTAATCACGAATACTCGACGTTCGAATGTTCGCAGTTCCCCTCAATTAGTTTGTTTGGAAATTCATTAAATGAAAACTCTATTTTATTTTTACTTAAAGTTTACGATTTTTTCGCATCATACCAGGCAGAAAACAGTTTTAAGCAATTCTAAGCCATTCAGATCGCTCACAATCGATCTACTGCGTTGACTTTTCATCTCAAAAGTAATATCGTATATATCGTGTACCTAAACGTTATGATATATTGTGTACGTCGCACAACGTTCGTCAAAATTGTTTATGTTTTTCCTTAGGTGCCTACCTATTTCTATTATATTATTTTCTTTATAATTAAAATTTTTACATTATTTAAAAATAAATTTAAAGCATTTGTATTATTTCTATATTTGTTATCGTTTTAATCTATATATTACTGGAAGCGTCATTGTCCAAAAATATGTGAATTATTCAGGAAATGTGATTGCTTGCTTGGCTTGAAACTCTATATATTAAAACAATACCAACACAGCAATATAACAAAATTATTATCTGGGCTACCCATTTTTTTTTTCATCGTGAATAGTTGAAATTTGTAAAATGAAATGAAGGAATATTTTTCTTTTCTTCAATATTCACAAAATTCTACTATATGGCATCATTTTAATTAAATAAAACAAATCTCTTTGTGTACCCAATTATTTAATCAAAATTATCAACATGTGTCGAAACCAATGGTTCATTCGTCAGGATTATTTTTTCGATTTGGCACTTTCGATGCCATACCTACTCTTAATATTTATGATCAAAATCTGAATTTAGAATTATTAGCTTATTGTATTATGAGAACATTAAAACAACTTTTACAAATTTCTCAACACAATATAAATATGTTCTTTGTGGTCGCATCATATGAAACATTGTTAAATTACTGTCTGAGGTTTCTATTATTTTAGGACCCAATGAGGCAAACATGTTTCCAAAGACATCGTTTTTGACATTACAAGTTGTAAGCTTCTTTTTTTGTTATTAGTTTTTGGGGTATTATGCCGTGTTGCGCTACCTACTTATTTAGCCAACGTTTCGGACAGCGTTTCAGTGTCCATCATCAGGGCATATGTGTCATCACAACGTTGGCTAAAGAAGGAGGTAGCGCAACACGGCATAATACCCCAAAAACCAATAACAAAAATATTTTTGTCCGTGAAAATCTAAAATCGTATCTGAAAGCTTCTTGCTTTCATACAAAAGCTGTCAAATGCAACTTTGACACCGTGCTCAGATCTGTCGGTTCTATGCCAGCGAAATGCAATGATAAATGTTTTGCTTATCAATTAAGTTTATAAATTACCAGAAATAAAATAGCCTTCCTTCAAATATTATCAAAGCGGAATTACGAGTATCATAAAGCTTATGTAACTATAATAGATAAAATAGGTAATAAAACGCTTATGTCTTATCACATCTTCAACGTCATAATGTTTACACTATTCTTTTAAGAATTCTCGAGATGTTCTTTATTGGGGTGGGAACAAATACTATCGTGTTATGTTCAATTTAAAAAGTTCCAAAAAGCGATTTATCGGTCTTTTGTGTTCTTTTCGACTACAAGACACAAATAAATCATTCAGTTGCTCAGTTCAGTGACGTCAAGCCTTTTTGGAAAGAAAAAGTATATAGAAAACGACCCGGGAGGAGAAATGGTTTAAGAGATGTTCACAACAGACTATCTAAATAGTGATTTAGTATTTTTTGCTGAGATAAATACACTTCATGGTAAAAAAATAAAGTAAAAGAGATGAACTAAAATTTATTCAGAGTGAAGATTTTCAAGTTCCTACAATAACTGTGTTTGATAATAATGAAGATGGTTTGAACATCGCTAACGAATTCTAGGAATATTTATTCCACAAAAACATTATACATATCAGTACATTGTAAAAGCGGTAAAAGATCATTATTAATTGACAGAATAAATACATTTACATGTGGGACAAAATAGATTAGATTAATGAATAGAATGTGAATACCATACAAGAGTCCAACTGCTCCCAATCGCCTGTAGCCAGCGACGATGTTGCATCTAAAATTGGGGTATGTTGTGAGGCTGAAGGTAGTGGGTAGGGGAAGGAGAAGAAGTATCTGGCTATTCATATCTGGTCACGGCTAAAGTCACAATTATTATGAGCAATAATTATCAGCCTGAAACACTCATCTACATTGAAAAAATCTTCCGAGAAAAGATACATGCCGCCAACATGAATACCATGCCTGCCGGTCACCTGACCGGCAATCAAAAGAGCGCCTGACCGGCAATCAAAAGAACACGGGTTCAAGTCCGGTTGGCGGCATGTATGTTTTCTCGGAAGATTTTTCCAATGCAGATGAGTGTTTCAGGCTGATAATTATTGCTCATAATAATTGTGACTTTAGCCGTGACCAGATCTGAATAGCCAGATACTTCTTCTTCTTCCTCTACCCCATCTCCTTCCCCTAGTGTTTCAGGCTGATAATTATTGCTTATAATAATTGTTACCCTTTGTGCTCTGCATAAAAATCTCATCTTAAACGTTAGTTTATCAATTAAAAATAATAATTACGGCTGAAGTCATTTCAAACATCATAGTGCAGAGTAATTCACACAGAGTGCACGCCAAAACACAGCTCCTCAGAGATATTTTCAGAGATTTAAATTTATAGCGAATAATATTGAAAAAGTTATAATTCTATCGGCAATTGTTTGCGTTAAGATCTATTCAGCGAAAGATCTACATTAATGATCTATGTGCGGTCTCATAAAGTGATTAAATCATTCTGATCAATCTTTATAAAGTGACAGTTCAGTGAATATTGTTGCCCGAATAAATATCCGCTTATTACAAGTACCTGTCATCTAACACTGCGCCCAAGTCAACAAATATTGCACTAACCTCACACTACGTCATATGTGGTCAATAGTGTAGTGGCTAGCGCGATTGCTCAGTCACACCTAACGGACCGAGATCGAATCCTACCTAATCCAGAAGAAATTTGATATTTTTATTTTTCCTAAATAAATATCCGAGCTCCAAACCTTCCCAAGATGAATAGGCAGAAGAAATCGCAAAAAAAAGTGACATCTAGCGATTCAGAAGAGGATAATCACAATATAAATAAGACGACCAAATCTACAGGAAAAAATGCACCTGAATTAGGCGATATTTATATGGAACAAATTATCGTACACATCGCCAAAAATATGGAAAATATTAAAAAAGAAATTATATCCAAAATGGAAAAAATCACAGCTGAAACACAAAAAAGCATAGAATTTATAAGCAATCAATATGACGAGCTAATAAAAAAGATAGACCTAACTCTTAGTCAAAACAAAAAAATTGAAGATGAAATAGCAATCATCAAAAAAGATCAACAAGACAAAAATACCACTATAAAACATCTGGAAATAAAACTTTCTGAAAGTGAAACAAAATTCCGCTCAAATTACTTGGAAATAGCCGGGATTAAACATTCAAGTGGCGAAGAGGCGGCTGAAATAGTTATAAGAGTTGCTGCAGCGGCTGGCGTAGAAATCAAATATAATGAAATAACCGAAGCTAAAAGAATACCGGACCGACGTACTGATGCCCCCCCCAAACTGCTGGTTCAGTTCAAGAACAAAACTGCACGTGACAACCTCATCGCCGCGAAAAGAAACATAAACTACGCTTCCATCAAAGGACTTACAGACGACAAGATTTACATTGGAGAAGAACTCTCCCCATATCACAAAGAACTTCTATGGCATACAAAAAAATTTGCTAAAGAAAAAAACTATGCCTATGTCTGGTACAAAGAAGGGAGAATCATGATGAGGCGCATCACGAACGATAAAATTATTTATATTAAACATGTAGATGATTTTAAAAAAATTACATAAAATATCGGGTAATTACCCTTACATATTTCCACACAATCTACACATCATTCAAAATGGATAATACTACCACAACATCTAACAAAACAAACTTATCAATATACCATCAAAATATTAGATCTATAAACAAAAACTTTGACCAATTCCTCATCGAACTCGACCTTACTAAAATCAAATATGACATAATTATCCTGACAGAATGTTGGCTAACACCTTACTATACTCCTAAAAACATCCCCAACTATACCCACCATCAAACCTCAAATCACTACAGACAAAACGATGGCATAGTAGCATATACATTAAACAACACTCTTAACTCATTTAATGTCAAAGAAATTTATATTACTAACTCAAACTGTCTTCAAATAACGTACAATGTCAACACATGTATCATTGCACTTTACCGCTCTCCTTCTCAACCTAACATCTCCTCATTTTTGCGCGACATAAACTGCTATCTCACGGATCTACACATAATAAAGAACTTAATTCTAATGGGGGATCTTAACATTAACATTTTAAAAAACAACGAACATCCCCAATGCCAAGACTATCTAAACACACTGATGTTCCACGGAATGGAAAGCACAATAAATTCAGCAACACGATGTACGCCAAACTCCTCCTCCTGCATCGACCATATTATGGTTAAATCAACCAACCAATACACCTCCGAAATCCACATGTCATCAGTCACAGATCACTACGCTACCTCTTTCACAATGAGTTCCAAACACAACGTACAAAGCAAACCTCCAACTAAAACAACGAAGAAAACAATTAACTATGACAATCTTAACAAAACGATTAACTCCAAATCGTGGGACACACTCTATAACAAAACTAACATAGAGGAGGCCTGGAACTACTTCTCTACCTACCTACAAAATATCCTTGTCCAAAACACCAAAATCACCACAAACACCATTCCTAAAGCGATCAAACCTCTCAAACCTTGGATAAACCATACTATAATCAACTGCATTCGGAAACGCAATTCCATATACAAAAAATGTGCCGCAAACCCATATGATATCACACTCCATAATTTCTACAAAAGATACCGTAATATCTGCACACAAGTCATTAGGAAAGCCAAAAATCTATATTACAACAAAAAAATTTCCGAATGCAACAATGACCCTAAAAAAATATGGAAAGTCCTCAAGGAAGCTACCAATTCAAATAAAGCCACCGACACCTTAAACTCTCTCAATATCAAAGATATCATTGTAGACTTTACATCGAACCCCAACACAATTGTCAATTACATAAACCAGTACTTCACAAACATAGGTCCGGAACTAGCAAAAAAAATCCAAATAAATAACGATACGCTTGGTCCAAATGACCACGCGACCAATGATGATTTCCCAACCCGCTTTGTTCTTAAAACGATTACAGAGAAAGAAGTTTCTAGAGTAATAAACTCGCTCAAAAACTCTTCATCAACCGGCATTGATGAAATATCTAACAATGTTCTTAAAAAAATTGCCCCTGGTATACTTCAACCATTAACGCATCTACTTAATATTAGCATCCGCCAAGGGGTATTTCCCACCATTCAAAAACAAGGTCTCATTATCCCTATTTTTAAAACTGGCTCCAAACTTGATATTAGTAATTATCGTCCTATTACGTTGCTAAATTCCCTCTCAAAAGTATTCGAAAAGATCGTCAATAATAGTCTCATGGAATATCTGGAAACCAATAACTTAATATCGCCGCGGCAATTTGGATTCAGAAAACATAAAAGCACCAATGATGCTATAGCCACGGTCACTGACCATATTTCTGGCCACCTGGATAAGGGCTTGAAATGTCTATCTGTATTTCTCGACCTATGTAAAGCATTTGATACAATCTCACACAGCAAACTAAAACGCAAAATGTTTAATATAGGTATTAGGAACAAAGAATTAGGCCTCCTCTCCAGCTTCTTATCTGACAGATCCCAATGCGTTAAACTCAATACCACAAAGAGCCAGAATTTGCCCATTAGTTACGGGGTCCCTCAAGGCAGTGTTATAGGTCCAACGCTCTTCCTAATATATATTAACGAGTTATGCAACCTAGATATCGATGCCGCTATTGTCAGTTTCGCCGATGACACTGTCCTACTCTTCCAAGCAAAAGATTGGCTTACCGCATATTCCAAAGCGGAGGAAGGAATTCAACAGGTAAAATATTGGCTTGACTCGAACATATTAACTCTAAATGTACAGAAAACCAAATACTTACTGTCTAGTCTCACCAATATCCCAAAGTCAAACCCAGCCCCGCCATTAAAAATACACAAATGTAAAAATTCATCTCTAAACCGAAACTGTGACTGCCCATGCCTAGAGCAAGTAAACATTATCAAATATTTAGGAGTAACCTTCGATACACACCTGAATTGGAAGCAACATATACATAATACTACAAACAAAATCCGAAAATCTATATACTTTTTCAAACAAACACGCAATTTCCTTCACCTAAAACTTTTAAAAACAGTATATTACTCATTGTGCCAATCTCACATCGAATACGGAATTCTAGCCTGGGGTAATGCATATTCCAATGCCCTTGATCCCATCATGAAAGCACAAAAACTAATCATAAAAATAATTCTTAAAATGCCGCTTACTACCAGCACTGATACTATCTTCAATTCCTTCAACGTTATGGACATAAAACAGCTCTACTCAAGATCCATATTACTTAATTTACACAAAAACAACAAAACACCATACAAAGCTACACAAACAATACACAATACCCGAGCCAAAAACAACGAACTTCTCCAAACTCCTTTTTTCAAAACCACCTTCGGGCAAAGACACTCTAAATACATAGCTTGCAAACTATACAATACACTACCAACTACGATCAGACAAAGTGACTCCTTTACAAAATTCAAACAAGATATTAAAAAATGGATTATAAGTATTGGACGCCACACTATCACAAATATCTGTAAAATAAATCACACATAGACATAAATAACTATTCACATACAACCTAACCCATATAAAACAAATGAAAATAATGGAATCCTGTCAAATTTAACCTATAAATAGACTAGGCAGAATTGATTTCATTACTCCATCTCCAACATTTATAAAATAACTCTCTTTAAAAGATTTATTACCCTTCCAATCACCCTTCTGTTTTAATTCTATTCATAATATGTATTTTACCTGAAATATCCTTGTAATTACTATATTCATTTATATACCTGTACGCCTGTCTCGACACAGGTATACCCTAGTGAGACAGGCATACAAATAAAACCATTGTAAACATATTTTATTATAGATAAATAAATAAAAAAAAAAAAAAAAAACAACGTTTTAATTCTGAATGGTGGTCTTATGCCAGGGCGATACTGACAATATCTTCCACTCTGGAACATTCTGCAAAAACATCTTACCTTATTTTATGTATAATAAAATTTACTTGCGCACGGCGGTATTTAATTCCGCTATCATATATTTAATTATTAGACGAGATTTAAAAATCATCCTCACCCCCTTTTCCCACCCCAGCAAAATTTTGATACTTAGTTGACTCTATTGACACTTAGGTTTTTCTTATTTTTTATATGAATATCTCACTAGAGTCCCGTATGGAGCCAATAAGACTGTGGCATCCCCAATGGTATGGGTATGTTGTAAGGCTGAAGATAGGGGAGGGGATGGAGATGAGGAAGAGGGATGTGGGAAAGTATCTGGCTATTCAAATCTGGTCACCAAACACGGCTAAAGTCATTTCAAGCAACGTTTCAATTCTGAATGGTGGTCTTACACCAGGACGATACTGAGAATATATTCCACTCTGGAACGTGCCGCAAATATACTACACATTATTTTTAATGAATTAATTGTGAAAGAATACAAATTATTAAAATAAAATTTATTTGCGCACGCCGGAATTCGAACCCGCGGCCATCGGATTGCGAGTCAATAGTTAAAGCTTTAATAATATTTCACAAAAAATTCGTTGGTGTACTAGTGGACAAAATTCACATTTCCTACGAGGCAGTTAGACTTCGCAGAAAATCACCATTGGTTTGTTAGTTCAGCACCTGTTCACCATAGTTGAAGACCTAATATATTTACCATTTTATTTTATATTTAATTTAATATAATGCATTTTATAAAATCAATGCTTTTCTACGGCAGTCAGAGTATTGCCCTCATCGCCCTGTTTAGCTGATATTTACAAACATTATTACTTATTTATTGTTTTTTTTACACGGTAGGTATCATTGTGTACAATTCAATTTTTAACCGCACTCGGAAAAGCCGTGTTGAGGTTAATTCATTTTTCGGCAGAAAAACATTCAAACGTGTCCTTTTAAAATGATTTACTTTAAAATGATGTACCTGAATAAATACATTGATTCCTATTTTAGCCAGAATTTCTAATATTGATGACAAACCGTTCATAATTGTATAAGCCATCAGTAGTATAATATACTATGAACTGTCATGGAACCCGTTTATATAATATATAAACGGGTTCCATGACAGTTCATCCTGCGACAATTCATCCGGCGACAGTTCATCCTGCGACAGTTCATCCTGCCGACAGTTCATCCTGCCGACAGTTCATCCCGCCGACAATTCATCCGGCGACAATTCATCCTGACAATTCAACCTAACCTAACCTAACCTAACCTATAAGTATAAGTATGTCGTATTTTGTTATTCACGCATGCTCCTTCGGAGAGCCGAAATTATTGTTAGTAAAAATATTTTTACAGCGGATTTCCACTCAAGATGCCTTCAGATATTAGTATATCGATTTTGGTTGTACGGCCGTATATCCTCTTTGCATACTTACTTAATAAAAATGTTCTAAATGATCAGGCAGGATGAATTGTCGCCGGATGAATTGTCGGCGGGATGAACTGTCGGCAGGATGAACCGTCGGCAGGATGAACTGTCGGCCGGATGAACTGTCGCAGGATGAACTGTCGCCGGATGAATTGTCGCAGGACGAATTGTCGGGTCACCGTATAAAAGTATGTCTTAGCCAACATTAAATAATTTTTTGACCGCATTACAAGTTACCATGTTATTGCTGTGAATCCTTTCCAGTTGCATACTTGTCATTCGACTTACTATTGTATTCACTCTTGAGTTGTAGGTATTTACAATATACATATTATTATTATTGCTGTTGTGGAGTGATAATAGATTTTTGACTCAGACTACTTCATCTTTGAAAATTTGTTAGCAGATTATTACAGTTTATATTGTATTTTTATAACTTTTTTAAAAATAATTTTCAGGGTTATATTTATATAAGTAAGAAGTGTAAGTTCTTACGGGTACAGGACCCTTACTTTTTTTGCTTTACTTTTCAATTATAATTGAAAATCTGTCATTGGATATTATTAATTTTATTATTATAAGTGTAAAATATCTGTTGATTTTCCATAATAAATAAAATAAAGTTGTAATAACTTAGACATCAGTTCTAGAAACAAGGCGGCAGATACCCAGCATTCTCGAGATAAGTGCTGTTAGAAATAGCCATAAAATCCAATCTCTCTCATGAAGAAGTACCATGAAAATTACTTTAATGTGTTCTGGACCATATATTTATTTATAATTTCTCACCATACATGTCTTATTATTTTTTTTACATACAAAAATATTAACCTCACTAGGACTAGCAGCCTGTATTGACGTTATTATTCATAAATTTGAGTGATGCATTTACACAAAAATCACTAAAATACAAAACATTACATCCAAGACACTAAAATATTATATGCGGAATGTAAGAAATAACAATATTATATTGGTGACCAGATGGGTAATTTGTAACAATATAGACCATAAAACAAATCCTTAATTACTATACCCACCAAAAAACAAAGGTACCTAGTTCAAAACAACTAGGGTGACACTCCGATTTTGACAAATGGAACTCAAATAAAATCTAGTTATATTAACATTGTTACCATTATTAACCCTTGTCCTCTGGCCCCCATACCTGAGGTCTACACTCAAGAATGCTACGCAAGAAGCTAAAGTAAAGCAGCCTTTAACTTCAAGGTTGGTTAACTTCTTTGTATTGTGTACGTATGACAAAACCCAACATATTTAGGGCTTATTTTTACAGATCTTTTCAACGTGAGCACGAAATTTTAGGCGAGTATCATACACAATTCCCAGATCCTTGCAAGTCACCATGTGCTTCAGACACATAACTTTTATTTTTTAATTAAAATTTTAATATATGCTCTTGTGTGCTTTGTATATAACTTTACAATTTTGAAGTTAAACTGAGTTTAATATCAATACTCCAGTCAGTAATTTCATTAACATATTACTGGAGCTTTCTACAGTCTTCTAATGGCGTTATTCTCAGGAAAAGTTTAATGTCATCAGCGAAAAGTAAAAAACGGTAGAATTTGTTTTTATCTGAATACTGTTTATAAAAACTAAAACCAATAAGCACCCTAAATTGGATACCTGCGGTACACCACAGTTCGTAGAGTATGCGCTAAATTTAAACTCACCATAGGACACGAACTGTTCCGTTTCGTTCAAATAAGTTTCAATAAGTTTAAAAAAAAAAAAATTTTGATCACGAATGGTGAATGGTTCAACTTCAATATATACGTATTTATGGAAAATTATTTCCAATAGTTTAGCAGATGAGGAAGAATCGTTTTAGCATGTAGTTGGTTGGTTGACACTTGTCACCATCTTTGTGTAAGGTGGTGACTTGCGATAGCTTCCATAGGTTAAAAAAATCTGTTTTTAATCGTAAGATTAAACATATGCAGAAGTGATATCAGAACATCCTTTGATGACTATGGGTGGGATTAAATCAGGACCAAACGAAGTGGTTTCAATATTTGTTCTGCTAATTATCAAAACCCTGCCACATTATTTGTCCGAAATATATTTCCAGAATGACTTCGGATCGTGTTTCACATTATTTTCTACTTTCAAAAGAGTTTTTGTGGGCAATTGAAATATTACATTTATTTCTATGAAGACATGTCTTTTTAACAGGAGGCCCTGAGGAAAAAAAATTCCCTTGGGGCCTGTGTCATCTTTGGGACGCGATGCGGAAGGTTTTTTAGGGAAAGGAAGAAGAGAAAGTTCTGGGAAAAAAAATTCTATGAGGGGTGAATAGTAATATGTGGTCAATGTGTCCAGTTGTAACAGATATATGAATAGTCAAACAGGCAGACGTATCTGCCGCCAAAACCTAGAAAATCCTCACCCCATGAACCTGCTAAACCACCAAACGTACTGAACCCAATAGTGACCCATGGCAAAGGTGTTGGTTAAATCGTTGGTACCCGCGATATCCATACCCGCCTCTAAAATTGAGATTAATCATTTTAAAGAGACCCATGTTCATGTGGTGATGTTAAAGGAGTATCAAAACATAATTTAATCTAACAATAATTTTTGTTTTTGTTAGGATGCCAAAGAATGATAAAAATGGTGTTGGTAAACCTCCTCTACCCATTTAGTATCTTTGGGCATTTGCGGGGTAAGAGGGGATTGAGAGTGGGTGTGCAATCGTCAAACTGAAAATGAAAACTAATAAGAACATTTCAATTTTCGATATACTATCTTAAAAATAAAATAGCTCTCCTAGTTTTCAAAATTAACAAAACAAGTTATTTTAAAAAAAAAAACATTGAAATACCCTCACAAAAAGAATTGCGATATTTTGACCACGTCTTATATTTTTTTGAATTTCGTCCAAAATCAATGTAACGAGGCGATAATTTTTAATGAATCAAGTGGATTTTTGTTTGGATCTCTCACGTTAAATACGTCGATTAAAGTGATAGACGATTTTATTCAACAACACCATCTTCTCCCTAGCGGCAGACGTTGGTATGTTTATGTAATTGTTTTTGTATAAACCGTGCATTTTTTCTCTCTAAGTCACTCTCAAACGCAAATTTGAGGTTTTACTTAGAAGGCATTCCAAAAAAAAAACAAATTTCAAATAACCTAGAAAAAAGGCACCCGTAGTATCGCTGGGAATTCAGCAAGATGAAAATATTCCCTTTGCCCTTACTCAAGTTGAAAATTTGAGCCTAGACGTGGGAAATACGCTCAAATGGCTTTGACGGGGAGTGTCGAGAATTCCCCAAGGATTATGCCTCGTCAACCTGTGAGAAAATCAGCCAATCAAAATGCATACGGGAAAATAAGGCTTTGAAGGAAATATTGTCTGTATCAGTCAGGCTCAGACGGAAGTCGTTCAGGCTCGCCCAGCCGTGTAATACGGTGCGGTGATTTATGGCGAGGAGGACATGCTTGTACACGCACGCCTCTACTTATTTATTGAGAAGTGTTTTGCATTTGAAAGAAACCCAAATTTTACATGCTTTCAAAAATTACTTGATAAAGAACCTTGGAACAGAAATGTTTTTCCATTCATAATTTTCCATCCAAATATTTTTTTAAATAATTGCTTTCAGCTTCACGAAACCAACAATAATCTTGTATTCTGATATTTTTCATGAGTCTGCGTTAGTTGTATTGCGTTCTAAAGTTACTTTGAATCAACAAAATGATTTTTTTAAATATTTTTTTTATTTTCAGTTCTTCAAATTAACTCAGCGGCCTTAGCTTAATTAAACATTTGGTTTTCATTTAATTGAATATTTACATCTCCAAACTTCATAACATTTATATGGCTGTCGTTCGATTTGGTAGTTGAAAATCGAATTTCTTCCCAAAAGCATTTGCCCATGGTCTTGATTTTAATCATTAGAGTTGAACAACTCCATTTAAAGTAAACGATAACCCGAGTGAATTTGTTTTCATTATTATCATTGACACTTATATTGCCCCATAAATTATGTATTAAATTAAATTATCGTATTGTGAAATTGACTATAGATAGATTGCGAGGAGTGCTAAATACAGCAATGAATTTCGAAAGCACAGTTTTACATGGAATTGGATCACTAAACACGCCCACAAAGCACTTCTGTTTTATTATTTATTCTATGGTTATACTCATCAGTTCAATATGTCTGAGAAAGAAGGTAATCTTAATATATATAAATGAATGTTTCCTTGTTTGTCCCTTATGCGGTACCTAAATCATTCACCCCATTGCGATGAAACTTGTGTCGTTTAGTTTATTGTGGTGCGGGTGCCTGGGAAGGTTTATATAAATAATAGTGAGCTCTCGCGTTATTATTATTTCCTTTACTATTCATCCGATTGCGATGAAGCTTTGGTGAGTTGTAATGCGAAAATCTGCTTAAGTTTATATATATGTCATTAATAACATTTAATGTATATACTTGTGAGCTCTGGTGTTATTAAATTTCTTTACAAATTATGTTATAGCTGGCGCGCGATTTGTTCGAAATATTAGTATATTTTATACAGTTTAATGATAGGGACCGAAGGAGGGGGGGAGAGGAACCCGGGACGGGTGGAAGGGAAAGAGGGGAGGGGGGAAAGGCGGGGAAGGTGGAAGAGAACGCTGGAGGGAAAGGAGATGCGTGAGGGGAAGGGAGGCGGAAGGGGAACGGGGATGAATGAGAAAGGATATGCTAGGAGAAACCATTTCTTTTTTAAGTGGCATCGCAACGCATGTCGGGAACACGCTTGTACTTTTATTTTTTTGTCTTGTTCTGCTTCATGTTTCATTAAGATTTATTAGAATTAGTATCTTCTTCTTAGAGGTGCTTTTAGTTTTATGTTTTCAGTTTATTTTGTAAAGCACACCAATGATGACATATTGTCACAAACTGTTGAATCAATTTATTTGCCTTATCGTGCATAAACCTCTGAAAATCGTATTTCATTGATTTCTGCGAATGAGTCAGTATTGGATATTGCGAGCAAAAAACTAGTGGACCCATTTCGTGTGAATGTTGTGAAATTAAGGGACATAACATTTAATGTACGAGGAACGCAGGTGTTTTATTGGCAGTGAACGCTTTAAAGAACATCTAAAAACACATTTATAATAATGAAGCTGAAGTATGCCGTTACGGATACGTGGATGGCGACATAATAGTGGTACGGTTTTGTGGAAAAACGAATTCAAATATATTTCCTAAAAAAAGTATGTACTTCATTTATTTTTTCTCGTGTCATTTTGGAATGAACAGCTTGCTTTCTCGACATTTTGCTTTGTCGAGGTTTGTTGTAGAAATATACCTTTCAGAAAAATACCTTTATTGACTGTGTTACTTCATTTAGAATACTGCCAATTTTGAACCTATCCCACAAGATAGTCAAGTGTATAAAATAGTGAAAAAAACGTTTCCCAAAAAAATTTTTTACGACATAAATATTGACGGAAATGCAAGCACAGACGTTATTATCGAAAACATATTTTGACAGAATTTCGCAATAGTGTTTTGAAATACCGAAGGTGGTCGTTTGTATTTTGAACTCTTTATTTTATTTAGATCTCATTAAAAATGCTAGCAACAGATGTTTGCAGCTAGAAATCATCATCTTTTATCTCCGTGATCTTACATTATTCATACGAATAGATCTAAGACACTGTAGAAATAGAGAAAATTTTTTTTTTTTAAGAAATTGTGAAAACACACCCCTCAATTATTTACAAAAGACAAGTTATATAGAAAACACGTAGCCAATGAAATGAATCTGTACAGCTCTGAGATAAAATTATTTGGCACGTTTGACTTTTTAAGCAATTTTAGTAAACTGAATGACATAATCAATCAAATAACAAATAAAGCAGCTAAAATGATCGGTTTCATCATAAGAAATACAAAAGGATTCACAAACACTGTAATTATCAAACAACTATACTTTGCATATGTACGAAGCCATCTAGAGTTTGCGTCAACTGTGTGGTCTCCATTTTATGCGGTACATGTAAACAAAATTTAATCGATTCAGAAAAAAATCATAAAATACCTTTCATACAAATCGCACAATCGATATAATAATTATCTTGATGAAACAATTTTTTTCAAAATTGATGCATTCAGTGTACGCAGACAATTCTCTGTTTCGATGTTGCTATATAAAATCGTAAATAACATAACTGACTGTCCTGAATTATTGAACAGAATAGATTTAAAAGTACCTATATGGCACACACGTTCGTGTAATATTTTTAAAGAGAAACACTGTAAAACAAATTCCAACCAAAATGCTTGCCTTATAAGACCGTGTTCAACTTATAATAACATTTTTTCTGATATAGATATCTTCAATTGTGACGAAAGTAAATATAAAAATTTTATTAAAAGTGTATTAAAATTATTAAATGAGTACAAAAGTGCATAAATGTAATGATATATTATTTAAGGACATATTATATTATGTCTAACTAACTCCTGTTATAATGCAATATCTTATAATGTAATCTTTAATTGTTGTAAGATTTCAGTTTGGGTTAATTATTAATTTCTAGATACACAATGTAATAGTATAATGAGGAAATCTATAATTGGTTTCTCAGTAAGGTAAATTAAACATGTATAAATTAATCAAATTGTGAACTATTGATTTCCCTAATATAAAATAAATAAATAATCTCTGCTAGCGTAGGATAAGATAAAGCTTATAAGAAACAAACTATCATAAAACAGGGAGTTCTTTTAACCAAAATTTTATTAATGTTTTTGATCCGGCATTAACCATTTAAGTTAAGCGGAATATATTAAATGGGATTTTTATTTTTTAAGATCATTGGAAAGAAATCTTCTCCGTCTCCGAAGGAGCTGAGTCAATAAAACTCTGCACTTATTCAGTCCTCTTTGTTGTCTGAGACAAGCTCAAAGCTTTTAAAATATTAGCATGGAATTATTTTTCCTCGGTAAAAACCATTACCGCGCTAAGCTTCTAAATTAAAGGAACACGTATTTCAATAATTTTAAATGTAATTGAGTTCAAACGAAGTATTTTTTTGAAAAAAATCCTTTCACATTATTGTTGTTTATATTATTAAAAGCGAGGCTGTTAAGAATGCGTAATGTAAGGAAATTGAGTAAAGCATTTTCATGGCAGATTTAAAAAAATTTTGTCATTTTGTAAGAATGTTTTGAACAGACCATCTACCGGTTTGGAAGGTATTTTTTCGAGGGTAATCACATAACACGAATAAAAGAAAAATAATGGAGTTAGGTAATTAAACTTGTAAAACTGGTTAGAGATTAGAATATTTTGCAGAAATTGTATAAGTGCTGTTGGTGGAAAATAAAGAGGAGAGTTTTTTTTTTTACATGAATACCGCACAAGAGGCCCAACTGCTCCCGTTGTTGTGAGGCTGAAGGTAATGGGGAAGGGAAGGAGATGGGAAAGAGGGAGGTGGGAGGTGGGGAAGTACCTGGCTATTAAGATCTGGTCACCAAACACGGCTAACGCCATTTCAAGCAACGTTTCAATTCTGAATGGTGGTCTTACACCAGGGCGATACTGAGAGTATCTTCCACAAATAACACAAATTAATCAAATAAAATTTATTTGCCACGCCAGGATTCGATCCCGCGACCTTCGGAGTGCTAGTCAAGAGCCTTACCACTGGACTAAGCCGGCCGTCAAAGTAGAACTAATGTGACGTTTAATGCTTATCAGGTTATTTCTGTAATGTGACGAGTAGGTACGCTAAAATATCTTAATTTAACTACCTATTTTATTATGTTTATATCTATTTTATTAATAATTATTGATATCTAATTTAATTTTTTAAATTCGACGACATTGATTTTTTATATTTAATGTAATTATTTTTTTAAACCTTTAAAATCGAAAAATTGTTGTTGTTTTTTAAAAAAAATAGTTATATTTTTTTCTTTTTACTACAAAACCTTAAAACCTTGATATTAACGAAAATATTTAAAAAAAAAGATTATCACATTTTATAAACAAATTGTAGAAAATATATTACGCATAAACGATAGACAGATTAATTGTAAAATCCAATTTAAAACATTATTTAATATCAGATTTCATAAAGGCGGACGCAAAAGTGAAGTTTCTGCTTGGCAAAAAAAACCTAAAAAATATTTTCATAACAATGGACACAGTCATTCGACTATATACGATCAACTCTAAAGTAGAATATCCAGAACAAAACAAGGTGGTCACAGTTTTTATTAAAGCTTTCAAAATCCCCGTTCAGACTCAGAATATTTATCCAGATCAGAATCTTCTGCCTCGAGAATTTGAAGTCTCGGAATGGACAAATATAGTTGTGAACGTATCTCTCGGTCTATGTTAGTCTCGGGATCGGCAAGTATTGTTGTTTTAGCTAGGACAGTGGTCGGCAAACTTATTATCCAAAGAGCCAAATATGTACATTACAACGATTGAAAAAAAAATTGATAGCCAAATTTGTTTATTGATTTAGCAAACATTTATTTTAATTCTAGCACTTCATTAAATTACGGGTACGCTGAGTAAAACTGGGTTTCATACTTAATAAATATTTTGTTCATTAATAAAAAAATAATATGTAATGGAATCCACAAATTTAAATCATGACAATAATTTATTGACAAACACTCAATGTACCTACTTGCACCTCCTTGGAAAGTTTGAATAAGTCAGGTTTGTATGTTGTTTTTTCTTAATTATAGGCACGATTCCAGGTTCTCATCAATAAGACGATTTCTCAATTTACTCTTGATAAAGTTCATGCTTGAAAAATTTTTTTGTATGAATACGTAGAACCGAAAAGGGAAAGTAACAAACGCGATTCAGATTATCATAAAAGTCAGGAATACCATTACAGGCGTTGAAGATGATTATGTCTTCCTTCTCCAGGTCTTTTAAAGCAGTCCACTTGTATTGTGAATTAAGCTCACATTTATTCTTCTCGAATATTTCTAAATCAACACAAAGACGTTTAAATTTAGAGCTCCATATTCCTTTGTTTTTTTTTTTAAATCCAGCAATTGTATTTGAAAGAACCGCACTTAAGGAGACAAAGAGCCGCATGCGGCTCCGGAGCCGCACTTTGCCGACCTCTGAGCTAGGAGTATGATAATGTACGTCAAAATTTCTTTCGTGTACTTATAATGGCAATGATTTTATTTTTTTTTTTAACATTAACTCCACACAGGAGGCCCTGAGGAAAATAATTTCCCTCAGAGCATCTTCCATTGTAATACCGGTAGAACAAGGATAGCATTCCCACCCGACACCTGTGCTCTAAAGATTGCAATCCGTCTGTTAAGATGGGAGAATCTATCAAATGGACCGCCCGTTTTAGCACAGAGTCGAGGGTAATTTTCAGGTATTGAGGAACTCCAGACCAGAGGTGGCTACCAAATGTGGTGATTTGTACAGGGTTAGCAGTTGTGTACTATTTAAGTATCTGCGGGCCCTGTACAGTACGCCCAGTTTTTGGGAGGCTAACTTAACTCTGGCTTCGATGGAGCCCCCATATCTGAGCTGGTCACTTAGAGTTTCACCAAACATATGAATACTCACAGGGATGCACAATTGAATGGATTTTTAATTATTCCTTTTAGTGTTCTTTATCATGGGTTTTGTTATTTTCACTTGGTATTATGTCGTCTTTGCGTATAATGTTTTGCGTATTATATTATCCGATGATTGCTATCCACACTTCGAACACTGATACTTGCGAGTTGTGATGAATAATGACATGAGGGAAGAAAACGGGGCGGGGAACCGGAGATACTCATTGCCATAGGACTTAATATTTTTGATCCAAAATAAACACAAATGCAATCCGCCGAGCGCCAATTATACTTGGCGCTAACAATGGGGTATTTCCACAAACGAGGAATTCAGTGGAAAATGTACGGAATATTTAAAGATTATTTTTCTGATTTTAATAATCCTACTAAAAATGTTTGATTTTTATGTTTTCATTCAATATTATTGATTTTAAAAACGATCTAAAACTGACCAAATCAAAACGGCCCATGGTTGGGGAATGGGTTTGTGACGTCACAAGGGTCGCTAAGCTGAACTAGCATAAATAAACACTGTCAGTGAGCGTCCTCACTCATGACGTCACACGATAGCCACGCCCCAAAATATCGTTTTAGTGGCAATTCCAAAATGGGAAACTTTAACTCGCCGTAGAAAATTTATTCGTCAACATAAAAATAAAATAAAAATGCTGTAATCGTCGTAATTTTTTGCATATTTTTTTTAAGCAATAAAAAAACACGTGGAAATACCCCATTGTTGTGAAATAAAATGATTGCTACAGTGCCGCAATAATTTGCACTCCATACTCTGTAAAATGATTTACTTATTTTATATACCAATCCCTAAGAAATATCGTATCTACGTCAAAGACTATCATCCTAGAAGCCGTCCTTAGAAATTATCCTTATTTTTTTTTTCATGTTCTCCATAAAACAGTTATACACCAAATTATTACGGAGAAGATTACAAAATATAAGAGAAAAAAGGCCAAGGGGGTAGTTTCACTATGTTGAGACGTATGTCAAAAGATAGTTACTGAACCCTCTATAGGTAACATTGAAGATGTCAATGCTCAATGCAGAATCGTTAAGCAGTTGAATTGCTCTATTTAATGGGGCATTCTGAAAGGAAGAAGTTCTCGCTTTCGGAGCATAAAAAAATGTGTGGGATCTCCCACGAGTATATGCGTTAGGGACATATAGGTTAATCTCCTTCAACATAGGCGGATTCAGTACAGTACCGGAGATCAGCTTAAAAGCAGACCAGCAATGGTGCTAGTAACACACAAGCTGCTAAACGGGCACATTAGCAATCCTGATGTTCTGGAAAGGATTTCATTTTATTTCCCAGATAAATTCACCAGAGCAAGACAACACAGATTTTTTGCTCTTCCTAGAGGCAGGACCAACCTACCAATGGTCATGCCTCTGGGAAGAATGACCTCACTGTTAAATCTTTCTTCTGAAATTGACATTTTTCAATCGAACTACAATCATTTCAAGAGCGAAATAAAGGTATTCTTTAGCACTTGTCATTATTAATGTACCTATATAATTAATGTATTACACTATTAACTAAAAATTGTGAAATGTAATTGGAAATATTAGTTAGGTGTTTTTGACAATAAAACATAAATAAAATAAAAAAAAATGGTTGCCCAAAAATATTTTTCGGCGGGCTTCTAAGGTATTAAGATCGAGCATTCCTGTTAAGGACAACGATGGATACAGGAATGGGTAGTATATTCCCTCATATACAGGTAACGCATAAACCTTTTTTGTACTTTTTCTATTTCTAGGATATGGTTTTGTTCAGAGGGTGCCCAAATAATGGAACTGTATTCCAGGATGCTGTCATACGTCTTGAATGAAAACGAAAAAGGCTGAAGGTACTTGAAAGTCTTTAATCGTGTTCCTATAGACATTTAATGAACGAATGTTTCTTTCGAATCGTATAAATATTATTGTATTGCAAGTAATAAAAACAAGCAAAAAAATAATAATAAATGCTTTATTACATAAAATGCACAAAATGGTTATAAAATTTGCACAGGACGTGGTGGACGGGTAGCATTAATTACATGCTTACTCGTTAATAATTTCATCGTTAAAATTATATTATATTATCGTTATAAAGTTTATATAAGTTCCTGCCCGGTATAACTTATTTCTAGATTTGTAAGATTTCGCATACAAATGTCATCATAATGAAACTGTAAGGTGACCATGTAATTTTAAAAGCATATAAATACACACACAAGAAAAAAACTTATTGAATATAACTCTTGTTTTCGTGAAGGTGAAAAAGTTATTTAACTATTTTTGTTTGTTTCTTTTGTAAAATTTAATATAACTATTTAATTTTTATTTCGATAGAATTTTATATTTCTGTAGGTACATGCATTCATAATCATTTTTTCAGACATAAAAGATTTGTGCATATAAATTTCTCACGTCTTATTTCGATTCCACATTTTTATTACGTAAGCATACTAAAAAATATTATGAGGGTATCTTTCAATGATGTTTCAAGTTACTTATTAATTCTAAATTAACAATATAAATATTTTATATTGTAAACGTCCGGTTAATTTTATAACAATGGTCTATGTCTGCCGGTCAGTGGTTGAGTGGGCATCGCGTTTGAGTTCCACGCAAGCGTTCCGTGTTCGATTCCTCGGCTGGCTAAGTCCTTCATCACAATTCAAGCAACGTTTTCGGCTTACTGTGGTGGTAGTAGGAGATTTTCAAATATGTTCGGGTTATTCGTAACCCGGGAGTGCTTTTCTTTCTTTTTAAAAAAAATGTCATCCATGATATTATCAGAAGCAATTTAAAAAGTTCGTTCCTTTCGAATGCTCCATGATGACGTAGATGCGAGCTTTGTCTGGGAAGACTATATTAAATTTGTTACAAATCAATCTTACTGGAAAAGGGAGTCAGGGAAAATAAATAATTCAAATAACTATATATAGCTTGTTAGAAATGAAAATGCTTGATTCCAATATGATTTCTGTTTTCGTATATTAGCAGCCAAGGTGAACAAAAGCTTTCTCGCTTTATAAGTTGGTAACAAAGTTTCTAAAAAAAATATAATGTTTCTAAATCAAAAAAGTTTTTTACTTTCGTACGCTGGTTATCCTAATATAAACTTCGGTATTGAACTATCGAAAAAGCCTATTATTTAACTTAATAAATTGTTTTTAAGTTATGTAAATACAAATTCAATTGAGTTTATTTTTCTACTCCAATCTTTGTTAATATAAACTAACAAAAAACGTTTTTGAAAAATATTTTTATTATTGTTTGTTCGCTATTTGCGTGTTAGCCAAACTTGTTAGACCTGCTCTTAAGCGGAATCAAAGAGTTTGATAGCTTTTGACATTTAAATTTGACCTCCGATCTGATTCACCCGGATATCCCAAAATAGTCCTGTCAAAATAGACGAAAAAAGTGCTAAGTTTGCATTAATTCCGAACATGCTGAGTATTTGTACAGATCTTGAGTACGTTATTACAAATGCTATGTCAAAAGTCCTCATCGATCTAGTGTGAGCGTTATTTTTTATCCGAGGTCAAAGGTCAAAATTTTTCATTTTTTGCGTATATCACAGAAATGGTGAGAGCTACCGAAAAAAATCATGAGAAGAGTTTGTAGATCGTAAAATTTTCAACAAAAAAAGTTTTTATACTTTTTTCTCTACGAAGCACCGTTCTCGAGTTCTCGTTCTGTGAAAAATATTTTTCAATATAAAGGAGGGGCTGTGCTACAAAGGAGCCTGAACGACAGGTAAAGGGGCTGTATTTATTTTAATGGCTTCTTCAATAATATTCAAATACTTCAAAGTGCAAGCTCATTATTGGCTACGTCCAGACTAACCCGCATAATGCACCGAATAGCTTGCAAATAAATAATTGTAAAATAAGTTCATATGAAGCGGATACTTTGTGATGTGACATTATTAAATTAAAATAAAACAATAACTTTGTAAACACCACTTTTATTTTTATACTTTATGCCGACCGGGTTTCGCTACAACCGTAGCTTCATCAGGGCAGTATAATACTCAGTAGAGTATAATATAGATAAAAGTGGTGTTTACAAAGTTATTGTTTTATTTTAAATTGTAAAATAAGTAATAAATAATTGTGTTGAAATGAATTGTAACCAGAAGAGTGTATCTGGGCTTACCTGTAAAGAGATTACCCAGTTACCTCGATTGAAGTCATTGCTATTATTTATGGTAGAAGCACCTAATCTGTGTTTAAAAAAGAATATTCCATTTGCCAATTTACTTGCGCATTTATAAAAAAGCAAAACTAATACCTATATTATCTTCTTTTTTTATTTGTTTGTTTAAAGACTTGATGAAAGCTTAACCATACATGATTGCACATCCAAAAAAGCTGTCAATGCAATCCACTAACTCGGACTCAGGTAATCAAGTACTTAGGCATTTATATTGACAACTATTTTAGATGGACAAAACAAATAAATAAAACAGCGGGTAAAGTTAGAAAACTAATATATTTTTTCAAAAACATACGAAGAATAATGCCAATGAAGATTCTAAAAACGATATACAACGCACTAGCACATTTAATTATCACTCACGGTATGATTGGTTGGTGTAGTGCTGCTAAAACTAATATGAACCCTCTCGACAAAGCACAAAAAGCCTTAATTGTTTAAAGACTTTGCTGTATTGAACATACAACAACTGTACATCAAAATTTTAATTATACATTACCAAAAGGACAAACTAAACCATCATACTGCACAACACAATTACGACACAAGACACAGAAACCAACACATGACTCCAAAGACAAATACTACCTATGGACAAAGACATTACCGTAATTTGGCTCCAAATTTTTTTAATTTAATTGAAAAAGATATTAAAGATATTCATGTGACTAAAAATGCTAATCTAAAACACAAAACTCATACGTGGATATTCAACAAAGGCTTTGTATACTGCGGGCAGATAATTTATACCATATAACAACACACTAAACTATATCTTTCTTTTCCTCTCAAATATTTGTTATTATTTCAAAATTTCTTAGTATTCTTAAGTATATAATCATTTAAAATTTTTATATTTCTTATTAATTGTGTGAATATTTTTTTATGTTTCTCAACTTTTTTCATTTTCTTTCATTCTATTTATCTTTTCATGTATTAATTAAAAATTTTATCTTATTCTTTTCTTACAAGATTAAGTAATCAAAATTTGACTAAATTCCTGCCACCTCGGAACAGGCTCAGCCTAGTGAGGTGGTGTTTACCAAAAACAAAAACTATGTATTACACTTCAAACTGTAAAAAAAAATGTATCTGTGCTTATCTTGGTTTATAAATAATAAAAAAAAATAACTTAGAAAAACCTCAAAATGTAATATATTATAATCATTGATGGCAAGATTAGCGACTCATAAACGAAAATTTGAAACATAAAAATCAGAAAAAGATTCGGTCGCATCGAGGAAATGAATCCTTGACCTTAGCCTTGCCGAGGATCTGCTCTAACCATTGAGCTGATTTTACCTAACTAAACCCTTCGGTCGTATTTAACTGCATCATACTTCGACCTAATGTTGTTAGCTCTTGGCCGACATATGATTGAGTTAAATATGACTGAACGGAATAGGATCGGTTCAGCTTAGTGGTTAGAGCAGAGCCCCGGCAATGATTAATTCTTGACTTCAATTCCTGGATGTTCCCGTATCTTTTTCAGGTTTTCAGTTTCAAATATTCATTTAATATTGTTTTCAGTGATTGTTTGATATATATTATCGGTCACTACATAAATTTTCGAAACTAATATTTCACCTTCTCCAGGATGCCCACCGCGAACCACTCTCCTGGGCTATTTCAAATTGAAATAATAATCACATAATTGTAGGAAACTCTCTTGAAAGAAGGGTAAATACAGGTTTACCAACATTAATGGAGAAATCAATGCGGCGCCGCGGCGCTTAAAAAAAATGTCCAAAGAAGCGAAGCTAACAGTTTACAATGGAGTGCTTGTTCCTGCCCTGATGTATGGTAGTGAGACATTATAACTGGCAGAAATGGATGAAAATAGACAGTATGCTTTAAAAATGAGATCCCTGTATGGTAAAACCATATATGATTGTCTGAGAAATGTGGAGATCCGCAAAAAAATCAAGCCTGATGTAAGAGTAGTGAGAAAGATTAAAAATAGGGACCCTCCGATGGTTTGGATACGTCAAGCAAATGAACGAATAAAGGAATGTATGAAGAATATGTGACGTAAATGTGAATGGTTGAAAAAGTCGGGGACGCCTGAGAAAGACACGACACGATCAAGTGAATCAGCTACTTGAGTCAGGCCATGTCAAAAGTCAGAATAAGAGAAGAGTATGTATGAGACGATGTATGAATGTGATTGAAGTAAAGAGTGTGGCCAAGACCAAGTTGTTTGCTGGTTCGTCATCTCTACCTACCACTGCGGGGAAACGGCGTGATGGTTAATTAGTTAGTGAGTTTAGGAAACTTGGGTCATGCCATCAAAAAGGCTAATCTTTGATGGGAAATCCCGAACTAATGCTTTTACAGCCACAATAGTTGACTTCAAACACTTTATTTTTTCCTTTTCATAGCTTAATTATTAGATTGGGAGCAGCTTGGTGTGTAGTGCGGCATGGTTTGGACATAGCCATTGATGTTTTTTTATGCCAAACGCGTACATTACAATCATAAATGAGTCTTATTTACATACAGAATGAATGTCAAGAGATCATTAATATGCTAAATGGATTGATATCAGTATGTTTCACCCTCCTATAACACCGTTTTTTTTAAAGGAAAAAAAAACATTACGTTGAGAATCTAGTAGGCATTACATCATACTCCAAAGAACATACTCTTTCCTTTCCTTAAAAATACTATTTTCATGACCCTGAGGGAAAACTACACGATATGAAAATACACAAACACGGATAACACCATGTAAATTCCCGTTTATAACTGCACGCGTGCACTTTACTTGAAAATTTTCCGGTGGAATACTAATATTCAGCAGTGACTTACGGGACATTTATTTTGTTCCATGTGTTGGGATACGTTACTTCTAATAATATTGTATTTTACAAAATATTAAAAAAAAACGCATTAAATGCTTTCATTTATTGTCTAATCGAGTCCAAAAATCTCGCTCAAAATTTTTATTTAAATACATGTATTTATTGAATATCTAATAAAAAAAAAAATTATATTCATTTTTTTTAAAGACAAATATTCCCGGATTACGAATAACCTGACAATAATTAAAAATCTCCTACTACCACCACAGTAAGCCGAAAATATTTCTTGAGTCGTGATGGAGGATTTAGACAGCTGAGGAATTGAACACGGAACGCCTGGGTGGGACCCAAACGCAATGCCAATTCAACCACTGACCGGTGATATTACTTACGTTAATGTTATTTCAATAAACGCCCGGGTTGCCGGCAATTAAAAAAAATATATATTGTTCACATGGCTTGTGGTTTTTTTCCTCTTTGAATGTGGTACACAATGGGTACATTAATAAATAGCATTTCCTTAAAAGTAAAACACGACCAGAATAATATCTTATTACGTTTGTAATTTGAATTTTTACTTTTCAATGAAAACAATTAATTTCAAAAAAGAAAAATAATTATGAAAGAAATGAAGGGTGGATAAATTTAAAGGGTTAAATAATATAGTAAATTATTTGTAAATCAGTGAAATTAGTCTATTTTCACGAATACCAATAACATATGGGCAATCGGGTCACCAGTTTGGTGAATATATAGTGTATTGTTTAAATGTTTTATCCAGATCTGGCAGCTTACAGACCTTGCCTCACGTCTGTAAACTGGATGCGTGTTTAAATATGTGCGGAGGTGTTTAAATAATAACTCTTGGTATTAACGCAAGTCGCAATGTATTTACAACAGAAACTTTATCTTACAATAATTTGTACAAGTTTAATATTATTCTTGCTTTGAGGTAAAGCAGGTAGAGAGGGCGAACACTAGATCCGGAATGGTTTTGCAAAACAAAATGCGTTGTCACGCACCTAGCTGGCTAGTCGTGGCCGGTGATACCACAGTGCAAAATCTAACAAAAATGATATTTTATGGCTGTTCGCTGCCTCGCTACAAACATTTCATACATCCTTGTTAAAAAAAAGGATAGAATCGTGTCTTCTTAAAAAAGGCTTACATTCAGATTCATCTAAAACATCCTCACGTAGTTCGAAGTATCTAGTGCTGCTAAACTGATTATTGGCATTTGGTTAAAGGCCAGCGGCCACGCAAATAACATATTATAGTTATCCCTTTAGCGTAAACTGTATCAATCCTGTTTCTGCGCTAGAAAGGATATAGGGTTAAATTGAAAAAAATATCACGTTCATCGAAATACTGTAAAATGTATGTTTTATTTTCACATTTCAAAAAATCTACTTTCCAGCAGCTTTAAATTTTAATGTTTTTTTCGAATAAAACTCTCGAGCTTGTTTGTATCACGAGAAAGGGGTTGCTTTTAATTTAAAAAACGTTATTTTTAGTTCACTGAATTGATTATTACATGAACTATCGTAATGTATGGTAACAATATTATTTTTACGTATTTAGCAGGCAATTTGATATTTAATTTGAAGAGATACAGATTAAAAATTAATTCTGAAAAATGCAATATCTTCACTGAAGCGCAGAAATTCTGTGAAGGAATAACGCACTTAAAAAGTTTAAAAAAATTCTAGGACTGAGACCTAGGGATGTAAAACAGCACATCATTAAAAAAATATTATAAGTATGTAGATACATTCATACTAATTATAACATTAACCCATAACACGGGCATGAGCATTGCATGGTGGTCGAAAATTTCACAAATGATATAACCATTCAAAGCACTGATTAAAGTTTTTTTTTTTTAAATTATAAATGCGAAAGTGTGTGTGTTATTTTTTCACACCTAAACCAATAAACCGGTTATAAAAATTCTTTTACCAATAGAGTTAAAAAGTCCTTTTAAGGACTTCGTTACGCGGGTAAACCGAGAAAATTGTTCTACATCTTACACCCGTGAAAAACTTGACCATAACACATATATGTATGATTGGCAACAACCGTTTTTGTTTTAATTGTATTGATTATACTTCTAGGGATTATCTCCCCAGTGGTTACTACGAATAACACACCACTGATTGGCAATTACGTACAGCTCTGGATTCATTCTGGATTCATCATTGGATTAAAAAATCATCCAACTGCAATAAATTTGTATTTGTGCGTACGGAATCAATATTGATTTATCTCGCTATCACATGGATTGGTGCCGTGATTTATTATTTTGCAAGTGCAGTTAACTTTACCCAAAACAAAATAAAAATATTCATATTGCTCAAACATTTTCAGTGTTCTACCCATGAAACTATGTTTCCATACCTACTCTACATAGATTCTACCCAAGCGCGCGAACACCCTATGCTGCGTTCACATTTGCAAACATAATTGCGAGCCAAGCCACGAATTATGTTTGTTATTAGTTTCATGCCGTTCGCGGTTGCTTTGTTCCTTTCCTATAATTCGTGACTCGTATAATGAACATTATGATAATGTGTCAGGCGTAGTTTTTATAAAATACACGAGACTGAAATTTTTACCTAGGTGATTTTTACTTAATTATTGGGGGTCACTAGATAAGTATTATTTTAGAAAAATTAAACAATATTACTTTGTATAAACCACTTATATAATTTGCAAATCCGACCGGTTTCGGAACAAACGTTCCTTCGTCAGGGAAAGCTTATACTAATTTGACAGTTTAGAATAATGTTTTATTATGGAAGGGGTGGAGCCGTTGTTAGTTAATAATGTAGATTGGGCGGGTAGGTATTAGTGTAGAGTGGGTGGGTAGGTAATTTAGTATTCAAAAATATAAGTATTATTTTCTCCAAATGCATTTTATTTGGAAATTTGAAAGCATTGGAAATTAGAAAATCCATAAATAATAATAGACGGCTTGACGTTTGCTTATCGGTTCGGGAGGAATTCCTAAGACTAACATATTTTTACGTTTGTTCCACATGGGATGCCCAGAGAAAAAAAAAATTGCCTCAAGGCAAATGCCATCTTTCGGGAAAAAGATGGAAAGAAAGTTCTGGGACGGATAAAGTTATGAGGAGTGATTTGTAATCTGGGGGTCAATGTGTCCAGCAGTGAAGGACGTTTGAATCCATCCCTTCCAATGCGGGGCAAACCTATGGGTTGAGAGAATCCTACTGGAGAGGACTAGGTTAGGTTTTCGAAAACCATCTGTATTTCCAACAACACAGCTATTTGACTCTTTTAGGGTTCTCAGTCTTAATAAAATTTTCAAAAAGAACTCATTATTGCAAACTCATAAAGATCATTTCAATTCATCAACAATAACATTCACAAACATAAACAACCGACCAAGATCACAGGGCAATTTAGAAATTCCAAAATTTAAAACGAGTGCTTCCCAACACCATTATGCTTATCAAGGAATAAAATTTTTCAATGCTCTCCCATATAAAATCAAGTCTGAAAAAAATTACAAAGTTTTTAAATCCTAAATAAAAACACTAATAGACCAACCCGACACTAATTATAAGTTTTAAATTCACCATCACAATAATAACAACAAAAAAAATAAACTAGGACATAATCTCTAAAAATATTTCATCACCATATCAAATTGAAAGCAAGTACATACGCATTATTTGCAGGCACCAAATTGTTACATCTTTATTATATGTACCTACTCTGACAATATTGTCAGTTATTATATCCACTTGTCTTCATGAATATATATTTTATTAATATAAGTACTTGTAATAACATACTCTGTGTAACTATGCATTTTACAATGGCACTCCAAAATTCAAGCACGAGAAATATTTTCTCTTTTGAATTGTGAAGTTTCATTAAAAAGAAATTTACATATTGTTATTAGCCTTAAGAACCAAATGTTTTACTATGAATCTGTATACGTATGTATTTTTTTAAATAAAAAAAAAAGGTCTCCTTCAACTAGTTTCTCCCGAACCGGCAATCCCACGCGGTAAGTGGGCAAACGCATTCGCTGCCAAGACCAAGACCAACCTTACCCCATTAACCCAAGCACCCCTGCTTTACCACCAAACGTTGCGCACCACTTAGGGTGACCCTTGACAGGGGTGTTGGTTATCCAGTAAATGTTTACTGGATAACCAACACCCATACCCGCCTCCCGAATCATATCTTCTGAATATTTGATGATTTTTGAAGCCAGAAGGCTGATAGACGCCGTCATAGCTGAAAGGAAAGGTAGCCAGAGAACTTACATTAAATACAAAAATAATCAGCTTGATAAAACGGTAACAATTGTTATAAGCAATAATTATTAGCCTGAAACACTCATCAACATTGAAAAATCTTCCGAGAAAAGATACTTGCCGCCAACGGGACTTGAACCCGTGTCCTTCTGATTGCCGGTCAGCTGTTCTTGACCACTGAGCTATGAGGGCTTATCAAATACCCGCCAAATAATTCAATATATACTAGTGTTTCATTCAACAATTACTGCTTATTATATATATATATATTTTTTTTAGGCTGATAATTATTGCTTGTAATAATTGTTACCCTTTGTGCTATGCATAAAAATCTTGTCAAACGTTAGTTTATAAATTAAAAGTAATAATTAATATTTGACAAGTTTAAGTATTTCCACAATAAATGTAGTCATAATTTGTCTCGACGCCACCTAGCGAGGGATTTAACACTTACAATGTCTCTCTCGCAAAAATAAAGTTGGTTGTTTTCAGGTGGAAAAAATATAAGAGCAGCTGACCGGCAATCAGAAGGACACGGGTTCAAGTCCCGTTGGCGGCAAGTATCTTTTCTCGGAAGATTTTTCAATGTTGATGAGTGTTTCAGGCTGATAATTATTGCTTATAATAATTGTTACCCTTTGTGCTATGCATAAAAATCTTGTCTAAACGTTAGTTTATAAATTAAAAATAATAATTGATAAAACGGGACTTATGAAAGGCCGTGAATTCATTCACAAACTTTATTTTCTAATTTTATTCGTGAACATTGTGAAGGAAAAAAGTATTTAACATCAGTTTACACTTATTTCAACTTTTTTGTGATCGTTTTTGATACATAGAAATTAGATTCAGTGAATTTCTGGGGATTCATTTAAGTTGATTACTTCCCCGATTGATTCTTATAAAAACAATTTGGTTACGTTATTTTTAATTTGTTATAATATGGCATTGGGGCAGAAAATCAAAAAAATATATATTGAAAAATCCTTTGCGGATTACTTTTCACAGTTTTCAGAAAAATACAAATTATCGTAGAAATAAATCGTCGAAAGTTTTAAATTGGCAAAACAAATTTATTGGTAGTTTTTTCGTTACGAGTATGGGATAATTTATTTTTAGCTATTGAAAAATTCGAAACAAACCTGTGAAATATGTATTTTTAAAGCATTTAAACTGCCGTTCAAGAACATAAAATCCTTTCATTTAATGCATGAAAATAAATTTACCTAGATAAGGGCAGTAGCTATTTGACACCAGATATCCTCGGGGGCGGTTACAGTCCCTGTTTTAAAAACGCCCTCGGGTAAGATTAGGGCAAACGACACGATTAGAGATCTAGGGGCATATTATCATCTCCTCCCCAACCTGCAACCCGGCACCGGGCATTCTTACATAATGTGTATGTGTGAAATGTGGAACATTTAGTCAGGGTTGGGTTAGAAATTTCGACGCCTGGGGGAAAATAATCTTTCACGGTTGATTTCAGTAGTTACTTTTATTCGGTGGTGTCAACCGATTACCGTTACTACGAAATATCTCAAGGCTCCTGAACGATCGATTCATAGTTCTATTTTACAGGTAGTGTAGGTGTATAAAAGCGGTATTGTAGAATTTTAAAATATTAATTTTTCTTACAGTTTTTTTTCTTACACTTTGCAGCCAAAATATTATCATTTTTTACAATATTGGAAAACGATTTCTCTCAGGGCCTATGTCATCTTTGGGGATGCTGTGTGGAGAATCTTTTTAGGGAAAGGAAGGAGAGGAAGTTCTGTGAAGGAACAAAGTATGACGAGTGGATAGGAATCTGGGGGTCAGTGTGTCCACGAGTGACAGGCGTATGAATCCATTCCTTCCACTGCGGTACAAGGTAATGAATCGAAGGAGTCCGTCTGGACAGATAAAAAGGTGTCCCTAAACCATTCTCTCCCGATCCGGTCGGCCACGCAGTAGGTGGGTAAACGCATATGCCGCCAAGACCTAGACAAATCTCACCCCGTGAACCCGGGCACCCTGACTAAGTCGCCAAACGTAGCAAAACACTTGGGGTGACGTATGGCAGGGATGTTGGTTATCCAATAAATGGTTCCCGGGGCGGCGGTACCCATACCTGCCTCATAAATTGATATTATAATGATCGAATGTTTTTATGATTTTTGAAAATATCCATTAGTAGAATATTTTATTTCCACTGAAATTACTACTTCAAGGGCCTTTCGAAATCAGAATCACCCATTTTTTTATTATGTAGGTTTAAACGATCATTTATATTTTCCTTCATATAGCGAAGATTTTTTGAAAATGGTCAATTCAGTTTCATTGCCGATTCCCAGGCGTTTATTCGGAAGATTTTGCAGTTTCTTATAATAAGAAATAGATTTTTCGATAAAAGTTGGTGAAGAGAAATACATGTTGGCTCTTCTATCTGCAAAAAAACAACTTTTTTTTTTGCCAAAAACCGCCAAAGAGTTTAATATTATTTTGTGAAGTTTAGGCCCAATAATTATATATAATATTTTAGTAGAAAATATTATAATTTCGTCATATTACATAGAACTTTATTTTCTGCATAATGCATTAAAACTATATCCGAATGGGGGATCGAAAGTAAGTAAAAGAAATTTTGGTCTTCAGTGACATTTACGATGTTTTCCTTCATAATTTAAAAACATAAATGTCAGTAGATATTGGACAGTCAAGATGTGGTAAGGGGTTGAGTGATTACTTGGCAGAGTGACCAGTGTCTAAATGAGGAAGATTTTTTTCCGTTCACAAAAAAATTTATCTAAATTTTAAAAAAGCATTGAAAAGTTACCGAGACGAAAATTTCGTTAAATTATTTTACTCCAAGTAATGTCAGGAACTACTGGTATCTTTAAGAGTTCAGAATTTTATTAAACGTGGAAAAATCTCGTTATAGTTTTTTTCGTATTCACTAAAAATGACCCATATCGCCTTGGTAGTGTGAAAGACCCTGCTCGCTCTGCGGTAATAATGGAAAAAAACAGTTTCTAAGTGAGTACATTCTCTTATAAAAAAATACCCCCTTTTTTACACAATAATGGGAAATGATAAACTGAAGCAGACTGGATATATCTATTGATTGTTGGACTATTTATAACATACATTGGCTTGTGAAATGCAAAACCATACAATTTTGGGGGCGGATAGTCCCGGGAATCATTTATTGGATAGCCAACACCCCAAGTTTTTTGCTACGCTTAGTGACTTAGCGGGGGTGTCCAGGTTCACGGAGTGAAGTTTGTCTAGGTCTTGGTGGCAAATGCGTTTCCCCACTTCCTGCGTGGCGGGCCGTATCGGGAGGGACTGGTTGAGGGAAACCTTTTTACCTCTCTAGACAGACTCTCTCCACCCATCGCCTCGTGCCACAATGGGGCGGATGTGTCACAAATGAACGGATTATGTCCGTCGCTTCTTGACACAATGACCCCCAGATTCCTATTCACCCTTTTACTTTTTTATTCACGGCACTTCCTCCCCTTTCTTATTAAAAATACTCTCCACACAGCATCCCAAAGATGACATAGGACCTGGTGGGAATTGTTTTTCTAAAAAAACTAACAAATAAACCAACAGAGGGCGGCTGTTAAACTTGACAAATGGTTAAGGTAAGTCAAGTACGACCTGGAACACCCGAGTGAGGTTTAAGTATTTCAGGTAATAAACCAGCAAGGTGTGCCGTGGAGCGTAAGATGGTAAAAATACCATTCCTTAAAACGTCCTTAGCGACAAAAAACCTCCCATATTTAGCTGGAGCGGTCCTGAATTTACCACGAAACGTGTAAAGTGCGACCTCCAGATACACCACTTCACCTAGCGATAAATCCACCTTTGTCAGGATATGGTCTCCGGGTACAGACCCATTATTCTTCTTCTGAGCCTCTAAATGGAAATAACATTGCTAAATCGGGGGCGTTAATCAATTGCGGTGCAGAGAGCGAACTCATGTTTTACTTAACATCTTAAACGGAGGATTTATTAATCTTGGCCAATCTGATGTAAAAAACCACCCCTAAATGGCATAAAATATTGTTGTTTTGTTGACGTCATCTCAATGCATTAGTGTTATTACACAAATGGCTCTGGAAATTGTTTTGGTTATAGAAATTAGCAAAAGAAATGGTTTGGCATCTATCTTAATTCTATCTACCTAATTTCGATCTACTCAGTGTTCATTAAAATCTCAACTTTCCACTACAAATTTTCATAGAGGTATACATAAAACAATTTATTTTCTACTATAAAATAACTAAAATGGCTCCCTTATACATAAACGCGGCTAGGGTAGTTCTGAATTCAGACGATGACAGTTTTCAAGGGATTGCTATACGATGATATTTCGGTTTAAAGCTTTTTGTGGTTCTAGGTTTGCAGATAATCCGTTATTGATGTATTACTATCTATGTATATGTATGCCGACACTGATACAGAATTGGTCGATTGTCCGGTGGGCATAAAAATGTCAATTGATTCTATTTCAACAATGATAATAAAAAATTAATAAGCGTTTTCTCGCTTTCTTTCTAAGTAACAGTAAAAATACTGGAAGCACCGTAATATATAATTTAACACTGTTATGGTTAGTTTATAAATACACATACTAACCTAATCTGCGTAGAAATTAATATTAGGTCTCTAAACAAGTATTGGGATATTCTTCATGCCTATTTAAAAAACTGTTTGAAAGATATTGATGTTATAATGCTTTGTGAAACTGCAATTCACGAGGAGCTTATTAAATTATACGATATTCCAGGCTACAAATCATATTATTATTGCAGGAGCAATAAACAAGGAGGCGGTATTTTGCTGTATATAAGGGAATATTTACATTTTGAACAAGAAATAGTTAAAACCATTCACTTTGAAAATGTGTTTGGAATACTGACACTACCAAATAAATGTAATTTTTATATTTTAGCAGTATACAGACCACCTGACCTCAATAAAAAGGAATTCTTAAATGAAATTTCTTCTTTTTTTCGTAATTATGTAAATTCTAATGATAATGTAATATTTTTTGGGGACATTAATCTCAACTTACTGAATCAAAGTGATACAAATATAATGGCTTATGAAAATATACTTACAAGTAATTACTTAACTAAATGTATTAATGTTACGACAAGAGAAGCAATTGTTGCTGGTCAAATAACCAAATCTTGTATTGACCACATATATGTTAGATCTATAAATATAACTTGTCCGCATGTGTTATTGATTCGACAATTGCTGATCATTTTATAACAGGACTAAATGTTCATTACCATGATGTCAAAAATAATATTCAAAATGAAAAAATCACAACTCTCTCTCAAAAACGTGTTGATAAAGAAATAAAAATGTATAATTGGAATATCCTTTTGAAAGAACCGAATTGCGTTGCTCTGTATAATAAAATAAAAACTAAATTTAATGAAATCTATGAAAAAAGTACTGTAGTAAAGTCTTTTAAACCTCAAACCAGACCAAATGCCATAAATGAATGGATAAATGATGATTTACTATCGAAAATCAAATTAAAAGATGCACTTTACAAAAGATGGAAAAATAATCCTACAAATAAATTTTATGAAAGAGAGTATAAATGCAATCGGAATAAAGTTACGAAATTAATCAGCATATGCAAATTAAAATTTTTCAACTCAGAATTTAAAAATTATTTTGCAGACTCAAAAAAAACGTGGGATGAAATAAACAGATTGTTAGGAAGAAAGAGCAAAAGTAATTGTGATCAAGTAATATCAAACTATTTCTTAAAAGAACAAACGACTGAACAAACATCTAACAATTTCGCTAACTTCTATTCTGAAAATGTTAGGCAATTATTACATAGATGTGATAAAAAAGCTTTGAATATTCAAAAACATAGACTTCCACACAGCATGCTCTTAACACAAGCAAAACTCTGTGATATCGAAAAAGTTGTCAGAAGTTTAAAAAATAGTCAGTCGCCGGGGATAGATAAAATTAGAATGTCTAATATTAAAAAACATTTCGATATTTTAGGACCTATCTTAACTCTATTAATTAATATGATTTTAAAGGAGGCAATTATACCAGAAGATCTAAAATGTAGTGTCATCCGACCCATTTACAAAGGTGGTAAACACAGTGAAATTGAAAACTATAGACCGATCAGTATTTTACCTGCAATTGAAAAGATCCTAGAAAAATATATATCTATAAAACTAATAAAGTACCTTGAAAAATTTTCTATTATTGATACCCATCAATATGGTTTCCAGAAAAAAAAGAGCACAGATCTACTACTTCAAGAATTTTCAAATACAATTAATAATGATCTTAATAAAAGGAAACATGTACTCGTATTATTTATTGATAATTCAAAGGCCTTTGATACAATTGATCATAGAAAATTACTAGAAACTCTTGAACAAATTGGAATTACAGGAAACCTACTTAAATTATTTGTTAATTACTTTGAAAATAGAAAGATTTGTGTAAAAATTTTAGATCATTATAGCAAAAAAAAGAACGTTTTCGCAGGCGTACCACAAGGGTCCATACTAGGCCCTACCTTGTATATTATATATGTTACTGCAATGAAATTGATTTTCTCTCACGTAAAACATTATGTTTATGCTGACGACACTGCATTAGTTATTTCACATGAGGATTTATTAATTGCAAGTACTTTACTGCAAATAGACTTTGCCACTCTTCAAAAATGGTCACATGATGTAGGTTTAATAATCAATGCTAAAAAAACAAAGCTTATGCACATCAGATCCCCTCATGCCAACATCACCATAACTCCTAAAATTGTTTCTCATGATTTTAATTGCATCCATAATTCTGTGATACAACCATGCTCATGTAAAAATATTGAACTAGTCTCTAAATACGTATATCTAGGCTTAACAATTGATTGTAATTTTAAATGGGATATACATATACAAAAAGTTTGCACACGGCTTAGAGCTATAGTGAGCAAACTTTATAGACTGAAGTTTTTTGTTCCACTAAATACTCTTAGATTAGTATATCTGTCATTGGCGGAATCCCTAATAAGATGTGGAATAACCACATGGGGACATTCAACAAAAACAAATCTTCTTTCAGTGCAAAACGTACAATATTCTTTGGTAAAATTATTATTGAAAAAAACTGAATACGAACAAAGACATGATGTACCAAAATCATTATTATACAACTCTGTAAATGTATTATCTGTTCGTGCTATAGTGTGGCTTAAAATTGCGAGTCAGCATACATCTCAATCTGAATATAATAAACTAGTGGTTCATGTTCATAATACAAGACTAACTGCAAATGAGGGACTTATAATTCCCAGATACCTAAATAAATAAGGTCAAAGAACTCTAGAATACCTTGTTCCAATAATTTACAACATGTTACCCACCGCAATAAAAAGCTGTGAATTGAGTTTCAGAAGGAAATGTGCGCTAAAAAAATGGTTAAGTGAAAGAACTTTTTTGTACTAATTTCTGTTATTTTCCGCTTTTCGTTTTAATGTTTTTCCATTATTATTTTCTCTTGTCTTTTCTTTTATTTCTTTCATTTTCTCTGTTCTGTATTTCTTATAAATTTTATTAACAATTTTTTTTTCATGTACCTGTATATTTTATGTACCTGTCTCTTCGACTTGGTCGAAGACCTGTCTCAATTTAAAAAAAAGTAATTGTCAAATGAACCCGTTGACAAACTGATATCAATCAGTTTAACGGGACTTAATTTAAAAATGTAAAAAACTGTAAATAAATAATAAAGGAATTTTATTAATAAAAATAAAAAAAACACATAGGTTTTAAGTAAGTACCTCATAGATTGTGTTTCATCCCTCTTTATATTTATAATGTGCATTAATCTGGTAGGTATTTACATAGAACAGCAAATGGCAGTTAGTCTATTTTGGATGTAAAATAATTCAAAATAAGAAAGGTTCTGTGCTGTTTGCCGGTAATCAATTATTATTTTTTCGATTAAATAAATAAATTATTAAAAATTGGCATTCTGAGAGGAAAGATTGAATATACAAAATTATTCTTCCACAAAACAATTAATTCAAGAAATGTGCCGCTGCTTGAAGCAGTAATCTGCCTATCTACTACATGGATAAATAATAAATCTGCCTGTCCATTATATTGACGAAAAAAAATCTCCTTCAGGTCGATGTAAGTTTTCATTACATGTATAGGCAATTCTTGTCCATAATTTTGAACGTGAAAACACAGCATACATAATAATTTATTATGTTTTATATTTCTTAATATATAAAACCCGCCTTTATTGGGGCTATTTATACGCTTGACAAAATATTTTTTGCGATTTCACAGATGGAAATAGACGGCAAGGTACTATTTTTTACAGAAGATTTTAGCCAAGGTTGCTTGTACTAGTTCTGTTAACCTAAAATTAGGGTATAATAATGTACTTTTCTAATTTCAAACAAACATTGGACAGGATTAAAATAATACATGTATTTTTAATTACACCGTTCTCAACCCAACTCGTAAGGCAGCAACAGATGAAAGAGGGTTTATAATCACGCTTCGCGCGGGATGGTTTCTTTTACAAGAAGACATCCAGTGAAAGCAAAATTAAAATTGATGGTGAAATTATTGAAAATGTTACTGAAATGAAATACTTAGGAGTTATATTAGATTCGAAACTAAACTTCAATAGACATGCTGAATACACCCAAAAGAAAATTGGCAAAAAGATATCTTTTTTTGGAAGAATTCGGCCAAAAATTTCTAGAAAAACAGCAATCACCATATACAATTCAATTATTGCTCCACACTTCAACTACTGCTCAAGTATACTTTTCCTATGTAACGAAAGAGAACAAAATAAGTTACAAATTCTCCAAAACAGGGCAATGAGAATAATTCTTCGACGAAACAGATTTTCAAAAATTATTAAAATGTTAAAGGAACTAAATTGGTTGACCGTGAAACAGATGCTGACCTTGAACACGATGGTATTTATTCACAAAATATTGAACAACACGTTACCAAAATACTTCTCAAATAAAATTTTATACAATAAAGACATTCACAGATATAACACAAGGACGTGCAAGGAAATTAGGCTACAAAAAAAGGACAAAGCGAATACGCAGAACAGTCTACTGTACAAGGGAATGAAGTTGTATAACACACTACCAGAAACTTTAAAGTCCACACCAATTGCAAAGTTCAAGATGTATTGTAGGAGCTACATAAAACTTGAAAAAATATAGTGAATATGAAATATTATTATCAATTAGAAATTTGTAAACTTAAATGTGCAAATTACTAAAATAAAATTATTATTATTATTATTATTATTATTATTATTTTGTAATTTATATACTTAAGGGTTGTTCGCTGAAAGCTGTAAGCTGTCTCTGAGTTCAGGATTCATGACAGGTTAGTTGAAAAGCCTAGAGAGCAAATTATACAGTAAATAAATTCTTTGTTTTTAGGTAGGTATAGTAAATGTATATATGTGTTTTACCCGTATTTACAGTTAAGCAAAATATTACACTTAGTTCTCTAATTTACTATAAATTAATGTGCTTAGAAATGTTACATTATATATTAAATAATAATATTAGGTAGAACCTACAGTTTACTACTTTGTAGGGCAATCTGTTAACTTGCAATAAATAATTTTCTTTAATAAATAAATATAAATAAAAAATTAAACTAAAAGGGGAAAAATGATTTTCCTTCGTTAAAACACTGGAAGAGTATTACTTCCAATATACATATTAATTAAATAATTTTTGGTAAGTCCGTATTTTATTTGAAATTTTCATTAGGTTGCTTGATTGCGAGTGATGTTATTTTATTAGTATGATTTATGTTAAATGAACTGTATAAAAATATATACACGACCCAAATAACATTCATTGTTATGATTGCCCAACCAGTGAATATTATTCAGCTTATCGCTTCTTGTTTACTACGTATTATCATATACTATCGTGTATTATCGTGTGTTATCACGTATTATCATGTATTATCACGTGTATTTTATTAGATTTATATGCCATTGTCGTTCATGCTCACAACTTTAAAATGCATGCCGCTCTTATTTCTTTTTAAAGTCCCGCTACCAGAATTCCTACCGATTTCTTACATATCTCCCTTAAACACGTAAAGATTTAAAGCTCTCTAAAAATATATGTTATTCTTGAAGAAAATATCTAGACATTACCCGCGCCGAAATGCAAATAATATAAAATTCCCTCGATAGAAAAAACCGCAAAGTATGCTTCTAAAATTATTATGAACAAGTTTGTTTCAGTTATTTTACAAGTTATATATATGAAAAAATCACAGCGTTTTTATAAAAGCTGATTAAGACAATAGCCGTGAGATTTTTGCTCTATTTTAAACGAGTCGTGTTTTATTAAACATTTTCGCAATTTTCGCATCGATTTTGTAGATGTAAATATTAGTGCTCTCTTCTAACATTCGTTATTTCGTATCTCTTCATCTTCTTCTTTTCGGGTCCGGTTGCGGAGCCTTAAACCTGACAGGATAAATACCTTCGTTTTAATAAAACAATGTAGGTACCATTCTGATAATGGATATTGCCTAAAATCGGTTCAGTCGGAGAGAAATAAAAGTGGATTAAAGTGTACAAATTACTTTTACTACACTTTATCAACCAATTTCATTTAACTCAAGCAAAGGGAAAAAAATAAATATAAAACAGGATTAAGCTTGACTAAAGCGAAACCGGTTGATTATTTTAAAATAATATGATTAAGATGAAAGTTTTTTTTCTTTACATATATTTTGTCAAATCCTAAATTGGTTGATTTCCATACAAAAAAAGTATTGTTGACATTCACTTAACAAATTAAATACGAATGTATTTAACTTTTTTGGTGCTTCGTTCAGTGGCATGCATTGCTTTATGACCAAAGGTAGGCTGCATGTAATGTTTCAAGTTCGGGTATGCATAAAATTTATTGTCCATTGAATATTTTTTTCGATTCACTGATTGGTGCGGTTAATTAAATAAAAGAGCACACAATAGTTCTTATCAGTTTCTTAAAAGTTTGTCGTATTTTAATTTTTTTTTTTTTTAATTTTTTTTTTTATAAGTAAAAAATAACTGGAAACATAAAAATCAAAAAAGATATTGGCACCTCTGGGACAAGAGTTCCCAGAGGTGCCAATATCTAGATATTTGAGTTTCGCTTATATTGTCTTCATTTAATAAAATATTACAATTTTCTTTTGATTTCCCATTTAGGTTTGATGTTTAGGCATTAAGGTTTTTGGGTAGAGACAGCTTTTTAGTCTTTACAGACCGTGCGTCATTGCATAAGTTGATAAATTAATCCTTCAGATTAAAACATATCGAAAGAATAAAAATGAGCACGAACCATGGTAAAATGTTGTATTTCCCAAAGTCTTCGATGGTTGGGTAGTAAGAATGACAAGTTTCCGAAAATCATGATCAATTGCGTAACTAAAGAAGCCTGGAAGACCAGAGTGATATGAAAACTGCTTGGGAGAAGAGTTGCGTAACTAAAGAAGCCTGGAAGACCAGAGTGATACGAAAACTGCTTGGGAGAAGAATGGAGCAGCGTCATAAGTTTTGAGTCATAGAAAAAAAAACTAATGGCCAGAGCTGGTAAATGATATTTTTCAGAGAGGCCATATATCCAACTCTGTGATGATGATGAATGTTAGGTTAGGATGTTTTATGAGTCGTGCGCTTTGCGGGAGGTCGCTAAGTGCCTGCTTCACTCCTCGTCCCTGCCTTCCATTGGGAGGAGGGAGGTGGGAGGCGCGTCATCTCTACACAGCATTAAACGAACTTTCCAACGGAAACAAACAAATCTACTGTTACTATTATTCTCTATGGGTAAGGTTTAAATGTGCTGACCAAAGATATTGAAATATAAGAGATGTGCTATCCGCAGTTTTTACTGGGTGGGACTGCGCTTTCGGGTGTCGCCTATATTGTTTACCAATATAGGGGACTACTAAATAAACTAAATGAACGAATAATTAACGAATAAAGTAAACGAACTTTAAATTCAAACTGTTTTGTTAACCAATACTAATGCACACTTTAAAAAATCAACGAAATTAACAAATTCTTTTCGTATGCAAACTACTCCGATTAGGTAGTAGTCCGCCGACAGTCGCGTGGACATCATAGCATATCTCTTTTGTATTTCAATATATTTGGTGCTGACCATGGAACTACGAGTATGATTCCATACTCTTAGGTGCCGACGCACCAAAGATAGTAAATTACCTACGAGATTTTTGCTTTGTGGGCTTGCAACATTACTTGTACCCAAATTTCTCGCTGTACTATGCTTTAAAGTTAAACGGATAGTATTCATTCCATGTGATAATGGGTTAATGCTTTACGATCAGCTTATCGTAATAAGTAATAACCTTTGCAATTCATATAGACATAATAAGATTAGTATAAATTGAATATTTGCCTTTAATGTCGATTATATTGGCGATTAAATTGGTTCATGGAACGAATCTTGAGCTTTTGTCCAATTACTAATTTACTTCATTTTGGGAGGCTGATATGGGTACCGCCGCCCCGGGAACCATTTATTGGATAACCAAGACCTCTGCCATATCAGCCCAAGTAGTTTGCTACGTTTGGTGTCTTGGTTGGGGTGCCCGGGTTTGCGGGGGGAGGTTTTTCTAGGTCGCATTGGGAGAGACTGGTTGAGGGAGATCTTTTTATCTCTCCAGCGGGACTCTCTCAATCTATCGCGTTGTAAAGCAGTGGGCGGATGGATTCATACGTCTGTCCACCTGGACACGTTGACCCTCAGATTCATAGCCACCCTCATACTCTTTTCCTTCCCAGAACTTCCTCTCATCCCTTTCCCCAAAAGTACCCTCTCCATAGCATCCCCAAAGATGACGTAGGCCCTGAGGGACATTGTTTTTTTTTCAGGGCCTATTGTGTGGAGCTAAAAAAAATGTGTCCAACGATTTCTAAAGAATTCAGTATCTATCAGTGCAAAAAAGAAAAATTAAGATTACATTAATTAAGAAATGTGTAGAAAACATAAAGTGTTCGTATGGAAAACAACCCGAAGAAAAGGTAAAGGTGAGAAGTGCGGAGGAGGAACAAAAGATAAAGCAATGGTTCTTCCGAAGCTGATAGGGGATTTAAAATAAATTTTTGGTTAAATGAATTTGCCTTGGTACCCTTATCTGTAACAATATTTATTCTGATACTTTTTTTCAATATTATTAACAATATTTATTCTTATAATTGAGAGCCACTATTTAATAAATATGAAACAATTTTGAGGTGCAAAATATACCTACATTATTAACGCTAAACACGTATTAACTTATTTATGCATGAAGCGAATTGTGTAATGTGTGTTCAATGAATTTATTATAAGTGTGTTAACATTTCTATTTGGTTTCTGGAAATATTATGGCATTTTGAAAATATCGTTCCGTTTTTCGTATTTATTTAAAAAAATACCATTTTAACCCGGCCGTTTTAATTAAAAATACACAAAACATCCGATTTTTTTTACGAATAAATGGTTTTAACAAAAATAATACGAACACCAATTTATTTTAATAGTGCAATCATTCCGCTGTTTGTAAATTTAAATGAAATTTATTGAATCAGTAATTAAACTTTTTGTTGTACTAATATTAATGTATCCATTAATTGTTGCCTACCGGGATTTGGTTATGCACCGGGTTTATCTGGGTAGCATTTTATCAATCAAGTCTTTTATCAAAAAAATTGCTTTTAAATCGCTGATGGATGAAGATTAAAAATAATGAAATAGTGAAATAAATTAAAAATAATGAAATTATGAAGTAATAAATTTCAAACTAAAAATGTTTGTGACTTATTTTTCTCCTTACATCGATGGTATAGACATACTTAATTTATTTATTTACGCCCTAGGAGCATTTATATCAATCATGTAACATAGTAATGAAAGAAATAAAATACAAATCATTTTATATTATTATTTCTCTTCCTTTACACTAATAGAAAGGAGGCAGAATTAAAAAGAAGTAACAACAAAAACAATAGGTGTTAGAATATTAAAAATAGAATTTTATTCAGAATTTTAGAAATTACTGATATTAGTTTTCGTAAGGAATATATGAAAATATCAACGGAACTGAATTTATTTCCAAGCCTATGTAGTCTTAAGGTGAAATAGTTAGTTTTCGAAGGATAAACAAAGACCAGCTCTGGAAGTCTCGTGTCACGATTTGGTACTCGGAATGTTATTAGTTTTGTTTAGTCAGGTGCGTCAAGTAATCCATCAACTAATTTGAATAAAATTATCAGACCGCTCTTGGTTCTTCTACACGATAAGTCAGTTAAATTAAGTATTTTCATAAAGTTAACATAATTAATTTGTTCAATGGGTATGGAGAGTTTGAAATTATTGAACTTTAAAAATTTATGTTGAATTTTTTATTTGATGTGCTTTATAATATAGGGACCACCCAGTGGGATTGTATTCTAAATTACTTTTTACTAAAGCAGTGAAGAGAATTTCAAATGAATAAAGTGGCGTAAAATCTTTTACTGTTCTTAAAATAAATCCCAAATTTTTCATAGCCTTATTAGTAACTTCATTAATGTGTGTAACAAATGTTAATTTTTCATCAAATACGATACCCAGATCCTTGATATGAGACCACTTTTTAAGAGAAATATTGCTGATACTCTAATGAGACATAATAGGATTTTTTTTCTCCACAGAAAGATATGAATTAACATTTATCAATATTTAAAAATAGTTCATTATACCCGTAATTATACCAATCCTCTAAGCGATCGAGATTAGCTTACAGGATTGGTGGATTTTGTCGTTTATAAAGCTGTGGTACATTCTTTTTTATCGTTTGATGACATTATAATGAAACATAAAAAAACTGTTTTTCTGTGGTTCTATAAAATCACTAGTCCACTAACAAGTTTCTGTCATATTTGTTAAGGAGGTGCACCTATCAATGTTTACCCTATTACTGTAAAGCCCAAGATATACATCAGATACGAAAATCCCTCGCCAGATACGAATATGTTTCAAATATCGCGAATAAGAAAACCACAGCACGGCTCATACACTGAGGGATGGCCGGATTGATCACTGCACAAGTTTCCGTAAGAACCGATATAAGTTAACGAGATATCACCATTTGAGAATTGCACGGGCTATTTCAAAAGACTCCAATAAACACACTGAGAAATCACTACAGATTTAATCAACGCACAGAGGCTTCCTTAAAATAGTCAGTACTAAGCACTGAGAGATGAATATGGTGGTCATTGTCAATTTATTGTTGTTCATGTTTTACACCTAGGTATTGGCTACACACTGTCTGACAGGGATAGGTATTTGGATAACAGTTTGGGTGGAGGAAATAAGGAACATATGTTAGAAGAAAATGCAGTTAATTGATTCAAAATGTACATCAAATAATACGCTTTTTTTTTCAATATAAAGTTATTGAAATTTTCATACGAAATTTGAATCTTTTGGAGGCTTTTAAATGTGTGAAAAAACGTGTTGATAATTTGGGCAAATATTGCAGTATTGATTAATATTTTTCTTAGGGAATCCTGTGTGGAGTTATCGTAAAAAAAGTAGACATAAGTACAAACTAAATTAAATTGTAGCGTAGGTGTACAAAGTAGAGACCGTGATTTAAGATGGTCGCCGCATCATTTGCGTGCAGAGCCACATTCGCATTCAGAAGTAGCCACGATAATGTGGTTGGTTTGTAGAAGCATCGAAGTTGCAAGAGTTACCTATACCCAATAGCTAACTAACTAACCATCACGCCGTTTCTCCGCAGGGGTAGGCAGAGAGGACGGACCGCCAAACATCCCGGTCTTGGCACACATTCCTTGCCTCGTTTACATTCATACAACGTCTCATACATTCTCTTCTATTATTTTGACTCTTGACATGGCCCGACTCAAGTATCTGATTCACTTGGTCGTGCAATGTCTTTCTTGGGCGCCCTCGACTTCTTCTACCATTCACATTTGCGTCATATATTCTCCTTCCACTCCTTTCCTCGTTCATTCGCTCTACATGCCCAAACCATCGGAGCGTTCCTTTTTTGATCTTACTCATTACGCTTACATCAGCCTTGCATTCTTTGCGGATTTCCATATTTCTCACACGATCATACATGGTTTTACTACACATACGCCTCAGGGATCTCATTTCTACAGCGTTCAGTCTAATTTCAGCCTTCCTTTGCCAGTTCCATGCCTCACTGCAATACATCAGGGTAGGTACCAGTACTCCATTATGGACGGCTAGTTTAAAGTCTTTGGACAGTTTTTTGTTGGTGCCAACGGCGTTCAGTCCTCCATTAATAGAGTTACCTGCATTCACCCTTCTTTCAATATTTCTATCAGCCTTCCCATCTCTCGTATCTCTAAACCCAATACCTATGCATTATTGCATCAAACCCTCAACTTGTGATGCTAGATATTTTGTCCACAACTAAGATGATAGTTAGCGAAATATGTCTTAAATAGCTTTTTCCTGATATTTTAGATTCTATTTTGTATATATTTATATATTTAAACGCCATAAAATGGCTTTTACGTTAAAATGATACCAGATTTTAAGGAAACAGTGGTACGCAGGGGGGTATCAGAAGTATTAAGATAATAAGAATGTATGAATACACAAAAATAATATCGCTGTATAAATACAGTTGTTATTGTAAGTACAATGAGATAATATTGCAAAGAAATACAAAATAATATGCTAGGTTTACATAATACCTGACATAAAACAAAATATGATGTGTATATGATAAAAGCTAGGATTACAACAAAAAAAAACAAATACTCTTAAGGTATAGAATGTTATAATTAATAGCGAACATTTCATTTAAACAGAATAAAATATTATTATAAGCAATAATTATCAGCCTGAAACACTCATCCACATTGAAAAATCTTCCGAGAAAAAATACATGACGTCAACGGGACATGAACTCGTGCCCTTCTGATTGCCGGTCAGCTGCTCTCCCAATTGAGCTATGGCGGCTTATCTTGTACCCGCCAAATGATTCAATATATACTAGTGTTTCATTCAACAATTACTGCTTTTATATTTTTCCACCTGAAAACAACCAACTTTATTTTTACGAGAGAGACACTGTTAGTGTTAAATCCCTCGCTAGGTGGCGTCGAGACAAATTATGTCTTCATTTATTGGGGAAATACTTAAACTTGTCAAATATTAATTATTATTTTTAATTGTTAAACTAACGTTTAAGACAAGATTTTTATGCATAGCACAAAGGGTAACAATTATTATAAGCAATAATTATCAGCCTGAAACACTCATCCACATTGAAAAATCTTCCGAGAAAAAATACATGACGCCAACGGGACATGAACCCGTTCCCTTCTGACTGCCGGTCAGCTGCTCTCCCAATTGAGCTATGGCGGCTTATCTTATACCCGCCAAATGATTCAATATATACTAGTGTTTCATTCAACAATTACTGCTTTTATATTTTTCCACCTGAAAACAACCAACTTTATTTTTGCGAGAGAGACACTGTTAGTGTTAGATCCCTCGCTAGGTGGCGTCGAGACAAATTATGTCTTCATTTGGGGAAATACTTAAACTTGTCAAATATTAATTATTATTTTTAATTGTTAAACTAACGTTTAAGACAAGATTTTTATGCATAGCACAAAGGGAAACAATTATTATAAGCAATAATTATCAGCCTGAAACACTCATTCACATTGAAAAATCTTCCAAGAAAAAATACATGACGCCAACGGGACATGAACCCGTGCCCTTCTGATTGCCGGTCAGCTGCTCTGCCAATTGAGCTATGGCGGCTTATCTTATACCCGCCAAGTGATTCAATATATACTAGTGTTTCATTCAAAAGTTCAGTCCCGTTGGCGTCATGTATTTTTTCTCGGAAGATTTTTCAATGTGGATGAGTGTTTCAGGCTGATAATTATTGCTTATAATAATTGTTACCCTTTGTGCTATGCATAAAAATCTTGTCTTAAACGTTAGTTTAACAATTAAAAATAATAAAGAATAAAATATGTAAAAAAGGTGACTTGATAGCAAGTAGAATCGTAAAATAGTCAACATACTCGTATGTATCGTCATTTCCGCGAATTACAAACATGTACGAATTTCAAATCTCTTGACTGTGTAGGGATCTTCCACGAATTATAGTTTCTCATGAGGGCCGTATCTAAATCTATACAATAGATATGTTGATACATATTTGCAGAGTAATTCCGTTCCGTACATAATTGATTCTGCTGTGTAACCAGCCCCACTCAATTGGCGTTAGCGAGAAACTCAAGCCTGAGACTCCCGCAATTCCAATAATGGGGACTTCTCCGGATGTTAACAGAAAATGATATACGAGTATATTATTTACCCACACGATTTTATAATTACATATATTTAATATTAGATGAGTTACCATTGTCATAGATTGAAATTCATCGGCATCTTCTTAGGCAGAGAATACACAAAAATAATTTGTTCTACTTATTTCAGAGATAAGAAGTATTTGATTAGGTACATTTTTCGCGTGATGTCTTCCTATGGTATTCTCTATTTCTTTTTCCATCTACTTAATTTTTTAAATTATTTAATTACCATATTCCAGAGTGGAAGATGCTCTCAGTATCGCCCTGTGTAAGACCACCATTCAGAATTGAAAAGTTGCAACGGCTTTAGCCATGTTTGATGACCAGATCGCAATAGACGGGTGCTTCCTCACCTACCTTTTCCCTATCTCATCCCCATCCTCACCTCACTACCTTCAACCTCCGCCCAACCCTCCACCCCGATCCTGATTGTCCAAAATGTTAATGTTCAGAGTTGAACAACAACAGTCACCGGAGACAAAAATGTAATTTACATTTTGTACTTCAAATAATTTCGGAAATCACTGGTTAAAGGGACATACTTGACTTACCAGTCAATTATGTCCCTTTAAATCCTGCACAAGTATTAGTCATTTTATATGATTTGATGCCGCCCAACATCATAATCATTCCTATTATTCGATGACATATAATTTCCTCCATTCATTCGTCATATTATAATTTCCTAACACTTCCTCCGCCTGCTATAAACCATCAAACCATCTACTAAATGTCCTCAATAATATAATACACGTAGGTATTTTGTCTGAAGAATTGAGTCCTATAATTTCAATACCCGCTATATCTGAATTTTTGACAAAATGATCTGAGTATGACATCTTGTTCACATTTTTGCGAAGAACAAGTCTAATGTAAAATTATATTTCAAAACCTCCCTTATCACAACCAAAAACCATGTTAAAACTGCGAGTGAGAAACAAACCCCGCTGAATCATTCAAGAAGTTACTATCAAAACCCGCTTTATCAGAATTCAACCAATCACAAGCATTTATTTTGCCAAGATGGCGGGTGTAGAAACACGCCCATCACGTCAGTTGAGTTTCAAAAGCCTCTATATTCCACACAAATCACGAAGTGAGTATTTAAATCCGCTATATACATTTTATTTATCAAAATTACTTAAATATTTCTAGACATACGTTAAAAAATTAAAAGTTTTCGAATGTATATTACTCCAACTCATTATATAAAAAAAATTAAATGCAATTTTTTATTTACGCTAGAGATGTGACAGTTTTTTGCGGTTTTCTCCGAATCAGTGAAAGTTGGTATAGCGGATATAGAAATTGAACGACTCAATTCTATATGGCAGTTGTTCTATGGCATCCGGAATAGGAATACGCCCCAGGCACGTCTGGGATTCATCTGATTAGCAGCTGTTCATTGGATTCCAGTTGGTTGGTATGTAGTTGGTTGCCCCATACCAAACTGCAGATTATTGACATAGAGATAGCACCGAGAGACTTCAAAGGTGTAATAGATGATTAATGCCAAGATACCGACGAACGCGTGAAAGCACGCTGTCGAAGCAGTCTACGTTAATACTCCAAAATACTGGAGAAATTCTACCAACGCTATTGATTGATGATAATATAATATGTAGTGTAACAAGGTTAGACAATTTATCCAATGTGTGTTCTCGCACTAAATTCTAATTATTGTCGCGACAATCATTGACTGTCATCACAACACAAATTACATATTGAATATTTGTGGCGTAGGAACCGTATTATTCATAGTAGTTTCTTGGAATGTGTGTTTGTATTTGCGTGGAATTGTAGACATTCAATTGTGGCCTCGGAATTCATGTAATTATCAAAATATATGTAATTTTGAATATCAATAATCAACGATTACCCGTTTGAGACGGAATGATTATTCTTAATTAATTTTACACAACATTATGATAACGAAGGTTAGCGAACTCTAAAAACCTATTCATAACATTACCTACCCACAGGTTAGGTATATTCGAATGGAAATGTATGTCTTAAACACATGCACATAATCGAACGTTATTAATAGCCGTGCATCTGCGTGGTTGAATTTAATAATCCGGCTTCCAACGCATGTCTGCCGCCGCGCCATTCCCGCCGCGCTTTACCCGTCGCACCACATACATATCTGTGTACGTGAATTTTCAGGCAAAGCTACCATTGTAATTCGGTTTCTAATTCAAGAATTCGTCACAAGATGACGCCACTTTCTTGGGCAAGACGGAAAAGGTCGTGCCCTTCCTAAGTATAAGTTCTACGAATTTGTTCGCTCATAATATACCTAGCCAAAACATTTTTCTCCAAACTTGCTTCAAATCCGAACCAAAGCATCTCATGTCTCGGGCAATCAAGTCCCGATGACAATCCCCTTTTTGAGTTCTTATATAACAAAAAAAAATATTTATATATTTATTATGGTATACATATTTGTCGTATATATATATTTTTTTATTTTATTTATTGGGAAAAATCAACAGATATTTTACACTTATAATAATAACATTAATAATACACATAATATCCAATAACAGATTTTGATATAATTACAATTATAATTGAAAAGTAAAAAAAAGTAAGGGTCCTGTACCCGAAAGAAGTTAACAAAAATATATCCTTGAAAATTATTAAAAAAAAAGATATAAAAACACCATATAAACTATAGTATAAACTAATAATCTGCTTACTAAATTTCAAAACATAAAGTAGTCAGAGTCAGAAATCTATTAAAACAGCAATAATTATAATAATATGTACATACATACGTACAACTCGGAGTGAACACAATAGTAAGTCAAATGAGAAGTATGTAAATGGAAAGGATTCACAGCAATAAGATAATAACTTGCAACACGGTCAAATAATTATTTAATGTTAGCTATGAGATCAGCTTTTTTAAGGTACTTGAATTACATGAGAATATGTCTATATTATTAAAATTCTTATCAAATACATTGCATGCTCTGAATATAGAAGCATTTTGTCTGAGATTAGTAGAACATTTTTGAAGATGAAAAGGTGATTTTTCTCTGGTTCTAACGCCTGGGACTCTAAAATTAATCTCAGCCAAAAGGGGCGAACAATCAATAAAACCATTGAATTTTATGAAGATATATTATATCTGCGGAGTCTCATCTAATTTTTAATGATTTAAGTCCATAAAGGTCCAGCGAGCTGTTTATATCATGATAACCAATATTAAACTTGAAATTTAAATGATGGACAAATTTTCGTTGGATGGCTTCAATGCGTTTAATATAAATATTATATTGAGGATTCCATATCTGAGAAGCAAATTCAAGATGACTGCGAACATATGAAAAATACAATTTAAGTGTTTGAATGTTCTTGAATTCTTTTCCAATACGGAATAAGAATCCTAACATTCTAGGGGCTTTCTTCACAATCATGTTAATATGCGCCTCAAATGTAAGTTTACTATCAAGTAGGACACCTAGATCACTAATTTGAGTAACCCTTTTGAGTGATTGGCATGGAGGTAGTTATGGTCAAATTTAATTTAATTTCTAGTGAAGGTAATCACATAACATTTAGAAGTGTTCATGTTGAGATGATTAATTATGCAGTAGTCATTAAGTCTATATAGATCTTCTTGTAATTTAATGCAGTCAATGATAGAGTTAATCGGAAGATATATTTTCGTATCATCAGCGAAGAGTAGAACATTTGCATAATTAAAGCATTTTATAATGTCGTTGATGAAAATTGTAAATAGTAACGGTCCCAGGTGAGATCCTTGGGGTACACCGGAAGGTATATTTACGAACTCAGAGATGAAACCATTAATTGTTACTCTTGAGTGCGCCCATTAAGATAAGATACTAACCATCGATACAAATCCCCGTGAATTCCCAAAGCTAGCAATTTGGATAAAAGAAGACTGTGATCAATTTTATCAAACGCTTTCGAGAAGTCTGTATAGATTACGTCAACTAGGATTTGATCATCCATTGATTTTGTAATATTTTCAATGAATATGGCAAGATTAGAGACAACCGATCTTTTTGTCATAAAGCCATGTTGGTTCACGAGTATTACAGACTGGACGCAGTTATAAAGTTATTCGTGAACAATTTTTTCAAAAATTTTACTGAAAATTGGTAATTTAGATATCGGACGATAGTTCTGGACATCATTTTTAGCCCCAGACTTAAATACTGGTGTGATAAGAGCACACTTCCAACGATCCATGTATTTGAATACATACATGCATGGGTGTATGTAAAAATGCCTGTAAATTTAATAAAATATCTATACAATATGTATACCACTCCCAGATATCAAACAAACCATAAAAAAAATTATTAATGCCCTTCATCTTGCCCAAGGTAGCCCGAACATTGGGTGAAAAAAATCTCTCAGGTGACATTACTACAGTTTGCAAGACAAAGGGGTTAATTTCTCCCTGTAACTTGCCAAAAATCAATACATAATATACCTGGAGTCCTAGCATGGTTGATCGATATAGGTTTTATCGAAAATGTCGGTAACTTGACATCGCTCCTGAGCACGACTGCAGGCCGCTAATGAACAAACAACAGTTCACGACCACCCCTTCCTAATTTATTTGATGTGAATTGTTATTTGTTCGTTAGCGACCTGCAGTCGTGCTCGGGAGCGATGACAAGTTACCCACATGTTCGATAAAACCTATATCGATCGACCATGCTAGATACCCTGGAGTAGTGGAGTACCTCCCGGATTTCAAAAGATTGACGGTAATACTCTGTTGTATCAAGCGGCTGTATATTACATATGACGTCATCGCCCATCCTGGTTACTTTTTCGCGGTGACTAGCCATCACTAGTTGACATATTTACAGTGGATTTACGAAGAAGGTGCTAATTTTGGAACCAGTTCCTAAAGGAACGATTGGAACTTGGACTGGAACGATTTACAAAATGATCACCAACACTAACTGGGCGAAGTCGAACCAAAAGCCACCCGCCGGGCTTCGCAGTAAAAACCTGCGGAGGGGGGTTCTTAACTTTTTTATTTTTATATTAACTCCACACAGGAGGCTTTGATGGAATTGCTAGTACCTAATGTATGGTTATTCTTTAAAATCAGAATTATTTTCACCAATTTTCTTACTAATAAATACACAACATGACCACGTATTTTATTCATTCATCAACTTCAAACTTTTCTATATTTTTATCTTTGTGCACTGCCAGAGTGTTTAGGTACATTTAAATGAAAACTTTATTTTTATTTTTCATTAATTTAAAGAATATTTGCTCATGTAGGTATAAGGGAGAGTTTTAGCTATCGCTATGTATATTTATTGCATTAATAATTAAAATAGGCAACACATATTTCCTCTTATTAATTACTTAATGTCATTTTAAATAAAATAACTTAAAATGGCATTGTTTTTTGTTTTAAAATATTCCTTGTTTTCAAAGAGAATTGCGAATGGGGCAGCGAGAGACTTAAAAATAATAACGAAATCTACAAAATGACTTTCGTTCCCGAGTTGATTGAATATGTAAGTTACAACTACGATTTTCCGATTGAAAAATTAAATAAATTTTTCATTAACTGAGTTTTCAAAAAAGTTTTTCTCATTTGTTCCTCGTCGAGAATGGTTTTCTTTTCTGAGAAATCAAGTTGATATTTATAGTTATTCCAACTTTCCACAACTTTCTCAATACTGGATGTGATCCTAATGCAATTGCAGTACCCACCTTCCTACAGCAGAGGGGTATCGCGACAATATATACCGAACTTGATATTAGTGATTCCGATTTCGATTCAGTTTCCAACACTGTGGTTAGCAAAGCTTAAAGAATAACAGATGAACTACATTGTGGAAATATTTTGTGATCTAACTACGTGCCTAATTTAGGCCTGTACTTTCATTAAAAACTGTGTTTCATCACAATTACGAAATTCTAATGGGATGGCGACATACCACATGCCAAATGGTCTAAAACCAGAAGGTAATAAGTCAGTGACACATTATTTGATTCCATTCAAATTTCTTTACAAGGCACTTCTAGTGTTATATTCTTAATTCTATTGTGGACAGAGATAGCGCTAATTCATATTGATTTTACCCAGCATTATTATTAGCCACAAATAAAATAATAATATAATAATAAGTAAAAATTGAAAGATAATCATTCTACTTCTTGGTATATTTAGTAGTAGGTATAGCTCATCTCCTACCAACAGAAGTGAGATGGGGTTTCTCGTACTTTAATTCAATACAGTCTCAACCAAATGTTAATAGAAGTGCGCGTTACATATTTAAACTACTTACAAATTAAACAATATAAATTAATTTAAAAAAACTCAATTATTACCCTAACTCCCCGACCATAACCAAGAATTTTCTATTACATTAGCTCCACACAGATGGCCCTTGGAAAATAATTTCCTTCAGGGCCTATGTCATCTTAGGGTATGCTGTGTGGAGGTTTGTTTTTAATGAAATGAAGGAGAGGGGAAGGAAAAAGGTATGAGCGGTGTGTAGGAACCTGGGGGTCAGTGTGTCCAGGAGTGAGGGAGGTATGAATCCAACCGCGACGCAAGGCGATGGGTCCAGAGATTCCTGCTGGAGAGGATAAAAGACCCCTCTAAACCAATCTCTCTCGATCCGGCAGGTGGGCAGACGCATCGGCCGCCAAGACCTGAGCAAACGTCATCCCATAAATCCGGGCACCCCTGCTTAATCACTAAACGTAGCGAACCACTTGGGGTGACCTATGGCAGAGGGGTTGGTTATCCAATAAATGGTTTCATTCTTGCCTCCCAAAGAAATGAATGTCTTTAAAATTAGAAAATTGTACGAATATAACATAATAATATGCATCAGATACATCTATTATGTTATTAATTACTGTATAAAATTTAGTTGTAATTTATGTATTTTTTTAACTAGTTAAAATATATATTATACAATTACGTTTAATAAATTAGTAAAACAATTCTTAAAAAAAAAGACATTTAATCTATAAAATACAAAACGGACTTATGCACATGATCACAACATTTATAAAAAGGTCATAAGATCACAAAAAAATAGAAGAAGAAGTAAAGACTGAAAGTGATAAAAAATGTATAGGCCATGAGTATTTTTTTTTTTTTACATGAAAACTGCACAAGAGTCCCAACTGCTCCCGTCTGGAGCCAGTGGGACTATGGCATTTGTTGTGAGGCTGGGGTATGTTGTGAGGCTGAAGGTAGTGGGGAGGGGAAGGAGATAGGGAAGAGGAGGGTGGGGAAGTACCTGGCTATTCAGATCTGGTCACCAAACACGGCTAACGCCATTTCAAGCAACGTTTCAATTCTGAATGGTGGTCTTACACCAGGGCGATACTTAGAGTATCTTCCACTCTGGAACGTGCCGCAAATATACGATATATTATTTTAAATGAATAAATTGTGAAATACACAAATTAATCAGACCAATGTTCATTCCTTCCTCTCCTCAAAAAGATCCTTCACACAGCATCCCAGATGACATAGGCCCTGAGAGAAATTATTTTCTTCAAGGCCTCCTGTGTGGAGTTATTGTAAAAAAAAAAAAAAACAACTAAAATTTATTTGCCACGCCGCGGGATTCGATCCCGCGACCTTCGGAATGCTAGTCAAGCGCCTCACCGCTGCACTACGCCGGCGATTGAATATATAAGTATATTAGTATATTCAAATACAAGCAATATCTTTGGACTATACACATTCCCGTATGTAGGTATATGGTATGAGTACTATATGAGAATCGAATAAATCGGTTTCAGAAAAATTGTTCAATTTTAAGATAAGTGAATAAAATTTTAAGGTAATTTAATGTGAAATAATTTTTTAGTCAAGATGTTATGTGTAATTTTTAAAGTACGAAAAATTACTCTTGTCAGATTAATAGTTATATAGTTGATTAATAGTTGTATAGCGAAATATTTGTATTTTTCCAACTATAATAAATAATACACGGTGTCCGGGGGTAAAGTGCTTTAACTTAGGGAGGTGATTCTACATGATAGTACAAGTCAAAAAGATAAATAACTTTTTTCCAAATTCCAACTTTTAGCGGTAGTTTTGAGGTAAAAAGATAAAATTAGTCCGGCGTGTGCGGCCAGATTTATTATTTTCCGCAATCACAATCGAGTAGGGCGACCGGCAGGCTCTCAGCAAGTAATATCGTACCTCACACTAAGGATTTTTAGTAGGTACGTCTTTTTGTATGAAAAAAAAAGTTGGAATTTCGAAAAAAGTTATTAATCTTTTTTACTCCTACCATCATGTAGAATCACCTCCCGAAGTTAATGCACTTTACCCCCAGACACCCTGTATAATAATAATTAATTAATAGTGTTTGTTCCAATATACTTAGTTTGGTAATACCAACCAAATTGATGTTTTAAGTGTCAAATATAAGATTCATACAAAGGTAATGTTCCTCCCTACCATTTGGCCTACCAATCGAGGTCGTTTAAACCCATTGAACCCAGTTTAAATTTTACGGTATACTTAACATAACTTTTACGTCCTGTTTTATTTGATTTGAAAGTACTTATGTTCTAGATTTAATAAGGTTTCATAACCCCAGGGTGACTATGTAAGCCCTTCATTGCCACCCTTAAAGCCAAGGACCATAATGTGTAACACAGTTATCCCTTCACACCCCGGGCTTCTCCACGGGGTGGGTCCTTTCTATCACATTTTATGGCACAGCTACGAACCCTAGATTCATGTTGGCGATATGGTATAAGTAGGTTATTTAATAAGGATAATGCTAACGCTTACAACGTATGTAAAATCAATTGTATTCATTCTTAGGTTAATGATTTTCGGATACGCGGTTTAATATTATAATCAATTTTGATAATATTGGTTATCTTCCAGAAGTACGAGCTAATAATATAGATTAACGTTACTCATTACTTACCACATTTGAATTCCTTATCATCCCCGTAATTTCAATTTGGAAGGCGATTATGGGTACCGCCGCCCCGGAAACCATTATTGGATAACCAACCTTCTGCCAAAGTGGTTTGCTACATTTTGAGACTTGGTAGGGGTGCCCGGGTTTCAGGGTGGGTCGGATCGGGAAAAACTGGTTGAGGGAAATCATGCCAATTTGGGAGGCGGGAATGCGTACCGCCGACCCGGGAACCTTTATTGGATAACCAACACATCTGCAATAGGTAACCCCAAGTGATTCGCTACGTTTAGTGATTTAGCAGGAGTGCCCGGGTTCATGGGGTGAGGTTTGTCTAGGTCTTGGAGGCGGATGATCAGGATACATGGAATCCCAGATTCCTACCCACCCCTTAAACCCTTTTCCTTCCCAGAACACTCCTCTCCTTCCTTTCCCTAAAAAAAACCTTCCACACAGCATCCCTAAAGATGACATGTGTGGAGTTCATGTAAAAAAAAAAAAAAACATCGCACCGCAGTGAGAGGGATGGATTCATACGTCCATCACTCTTGGACCTACTGACCATCAGATTCCTATCCACCCCTTACACCCTTTTCACTCCTGGAACCTCCTCTCCTTTCTATATTTAAAAAGATCCTCCACATTGCATCACCAAAGATTAGATTTCCTCTAGTCCTCCTATGTGGAGATATTGTAAAAAAAAATCACCAGATGTTAAAACCCCTCCGCAACGTAAGCAGATATAAGCGTTAAAAATAGGACAGCAGTCAAGTACAATAAGCGTGTTTATACGTCAGCGCGTGTGTTTCCATAGAAATCGTTCTAACTCCGTTATTGTTTTAGTTACATCCCTAAAACAAAAAGTCAAAGGTCGATAGTAGATCAAGCTGCACATTTCTATCAAGTTGTCAATGGAAATACATTACAGGAATCAGCTGTCAATCGTGTAGTTGACAAAAATATTTACCCGCGCATATTTGCTACCGGCAGCTCCACCGCGCTCCACATTTTAAATTTTTATTAAATATTTTTATATGAAATGATAAAAAAGTGAGGTAAAAAAAGTGTTTATTACACATATATACAATAGAATAAGTTTTGTTGTTTGCATAATCTGTGATTTTAGTACCGTTTTCACGTAAAAACATCACGTGAGTCATTTTTTAATGTTTGCGTTCTAAATTTTAATATTTACAAATGCTAATATTTATTTATAATATAATAATTTGAAAGCCTATTGTGTAACCTTTCTAAAACAGTTTTACTATTCGGCTACGTTCAGAAATGTTTCATTTATAGAGCTTTAATTGTGAATGTCATTTCGTTTAAGACACCAAAAGCTAATATTCTCGAAAATTCGGAGGGGTTTTAAAATGTTGTTACCGTGCAACTAGTGAAATTTACAACAAGGTAAAATAAACTAATCATGAAATATACACAAAGTAACTAAAGCAGTGGGTGTGTTTCTTTTACGCATACGGTTTGAGGCTCAACGTACAGTCTATCAGTACCCGATCCTTTGAGCCGGTAACGAGTTTCTAAATATTTCAGTCGAAGTAGCCTTTTCGCAAAAGTCAGTATATCCAGAGAAGAAGTTTGATTTTCGTCGATCCAGGCCCTAGCCGTTTCTAGTATAACCTAATTTGATACTTGTGAAGCAAATAGAGACGAAGTTAGTAACCTTCTTCGGGAGTTGCCTTCGCCTTTGAACTGTCATATATGAATACATCGGAATATACTTAGCACTTTCCAAATTCTGCGACTTTTTGTGAAGATTTACGAACAAATTGAGCATTACTAGTTTGGAAAATAGATATTATATTTTTTGGTTAGGTTTGGTTAGGTAAGGTTCATTACTAGTTTGGAAAATGGATATTATATTTTTTGGTTAGGCTCCGGATCATTAGGTTATTGTAATAATGTATGCATATTATTATAATTACGGTCAGATAATGTGAAGTCACGTAAAGAATTTTACGAAGAAAATTATTTTTTCTATAATTTCACGATCAAAATAGATTCCTTTCGATATTATTATAGCTTCGTTGAAATAATTTAAAAAAATAACACGCCAAAGAGATTTTGCGTAGTTGTCACTGTGTAAAGCTAACATTTTTTTGTTAGGTGCATTTTCAATGTTCAATGACAATACAATTAAATTTTAAAAATTCACGTAAGATGAATTTCGTGTATTTCAATATTATATTCAACACGTTATATTTATGGATCATGATCAATATTTGGGAAACTAACAGTTTACATTGGAAATAAAGCGTTAAAACATCTAAGTTTTTTTTACATTACACATTTTTGTATCCACATAGGAGGCCCTGAGGAAAAATGTTCCCTCAGCGCCTATGTAATTTGGGTTGCTTTGTGGAGGGTGTTTTTGAGGAGAGGAAGGAATAAACATTAGTCTTGAAGAGACCCATGTTGTAGGAAGGAGGAAACACAGAGGCCGGCAAATCGTTCCATAGCCGAGCTGTTGAACACAATACCGAGTCAAAGAAGCGACCCGTGCTAAAGTGACAAATTTCAACCGTGTACATATATTGGGCACGGGTTTGGCGTGTTTCCCGACTATGTACCAGTCCCGAAAGAATCAATGACGTTAGTTCCTCGGAGCATCTTCCATTGAAATAGCGGTAGTTCAAGGATAGCATTTCAATCCTACGCCTGTGCTCTAAAGATTGCAGTCCGTTTGTTAAATTAGGAAAATATATCAGATGGACCGCCCGTTTCTGCACAGAGTTGAGGGTATTTTTCAGCTATTTTGGAGCACCAGACCAGAGATGGCTGCTAAATTCAACCGTGGGTCGCACTTGTGATTTTTCAGGGTTAGCAATTGTGTACTATGAAAGTATCTGCGGGCCCTATACAGTACGCCCAGTTTTTGTGAGGCTAACTTTACTCTGGCTTCGATGGAGCCCCATTAGTTACATTAATAGTACCGTTAAGTTTTCCACTTGAGTAAAAATGTTAGATAACGTTATTTAAAATCAAAAAATTGCTTAGTTCTAGCAGTTTTGAGTGAAAGATTTCATTAATCATATAATTCACAATATTCTAACGTTTTCGATATATTCTTCTTCATTATTTATTATCGCCTTGAAAATATCTTCAATAAGAGAAGCTCAGCCACAGTCTGAGCCTGCTAGACTATTATTGTGTCCCAAAATATTACCAAAATTAGCTTTGGATTCTTACTTACAAATTCTTTCATTGCATCTCCGTACCGGATTTTCAATATTCCAATTTCCAGTTGGGAGACTGCCTCTCGGAATAGCGATCGGGCACTTGTGTTAGTTGTAACTCAATTTCCGATTCAATTTAAGGTTCGCTCTGGCCTATTTTCCTTTAGCATATTCCCGTTCTTAAGTGGCTTTAACAAGTTAAACATTTTTCAACCCATAATAGTTATTACGACATCCATGACATTGCTGTTAGTTCAATGGCTATGTACTCAAGAACAAAGATTTAAAAGCCATGTTGGATTTTATAAAATACAGAATGTATTTTATGTGAGATGTAGTGTATTTGCACCTCGTTATAAAGTAAAAAAAGTTACCCGCACCACCATCAAAGAGGATTAAACAATAGATTTAGATGTGTTAAATAAATATCCATATACTGCCTAGCGCTCCACCTTCCTCACTTTCACATACCAAATTTGTCAAAATTTTGAAGGGTATGTGGCAAGTTTATAGATATAAATAGGAATGAGCAGTTAGGACACTTGTTCTGTAATACATGTCAATATTTCAGAGTAGAAGAAGCTCTCAGTATTGCATTGTTGAGAGATTTGTTACCAATGTGGCTTGAAAAATGATCTAGTCACTAACAAGGTTATTTAATTAAATGATGACAACATTAGCGATATTCAATCAAAAATCTGTAGACAGAAAAGTCAGAAAAGATATTGGCACCTCTAGAACACGGACATAGGACCTTCGGCTTTCCGGGCCATAGCTCTAACCAACTGAGCTAAGGTCTCTATCCGATTCGGTCATTTTTAACTGTATCGTACTTCGACTAAGAACTATCAACATTATATTCATTTTGTTAAGGCATATTTTATTCCCAGCTATTGGCTGCTATCTTTTGTTCCAGAGGTGCCAATATATTATTTCTGATTTTTCTGTCTCCAGATTTTCGATTGAGTTTCGCTTATATTGTTGTCATTTAATTAAATATTATAATTTGAGGTTTTACACACAAAGTTAAAAATAAATAAATAAGGCTAATCCTGAAACTACCGCTTTTTTCTCCCGCACTTTTTTAAGCCTCATTATTTTCTTTAATTTGGTGGTGACATAGTTCCACTGGTTCCGGTAGTTGCAAAAATGCTGCATGCTAATCAAAATAGGTCCAGTGACAAAGATTCCTATATTTTATCTCCCCGAAACATTTTCCGGTTTCTTCTCTACGGTTCATAATATATTTTAAAGTAATGGCTTACGGCTAAAAAAACACCCAGCAATTTTCACCATTCAGCGCTGGCTATTTTTAATATTGCAGTTGTGAAACTAATGTACCGTTATTAATGTCCCTGGTCGGATGCTGCCTTCTCCACAGTAAGTAGGTCAGTCAATGGCCTCATTCTGTAATTCATATTTTTCATCTCAGCTTATTTAAAAGATTAAAAGTTAATAAATATCAGAATGCAGCTTTCATTCCAAACTGCACCTGCATTATTTTAAAAGTTTATGGGTTGAAGTTTGAAGTGTGTCCAAAGTTTTTGAGTTAAATCTGATACAATTTTATAAAGTTGTCGTTTTACTTTTTGGCTGTATTAAACTTATTAATTCTTTGAGCCAGGGTGTTTGCTCTTATACACAAAGATCTTTGCCGTCGCTCAATAGGTAATATCAACTTCATCTAAAGCTCAACTGTTACGACATGTTAGGTTTCAGATATTTTTATATTGTAGTTTTGTCAATCAATAACCCTATATTTAAGGTGAATTTATTTTTATACGCACGTAAAAAATCCACCGTAATAAATTAAACATTCCTCAAACTCCTATGTATGTACTGGGGCAACAAATAGTTCGGATAGGGTTTATAGCTTTAGAGATTCAGTGAATTTCAGTTAAATTGACTTTGTATATTAAATTATTTATTTATTTATTTATTTATTTATTTATTTATTTACATATGCATATATATTAACAATACATTACAATGTGAACATTTGTCTGTCCAACTGGGCAGAATACCCGTTTCAGGACAGCCAAATTGTATATTAAGTTCATAATATTCTTAACAAAGGAATAGTTTCGTTCAAGATATCAAGGGAATTTGCTTCTGTCAAGACAACTTTTGAGAACACTAAGAATTGTATATAAATTAAGGGATGGTTTCTTTATGTCTTTAAAAGAATCGCAAAGATGTGATTTTTTTCAAGGTCAATTTGGAGAACGTAAATAAATGCATTCGGAGTGAATGCATTTATTAATGTTCTATGAGTGTTTTCTTTAGTGAGATCACAAGTAGGAGATTCTTTCCAGGCCATTTTAGAGAACATTTACAATTGGATAATCAGAATTTACACATTTATAAACCAATATTTGACATATGAATTCACAATGTATTTATAACTGTTTAATTTTAAAGTACTATAATTTTTAGAATTTCTTAAATAGTAGAAATTACACAATTATAATCCAAATATATGACATATGATTTTTCAACCTCGTTTTGGAGAACATTAATTTATTTAGTTGTTTATTTATTTCTTTTATTTTACGCGCAAAGGGCTTTTACATAAATAATAAATAATAAAGGCAGTACCTTCATTTTTAACATGAGAAAACAAATAGTTTAGGTAAAGTTACGATGTGAATAAAAAGTTTATAAATTAAATAAAATAAAAACACACTTTGTAAAGCACCACTTTTTATAAGAATTGATATTTAACAGCCAACCAGGTTTCGCTCATCTCGAGCTTCATCAGGGCTTATTATAACAACTAAAGATAATTATCTACAGACATACATATATAAAAGAAATTAATTTTTATAAAAATTAATTTCTTTTATATTTTTATAAAAATTAATTTCTCTTATATATGTATGTCTGTAGATAATTATCTTTAGTTTTTATAATAAGCCCTGATGAAGCTCGAAATGAGCGAAACATGGTTTGCTGTTAAATATCAATTCTAATAAAAAGTGGTGCTTTACAAAGTGTGATTTTTAATTTAATATATAATGTCACACCACAAAGTATTTGCTTCCTTCGATAATAAATTGACTTTATTCATTCACAGATATTCACATCAATGTTTAATTTTTTATAAGAATATATAGAAAAAGTTTTTGCGAAAAAAATCACTTGTTTCAGAGCGCACATAAAGATACAGACCACGAATTCGTCACGAGTGGAGCAATATTATAATTTATTAAAATTATTTTTCTTTATTCATTGCTTTATAATTATATAATTTGAGGATTTTTCGACCACTATGTATGTTAGTATGGTATTATTTTTTAAAAGATAGTATTTTTAAGTTTTTATTTCCAAAAAACGTAGACAAGTTGGTTATGGTACACATACATAATGTATGCGTGCACATGCAGGTTGAACGAACATTATAATTAGCCTGTAACTTTCACATCAAAGGCTCGGTCAGCTGTTTGAGGGAGATAAATACATCCCTTAGAAATAAACCTTGTCTTCTTGAACCCTTATCGCACCTTTCTAGCATAAATTATGCACGGAGAATGGACACCAGACACCTTCATAATGCGATTTTGAATTGAATAAGTCTCTGGACCTAAACGTGATCATCCCAGTACTGTAAGGTCAGGATTAAAGGAAGAACCAATAACCCTAGAAGGCTGTGAAATCTGAAAGAGGTCCTTGGTAAAGTTTCTCGATTAGGAAGATTTTTATAACCTTCATATCTCATCCCAGAAAGCACTTTGTAATAAAATATTATATTGTAAATAATAGCGGTACTTTGCATGTACCACTGATTTACAAATAGATTCATCCCGTAACGGGTTCTTTTAGATCTCTACCCAAATCCAGTCATTATTATAATATACTGTTTTTTCTTCCGAATAACCTTATTCATTTTAAATTTATTTTTTAATGTTTTTTTTTTCAAAGTACAATTTCGTTAAACCGCAATCAAGCAGTTTGTTAACAGGATGTTAATCTTCAATTACAATTTAAATACACATACATAATATTTTATTATAACTGTACAGATTGTCACAATTAACACACAAACTTAATAATAAACCATCTCCATTTAGAAACCATATTTCAGCATATATCTCAATCGATTTGTAGAATCGCAATTTTTTATACTACTTGGTAACACGTTAAAAATTTTGGTCACATTATATTCCAGAGTTCGCTGTCCGTAGTTATTGTCATGTTTTGGAACAAGCATTCCTTCATTCTTTGCGAACCTAGTATTATGTTCAATGTTCATGTTCTACTTTCCTCTTATATTCACACTGAGTCAAAATTTTGTACCTTAATAGGTAGGGCCTGCACAGGTAAGATAAATAACCTTTTTTGTACTAAGATTGTTGTTTGGTTATAATAATATAACTGTATCCACCGTTTAAAAATCTGTAATGATTCTTAGGAAACCTGCCAATAAGATTTTAGTATTATACTTCCCTGTAAATAGGATTATAGAAAAATGTGTCAGTGTAATAGGTGAGAAACGCACAGCACTTACAACCGGTGTAGAGAATAATATTAATTTGAGTTACGAATGTTATCTTAACCCTCGACCCGTCGCGTGGGGTGTGCTTGTTTTACAAAAATGCTAATTATTTTCGTTATTTGTTTTTGGGGTGTTATGCCGTGTTAAGCTACCTGCTTGCTTACCTTCTTTAGCCAACGTTTCGGACATCGTTGCAGTGTCCATCATCAGGGCAGATCCGGCAGATCCGGTAGATGTGTCTATGACATGACACGACATGAGATAACATTTACCGGATCTGCCCTGATGATGGACACTGCAACGTTGGCTAAAGAAGGAGGTAGCGCAACATGGCATAACACCCCCAAAACAAATAACAAAAATGCTTTTGGCCGTGAAAATCTTAAAACTTATCTAATGCTAATTATGTACATTTTAATTATTCCCATCGATTCCTTACTTTAGGTAGCTTCCTAAAAGGGACTATGCTTGACGCTAGCGCCACCGTCATTTAGTCTGCGCGTGTGCGCTGTGAGATACAGACGTGTGATTCGGCGTGAGGCTCTGAGGGACCCCGCGCGACGACTGACGTAAGTAAAATTGCACTCGTGATTTGTTTTTATTTCTTGTTATAGTTTATTTTACAATTCTGTTTTTTTTTAGATTACTTTTTATAACGTAAATATGGACGAGAGACAAAATCAACAAATTTTGAGATGGTTAGAAGAGGAAATTGTTGAAGTTGGTGGTGAAGAGGATGAAGATGAAAATGTGGATTACCCTCACGAAATAAGTGAGCACGACACAGAGTACGAGCAAGAATGCGATGATCATTTTATTTTATTTTATTTTATTTTATTTTAGTTTATTTAGGAAACAAACAGTTATACATATTTTAATAAGAAAGTAACATATTACATGATTGCATTAACCAGCGAAGTTTCCGCTACAATTTATAATATATAAACATGGATTAAAACATTAAAGAAAACATAAAGTGGTAGAAAAAAAAGAAAAATATATATATATATACAACAGAAATGAAAGAAAAAAACACACACGCAAATTAAAGCATATGGGATATATAAATCATCCAAATATTATTATTATAATAAAAAGAAGGAAAACCAACATAATGAGAATGAAAAAATAACATGCAGCAGGGGTGGAGAGTTCGTAATTAACAATTTGTTTTAATTTTTTCTATTATGGATTTAATAAATTGGCCTGAGGACAAATGGAAAATATCAGCTTCGTAAAAGATATCATTGTAATTTGTGCACGTCCTTCGGAGAAATTAATGTTGTGTGTAATTTGTTTTTGAGTGTGAGATGTGGAATAGTTGGTTTGACCTTGTGTTTCTTATTGGACAGTGGAAATTAATGTGTTCTAGAAGATAGTTGTTGTCAACAACGTTGTTAATGATTTTGAATAAAAATTTTTGGTCGGATATATTTCTTCTATCTTCTAAAGTTGATAAATTATGGAATGTTAATGAGTCTTTTAGGTTTTCTGAAGTTCGAAAGGATTTAAAGTCTAGGTGTTTCAATATCTTTTTTTGAATTCTTTCTAACCTTTCAATATTTACTTTGTATTGGGGATTCCATATGACTGATCCTAATTCTAATATTGAGCGAACAAAAGAGACGTACAGTATTTTGATTACATGTGGAGACCTAAATGGTCATCTTCCACAAGACGAGCTTCAACCATCAAACAGTGACGAGGATGATATTGCATTAGCGAATTTATCGTCACGTAATTTTTATATCGTGAAAAAAAGACAGAGGGACGGCAAAAATACGACTGTTTGCAAATGGAAAAAGATTCCCTACCCACAGGCTGTTAGAACACGACAACATAATATAGTCCTGGAACAACCAGGTCCACAAGGTGCAGCACGCGAGGTTAGTAGCCCATTAGAATCTTGGTTATTGTTTATGGATTTGGAAATGTTACAGCACATAGCAGATTGCACAAATATAAAAATAACATCGATGCAGATAAATTATGAAAGAGAACGAGACTGCGGGCAGACATCTTGATCGAGTTGAAAGCTTTATTTGGCGTAATGTATATAATAGGATTGCATAAATCGTCACATGTTTCAATTGATGACATTTGGATTACTGATGGAACTGGCCTGGATTTTTGTCGTGCTGTCATGTCTAAACAGCGATTTCCATTTTTACTAAGAGTCCTTCGGTTTGATGATATTCATACTAGCATAGAGCGAAATGTAACAGACAAACTGGAACCAACTCGGTGTCTCTATGAAGCATTTATCAAGAATTGCGAGCAATACTATAGAAATAACGAACATGTCACTATAGATGAGATGCTTGAGAGTTTCAGAGGTTCTTGCCGATTTCGTCAATATATGCCTAGCAAACCTGCTAAGTATGGAATCAAAATGTTTTCTTTAGTGGATGCAGTTACATTTTATACTAAAAAAATAGATATTTATGTAGGTAAGCAGCCTGAAGGACCTTTTTATCAAGATACTTCGACTAATGCTCTTGTCAAGCGGCTGATCGCTCCGATGTCAGGCACGGGGCGGAATGTTACTATGGACAATTGGTTCACGAGTGTTCCTTTATCGAAAAAGAACTACTAAAAGATCACAATTTGACAGTAGTGGGTACGGTACGAAAAAACAAATCAGAAATTCCAAGCGAGTTCAAGCAAAACGGCATGGAAGTTTATTCAACAATTTTTGGCTATCAGCCGTCAAGCACTATGTTGTCGTATTGTCCAAAGAAGAAAAAAGTAGTGATACTTCTTTCGACAATCCATCACAATGGCCTAATTGATGAAAGTACGCGAAAGAAGCTTCCAGAAATTATAAGTTTTTATAATAAAACCAAAGGGGGCGTTGATGTAGTGGACAAACTTATTGGTACCTACTCCGTTGCGCGGGTTTGTCAACGATGGCCACTGCGTCTGTTATTCACTTTTTTAGATGTTGGTGCACTTAATGCACATATAATACTGGACACAGCCAATTATAGTCACAATATGCAGCGTAAAATTTTCTTGAAAACTTTGGCATTTGCACTATGTGCACCTCAATTGCAATCTCGAGCAATTATTTTATGCCTATCTATCTTTGCCACGTGAATTGAAACAGTGCATAAGACGGTTTGCGCCTCCCCTCCAAGATCAGACACCTGATGATAATAATGAGCTCGTACCAATGAGAAAGCGCTGTATTCACTGTGCGAGACAAACAAACAGAAAATTTAAATCTTTTTGTCATTTTTGTAAGGGCAACATTTGTCCGATTCATACCAAAAATATATGCACTGACTGCGTTCTAAGATAAAACTAAGACTACTTAGATAAGGAAAAGTTTATATGTTTTTTCATTGTATTTTGTTGATTTCTTTTTTTTTTAATAATAAATCTATATTGAACTAAAATAGTAATAAGTTTGATAGAAATTGTTAAGATTCGTTTAAAATGTTTACTATTAAAATAAGTATGATTCAAAATTATAAAAAAATGTTCCCTATTGATTTTTTGGCTTTCATATTAAAAACAAACATCTTTTTTTTAATTATTTCTTTTTATTTCAATGCAGCCCCTATCACCTGACTATAATCAGTCTAAATAAAATATAAAATTTTTGTTTTGAAAAGTTTTAATTTTCCATGTATATTTGTTACTTTAATTTTAATTTTTGCGACTGGTTTCGATACGTCTGTATCATTAACGAGCAAACTTAAAAAAAAAAAAAAAAAAAAAACTTAAAAAAAAAAAAAAAATTAAAACTTTTCAAAACAAAAATGTCTAGAAATTGTTACATAGTTAATGCCGAAAAAATACAAAAAAAAATATATAAAATATTTACTATAACAACAATTTTATCATATTTATTTTTGGGATCCTTAAGGACCCCGCGCGACTCCTCGCGTTAGAAAAAAGGCGCGACGGGGGGAGGGTTAATATATAAAACAAAGTCGGGTTAGTTACACCACTTATAACTCAAGAACGGCTGGACCGATTTTTATGATATTTGATTTGTTGGATTTGTTTCCGCCACGAATAGCAGAATAGCTATTAATACACCGGAAAAATTCACGAAAAAACAAATTATTTTCCCTATTCATTTTGTATGAAACGAATTCTCATCTTTTGAAAGAGCTGCAGCAATATTGTGGTAAGTATAATATTGAATAGTGAGTGATTTCCAAAAATTCAAAAACGTCAAATGCCAATACGCTGATTGTTTTGCTTTTGTTCTAAACATGTAATGCTGCTCATCTTTCTTACACACTAAATGTCAACAGTTGAAAATGAGACAAACGGTGGACGCCCCGGGCGGCACTTTTAAGGGGGGCGGCAAATTTTCACAATAAATAATAGCATTATCTTGGAGAAATTTAAACCATTTCAAATCATTATTTGAACATGTTCTACGATCCTTTCGTTTACGAATCCAACTCTTTTTTTAATTCATCAAAAATATCAAAAACTGTATTTTTTTAAGCTGCGAATTTCGCAATTCGTAGGAAAACAGTACGCATATTAAGAGAGTAATACTAATTAAAGCTGATAACTCGCAAACAGATTCACTCTTAATTAAAATCAGAATTGTGTTCAGAATGTATTAACGACTGAATTTCAGTTGTGTATTCATCTGCTGATACATTTCAAAAGAGACCATTATTTTAATCGAAGTGCAGTTATAAAATTCTAGTTGTAGATTATGTATGTGCTGCCAGAATCAAAGAGAAACCATTTTCATTTTCTGGGTGTAGTTTTAATTTGGCAAATACAGATTTAATTTGACCCATCTAATCACAGGAGACGCAAATTATCGCACACATTTAATTTTAAAATAAAATTGTGAAATTATGTCCCACACATTTAATTTTAAATAAATTTGTGATTGCAATAATAAGTTAAGATACAGTTTTACAACATTTTTTAAGAAAAGGAATCTGTATTTAAAATTTTAAGTTTATTCTATTTTAGGTACTTTAATTCGAATATTCGCAGGCGTGTATTTTTGAGCCAATTCACATTTCCAATATGAAAATTTTAATGTTTAGAAACAATAATGTTCTAATAAGCACGTCAAAAAAATTACTTTATCTAGATTTTAGAACATTTTGATTTTAATAAAAAGGAACATTGCATGGGAAGAACCGGAAATTTTGTGCGTGAACATTGGCAGGCAAAAGTTTATAGATATTTTTTTCTTATTATTCGAAGGGTTAAACCAGTTTTCAGGATGTAAAATTCCATTTGAGAATTCATCTGCTGACACAATTCAAAGGAAAACATTATTTTATTCGAAGTTCAGTTATTAAATTCTATTTGCAGACTATGTATGTGCTGCCAGTATCAAAGAAAAACCATTTTCATGTTCTGAGTGTTGTTTTAATTCACCGCATACAAACTGGTTTTGTGTTCAGAATACAACGACAAATTAAATAACGAGTTGCAGATTCATCCTGCATCGAGTGAAGCTTTACATTTGAGTTACATAATGCTGTAAAATTCTAAGAAATTGATTGTTGCGTGTGTAACTATTGTTTGGGGACTCTAACGCAGTATCAATCAATCAACTTTGGAGCAGAATCTAAATACATGATTTTCGTTGAAAAAATACTCGTCAAATGTGATTATTAAAAAATCCGGCTCGTTTATAAATAGGTCGTAAGAAAAAATAGGATTTCCATATACAACCCCCCCCCCCCCCCCCCCCCCCATCGCTTGAAGTCCCAAATAAGGGGGCGGCGAAATTTTCCTTCGCCCCGATGTTCTGAGGGTAGGTTTAATTCACCACAAACAGATTTAATTAAAACCAGTTTTGTGTTCAGAGTGTAAATGCCGGCAGAATCAAAGAAAAACCCTTTTCATGTTTTAAATGTACTTTTAATTTACCGCGTATAGATTTAATAAAAAACCAGTTCTATATGTAGAATGTGATTGCCGGCAGAATTAAAGAAAAAAACATTTTCGTGTTCTGAGTGTAGCTTTAATTCACCACATACAGATGTAATTAAAACCAGTTTTGTGTTCTGAATATGTGCCGCTAGAATCAAAGAAAAACCATTTTTTATGTTCTGAGTGTAGTTTTGATAAACCGCATATTTATTTTAATTTAAACCAGTTTTGTGTTATCAATATATCAATAAGTTGTCGATTCATCGTGTACCGAGTGAAGCTTTGCATTTGAGTTGCATTCCATACGTATGCGTGATGAAGATGCGAAATTCTATAACAAGCATACAATTCTCGATTTCTGAAAGCAGTAATATATAAATTTGTAGTAGAATTTATAAGCATGATTTTATTGGAAGAGTACTCGGCACATTTTTCTGATTTTATTGTAGGATTATAAAAATCGGCATGAAAAAAATAGAATATCAACCCCCCCCCCCCCCCCCCGGTCAGTGCTTGAAAATCTACGGAAAAAGTACCTGTAGAAGTTAGGGGGGAGGGGCAAAATTTTCCTCCGCCCCGGGCGGCCGAAACCCACGCTACGCCACTGATACAGGTACAACTACCTTTGATGCAACAACTGTCTTAGAAGCAGAAGGATATACATGGACTTGCATCTTTATGATTTAGTTGAATTATGACTCAAATCCGGATGCAAATGAATTTGATTTCCTCCTGCCTCCAACATTAGATACTACGCTTTCTGTAAAGTAAACAATTTTCAAACATTGATCCTTTCATAATACACAACATGTCATAACAAAATATTCCACTTCATTTTGAAGCAGAGGGACTCAAGTGTTTTTTTTTTGTTTGACTCAAGTCAGCTTTTTTTTAACATTATTTTTAAAGGTACGTTTTAAGATTTACACTGCCAAAAGCATTTTCGTTATTTGTTTTTGGGGTGTGATGCCGTGTTGCGCTACCCCCTTCTTTAGCCAACGTTTCGGACAGCGTGGCAGTGTTCATCGTCAGGGCAGATCCGGTAGTGTGGGTACACATCTACAAACGTTGACTAAATAAGTAGGTAGCGCAACACGGCATAACACCCCAAAAACAAATAACGAAAATAATTTTTAAAGGCTTTAAAATAAAATATTTCGTTTTATTTGCTCGTTTTTAAATCAAAACTATGATTTAATAATTACTTTTTTTGTTATCTATCAGCGTGGAAATCCGAAGAAGTTATGAGACCATAGGTACAAAAAAATAGTTTTTTGGCTCTCCTGAACATTTACCTTTTTGGACTTGCATCCGTATGCTTCTCGGGTACAGAATTTCAGTTTGATCTAAATATATCTTGATTTGTTTATTCATATTTTAAATTTTCCAATATTGAAAATATGCACACACCTCTTTGTAATATTCGTCATAGACCCAGTAATTGGGACTATTTTGATCTTCAATAAAGCTCGTGGTTTGTCGAGTTTACAAGCCATTTCCATTTACGTTTTCGTGTGGTTTACGATTAATATATAACTGGAACAAACGTTCGTTCTAATGGATGCTCTGTGTAATTCTGAAGCAAGGGAACTCGGTACTTAAGATGACCAACTGCCGATCGGATGTCATCAGCTATTTCCGTAACCGTTCGGGTATTAGACACGAACGGTGACAGTTGACACTCTCCTAAAGTACTACTTTTCTGACATCTGTTGAGACACCTCAAAACTTCATATACTAACGACATCTGTTGAAAGATATTGAAACTACATACGTAATCCCATACACTACACCCCTCAAAAATTTAGATCATTTTTGATTTCAGTGCATAGCGGTAAATAAAAAAGGGGCACTATAAAAAAATATGTGAACATAAACCAGATTCCACTTTTAATAAATTATTTTTAGCCAAAACATCTAAACGTATGAATATCCGATAGGAAAAAGCTCTTAGCTAAAAGCGAGTTGGAATATTTATTCGCGTGTGACTTGAATAAATATTCCTACCACAAACGTGACGAAACGCATAAATAAACATATAGGTATGTTGATTTACTACAGAGGTGTAAAAAAGACAAAGAAATTCGATAAACCTATTAAAGACCTGTGTGATGGACCGAGTTTTTTTAATGTAGAATTTATATTTAAAATAAGTGAAAAGGTACGTTAGTTAGTATTTCCCGCTGATTGACTGGTATTGAGAACCGAAACATTTTCTATGAAAATGCCAATACTTTGGTGTTTCCCAACCTTACCTATCTACTTACTTTCCATTTCCACTTCCTTATGCCTCGAAACCTTTCCAAAATAGGAATATACCGAATGTCAAATATATGTAAAATGATAAAACATTGAATATACGTTTTGCGAAACTCCATACTTTATTTTTTCCCATTGTAGTGTTTTTCCTCTCAACTAATCTTAATTCGTTTCTTTTCAAAGTAACCCTCAGAGATTATGCCAACGTCTACCTATAAGCTATTTAATGCTTAAAGTTAATTGCAAACTTGAGGGTCCTACGTGCTCATTCATATGGATACACCCAAGATTAACCTGGAGTTATGAAATTTGTTTTTTTAATTTCTAACCCGTCAAATAATTTACTGACCACTGCAAAATCTTTGTACCTTAGACCCTTAAGAGACCTTAAAAATGGAATATTAATTAAAATCATAAGAAAATTATTGAAAAAGAGTTAAAAAAATTATGAAAAAGAAAAACACCGTGAATTGTTTTATGATATGATGTATAATAAATGTATTGACAAACATTTACACAAAGATATTACACTTTGTATTTTGAAAAACAATTATAAATCATTCCCGAAACAGTATAGTTCTTATCTTAATCTTCATATCTGTAACTAAAATTAAACGGTTTTACAAAAAACTGCAAAACGTAAATAAACTTACAGAATTTAAGGTTGGAAAATCTGTGAACGCACCAACTCACTTGCGTTTGAAATCATGTGATTAAACAAAAAAATATGTTTTTACCATTAGTGAAAAAAATCAACATTTCAGATAACAGGGTGCCGTAAGCACCACCATTTGATAAAAATTGGTATTCTTGGAAAAAAATGTGTTCAGCCACAATCTTTATAAAGGAGCCATTTCTTTTTCATGGAATGAATAGCATTCCAAGAAAAAATGTAAAAGTGGCAACTCCGATGTTGGAAAAGTTCTGCTGAGATGCAATCGATAATTGCCCAAAGAGGAAATTAATGAACCGCTTCTCTCGAACACGTGCAATGCACAAAGCAAAATAAAAATAATAAGTTTGCTAAAGTTTTGCTCTGGGCTATAAATATAGCCGCATATAAATTTTTAACGGATGCTTTCACGTGAAACGAGATACATTCATTCTACAATGGAAAAGAAACACTTCTGCATGAATGGCTGGATAACATTTCATGGAAATATTCTTTCGAAACGAAAAAAAGCATTCTAGTAGGAGCGGCGACGACATTAAACCTGTAATGATAGGTCTCCCAAAAATCATATACAAAACTCGTTAGGTCATTCATAGGGGTACACAAAATGGCGGTGCTGCCATTTCTGAAACCGGTCAGCACTAAAAAAAGGTCAAGACTTCTGTTATCATAAGTCTCCCAAATTCTGATTGTTCCTCGAGACAGGGGAGGGGTAGGAATATACGAAAAAGCAGTGCTGCCCGTCCCCCTGATGGGCCGTCTCAGTTGCTGCCGAGAAATAAGAGACGCCTCGTACGAGGTATCAGTAATCATCGGTCTCCTCAAAAAACCAAAGCTTATCTGAAAGATCATCAAATTTTGTGAAAGAAAAACCACTGCTGCCGTTTCCAAAGAGTGGACAAGATGGCGGCAGCAGCTTTTGAAAGTCACCCTCCTTTCTTATGACTTTCGTTACATAAAAGACACCTCGTACCTAGGTATCTATATTCATCGACTTCCTCAAAAAACCAAACTTATCTGAAAGATCATCAAATTTTGTGTAAGAAAAACCACTGCTGCTGTTTCCAAAAAGTGAACAAGATGGCGGCAGCAGCATTTGAAAGTCGCCCTCAGCGCACCCGAAATTGGCGTTTCAATTCGGTTTTATCAGCAATCGCCCGGTTTTTTTCGATTTATATTATTGAAATACGCCTTCTTCTATCACGAACAATGAATTTTAGGTGTCTTTGATTGTTTAAATAAATGAAATCGCATATTTTATGCAATATTTTTCGATTTTTCAACCGTTTTCATTGTGTGTTTTTATACTGTCTTATGTCTTTCGTTAATAAGAGACACTTCGTACCCAGGTATCTATAATCATCGGTCTCCTCAAAAAACCAAAGTTTATCTTAAAGATCATCAAATTTGTATAAGAAAAACCACTGCTGCCGTTTCCAAAAAGTGGACAAGATGGCGGCAGTAGCGTTTGAAAGTCGCTCTCCGCGCAACCGAAATATTCGTTTTGATTCGGTTTCATCAGTGATCGCCCGGTATTTTTCGAAATTTATTATTGAAATACGCCTTCCACTATCACAAACAATGAATTTTACGTGTCGTTGATTGTTTAAATAAATGAAATCGCTTATTTTATGCGATATTTTTCTATATTATTTATATTACCGATCCAGTTTTCGAATCAGGTGTGTGCGGGCTTTCATAAAAAATGTATGGCGCGAAGGCCTTCCTGTTGTATGATCAGATAATCGGATGGAAAACTCTGATGTATGCGCCCTGCCTTACTCGCCCGAAAAATAGAACGAAATGGATTTTATCTACTAAAGAGCTGACTTACCCACTCTATTGAAATTACGATGTTCGGACGCTTTTTGTTAATACTGAACTCTCCGCTCGACTAAAATACTTCCGCGTGTCTGAACGGCTCTTAAGACTACGTTACAATGTAGGATCGACGACTTTATTTCTGCTAAAAAATATAGCCAAAAAAACTTCACGTTTCAGGTGGTCTTTATTTAAAAATATAAAATGTAACGAAAGACGTACGAAAAAAAACAATGAAAACGGCTGAAAAATCGAAAAATATCGCATAAAATATGCGATTTCATTTATTTAAACAATCAACGACACGTAAAAATCATTGTTTGTGATAGTGAAAGGCGGAATTTAATAATAAATATCGAAAAATACCGGGCGATCACTGATGAAACCGAATCTAAACGCCAATTCCGGTTGAGCGGAGAGCGACTTTCAAACGCTGCTGCCGCCATCTTGTTCACTTTTTGGAAACGGCAGCAGTAGTTTTTCATATACAAAATTTGATGATCTTTCAGATAAGCTTTGGTTTTTTGAGGAGACCGATGGTTATGGATACCTGGGTACGAAGTGTCTCTTATTAACGAAAGACATAAAAACACACAATGAAAGTATAAAAACACACAATGAAAGTATAAAAACACACAATGAAAACGGCTGAAAAATCGAAAAATGTCGCATAAAATATGCGATTCCATTTATTTAAACAATCAAAGACACGTAAAATTCATTGTTCGTGATAGTGGAAGGCGTATTTCAATAATAAATATCGAAAAAAACCGGGCGATCGCTGATGAAACCGAATCTAAATGCCAATTTCGGTTGCGCGGAGAGCGACTTTCAAACGCTGCTGCCGCCATCTTGTTCACTTTTTGGAAACAGCAGCAGTGGTTTTTCTTATACAAAATTTGATGATCTTTCAGATAAGCGTTGGTTTTTTGAGGAGACCGATGATTATAGATACCTGGGTATGAAGTGTCTCTTATTAACGAAAGACATAAGAAAGTATAAAAACACAATGAAAACGACTGAAAAATCGAAAAATATCGCATAAAATATGCGATTTCATTTATTTAAACAATCAACGACACGTAAAATTCATTGTTCGAGATAGTAGAAGGAGTATTTCAATAATACAAATCGAAAAAAACCGGGCGATTGCTGATAAAACCGAATAGAAACGCCAATTTCGGTTGCGCGGAGGGCGACTTTCAAACGCTGCTGCCGCCATTCTGTCTACTTTTTGGAAACGGCAGCAGTAGTTTTTCTTACACAAAATTTGATGATCTTTCAGATAAGTTTGGTTTTTTGAGGAAGTCGATGAATATAGATACCTAGGTACGAGAAGTCTTTTATGTAACGAAAGTCATAAGAAAGGAAGGCGACTTTCAAACGCTGCTGCCGCCATCTTGTCCACTCTTTTGAAACGGCAGCAGTAGTTTTTCTTTCACAAAATTTGATGTTCTTTCAGATAAGCTTTGGTTTTTTGAGGCGACCGATGATTACAGATACCTCGTACGAGGCGTCTCTGGTTTCTCGGCAGCAACTGAGACGGCCCATCAGGGGGACGGGCAGCACTGCTTTTTCGTATAGTCCTACCCCTCCTCTGTCTCGAGAAACAATCAGAATATGGGAGACCTATGATTACAGAAGTCTTGAAAAATTTTTTTTTTCAAAATTATTTTTTTTAGTGCTGACCGTTTTCAGAAATGGCAGCACCGCCATTTCGTGTACCCCTTTGAATGACCTAACGATTTTTGTGTATGATTTTTGGGAGACCTATCATTACAGGTTTAATGTCGCCGGCTCTTAGGCTATTTGTGTTCTGGCTGGGATCCATAAATGTTTGATTTCAAAACTACGTTCAAAATCATTTGATTTAAATTCCAAAACAAGAAGAACAAAACGTCAAGATTATGTCTATAATATAAAAATGAATCGCTGAATGTGTTGCTAGAAAAAAAACAAAGGCTACCGTCTAACTGTGCCAGTGTCATTTCATTCCTCTTTACAAAATTAATCATTTTATATGTATAGATAATAGTTTTAAAATAGTATTGTAAATTAGTGTAATATAGTTTTAACTTGTATATTTGTGTTCTCAGTAAGTATTTGTGTTATGTAATTGGTTCTTTGGAGCAGTTAAGGTAAGATTTTTTTTTTGATTTGTGTCCTTTAGATTTACCTATTCGAAAATGGATAAAAAAAAACCACCTGATCCCCAGATGATGGTTTGCTATCTGAATCCTCGGGTGTTACGAAAAAAATGATCGCGGTTAATATTCCGGAGTCTTCGGACTTCGTAACGATTATGCCAAAAAAAGAAAAATTGCTAAACCAGCAGATAATAGAAATGCAACAGATTTTGAACAGATACATCGAAAAACACCCTCCACGCAAAACGACTCCCTTCAAAATAATTCTGTTTTAGAGGATGTAATTCCATCCACTTCTTCCTCGATTTCAAACCTAAGTCCAGCAAGCCTTTCCACCACACCCGCCCCACTGGTAAACAATACTCCTTTACAGATGTCACGTCTGTATAATAATGATAGACCACCTTACATTACACACGTGACTAAAATTTCAAAGGATGAAAAACAATCAAATTTATACGATGTGGACTTTGGACATTTTATGTTTAAAAATAAAATCCACCCTGTCTGGAATGGAGTGAAGTCGGTTGGCTGGAACCGTCTTTCTGTTGAATTCAAGACAGCGGCTGAGGCCAATAGCTTTGTAAAATCTGATGTTGCCAAAAAAAACTCGTACAACGTTTTCATACCTACATATCAGGTTACAAGGCTAGGTGTCACAAAAGGGATCCCACCACACTGGTCGATAGAAGACATCTTGGAGAACATTACTGTTCCTCAAGGTTTCGGAAAAGTTTTAAAAGCGCGTCGTCTAAATTACAGGTTTAATACGGGAAACTCTGTAGAATGGAGACCCTCCCAATCCGTTGTCCTAACCTTTGACAGCAAAGACCTTCCACAAAATGTTACTATGTTTAACGTGTCTTTACCAGTAGAGCTCTATGTGTTCCCAACTGTGCAGTGCTACAAGTGCTGCAGATTTGGACACACAAAGAACCTTTGCAGATCAAAACCTTATTGCTTCAAGTGCAGTTCGTCCCATAGTGGCGATTCCTGCGATAAAACGGAGGAAAATTATAAATGTTTAAACTGCTCCGGAATTCACATGTCCATCAGCAAAACTTGCCCTGAACTGTCAAGGCAGCGCAATATTAAACACACAATGGCCGAGAAGAGCATATCTTATGCGGAAGCATCAAGAATGTTTAACAAATCCATTCCATCTTATTCTGAAGTAACTTCCAAAAATTCTAAAAAATCCACCCCTTCTCAACCTTCTTCTTCTTCATTAAGAAAAACTGTTGAAAGGGTCGTGAAACCTAGAGTTCTAACAAAAAAAAATAATGCTAATCTCGAATCCCTTCTGTGGTTCCCTAATGGACAACTTCCTTCCAGTTCAAATTTTAATTCTTACCCAAAGACATCTACTAAAGAACAAAATTTTAATATAGACCTTAACTGTACACTAATCACCTCATTTTTACATATTTTACAAACTTTAAATAAAAACAACATTCAAATACCGTCCCACGTTTCTAAACAAATTACTAATATTATCAACTCAACTAGAAATGGCTCCTCTGATGAGGATTCTTCAGTGGAATTGTCATAGTCTTAGAAATAAGACTGAAGAATTTTTAAACACATTACAATCAAACTCAATTGCAGTGGCTGCCATCTCGGAGTCATGGCTGGAACCGGATTCTGATTTCAGAGTCAGGGGATACCACTGTCTTCGAGACGACCGTCAAGATGGAAAGGGCGGCTCCGCTCTTTTCATTAAAAAATCATTAACCTTCTCCCCAGTAGATGTAAAACCAATTGGTTGTCCTTTTCAAGTGACGGCCGCAAAGGTTTTTGATACTACTATAATTTCTTTGTATATATCACCATCTAATAAACCTTCAAAATCAACCCTGAAAGCAATGTTTTCCAAGGTCACTACCCCTTCTCTTGTTCTGGGAGATTTCAATGCCCATCACGGATTATGGGGAACTCATAATTGTGACAGAATGGGCAGTGGAGGTAATCCACCTCTTACCCGCCCTGGTATAAGTAACTGATGGTTACTCCTTCAAGGCTCTCGCAAGATTCTAATTTTTTTGATTAAACGAAGCTACATTTATTTATTTTGAACGAATCTAGACCTCCAGTGTCCATGCATACGTTGTTAGTAAGCAGTATGCAAGTGCTTAACAGGAAAAACAAAATGCAAAAAAATAGGTTAGTAAGACAAAGATAAATTAAACAGGGCAAAAGAAAAACTCATTCATGAGACTGCATGCCGCGGAATTGCATCTGTAAAAAACCTGCAAGCACCTGCATAAAATAGAGAACATAAGAAATACAATAAATCTCAAATCAATTGGCAAGTACCAACAAAAAATGTGAATGGCTTTCGGTCTGACCATAAACTACACTTAGCTTCCGTGTCCCTTAGCCAACCACTCAGTGAAGCTTCAAAGAATTTTACCTGAATATTTGGGGTAAAATACCCGAAGACTAAAAGAAAATTCAGCGTTGGGTAGTCAGAGGCAGGACAAAGGACAGTCAAGGTCGTGTGATCAAACCTCAAGCCTGCACATGTCATTGGGGGAGGCGCAGATAGATTTGAGAAGGATCTGCAAAAGTAATAATGTAACTAAAGCTGAAGCAGGGACGAGGTCCAGCACACCCCCATACGGGGATAGGGAAAAAAAATAAAAATTTGGAGTTCAGTTCATCCAAAAAACATTGAAATAGTTAAAGACAAACAAAACAAAATAAGGAACATGGCATAAATTAACAGGTTGTATAGTAAATATAAACAAAGCAAATCGCAAAGCAATTATATATATTTTTGAAAATATAATGAACAAAATAACATAACGCAAATGTAAAATATAACATATAACTTATAATATATAATAAAATAAAAGAAATAACATATTACAGAAACACAAAACACATAAATCATAAAAAAATAAATCCAAGCGCTAAATGTAAAGGAATAATGAAGAGTGTCCGTGAATTCAGAAGCAAAATACACCTGGTACCTAAGTTATTTTACAGCTACTCAGCGACTCTAAGAACAGGCCATCTCTCAACCCAGATTTTCGTGAATTTCCTCAGGCACTCAAAATTCACCTTATTCGAGACGAGATCTGTATTCCAAGCAGGTCTCGTAATAACTTGTAAACCATCAATCATTTCGTCTCGAGCATCCGTCAAAATCTCACAGTGCCACAAAATGTGCTCGGCTGTTTGGTCGGTATCACCACAAGCGCAATTGGGATGGGATGATAGAGCCAGTCTGTGAAGTCTACCTCTAAACTCCCCATGTCCAGAAAGCAATTGGGTGATATGGTGGTCCATTAAAAGATATGCCCCTTCCATTCTGATTTTAACTGATGGAAAGAAGGAGAAGGTCCATCTTCCCATATTCGATCTATCCCATCTCATCTGCCATTCACTCAGCGTTTTTATTCTCATCATCTTTAGAAGTTCAGGGAGAGGCACTGCTCCACCAGGTATTAATTCAATACCAAGGTGGTTTACGAGTCTTCCTCTTTTCAGACACTTCTTTGTCAAAACTTCCCTAATTTCTAAATCAATTGGCAAAATGCCGGCCAAAATTGGCAAAGCATCCGATGATACTGTTCTGTAGGCTCCTGAAAGCGCCAGTAAGGGGATTCGCTGGCCCCTCTTAAGCGCTGAATGAATAAGTGAATTACCCAGTCGATGTTCCCATACACAGGCACCATATGAAACTTGTGCCACATATACGCATCTGTATAATAGACGGAGCGCAGGGAAACGTAAACCCCATTCAGCAGTTGAGATTCTTCTTAGTTTTAAGAAGAGAGCCTGGGCCTTACTAGAAACGCTTTTAACGTGAGTCAAGAACGAGGATGATCTGTCTAATGTAACGCCTAAATATTTAGTACTCTCTACAAAACGGATTGCAGTATCTCCCATTTTTATGAAAGGGTTTCTACCTCTACTGAGGGAGCCTTTCATAAGGAGACCCACGGTCTTATGGGGAGCAAAAGTCAGTCTGTTTTCCTTTCCCCAGTTAAGAATCATATTCAAACCTTCTTCAGCTTTATTTTCAACTTCTTTTCTACTGTCCCCAGAGACCAAATACAATTTGTCGTCTGCGTAATCAATCGCAATTGTGCCTTCAGGTAAGGGTAACCTGGAGGAGTCATCGAATAAAATATTCCAGAAATCCGGTGCAAGGGGAGAACCTTGGGGACAACCCATGTCCACATCTCTTTCAATGATGCAATCACCAAAAGAAATTATAATTTTTCTATCTTTAAAATAATCGCAAGATATTTGAAAAAGTTTTCTTGGACAATTGCGATTCTTTAATTTAGTTAAAATCATCTCCCACCATGCATTATCGAAGGCACCAGTTATATCTAAGAAGATACCGATTACGTACCTCTTTGTGCAGACCTTCACCCAGTCAAGCGCAGTCATAAGGGCGTGCTCCGTGGACTTACCTGGGACGAATCCATATTGATGTACATATGATGGTGTTAATGTTTCTCGTAGACGATTTTGAATAATTTTTTCCAATATTTTCCCCAATACTGGAAGAAGTGTTATTGGTCGATAAGCTTTAACATCAGTTCTTTCTTTGTCGTTCCCTTTAGGTATGATCCTGAGCACGCCTTTCTTCCATACAGAAGGGAAAACTCCTCTTCTCATACACGTTTCCATAACCTGAAAGAGTTCTTCCTTGGCATGGATCCATACATACCTCACAATTATACAATTCAATTTATCATGCCCTGGTGCCTTCCTAAGACTCAAACCCTTAATTATAATTTCTATTTCAGCTCTAGTAATTTTAGAAATTTTTTCCTCCTGGGAGAGGATTGGAGGAATCCGTGATTGATTTCTAATCTGTTGGTGGTGGTCGCTTTCCCCAATGACTGAATCTAAGGGAACTAACTTTCCCAGAAGTGTATTGAGAGTAGTCATCACGTTAATACTCTCAACGTTCCCGTTATCATTGTCGATAACACTAGATAAAAACCGATCAGAACCTTTACCCGTTTTTTCAATGGCGCTACAAATATCCCATGGGTTAGAGTTACCAACATCTTTAACCCAATTATGCCAAGCAGCTCGTTTCGCCAAAAGTACAGCCGATTTGAAAGCTTTACGAGAGCTACTAAGTTGTCTCTTGAGGGTGGATGTCTCCTCCTCCGTACATCCAACCCGTCTAGAGACAACTAAAGCTCTGTAAGCTCTCTTAAAGGTGCCCTTTAGCAAAGTCAGCTCATTCGACCACCACGGAGACCTAATAATCGTCTTCGGGTTTGTTCTTCCCAGAGCCGATTCAGCAGCTGATACTACGGCTGCGTTGAAAAAATTCCCCAAATTGTCCGGATCTCTTGCTGCTACGTCATGAAAACCCCTTAAAGTATCACGTAGAGCATCCCCAAAGTTATCCCAATTCGCCCGAGTAGTTTTGAAGTTCCAGGAGGATCTTGGAGCTTCGGTCTTCTTGACACCTACCACATAAGTTATTAATCTGTGGTCAGAATTAATAGCACATTCGTGGACCTTCCATTTAGAAATCTTGGCCGCAATCGATCCAGAGCAAAGAGTTAAATCAATATTGCTATCACCATGTGTGTTACTGAAAGTAAAAATACTACCAGATTCATTTATTAAAGAAAGACCTTGCGTCGCAATAAGGTCTTCGACGGCGTCTGAACGTTCCGTCCGTTGTTCAAAATTGTCAAACCACATCGGTGAGCGAGCATTAAAGTCTCCTCCAATAACTATGTTACGTCCTTTAAGCGCGTTTAGTGCGCGCGTCAGGCTCAAGATATGAGGTCCAACTGGATTACAATGTTTGAAATAGACTGAAATTAAAATAATTTCAGTGTCTCCAAAATTAAGTGAAACACAAGTTTGGTACTCGTTTGACAGTCCCACTAGAAGAAGGGGACTAATTAACGAAATGTTAACCAGGACTCCCGCCCCCGGTGCTGGGCCAATTTCGAGTACCGCACCCGGATATTGAACAGGCGTTTTACCTAACCAGGTGTATTGCTCCTGAATGAGCAAGATGTCAATTTTTTTGTCAGTCATAATCTTCAGTGCCTCAAGCGTGGCCACTCTAGACCTCTGAAGATTTATCTGACCAAGGGAAAGAATGTTATTAGAAGCCATAGTCGGTTAGTCTGACTTGTGCTTCAATGGCAGCAATTTGTGCTGGGCATAGCCGATCACCAGTAACATGTGAGGCAGGTTTTTTAAATCTTGTGCAGGTTGCACAGACAGCAGCTTGCGCTTTCCTGGGGCAATTCTCCACATCGTGGCCAGTAGTTGCACAGTGGCGACAAGTAGAATTCTCCTGCGTGCATGCCTTACTAATATGCCCATATTGTTGGCACTTAAAACAACGGGTAGCGCCAACATAGTCCCGAGCACGGCAGGCATTCCACCCAAGGAAACACAAACCACTATCAATTAGAATTTTCCTTACCTCGGGATGACATGTTAATATCATATTCATATTGGCACTGTCTCTCTTACCAAAGAGTGAAACTCTTCTCATGGTCCTCAGATGGTCTTCTTTGGAAATATTACATTTGTCGACAATATTATTGTTATAGATTTCCTCAAAAAGAGCAGCGTCCAAAGATAAATCTCCTTTCGGCACATCATAAAGGACAATTTTAGGTAGACGGCCCTGTGGACTTACTAATTTAATTCCTTTAGCAGAAAGTTTCTCAACTGCCTTTTTAATATTATTAACTCCCACTGAAGTGGTAGTTTGTAGTGCAATACCCCCTCCTTTTATTTTCCTAGTGCGGACAACCTGAAAACCATCATTATTAGGATTAAGTACAGAGGTTAACTTTTTTTGGAGGTCCTCCGATGATTTACCCTCCGGAATAGTTGGGTAAAAAAGAATAGTCGGCTGTAGGGAAGGAGTAGGTCGCTCTGTTCCATTTAGATATAATTTTTTTGATTGATTTTCACCAGAAGTGATTCCCGCATAGGTATTTCTCTTTGGTTGTTCTGAAACAGATGAATTATTCGCTTTGTTTATTAATACATCAATTTTATCTGTAATGTTCGATTGAATAATTACAACTTTAGAAAGCGTTTCCGCTTTTGAAACTGCCGCAGCATGTGAGATTGCTAATGATGTGAGGCATCTCCTCATCTCCTCAATAGAACTAAGTATGGAGGATCGGTCATCCTTATTGAGTTTGTTTTTACCGTCAATTACAACACTAGAAATTAACAACATTTGCTCAAATATTGGTTTAAGAATGTCTACTGAAAATTCAACATCGGTATTTATTTCAGAATTTTTGGATTGGTTGGTAGTTTCAGGAACTGATGATGTAGAGGTTGATTGTCGAACAGAACTACTAATGGCTAAATTAGGAAAGTCATCTTTTAATTGTTTGAAACTCGCATCATCTTCAGAGTCAGAAGATGCCATTGTTTATTACAAATCCTATTTTTCACAGTAAAAATCAAATAAAATATTAAAATTAATAATAACAAAACAACATTGACAGTCGGTTGTTATGGTACTTATTTAACGCAATTTATTGTCAGGGACTTTAGTCCCCGACACGAAAGAACGAAATTCAAATTCCAAATAGTTGATGTTGAGCAGAATGTCAGAAAAAAATATATTACGTCAAAATTAAATTAATTTTGACAAAAACTAATAAAAACACACACTATTTTGCACAAATTATTTAAAAATGGTAAGGGAATAAGTTTTAAAACCCAAATAACACAATTTTGCACTACGAAAAGCGTCAATAAACTGTTTTTTTTTTGTAATTATATTACAGAGAAAGCTAAGTACGTGCGACCTGTACGGAGGCAAGAACTGAACTTAACTTAACTGAACAATATCTCTGACAGAATGGGCAGAGATATTGTTGATCTACTAGACGAACTAGACTTTTGTATCATCAATGATGGTTCTCCTACCCGTCTTCTGTCAGCGACCTGTCGCTGGTGCCTGGTGTAATGGTGCACCCCCCCCCCCCCTAATGAAAACTTTATAATATTCTTTATTCTCGAATTTGAATTAGAAGATTTACAACAAGATCGGTGGTGACGCTCTCTCCTCGGTCACGGAACCACTTGTGATGTTGCAACCCTTTTCCTCGGGTTTTATACCCCCCCCCCTCTCTCTCGCGCATTCAGATCTCCGGTTGGTAGATCTTCCTCTCGTACCTACTGAATGATTCGCCAATAATGTTTGAATCATGACTCGTTTTTCCCACCCCTGTGACTGAACACAGTAAAAGGTAGTTTTCCGGGAAATTCTTACAATAAACCCTTTTCTCCACGTTGTGTGATTTTTTGCTTCGGAGCACCTAGGACATCTAGGATAGGTATTTAATGTATTTCGTGGTAACTTTCGGTTCTTTTAGGTAAGGTGTGGAAGAATTTCTCTGTATCTCTTAAACGTCTGAAGGACACGTCCGGTCTAAACTATCCTGAATTTGTCCCCACTATGATCCTAATGATATACACTGCTCCAATATTTACATAATGAGCACGGTTGCTATTACTCTCGCTAGGCTATAAAATTGATCTCTCTCCATCTACGTTCTAATGATTTTTTAATGTACATACCTTGAATGTTTCATTTGGATAATTGGCGAATTTTCTGCACCGCTCTCCATGGCTATATCCTATACATAATCGTGATAATATGTTCTGTTGTTAGTAAACACAAATTTATACCTAGGATGGAAGTATAAAGACGGGATAGAGAATAGGATGGATGGTGATGGGGAAGAAATTCTTTGCAAACTAGTACTGGCTCCTCCACTTGACCAAATTGACTAGGTGGTCAGCTCTCAGGACACGACCCTCCGACCAATGCATGATGAGGCTATACCCATGGCACCCGGAAAATCTCTTGACGATAAACCAGATACCCGGACCCCTCCATAACAAAAGAAGAACGACATGCCTTCAAACCTTTCCTGATCAACTCCAGTATCGAACACCTCCGGAACTACTTTACTGGCTCTAGAAGGGGTAATCTATTTCGTCCCTTATCAAGACTCTACTCACGGTACAAAGTGGCGTAAGCTTGTGACAGGCAGATCCTTCCTCCCACGTGACCGACCTAGCGTTACAGATCACCTCTAGAAGCCGACGTATCCCCACCCTTGTAAGAGATACGTTTGCTTCCAGGTCGATAGGATTACAAAATGTGATGATGCTGCAGGAATCTCTCCGCAAGAAGTCATGGCCATGCCTCCATCCACACTACCTTGCCGGTAACTCGAGATGCTTTTGGCCAAGACGCCTCCGACAGCAAACCATGCCCTTTCATACAAATCGGCACCTCATTTCATACGGTCCTTCGCGCCCAATCACTCGACACCGTCCCGCGAAAGGGAATTGCTTCCAGGACCTCGCGTGACCCGATCAGTCTATGGTGAGCATCCTCCAACATGACAATGCGGAAAGACCCTTACCGGTGGACCACCAATTGACACGTATGTGTGGCCTCGGTGTCGTCATCACATTGTTCAATCATTTAAAAAGCGTAAATCAACAAGTAGGAATTCAGCGGAGTACCTGTTAGTTTTATTTGTTCCATATTTAATATTGTGATTCTGCTCTTCTGCTCTTCTGCTCTCTTGTCTAAAGATGTTCAGCTGTTTGGGTTGCAGGTAATCGCCTTCAATTTGATATGTCGTACTCTCGGAACGCCCACCATTTGGTTGAGTGTACAACACCTCCGAGATGTACATAAGTATCTCGCTTGCTCGTTCATTTTTTTTGTATGTGTGTGTTCCTCCGACCGCCCGGCATCAGTTGTCTGGGATAAGACGTCACTACCCTAAATGATAATAACGGTTAAACATATCCATATCGGCTCTGCAATAATATTAATTTTTATCGGCGCTGGAGCTGTTGAAATTTACTGCCCAGGGTTCGCGTTCCATTCACGAGACTCTGCAAACAAGTACCTGTAATTCAATTATAGATTTCTGGGTTCCGATACCGGGAATCGAACCCGAGCCTCCTGGGTGAGAGCCAGGTATCTTCTACGCTGGTTCCCCATGTGTCTACCCTTTTTGTCTAGCTCGGCATCAGTTGTCTGCCGAGAAAAGTTCAACATCTGTGAATTATGCCTAGTACCTATTCTGGGATAAATAGTACAGCAATATACTCGCCACAGGCGCTCATGCAATTAACTGTCCAGGATTCGCGTTCTATTCACACCATCCTGCAATCAGTGAGGTCCTGTAATATAGATTAAAGTTATTTGACTTAACAAGAACGTGGTTGCTAAAATCGCGACTCCCGGTCGGGTTAACGCGACCCCGCGTCTTAACCACGCGTCCTCCCTATAAAGGATCAAACTCCCTACTTGCTTTCCTTTTTACCATACAAGGTCTTAATGTAGGTACTGTAATTTTAAAACCTCCCTTTTTTCCTAAGCTGCATTTGTGGGAAGATCTTCTCTCACGTCCCGTGGCCCCTTATCAGAATATTGCGCAATTGTACTTTCTAATCCCCCCCCCTGACTATACACGGTAACGTCGGACCTACTTTAAATTAAAAAAAACTCGTTTCTAGACTGAATTTTTGCTCTCGATTGACTGTACATTTATTATCAAACTCAAATTATTCTGGTTAAAACTCTTCAACCGAATTAACACCATTTTTCCACTATTTTTATTAATATCATTATTTTAATCGTTGCACTGTCTTTTAACTAAAGGATGGAAAGTTTTCTACGCGATTATTATTATGATCCGGGACCATCGTCGTTACTCAAGATAAATATTTATTGTTATATTTTTCTCTCTACATAATGAATGATTCGTCGCAATTATTATGAATGTAACCAATCTATTATGTGATAACATTTTTATAAAAGTGTAGCCATGTTTACGAGTCGACTTAAAGTTGCGGAGAGAAATAAATAGATCGACTTAAAAGTTACGTCCTTAACACGGGCTTGTCCAGTGGCGGATTTTTTTAGAAGCCTAGATTTAATAAATATTTCCTAATTTTCATTCGTCTATTGTTAATGTTTATGTTTTCTGTTGATATCCCTTTGTACTTATGTAATTTTAAAACCACTGTAAGCATTTACACTGAGTCTGTATTTTTTGTTATAATCTCGCAGATCTCGTTCAATAGAGATATATTATTATTATTATTAATTATGACGGGAGTCCAACACTTTAATCAAGTCTCTATTCCCAAATTTAAATGTTTATCGCACGGCAATCGCGAAGTTTAACAACGGTTATTCCTTTTTTAGTAAGTAACACAACACCGAACTCCTTTATTTTACACAATAAATTACTGCTGAATTTTCACTGAAGCTAGTTTAAACTAAAGTCCCAAGTCCACCACAACACTTTCCGTTTCTCTCACCTTCCGAACTTCGCGACCAACCCCCTTAACGACTCGAAACTGTCTGTCCCTTCTTCCCTCTTCCCATGTCGTAGGTCCCATCTCAAACCTACTTTCTAACGTGTTTTTCATTAATTTATCACTCATAATTTCTCGGAGTTATGCGAACTGCACTCAGCAAAAACACTTGAATTTGCACATAATTTAAAGTTCTGACAGGGCATTAATTTTTATTAGTTTCACTAATTACTTTCTTGAATCTCGTGCACGTAAAATCAAGAGATAAATTCAGCTTTAATGATATCCCATTTACAACGAACATGTTGGCCGTATCTTGATCTTGACATCCCACTCAAATATAAGTGATCGAACACATTTTTCATCTGCGTTATCTGAAAGATACAAAATCCAATCCGAAACCTTAACCTTTTTGTCACTAGCGTAACCTATTACTTGCAAAACTCGCTGATTTCAGACGTGAAGCCAATCGTTGCCGACTCCGTTCTCTTTCCTACAAAACGCGATTTATGACTTGAGCGAAGTGGTTCCTTCCACTTAACATTACTATCCCTTAAAACGTGGGACAATATTTTGTACTAAATGCACCAAGAGGCATCAGAACTCGCCCTTTCCTGTGATTGATGGGACGCCCCTAATATGGTTCGATGCCTATTCTGATTTGTTGAACGCTTTCGTTACCCTAGAAGATAAATCCTTCCTCGAAAGGCCAGCCCCAATTGCTCCACATTCCTTTAATTTCGCTCTCGAATCTACCCCACAGCTGTCGGTAGTATGCTCATATTTGTTATTTAAAAAAATAAATTATTCGCCAGCTATCCAACAAAGCAGGTTCATCACACTGGTCAGCGACCCAGCATGGTTGATCTTACTGTTTGCAATTCGTATGGAAGATTTTGGATGACCCTCATGGGAGTGATCATTACCCCATCCTCGTTGAATCCTCAAATATTTACCATTCCAATAAAAATGTCAAGTGCAGTAGTCGAAAACCAAGGTTCTTAACTGCCAGGGCCAACTGGAATGACTATTCAAATCATACAAAGTTCTCTGTACAAAATCTGCCCTCTCCTATAACAGAAAATGTTGCGGAATGTTACGATTTATTGATGTCAGCAGTCATTATGGCCGCAGAAAAATTTATCCCCATTAAAACAACACGTAACAAAAGGAAACCTACCCCAGTTCCTTGGTGGGATATTGAATGCTCAGACGCAGTAGATATGAGGAAAAAATATGCGAAAATTTATTCAACAAATATGAATTTGGAGAACTTCCTTCAGTATAAACAAATTGAAGCTAAGACCAAACGTCTTCTAAAAAACAAAAAACGTCAAGGCTGGAAAAAATTTTGCTCATCATTATCTCCCGAAGTTCCTCTTTCAGTTGTTTGGAATTCAATTCGCAGGTTTAAGGGTTCTCACGTCCCAACGGTGACTCGACCACTCACTTCAGAGTGGGTGAAGGAATTTGCCGATAAACTAGCTCCTCAAACTGCAAGTAATTTTAATGAAACAGAATTCACATACTCATTTAATACACGGGGTTGGATGGACACCCACTTCAATTTAACGGAACTTATGGAGGTCTTAAACGATCTCACAGACTCATCCGCTGGTGTAGATTGAATTCCTTATAGCTTTATTAAAAACTGCGACGTTACCACACTAAACTATTTTCTGTCAATTATAAATCTGATCTTTGACTCCAGCAAAATTCCATCATCCTGGAAAACTCAAATAATTGTTCCCATTCTGAAACCCCAGAAAGACCCTAACTCTGGACTTTCTTACAGACGTATAGCTCTGCCATCTTCCTTAGTTAAAATAGCTGAATATATGATTAAAAGACGTCTAGACTGGTATGTAGAAAATGAGAAAATTCTTCCCAGCTCTCAGTTTGGCTTTCGAAAAAGAAAAAGTACGATCGAAAGTGTGTCCATCCTGACTTCTGATATCCAGTTGGCCCTGGCCGATAATGAATTCCTTGTCGGTGTTTGCCTTGATATGTGCGGAGCTTTTGACAATGTTTTATTAGATGTTTTATTTCATAAATTATTAAAAATTGGCATCCCTCGTAAGCTTTCCAGTTTTATAATTAACCTCCTTCTTACAGGAAAATTCAAATCCAGGTGCTGGATTCTCCTCCACTGGAAAGAATAGTAAACAAGGGTTTGCCTCAGGGCTCCGTCCTTAGTCCTATTCTTTTTAATATATATATATATATACCTTTGACCTGCATCGCAGTATGCATCCATCTTGTAAAATACTTCAGTATGCGGATGATCTTTTTATATATATTTCAGGACGAATTATTTCTATTCTGGAGGAATTGATTAACATTTGCATGAAAAACCTTGACACCTGGTTAACAAATCACGGCTTAGAAATTTCTCCTTCCAAAAGCAATGTTATCGTCTTTTCCAGAAAATGTGTTACTCCGCGTGTAGCAGTCCAAATAAATAATTCGATTCTCTTTATGCAGGTACAGATAAGATTTCTTGGGGTAATTTTAGACTCTAAGTTAACATGGATCCCGTATGTTAATTTAATCATTAACAAATGTCAAGCTGGCCTCAACGCTTTACGTGCCGTTTCACGGGTCTGGTGGGGAAGTCACCCATTCACCCAAAAACTTTTTTATAACGCATATGTTAGGAGTCATTTGGATTACGCGTCATTCCTAATCGAACCCACTTCTAAAAAGAACCTCGCGAGGTTGGACCGTATCCAATTTCACAGTTTAAGATTGATTATCGGAGCAATGCGTTCTTCCCCAATTAACGCTTTACAAGTGGAGGCTGTGGAGGCTCCTCTTCATTTCAGAAGACAGTTCTTGGCTGACAAGTTTTTATTTAAATGCTTAAGAATCTCTAATCACCCACTGAAAGACAAAATTACTGCACTCACTGCTCAAGTGAAATCACTTCCATATTGGAGGAACAAATCAATCCCTCTTCTTGTTAAAAGCCTCCATACGTACAGTGCGTATAAACCCCTCTTAAATCCATCAGACAGACTTCCTTAATATGCCAACTCCTTTCGTATTCATTTGTGTAAACCAAATATTCTTTTTTCTCTCGGCATAATTAACAATCACGAAGCTCCAAGAAAACTTATCCAAATTTTAAATTCGAAATATTCCAACTGGAAAATTATTTACACAGATGGTTCCAAGTCTCCCTTATCAAACCATGTGGGAGCGGCATTCCACTGCCCATCAGATCAAGTCGATAGAAAAATTAAACTTCCAAAAGAGGCTTCCGTTTTGTGATGAATTGCATTGATCAACAGTGAAAATTAGGAAATATCGTAGCTTCCCACTTTAATTTAAAAAGAAAATATCAATTACTTATAAAACGGACACGTCTACGACATCTATCGGATTAGAGTAAAGTGAATTCATATTTACGGTAGGGATCTATAATTAGACAAAGTGAGACGAGTATTGATAAAAAAATCACAGATGGTATCAACAAATAATCAAAGACAGGGACTCCCCATATACTTTGGGCCGTGATATATTGACAGCCAATTGAATTGCAGCAAAAGCGATTAAAAACCAATTCAGCCTATCAACGGGAAGAGGGCCGAACCCATTTTTAGAACAAAGGAACGACCTTTGGACTTAGCAATTAGTAATGTGATTAATGAGTTTGACGTTCCCACCAAACCGAGAGGTGAATAAACTCCATGGGAAGAAATAATCTGTTCAGGGACAAAAGAACGATGACCCCAAGAAATGTTATCATTAACCGGTACGTTCCAGGGATCAGAAACCCTAGTTCTCGAACGCATTAAAACATATCAGGTGCGGAAAAAAAGATACACGTAAACACGATGCAAAAGTTAAGTGAAAGATTGCAAAGCAAGTGACGAAAACGTATTGTAAGATGTTAGGGAGATTTCCATCTATAATACGATTGTTTGTGACGACCGGAGATGATCGATTCGAGGGAAAACGTGCTAAAGGAAATGGAAATGTTGAAAAAACAACGGAAAATTATTGTTATCAATTCTAGACGGAGCTAGGATATTACGATGAAAGATTTAGGGAGGAAACGTCAAAAAAAAATGAGAGTTTTAAAGAATAGGCGAGGGTATATTTCAGATGTCTAGAGCAGTAACAAGTGTTAGAGAAGAAATAGAGTGCAGTACGGAGGGGAGTGGAAAATGCTGAAAACATTGCGATAGAAAAACTCAGGAAAAGGAGTCATTTTACGTAATTAAAATGGAGTTTATAGAGTAACATAGTACGCGATTGCAGATAAAAAATGAGGCATTACAATGGTTGTCGATTTCAGATGTATTTTGTTGTGATAAACAAGGAATATTCGAACATGAAAATTGTTTATATAAGGGCAATTAGTCGTTAAAAAGGTAATAAAAATTATCATGGGTCTTATGAAATATTTACGTTAGAGAATTCTCATAAAAGTTAACGACACTGAAATAAAAAAGGATTTATTGCCAGGTGGGTACAGGAACTAATGTATACAACTGTCAAGACATATGGTTTATGGGATTTTTCGTAAGAACGGGACAAAATTTGGGAGGCGATCTCTATGAAGCAATAAAAATGACAGGAATTTAAGGGCCGAAGTGGGGGTATCTCCTATAAAGATGTTAAAAATGATATATTTATTAATAACAAATAGAAAATGAAATTTTCCAAGAGGCAGCAAACATCAAAAAACGATATGGTTATATCAGGGAAGTACGGGGAAGTGAGGGGAAAGGAGATACGACAGAGAAAAACAAAGGAAATCTTAGATTAACAGTGAATAAAATAAATACGGCTTGAAATATAAAAATCTATAGAGATATGAACAATAGCGTAAGAATAAATAAGGAAATTCATGGAAAGAGTGTCGTGAATAAAAGAAAATTCGAGAAAAAATGGAAAATTCAAATATACGACGTAAATAGAGAAAATTCGGTTTTAAATGGAAAGGTTCATATAGAATACAGAAAAACTCGAGGAAAAATAATAAAATAAAAATGAACAATTTGCGAGAAAGGCTTCGACATGAAGATATCTCTGATAGGCGAATTTGGGGACAGATTTGGAACATATGGTAGATGCCGTACGCACGGACATGTTACGAAATATATGAAAATAGAACTTTAAAATTATTAAATTCAAGCTAGTTTTGTATGAACAACAGGACAAAGGAAGTTGGGCCATTAAACATGGATCTTACTAAATCCGGATCTTGTAAGTATGGGAGTACGAGACAGAATTTAATGTATCAAACGCAAAACGTACAAAGAGACCGCATTCGACAATAATGGAGAGGTTTCAAGAAATTACGAGTTGATAGTAATTAGATTGGTTTATTATAGGAGATTCAGATACGATCTTTTGGACCTGAGAGGGGTATAAAAGTCTAGACAAATGCCAGTTGAGGACAGTCTACGGTCGTGGTCGAAAAGGTTTTAAGTTCGCGGAACGTGACGAAACGGTGGGTGACTTAAAGTGGAAAAATTCTAAGTGATAATTATTTTGATACTTAGAAAAATTTCACATTCTAGTCAGTGTTATACAAAAAAAATACTTTGCAGTTAGAGTCAGTGAAAATAAAAATTAAAGACAACGCATTAATTACTTGTGAAAAATAAAAGTGCTCGTGATAAATACAATTTGTTTTAGTGGGAAATTCGGATTTTATAATCACTTAATATCGTATTTTTAAACTTAGAAATTTCGCGTTTAATATTAGTGCAATAAATAACTGAAGTGATGTGATAATTTAGCGTGATGAAGTTATAATTAAATACGTGTGTTCAATCTAAGTGAAAGTGTTCTAACAAATAGTAATTATTTAAATTAATTATCTTAAATAATAATAATAAAACAAAATAATATTTTATTAATACATAAAAGTTCGGAGGGATAAAAATTTAATTTAACAACAATTTACCATCTCTAAATTAATCGTGAAGTAACTATCATTTAAAGTGTTATCTAACCAACGAGTTTTGAGATAAAATACAGTTTAGAACGATAGAGTTCATGCATCATTTTAATTAATTAGATTAAATGAAAAAAAAAAAATTGAAGTCAAAAAGATTTAATTAAATTTAGGAAAATAAAAAATTAATTTAGGAAAATCGCAGCAAGGTTACCGTGTATTTCCCGGTCGGAAAAAAACCTTGGTAGGGGTAAGTCTTTTCCGTTATAAAATTTTACAGATTCCAAGGAGATAGCGGAATGCAGCAAACATTGGTATTTGGATTAATTATTTGACCAAGATATTACTCGCTTAATATGTGATATGTAACTATATTAAAATATTATAAATATAATAAGTATATTTTATATATATTTATATATGTATGTATATAAACACATATATTTGTAATTTTATTGTTCCCAAGAAAAATTTTAATCAAAAAAAAAAAAAGAAAAACACTTATATAAAAAGAGGAAAAGGGTATCGATTCCTACCTCTGAATTCATCAATAACTATTAAAAGTAGTTATGTGTGATAAATTTACAAATCAATATTTTATATTTAATGTTATGTATGTATTAATATAATTTCAGAAAATCCAGAGCATTTGAAATAAGTTATGATATTAGAAATTATTTCAATCATAAAATTTATGTATATACATATCAATATTATAAATTATTTATTGAGACAAAGTATATATAAATGAATAAATATGTATACGTAATCGGGTATCAGACTAGACAATTGCGCTAAGTACATCATTATCAAACAAAGAAAATTTTAGAGTCATCTCACACGTCTCCGGAATGTCTAAAGTAAACATACCTCATACGCTTGAATCTAGGTCACGAGGACGTAGAGAATGTTTACAAAGCTCAAATTGTTTACAAAATAATTCGGTCACTGGGGCACTAGTTCGAATACAGTAAAAAGAAAAAAAAAATGACCTTGATTAGTGGATATCGTACTTAGGTATTAACTTCTAGGAACGGGATAAAATTATTATATTGCGCAATTATTAGGAGCAAAAAGAAAAAAAAAAAAATTTTAAACACTATTTTTAATTTGAACGTAACGAGGTATCTACAGACCTAAGCAATTGAAAATTAACAGATTTATTATAGCAGTTCAAAAGGGTGTATTGAAGATTTACATGAAACAGTTGATAAATCACGGGATAGTAAAAAGTAGGGTGTATTGAAGACTTACATGAAACAGTTGAAAAATCACGGGATAGCTTAATAGGGTGTATTGAAGACTTACATGAAACAGTTGAAAAATCACGGGATAGCTTAATAGGGTGTATTGAAGACTTACATGAAACAGTTGAAAAATCACGGGATAGCTTAATAAGGGGTAATGAGGATTTACATGCTTCAATTGAGAATCACGGGATAGCAAGAATTTATCAAAAGTTGAACATTGGAGGGGAGGGAAAGAAAAAAAAAAAATATACAGTTCAACCAACAGAAGGCAGTGTTCGCTTCTGTAACAAGGACCATTAATCAAACCATAGAGATGGCGGATCTCTCAAACAAAACCGTCAACAAAACCAAACAAAAGCTTGGAGTTATGGCGAATCTCCAGAACACATCGCCAGATAAGATCTTATTGTACTAGTATATATTTATATTTCACACTATTCTTACGTATATATTCGGTATCAATCTGAGGATTGTGCAGAATCCGATGGGCGAGATCCGAGCTCGGGATGCGTTGCAAGTAGTTTCGTATTGCGAGTTATAAACCTTCCCAAAACGTATGTTTACATATATATCTTTTTATGTACTGTTCATTGAATGAAACGAACTCACTTACAATTAGTGCTTTAGGCCTGTCGGGTCACTCTCGTCTCATTTCTTGAACGTGGAGGGAGGATTCACGACCCGTAACTCCACACAAACCCGTGAGTATATGATTGCATATAGGACGAAACCGGTTCGCCCTAAGTAAATAGTAAACTTTGGAGGAGTAGGAATTTGGAGGTATCTGGGCTTGGGGGAAGACCTGAAGGCAGTGCATGATGGCGAAGGAAGGTCAATTGGGACGCGATAACTTAGGTATCAATCAATTGAACCGTGCCAAAAGACTGTGCGAATTTTGGGTTGACTTCTGATCACCCGGCTTACTTGATGGAGGCAGGAGCCAAATTTTGCCAGAAAAAGGGTTATTCTGAGTTCGTCAAATATGCAATTAACTAATTACATTAACCTACTAAATCCATCTTTATATGTACCTTATAGCAGCTGAATCTAAACGGAGGGGCGCCCAGCAGATACGAGATACAATCATAATCAAATTTACTAACATTTAACCATTTGAGTTATATTTAATTATCTGTTCAATTAGTCATGTGTAGTTTCGATTAGTATTGCTTATTCATGAATTCATTAGGATGTAGGGAATCATAATAAACGTCAAAGGGAAGTTAGTTCATTTAGAGAAATTACTTAAGGTTAAATTTGCAAGAGAGAGACCAATACAGTTTGAAATTCAACACTCTGTTTAGAATCAAGAGGGTTACCACAAAATTTAAAGTAATTAAAGTTCTATATCATAAATCAAAAAATTACACAACGTTTGATGGAGTTTAATTACAACCTAAATACGAAAATATTTACGTTCAAAGTCGTAAATAACGTATTTATTAGTTAAGTACATATATCGCTAAAGGTATGTAGTACAAGGGAGCTTTAAGTAGCTTTCTGTAGTTATCAGAGGAAATAAGGGTCCAATTTTATAAAGGCTTGTGTGACGTAGGGGAGGAATTTTCCATCCCTATCACACATATGCAAAGCCTTAAGAATTTAAATATCGATCAGAGCCAAGAGAAAAGGCGAGAATATTACAACTGTCTTGCCAATGAAAGGAGAGTTAAATAAGTATGAAAAAACGAAACATTACGACTGGTGCCAAGTGCCCAGGAGTAAATAAAATACAGACAAATATAAGAGTTTAGAGAAAAGACAAACATCACAACTGCACAGCCGTGACAGGAGATCAGAGTTTTACAAGTTGTTTTAAAAAAAAAAAAAAAAAAAAAAAACTTTTATTGGTCAATCTATTGCAAAAAGTGGAAAAAAAAAATAATAATAATAATAAGTAGGACGTTATGTTAAATGAAGTGATAATAAAAATAAAATAAAAATCGGAACAGTGCGCCGTTAAATAAACACGAAAAAAATATATAAATTAATAAATAAATATACGAAAATAAATATATAAACAATACATTTAAATATAAAAAAAAAAAAGTGTTAACGAATAAACTCTACATGTTTTAAAATAATTTATAAAGTGTCGATAAAGTTAAATCAAGTGACCATGAATTTGTTGATTGCTTATGAGATTATAAATATCGTAACAAATAATGTAGGTCAGATACAAGCGTAAACAGTTTATTTAAGGCAGGCCATAAATTGACAGAATAATGGTGTTGACATTCCTGAATCCAGAATGTTAATGACCGTAATGTAAACAATCTGATACGAGATACCGCGGTGTTTGTAAGCATCGAAAGATTGATAACCTAAGCATCGAAAGTGATAACAAAACATCGAAAAATTTTGAAGTAGGCGACATCGGGGGTAACGCGCATCGCTTTAAGAGATTGTAGAATAAACAAACTCGAAAATGATATCAACACTCGGTTACGGAAAAAATAAACAGACTTTACAGATAAAAACGGGGGAACTTACCTACATAAAGTGACCCTTTGTTTATAGTTAATGTTGTGGGTTTGTATGTGAGGATTATCACATAAAAAGTCATAACATAAAAGATAAGGAACATAAAATAAAAATAACATAAAATATTTGATTGGGGATAGTGTCGAGTTGAGAGCTTTAATATCACAGACGAATGTTTTATAGGTATATACCTATTTAAGGGAACATTTGATCATTCGGACCAAAAAAAGGAGGGGATTTGACGAAATAACATCAAGATAGGTATTGCGAACTCTAAACAGATTTTGCGAAAATATCGTAGGTATTGCGGAACTTGAAGGAATGGTTGGCATTCTAAACAATGAGTAATTATTGGTTGAACGAAAATCACGGGATATTCATTAACATTGGAGTAACAATATTCATTCCGTTTTTTTTGCAATTACCTACATTTAATTGAAATGAAGAGTGATGGTAGAGTTGATCTAATTTGGGTTACAATCATCATGCAAACAAATATAAATAATTAAAAATATTGTGTTTTATAGGGGGACAGGTTCCAAAAAAAAAAAAAAAATAAAATAAATTATAAATATATATAGGTATATTTATAATAAATAGTTGGTATTGAGTTAAATTCATTAAAAATTTTAAACAAAAAATGGCGGAAAAAAGGAAAGTGGATGCGACGGAATTAGAAGCTAAAGAAATACCGTCGGGAGATGAATTACGGGAGATATTTAGACGTTCAAAGAGGTCTAAGTTACGAGTCGAGGATATGATAGAAGTCGTTCAGCCAGAGGGGGAGACCGACACAAAATCGGAGGAACAGGGCGAAGATAAGCGAGAGTGTGAAGAGAGACTCACACATGGTATGTTACAGGAAAAACCCGAGGAAAAGGAACAAGAAAAGTTAACGAAGTAAAAGGAAAAATAAAAAAATAAAATAAAAAATATAGAAAAACGAGAAAATTGGAAAAAAAAAAATAAAATAAGTAAATAAATAGAATAAGGAAGGCAACATAATTTACATAAGGTAATTTAGGAAACTAAAATAGAGATTATAAGGTTGTCGCTTAATAAGATAAAAATATAAACATTAACCAGGCGACACTCGGAAAATAAAGAAAATGGTTGGGAAACGTGGAACAAGTAGGCGAGCCCAGGCTTTAGTGACAGCAATCGGGGAAAATGTCACAACCGAGACTTCAACAATAAACATAGGAGATATAACTACAATAATTCAGGCAGCTTTGGCACCGCTCGTCAATAAGATGCAAGAACTCGAGAAACAATTGGAAAGCCCAGCAACAGTGGCGGTGATAGGAGAGGATAGTGCGCCGAAAAGCGTTCTCCAAGTAGTGGAAATGTTACCACAGCAGGAACGACCATCATTCTCCGGTGGAAATCAAAATCCCATTAGTTTCCTGGAAGATTTAAAAGAATACACTAGAAAAGTGAAACGAACGGATCCTTTAGTCGTCGTACGGGAAAATTTGAAAGGGGAAGCTAAATCGTGGGCAAAATTGTACAATAAACGATGGGAGACTATGTTAGATTTCGAACGAGATTTTTAGCTACCTATTGGGGAGACATAAAGAAAAATGAAGTTCGCCGTCGTCTTGCAGAAGGGGTATATGATGCCAAGAAAAATATATCCATGCTTACTCATTTCGCAAACTATTGGGAGCTAGCGAAGGCTTTAAAGATTACTGACACACCGTTGGGCATAGTTGACGAGATTATGAGACATTATCCGAAGGAAACTCAATCGCTATGGTTTTCGGGGCAATCAGGAGATGAGATTGTCGCCGCTGAGTTTCTACGAAAACTAGATACAATGGTATGTACACCAGAAGAACGGAACATGAAGAAGAGGAGTGGGGAGGAATCCAGCAAGAAGGACAAATACCGTGACCGTTACCGCGCCATAAAAAGGAGGATACACGCAATTGAAAGTGTGGGCGAAAACGCTAGTTGCAGCAAGTGCACCGAAGTTAACAGTTCACCAAAAGAAAATTCTACAATAACTACAGCCGGGAAGGAGCTAGTGGTCGCAGCTAACTCGGGAGATAAAAGGAGATTATAGCGCTTTACATTTAGCTAGATATTACACAAGTAATAAGAAACAAAAATCAGGTTTACAATTAGTGGAAATCAACGGATAGAGTGCGAAGTTTACAAATATTTGTAAATGTTAATAAATAAATAAACGATTGAGAAATACAAATAAAATTATGTTAGGGTACATTATAATTGGGGAGGGGGAAGAAAGAAAATTACTAAAATATTAGATTATCAGATTGCTTGCGAGGGGCGGATCGTCGTTAAGTCTTTGAGGGTGAGTGGACAAGTTCTTAATAAGCGACAATCATATTCAATTATTGAAATAGAGTAAGGCAAATAAATTCGTTAATTTTGATTTTCTAGTTGAAAAAAAAAAAAAAATTTACTTTTTTTTTTTATGTGTTAGTGAGAAAAAAAAATGTTAGATAAGTAAGAACACTCAAAAGGAGAGAATTAGAGATATTATATGGCACACCAAAGGGACATTTTGAAAAATAAACAATGCTTAGGAATTTTTTTTGAAATATTGAAATAAGAAAGTTTATCTATAGATATAGGGTAGACATTAAGTATAGAGATAAAAAGGTAACATTTGAATTAAGGTATAAATAGTTTAGATTTCGAAAAAAAAAAAAAAAAGGGAAAAAAGGAACGCTGAACCAATTTGAGGATAATAAAGAACATTTATAAAATTTTAAATATTAGAGTGGACAACACTTAGGCTAGAACAACTTTGGATGAATTAAGAAATTACAATTAGAAATTAAGAATTATAAAATAAAGTTTAAATAAATAAAGAAAAAAAAAAAATGCTGGAAAATTTATATGAAACATGTATACCACTGATTGTCGGATTGGGTGAGGTCGTGCGAAAACCCACATTTCACAAAAATTATTCATACTTACAAAACAAAAAACAATTAATTGCACACCAAGAGACCACCCGCTTTTCAGTTGTTCGAAAGGCCGCGAGATTGTAAACAATCTTTACTTAAATCATTGTAAGGGAGGTCTTAGTCCAATTTGGTTGGGGACCACCAAAACACGCGAGTCGAGGGGCGCGTTCCAGCAAAAAGAAATTAATTTTGAATCTATCAAAATTAAAGAAAATTTCATAAAGTAAAATCTACGCGAAAAGAAAATAAAGAATACAATGAGATTCAAATTCAAGATTGTTAACAATCCGAACAGAATGAGGAGGGGGAGATAGGAAGTAATAGGATACGGAAAAGAGATAGGGGATAACAGAATGAGGAGGGGGAGATAGGAAGTAATAGGATACGGAAAAGAGATAGGGGAGAACAGAATGAGGAGGGGGAGATAGGAAGTAATAGGATACGGAAAAGAGATAGGGGATAACAGAATGAGGAGGGGGAGATAGGAAGTAATAGGATACGGAAAAAGATAGGGGTTAACAGAATGAGGAGAAGGAGATAGGAAGTAATAGGATACGGAAAAAAGATAGGGGATAACAAAATGAGGAGGGGGAGATAGGAAGTAATATGACACGGAGTAGAGATAGGGGATAACCAAATGAGGAGGGGAAGATAGCTAGTCTAAATTTGAACACAATTTCGGTGTCTAACGAAAAAAAAAAAAAAAAAAAAAAAAAAAAAAAAAAAAAAAAAAAAAAAAAAAAAAAAAAAAAAAAAAAAAAAAAAGAAGAGGACATTAAAATAAAATACAACGTTAGCCACAGCAAATTGAGTTCAGAGGAGGGAACTGTGATGAATTGCATTGATCAACAGTGAAAATTAGGAAATATCGTAGCTTCCCACTTTAATTTAAAAAGAAAATATCAATTACTTATAAAACGGACACGTCTACGACATCTATCGGATTAGAGTAAAGTGAATTCATATTTACGGTAGGGATCTATAATTAGACAAAGTGAGACGAGTATTGATAAAAAAATCACAGATGGTATCAACAAATAATCAAAGACAGGGACTCCCCATATACTTTGGGCCGTGATATATTGACAGCCAATTGAATTGCAGCAAAAGCGATTAAAAACCAATTCAGCCTATCAACGGGAAGAGGGCCGAACCCATTTTTAGAACAAAGGAACGACCTTTGGACTTAGCAATTAGTAATGTGATTAATGAGTTTGACGTTCCCACCAAACCGAGAGGTGAATAAACTCCATGGGAAGAAATAATCTGTTCAGGGACAAAAGAACGATGACCCCAAGAAATGTTATCATTAACCGGTACGTTCCAGGGATCAGAAACCCTAGTTCTCGAACGCATTAAAACATATCAGGTGCGGAAAAAAAGATACACGTAAACACGATGCAAAAGTTGAGTGAAAGATTGCAAAGCAAGTGACGAAAACGTATTGTAAGATGTTAGGGAGATTTCCATCTATAATACGATTGTTTGTGACGACCGGAGATGATCGATTCGAGGGAAAACGTGCTAAAGGAAATGGAAATGTTGAAAAAACAACGGAAAATTATTGTTATCAATTCTAGACGGAGCTAGGATATTACGATGAAAGATTTAGGGAGGAAACGTCAAAAAAAAATGAGAGTTTTAAAGAATAGGCGAGGGTATATTTCAGATGTCTAGAGCAGTAACAAGTGTTAGAGAAGAAATAGAGTGCAGTACGGAGGGGAGTGGAAAATGCTGAAAACATTGCGATAGAAAAACTCAGGAAAAGGAGTCATTTTACGTAATTAAAATGGAGTTTATAGAGTAACATAGTACGCGATTGCAGATAAAAAATGAGGCATTACAATGGTTGTCGATTTCAGATGTATTTTGTTGTGATAAACAAGGAATATTCGAACATGAAAATTGTTTATATAAGGGCAATTAGTCGTTAAAAAGGTAATAAAAATTATCATGGGTCTTATGAAATATTTACGTTAGAGAATTCTCATAAAAGTTAACGACACTGAAATAAAAAAGGATTTATTGCCAGGTGGGTACAGGAACTAATGTATACAACTGTCAAGACATATGGTTTATGGGATTTTTCGTAAGAACGGGACAAAATTTGGGAGGCGATCTCTATGAAGCAATAAAAATGACAGGAATTTAAGGGCCGAAGTGGGGGTATCTCCTATAAAGATGTTAAAAATGATATATTTATTAATAACAAATAGAAAATGAAATTTTCCAAGAGGCAGCAAACATCAAAAAACGATATGGTTATATCAGGGAAGTACGGGGAAGTGAGGGGAAAGGAGATACGACAGAGAAAAACAAAGGAAATCTTAGATTAACAGTGAATAAAATAAATACGGCTTGAAATATAAAAATCTATAGAGATATGAACAATAGCGTAAGAATAAATAAGGAAATTCATGGAAAGAGTGTCGTGAATAAAAGAAAATTCGAGAAAAAATGGAAAATTCAAATATACGACGTAAATAGAGAAAATTCGGTTTTAAATGGAAAGGTTCATATAGAATACAGAAAAACTCGAGGAAAAATAATAAAATAAAAATGAACAATTTGCGAGAAAGGCTTCGACATGAAGATATCTCTGATAGGCGAATTTGGGGACAGATTTGGAACATATGGTAGATGCCGTACGCACGGACATGTTACGAAATATATGAAAATAGAACTTTAAAATTATTAAATTCAAGCTAGTTTTGTATGAACAACAGGACAAAGGAAGTTGGGCCATTAAACATGGATCTTACTAAATCCGGATCTTGTAAGTATGGGAGTACGAGACAGAATTTAATGTATCAAACGCAAAACGTACAAAGAGACCGCATTCGACAATAATGGAGAGGTTTCAAGAAATTACGAGTTGATAGTAATTAGATTGGTTTATTATAGGAGATTCAGATACGATCTTTTGGACCTGAGAGGGGTATAAAAGTCTAGACAAATGCCAGTTGAGGACAGTCTACGGTCGTGGTCGAAAAGGTTTTAAGTTCGCGGAACGTGACGAAACGGTGGGTGACTTAAAGTGGAAAAATTCTAAGTGATAATTATTTTGATACTTAGAAAAATTTCACATTCTAGTCAGTGTTATACAAAAAAAATACTTTGCAGTTAGAGTCAGTGAAAATAAAAATTAAAGACAACGCATTAATTACTTGTGAAAAATAAAAGTGCTCGTGATAAATACAATTTGTTTTAGTGGGAAATTCGGATTTTATAATCACTTAATATCGTATTTTTAAACTTAGAAATTTCGCGTTTAATATTAGTGCAATAAATAACTGAAGTGATGTGATAATTTAGCGTGATGAAGTTATAATTAAATACGTGTGTTCAATCTAAGTGAAAGTGTTCTAACAAATAGTAATTATTTAAATTAATTATCTTAAATAATAATAATAAAACAAAATAATATTTTATTAATACATAAAAGTTCGGAGGGATAAAAATTTAATTTAACAACAATTTACCATCTCTAAATTAATCGTGAAGTAACTATCATTTAAAGTGTTATCTAACCAACGAGTTTTGAGATAAAATACAGTTTAGAACGATAGAGTTCATGCATCATTTTAATTAATTAGATTAAATGAAAAAAAAAAAATTGAAGTCAAAAAGATTTAATTAAATTTAGGAAAATAAAAAATTAATTTAGGAAAATCGCAGCAAGGTTACCGTGTATTTCCCGGTCGGAAAAAAACCTTGGTAGGGGTAAGTCTTTTCCGTTATAAAATTTTACAGATTCCAAGGAGATAGCGGAATGCAGCAAACATTGGTATTTGGATTAATTATTTGACCAAGATATTACTCGCTTAATATGTGATATGTAACTATATTAAAATATTATAAATATAATAAGTATATTTTATATATATTTATATATGTATGTATATAAACACATATATTTGTAATTTTATTGTTCCCAAGAAAAATTTTAATCAAAAAAAAAAAAAGAAAAACACTTATATAAAAAGAGGAAAAGGGTATCGATTCCTACCTCTGAATTCATCAATAACTATTAAAAGTAGTTATGTGTGATAAATTTACAAATCAATATTTTATATTTAATGTTATGTATGTATTAATATAATTTCAGAAAATCCAGAGCATTTGAAATAAGTTATGATATTAGAAATTATTTCAATCATAAAATTTATGTATATACATATCAATATTATAAATTATTTATTGAGACAAAGTATATATAAATGAATAAATATGTATACGTAATCGGGTATCAGACTAGACAATTGCGCTAAGTACATCATTATCAAACAAAGAAAATTTTAGAGTCATCTCACACGTCTCCGGAATGTCTAAAGTAAACATACCTCATACGCTTGAATCTAGGTCACGAGGACGTAGAGAATGTTTACAAAGCTCAAATTGTTTACAAAATAATTCGGTCACTGGGGCACTAGTTCGAATACAGTAAAAAGAAAAAAAAAATGACCTTGATTAGTGGATATCGTACTTAGGTATTAACTTCTAGGAACGGGATAAAATTATTATATTGCGCAATTATTAGGAGCAAAAAGAAAAAAAAAAAATTTTAAACACTATTTTTAATTTGAACGTAACGAGGTATCTACAGACCTAAGCAATTGAAAATTAACAGATTTATTATAGCAGTTCAAAAGGGTGTATTGAAGATTTACATGAAACAGTTGATAAATCACGGGATAGTAAAAAGTAGGGTGTATTGAAGACTTACATGAAACAGTTGAAAAATCACGGGATAGCTTAATAGGGTGTATTGAAGACTTACATGAAACAGTTGAAAAATCACGGGATAGCTTAATAGGGTGTATTGAAGACTTACATGAAACAGTTGAAAAATCACGGGATAGCTTAATAAGGGGTAATGAGGATTTACATGCTTCAATTGAGAATCACGGGATAGCAAGAATTTATCAAAAGTTGAACATTGGAGGGGAGGGAAAGAAAAAAAAAAAATATACAGTTCAACCAACAGAAGGCAGTGTTCGCTTCTGTAACAAGGACCATTAATCAAACCATAGAGATGGCGGATCTCTCAAACAAAACCGTCAACAAAACCAAACAAAAGCTTGGAGTTATGGCGAATCTCCAGAACACATCGCCAGATAAGATCTTATTGTACTAGTATATATTTATATTTCACACTATTCTTACGTATATATTCGGTATCAATCTGAGGATTGTGCAGAATCCGATGGGCGAGATCCGAGCTCGGGATGCGTTGCAAGTAGTTTCGTATTGCGAGTTATAAACCTTCCCAAAACGTATGTTTACATATATATCTTTTTATGTACTGTTCATTGAATGAAACGAACTCACTTACAATTAGTGCTTTAGGCCTGTCGGGTCACTCTCGTCTCATTTCTTGAACGTGGAGGGAGGATTCACGACCCGTAACTCCACACAAACCCGTGAGTATATGATTGCATATAGGACGAAACCGGTTCGCCCTAAGTAAATAGTAAACTTTGGAGGAGTAGGAATTTGGAGGTATCTGGGCTTGGGGGAAGACCTGAAGGCAGTGCATGATGGCGAAGGAAGGTCAATTGGGACGCGATAACTTAGGTATCAATCAATTGAACCGTGCCAAAAGACCGTGCGAATTTTGGGTTGACTTCTGATCACCCGGCTTACTTGATGGAGGCAGGAGCCAAATTTTGCCAGAAAAAGGGTTATTCTGAGTTCGTCAAATATGCAATTAACTAATTACATTAACCTACTAAATCCATCTTTATATGTACCTTATAGCAGCTGAATCTAAACGGAGGGGCGCCCAGCAGATACGAGATACAATCATAATCAAATTTACTAACATTTAACCATTTGAGTTATATTTAATTATCTGTTCAATTAGTCATGTGTAGTTTCGATTAGTATTGCTTATTCATGAATTCATTAGGATGTAGGGAATCATAATAAACGTCAAAGGGAAGTTAGTTCATTTAGAGAAATTACTTAAGGTTAAATTTGCAAGAGAGAGACCAATACAGTTTGAAATTCAACACTCTGTTTAGAATCAAGAGGGTTACCACAAAATTTAAAGTAATTAAAGTTCTATATCATAAATCAAAAAATTACACAACGTTTGATGGAGTTTAATTACAACCTAAATACGAAAATATTTACGTTCAAAGTCGTAAATAACGTATTTATTAGTTAAGTACATATATCGCTAAAGGTATGTAGTACAAGGGAGCTTTAAGTAGCTTTCTGTAGTTATCAGAGGAAATAAGGGTCCAATTTTATAAAGGCTTGTGTGACGTAGGGGAGGAATTTTCCATCCCTATCACACATATGCAAAGCCTTAAGAATTTAAATATCGATCAGAGCCAAGAGAAAAGGCGAGAATATTACAACTGTCTTGCCAATGAAAGGAGAGTTAAATAAGTATGAAAAAACGAAACATTACGACTGGTGCCAAGTGCCCAGGAGTAAATAAAATACAGACAAATATAAGAGTTTAGAGAAAAGACAAACATCACAGTTTTCACTGCTGAATGTATAGCCATTTTTGAATCCCTCAAATACATTGATGATGATCACATTGGAAACTTCTTAATTTTCTCCGATTCCCTGAGTGCACTTCAAAAATTAAACTCTTCCCCCTTCCATTACCCAGAAGACGATTTCTGTGTTGGAATTCATACTTTAATTCATAAATTAACCGACTCTAACAAAGAAATCGTCTTGCCTTGTATACCTAGTCACTGCGGTATCCCTGGAAATGAAAAGGCCGATTCATTGGCGAAAGATGCCATTGTTTCGGGGGATATTTTATATAAATTTTTAAACACCGATGAAATTTTCATAGAATTGAAGGAAAACATGATTTCCATATGGCAGAATCATTGGGAAGAATCTAGTCAATCAAAAGGATATAACTTTTTCACAATTCAGCCAACGATTCCTTCAAAACCGTGGTTTTCCAGACTTTCTTTTAACAAATTCTCGACATCCTCCATTTGCCGCATGCGGATAGGGCATTGCTGCCACAATGTTCACTTGACAAAAATTCATGTTAAGAATTCTGCGATGTGTGAATGTCGTCTTGGTGAAGAGGATCTCAAACATATTTTTTTCAGTTGCCCTTTAAATAATTCATACAAAAATTTCATCCCTCACGTAATCAGTTCGGGCATATTGCCTCCCTACAACATTGCATACCTGTTATCTTCTGTGAACAAACGTATGTATAAAATCTTGGCTCATTTCCTGAATATTAACAGCATCAATTTGTAACTGTAAGTTAAGTTTCATGTATTTATTATTTTATTTTTTACGCACAATAAATTGTGTCAGCATTATTTATTTGAATTTTATGCTTATATTTTGTTATTTGTGTGATGAATTTTGTTTTCATTTTATACTTTAATTAGGTACCTACCTAATATTTAAACTTTTTTTTTCTTTTCTTTTATAGTTGTTTATGTAATATGGCAGACTGGTATTGCACTACCCTCCCAGTCTTGCTGGAATAAAAACTTAAATAAAAAAATAAAAATAAATATCTTTTAATTTCTTTGTTATGTTTAATTAAAATAATATTTTATTGTAATAATTTTGTGTATTATTATTTGTATAGTATTATTATATTATGTAGATAGGTTCTTGTTATTAAAACTAAATTAGTTAATATTAACCAAAAATTACACTCACAAAATTACACTCACAAAAGCATTCACTTGACACTGACCAGAACACCCTCTCGAACGACTGCACCAAATTGGATAAAATTTTTTTTGTGTGTTTGTTATTGTCAGGACATGGTTTTTATGAAACTTTCAGTGAGCTCTGGCTTTATTAAATTTGTATAAAAAAATGCTATTGGTGGCACGCGAGGAAGCGGCTATTGCTATGGAAAGCGGGAGGGAGGGATAAATGGGGGAGGGGAACCAGAGAGGGGGAGGGGAACCTGGGAGGGGGGAGGAGAACTCGGGATGGGGTTCGCGGGACGGGGGAAGGGGTTGGGGGAGTGAAGTGGGGATAGGGAAGGTGGTGGTGACGGAGTGGGAACGGGAGAAAAAAAGGGGAGGCGGAAAGGGAACGGGACGAATGGGAAAGGACAGTCAGGGAGAAAAAATTCCTTTATTTAATGGCATAGCAACGCATGCCGGGACCAGCTAGTATTTTAATAAATTTTGAGTTTCCCAGAGGCGTCTGGTGTAATATTTGCCCATAAGGATATCACTTGGTTATGGTAGAATAACCAGACATTCTCGTATTAATACTATTATAAAATGCGTAGCTATCAACTGAAACAAATAAGCTTTGGACGCTAACTTTGGTAGCTGAAGTTTTTTAAATTCAAAGATAAGTGCTTGGTTTGTATTTTCACATAAACTAGTAGTTACCACAATAGAATCACGTCACGTGATGTAGGGCATTGAAGGGACTCCAAAATAGGTAAATTGGATGTAGGAGATTATAGAATTAAGGATTTTGGGTTCGATTCCCAATAGACACAATTTAGTGTTACATTTATCATTCTACTTCTTGCCATAAAATTTCACAAAGTAACATATGGTTATGAGACTGAGATTGTACTTGTAATTTCTCCGACTTGTTTTACTACCATTACAACTGTGAATGGACGCACATGCACCGAAGTGATTTTGCAATAATTTATCTTATAATAAATAGCACTAAAATAAATTCCCACCCATTGCAATATTTTAAAATACGATTTAGAAAATTTGTTATTTAATTTCGATAAAAAAAGAAACACGTGGCAGATAAATTATATAGATTTTTTGGATCAACTTTTCGTGTTGCCTCACCTTATAATGTGTTTTGAAAACATCATTTATGTATAACAATGAATGAATTGAATTATTCAAAAAGAAGACTTACATATAGCATCCCAGTGTCCTCAATACAGATACACGACTCTCAAGCCCGTATAAAAGTACTCCAAGATGTTCTTGCGGGAAATCAATCGAGAGTATCAAAGGACCAACAACTGCGGATAAGCGGATACATATGTAAAGTATTCCGATCAGTCTCTCAGCTATTGTTAGAAAGAGAGGTATTTAAAGCTGATCTCGCAACAACCAATGCCAACTTAATAGTGGACTTAAACTTTCTAATTAGTTTTGTTTTTTAACAAGGGTGAAAATGAACACTTATTTATTTATTTGTAAGAGACAAACAGCTTATATATAAAATATAGAGATACATGTATACAAAGTTAAATTAAGTCAAGCCGAAAGGGTCTCCTATGTTAAAATTACTCGGAGAAGGAGAGTTCAATTATATCTTAAAATTCATTTTTGGAGGAAGGAAGAGAAAAATAGGATAAGTATAGGAGATGCTCCCGATACAATTAATTTTGTATTAATTTTCGAATGTACGCGTTACTTCTATTCGGTAATTCTGGAGGGTATTGCTTAAAATTTCTTTATTGTAAAATTTTGTATTATGTTGCCCACATATATATACGGGGAACTAGGATTTTTTTCTAATGTTAGTTTTTCATGTGGCCAAATGAAATATTGGATTGTCTTGTTGATTTTGTCGGAATATAATTTTAAATAACAAGGTTATTACTAAGAGTATGTTTGTAACGCTTTTCCAGAATACATCTTTCTCCTGAAGAATGTCATAAAGTACCTAATCTTAAAAACAAGTGGTTATTTATTACCTTCCGTCTTATCACAGTCCGTCTACAGCTACACAAAATGTTTACTACCATGTTAAAAATTATAACTTACAAAGAAATTTCAGCGATGAGATCTTGACTATAAAGTTTATTGTGATTTATGCGCGGCCTCCAAAGCGTTAAGGTCTACGCATTTTGCCATGAAACGGGTGGCTGCAAATTTTGCCGCAACCCAAAATTATTTTTTTTTCTTAAAATTATACATTAAAGCGCCACATGCCTCTAGACTCTAGACTATGGATGTTGTAAGGTTGATTTCAATCTTTTAAAATAGTATTAGAGAAATTAATGTTGTGAATGTACGTACGACGTTTAATATATTAAATTATTTTCTCTATTATGTGAATTCCACAGAAGATTCCTAACTGTTTCCAACAATTCCGAGCTGGAACAAAGCAATCTTTGCATCCCCAATTGAGGCAGGCTGTGTAGCTGAAAATAGTGGGTAAGTGAAGCAGATGGGAAATATGAAGGTTATAAAACATCTGGCTATTAAAATCTGGTCACCAAACGTGGCTAAATCAATTTAGAGCAACGTTTTGTTTCAGAATGGTAGTTTTGCGCGAGAGAATATACGTTACAATTACAAAACAATTGTCACGCATTTTATCAATACTTAAATTGAATTAAAATGTGCTTCTGGTTTCACACGATAAGGGTGTTTTCGTAACTACCTCCCATTTCTTGATCAATTTACCGGTACCTAACCTAGTTTTCCGAAGGCATCATATGAAGAAAAAACGGAAGGTCAAAATGAACAAAAAAGTTTCGAGGCCTTTTGGTCAAATGGTCAAATCTATTTTTCGCGTTAGAATTTTGAAAGGGACTTTACCAGCTTCTGGTTCCTGCATAAAAAACCCTAGTGACAACTATAAAACTCAATTAATATTCTATTGTTAACGGAACCCTTGACTTTGTGGTGGAATTTCCTCTCCATTGTTGAACGATACACAAGGTTGGAACATAGAAAACCAAAGTGACAGGGTGAAAAGTTTTTTTGGTAAATTTATCAAAAATTCACTTACATACTCGTTAAAGAAAATAGAGATAGTAGCTTTATATAATCAGAGATTTATCATTGAAAATCAACAACATGTAACATAATGTTTCGAAACGCATGATCTTTAATATAAAATTGGGTTGATTTTGGACTAAACGATGCAAAAAAGTTGACCATACATTATATTAGAAATGGACCTGAAGAAACACACGAGTTCACAATGTGAGTAACAAAGCCATACCGTGCTATTTATGTTGCTTTTATTACAACGACGATGGTTAAAATAGAAATTATTACAAAATTTTAAATTATCATTTTGAGGAGAAATTTTTATTTTAATTATTAAAAAATAACTAAGAACTTAAATTAAATCCTTCATACTCATTTTGTGTATTTGAAATGGATACGGCCTGTATTGTGCTATTTATTCTTTCTGCAATCTAATATACCTATAGTATGATGGTATGAGAGTTCGAAAAATATTAATTTCTGGTTTTTAATTAGTTGTTTATTAGTTTGTAGACTTCCATATATAAATAATGTTTTCATTCAGATCTATTTGATTTTTGGGTTCAGCGTTCAAAACATGTACTAATTCATAAACACCCCCCAAACGGACACGGCGCAGAAAAGTCTGTGAACCGGGCTGTAAACCGTTATCTTACTTCCTATCCTTGCTTTTTTGCGCGGCGGCCTGAAGTGGCGCGTGGCACGGTCGTTCCGAAATGTCCGGGGCGCTATTAAATGCTAATCATTGAAGACACGCTCACCCTCTGTTTTTCTTCATATTTCACAGAAATGGCTTTATTATGCTTTTTTCACAAAATTATTAATATTATAAAAAACAAAATGTCTTTATGTTTCACACACTTATAATATTTATAAAACAATTATTAATTTATCATTTATTTATTTATTTAATTATTTTCATATTACATTTGGTTATAAAATGACGTAGTTACCTTCTTCTTCATTGAAGAAGAAGGTAACACTAATAATATTATAATTAATTGATTAATTACTAATTTATGAAAAAAATAGTCGGAGATATACCTATTGTCATTTCTAATATTTGAAAATATGAGATTGACAATAAGGAACTCCAGTGTAGAATATTATGGCTTTAAAAGATATGTTCATATAGACCAATAAATGCTGATTCTGAATATAAAAGTTTTATTAAATAATATTTAAAGCAGAATGTAAAAAAATATATTAAAAGTCCATTTTTCATCACGTCATTGAAACATGCCGTCAAGTTGGTATTATTAAAAAGTTTAGTGGTGACGTCACTGATCACTGCAAAGTCATTGTATGGGAATGCAGGTATGACACAAGCCATCGTATTAACAACATTTCATCTTATTCGTTTATTTACATACTGTTTATGGAGATTTAGTTGTTATATTTATTGAAACATTATTAGGCCTAAATAATTCAGTTTCAAAAATAAAGGTGTCTCTTACAAGTTTATCTCTATTGTTGAAAATATTCAAAACTACTGAACAAAACAAAATAGTAATGCTACTTCTAGGAAGAATACTTCGAACTCCGAATTTCAAAATGGCGCCAGTCGAACAGCTAACTGCGTGATCTTATAGTAGGGGAGCCCAAGAGGCTAAATGGGTACCCCAAAATCCCCGCGTGGGCTTCCCTACTATTATCAGTTTGGTGCTTCGGTTTCCATTAATATTTATTTATTGTTTCTTTACACTGCAGGTAAAAATGTTAACAATACAATTTGTCACCTCACTAGGACAGGCCTGTGTTGAGGTTAACAATTATACAAATTCAAAATAACACAAAATTATACAGATACTGAAAGAACAATACTGTTGTATTTCTTACAGGTTGATATTATGGGTACCTACTAAACTGATGGCGCTATGTAGTACATCAATGTAACAGTATCATACTTTCTTCCAAATAACTGCCCTTTCCTATTCCCTCTTCCTTCTAATATATATATATATGTCCGGGTTTAATTTTCCCCACAGGAAAAACTAAACCCTTTCACACACTTCCCAAATGATCATCTGGTCAATCCACGTTATGCAATTGCACTATATAAGTATTATAATTACAAAACAATACAAGAACAACATGTCAACCTACCAGAGACCAGATGGGAAAATAATTCACCGACTCCAGATATTTTCATATCAGAGGGTTCGGCTCTGTGGAATTCCTAATTGAACCTATAAATCCTACTGATCCCTCAATATAAATATTTAAAAAATCTTTTGTAATCCTACATGTATTTAAAATTACCAATTTTTGCATTTTTAAAATATATAATATATTATATATATTATCATTGCTGCGTCTTCTAATGGTCCACTTTCATTATTTTTATTAATATTATTTTTTTGTTATTGTCATTTTCATTTAATGATTATTACTTACCAATTACAATTTATATCATTATAACCAACATTAGCATAAGAAACTGTTTTGGCTTACCTCATGTTTAACCTCTTGTATAACTCGCCTGTGTAAAAATTGCTGTTTGTTTCTTACAATAAATAAATAAATAACTGTCATAGTGGATTGTTTGGTATATTTATGCTGTCATATAAAATGACAACACCTGTTGAAAATAAAAATAACTTTTCGTGAGTGATGACGTCACACGATTTCCACCCATACGATGGTTTTCGGGGGATCTTGAAAAATTAAAACTTTGACTATTATTTTAACTATTAAAACTAACTCCAAAATTAAATAAAAATATTTTCGATTATGTCAGTTAGAACGTCATTATTCATAAAAAAATTAAAAAAAACTGGACTGGAGTTCCTTATTATGACGGTTTAATGGAAGGTGGCAATGGCTGAATTGGTAAAAGCACACGTCCCGGATAGACAAGAGGGTCTGGGTTCGTGTTCCAGTTGCGTCCATTTCTTGTTATTTTTCATATTTACCATTTAGATTAGCAGTGTTATCTTCTTCTTCAATGATAAGAATAACATTGATAAGAATAACCTTCAAATGGTTATAAAAAGGAGAGTGGTGCTTATAAAAAAAATTATTATTAATTTATTTATTCGGTCTTGTGGGAGAAAGTTTTTTTTATATAATAGTACCCATAACAAAACCCATACACATTTCACTAAAATAGTTTTGCATGGACTTGACGTACAATCGTAAAATCTGCACGCACTGTGTCATATCTAGTTATTTATTTCTCTTGATTCTCTCTTACTTCTAAATCGCGTATAATAATTCGCCAGGGATTTTCCCCAAATTATTCCATTTCCTTTCACCACAGATTTAATCTGAGAACATCAAGCCTCTTGTTGTGTTCACACTTCACCTCTTGTTCAGTGCTCATGCTTTGGACCTTTCCAACTTCTAATTAGTGTTTTCAGTCAAGCCAACTTTCCTTGGCCTGTAATTAATTACTTGGATAATTGTCTTCTGTGATAACTCAGCAAAGTGGCATTTCAACACCCCTTTGAAGTATAATTAAGAGCAATGAAAAACATTAAACCTGGTTTTTTTATCACTTTTAATGACCTTTCAATGAATTGACGAAGTGCCACTGTTTCTTGGTTAGACTGGATTGGTTACAATGTTTAGTACGAAATCGTATGATTTCCGGAAAAAAAAATATTTGGATATTTTGTGATTTTGTGAACCGTTTTTGTGAAAAAATCTCCTTAATTAAGAGACTTATTTCATATTTAGAAACAGATAAAGAAACATGACAGAGGGCAAACAGTGGCGCATCTGGCACAACAAAGAACTGTATGATATATATCAGGCCCTTAGCATCTCAACCCACATGAGTCTCCTCAGGTTGAGATGTGCTGGGCATGTACAGAGAATGCCGGATACACGCGTCCCAAAAAGAATTTTGACTAGACACCTAGGTGGAAAGAGAAAAGTGGGAAGGCCCAGACTGAGGTGGGCAGACGAGGTAAGAGGGGATGCAGCACACCTTCTCCATGCACCAAACTGGAAGTCAGCCGCTGAGGACAGGAGGAGTTGGAGGTGAATTTTGCGGGAGGCCAAGGTTCGATATGGGCTGTAGCGCCGTCGGAGAGAAAGAGAAAGAAACACACTTAACTTAGCACAATTTTCGATAATAATTTTTTACGTTTGCCTGTATCATTTAGTGACCGGACAACTCAGAATGAAATCAACTCAGAACCTACATTGAAAAGTCATTAAAAGTGATGAAAAAAATATATTAAAAATTGGTTAAATAGATTCCGTTAGGTTAGGTTTATGGGCTATTTGATTATTTTTTTATAGCTTTTAATGACTTTTAAAAGTGGTGTTGAGTTAATATGATTTTGAATTGGCACGGGGCCGTATAATTTGGTTATTTGCAATGTTAAAAGCTCAAAAACTGGCTTATACACGAGTATTTTACAATGAAATTATAAATATATCATGTTATTTACTAGGTAGATACTAACCGGCTAGCTAAGCTTTGTGAATTAGATTTACCAGAAATTTCTATATGCAACTTAAGAGTTTGATCAATGAACAATCTTACTACATTTCATAAATTTGATGCCCCTGGTTAAATGATTTGATGTAAGTGCTTAGCATAATATATTAAAAATAACGCAACGTCCTCCAAAAAATAATATTTAAATATTATTTGTAATATAAAGAATGATTTAGGATTAAACCCGGGATTTCTGACATTTTTAATAACAGTATTTTTATAAAATTAACCTTTTCGTAGCCCAAGCATCGAGAAAATTTGATTGTTCGCAATTGCATGTGGTGAATTACTCGTATCCCCCCATTTGAACAATATTAGCTTCAAAAACTTGTACATTTACGTTCACACCAAGAATTAAAAATTCATTCGATGAAAAATGATCGTTAATCCTCAATCCACTGGTGGACAATGGCTGTATTTTTTTTCGGTAGGCAATATGCACTCTACTAGATATGATAAGCTCTTTTCGTCGCATGACCAGCGTCATAAATACCTATTACTCAATGCCTGGAAATGTATAATCCTAATGGAAATATGAGGGAACTTAGAGCAGTGCAACATCAAATAATAGCACTATCTAGATTTAGTACGGAGCGAAGTGCAAACTTAAGGATTAATTGGAAACTACTGTTCACCATCGTATCGCCGCGCTACATCCCATTTGGTCTCTTCCATGAATGTTCTCCACTGGCTGCGGTTTCCAGTTGTCCTTCCTTCCCAAGCTACTTCAATCCTCTAAGAAAACTGCTGACAACAACTAACTAACTTATGTTGTCAAGACTTTAATCTTACATTGATTAAATTTGCAGAGTTCTTGTAATGCATATAAGAATATTTTAAATAGAGTTAATACCACCGTTGACACGTTGCGTCCTAAATAAGCGGCTGTCCCAAATAAGTTTAAGATAAGTAAAAAATATATATATATTTTTTTAATTTTTAACTTTATGAGTAAAACCTCAAATTGTAACATTTAAATAAATGAAGACAATATAAGCGAAACTCAATCGAAAATCTGGAAACAGAAAAAAGCGCGTTTTCCCGGAAAGCAAGAGGTCCTGGGTTCGAGTCCCAGAGGTGTCAATATGTTTTTCTGATTTTTCGGTTTCCAGATTTTCGATTGAGTTTCGCTTTTATTGTCTTCATTTATTTAAAAATATATATTCATCTGATATAAATACACCGCATTCATTCGAGTTCTCGAATATGTTTTCAAACCTAATTAAATTTTTGAAAAAAATATTTAATTACAGAAAAAACGACGTACTAACTAGGCCAAAATATCGTCACTGGGCGCGTAATACCTCCAATGCGAAAAAACTTCAAGTTTTACAGGATAGTGAAAAACACACCTTACTTATTTTTTCCCCTTAATCATAACGAAACTCCCGTAACGCGTGATCCCTTTCCTCATCGGCGCCACATAGATACAGCAGGTACACTATTTTTACTAAAAATCATTTTTCTGAGACGTTTTGCACCGTTTTTAGATGGTAATTTGTCTCAAGTAAACGGAAAGATGTTTCAGATAAACGAAGTAAATTACTACTAGTTAATTGTCTAATTTTTCTTCCTTGGATTTTATTCCAAATAAACGCCTGTCTCGATAAACAGGTATGCCAATTGAGAGGAATCCATTTTAAATTCTTTTAAACAATTTTTTTATTAAAAATCTAGGAAATCTCTAAGCTTTGAAATAAATTAAGCAGCTTCGGAAAGATTGAGAACGTTAAAAACTACATCGTAGTCTTTGGTTCTGAAAATTTCGAAATAAGAAACTAACTTTATCAATTAAATAATGTAGATTTCATTTAATACTCTATCATTAACATCTTCTTGACTCTTAACCCGAAATTAACTTTGGGTAAGCTGTTTATTTGAAGTGAGATAAACCCATTTGCTAGATCCTTCCCATTCCCATGATCAGAAGTTATTATTTCTGCGGCTAGGAATGGTCTATTTATACAGCACAATAATTACTTTTATTAGAATGAGCACTGTTTTACATTGAATCCACATGATATAAAATGTAAGAATAGAATAATAAATTGTGCGTTTGTAGAAAGCACTCAGAAGTTTATTTTAATTAATTCAATTAGTGAAGGAATTGCAATGGGTAGTCCGTTGTTGCCAGTAATAGCATTTTTTTTCATGGAGATGTTGTAATATTGGCACTCAACACAGCTTCCGGCTGTTCAACATACGGTGGCGCTACGTCGATGATGTCTTCGCCATTTGGATAGCTAGAAAGCTTTAAAAGCTAGCACAAAAGCTGAACGTAATCCTGGAGAAAAACCAAATGCCGAAAACGACTTCAAAATACTTTAAAAATTGAGATAATTTCATACGCAAGAATATTCTATTTTATAACTACGAGTACTTACAAATTAATAAAGTATAAAGAAAATCTTTAGACGGTTTCCGTGGTCAAGGGGTAAGACTTTCGACAACAGACCGAGGGTCATGGCCACAAATCAATAAATTTTATTTAATTGAATATTGTTATTCCAGAGTGGAAGACATTACCAGGATCGCCCGGGTGCAAGACTGCTATTCAGAATTGAAACGTTACTTGAAATAGATTTAGCCGTGTTTGGTAATCAGATCTGAATATCCAAGCATTTTCACACCTTTGTCTTACTCATCTCCTCCCCTCCCGACCACCTTCACCCCTCACGACATACCGCGTTTGGTGGCGCCATAGTCTCACTGGTTCCAGGCGTTTAGGAGCAGTTGAAACTCTTGTGTGGTATTCACATAAAAGGATTTTTAAATAAAAAAATCTGATTTTACAATAATGCTTTATAAATAAACCTTATTTATTTTTGGAGAGTATAAAAGAGCGGGAATTATTACTCTGAAACGGTTGATATACGTCAAAATAAGGTTTTCGTTTGACGAAGGTAATATTTGAACAGCTGAACTGCTCCATTTGTGATTTCTGAAAACAGTTTACGAAAAATTAATTATGATTTATATTTCACCAACGAGGGTCGAAAGTAAATGTGAGGTAAATGAAATTACGAAGCTCTTAAGCACGAAAACCAAAATGCCGGATTTCACATTAGTTTTGCTTGATTTTAATTCATTTATTAAATTAAAATCAAGCATCGTCGTGTGTGTTAATAATTTGAGAAATATAGAGGTATTTATTAAATTTACAAAATAAATTTAATATTTTTACTTTAATTGTATTCAATCACTAACAAACATTAATATTCTATTTTTGAGGCATTAAATATTGTGCTAATATCTCCTACTTGCGCCAACATTTAGAATAGCTGAAGAAATCTCAGAAGATTGACCCTGCAGGGCTCCCGAAAAGTTGTCTTTAGAAGGACTAAGTATTCAACAAAGCACCTCTTAATACGCTGCGGAAAAGTGTCTAACAAAACAACAACAAAAAAATACAATAAGAAAAACGTTTTATGAAATAAATGATTTTTGTAATTTGTCTAGAAATTTTTGACACCAAGGGCGCCTTCAATTTAGACGTTTCCTGTCGGACCGCTGCAGTGCCGAAGCGACGCGTTTGTCTATGTCGCAAGGACGGTCATTTGTTTGGCATCAACAGTGCGTCGTCGGTACCGAAAACGTTCGACGACAGGACGGCAACGTCGCAAGCTCCACGTGTTCATTTCGCTGTTGAATAGTGCGGTGACAAGACGTGACATCTAATTTCATCGAATTTTCATGTTAATTGTTTGCTTAAAATGGATGATATAAAACTGGAAGAATTTATAAATGAAATTGAAATACGTCCTGCTATATGGAACTCCAAAGCGACAAACATAATAATCGCACGGAAACAATAAAAGCTTGGGAAGTCTTTCTTCAGCTGATATAGTACGTCTGAGTATTTTTTCTTGCCGTTGCATTTTAGTTTTAACTAATTCAAGTAATTCATAGAAACATAGGTCATTCTTAAACAATTAAAAAAAAAAATGCTGGGATCTTGTTTTAACCTAGGGTAAAGATTACGGAAATCACCAAAATTGCATGTTAATGGAAACATCGGTGATGCTCTTCAGCAGTAATGTTTCTTCGTCAGAGTCCATGGCTGAACTGCTATCAAATGAATTTAAAATATTAAACGACCCACGTCTAAATATCACTAGCATAGAAACGCACGGCATTCAGATACGCTTTCAATTTAGGCGTTTGGTATCGGACTACTACCGTAAAAAGCGGTCCGGCACGGCAGCGGGTTATAACCAGCGGCACGGTAAACGTACGGCAGAGGTCCGACATGAAACGTCTAAATTGAAAAAGCTCTAAATGCCAATGGATGTGGTTAATAGAACAGTGGATAGGACGTTCGCGTTAACCAACGATTGTTCAGTATTGAGTTAATCAAAGATACAGGTAGAATTTTACCTTCTTTCCCGTTTTACAGTTTACTTTAATTTTAGGTAGTTTTCTAACCAACTTAACTTGGTTCAATTCTATTTTTAAAAGCACGTGTTGCGAATATCGTAACGATAAATTATAACGATTTGAAATCTTTAAAATCTTGACCAATTAAAATGCACGTCAGTGCTACCATATTTTGACTAGCAAGTATGAAATGTTCAGCACGGGGTTTCATGAAATTGTTTTTATGACATGGTCGTTTATCAAAGGAATCAATTAAAATGGAATTTCAAACCAACTTTTAAAATATTCATTGCCAAATGAAAACAAACTTCTCCATTAACAAAATTGGGTGTTTAGGTAATCTATAACCTGTCTCTTGATATAAAGCACAGCCCATGGCTATTTATTATTGATCAATCTTTGTTTGTGTTTGAAATTAATTAACTAATAACAACATGATAGAATATTTCAACTCCGTGAAACGAATTACATCATTATTTGCAAAGAAAATTAAACGAAAATATAAAATCTATTTTCAAAGGTCACGTTGACTGTTGACTCAAAGTCACGCCAACTCTACAACTATCGTAACTTTGCATAAACAAGCAATTCCTTTAAATATTCCATGTTGATCGGACGCAAAACGTTTCTGCTCACAGCACCAAAAGCTGAAACTAGATTTTCGTTTAAGTATTCGAGACTGAGTTTTATAGCGAAACTTTTTAATTATTTTGGTTTCAATTTGTAAATTTAAGATAAAAAGGGTCAATTTCGTTTTCCAGTACCACAAAGTATTTTTATAATATGCAGACAGTTTTGTGACAAGTTAACAAATAAAACGCAGATTCGTAATTAGTTGAAACACAGCTGCAAAATGCGTTTTAGAAATTCAGTTCGGTAGTACATACCTAGATATAGAAAAAAATATTTGGTTTCTGTCACGGTTAAAATGCGAATTTTAGAAGTACATTGGGATAAGTTTTTAGATTTTCACGGCCAAAAGTATTTTCGATATTTGTTTTTGGGGTGTTATGCCTTGTTGCGCTACCTCCCTTTTTAGCCAACGTTTCGGACAGCGTTACAGTGTCCATCATCATGGCAGATCTACCCTGATGATGTACATTTCTGCCCTGATGATAAACACTGTAACGCAGTCCGAAACGTTGGCTAAAGAAAGATATAGCGCAACACGGCATAACACCTAAAAAACAAAAATACAATAAAATGATTCCTACATATTAGAAATACATGAACGGCGATGTGGTTTAGATGTAATCTCCTACAGTTTGACTTGGTGTTTCAAACACCTCTTCGAATTTTATGTTTCACAACAATCATGTCTGATTACGTATAAAAGGGATCGAAATGAAAATCTAGTCACAACATCTAGCAATATTCTGAACAGACCTTCCATTGGTGTTACTCTAAATGACCAGCTCAGGCACGGGGTCTCCATAGAAGCCAGATTTAAGTTAGCTTCTCAGAAGCTGGGCGTACTGTGCATTGTACATGGCCCGCAGATTAATAGTACACCACTGCTAAATCGCAAGAGTACCCCACGAATGAATTTGGTAGTCATCTCTGGTCCGAGCCCCAAGATACCTGAAAAGAACCATCGACTCCGTTCAGAAACGGGCGATCCGTTTGATAGATTATCCTATCTGAACAAAAGTATTGCAATCTTTAAAGCACCAGCGTCTGGTGGGAATGCTGTCCTTGCTCCGAGGAACTAGCGTAATTGATTATTTCGTCACCGGTGCACAGTCGGAAAATACGTTGACAATCATCATATGAGAACGGGTCGATTCTACGACTCTTTCTTGAGTTCATCAGCTTACCTGTGGAATTATTTGCCGGTCTCTGTGTTTTCTCCCTCCCATCACATAAGTCTCTTGAAGACCTGTGTTCACTCTTTCCTCTCATCAAAAAGACCCTCCACATAAAACTTAAGAAGTGCTTCTTTTTTTTATATTAGCTATTAGCTGCACTCAGGAGGCCCTGAGGAAAATAATTTCCTTCAGGGCCTACGACATCTTAGGGGATGCTATGTTAAGAGATTTTCATAGGAAAGAAAGAAGAGGAAGTTCTGGGAAGAAATAGGTTTGAGAGGTGGGTAGGAATCTGAGGATCGATGTGTCGGTGTGAATGGGTGGATGGGTCGAAGAATTCTGGCTGGAGAGTCAAAAGACCTCCTCAATCAGTCTCCCACGATCCGCCCCGCCACGCAGCGGGAGGGCAGACACATTAGCCGACACATTAGACACATAAGACTTTGACAAACCGCACTCCAAGAACCCGGGCACCCCTGCTAAGTCACCGAATTTAGCGAACCACTTGAAGTGACCTATGGCCGAGGTGTTAGTTATCCAATAAATGGTTTCCGGGGCACCGGTACGCATACCCGCATTCCAAAATGAAGAGTGTGCGGTGTTAATGTAAAAAAAAGGTTTAGTAAAAAAGTGTAAAAACATATTGTGTGAGCGATAGACTGAGTTTTCAAATCCCAGTTTTAATAAGAATCAATTTAACTTTATGAAACACATTTATGAGTATTGTATCAATATTAATTATCAATTTTGCATGTTTAGTAAACTTCCAAAATCCTTAAGTAAACCAAGTAAGACTTGCAGCTCCCAACTTTTAATATTATCTTTGATGTGTCGCTTCCTAGAAGTCAAGCAAACTTTTAGCGCAGAATTTTGAACTTAATCTCCGTTAATTTTTTCCCTGAATACCTCCTTTCATTTTGTACAACGGTCTTAACAAAGCGAATATGCAAGGGCTTGTCTTGTTTGGTTGAAGACGGAGAAAGTTCGGAGATTGTTCGGGGCATGGTACAAATCCTATTACTCTTTACGAGTGAACTATTAATTCAAGGCACGTATCGGAATAGTTAAACCAAAGCGTTTATCTACCTTTTCAAGGGAATACATTTAGTTGAGCAGGGTAATTTATTCCCAAATTAAATTATGAACACGCTGGAGACTTTGAAGAGAAGACATAATCAGTTCGCTGAAAAAGTATAAAAAGAAAATACTTTTTCAGATACCGTTAGACAAAGAAATATTGAAATATTACAGCAAAAACCTCCATCCTTGTGACTTGTGACCTGGTCAAGAAAAAAAGGTAATAAAAAGGTCATAAAATAGACTTTAATAATACAAAAACAATAGCTAGCATATACAATGAACCAAAAAGAATTTACCGCGAAGCAATAGAAATTTATAAACATAAAAATAATATGAATACTAGAAATGACTCAATCAGAATTCCCAACACCTGGAAAGTCTTAATCGATGAAAATCCCCCAAAAACGGCATTTACAAAATTACCAGTAGTGTCTACAATTAGCTTAACCAATCAGGTATCTACTGCCAGCCCCGCCCCCACCCCCTCCACCACCAATCACCTGCAACCCGGGTACTTCGTTCTAGACATAAGAAGTGACTTGCACTCACTTAAGTTTTAGCTTTTGGACCGAACAGACATGCGAAAGCTATCATTTTGAGACAAAAACTCAAGATTTAAGGCCTCTGAAGGTGGACAGTGAGATCTGTCCGAAACGTCAGGAGTTAAAAAGTCCTTTTAAGGACTACGTTACGCGGGTAAACCGAGAAAATTGTTCTGCATATTTATAATATGGTCGAATTGGCTCAGTGGTCAGAGGAATTCTCCGGCAAGGATGACGTCTTAGGTTTAAGACTTATCTTTCTTTTCTTTTTCACTATTTTTGTTAAGATTCGTTAGTATTGTCTTCAATAATTAAATATTACAAATAAATTGTTCCGTCCACAAGACGCCAGCACAATGCGCCGAACAACTCCCAACTAGCAAGTAAGATAATAAATACTTGAATGCGATGGAACGTACTTTTTATTTTGCCCCTTTGCAATTTTGAATGGCTCAGCAAGTTGTGCGGGCTTCGTGTGATCGAAACCAATGATTAACGTCTCCTTTAATTACTCTTGCTAACTAGGCTTCTCACACTACATTATGACGATAGACATAATGATGAACTCCGCAAAGCTATTCGAAGCGTTGTCTCAGGGAGGAGGAGAGGGAGCACAGTACTTTTCATTACTCTAAGGCCGTCTGTTCATGCAGATACTTACAATCTACGTAATTGTGACGAAACCACAAGTACCCTGCTGATATTCCACTTTTTAATGCTAGACTCCGTACACTCCGTGGAGTGAACACGCTGTCATGCGATGTCATATGACTTTTTTTCCAACATCAATCCATGCCTTCTCCACCAAATCGTTTCTTACGTATTCTGGTAAAGTAAAGTTATGTAAACATGCATTTTTTCCACTTCCAGAACAAATCTAACATTACTTTCATGTTTCGACGCCATTTCTGTCAAACGTCAAATGAATAAGTATCAGACACAAATGATGCGAGCCTCGCGTGCGATCAGCACTGTCGGTATCGTTATACTGATTGGAAACCAACAGCCACCGCGTAGCGCCGTGAACGGGCACCGGCAAAATCGTTCAGGGGGTACTTACGATCGGCGCGTATGATACGCGCACGAGGATCGAGTATCTTGTAAGTATCTCCGTGAACACTAAGAGTATATTAACACCTCAAGCTACTTTGTTCACTTTTGGGAACCACTCATATAGGTCTCATAGAAATCGTTGTATCTTCTTTACTATGAAGGTTTGAAATATGATCTAATTGATGTTAGAAAGAGAAAAAATCAGGATTTATATTCAGAAAAAATTATCTCAAAATAATTAAAATGTAAATCTTTATGAAACCAACGTTTATGAAATCAAAGTTTCCGACGCCAATTCGAAAAATATTTTTGTAACCTTCGGAATTATTTGTACACATAACTCAAAGGGTGAGTTGACGGTAACATTTGCCTCATAAAGTATGTGGTTTTTTTTTCGTTATCAGATATTTTAGTTAGAAAAAACTAAGGTGAGCCATTTTTAAAACTTAATAATTTATTTTTTTTTAACTGTCAGATCAGTATACGTTTGCCCTGAAGAAGGAACGGTCGTTCCGAAACCGGTCGGCTTTACTAAAATATATAAGTGGTTCAAACAAAGTAACATTGTTTTATTTATTTAAAATGGATAACCACAAAGTTATAGCTATATTCAGAAGTATAAATTTACTTTGAATTAAATGAAGACAATATAAGCGAAACTCAATCGAAAATCTGAAAACAGAAAAATCAGAAAAAGATATTGACACGATATTGACAGATGTGTCAATATCTTTTTCTGATTTTTCTGTTTTCAGATTTTCGATTGAGTTTCGCTTATATTGTCTTCATTTAATTAAATATAACAATTTGAGGTTTTACTCATAAAGTTAAAATAAAAAATAAAAAATTTACTTTGTTTATTTTTCATAAACCATATATTTACATTAAAATATGTAATTTTTTTTTAAATTAAACGTTTATCTTCAATTATAAAATTGAAATTAAAATTTTGAAATCATATTTCATCACCTTTTAAAAACAGATTTTAGTTTTTGGATGCTTTCAGAAATATGTGTTTAACACTATTGACCGTCAGAATCTTAACCAAAACATGATATTCTTAAATTGATAGAATCAGGAATTATGATTTATTCGCGTACCCTCACCCCCCATCTAGTTTCCTAAAATACCATGTATTGCGAAAAATGTAATTTAATAAACGTTTAATGATTTGACTAGTAAAACACCCATTCAAAATGCTATTTCAATGTATCACTACAACTAAAATGTGATTTTACAAACCACAGATTTTCAGCAATCTCAAATATTCCCATTTTCGGTTGGAAGCCTCCCTGGCTTAGGGGTATCAGATTTCCCTAGGACCGTATCACTTGAACTGCCTTCTGCGTTCTAGCCATTAATCACTTCCACAGCGTCACGTGCCACCACCTATGCTGCGGGTCCATAGTGTGGTAGTATGTGGGCGTTGGAAGGTTTAATACTACGTCCATAAAATTATCGCAGTTACTATTAAATGGAATGATAATGACTGTTTATGAGAGTTTTTGGTTTTGTTGAATTGGTTAGTTTCAACTGGCAAATAATATAATAATTTCAAAAAAAGTATTAACCAGCTTTGCGCAAGATTCAACAGTCTTCTTTCCATATTTAAAAAAAGGTTTCTTTTTCTCCTTTTTTCAAAAATTTTACATTGTGACGTAGTAACTTACCACTAGAGAGTAAAAACCCGCTTCCGCAAGGAAAGTATAATACAACTTCCATAGTTCTAATTAAGCATTATAGATGGCAGCACTTCCGTTTGTCTCTAGTACCTAGGGCTAGCGTGTACGACATGCGTTAGCGTATTAATAGTTAAGATAATATAGATTAAAGTGGTGTTTACAAAGTTTTTGTTTTATTTTAAATTAATTTATTCATCATTTTAAGTTAAGACTGCAAGATAGTAGGAAACATTACTTGAAATTACCTTAGTCGTATTTAGTGACAGCGCATTCCGGAGTGGAAGATTCTCTCAGTATTGCCCTGTTGTAAGACTACCATTTAGAATTGAAACGTGGTTTGAAATGGTTTTACGCGTGTTATTAACTAGATCTGAATAGCCAGGTACTTCCGAACCCCCCATCAGCCTCATCTTCTTCCCCTCACCATTACCTTCAACCTCAAAACAAACTCAATTGGGGATATCGTAGTATTGTCACTGACTTTGTACGGATGGGAGCAGTTGAGATTTTCGTCCGGTATTCACATAAAATAAAATTTAAAAAAAATCAACTACTTTCGTCGAAATTGAATTTCACGAAGAAAAATCTATTAAAATTTCATGACGCCAGAACTCGACGTTCGAAAGTGTTTAGTTGATATATAAATCGACTTCATATCATGAATGAAATTGATCATATAAACAACAAATATCCAAACATGGAGAGTACTTTCTTCATAGCAAATTTAGTCTACTTTAAAAAAGTATCGAACATTATTTGCTTCGGGGTCAAAATTGACAAAAACTGAAGAAATGTCGAACATTTCGATATTTTTAGGATTTTTAACAAAAAACTTGAAGTAGACCGAGTATGAAAATTTTTTGTTTTTATTAGATCTCATCATCTAAATAACGTAGCGAAAAATCAAAACTACCCCATTTGATGGGCGGTAACTCCCCTATTTACCTTAGTCATTTTGAAATAACCTATAGCAAGTTCTAAGTATTTCTTGGGCACTAACCATGTAACAATTTCTAGACTTTTTTCTAGACACAACAGTGAACTAGAACAAACATGAACTTTGTCTATGAAATTGTAACTAATCCGAGTTTGCTAACCATTTAACAGAGACAGACAATAGCTTCAACAAAGAAAAAACCAAGATTAAACATTACAATATAAATACATATTTTAATTTGTGAATTTAGAAACCTTAGAAATAAACAAAAAAATCGCAAATTATTTCACTTTAAAATAATAGCATCCCCTAAATGACCCTTATTAACGATTTTCCCATGTAATATTCCTTCCACCGTTCTTCGTTCCCTCAAAATCACTCCTCCCACAACCCTACCTAATTAAATCTAATAATTTTTATACTTGTATACAATTTTTAAGTTAGTTTGAATTTTGCTAGTAAATGGCACGGATGTGTCGAAACCGGCAGCAGAAAATTTAAAATTTACGTGAGAAATGTACGTGAAAGTAAAACTTTTCAAACAACACCTAAATATTTCGACAAAGTTAGCGGGTATTACCAACTATTTACAATAATTTAACTTCAACTAATGGATATTGACAAGTCACGGCATGGCGCAGCGTTGGGTCTGTTAATGGCATAAATAATTCTGTGGTTCAGAGCAGTTAGTTGTTCTGTAAGCGAAGGATTCCAGCTTTCGAATCCCGGTCGCAGCAAAAAGTTTGTTCTGGAAAGGATGGCAAAATAGTTTAAAAAATATTCTTGGTTTTTAAAACATTTTGCGGTAAAGCATTAAGATCTGCATTTTCTTAACGGATTGAAATCGCCTTAAAGGTTTTTTTTATGATCCCATAATTATTTTTTTTTAGTTATTTACTATGTCATTCCAGCTAATGCGAAAAGAAATTATTCTCGCAGATTATGGATCGTTTGTGTCAACTCGAAATACTTGTTGTGTCATCGAAAATAATAAAAGCTCATTTATTATCTGGAGCCTTCAGGCCCTGATTAATCATCTTCGAAAATATACTTACTTTTTTTGACATGTTTATTAAGATCTGATGGTACTTTAGTTGGTATTTTTTCTTCCTTGTTTATTGTGATTATGTATATACGTTACGATTTAGCAGAATCATTTTAGAATTAATTAAGATCGTGAAGAAAATAACGTCAGATTTTCCTTGTAAAATTTTCATATATCAAGCCGGCAATACAACACCCATTGTAATAAAAGTCTCATAATGCTAATATTTTTATTAAATAATACCTCTGCTTCACAGCTCTAAAAAAAGTTGCTGGTTCATTTTTCATCCCTTTCCCTTAATTCCTTCCCTTGATTCATCAGCTTAAAAATATTCATCAGATTAGGTATGCCCAGTGCCTATCTGATTATGCAAACATATTATTTCAAAACATCTCCTTAATCCTATCAACAGCTCGGCTGTGGGACGATTTGCCGGTTTCTGTGTTTCCTCCTTATAAATTCAAATGTAACGTTTTCATCAACAGCCGCATTTTGTTTTTTTTTTTACTATTGAAGGATACCCGTTAAATTCCGATTCTAAGTAGACAGTTTTTGAACAAATTGTAAATAGTAGAAGAGGACAACTGTTGTCATCTTGTTAAGCGCGTCAGCTTACATATATAATAATTTGATAAAAATCTGAAACACACAGGAGAATGTGCATTAAACAAAGACCTTTCAAATGCAAAAAAAAAAACAAAATTTACACTTACTGGCCGTATGATGACTTTGTCGCACGTGAATTTCTATGAAACAACAATGGGCGTAAGTCTGTTGTTGACTGTAACCGAAACAAGAAAGTAAATACTTTTTAAGTATCTGTATTTTATATTTTTTCTAAATAAAAAAGATTCATAAGATAAAAGGCTCATTTGTTAAATTCTATTTTAACGGAAGAGTTGAAGCAAGATGCACGTGAAAAATATATTTTATACAAACACTTTAAAGAAAAGGCAGAAAAACTTACGCTCTTTGAAACAGATGTAATTTTTTTTATGAGAATACAACGGATTGCTTTTTGCAACGAGCGCTGAGTTCAAAACAATTGAAATGACCCTAGGTAAATAAATCAAACTGAATGTCGTCAACTTGGCGATAACGAATTTTTAAGTTGGTTAGCGAGACAATGTTTTCGCGACAAGCCTGGTGTTCAGAGCCGAAGTTTCTTTCTTGAAAATTATATCTCTTAAAAAATATACCATTTCTTGCTGCAATATTCTTCTATTTAGATGCGAGAGAAAAGTTTTGTAATACTTTTCTAAAAAAAACAATATATTAACTAAGCTGTTTAATTCGCTATTCAATCCATCGTCTATTACGAATTTTGAGCGACAATGGATAGGCGTTGTTCATTCTCTCTAATCTTCGGTGAATAAGGGGTAATGACACTTTAAGATTTCAGAGGAATTACTTTTTTTGGTAAAAGGTACCAGAAGTTTACAGGATAAAAGATTTCAAGTGTTCATTCTGTGAACACGGTTACAATATCTGCACGGAGGCTGGCCAGTGGCCAGTGTCGTATCCAGCTTTAGGACCCGTCTCTGACTGACAGGACTGAATGAACTTAAAATTAGCCGGATAGCCAGAAGACGAGAAAAATGTTAACACAGAAGGCCATTTTTTGCGTGGTGCGGGTATCGAAGAATGGTGGAATAGATACATTGTATCAAAAAATGTGATATAAAAACCTCGTAATTACAAATAAAATATTTGATTTGAAAATTTAGTAAATATACCAAACCTTAGTATAGTAAAGATAAAATTAAAAAAATAAATTAAAACATAACTTTCTAAATAAAATAACAATCTTTCAAATTTTTTTTTTTTTTTTGTAGAAAAGAGTCGATTTGTCTGGAGTTTAAAAATGATATATTTCCGGTTGTGTCTGGTTATTCCCTCTTCTTCTTCTTCTTTCGTATGGTGGGGGGGATCAGAGGGGGACATTTAGGTCAGCCAGTCTAGGGCCTCAGGCGTTGCCCTGTGGACCTCATCAATCCCGCCGGGGAATGAATGGAGCGGGCATTCATTGACCACATGTTCGGTGGTCTGCACCGCACCGCATTTACACATCGCTGACTCTTTAAGGCCCCATCTATGCATCATCTGAGCACAACGGCTATGGGAACGGCTTATCCTATTGATGGCAGTCCAGAGTTTGCGAGGCAATGAGTACCCAGGCTGTCTCTCAGTGGGGTCTTGAACGAGAGGAGTCAATTTTAAGGTTCCGCTGATGGTTTGCATTGTGGCATTAAGCTGAACGTCAACCATGGAAAAGTGGACGCTTCTAGCCCATAATGGAGCACAGTATTCAGTTGCTGAGAAAACCAGGGCAATGGATACCATTCTGAGCGTGTTGGCGTCGCATCCCCAGCTAGTACCAGCTAGCTTACTTATTGACTAAGTTTAGTCTTGTCAGACAAAGTTACCTCAATATAGCGGGGATGGGGGTTATGGTAATTTTTTTTCCATCAAACTGAACACAAAGTTTACAATAATTACTGAGATGGAAAGCTGTTACAACTGTTTTCGACCCATTTGGCTTTAGTTGCCAATTGAGGAAAAATCCTTCCTTGAGGTCAGAATTAAGGATCTCTTCTGCTGCATAGATGCTGAAGAGCGATGGGGCCAGCACTGAGCCTTGGGCATGGCCATTATTCAGGGGCATTTTTTTGCTTTTTAGCCCGCCTTGAAAAACTCTGCAAATACGGTCAGTTAGTAGTTGCTCAATAAGTCGTCCATCAACGTACCATCCTCTATGTTGTCGTAGAGCTTGACAAGGAGGCCTTTGTGCCACACCGTGTCGTAAGCCGCAAAGAGATCAATGAACGCTGCCGCAGTCTTAAGCCGTTCCTGGAAACCAGATTCGATGTGTGTTGTCAGAGCTAGCACCTGGTTACGGCCTGGTCTGAAGCTTGCTCTTGTGGAACCACTTTCTCCAGAATTGGAGTAAGTCTGCGGAGCACCACTCACTCTAGGAGTTTATACATGGTACTTAAAAGCGAGATGGGCCGATAGCTGTTTGGATCTTCTGGTGGCTTGTTGGGTTTGAGGATCGCAATAACTTTAGTTTTTTTCCAGATATTTGGAATTACTCCAGTAATAAAAATTTTTGTGAACAGTTTTGCGATCCATAATTTTGTCCGTGGCCCAGCATGTTTTAGGAAGTCTGGAAGAACTCCGTCTCATCCAGCTGCTTTCCCAGCATTTGTTGAAGTGAGGGCGATGTCTACATCATCAGCTGTAATGGCGACCACATCGTTAGGGTTCACCGGCCATTTTAGCCGCGCCGCTTTCAGAGATTTTGTGATCTGGTGGCTTATGTTAGACCTTGTTGTCATTTTTGAACTCTTAACAAGTTAAATTTCCTCCCGGAAGAGTGAAGACTCCTTTGCAGTGGTACTGACATAAAAATAAAATTATTACATTAGTACTATACTTTATTTACCACAAATGCATTGTCCCTCTCCAGCCGATCTGGTTGGTCCCATTTTTTTCCAGTAAATTATTAAATAATTTACTGGAAAGAAATAACGCCCCCCTCCCCCACCCCTTCGTCTTTCTTTATATTACATGAATACAAAAGTGCACATTTTTATGAATTAAATATAGATTCTACACTCTGCATCAGTACGTATTTTGGATAAATAAATTTTATTTATTTATTCAAAAAATATAATTGATACAGGGCGTATAATCTACAGTTCATAACATTTAATTCTTAAAAATGTTTTTTTTTTCTAAATAAATTTATTTATCCAAAATACGTACTGATGCAGAGTGTAGAATCTATATTTAATTCATAAAAATGTGCACTTTTGTATTCATGTAATATAAAGAAAGACGAAGGGGTGGGGGAGGGGGGCGTTATTTTTTTCCACACAGGAGACCCTGCATAAAATAATTTCCCTCAGAGCCTATGTCATCTTTGGGGATGATGTGTGGAGGTTCTTTATGGGAAAGAAAGGAGAGAAGGTTCTGAGAAAGAAAATGGTATAAGGGATGCGTAGGAATCTGAGGGTCAACGTGTGAAGGAGTGACTGACAACTACTTTAAGACGGTATTACCAGAGAAAACCAGAAATACGTCACTTTTAAATCAGATTTTAGAGGTATTGAATCTTTTCCACAAAAAATCATAAACAAATTTCAAAAGATTGATATTTTATCTAGCATTCGCATGTTTTAAATTTTGAGAAAAAATGTTTATTTTTAGTATAATAAGGTTAAACCATAGGTCGTTGGTAGATTTGTTAAATTTTCAAAAAAATATTTTGTATTATACCACACCCATTTCAAATCATATAAACATGCAGTAAATTAAATCAGCACATAATCTGGGTATCGCATATTTCAGAATTTTAATTTTGGTTTAAATAAAATCATAAAAAAATATATACGTACATGTGTTTCTTGATAAAAATTGGTCCGTTTGTATATTTATTTTCGCACTTACAAACTAGCATATTTAAGATTTTTTTAAATTCTTTTTTAACTTAGAAAAAAAATAATTACAAAAGTAAATTATTTTAATGGTTTTATCATCACGCCTTTCAGCATTTTTTGATGTAGGTATAAATGAAAGCAAATTTGGAATGAAATAAAATCGATATCGAGTTATAATTTAAAAAAGCTGGTACGGAGAATAATTAATCTTTCTTATTGTAACCGCCCTGCACGATCGTAAGAACAACTTTCGACGAAATGTGGATTTCCGTCCGCTGGCTGGTTAAACACTCATAACTGCAGTGCAAAGCGATGGGTCGAGAGAGACCGGCTGGAGAGGTCTAGGTTAGGTCCCTCAACCAATATCTCTAGATCCGGACTGCCATGCAGTAGGTGGGTAACCGCATTGACAAGACCTAGACCTAGACAAACCTCCCACCATGAATCCGTGGTATCTAATAGCATGGAATTTTTATACTAATGTTGATGAATTTTATATTGTAAATAAAAAAAAAACATTTTATAATTATTATTTTTATTTTTTGAAGTTTCTTATGGTATTTTGTTGCGAGATGATTTTATTATTTTTTATTATCGTCTTTATGGTGTAGATTCCTTGGTGTAGATTCAGCATAAAACTCGATACACAGTTGTATAACGTCATCCTTAATAAAAAGCATTTCAACTTTGAAATCTCCGTAAAGCGTTTCTTGCTTCACCTTCCTGTAGTCAACGCCGTAGTCGACCAAGCGGGCGGTACCCTGAAATGAATAACCATAATTTGTAATGTACTGCCTCCTTTCCTCCCTGCCGCTAAACTGTTTGAAATACACAAATTTTTCAAACTCGCGCGTAGTATTTTATAAATACTCGTGGTATTTTTATGCAAATTTTTCAAGGCCATAGCTCCCTAATAAATATATAAATACTCGTGGGCGTGCGCACAACAGCTCACCAGATTTTCATCGCAAACGGGTAAGGCTGTAGGAAATAATATTATAACACATGACACCAGAGCTCATCATTCACGAGCAATTTTCTAATCACCAAAGTTTCAACTCGAGCGCCACCTATCGTAAATTTTTAAACTTAATTTTATATTGAAAGAGCTCAAAATTGAACATAGAAAACATTACGAGAGTTCGCACAACAAAACTTCAAAGTTTAGAAACGCGTAAAGGACAAATAAATAAACGTTTTTATTTCATTTTTATTCATTAAGATTACAGCGAAACCGATATAATTGTGCCAATTTGGATTCTGTCTTTAACGAGAAGTACTAAGAAGTTAACCAAAATCTTGTGTTTTTGGTTTGAAAATTTTTAGAATCAGAAATATTTTCGATGCTTTAATTGCATGCATCAGAACAGGTGCAGGTGGCCGGGGTTGAGCGGGAATACAAACTCCATAGCCATCTACATGAAGAGTGTGCCCGACGCGCCTTAATGAGGTTGAACCCTGAATTTTTCATAAAAACGCATTTTAGTGAGTCTCTCCAGCTCTGGCAGTGAATGATGTAGAAGTAGAATTCGAAATAATTGATTCCGGCGCTGAACGCGGCATTTGGAACTTCTCATAAAAAGTTCCATTGCCGCATTGTAGTGAGTTTCTCCAGCTCTGGCAGTGATGGATGTAGAATATAGAACTCGAAATAATTGATACCGGTAAAGGAACGCGGCATTGGAGTTTTTCATAATTCATAAAAATGCATTGCCGTGAGTTTCTCCAGCTCTGGTAGCGAATGATGTAGAACGTAGAACTCGAAATAATTGATTCCGGGGCCGAACGATTATTTTATTGTTGTTTCTTGGATTCTCGTATCACTATGGAAATTTTTAACCAGCTTATATTGCTTTATAATTAGGAAATCATTTAGTTAGCGAGAACCTACAACCATTCCCGTACGAGTTTTTCCAGCGCTGGCAGTAAATGACGTACAACGAAGAATTCGAAATAATTGATTCCGGCGTTGAACGCTGCAATGGAACTTTACATAAAAATGCAGAGTAGTGAGTTTTTCCAGCTCTGGCAGTAAATGATGTAGAACGGAGAATTCGAAATAATTGATACCAGCGCTGAACGCGGCAATGGAACTTTACATAAAAATGCAGAGTAGTGAGTTTTTCCAGCTCTGGCAGTAAATGATGTAGAACGGAGAATTCGAAATAATTGATACCAGCGCTGAACGCGGCAATGGAACTTTACATAAAAATGCAGAGTAGTGAGTTTTTCCAGCTCTGGCAGTAAATGATGTAGAACGGAGAATTCGAAATAATTGATACCAGCGCTGAACGCGGCAATGGAACTTTACATAAAAATGCAGAGTAGTGAGTTTTTCCAGCTCTGGCAGTAAATGATGTAGAACGGAGAATTCGAAATAATTGATACCAGCGCTGAACGCGGCAATGGAACTTTACATAAAAATGCAGAGTAGTGAGTTTTTCCAGCTCTGGCAGTAAATGATGTAGAACGGAGAATTCGAAATAATTGATACCAGCGCTGAACGCGGCAATGGAACTTTACATAAAAATGCAGAGTAGTGAGTTTTTCCAGCTCTGGCAGTAAATGATGTAGAACGGAGAATTCGAAATAATTGATACCAGCGCTGAACGCGGCAATGGAACTTTACATAAAAATGCAGAGTAGTGAGTTTTTCCAGCTCTGGCAGTAAATGATGTAGAACGGAGAATTCGAAATAATTGATACCAGCGCTGAACGCATCATTGGAACTTTTCATAAAAATGCATTGTAGTGAGTTTCTCCTGCTCTGTCAGTTAATGATGTAGAACGGCGAACTCGAAATAACTGATAACGGGGCTGAACGCGGCAATGGAACTTTTCATTAAAATATGCATTATAATGAGTTTGTCTAGCTCTGAATGATGTAGAACGAAGAACTCAAAATAATTATTAATACCGGCGTTGAACGCGTCAACGGAACTTTTAATTAAAAAGTTTCGTTTTTTTTTTTACATGAGCTCTACACAGGAGGCCCTGAGGAAAATAATTTCCCTCGGAGCCTATGTCATCGGGATGCTGTGTGGAGGGTTTTTTTAAGGAAAGGAAGGAGAGGAGAGTTCTGGGAAGGAAAGGGTTTGAGGAGTGGGTAGGAATCTGGGGTTCAGTATGTCCTGGTCATCCGCCTCCAAGACCTAGAAAAACCTCACCCCGTGAACCCGGTACCCCTGCTAAATCACCAAACATACCACATTATAGTGATTTTCTCCAGTTCTGGCAGTAGATGATGAAGAACGTTAACGTCGAAATAATTGGTACCGGCGCTGAACGGCATTGGAATTTCGCATAAAAATGGAGTGAATTGAGTTTCTCCAGCTCTGGCAGTGAATGACTTAGAACGGAGAACCCGAAAAAATTGATATCGACGCTGAACTCATCAACCAAACTTTTTATTAAAAAGTTTCGTTGCCACATTATAGTGGGTTTCTCCAATTCTGGCGGCTGATGGTGCAGAAACTCGAAATTGATTCCGGTGCTGGACAAGTCAATGAAACTTTTTTATACATATATAACTCTCTTTTTGGCAGGGGGTTTTATGAATGATTATTAGTACAATAAATCAAGGGAGTTAATTTAAAATACAGACGTGGAATATTTACATACCGCCATTATTGGACATTTTTCAGGACGTCCGGCAGCTTTCAACATAAGCATTAAGTCGTGTTTGTTGTACTTGAAAAAAGCCTCACAGGCATTTGATTCATTCAAGATAAAGTAGTTGGGCTTGTAGCCCCCGTCTCCCCACTTCGCAACATTCATGTAGATCTAAAAATCAGATAATAGAACAGCCTACTGTAGAACACGTGGGTTGTGCTTGAAAAAATATGAACATGCGTTTTGTTTTAATTCGAATTCTTTAAAATTTTGATATTCTGTTCCTGAAAACTTTCTGAAACATATATTTTTTTTTAATCACCATGAAAGCGGCTTAATTAATAAAGTTATGGATATAAGTAATAACTAATTGATCGAAGCATTAAATTGATCACTTAACAGCTTTAGTTATAAAAAAAATATTTCTTAAATGTTCATCAAAGAAAGTACAATCTTTCAAACAAAATAGTAATTTGATTTTATTACTCCAACTGTTTCATCGAAGTCCACATCCAATTTCATATCTGCATTGAAAATGTCATGAGTCCTGTTTATTTTTTTTCTTTCAACTACAAAATAACTGGGGTACTGCTCGGGGTTTTCACATTGCATTATTTGTTTAATGTTTAAATCGGCAGGCCCCTGAAACCAACAATAAATAATATCAATAAGGGATTAGGTACTTAGCAAATACATTCTTATAATTCTGGAATATCATATTGGTTATCACCCCACGCAGAATAATGGTGCTCTCATGGCGAACCCTGCAGTTCGAATATCGACCATCTCTAAACATGTCTAAATGAGCAGTTGCAATAGGGCAACTGCTGACGTGATAACTAATTATTAAAAATTCTTACAAGTATAGGCTCATCAGTCTCATCACAATACACAAAACCTATATGGTAAAATATTAGCAGACACAAAACTCGTAGAAATTCCTTTCTGATCATGGTGATCAAATTGAACCAAACTCAACAATTACATAAATGCTACTATATTCCTACCGATATTTTGTTGTGAGGTACTTCGCGTGATCATGACAGATACGATTCATATCATGACCTTATGAAAAAACCATGATTTAACGAATATTACAAAGCTTACAATAAGTATTGTAGAGTTAAATAGGGTTATTATTTTAAAACATCATGTCGATGGTTATCGATCTTGTAGGATAATAACATTTCATAGCATCACCTTTACGAATAAAAATGAACGTTTTATTGTTTGTCCCGTATGCGTGCCTACACCATTCATCCGATTGCGATGAAACTTTTTGTACGCGTTCCCGCAAAGGTTCCTATATAACAGGGATGGCGAACCAATGGCACGCGTTGCATTAATGGAACGTGACACAATATTTTGGGCACGTAACTGATCAGTGATCACAAAATTTATTATGACTACGAAAAAAAGTGTAAGGTGAACGAGCGAACCCGAGTGATCCCTACAGAATGGATTGAAAAATTTGTTGAAACAAGGAGATAGTTAGAATTAATTGAAGGATTGCTCGTAAGTGAAACTGCTAAGAACAAAATTTTGGAAACATGGATGTGCTACCAGACACATTTAATTGTTTGAAGCTGAGAGCTAATGAGCTGGCTCATGCTATTTTAACAAGATTATCATCAACCTATGCCTGTGAGTCATTATTTTCAGAGATGAATAACATTAAAGAGCTGGTTAGAAACCGTTGTGAAGATGACTCCAGTTCATCATGCATTCTGCCAAAAGTAACATCTTACAACCCAACATATGTTATTTGTCATCTAACCTGCAACAACAGAAGTCACACCAATTTAAATTTAATTTAAATTACGCGTATAGAGCTAAATGTTCCTATTTAGTAGTAGTAAATAAAGAGTTGTTAATTGATAGTAAGTACTTAATATTATTATTTTACCAATAGTCACAAAGTCAAAACTATTTGATGGCACGTCTATGACCTCATTAAACATTTCTTTAGAAAAATGGCAGGTTGATAAAGGTTCGCCATCCCTGCTATATAATATGATGGTGAGCGTTGGTGTTACTAAATTATTTTCTACACCATTCATTCCATTGCGATGAAACTTTCATGATTTGTTGTGCACACGCCTACAAAAGTTACTGTGTGAAATAGTATGCTCCGGCGTTATGAAATTTGTCTTAAAAATGTACAATAGGTGGCTTGTATAAAAAATATGTGGATTTCATAGAGTTTAACGGCAGGGGGAAGGAGGGAGGGGGATTGGAACCTAGAGGGGGGAGGGGAACGTATTCAATGTACGATTTGTCATTTTTTTTTCGAAATACGCCCCCTGCGACCCGATGTTCGTTCAAATGAAAGTAGCAATAACTTCTCTAAACTATTGAAAAAAAAACACATACCAAGAATTTTCAAAAAACTATCAAATATATTCTAACACTCTCCGTTTCAATTCTTCTTCTTCTTTCGTATGGTGGGGGGTCAGAGGGGGACATCTAGGTCTGCGAGCCAGTCTAGGGCCTCAGGCGTTGCCCTGTGGACCTCATCAATCCCGCCGGGGAATGAATGGAGCGGGCATTCGTTGACCACATGTTCGGTGGTCTGCACCGCACCGCATTCACACGTCGCCGACTCTTTAAGGCCCCATCTATGCATCATATGAGCACAACGGCTATGGGAGCACCTTATCCTATTGATGGCAGTCCAGAGTTTGCGAGGCAATGAGAACCCAGGCTGTCTCTCAGTGGGGTCTTGCACGAGATGGGCGTTTTTGACGTTGGCTGATTGCCACTCAAGCTTCCACCTATCTTCTGGGGTTAGAGGTGTTCGAAGGAGTCTTTCTCCTTCCGTCCAGAAGGGTTTTCGAGACTTTAAGCGGCATGCCGGGTGAGAAACGACATCATCGTGCAAGGGTATTTCGCTTTTTTGCAGCGCCTTCTTGTATTCCCTCAGTGTTGCAATCTCTCGCCTGATATTTGGCGGGGTTATATTTGCAAGTACGGGGAGCCAAGGAAGAGGAGTCGATTTTAAGGTTCCGCTGATGGTTCGCATTGTGGCATTAAGCTGAACGTCAACCATGGAAGTGTGGGCGCTTCTGGCCCATACTGGAGCACAGTATTCAGCTGCTGAGAAAACCAGGGCAATGGATGCCGTTCTGAGCGTGTTGGCGTCGCATCCCCAGCTAGTACCAGCCAGCTTATTGACTAAGTTTAGTCTTGTCCTGGTTTTTTTGCCCACTGTTTCCATGTGTTTCCGGTAATTCAGGCTCCTGTCCAAAGTTACTCCAAGATAGCGGGGATGGGGGTCATGGTAAATATTTTTTCCATCAAACTGAACACAGAGTTTTGCGTTTGCCTGTGAATTACTGAGATGGAAAGCTGTCACAACTGTTTTCGACCCATTCGGCTTTAGTCGCCAATTGAGGAAAAATTCTTCCATAGCCTTCAATTATCCGTTTCAATTATCCGTCTGCAAGGATCAACAGCTGTAAGACTATTAAATCTGAAAATACAAGTTGTTTGGTTCTGAAACAGTTTTTTAAAACTAAATCCATATTCCCCAAGTCCTTCATCAATCATTTATTCCTTTCTCTTCCTCCTTTCTTCAAAGTCTCTACCAGTAAAAGAAGAAGATGTTCCTACCTACATGAAAAAAAAACAATATTGCCACCCAAGTTTAAATTACCTACTTGGGCAGTTGGAAATTCGAAGTGACATTGGTCACAGCTTGCTATTCGAAATATCGCAAATAATGGCAAAAATTCATTTTTTATGAACTCAAAGTGTCATTACTTAAAACCTGGTGTTGTGCCGGTATATTGGGAAGCTGCCAGTACCAGGATCGATCCTGAAGCAGTGCAGGAAGCCGTCAAAGGTAAGAAACTATTCCTCTCATAGCCCATTTCCTATGATCGATATTTTTAAAACACAGTCAATGGTCTTTTACTTATAAAAAAAAAGGATTTACAGTTACATCGTCTCGTGTCGCGGCATCGGCCGTCAGACAAGTAAAAGGCAACCCAATTGATTCCTTCATGTTCTTAATGAAGATATATTTTAAATCCTACTTTTTGTTTGTTCATTTTTCAAGGCTCAATATAATAAAAGTAAATATGCAGTTAGTCCACCTCACGGATAAAACGGAACGTTCATGTTGTCGAAGTTTGATGCACGGATAATACGGAATGTTCCTTTTTTAACTAATAAACAATCAAATATGACATTTGTCGGAAGTACCAATCTTATAAAATAAATTCTCTAAAATAAACTCGCTTTTCATCATACTTTTAAAAAACATCCCAGGTTTTGAATGGTTTGTTTGGCTACGCAGGGTTTGTCTAGCGGGTTTGTGTAATTATTTTAATACATTTCTTTCCATGTTCTACTGTTATAAATACTGGTGCATTCACTTTGTTTGGTCAATGATGCATTCACTTTGTTTTACGCAAAAATATTTTTTCTATGATTGGCGGCATTGATGAAATGTTAAAATAAAAACGATGAATAAACATGGCGTTACCGCGCTAGTCAATTAATTTTAACAAAATTAAAATGTTAAATGCATATTTTTTGCATGTTTTTGGTCTCCCCCGACATAAATACTCACTTTTCGTAATAATAAAGCTAAACTAACTGTTTGGATAAAAAGTTTTCCGTATTAACGAGTAAGCGGTTTAACGCATAAATAATATAATAAAATATTTATTGTTTTCAAGGTTTATGCTGAATTTTTTAAATTTAATTAAATTATTACGCATGTTTTGGAAAAGGTTTATTATAATATCAATTCCGTGTCTTATTATATTGTATAATATATTTTGTCTTTGTCTCGTGCAGATTTTTATAGTAAAATCGGCTTTACCGAGATTATCTTAATACTCCATACAGGAAGCCCTGAGGAATATAATTTCCCTACGGGTCATTTCATCTTTGGGGGTGCTGTGGAGGGTATTTATGAGGAGAGGATTTTTTTATTATTTTTTTTTTTTTTATTTAATTACAGAATACATTTTGTACAAAAAATTTGAGTAGACCCACAAAGCTGTCATATGGCAGCTTGTCTGCAGGTTCTAACAATTTAAACATTCTTAATATAATATCTAAGAAAATATTTGTAAATACATTTATAGTTTTAAGGAAACATTAGAATGGATCACAAAGTAATATTAGATAATTTAACTTACAACCATAAATATATAAGATATTTCAATATACCTGCCTAATAACAAGATATGTAGGCAGCTATATTAAGATATTCAAATATACATGGAGTTTTCGCTCATTAACCATAGTTTTATCATTTTAGGACATAGTCTCTCATTTTTTTCAAATTTTATGTTTTTATTGATTTTATTGAAAATCACTGGTATTAGATATTCAAGAGTACGGCTTCCATATTTATTTAATATTCGAGGAGTTTTTAGGCCCTTTCCTTCTCTAAATCTTGTGGTATGTTTGTATACAAGTAGGTGTTTGTAAGGGCTTTCCCCCATATTATCCATAATAGTAGTAAACCAGTGGAGACCTTTTATTGTAAGTAAGCTCTCTGAGCCATACAGTAGTTTTAAGTTATGTCTCTGTTTGTAAATATTTGTTGTGACAATTTTTTTATTATGGCAGTTTGTAAATTTTCAATATATTTAATGTAAGTAGTGCTTGCATGTCCCCAAGTTCAAATACCATATCTAAGGATGGATTCTACCATAGAAAAATATATTAGTTTAAGAGTACAATGAGGCAAAATAAATTTTAATTTGTAAAAGTTACTAGCTAAGGATCTGAGCTGGTAACAAATTTTAGCCACTTGTTTATCCCACTTAAAATTATTATCAACAATTATTCCCAGATAAGTATACTCATTTGTGAAATCTATTTTTTCACAGTCACAAACATTAATAATTCCTCTATGTATACAGTCAAAGCTATGAGCGGTTATTTTAGGAACATTCCACATTTTCAAACTTGGTGATTTTATGCACATGCATTTGGTTTTTTTTTCATTAATAATTAATCATAATCATCATAAATGGAGTTAAGTGTTGTGAGAAAACACGGAGTCCAGAGGAAAATCGTCCCGCAGCCGATTTGCCTCTGAATTGAACTCATAAACGTGTCGTAGAAATGACCCGACCTCGTATAACAAATATCAACCGTATACAAATGAGTGGGACGCGTTTTATTTATTTCTTATTTCCCGTTAAAATAATGAATAAGCGATAAAGCGTCTATTGTTTTTCAAGATAATGGACAAGCTTTGGAGAAAATGACGTTGCAAGATGATTACAGATACTTACCGAAGATACTTTTATATTAATATTATTATATCAGAGCACTTTCGAGCATGTAAACTCACCCTATTGGCAAATTAGCAATTGCCGATCATTTAATTGATACCGACCGTTACTTTGGATTTTGACTTCGCTGCGTAGTTCTTGATATCCGGTACTTTACGGCTACATCAAAACCAAATGAAGAAAACTATTTAAAAAAAAAAACAAAATAGAAACAATACAACTTTGTATAAACCACTTAAAAAATGTGCAAATCCGACCGGTTTTGGAACAAACGTTCCTTCGTCAGGGAAAGCTTATACTAATTTGACAGTTTAGAACAATGTTTTATTATGGTAGGGGTGGAGCCGTTGTTAGTTAATAATGTAGATTGGGTGGGTAGGTATTAGTGTAGAGTGGGTGGGTAGGGGAACAAATCCATGATTGGGCTATATGACAATATTTTTTGTTTGTTGATAATAGATTCATTATTTTTAAGGGATTTTTTAATTTCCAAAGCTTCTAAGTTATCTAAACGTTTTCCTTTATGATTAATATGAAGAATATTTATCCCTGTGTTTTTTTCAAAACTATGGTTATTTTCAATGATATGGTTAGCGAACTCAGAAAAATTATTATTATTAAGACACCTTAAATGTTCTTTGATTCTGATTCAAATATTCAAATATTCTTCATATTAATCATAAAGGAAAACGTTTAGATAACTTAGAAGCTTTGGAAATTAAAAAATCCCTTAAAAATAATGAATCTATTATCAACAAACAAAAAATATTGTCATATAGCCCAATCATGGATTTGTTCCCCTACCCACCCACTCTACACTAATACCTACCCACCCAATCTACATTATTAACTAACAACGGCTCCACCCCTACCATAATAAAACATTTTTCTAAACTGTCAAATTAGTATAAGCTTTCTCTGACGAAGGAACGTTTGTTCCGAAACCGGTCGGATTTGCACATTTTTTAAGTGGTTTATACAAAGTTGTATTGTTTCATTTTTTTTTATAATGGATAACCACAAAATAATAGCTACATTCAAAAATATAAAACTATTTTTAATTACTTATAAGTACTATAATATCAGTTCTTAGGAGATTGGAGCTGGCATCATCACATCTATACATATATATGTATAAGCACACATTTCAAAACAATCTTCATTAAGGAATTCTTATGGCTTTAAAAAAATAAGTTCATTGGACCAATAAACGCTGATTCTGAATTGATAAGTTTTATAAAATAATATTAAACAAAGAGTTTTAAAACATTATCAAAAATTCCGTTTTAAATCGCGTGAATAAAACACACTGTCAAGTTGGTACTATTGAATGTTTAGTGCTCACCATAATTATCCAGTCACTATATTGAAATGTATGACGTAAGCCATCGGTATTAACAACATCTCATGTTATTCGTTTATTTGCACACTGTTTATAGAGATTTAGTTGTTGTGTTTATTGAAACATTATTTAGGCCTAAATAATTCAGTATCAAAAATAGAGGTACCTCTATTATTTAAAATATTTAAAAACTTTAAACTGTGCAAAAAAAATCGTAATGCTACTTCCACGGCCAATTTTCCGAACTACGTACTCCAAAATAAAAGTAAAGCTAAAAAAATAATAATTTCAAACCATTTATCAACTCCGGTTATTATATTGAAAAAAATAATAAATAAATTATTCCACCTAAATAATGTTTTTACTTATTGAATAGTTTCATAGCTTCTTCCATATAACTGTCATACAAAATGACAACACCTGATGACAGTTATACGATTCAAGTTAGAAGATCATTCATTATTCTTTAAAAAAAAAATTAAAAATGGGCTGGAGTTCCTTATTTCACTTCGGCGCTGATGATGTACACTCTAATGCAATTCGAAACGTTGGTTAAAGAAGTGGGTAGCTCAAAATGGCGTAATACCTTAAAAATAAATCAATGAAATTCTTTTGGCCGTGAAAATCTTAAATCATATCCCGAGAGAAAGAAGTTCATATTTGCTACACATGGGTTATATTCTTTAGCTTTATCGAAGTCATTGATTTATCGAAGTAAGGTGTTTGCACAGTAAATCAATAAATAAATTATTCTAAATCAATTGAATGTAATATAAAATACTATCTCAATTATTATTTAATAACCCAGTTTACGCTTCAATTATTCCCAAGTTTACGGAACGGCGACGGTACGAAAGGCAATAAACAAACGTTTCTTACCACAATAATGCTGCAGATTTTTCTAAAACATCAATAAATGGTGAGACAAAAGAAGACACACACAATGCACGTATGTCTGTTTCCTCCAATGGAAAAAATAACATTATTGTGATAATAAACTTATGTTTATTGTCTTTTTTATTCCGTCAACGTGGAAATATTAAAAGCGCCTACTTGTGTTAAATTCACCACTTTCATTATAAATTATTCACTTTTAATATATTATTTACGGTAGAAAATGACGTAAGTAGAACCATTTATGTTGAACCAATTTTTAGCACGCACTTTATCCCCCGTGATACATTTTAATGAGCAAATTACTAAAATATGTGTAACATAAATTTAACCATTTCAACCTCATTTGCTGACCCATAATTGCGCATCAGCGATGGTAATTATTTTAAAATGATTTGATCAAACAGAATTATCAAAAACAGAATTAACTCACTTTAGTAAATAATTAAACGCATGAATTGCATTTTTGATAGTAACATTAAAATAACATCAATGTATAATATACACACATTTCTCGGATCTGCTGGATCTGACCTGATGATTGACCCTGCAACGTTGGCTAAAGAAGGAGGTAGCTCAACCCGGCATAACACCCCAAAAACAAATAACGAAAATAACATCAATGTGATTTGTGATTCCAGTTCATTTTTTGTTTTCGTGAATGCCGCGTTACAGTCTCTACAGCTTCCATCCGTCTGGAACTAGACACTACGGAATCCCCCCTAGTATGTTGTGATGCTGAAGGTAATGGGGATGGTGTGTAGATGGGGAAGTCTTTGCGGTGGGGGAAGTTCCTGGATATTCAGATCTGATCGCCAAATACGGCTAATACCATTTTAAGCCACGTTTCAATTCTGAATGGTGGTCTTACATTAGGGCGATACTAAGGGCTGATCCAGGGGGGGGGTCATGGGGGGGTCGTGCCCCCCCCTCCTCCCTGGGCTGGGTCCAGGACCTAGGTGGACCTACTTTTTACTTGTATCTATTATTATAAAAATTAAATTATAACTTCTTGTGACTTGACCACGACTATGTTACCCCCCCCTAGCGCTATGTGACCCCCCCCCCCCCCTGGCGCCAAAGCTGGATCCGCCCTTGGGCGATACTTTGACTCTGGCATGTGCCACAAATACACTTTAAATAGAAGTGTGAAATAACACAAATCAATCATAGAAAATTTACTTGCGTACGCCGGGTATTTTAACCCGCGCCCTCCGAATTGCTAGTCAAGAGTCTTACTCCTCGACCACGGAAATCGTCAACAGCTTTAACCTGTACAGAATTGGTTACATTAAAATTTCGATAATTGAGTGCTTAATAAACTTTTTTCACGTATTTTCCGTTGTAAATTCTTTACATAGGGTAACGGTGTTGAGCAAACTCTTTTTAAGAGAGGAAAATTTGCATAGTTTTAAGACGAAACAATAACGGCATCACTTTATTGAAATGTTGCTTAAAATGGCTTTGGTTGTATTTGGTGACTAGATCTGAATAGCCAGTTACTTCCCCAGTGTCTTCATCCTCATCTCCTTCCCCTCCCTACTACTTTCAGCCTCATAACATAATCCAATTGGGGGTGGGGATTCCAGCTCCTGGCGGTTGGGATCAGTTGGGACTCCTGTGCGTTATTCACATAAATACTCCTTATTCGGTTTCCTTATGTTCAATGGGATTGAATTAATTATACTTGTTCCAAGAAGCGAAGCAATTCCATTGAAATACGAAACTAACCGATATTGTATTTTCGATGGTCATCTATACCAAAACGATTGATGTCGTTCCGTCATTTCCCCACAAATTTTAGTTTCGTTTTAGATGTGACCACTCAGCGAAATAGAATGCTTATTATTTGTTTATGGTACAAATACCTTAAAATGCAGAACACAACTTGTTTTATGAAAAAACGATTTACTAAATATTTATATGGCCTGAAAATGATTTAAATTAAGTAAAATTTACAATTTTGCGAACGAAATGTAAACTAAAATATGTTTTCTAAAATATCTGAAATGCTTTTCTGTAAGTTCTTTCGGTGCTATTGAAAATTGAACATAAAATGAAATCAATTATAATGATGCCGGGCTGTCAATAAGGGAATTAATGACTTTTAAAAGAAAAATGACATTACATAATAATTGATATTATATAATCATCATTATATTATCCGTTTATTATTTTTACATCTTTATTTATTTAATACATGAATTATCGAAAGTACAAAGAGTTTTTTGTGATATTTCACCCTCCATGCTAGGGATGACCCTGTGTTATGGCGGGTGAAGTTTACAGTTTGCGGATATATATTCATTTGTATGGGTTGAATTTTTCACTAATTGATACTATGCACTTTAAAAACTAGTTATCTGTCGTAAAGACACTAACATTTCAATGAAATGCTTGCATTATGAGATGTAACAAAACGGTTAAAATAAACAGCGTGAGCGAGGGTGTCGCAATAAAGCGTGCGCTTACTTCAATTTTATTGACTCGAGTATTATGGAGACACAATGAGAATATGTAATCTGAAGGAGTTAGAATTGAGTGAACGTCGAAGTCGATCGAGCAGATCCATGCTTTATATGGATCTAGACTTGCTGAAGACGTAATATCCAATAGGATATCCTAAGAGACGTTGGAACATATCTTAGGTGAAAACAAATTGGTTTTTTGAATGGGCATAAACTTTAGAATCGTAAATTTAGGAGTGATGAAATTTGGAGACATTTTTAAATAGCAGACGCTTTACAAGCAGGGCTGGGCAGTATTTGAATTACTTGTAATTGAAATACGTATTTGAAATAAAAATACGTATTTTGTATTTGTATTTCAATTACTTCCTAAAAATGTATTTTGTAATTGGTATTTCAATTACCTGCTGATGAAGTATTTTGTAATTTGTATTTCAAATACTTACGGCTTCAAAATACATTTTCAAATACATTTAGCGATCTTAACAATGATAATGAAAAATAAACTGACATAGATAATACATAGACTAAAAACGCTAGAATCCTGTACTATTGTCCTATTGTCCTATATATAATAGCACTCTAATTAATGATTATTTGTAGTTCTCTTATCATTGTTATATAATGTGCTGTACATTTTTTTCATGTCATGCTATGTATTGTTATTATTATCCTGTACTATATTTATTTTTATTTATTTATTTATTTATTGTTTCTTTACACTGTAGGTAAAAATTTTTACAATACAATTTGTTACCTCACTAGGACAAGCCTGTGTTGAGGTTAACAATAATTATACAAGTTAACAAAATAACACAAAATTATACAGATTTTGAAAGAACAATATTGTTGTTTTTCTTACAGATTGAGATTAAAGATATAATAGGACTGTTATTGTACAATTTGTATCGTATTATATTATACTTGTCATTGTTTCATATTGTACATTTTTGTATCGTAATATTATATCTAGCACTATAGGAATAAATTGACTAAATACTAGTTTATTTTTAAGTTAATTAATGAAGAGCGCACTTGAAGTAAGATAATACAAAACTGCGCTGTATAAATGTCATCTATGTATATAAAAATGAATCCGTGTTTCCCTTGGTCACGCCATAACTTCAGAACGACTTTACCTGTTAATTTTTTTTTATAAAGTTTTCTAATACTTTGTAGAAGGTTCTTACGAAAAGAAAAAATAAGAAAATTCCACAGAAAATTGGATAATTTCAGAAAACTTAATGAGTATTGTAACGCGTTTGATAAAATTGAATTCAACAAGCAGCCGGTTTTTTTTTGAAGCAAAAGAATTGTCTACGGATTTTTTAAATTATAGATATTTTAAATAGTTACCTATGTTAGGTACCAGATTTGAATGATTGTTCTTATAATATATAAAAATGGATATTTTTAATATGTGAAAAATGAAAATTTGAATAAAAAAATTGTAATAGCTGGCGCGCGAGTTGTTTGAAAACTGAATGTACTGGGACTGAATATGTGGAACGCGGGAGGGGGGTTGGCGGGACGGGGGAGTGGGAGAGGGGAGAGGGGAGAGGGGAGAGGGGAGAGGGGAGAGGGGAGAGGGGAGAGGGGAGAGGGGAGAGGGGAGAGGGGAGAGGGGAGAGGGGAGAGGGGAGAGGGGAGAGGGGAGAGGGGAGAGGGGAGAGGGGAGAGGGGAGAGGGGAGAGGGGAGAGGGGAGAGGGGAGAGGGGAGAGGGGAGAGGGGAGAGGGGAGAGGGGAGAGGGGAGAGGGGAGAGGGGAGAGGGGAGAGGGGAGAGGGGAGAGGGGAGAGGGGAGAGGGGAAGGGGAGAGGGTATGCGGGGAAGGTGGAAGGGGAACGCGGGAGGGGAAGGGGATGCGGGAGGGGAACGGGAAAGCACGGGAAAGAACATGCAGGAATAAACAATTTATTTCTTTGAATACGGCGTTGCAACGCATGCCGGGAACCAGCTAGTGTTATTATAATAATAATTATTATTATCTAACACGTAAGTCACAAAACTTTTCAAGTGGAGCGGAGATGAGATGTGTCTTCTGAGCAATATGATTGGTCACTTTAAGCACGTCTCTATTCCACAGTTTTACTTCTATGGAAACACACCCTTAGATAAGGGCACTTTACGACAACTTATTGCAACCAAAGGTTCTACCAAATCCAATTTTTTTTTTTTTTTTTTTAATTCGTTTATTCCAGATCTCGGGGAGGGTGGTGCAGTCCCACGAGTTCCATATTATACATATATAATACATTAAATTAAAATATTTCAAGATGAAAGATATTTTTTTTTTTACATAATGAAAGGAAATAAATAAAAGAAAATAATAACAATACAAAAATTAAAATAAAATTTGAAAAAAAAAGTTAACTTTTTGTTATCTATTTCATCAGGAAGTGGCTCCATCGCTTATAAATGGGACCCTGCCAGAAGTGGAATGCTGCCATCACAAGAGTGTTTTCGCTCGAGGCCAATCGCGTTCTGTAGCTGGTGATCCGTTTTTTTATTAATGTTCGGAATCCGGGAACGCGCCCTTCTTCAAACATCTCGGTGGCACTGCAGTACCAGGACAACCCAAAAAGCGTTCGATATGAATTGTTGTACTGTATTTCCATTCTTTTTAGTGACGCTTTGTTGAAGTTGGTCCACAACTCCGAGGTATATAGGCTCGTGCAGTACGTGTTAAAAAGTTGCCTTTTTGCAGCTGGGCTGCACTTGTTAAATCTTCGAGAAATCATATTTGCCCTAATGCACAGTGATCTTCTCTGTCGCTCAATATCCGAGTCGTCACTGAGGTCCGCTGCTACGATGTGTCCCAAGTATTTGACCTCGATTTTTTCTATTATTTTTGTGTCGTTTAGACTGACGGGTAATACTTTCATGGTGCCTGCACCTGACTTGAATACGAGCAACACAGACTTAGTGGGGTTATAGACCATATTATGTTCAGCAGCGTATTCTTCACAAATCTTTAACAGCTTTCTCAGTCCTTTTATACTTGGTGACAAAATGACCATATCATCTGCATACGCAATGTTATTTACACAGTTATTTCCCAGGTGACAGCCTACGTTTGCCGAGGTGAGTTTATCGCTTAAATCGTTCATGTAGACGTTAAATAAAATCGGTGATAAGCTTCCCCCTTGTCTGATGCCGCATTCCATATTCACAGGTGTTGACATTTTATTTTTCCAAATAACTTGGTTCTCTTGTTCATGATGCCAGACTGCCAGAATGTTAATTATTGAACCTGGCACCTTCCTTTCTTTAAGTTTTTTCCAAAGTAGTGCGTGAGAAACCCGATCGAAGGCTTTACTTAAATCAAGAAAACAAGCATACACTGTTGTTTTTCTTCCCTTATAATATTCGATACATTGTTTTAAGCTGAATATTGCCATATCTGTAGACAATTTAGATTTAAAACCAAATTGATTGTCGGATGTGAATAGTTTGCCTTGTATTTGAATTTGTATAACTCTTTCAAATATTCTGGATATTATTGTGGCAAGAGATATCGGCCTATAGTTGGAAGTATTGGATAAGTCTTCTTGTCTGGATTTAACTAGTGGTACTATAATTGTACGTGAGAAGTTTCTTGGCATGTGCGTGTGTTGAAGAATCTGTGTAAATAATGTTGCTAGAAGCGTGTATATTTTTTCACCAGCGTTTCTTACATGTTCTATGCTCAGGCTATCATAACCGGGAGATTTTCCAGCTTTCATTCGTTTGACAGCGGTTTTAACCATATCTTCCGTAACGATTATGTTTTCGTCCTCATCTTCGCATGGTTTTTCTAAGAAGGTGGGTTCTTTTCTTTCCGATGTTTTCGCAAAGTAGGTTATGAAAATATTAGCAATCTTTTCTGCGTCTGATTCTCCTTCAATATGAGTCGATATCTGTGCTTTAGATTTTAAGATGTTGTTGGTTTTTTGCCAAAATTCTTAAAAATCTCTATCCTCAAATGCACCCGATATTTTGTCCAGTTTTATTTGTTCCGCTGTTTTTTGACATTTTCTTAGCTCAGATGTGAATTTTCTTCTCAATATTTTTCGGTTTTCTGCCAAAAGACCCGTCCGGGGTTTTCCATTTTCAATCCATTTCATAAGTGCATTTCGTGATGCTTCATAATGAATCGAAACACTGTCGTTCCATCCAGGAATATGTTTGGCTGTGGTGCTGTTATGTTTACGTCCACTCTCGAAGACGTTTTTTGCGGCCATGCATAGTGACTCTACAATTCTCGCATACAGTTCATTGATGGCATCTTTATGAAAGTTATTTTTGCATCCTGACTTTTTACAGAGTTCGACACTGCTGCTGTAGTTAATGCGGTTTATTAAAAATGATGCTGTTACAGAATAGGACATGATCTGGGATATATTATGTGCTCTCCATTTTACTGGATCCAACGCAATCGGGGCAATTCCCTCCGTAGTGGTTATTCCTGTTGTTTCTAACCAAATAGACATGGGCCGGTGATCTGTCCAGTCAACATCGTATTTTATCGAAATATTTTTAGTCATCTTTTTAATTGTGGCCGTTCCTATGCAGTGATCTAACCAGCTCGTTGTATTATGTGCATCGCTAACGTAAGTGTAAGAATTTTCTGGCAGTTTTTCTACATCGACACAGTGATATTTATTTTCTTTGCAAAACGATAATAAATCTTTCCCAAATAATGTTCTTGGGTCGGAATTAAAGTCACCCATTACAAGGCAGTTCGTATATTGCTTGTCTTCAATAAGTGAATGTATTTTGTATTTTGCATTTGAAATTAAAAAATGGTTAAAATACTGTATTTTGTATTTCAAATACACGACTTGAAACTATTTTGTATTTCGTATTTTAAATACATGCGAAAAAGTATTTTGTAATTTGTATTTCAATTACAGCAAAGCATGTATTTTGCCCAGCCCTGTTAACAAGTATATGTTGAAGATATATGTCTTATATTATATCTATCTATCTCTCTATCTTCTTATATAATATAATTATAATAATGAATGAATAAAAATGAATCGCACGAAATATGTGTATGCGCATAACTTCCGAACGACTGCACCAAAGAGGTTGATTCTTTTTTTTGTGTACGTTATTATCAGGACAAGGTTTTTGTGAAAGAAGCGGCGAGCTCTGGCACTATGTAGTTTGTATAAAAAAATTGCAATAGGTGGCACGCGAGCTGTTCGAAAACCGAATGTACCGGGACTGAATGTATGGAATGCGGGAGGGGAGAGGGGAACTCGGGAGGGGGGAGGGGAACTCGATAGGGAGGTTCGTCGGACGGGGGAAGCGGGAGAGGGGAGTGGGGAGAGGGAAGGCGGAGAAGGCGAAGTAGGAACGCGTGTGAAGGGGATGCGGGAGAGAAAGGGGAGGCGGAAGGGGACCGGGATGAATGGGAAAGGCCACGCTGGGAGAAACAATTTCTTTATTACGTGGCATAGCAACGCACGCCGGGAACTCTCTATTTTTAAATAAATTCGCACCATTCATTAACACAACAAATCTCAGGCAAAAAACATGTTAACCTATTATGCATAAAATATTATCGATTCCGATTTCGATAAGTATATTCTATTGGGTTAAAATAACCATTAATAAATTTTACTCATGTTAAACATATTATAAATAATTATTACTCTGTTCATCATCTACTTCAACATTGCATTACATCAGCTTTAAAAAACTATTGTACACAAATTTGACGGTTGAGTTATGTACAAAAGTACGCCTGGAATAATTTTGCCGAGTTATTTTATGACTTTGACTACGTCATTACACAAAGTGAAAATAATGTTATGGTGCTTTTCAGGTTCATTTTCAGCAATGTTAAAATGCGATAAATGCGGTGAAAAGTTATATCAGTGTTTTAAGTTACCAAAAGATAATTAAAAATATATTTATTTAGAGAATGAGTATCAGTCATGTTGACAGTACAGTGGCGGATGATGTTGAAGTTTTAAACAACCATTTTTAATCATACAATAGAGAATTGAGCAAAACCTTTTCCACAACCACAATCTAAATACGTACTTGGCTTAATTAACTCATTAAGTTTTGCAAACCTAATAGTTTCAACAAGATCTTTGCCTGAATTAAATACTTTAATTTCTTCTTCTTTTTTAAGATTTTGAGATTCGCACATAAAAACTAACCTGTTCTAGTGCAAGTGAATTTAAAAAATTCTCGGTTGATTGCTTTTTCTTTGTTCGGCCTCAACATTTTATACATTCTTTTAGACGTTATCAAACGTTCTTGGCATTTTCTATCCCACTTGTTTAATTGTTAATTTTAACTGATTTCATTACAGAAATCTACGAGTATATTAGTTTATTTTTGAAGACCTATAATATAACAATTGTTTAAGTTATATTTTGGTAGAAAGCAGTCACTTTGTGGTTTGACATATTAATTAAAGGAAAACAATCACTTTGTTTGTAACCACGATTTATTGATTTAATTTTTATTTACCGACCGGTTTCGCTTAATACAAGCATCATCAGGGTATAAATTAAAACAGTTTTAATTTATACCCTGATGATGCTTGTATTAAGCGAAACCGGTCGGTAAATAAAAATTAAATCAATAAATCGTGGTTACAAACAAAGTGATTGTTTTCCTTTAATTGTTTAAGTTACTTTAACATATCTATCACCGAAGAACTTGTGAATTTGTGGTAAATTCACTTTTTAATAATCGCAGAGGAAAGAATATCTTTCCCTCTAATTAAATTTTCTCTCGGTCCGGGTAGGCTTGATTGGATTACGGCAGTTCTTATTTTATGCTTCGGAACTATTCAGAAGCATCGTCTTTCAAATTAGTTTATAAGTCCGTATTCTACTGTTAAATGGGATATTTCTGTTTTCTAAATACAAACGATATTTAATTATTTAGTTTTTATCATTTTCTCATCATACACTGGTAGTTACTAAATGTACATCCCTTGTGAAAGACCCCATTCGGAACCGAAAAGTTGCTTGAAATGGCGTCGGCCGTGTTTAGCAACCAGCTTTTTTTTTTTAATATTAGCTCCACGCAGGAGACCCTGAGAAAAAACATCCCCTCAGGGCCTATGTTATCTTTGGGGATGCTGTGTGGAGAGTCTTTTCTAAAAAAAGGAAGGAGAGAAAGTTCTGGAAAGGAAATAGTATTAAGGGTGGGTAGGAATCTAGGTGTGCAGAAGTGACGGACGTATGAATCCATCTCTCCCACCGCGGTGCAAGGCGATGTTCCAAGAGAGGACGGCTGAAGAAGTCAGAGGGACTCCCTCAAACATTCTCTACCGATCCGTCCTGCCCGCAACTGGTGGGCAGACGCATCCGTCGCCAAGATCCAGACAAATCTCACCACATGAACCCGGGCACCCCTGCTAAGTCACCAAACGATAAATATATAAATAGGTTTTTTTTCCATGTCTCCCCACTTAAACATGCCATAACTGGGCATTGGGCACGCCATGTTGTGAGGAAGAAGAAGAAGGAATTCCGGGAAGAAAAATGTTGGAATTTACCTACCTGGCTAAAAACAATGTCTCCTTTTATTTTAAGGAATACTAGAGTAAAACGACGACCTCTTTGACGACCTCCGTAGTCCAGTGGGTAAGACTCTTGACTCACAATCCGGAGGTCGCGGGTTCGAACCCGGCATGCGCAAATAAATTTTATTTGATTAATTTGTGTTATTTCACAATTAATTCATTTAAAATAATATAAAGTATATTTGCGGCATGTTCCAGAGTGGAAGATACTATCAGTATCGCCCTGGTGTAAGACCACCATTCAGAATTGAAACGTTGCTTGAAAATAGCTTAAGCCGTGTTTGGTGATCAGATCTGAATAGCCAGGTACTTCCCAACCTTCCTCTTCCCCACCTCCTTCCCCTCCCCACTACCTTCAGCCTCACAACATACCCCAATTGGGGATGCCATAGTCTCACTGGCTCCAGACGGGAGCAGTTGAGATTCTTGTGCGGTATTCACTGTAAAAAAAAAATATATATTGTAACATCTTTGAAGCCGACCAGGCTCCTCTTGTGCACAAAATTAGGGATCTTGGTATAAAGCAACCATAAACCATATTCAGTTACTTTTGGTTTAATTAAAACCCCAACAGGGGTTCCGTAATATTCCGATTCTAAGACTTCACAGTCTAAAAATCCTGAGATGTGGGAAAGTGCGAGAAAACTTTGAATAACGTTTCCCTCGTCATACCTTGTCGAAAAAAGTTTCAGTGTCATTACAAACCTATTAACAAAAAAGGAGCAGATTGAACATCACAGAGAGGGGAGATTTGCGGTATTTTCCTAACAAAACTGAAGCCAAATATTGATAAGTACATCCCAAAGATATTCAAATACAGAAGAGATATGCTATGGTGTCCACGCAACTGTCGCCGGACTACGCCGTAATTAGCGTAGTTTTCATACAAAAATAATTTGTTCATTTCGTGGATTTTTTGAAAATGTGCATTAATATGGGTTAACAATATATTTTGAAAAAGGAAAGAATTCATTCATTTAGTTTAACGTTCGTTTGGTTTATTCGTTAATTATTTGTTCTTTTAGTTTATTTTTTAATTGCTTAACAATATCGGCGACACCCGGAAGCGCAGACCCACATAGTAAAAACAGCAGGTAGCACATCTACTTATATTTCAATATCTTTGGTACATCCCTCCCATTATAATTATGACTTTTTTATTGTTGATTTGCATTGTTTAAGTTACGGTTTGTTATTAATGATAAACTTTAATTCTATCAAGTCTTAAATCATATTATTTTTTATAAATAGGACACAAGAAAATATAATATTTTTCTTTTTATTTTACCACTCCGAATTAAGGGTTGGAACTCAGCCGCGATGGAAATTTCCATTGTTAGATCTAATCTTCAAATTTTTTGACGATTTTAGGGAATATACTAGAAATGTTGCAGCAGGGGGTCCACCAAAACCAGTAAAATTTTGAAAGTGGTCTACGAAAAAAAAGGTTTGGGAACCTCTTGTTAAATCTTCCCATGCTTTTGTATGGTGGAATAATAATATGTCATTAGTTATCACTGAACTCCGCGAATCAATGGAATTCAATAACCTGAAACGGATTTCTTTTATGTCAGCGGAATGCGCGTCCGGGGTATAATCGTATCTGGAGAATTTTTTGGAAATTTCATTTCATCTTAGAAGACTTTATTTCAATGAAGGTTCTTCACAATTCTTTGTGGATGAAAGGAATGTGGATCTAAAAATAATTAATGGTTACATTACTTTGGATGTCACATCTTTGCATAGTATTAAATGAGTCTTAGATCTTTTTAAACTACGCAACGGATTTTCATGCGGTTTTCACCAGTACATAAAGTGATTCATGAAGAAGGTTTTGAGGTATATAATTTGTCAAGGTTTTGTGTAAATTGGTTGAAATTAGGCTGGCAAGCGGCTGGTGTGGATTTGATTTAACATATGGCTTTAGTTATAAAGTTTGGGTAATGGCGTTGTGTTTCGTTAGACACAGTTAGCCACAGTAACGTGTGGCCGAGTCTGCTAGTTTTTCATAAACATTAAAATAAATATTGACATCTGCTTATTTTTAAATGAAAACTTGTTTAGCACCGTTATGATTTGAAACTCTATGAAACGAAAAATAGCGACAAACGATGAGATAAACTAATACGTATATCTATAGGATTTGGCCTGCGAGAGAAGAGTAAGTATAATAGATCTCCTCTTTGTTTGGTGCTTCGTAGCCTCCCCACTCTTTTACTTTAATTTTCTGAAGGTTTCACTTCTACCTCGTGTGAATTGCACACTGTGTTTTTTTTATTGATTGTTTCTGTGTGATAGTCGTTTCGTTCATTTAAGCCATTTTAAGCTGTTATGAGGGCATCAGATAAAAAATATCGATTTGATAGGTAATTTTCAAACTTTCGTGCGGTAAGAATGTATAGTCTGTCAAAAAAGAGTAGAAAATATAAAAACTGGAACTGCTAAATTTGTAGACTGGCAACACCAATTTAACTGTCAAATATTTTTTTGAAGTGCAATGACATTGAATGTATAGAACACAGTAAACCACATTTTAAAAAAACATTTTTTCTTCATGACATAAATTTGATTAAAAGGTGATTTATAAAGCCATTTGCTTTAATTTAATTTAACATAAATTTGAATTTAACAAAAGATAGAAAGGATGAATCACTAATGATGAGTTTAGTTATACTACTTTTAGATCTGAATGAGTTAAATATATTCAGATCTAAAATTAGAGACATGATCTAAAGCCCCGGCAACGCTAGGTACTTTATCTTGTATTATATAAATATGAGCAATTTCTAAACTGTGCTTTATATTTTATTACATTATAGTTATTCTTCATTATGTTAACACAAAATTTCAAAGGTATAATAATAATATACCTATACGCAATTCTAATTTTGAGATCGGCGAGTACATATACTGCGATCAAAAAATATTTTTGCCACTATTATGCCTTTTTAATTTTTTATAAAAATGTAGGTTACACAGATTTACTTTAACACCATGAGTTATGTGTTAAGTATTGCAATTTGATCAACAGTGGCGCCCTCATATATTTTCTACTCTTATTTGATAAACTGTAACAGGCACGCCGGTTACTTGACAAAAACGCAAATGATTAGAACAACAAACAAACATTAGAATAACATAAACTTTATCTAAAACACTTAGTTGTCAAATTTATTCTAAGAATTAAAAGATATTGGAATACTCGTAAAATTTTGATATGAAATTTCCAAGGATGTTATGGAAAATTTGCCAGCATTCAATTTGCCTTAAGTTATATTTTTTCTCAAAACGTTTATTTCACCTATTTCTTTTTATTTAATCCATAATTTATTAAGGTAGTTTTTGAATAATCCCAAAAATATACATATATTTTTTAACCCTCCCGCAGCCAACTGGGGCCGAAGGTAGACCCCAAAATAACTATCCTTCTTATATCTACTTAAATACATGAAATATATTTTTAGTATTTTAGGTATTACTGCGCAAAGGATTAATACATAATATGCCATTTAAAAAAAAATGTGAAAAAATCGTTGATCGCAGGAAAAAATATTTTGTCAAATACAGGTAGGTAATATTCCCTGCAAAAACATAAATAACAACAAAAAAAATATATCAAAAAAAGAAAAAGTGTTTTCTTTGGTTTAAAAGTTTAGAAAAAAAAAATGGGGTCATCAGCCGACCCCCACGGTTACGGACGTCCTGTTTGGCATCTTGGCCTGTCGAGAGTTAAAAGTGTTCGAATTGCAAATTGCTGTTAATATAATAATATGAAATCACAAAATAATATTTTTTTAGTAATCGGTGTTTACTGTGAAAAATTCTACTTTTAATTTTATAGAATTGTCGCTATTTCGTACTTAATGGTTTTATATTTAATTTTGAAGTGTTTCACCAAAGGGTTCACCACAGATTAAAAACATTAATAACTAACTAACTAAATTACCACCACGCCGTTTCCAGGAAGAGGAAGATAGAAAGGACGGATCACCAAATACCTTGATCTCGGCACACACTCCATATCCACATTTTTATTTAATTTATATTTTCTTTTTTTTTTTAAGAAAGACAAAAATTCCCGTGAATAACCCGACAATATTTGAAAATCTCCTACTACCACCACAGTAAGCCGAAAATGTTACTTGAGTCGTGATGGAGGACTTAGCCAGCCGAGGAATCGAACACGGAACGCCTGGGTGGGACCCAAACCCGATGCCCACTCAACCACTGACCGGTCTGATATCCACACATCGTCTCTTACATGCTCTTCTTTTACTCTTGACATGGCCCGACTCAAGTATCTGATTCACTTTATTGTGCCATGACTTCCTCGGGCGTCCCCGACTTCTTCTACCATTCACATTTGCGTCAAATATTCTTCTTATTCTCCTTTCGTCGTTCATTTGCTCTACATGCCCAAACGGGTACCGCACGGGAAATGGGTAGCGCCGCCCCGGGAACCTTTATTGGATAACCAACACCTCTACCATAGGTCACCCCAAGTGGTTCGCTACGTTTGATGATTTAGCAGAGGTGTTCGGGTTCATGGGGTGAGGTTTTTCTAGGTCTTGGAGGCGGATGACCAGGATACACTGAACCCCAGATTCCTACCCACCCCTTAAACCTTTTACCTTCCCAGAACTCTCTTCTCCTTCCTTTCCCTAAAAAAACACTCCACACAGCATTCCCAAAGATGACATAGGCCCTGAGGGAAAATATTTTCATCAGGACTTCCTGCGTGGAGCTCAAGTAAAAAAAAAACATTTGAAAGTACCTTTCTTAATCTTACTCATTATGCTTCCATCAGCCTAGCATTATTTGCGGATTTCAACATTTCTCACATGAACATTCTTGGTTTTACCACATATAGGTACGTCTCAGGTCTCTCATCTCAACTGCATTCAGTCTATTTTCATCCTTCCTCTGCCAGTTCCTTGCCTCACTGCCATACATGAGCGTAAGTACCAGCACTCCATTGTGACTGCTAACTTCACTAATACATTAACATTAATATCATTTTGGTATTAAGTTTGGATGGTACCATACAAATTTAAACATGCTAAAATCGCATACTTTCTCAATACGCTGTACAAAACAAACTTAACAAATAGTTGAAAGCCTTTAACGAAAAACAATATCGATCCAGAACAATGTAAAATCCACCACGACATGTAGTTTGTATTCAAAACGAAGTGTTATACATTATTACTCCAAGGTTATAACTTTGTGAAACCATAGCAGTTTTTCGTGCGCAATGTGCATTGCAGCCACGAATGTCCTTCGGAGTTATTCTCCAATTAATTCTACACCAGCAGTAAAGCTAATTGGGGTTTCCCTATTCTACATTCAAAGAAGTCAAAATAATTAACAATTTGCCCATTTGCATTTATGTTTGAATAGAATTTGTACCAGCTTTCAGTGTGTCTGGGTTGCTGGGCATAAATTCCCGGCTTCCGATAGTTTTTGTTATTCAAGAGTTTTATTTTTATAATATACTAGTGAGTTCCTGGCATGCGTTGATATGCCAATTAATAAAGAAATTGTGTCTTTATGTTTGTCCTTTCCAATTTGTCCCGTTCCCCTTCCGCCTCCTCTTCCGCCTCTCCTTACACTCCCGAATCCCGTTCCCCTCACGCGTTACCACTCCGCCTTCTCCGTCTTCCCTCTCCCACTCCCCTCTCCCGCTTCCCCCATCCCGGGAACTCCCCTCCCGAGTTCCCCTCCCACCTTCCAAATTCCACTCCCCCCTCCCGCATTCCATACACTCAGTCCTGGAACACTCCGTTTTCAAACAGCTCGCGTGCCAATAATGTTATAGCTCTCCAGTATATATATATATAGAAACATCGGCGGGCGTCCTCACAACTCACCAAAGTTTCTTCGCAATCAGAAAACGATTTAGCAATGAATTTTAATGTCGCTATAGCTCAGTATTAGAAATTAGAAACCATCGCGGGCATGCACCCATCTAATCCCCAAAGTCTCATCGTAATCGGATGAACGGTTAGCGAGTGACGCATAATTTCATGACGCCAGAACTCACTACTATATATAGAAACTATCGCGGGCATGCACACATCAAATCCCCAAAGTTTCATCGCAATCGGATGAATGGTTTAGCTACGCATAGACATCTCAAATATATATATTGCTAATGTAACCTCATACATCAACGAATCATTGGATAAAGGTGAAAAATGTGCCGGTATATTTATTGATCTCAGAAAAGCCTTTGATAGTATATCCCATGAGATTCTACTAAAAAAACTGAACAATGTAGGTATTAAAGACAATGTGATTAAATGGATTTCGAACTACCTAAAAAATCGACCGCAAGTCGTAAAAATAAATCAAATTAATAGCGATAAAGAAATATCAGACTTTGGAATCCCGCAAGGTACAGTAATCGGACCAATCCTTTTCACCATATATGTTAATGACATTTTTTTTCAACCACTACATGGCCAAATTACTTCATATGCCGATGATACGGTACTAATAATTAGCGATAAAACTTGGGAAAAAGTAACATTTAAAGCCACCGAAGACATAAATATTTTAAAGAATTTCTTCGACGTAAATTTACTATCACTAAATAGTGATAAAACATTTGTAATTCCATTTGCAATACACAAAAATGATACCCCTAAAAACATTGACATCATCATCCATGATAATTCCAAAACACATAGTAAAAACTATTGTATCCCAAACTGCACAATATTAAAAACAACAAACACAATCAAATATTTAGGAGTTATTATCGATAAAAATTTGAAATGGAAGGAACAAATTTGTCAAGTTGTAAAAAAAATTAGAAAATTGATTTATATGTTTTTAAGAATCAGAAATTTTTTATCTGTAAAAAACTTATATCTAATATATTACGCTTTGGTTCAATCAACTTTACAATATGCTATCATTAGCTGGGGATCCGCATAAAAAACTACTCTTTCCCCGATTGAAGTTGTGCAGAGGCTAATAATTAAAATTATATTATAAAAACCTTCTGACTACCCAACGGATCAATTATTTAAGGAATTCCAAGTACCTTCATTCAAAGATCTGTACAATAAAAATGCATTGATTCAAATTATAAAAGAAAAAGAAAAGTATCAATTTATAACTGAAAACCGTACAAGACATAAATATATTTTTTCATGCCCAAAATTAAACACTTCCTTCGCACAAAATTTTTATACTTATCAAGGAAGACTTATTTTCAACCGACTACCGGATGAAATTAGAAAAATTAATGATAAAATCAAATTAATAAACACTGTTAAAAAATATTTTAAAGATAATCTCAAAAAAAAAAAAAAAAAAGTTTCCAACTAATCTAATCTCAAAAATAACTTATAACTCAGTTTCCTAGTGATACTCCATTCTTCAAATAAGTTAAATTTTGTTTTGTTTTTGACAACTAATTACAATAATTCTAGATACATTATCCAAATAATAGAATTGTTTGATAGTTGATAAATACTTATAATTACAATTACATTAAACCAAACTTACAACTTATTGTTTTTTTTTTACATTCACATTGTAATTTAAGAACTTAAGATATAATAAAGCATTTAAAAAATGTACACTACTCTTCCAGACACAAGCTAATGCTTCCATGGAAGAGTGGTATTAATTAAGATATTTGAACATGAATGTACACAAATTATTACATAATGTACATTTAACATTATATTTTATATGCTAAAATAAAAAAATAAAAAATATACATAAACAAACCCAGAAGCAAGCATATCTCGATTTTTATATATATACATACATATTTGTTTTTTCGAAACATTCGTATCATTAACTCATGCGTTTATAAATCTCATTTAAACTTATACAATTGCCTAGGACGAAAGCAAAACCTTTTGGCAAACAAGGCATTTTGAAAAAGTCCTCTTATAAACATCATGTACGTAGTATATTTTTTCGTTTTCTTCTAACCATTTAAAGTAACTTCCACGTCGTTAATTTTGCAACATCCTTGAGTAATAAAAAGAAATACAATTTACGAGTTCAACTTCCTGTCCATAAAGTATTATCTAACCTCCCATTTTCTTTCCAAAGTTGGATGCTTGGGTACCTACCATCATTTCTATTGAAGCTTTCAATGTGTTTAGTTGGAAAGTTCCTGTATCGCAAAAGCCTGGTTTGTATTGTGTCAAAAATAGTGATCTAGGTGAAAATAGTAAACACCCATCACTTGTCAAAATCAGAAAACGTTAACAAACCTATCCCTGCCTAAACCTAAATTAACCCTTACTAATAATGTCAATCAAAGCCAGTTAGAGTATTTGTATTTCTTGCGTACACGTAGATCCAAATATTTTTACCTTTTTACCCCACAACGTTATCCATATCAGATACGAGAACCTATTGAACTTTTAAAATAAGGCAGAATTTGGTAAATAATAAAAACATGTCAAAAAGTAAGAAAACCCCAGATAAGCCTGTCATTTTATGTTATAAGTCTTAAATTAAATTTTAATTATATTTTTAAAAGATAAACTAACGTTTTTAAGACAAGATTTTTATGCATAGCACAAAGGGTAACAATTATTATAAGCAATAATTATCAGCCTGAAACACTCATCTACATTGAAAAAATTTTCCGAGAAAAGAAACTTGCCGCCAACGGGACTTGAACCCGTGTCCGATTGATTGCCAGTCCACTGACCACTGAGCTATTAAAAACGTTAGTTTATCAATTAAAAAATAATAATTAATATTTGACACGTTAAAAGTGTTTCCCCAAAAAAACGTAGACATAATTTGTCTCGACCCCACCTAGCGAGAGATTTAACACTAACAATGTCTCTCTCGCAAAAATAAAGTTGGTTGTTTTCAGGTGGAAAAATGTAATAAACAGTAATTGTTGAATTAGTATATATTGAATTATTTGGCGGGTATTAGATAAGCCGCCATAGCTCAGTGGTCAGAGCACCTGACCGGCAATCAGAAGGACACGGGTTCAAGTCCCGTTGGCGGCAAGTATTTTTTCTCGGAAGATTTTTTCAATGTAGATGAGTGTTTCAGGCTGATAATTATTGCTTATAATAAATTTTAATTAATTAAACATGTTACTTACAGCAGTAGATACATAATATGTACATTGTAGAGTGGCTACATCAAATGTGCTAACATAAAAATCACGTAATTTATTTACAGTAATAAAGTTACAAATTGTAGTATACTATCTAAAATTACAAAATGAATTTTACAAATTACAAAAATTACAAACTATACTACACATATTTCGAAATTTATTTTTTAAATTTGAACACATGTTTTGAGTATTTTGGTCGGGATTTCTTGAGGGTCTTCACAGCTCTGTATAATATTAGATACTTTGCGATTTTGACTTATTTTAGGGAAGTCTTATTTCGACTTTTTTATCCGGATATCTTTCTAATTACTTTTGTAGGTTAGACCCATCAATGAAATCTGTCACTAAATAAAAAGATAATTAATACATCTAAACAAAACATGAAATAGAACAAGACCCAGAAAATAAAAGTAACGGTAGCAACTGGGATTCGAACCCAGGATCTCTTGCCTCACAATTTATAATTTTTATATCATTTAAGTGCACACTTTATTTAAAAGACAATACTTTTAGATCGCTCAATAAATTTTATTTTATTTCAAGTACCTACGTTAAACAGACACACTGCCCAGAACTTGTAAACATTTTTTTATTAAAATAATAAACTAAGTAAAAATATGTCAAATAATTACAGAGAAGTTAAATGAAATGGCTAAACTCTATGTAGAATAAAACATAATAACCAATTTTGGAGGAGAGTACGGGTACCGCCGCCCTTGGAACCATTTATTAGATAACGAACGTTCTCCACGCTTGGTGACTTAGCAGGGGTGCCCGGGTTCATGGGGTGAAGTTTGTCACATATTGCGTGGCGGGCCGGATTGGGAGAGACTGATTAAGGGAGACCTAATCTATAGGTACTTCTCCAGCCGGACTCTCTTGACTCATCGTCTTGCACTGTAGTGAAAGGGATGGATTCATAAGTTCGTCATTGACACATTGGTGTCCCAGATTCCTACCTTCACACATTTTTCCTTAGCAGAACTTCCTCAATCCTTATCCTCCACACACAAAGATATTGAAATATAAGTAGATGTGCTATCTGCTGTTTTTACTACGTGGGTCTGCGCTTCCGGGTGTCGCCGATATTGTTTACCAATTAACAATTAAACTAAAAGAACAAATAATTAACCAATAAACCAAACGAACGTTAAACTAAATGAACGAATTCTTTCCTTATTCAAAATATATTGTTAACCAATATTAATGCACATTTTCAAAAAATCAACGAAATGAACAAATTTTTTTTGTATGAAAACTACGCTACTTAGCGCGTAGTCCGGCGACAGTTGCGCGGACACCATAGCATATCTCTTCTGTATTTGAATATCTTTGTCCACACAGCATCCCCTAAGTGACATGGCCTATGAGGGATTTTTTTCCAAGGGCCTCCTGTGGAGTTTTAGGCTAGTTGCAGAGTTTCCCTAGTGCCGTGGTCATGCCTTCAAATCTTTCATCACGACATGGTGTTAGTAGGAGATTGGCAAATATTGTTAGATTATTCGTAGTCCGGGAATCTTTATTATTTTTTTTTAATATTGCTCCATCAAATGACTCCATGAAACGCTGGACCGAAGCTTAAATGGAGTCTGCAAAATTTTTTTAATAAAAACAAAAATAAATGAAATCATGATAGAATAGTTTTCCTGACAACCCTCTTTATTGCTCCACGCTTCGAGTGATCTAACTATCCCAGCGATGGCTTCTTTTATTTTAGGCCGAAGCATTCCCGTTGATTTATACATTTACGGTCCCGGAGAAATCATAGACCGGCCATTGAAACGTTATACAATCATTGTACTCGGAGCTTTCGATATATTTGAAAAGCTTATTGGAAAATAAAATTGGTTTCTAGTTATTGCTCTTAAGCCCGGGAAATGTTGAGCTTCAAGTGGAAAAACGGAATTTCACTTATTCCTTGATTCTATTTTCAAACAACCATCTCCGATGAACTGAAAATATTTTATCTTGAAATTGAATTTAATATGAAAATCCACCTAAAGTCGATTAGGCTACGTATTTTCATAGAATCTTGTGAAGCAAAATAGTAAATAGTAAATGTTTGCAATATCGGTTGTTATAGCTTTCAATTTTCAATCAATTTCGTACATCAAATGGACGTGTAGTCGTTGAATTCGATTTAAAGCTTTTTGTGAAAGCTGATGAAACGTTTTTTGTTTGTGTTTGTTAATCCTGATAACTTCGTTCAGATATTCCACACCACGCACGTGATTCCCAACTAGAAAGTAAGTTAGTACCGAGATTCTTGAAAATTGGTGAGAAGACCCGGATGTATTATGATAGTCGCAAATGATTTCATTCACTTTATTTTATTTTTTTAACCCCTCAGGCCTCTACCATATACAGGTAGTTCAGAATATTTCCGCTGTGTGATAAAATCCAAATAAATGGGATATTTTTAAACGTATCCGAAAACTAAAAATTATTTTTGAAAGGTGATAAAGTACGCTTTCAAATTTAACTATTGGGAACAACCATGTAATTTTTAAATACATATTTTTTTTCAGGAAACTTACATTTTTTATAACTAAAGTTTCTGGTATTAAAAAAAAGGTAAAAACATATACATATTTTATTAAACAAATGTATTATTAACGTCATCACCACCTTACTTTTTGGTTGTTTCAGATAAAAATATTTTTTTTAAATCGCAAAATTTTAAATATATATATTTTTTAATTGCGGTCGGATAATTTGGCTTCATGAAGGTGTATATTTTATTTATTTTATGGTTAAGTTTCAGATTTTTAAATATGGCGTGTTGTTTTTTTTCCAATACCGTTTAGATTATATTTCTCACTACGAAAGTAAGGGAAATATAACGATTTCTATGATACCTACATGAGTTGTTCCGAAAAGCGAACAAATTAGCCTGAGGGGTTAATTACTAAATTATTATTTATTAGCCAGTTGGAAAATACGTGAAGTACCTGAACGAAGGCACAATTTATGTAATATAATTTATATAATTATAAAAAATAAATATTTTTTATCCAATACAATATAATTTATTTAAAGTTCAAAAACTGCTTAAATTTTTCCTTGCATTTTTTGTTAATCTCCTTCCTTTCTTTATCTATTTGTATATACCTTTATTGGATAACCAACACCTCTGCCACAGATCACCCCAAGTGGTTTGCTACGTTTGGTGATTTAGCAGGGGTGCCCGGGTTCATGGGGTGAGGTTTGTCTAGGTCTTGGAGGCGGATGACCAGGACATACTGAATCCCAGATTCCTACCCACCCCTTAAACCCTTTTCCTTCCCAGAACTCTCCTCTCCTTCCTTTCCTTAAAAAAAACTATCCACACAGCATCCCCAAAGATGACATGTGGAGCTCATGTAAAAAAAAATCTCTGGTGCATTAATTCGTCAAAATCTAAACTAAAATTTCATTGAATGATGAAAAGCATACAGTCATGTTTATAATTTTGTTTAATTTCTTTTTGAATTTTTTTTCTCTTTTCCATGTTTACATTATTCTAATATATATTATTTATATTTGTTAGCAAATTTTTGTATCTACCATCTAAACTTTAGTACAGGTATTATCCATCAAGTATAATAGATATCTAAGTAAAAGTCAATATAATTGACAAAACAATATCTACGTGCAATAAATCTGCTCATTTTGACTGTCCTGAAACGGATAAATTTCCTAGTTGGACAGCCAAAAATCATTGTAATGTGCAAGATGTAATGTTTATAAGAAATAAATAAAACTCATGAAAACATGTCAGAAGATCAAACAAAGTCGCTTGACAAACAATTAAATATTTTTCTTTCAATAATTAAATTCTGAATGTAATAAGCTGTCAGAGACATATTTTAATAAATATTTACCACACGAGTATGTGTTGTTGAAGGCTCTGTCATAAAGGATAACTAGTAATTTCTTTCAGAAATCTGTCAAATCACAAAACGAAAATGGTACCTACATATATTCCGAGTATTATCTACATTATTATATCATTCAATTCTTCATATACCTACTATTTCAAAAAAGTACAGAAAACTGTTCATCTGTTGGTGTTTTGTTGGTGTATACATTAAAGAATTAATTTTATACAGCTATATCTCATGTTCTAATTAAACGAGTCCCTTAATTATAAATATATTTATCTGACTAAACTAAAAATATACAAAAAAAAAATCTTATTTGAGATTTTAAAATGATATCACTCTCTTTTTTTTACATTAATTCCACACAGGATTCCTGGAGGAAAATAATTTCTCTCAGGGCCTATGTCATCTGATATGCTGTGTGGAGGGTCTTTTTGAGGAGAGAAAGGAATGAACATTGGTTTTGAAGAGACCCATGTTGTAGGATGGAGGAAAAACAGAGGCCGGCAAATCATTCCACAGCCGAGCTGTTGAACACAAGAACGAGCCGAAGAAGCGACCTGTTCTCATGTGACAAATGTCAACTGTGTACATATGTTGGGCACGCATTTGGCGTGTTTCTCTGGAGTTCCAAACCAGAGGTGGCTGCCAAATTCAACCGTGAGGCGCACGTGTGATTTGTTAGCAGTTGTGTGCTATTAAAGTATCTGCGGGCAGTGTACAGTATACCCAATTTTTGAGAGGCTAACTTTACTCTGGCTTCGATAGACTCCCCATATCTGAGCTGGTAACTTAGAGTTATACCAAGCAAGAGATTGAACTATAAATATAAAAAAAATATATATCTTATTTGAGATTTTAAAATATTCTGACCCAAAACGCATCGAGCACGCCTAATTACGAAGGCAAAGAAATCCACTAAAACACATTAATATTAATAGAGGCAACAAACGGGGTAAACTTAATAATAATAATAGTTGAATCCAGAATATATGGAGAGGTAGTGCAATGCAATACATTCCATATCTTGAAATATAGCTCAGTCAGTGGTGAGTTTTACCTTGCAAAAGGTCGTGTAGTAGCGATTTTGATATATGTTGTTAAGATTGGGACTCTAAAGAAAAAAAAAAGTTTTCGACCTTGGTGGGGTCGAGCTCGAGCCGCCATCTTGAATTGAAGGTGCCAAAATTTGGTTTTTTCAAAATAATTGTGCAATGATTGATTTTACGACCAAGTTGCGAAAGACAAACTTAAAGAAGATAAAATTTAAAATATTTTGTGTTTTAAATATTTTTTGTAAGTCTAATAGGTAACGAGTTACAGTGGCGGAAATGTGAATATTTTTCTAAAAATGGTGAAATTCCCAATTTTTGTTATTTTTTCGGGCTATTCATTACATAATTACGAATGTTTTTCTAACTCATTGCCTGTGGTACTGAGATGCTGGGCTTCCATTGACAAAATCTCTTCATATTCAATTGCAAGAAATAAATTTTAATAAAGTCTCGGGTGCTGGTTTCTTGGTCATTCTTAGTGGAACAAGCCCATTAGTGCCACATTTCTAGCCCCAGTTTTCTGGATTTTTTTGGATTCCATACCATTTTTGAACTCCCGTACAAAGCAACAAGAAAGCATTTTCCTTCATCTGCTGTCTTCTGGTTTTGCATCATGTTGTTTTCATTCGTATACTCAATGAAGACGCACTGGCAGACCAGCTTTTTTAAGGCTTACTAAATGTTCATTATCACTACAAAGTAGTTTCATCCATGCACTCGATGACGTCGGGTTTGTCATAGTGGGATCCTAGCCTGTAGCAATATAGGCGCTGAAGTGGCAACGCTGCAGTCAGGACTGTAGGCACGCAGTATGTTGCCGTCTCTTTCTCTCATCTATGTAACACGAAAAATTACTGTAATTTGAAATAGATTTTGCTATTTGTGTTGTGGAAATACGTTTAAATGATATTGTGTAATACGTTCTTACAAAATTTATCATGAAAACTTGAGTTTTACGATTTTTTTGTCGAAATTTTTTTCTTTCTACCGCTGTAATTTAGTTTTCTTCAAACTTTTCATAGACATTTTTGTTGTAAAATTAACCGTTGAGGAATTATTTTGAAAAAACAAAATTTTGAGACCTTCAATCCAAGATGGCGGCTCAAGCTCGACCCCCCCAAGGACGAAAACTTTTTTTTTTCCTTTAGAGTCCCAATCTAAACAACATATATCAAAATCGCTACTACACGACCTTTTGCAAGCTAAAGGCCTTTTCTATCCCCCACTGACTGGGCTAATAATAAAATAACAGAAATTAGACACTTGATTAAAAAAAAAGAATTCAAGCAGTCTTTTATGGAAAACATTTGACCGTCTCCCATCTCCAGAAGGCCATCGGAGGGACTCCGTTCAAGCAATGGTGGCAGCAATGATGGTATTTTTCGATTGGCGTAGTTTGCACCATAAGGTATTTAAGCGGTGGCGGAGAAGTGCTCTGAAAAAGTGCACCAGTCCCTCCAGGAACATTTACGCAACGTTGCACTATCTTGATAGACAAAATAGATGGCGATAAGCATTATTGTAAGTGACTTTTAGCTTATTTTTAACCATTGGGAAGCAGTGTAATCAACCCATAGTTCTGACGTAAACTAGTTCTTGGTGTCATATATTTCATGTACCACAATAACATAACTAATTATTATTATTCTGAAATACTGTCCTTAAGATGATTGATAAGGATTATTGCGCCCATCACGATGTCACTTTTTCTTTGATTTATTTATTTATTTTGTATTATTGAATATACGTTTTACAAATTATTGTAGTATTTAATATGCAGTAACTGCATGTAAAATAGGTTAGTAATGGCATTTTGTGAACACCTTACTTGAAAAACCTATGCTGAAGTGTTCGCATGTTTTGGATTAAGTGTTATTCTTTCGACATAAGTAAAAACACAGTATCCTCCTTGATATCGATCGTCCAGTTTATTAGTCATCCATCTCCAAATACTAATTTTTCATAAAACGAGGAAAGCAATATTCGAACGCTCACCATAAGATTATTAACACGTGCCTATGTTTTACATTTCAAATACGCTATAAATTCACACCGGGAAGAATAACGTTCCGGTACATTAGAATGACATTATAAAATTTCTTACTCGTAACCCAGAAAACCACAGTGTTTTGTATTTGATTTTGTGGTTACTAGTAAGTAATCCAAGTATTGGAATAGTTAGAGTGTACACTTCCACATTTAACTGCGTACTCAACTCAAATTTCGATTTTTCGGAGATGTCTAACTAATCACCTGGATGATCAATATTGTCAAGAAGGGCACAGTGGTTCGGCTCACGGTGGCAGTATCGTATATATAAAGTTATGATTAGTAGCAGTTAAAGTTAGATGAATATAATTTTACATATACAAACATACACTTCACCACCATCTAAAAACCTGCACTGATGGTGAACACTGTAACGCTGTCGAAGAGTTGGCTAAAGAAAGAAAAAGCAACACGTCCCTATTACCCATCCACGTCCCTATAACCAAACGTATTATATTTTCATATTAGCTCCACACAGGGGCTTTAGAGCTCATCTTTGGGGATGCTGTATGGAGGATCTTATTAGAGAAAAGAAGGAGAGAAAGTTCGGGGAAGGAAAAATATATGAGAAGGTAGATAAAGATATGGGTGGGTAGAAATCTGGATGTCAATTTATTCAAGAGTGATGGTCGTATGAATCCATCCCTTCCTCTGCGATGCAAGGCAGAGAGAGGCAGAGGTTTGAGAGAGTCCTGCTGGAGAGGGCAAATAGTTCCCATCAATCAGCCTCTCCCGATCCGACCGCCACGCGGTAATTTGGCAGACACATCCGCCGCCAAGTATATTTCATTTGAAGGGTTTCCTTTCAAATCAGCAGGTCCCGACAAAGTTCCACAAAAGTCCTTATTGTATTGTATATTTTCAATCCCCACTCAAAACCCCTTTTCCGACATAGCGAGCAACCCTTTATGCGGAGTGAACCGCCCCCCTAGTGATGTTCTAGTGGCTAGGAACTACTAACCAATATATCCCTACCCCCATCCCCTAACCGATATCACCCGACCCCTCACCGCTTTGATTTCAGAACGCTTCATTAGGTACAAGTTATAGTTGCCGTGTTTATTTGTTCAGTTGATTCAGGTATTTCGTATTTCACCGATATTATGAAAAAATAATTTCCGATTTGATTTCGCTAAATCAAATTCGTAAATTTCATTATTATTTTTGAAGATATTAAATCGTGCATGAATTTCATCGTTCCCTACTATTACGCGGTTATAAAATGTAAACGTTTTACCGGCAAATTTCTTTCCTAATGTACTGATATCACTTTTGTAAATATTAATTATAATATATTAATATATTATATCCACGAGCATTGAGTTATATACCGCTTTTTATCTACATAGAACTTAAACTTAATTCGTATCTTACGTATTTAAGTACACGTTTAAAAATTTTTATAATCGTTTTCAATGAATATGTGTGATTGGGCAACTATAAATAAAAATAAAATATTACTTCCCCTTGCTAAAAAGTTTTTACGATTTTTTTCATTATGGGTACGAGTCAGAAAATATATAATTTAAAAAAAAAATAAAACAGTAAATTGTGAAAACTCATTTTTTTTAAATTACATATTTAACGAGTAAAACCTCAAATTATAATATTTAATATTTGAAAACAATATTAGCAACTCTCAAACGAAAAATTAAAACAGAAAAAACCAGAAAACGAATGGGTCGCATCTAGGAAATGAACTCAGGATCTTAGACTTTCCGAGGCTCTGCGCTAACCACTGAGCTAATTTGTCAGATTTTACCTATCATACTTCGATTAAGAACCACCAACATTGTCTTGCTAGAAGTGACCGAATCTTTGTCTGATGTTTTTATTTTAAATTTTTGTTTGAGAGTCGATAGTAGGTACTTCAATGATTAAAAATTTAAATTAAATCAAAATAAATAACTTTATGTGGTCTACCCGTTTCATTAAAATAATCAACTCGTTTCGAAACAAATGAAAATTTTAGATTTATACTGATGAAATTAAATACGTTGTGTTTACAAAGTGATTGGTTTTCATTTAATTTAATTGACACCCAAAATGAATTTGCGATTATTAAAGAAGTGATGAAAAAATATATATATTTTAATTAGGATGCAAAACCACACATTTTGAAAATTTAAACAAGCAAACCAACTTTTCCTCAGATTGTAGAAAAGTGATTCAGTATATATTCTCTCCCTGTTCTTACAAGATGTCAAACCGTTAAGGCAATTCAAAGTAGGTATATATTAATACTCGTACGTGTCTCAAAGGATATTTCAACAATTTTACCTAAATGTAACAATTTGCATTTCAAATAACTGTTGCTACCTTTGAGCGCGTTATTCACAAAGTTTGGCTTTTATTCAGATAAACTGTTGACTATTCTCTTTTACCAATTATGTATAACTGTTTTGCATAAACTTTTGGAAATAAATATTTAAGTGCGAGATACACCAAAACCCACTTAAATAAATCAGTAAGCAGCTAAATAAATTATTAATTATATTCCAGTTTCTTGACTTCCAATTATTAAACATTTACGTTCGCTTTAAGCCTAAAACTGGCCTGCGAAGTTTATTTGAACAAGATTGTTAACGAGTAGAAGCAAGTTCAAAGTTTCATTTTACAAGAAGGGTTAACTGTTAACTTCTATTAATATTATGTATTTATTAGAACTGGTTTATGTTGGGAAGATAGAGAAATCGCCGATAATTTCGGTATAATTGCCGGTTATTGGAGATCACGAACAGCAAGTGTTAATACACTAGCGTCAGTCAAAGTGTAATGGCTCCTTTTATTGCTTCTTTAATTGTCAAGAAATTTTAAATAATGGGTTGAAAACCACACTATTGACGATTAATTTATTACTTTTTAAAATAACCTCTGTCTATTTACACAGCTTTGGTTCATCTTTTAACAGGAGCATGTATCACAGGCTTGTAAAAAACACGGTCATCTGGGGTCACCACGAATGATGTCCATCAACGCGCTCAATATTGACAACGGCCTGCGCCGCCCCGCTTTTTGTTAGCCAGCAGCGGTGTTTACCCTTCAGTTTCATTACAGTGATGAACCCATCATCCAGCAGTGCTGATATCCACTATTGCATTTTCACACATTTTTCAGTCTTTCATGAATGCGAATGGGCGTTTCGCCTTCTACAGTCAAGAATCAATCACAGAAAACTGTCTAATAGAAACATCGATGTCGGCGTCATTTTGGAAGCGACTGCAGTGCTGTCACCTATTGACACAAAAAGTTACTACTGCAGTAGATTGTAGAAGAAGGTTTGAGGAATAGCACCAAATTCAAAATTTTCACTCAACTAACTTAATAAGTAGAAAAAAGTAGGAGGCATTACTTTTTGACTGACCCTCGTACATTGATCTAAAACCTTTTTTTCTACAATAAATAATCAAATAAGGTAAATATAAAAAGCTAAACTAACTAACTATGAATTACGCCGTTTTGTAGGGGTGGGCAGAGAGGACAGGGTGCCATTGTCATAAATACTATTCTGTTATTCTGGTTCGACACACGTATTTGATACATTACATGGTTCCACGTCTTTCTTGGGCGCCGTGACTTTTTGGTGCTATTTTCAATTATTTTTTGACATTTGACGTGTGTGAAATTGAGTTTATGATTGAATCTGGTAATTTTTCACTGCATGAACAACCATTGTTCGGCCCAATTATACGTGACAACCCGAGCGAATTATTTTTTTAACAAAGAAAGCAAACACTTTGCGGCTTGACAATACAGAATGAAACAAGTTCTTTGTTTAATCTTTTTATTTTGATTTTTATTCGTCGACAGGTTTCGGTTGAATACAACATGTTCAAGAAAATAAATATATAAACAACCAGTATTACAATATGGAATTGTTGGCTGGGGTGGTACTTTCAAAACTTCTCTTTTGCCTTTAGAAATTATCCAAAGAATATTAACAAAAATAATTCTTAAAAAGCCATACGATTACCCTACCATCAAGTTATTTCAAGAATTAAAAGTCCTTTCACTTCATATTTATTTATCAAAAATTACGCTTTTACAAATACACAAAGATTGTTTCAATAATATGAGCTTAACTCTTTTTTCGAACAGCAATAGAACAAATATCCTTGGTTCTTTGACTATACCTTGCTATTACACCACCACAGCCCAGCAATTCTACAAATATATTGGTATTAAATGGTTTAACGAATTACCCTTGAAATTAAGATTGGAAACAAACTACAAAAAAATAAAAAAAATTCAATAAAAACTCTTTTTATATAACTTATCAACACAACAACTCAATCATAATATTAGATATCCTTTTTCTCTCATTATTTTTAAGCAGAGAAATTAAACCCACCTTCACTTACCGTGAGTACTTTCCTTGCAAATACAGTTTATTGTCATTGTAAGAACACAATTCATTTTACTGTGAATGTAAAAACCACCAGCCGAAACAACCATAGTCAATACATCGGTTGAAAACGGTAAATTGAAGGCTTAATATTATGTACATATATTGACGAGGGGAATGATGTTAAATAAACATTAAAATTCTAAAAAAATCTTCGAATATCTTTTAAAAATGAAATACACCATGAAAATAAAAGAAAATTCTTTTCACCCAATAAGTCAGCTGCGAAAATGGGTAGATAAATAGATTTTACAAATGCGCGAGAAGGTAATTACTTATCAATTTAGTTATATCTGCAATAATATTAACAATATTATTCAAACACGTGATATTTTCTTTTCATTTTTTATTTTTAGTTTTTTGTACACGTTTTAGTCTGTATTTTGTTCCAAGTAATATTTTACTAACTTTTTTTAATAATATCTCCAAATAGGTGAACCTGTTGAAAATAATTTTCTCCACGACCTATGTCGTCTTAGTGGATGCTGTGTGGAGAGCCTTTAAAAGGAAATGCAGGAGAGGAAATTCTGAGAAGGAAAATGGTCAATGGGTTGTTAGGAATCTGGGTGTCAATGGAGTGACGTACGTACGAATCCGAAGGTCGAGAGTCCTGCTTGCTGGAGAGGCAAAATGGTTTCCCTCAACTAGTCTCTCCTGATCTGGCGCGCCTCGCAGTAAGAGGACAGACGCAACCGCCGTCAGGATTTAGACAAACCTCACCCTATGAATCCGGGCACCCCTGCTAAGCCAGCAAACGTAACGAACCAGTTCGCATGATCTATGGTAGTGTTGGTTATCCAATAAATTCCGGAGCGGCGGAATGCATACCTGACTCCTAAATTGATTTATTAATCTATTTAAATGTGCCAGCACATACGTGAGGAACTTTTTATTGCCCCTTGTAGGACATTATGACTTGTTTTTCAAAGTGTCCTTTAGATTAATCATTTTTATCTTTTCAACCTAAATGCCTACATAATATTCTTTCAAAAGGAGATGGAAATTGTTGATTTGAATTTTTTTTTTGGTTTCCAATGAAAATTTCAGAGGAACTCACTTGAAATTTCTATAATGTACGTCGATAAATTATCTTCCCTTTTTTATTTAAAGTTTATAACAACTCCTGTTTACGAGTTTATCGAAAGATAAGAGATAAAGAATAAAAGGTGTTTGAGTTATTCTTGTAAATTGGAATTAAGAGAATAATATATTCATAAAGCATTATTCAGCAGTTATTCTTATAATAACCATAAGTCCCAAACAAGTTCTTTAATGATGGTAAAGACTTCAGAAGGTTTTATTTAACGAATAAATCAAACAGTTTGTTACTATCGTATATCCCATCCGGACCATAGTCTGGACTGTTTTTGAAATATCGCTTTGTCAACAAGATCCGAGCGGAAATAATTTCAGCGAACACTTCTCCCAACATCCGGGAAATTGTAATTTTGGATAATTGTAACTTATTTCCCGAAAACACTCCATGAAACATTTGATGCTTGAGTGTTGATTTTATTTATTACCGTGTTAACTGATAAGTGTTGATTACTAAGCAGAAATAATTTCCTTAGGGGCGTATAATGAATCTTATTGACTGAGTTATCTACACAAGATTTTCTTTTTTTATTAACATTGTAGCTGACCATGCTTTGCCTGGCATTGAATATACAAAATTAGAACAAATAATGTCTTTTTTTAATGGATGGATATTTGACGGCCTCCGTGGTCGAAGGGTAAGGTTCTTGACTAGCAATCCAAAGGTCGCGGGATCGAATTCCGGCGTGCGCAAATAAATTTTATATCATTAAAGAAGAAGATAACAATAATAATCTAATCGAAAATATGAAAGAGAACCAGACACAGAAAACAGAAAAAAGACAATGATCGCAGGGACTTGAACCCAGACATCTCGTCTAACCGGGACGTGCACATTAACCAATTTCGCTATTGCCATCTTCTGTCAAGCAGGCCAGCATAAAAATATGAAACTTTTATTTTAGCATTATTAGCACGTACTTGTTCAATTACGTCTCCAACTTTGAGTAGAGAAAAGTTCACGGCTTACAATATTACTTTTTACATGATGTAAATGGAAAAAATATTCCTAATTTTTTTCAGCGCCTGGAAGCCTCAGAAAGTTTTGGGGTTTTTGTCAGTTTTTAATAGAAAAAATGTTCACTCAATTGTGAATTCGTTGAAGTGTTTTTAAATAATGAATATAATGATGGGATTATTTATAACATACCTGGTTTTTTCACATACGCTCCAGAGAAGAGGCCCTGAGAAAAATAATTTCCCTCAGGACCTATGTCATATTTGGAGATGCTGAGAGCAGGGTCTTTTTAAGGAAAGGAAGTAAAAGTTCTGGGAAGAAAAAAGATAAAAGGGATGGATAGGAATCGGGTATGAATCCATCCCTCCCACAATAGTGCAAGTTGATGAGTCGAGGGAATCTTGCTGGAAAGGTCAAATGGTCGCCATTAAACTCGATAATATACATATTTCCTGCTACCATCCTCCCTATTTTTCACTATTCTTATCTTTCCTTAGCTTTATCCCAACTTTAGTAAAAACATATTATGTAAGTTCAATTTTACATTTCCGAAACGTCCAATTTAAGAACTTCTTATCTTCACCAATTGACAACGACAGTTCCGATGGTTTTGTGAAAGTATCTGTTAGTAACTTACCGACCATAAAGGAAAGCTTGGGTCAGCGGTTATATTTTAATAACAAAATGCAACAATGGCTTGCAGTCAACTCAAATACATTACTTTATGGAAAACCAATATGAAAACTGCCCCTATCCCCGCAATGTATTATGGATGGGGGAAATTTGAATGCCAAAAGTACGGAACTCTCGCTGATACCGAATATATTGCTTCTTTTCAGAATATTTTGCCAATTCCAGTTTTCTATAGAATGCATTATTTCACTTTGAATTAAATAAAGGTGAGAAAGATGTTGTAAAATTTTTCGCCAAATGTTGTAAAGTTGAATTTAACAAAATGTGTTGAAATTTTTTTCATATTATCAATGTAGAACTTCTTACAATCCCGTCCTTATGATTTTTGTTTATTCCAGAGCACGGAGAGGGTGAGGAGATCCCACGAGTTCTATATTATACATAAAATATATAAAAGTAAAAATAAAAATATTGTAGAACTATGGTTGCGTGTTGTAAAATATTTATTGATTTCTATTTTAAAAAATATAATAAGCAATAAATGAATTTATGTATAGACAGCGTTACAGATTTATACAACTAGTGGCGTCTCTAGAAAAACCAAACGAACGTCGTTTAACTGTCAATGATTCTCAATTCAAACATATTAATATCATTGTAATATGCTTCTGGAGAGATAGCTACTTTTTTAAAACATTCCAAAGCAGGAGGCAGCAGAGGCTGGCTGCTACAGGACTCCCTCCCCAGACAACGCAGACATGGCTGTGGTGAAAGGAGGAACGGGTTGGTTGTGATGCGCCGGCTGGTGGCTTGGCTCTGATGCTGGTTGCTGGATGCTGGTGCTGGTTGCTGGTACTAGTTGCTGGTTGCTGGTTGCTGGTTGCTGCTTGCTTGTTGCTTGTTGAAAGGAGGAACGGTTAGATGACGAGGTGGTCGGGAAATCGAACACGCCTTCCAGAACGAGTGGTTGTGTGTGTCCGATCATGACTGCCGTCGAACAATGGAAGGGTTGGTTGTGGTTGCTGGTGGCTCTGATGCGGTTTGTGGGTATGATGCGACTCTCTCAAGATCTTGAGCAATGTATGCTGGTTTGAGGCGGTCGATGCTCACGGTGATTTCCTCCCCTTTTACCAGTATGGTGTATGCTCGTTCGTGCCGACGAACGACTTGATAAGGGCCGCTGTAGGGTTGTTGAAGCGGGCTCTTGACGGTGTCGTCCCTCAGAAAGACGTGAAAAGCTGTGGAAAGATTTCTGAAGACGAAATGATGTCCATCACCATGGCGGGTACCTTCAACTGGTTTCAGCTCATTGAAGTGCTGCCGTAGTTCCTTGAGGAAGTTTCCGGTGTCGTCATCGACTTTAGGTCATGCTGTACATAGGAATTCGCCGAGTAAGCGGAGCGGCTCGCCGTATACTAGCTCGGCTGAAGTTGTAGCGAGATCATCTCTCCAAGCTGCTCTAATTCCCATGAGTACGGTGGGAAGTATTTCTGTCCAACGGCTTTTCTGATGGAACTTGATCGCTGCCTTTAGTTGACGGTGAAATCGTTCCTCCATGCCATTTGCTGCGGGGTGGTATGCAGTTGTGTGGATTTGCGTCTTGCTTTCCAGGCAATTCAACTGCCTGAACAGCCTTGACTCAAATTGTCTCCCTTGGTCCGTAGTAATGCGGAGTGGAGTGCCAAATCTTGTAATCCAGCCCTTGTAGAAAGCGCGCGCCACTGTTTCAGCCTCTTGGTCTGGGATCGGGAACTCCTCTGGCCATCTTGTGAATCTGTTCACGCACGTGAGGCAGTATCGGCATCCTTCTGAAGACATAGGGCATGACAATTATGTCGATGTGGACATGCTCGAATCTAGCTGAAGGCTTGGGAAAGGCTCCTAAGGGTGCTGACACGTGCCGTGTCACTTTGCTTCGTTGGCATTGGAGGCAATTGCGTGCGAGCTTAATAGTCTCGGCTTTGATGGCCGGCCAGACATAACGTTGAGTTATAAGCTTGACCGTGGCCTAGATTCCAGGGTAGGCCAGCTGATGGACCGCGTTGAATGCCGCAGATCTGAACTTCTTTACTTCCTGTTAAGCACTTGCATACTGCTTACTAACAACGTATGCATGGACACTGGAGGTCTAGATCGTTCAAAATAAATAAATGTAGCTTCGTTTAATCAAAAAATTAGAATCTTGTGAGAGCCTTGAAGGAGTAACCATCAGTTACTTATACCAGGGCGGGTAAGAGGTGGATTACCTCCCCTGAACTTCTTCGTGACGAAGGTTCTGGCTATAGTAGTTGAGACGTCGCAGTAGAGATACGCGTCAGTACCAGGAATGTTGACCTTTTTAAGCTGTAGGCTAGAACTTCCCTGCAAATGTTGTTCCAGTTCAGGGTCGCACATCTGATCAGCTGCCAGTGCTGCGTGGTCCAGAGGAGTGTCTATCGTCTCGACCCTAGAAAGAGCATCCGCGACGATGTTGTCTTTTCCGGAGACGTGGCGGATTTCAGTTGTGAACTGGCTGATTTAGTCCAGAATGTGGAATTGCCTCGGTGAGCATTTGTCCGCTTTTTGTTGAAATGCAAACGTGATGGGCTTGTGATCGGTAAATATGGTAAACGACCTGCCTTCCACCATGTGGCGGAAGTATTTTACAGCGAGATAAATTTCTTTTCAGCTGCCGAAAACTTCTTTGAAAAGAATGCTAGAGGCTCCCAGTGACCTGCGACGAATTTATGGAGTGCGGCACCAGCTGTAGTATCAGACGTATCGCTGACGATAGAGAGTGGGGCGTCGCACTTCGGGTGAACGAGCAGAGTTGCCTGGGCAAGAGCTTCCTTGCACTTGCTGAAGGCTTCTACTGCTTCGGCAGTCCAAGACACGAGTTGCTTGCCTTTCTGGTTCCCTTTTAGTAGGTCATTGAGTGGAGCTTGTGTCCTCGCGGCGTTGGGGATAAATCTCCCGTAAAAAATTATAGCTCCCTGAAAACGGCGAAGATCCTTGATGTAAGCTGGTTGGCTGTAGTTGTTGATGGCTTCCACTTTATCTGGGAGGGGTGAAGTGCCTGCGTCAGACACCATGTACCCTATGAATTTGACCTCTGTCAGGCCGAAGTGGCATTTGGCGGCATTAATGACAACACCATATTCCTGTAGGCGCTGAAATAATATCTTGAGGTGGGCCATGTGCTCTTCCTCTGACGTCGAGGCAATAAGAATGTCGTCTATGTAGGCGTAATAGAAGTCAAAACCTCTGGTAACCTCGTCTATGAAGCGTTGGAAGGTCTGAGCTGCGTTGCGGAGGCCGAAAGACATCACAGGGAATTCGAAGAGTCCGAATGGCGTTGTTATTGCTGTCTTCGGAATGTCCTCAGGGGCAACAGGGATCTGGTTGTAGGCTCGCACCAGATCAATCGTTGAGAAGATCTTGGTGCCGCTCAGTGCCTGTGCAAAACCTTGGATGTGGTGTAAGGGGTATCTGTCTGGAATAGTTCTGACGTTCAATTTTCAATAATCGCCACATGGTCTCCACTGGTCATCTTTCTTGAGTACCATGTGCAAGGGGGATGCCCAAGAGCTCTCGGAAGGTCGAGCGATTCCAAGACGGACCATGGTTTCAAACTCCTTCTTGGCGAGTTTTAATTTGTCAGGAGCAAGCCGTCATGCCGTTCGACTGTTGGAGGTCCTGGCGTAGTATTAATATGGTGCAATATTGCGTGACGAACTTCCTTCCTGGCGCCGCAGGACAAGTGACGTCAGGGAACTGTTGAAGTAGATTGTGATACGGGGACGTTCCTGTGACCATCTTAATGGAAACGATTTTGTTGTTGCTTCGTTTTCCAGTGATTGTTAAATTCGTCACCTGGTCCAGCAGTCGTTTATTCCAGAAATCTACCAGTAGCTCGTATTTGGCGAGAAAATCTGTTCTGATGATGGGCTTGGAGATGTCTTCAATGACGAAGCTCTAAGTAAAGTCGCGTCGCAATCCCAGGTCAAGGTTGAGCTTTAGGCTTCCGTAAGTAGCTATTATGCTGCCGTTTGCTGCTGCCAGTTCATATGTTTGTTTAGTGGGACGTCCCTGTACAAGGCGTCGCGGGAAAACGCAGAGATCTGCGCCGGTGTCCACAAAAAACTGGGTACGGTTTACCCTGTTGGTAACAAAAAGGCGACTGACTTGGTTGGGGCTGGCGCTGGTCGCCATCAGTTTGAGCACTGAGCGTTTTCCTTGTTGGAATTTGCAGAGTTTGGTGCACTTGCGCGCCTTCGTCCCATGCTTCCAGTGGTACCAGCATATGTCTTCGGGCTGACGACCTCTGGACTGGCTGCAGGAACGATTGCTCCAACGATGCGGGGTGGCGCTCCTCTTATGCTGGCGAGAGCGTAGTGTTGAAACTTCGCGCCTCAAAGTAGCGAGCTCTTAACCGCTCCATCCGTGTTACTAGTGGCTGATTGATGGGTTTACCCATTTCCTCGGATGTACCGCTCGTGAGGAACATGATGATGATATTTGCCGTGCGAAATGCGTGAAATGTATCACCGGACGGGCTCGCGGTAGTCGTATTTGCATGCGTCGTGCTCACTGTAAAATTATCACGTCGGGTCACCAATGTAGAACTATGGTTGCGTGTTGAAGATATTTATTGAGTTCTATTTTTTAAAATATAATAAGCAATAAATGAATTAATGTATAGACAGCATTACAGATTTATACAACTACTGGCGTCTCTAGAAAAAACAAACGAACCTCGTTTAATTGTCAATGATTCTCAATTCAAACATTTTAATATCATTGTAATATGCTTCTGAAAAGATAGCTACTTTTTGAAAACATTCCATAGCATGAGGTAGCAGAGGCTGGCTGCTACAATATTGTAGAGAAAAATAAAATAATAGTTCAGAAGCAAAGAAGAAAATTAGAATAAAGTAAAACGTTTTAGAAATCCATTATATGAGGAATTGGCTCCATCGATGCCGCATCGAAGAGCTTATATCAGATGCCGGCAGGGAAAAAGATTCTGCCGGTTTCTGACAGGAGCCAGTAGGGGTAGCAGTGGCTGTTGAGAACGTTCGATCGCCACCTACCCAAGAGATTAAATTAGCAGCCAGTATAGACAGAGCGTGCGACCCGTAGTATAATTATTGTAAATAAGTAAACTAATAATAAACCAATTTGTATCAAGGATCTATTATTATTAAGAAGTACCCAAACAGAAAAAATAGTGTTTTATTGTAAGTAACACAAACATAACACGTATGAAGTTAAGTACTGTCCATTCTTTTTAGAGATGCTTTATTGAAGTTGGTTCACAGATCAGAGGTACATAGGCTTGTGCAGTATGTGTTTAAAAGTTGTCTTTTTACAAGTGGGCTATACTTGTTGAATCTTCGAGAAATCATATTTATTTTTATGAAAATCCGTTTATTTGTAACTCTAAATGTAAATTCAAAGTTATTAATTGTATGCAATTATCGCGTGCATGGTGAACTCGATACTTATCATTTGTAAATAATTATATTACAAAACTGTTTAATTAGATTCTGTTAGATGTGTGATTTTCTTTTCTATCACAAAGGCAACATCACTGAATATGGGAACAGGGCATACAATTACTTAATTAAAAAGCTGAACACATTAAAATAACCAGCCGGAAAATGTTGGCACAATAAATGTCAAAACGTTTGGAATTATAAAGTTAATAGTTTTCTTCCTTCCTCAAAGCGTTTTCTCGCAAACTATAGCAGAATCTTTTTTATATTTTCTCAACACAGGAAGACTCTGAGTGTCGGTTTTTAACGGTTTTTTATTCCTTTTTTATTTTGATTTCGTACGCCATTCACAGAGATTTCTTGAGCTCGTCTGAAAGAGAAGGTTTTCTGGGTTTAACGTTCCGGTACTGAAACTTACGTTAGCTAGATATTTTGAATAAAATCTATGTATATTTGCTTAAGCTTAAATAATACCAACCTTAAACTATAACTATACCCAAGATATATATTTTAAAAAATAATTAAATAATATTATAATATTGTAAATATGATGCATTTTTTTTCTTTAAATTTTAATGAATGCGGTATTCCATATCGTGTTGATGAGCTAAATACTGCGCTTTTGTTAAGACACAAACACTTAAAAGAAGTTACCTTAACGCCAGAGATAACGGCTCTTTTGCCGCGCAATCCTCGTTAAGAGATGTCAATCGAATGAAAAAAAAAAGAATTTTCAGTTTTTCTCTACATATAAAAGGTTGGGCAGTTTCCTGGTAACTAATGAGGAATCACGCGTTTATTCATTTATGTTTATGAAAATTACGTTTAGGTACGTTTATGAAAAAAATTCTAATAGATATATTTTACTGAACCTAAATATATTGGATAAACGGTGTAATAATGTAGGTAATTAGGTATATTCATTAGCTTTACAGCGAGCAGTTTATGTTTCCATGTTAATAATCGGAGGTATGACTTTTAGAAAATGATGAATATCTGGAAATATCTATCGTTTAAGTCTTTTTAATACTCTATCGCTGTAGTAATATTTTTCGCTGAGAACGAATCACAGGGATCGTTTTATTCTTACAATCTTGACTACGGTTGAAGTCTGACAAAGACTCCTTTATTGGTTATCCGCTCCTCTGGGAGATTTACTTGAGACTTAACGGTAATAAAACTGTTTTCGATTTAGTATGAACTCGACCTTTCTATTTTTTTAAACAGAAAAGTTACGAATCATTTCCTTAGTGAATAATCTTCTAAAATATACAAAGGTCTCAAATATACCCACTAAAAATCAGTAAAAATGTTAATGTTTTTTTTGTTAGTTGTGTATTAGTTATCCCCAGATCATTTTTTATAAATTAACATTTGAAAAATGTGGAACAAACATTACGGTCAGTGGCGGCCGCTGCCCTGAAAATATGGTGGTTCACTGATAATCCGTACCTATGAGATAACGATTACTAAGCAACATTAGGTAAAAATAATTTCACTTATCTTATTTGAAGAGAAAGGCTATTCTAATCTGTTTTCGAAGGATGGAAACTTCCACATATCGCTTTTAAATTATAATTTTATTTTTGTTGAAGAGATCTTTTTTCAGTACTAAGAAAATAAAAACAATTTTTTAGTAAATGAATCTTAAATTTCAACCCAATAAACTAATTTTTTTTACAATGTTTAATTTATTTTATTTTAAATTTCATTATAAACAGTACACAAATAGAATTTATAAACAATGTATGAACAGTATGTGGGCAAAATTGTCAAGGTTTATTACCTATAAAGAAATTGAATTCCTCAATGATCTGCGTTTAATAATTTAAAAAACAAATTAATAAAAAAGCAAACATATGAAAAATTCAGTATTTCTTATACCTTTTGATTAAAAAAAAAGAATGATTCTGTTTGGTTAAGTATTTTTGCCTCAAATCCAAATTTGTTTTGTTTGATAAAGGCCGCCCAGTCATCCGTGAGGCACACGCCGATAGCTTAATTTTTCATACATATGGCCGGCTTTGCGCGTCAGCTATATTTGGGATTATCATTATTGGCTTGCAATCAGTCTGCACACGGGAACAACTTCGCGAGGAACTTTGAGAATTCGCTCTCCCTGATAAATATTCATGTTAGAAATTTATAGATTTTATATTTTTCAGTAAGATATTATGAAATAATTTTAGGCGATATAATTTACCAGTGCTGGACGCGAACAAACTGTGCAACCATCCGCCCTTGGTTACGATATTTTCTATAATTTTTTGGGAGAAAAATGGATGCGACAAAAATGCTATGTTCAAGTCGGAAATTTCGGTAAACGCTGAAAATATTAGCATTGATCTAGAAGAAAAAAAATATTGCATTAAACCATAGAACTAACCGTTCTAGGTGCAAATAAAATGAAAAAATATTATTATGGTCTAAAATTCCACTAAAATAAATAATGATAGGCGCTATTTTTCATTACAACTTGTGAATTTTCCTTTAGTTAAGGTGTAACGTAGTATGAATAATTAACTTTATATTATAATTGACGTGTTTTTTTGACCTCGTTGGCTAAAAAAGCAAGCATTTTGAAAGGTTTTTTTTATGGAAATTAAATGGGTTTCTCGGTGCCAGGGGAGAAAATTGGCCAGAGTCAACTATATTCCGACGATTTTTATTTTATTTTACGAGCGGTTTCGGGATAACCTGGGAGTAACTTACGGGCCGGAATGTCTAGGGCCGCATAAAACCAAAGAGCAAGAGTATCCTTGAGAAATTGACATTCTGATTATATGAATATTCAGCAGTTAACCCCGTGGTGCCACTGTATGGACACTCATGCATAAATTTACCACCGCTCACCTGCAAAGATTTATACAATATTATATTACGGCGACAACCTGTTCAAAGGCGAATATTACGTTATCACGCCAAGGAATCCACTTAAATTCTGGTTATTGCATATTTTGTGATGATTAACATACAAAAATTCCACCTCTGAGACATTGGCAAAAATCTTACATTTTTCAGGCTGTTTTTCCCACTGCCATATTTATAAAACACTTTTCTACGGTTTTAGATGTTTGGACCAGTTTAAAGGTAAAGATTAGATATTTCAATAAAGAAAGATTTGCTAGCGTTACATAACTAAAAATTTTATGTTTTGGATTTGACCAACTTTGATACCAATTGTCACATTAAGCAAAAGCCGTTTACTAATTTTACACTATACTTTATGTGTTTATTTGTTTATATCTATCTATCAATGCCTTTCACGAATAAATGATATGATATTGAAATGTTTTAGTTGGAGTAAAAAATACTTGATTATGTGAAATAATGGAATATTAAACATCAAAAATGAAAAACAGATATTACTCAAAACAACCGGCACTTTTTACGATATCAATTCTCTTACAGAATTAAGGGCATTTAACCAGCCAGCGGCTGAGAATAAATATTTCGTCGAAAGATGTTATTACAATCGTACAGGATGGTTCCAATGAGAAAGGTACTTCTGCGTACCAGCTTTTTGAAATTAGAACTCAATATTGATTTTATTTCATTCAAAATTTGCTTTCATTTATACTTGCATCGAAAATCCTGAAAGGCGTGATGATAAAACTATTAAAATCATGTACTTTTTGTAATTATTTTTTGATCATAAGTATTTATCTGTAATTCTTCAATGATGTCTAAACAAAATAAATGAGCAAGAAAAATCTGAAAAAATCTGAAAAAAAAACGACCGAGGGAACGGTTCAATAAGTGTTCGGATATTTTTTTAATGATTTTATTTGAACTAAAATTTTAATTTTGAAACATAATATATATACTAATAATGTATAATTACATGGTATGAAATATGTCTAAAATTTGATTTAAAAATGACATATTTCCGGTTTTTTCTGGTTATTCCCTTTTAAGGGGAGAAATATAAAATTCATTATAGTATGGTGCTTTTCTGACAGACAAAGAAATGTTTTGAAAATGCAATAGTGCATATTTATGCTGAGTGATTGCATTTTAAATTATTTTGACTATTGTTTTTTTTTTATTGGAATACCTCACTGTCATTGTCCCAGCTGTTTCTTGTGGCTAAAGGTAGTGGGGAGGAGAAGGATATTGGGAGGGGGAAAGTGGGGAAGAACCTGGCTATTCAGATCTGGTTACCAAATACGGCTAAAGCCGTTTCAAGCAAGACCAGGGCGATGCTGAGAGTATCTTTCACTCTAAAACGTGCCGCATATCTCTACAAATTATAAATTAAAGACCTCCGCCGCGCTTGTCTGTCTGTCGCGATAAACTCAAAAACTACTGAACGGATTTTCATGCGGTTTTCACCAAAAGAGTGATTCATGAGGAAGATTTAGAGGTAAATAATTTTCTCAAGGTTTTGTGTAAGTTGGTTGAAATATATAATATATAAAGGAGAATACATGTGTGCGGTGGATGAGCGAGCTGGCAAGCGGGCGATGTGGATATTATTTGTATGCAAATCTACGGTTTTATGCCAAGGTTGATAAAATTTTGCACATGTGACCTTTAAGGCAAGGATAAGTTCACAGTTTACATTTGATTTCGCAAACACTGCGTAAAGCCCGGGTATCGCCGGGGACTTCAGCTAGTATACTATATATTATTTCAAATTAATTAATTGTTAAATAACACAAATTAATCAAATAAAATTTATTTCCGCACGCACCAGGATTCGATCCCGCGACCTTCAGATTGCCTGTTACCATGACCATTTCTGGTGTTAAGATTTTACACAGAAATGGTCATGGTAACAGGCTTAATAATTTAGAAGCACTCGAAATAAAGAAAGCCGTTAAAACAAAAACCCAAATCCTTAATAATCAGTTAAATATGTCCAACAGTCCGATATTAGGAATATTTCCCATAAACTAAAAAAACCCGTAGCCACTTTATTCCTTAATCACCTGTTCAAATGACGTTTTGTCCCGGTAGATATAATGTAATTATTCATATACCCGTCTCTTTCTCTCTATCACTATGTAGGATGTTAATTACACTCTCTCACTCTTACTTTATATTATGTTTTGTCTCTGTCTGTATGTATATATAAGCTCACACAATGTATTTTTTCATCAGTTTTAATTTTTACCCTGAAGATGCTTGTATTAAGCGAAACCGGTCGGTAAATAAAAATTAAATCAATAAATCGTGGTTACAAACAAAGTGATTGTTTTCCTTTAATTAATATGTCAAACCACAAAGTGACTGCTTTCTACCAAAATATAAAATAATTGTTTTCAAGATAACAGGTTTTTTTGTTTTGTAGTTGAGATTTGAAATTTTCGTTGATTATTTTCTTGCAGTTGATTTTCGTGGCTTTGGCAAAAAATGTTTATTCGTAATTCTTAAAATTTTGAGTTTCTTTATTACAGTACGCTTAGTCATTTTTCTTCTGGGTGACGAAAACGATATGAAATGAAGATGGATTCCTAAAGTGTCCCCATTTCTGCCCTCGGGGGAAATTTCCATTCCTTCCACAAATATTTATGAGTGATCATTTCCAATAAAGAATTTTGACAAATTACACAAAAATTTAAATTGTTTGTCTTCTTGTTTTTCAGTAATTGGTTACGCAGTCATTTTATACCATTTTACTTACGAAATTATCTGAAAAATGTGCTGTGCCTTACTTACGAACTAAATATAATCTTTTTCATAAGACGATTTTGTAAAGAGGCAATAAAAAGAAATTAGTACCATTGGTAAGCTTATAAAGTAATCATTAACGAATTGAATCAAAGGTGTTTTTCACGTTCAGCGGCTCTCCTTTTTTTACGAACCCCTTTCTTATAACTTATTTCCACTCCAAGATCATACGAGTGGGTCGATAGCTAATGTAAATACAGTGTTTTTTAGGTCACAATTGCAGCTGAAATTAGCGTTTGATTTTATATTCATTTGAAAATGCGGAGTATCTATTACTAACTTATTTTTTTTAAATTATTTATTAACCAATATAGTAAATACGCAATAAACATTTTTTTCGGTATGTACCACCTCAATAGACTGAGCAAAATAGAGCATGTTCCGAGGTGGCAGGAATTTAATCAAATTTTTGTATCTTAATCTTGGAAGATAAACTAAGATATGACATACTAACATATGGCTTTAGGAAAAAATCTAACATACTTGCGGCAATAAATGACTGAATCAGTAAACTTAGGAGTAGTATTGATGGTGGAAATTATATCTTATCTATACTAGTTGACCTTCAAAATGCCTTTCATACGGTAAGCCATGATATACTTCTCAAGAAACTCGAGAAACTTGGTGTAGTTGGTCCTGCTCTTAATCTATTCAAATCATATCTTAGCAATAGAAAGCAATTTGTAAGCATTAACAATCAAAATAGTAAGCACCTTCCAATAAACTATGGAGTTCCGCAAGGATCCATACTAGGGCCACTACTGTTCCAAATTTATATCAATGATATTTCTCAATTAAAATTAAACGGTGAAATTTTCTTATATGCAGATGATACTGCAATATTCTACTGGGGTAAAGATCTAAACATACTACCAGAAAATACACAAAGTGACCTAGAAAGAATTTGCGGTTGGCTCCAATCAAATATCCTAACAATGAATATAAAAAAAAAACAGGATACATGATTTTAAGTTCAAACCGTAAAATAATTCCTCCACATGTACAATTAAAAATAACGATTTGCAAATCCTGAAACAGGAAAAATATCTTGGGCTGTGCATCGATAAGCATTTAACTTTAAAACAACACATTGAAAATGTAAAAGATAAAATCACACCCTTAATTAGCGTTTTTAGCCGGTTATCATATCTATTACCAATTAGATTAAAAAATAGTTTATACTATAGTCTCGTTCACTCACACCTAAATTACCTGATTGAAATCTGGGGAAATGCGTATGAAACATACATCAATGAATTACAGGTAATTCAAAATAAGATAATCAAAAAACGATTTCACTACGAATCCAAAACATCCACAAAAAAATTATATTTGGAAACAAAATTGCTAACATTAGGAAAACTATACGAGTACAATATATGTATCCTTATATACAAAATAAATAATAAACTTGTGATGAATTGCATTGATCAACAGTGAAAATTAGGAAATATCGTAGCTTCCCACTTTAATTTAAAAAGAAAATATCAATTACTTATAAAACGGACACGTCTACGACATCTATCGGATTAGAGTAAAGTGAATTCATATTTACGGTAGGGATCTATAATTAGACAAAGTGAGACGAGTATTGATAAAAAAATCACAGATGGTATCAACAAATAATCAAAGACAGGGACTCCCGGTATAATTTAGGCCGTGATATATTGACAGCCAATTGAATTACAGCAAAAACGATTAAAAACCGAGTTAGCCTATCAACGGGAAGAGGGCCGAACCCATTTTTAGAACAAAGGAACGACCTTTGGACTTAGCAATTAGTAATGTGATTAATGAGTTTGACGTTCCCACCAAACCGAGAGGTGAATAAACTCCATGGGAAGAAATAATCTGTTCAGGGACAAAAGAACGATGACCCCAAGAAATGTTTTGGTTAACCGGTACATTCCAGGGATCAGAAACCCTAGTTCTCGAACGCATTAAAACATATCAGGTGCGAAAAAAAAGGATACACGTAAACACGATGCAAAAGTTTAAGTGAAAGATTGCAAAGCAAGTGACGAAAACGTATTGTAAGATGTTAGGGAGATTTTCATCTATAATACGATTGTTTGTGACGACCGGAGATGATCGATTCGAGGGAAAACGTGCTAAAGGAAATGGAAATGTTGAGAAAACAATGGAAAATTATTGTTATCAATTCTAGACGGAGCTAGGATATTACGATGAAAGATTTAGGGAGGAAACGTCAAAAAAATGAGAGTTTTAAAGAATAGGCGAGGGTACATTTCAGATGTCTAGAGCGGTAACAAGTGTTAGAGAAGAAGATAGAGTGCAGTACGGAGGGGAGTGGAAAATGCTGAAAACATTGCGATAGAAAAACTCAGGAAAAGGAGTCATTTTACGTAATTAAAATGGAGTTTATAGATTAGCATAGTACGCGATTGCAGATAAAGATGAGGCATTACAATGGTTGCCGATTTCAGATGTATTTTGTTGTGATAAACAAGGAATATTCGAACATGGAAATTGTTTAGATAAGAACGATTAGCCGTTAAAAAGGTAATAAAAATTATCATGGGTCTTATGAGATATTTATATTAAAGAATTCTCATAAAAGTTAACGACACTGAAATAAAAAAGGATTTATTGCCAGGTGGGTACAAGAACTAATGTATACAGCTGTCAAGACATATGGTTTATGGGATTTTGCGTAAGAACGGGACAAAATTTGGAAGGCGTTCTCTATGAAGCAATAAAAATGACAGAAATTTAAGGGCCGAAGTGGGGGTATCCCCTATAAAGATGTTAAAAAATGATATATTTATTAATAACAAATAGAAAATGAAATTTTCCAAGAGGCAGCAAACATCAAAAAACGATATGGTTATATCAGGGAAGTACGGGGAAGTGAGGGGAAAGGAGATACGACAGAGAAAAACAAAGGAAATCTTAGATTAACAGTGAATAAAATAAATACGGCTTGAAATATAAAAATCTATAGAGATATGAACAATAGCGTAAGAATAAATAAGGAAATTCATGGAAAGAGTGTCGTGAATAAAAGAAAATTCGGAAAAAAAATGGAAAATTCAAATATACGACGTAAATAGAGAAAATTCGGTTTTAAATGGAAAGGTTCATATAGAATACAGAAAAACTCGAGGAAAAATAATAAAATAAAAATGAACGATTTGCGAGAAAGACTTCGACATGAAGATATCTCTGATAGGCGAATTTGGGGACAGATTTGGAACATATGGTAGATGCCGTACGCACGGACATGTTACGGAATAGATGAAAATAGAACTTTAAAATTATTAAATTCAAGCTAATTTTGTATGAACACCAGGACAAAGGAAGTTGGGCCATTAAACATGGATCTTACTAAATCCGGATCTTGTAAGTATGGGAGTACGAGACAGAATTTAATGTACCAAACGCAAAACGTACTAAGAGACCGCACTCGACAATAATGGAGAGATTTCAAGAAATTACGAGTTGATAGTAATTAGATTGGTTTATTATAGGAGATTCAGATACGATCTTTTGGACCTGAGAGGGGTATAAAAGTCTAGACAAATGCAGTTGAGGACAGTCTACGGTCGTGGTCGAAAAGTTTGTAACTTCGCGGAACGTGACGAAACGGTGGGTGATTTAAATTTGAAAAATTCTAAGTGATAATTATTTTGATACTTAGAAAATTTTCACATTCTAGTCAGTGATCTACAAAAAAAAAATACTTTGCAGTTAGAATCAGTGAAATAAGAATAAGCCAACGCATTAATTACTTGTGAAAAATAAAAGTGCTCGTGATAAATACAATTTGTTTTAGTGGAAAATTCGGATTTTATAATCACTTAATATCGTATTTTTAAACTTAGGAATTTCGCGTTTAATATTAGTGCAATAAATAACTGAAGTGATGTGATAATTTAGCGTGATGAAGTTATAATTAAATACGTGTGTTCAATCTAAGTGAAAGTGTTCTAACAAATAATAAATATTTAAATTAATTATCTTAAATAATAATAATAAAACAAAATAATATTTTATTAATACATAAAATTTCGGAGGGATAAAAATTTAATTTAACAACAATTTACCATCTCTAAATTAATCGTGAAGTAACTATCATTTAAAGTGTTATCTAACCACCGAGTTTTGAAATAAAATACAGTTTAGAACGATAGAGTTCATACATCATTTTAATTAATTAGATTAATTGGAAAAAAAAAAATTGAAGTCAAAAAGATTTAATTAAATTTAGGAAAATAAAAATTAATTTAGGAAAATTGCAGCAAGGTTTACTGTGTATTCCCGGTCGGAAAAACCTTGGTAGGGGTAAGTCTTTTCCGTTATAAAATTTTACAGATTCCAAGGAGGAAGCGGAAAGCAGCAAACATTGGTATTTGGATTAATTATTTGACCAAGATATTACTCGCTTAATATGTGATATGTAACTATATTAAAATATTATAAGTATAATAATTATATTTTATATATTTATATATGTAAGTATATAAACATATATATATGTAATTTTTGTTCCCAAGAAAAATTATAATCAAAAAAAAAAAAAAAGAAAAACACTTATATAAAAAGAGGAAAAGGGTATCGATTCCTACCTCTGAATTCATCAATAACTATTAAAAGTAGTTATGTGTGATAAATTTACAAATCAATATTTTATATTTAATCTTATGTATGTATTAATATGATTTCAGAAAATCCAGAGCATTTGAAATAAGTTATGATATTAGAAAATATTCCAATCATAATATAATTATACATATTAATATTATAAATTATTTATTGAGACAAAATATATATAAATGAATAAATATGTATACGTAATCGGGTATCAGACTAGACAATTGCGCTAAGTACATCATTATCAAACAAAGAAAAAATTTTAGAGTCATCTCACACGTCTCCGGAATGTCTAAAGTAAACATACCTCATACGCTTGAATCTAGGTCACAAGGCCGTCGAGAATGTTTACAAAGCTCAAATTGTTTACAAAATAAATCGGTCACTGGGTCACTAGTCCGAATACAGTAAAAAGAAAAAAAAATGACCTTGATTAATGGATATCGTACTTAGGTATTAACTTCTAGGAACGGGATAAAATTATGATATTGCGCAATTATTAGGAACAAAAGGAAAAAAAATTTAAACACTATTTTTAATTTGAACGTGAAGAGGTATCTACAGACTTAAGCAATTGAAAATTAACAGATTTATTATAGCAGTTCAAAAGGGTGTATTGAAGATTTACATGAAACATTTGATAAATCACGGGATAGTTCAAAAGGGTGTGTTGAAGATTTACATGAAACATTTGATAAATCACGGGATAGTTCAATAGGGTGTATTGAAGACTTACATGAAACAGTCGAAAAATCACGGGATAGCTTAATAAGGGGTAATGAGGATTTACATGCTTCAATTGAGAATCACGGGATAGCAAGAATTTATCAAAAGTTGAACATTGGAGGGGAGGGAAAGAAAAAAAAAATACAGTTCAACCAACAGAAGGCAGTGTTCGCTTCTGTAACAAGGACCATTGATCAAACCATAGAGATGGCGGATCTCTCAAACAAAACCGTCAACAAAACCAAACAAAAGCTTGGAGTTATGGCGAATCTCCAGAACACATCGCCAGATAAGATCTTATTGTACTAGTATATATTTATATGTCACCCACTATTCTTACGTATATATTCGGTATCAATCTGAGGATTGTGCAGAATCCGATGGGCGAGATCCGAGCTCGGGATGCGTTGCAAGTAGTTTCGTATTGCGAGTTATAAACCTTCCCAAAACGTATGTTTACATATATATCTTTTTATGTACTGTTCATTGAATGAAACGAACTCACTTACAATTAGTGCTTTAGGCCTGTCGGGTCACTCTCGTCTCATTTCTTGAACGTGGAGGGAGGATTCACGACCCGTAACTCCACACAAACCCGTGAGTATATGATTGCATATAGGACGAAACCGGTTCGCCCTAAGTAAATAGTAAACTTTGGAGGAGTAGGAATTTGGAGGTATCTGGGCTTGGAGGAAGACCTGAAGGCAGTGCATGATGGCGAAAGGAAGGTCAATTGGGACGCGATAACTTAGGTATCAATCAATTGAACCGTGCCAAAAGACTGTGCGAATTTTGGGTTGACTTCTAATCACCCTGCTTACTTGATGGAGGCCGGAGCCAAATTTTGCCAGAAAAGGGGTTATTCTGAGTTCGTCAAATATGCAATTAACGAATTACATTAACCTACTAAATCCATCCTTATATGTACCTTATAGCAGCTGAATCTAAACGGAGGGGCGCCCAGCAGATACGAGTTACAATCATAATCAAATTTACTAACATTTAACCATTTGAGTTATATTTAATTATCTGTTCAATTAGTCATGTGTAGTTTCGATTAGTATTGCTTATTCAAGAATTCATTAGGATGTAGAGAATCATAATAAACGTCAAAGGGAAGTTAGTTCATTTAGAGAAATACTTAAGGTTAAATTTGCAAGAGAGAGACCAATACAGTTTTGAAATTCAACACTCTGTTTAGAATCAAGAGGGTTACCACAAAATTTAAAGTAATTAAAATCCTATATCATAAATCAAAAAATTACACAACGTTTGATGGAGTTTAATTACAACCTAAATACGAAAATATTTACGTTCAAAGTCGTTAATAACGTATTTATTAGTTAAGTACATATATCGCTAAAGGTATGTAGTACAAGGGAGCTTTAAGTAGCTTTCTGTAGTTATCAGAGGAAATAAGGGTCCAATTTTATAAAGGCTTGTGTGACGTAGGGGAGGAATTTTCCACCCCTACCACACATATGCAAAGCCTTAAGAATTTAAATATCGATCAGAGCCAAGAGAAAAGGCGAGAATATTACAACTGTCTTGCCGATGAAAGGAGAGTTAAATAAGACGAAAAGACGAAACATTACGACTGGTGCCAAGTGCCCAGGAGTAAATAAAATACAGACAAATACAAGAGAGAGTAGAAAAGAACAAACATCACAACTGCACAGCCGTGACAGGAGATCAGAGTTTTACAAGTTGTTTTAGAAAAAAAAAAAAAAAAAAAAAACTTTTATTGGTCAATCTATTGCAAAAAAAAAAAAAAAAAATATAATAATAATAATAAGTAGGACGTTATGTTAAATGAAGTGATAATAAAAATAAAATAAAAATCAGAACAGTGCGCCGTTAAATAAACACGAAAAAAATATATAAATTAATAAATAAATATACGAAAATAAATATATAAACAATACATTTAAATATAAAAAAATAAAAAGTGTTAACGAATAAACTCTACATGTTTTAAAATAATTTATAAAAGTGTCGATAAAGTTTAAATCAAGTGACCATGAATTTGTTGATTGCTTATGAGATTATAAATATCGTAACAAAGAATGTAGGTCAGATACAAGCGTAAACAGTTTATTCAAGGCAGGCCATAATTTAACAGAATAATGGTATTGACATTCCTGAATCCAGAATGTTAATGACCGTAATGTAAACAATCTGATACGAGATACCGCGGTGTTTGTAAGCATCGAAAGTGATAACAAAACATCGAAAAATTTTGAAGTAGGCGATATCGGGGGTAACGCGCATCGCTTTAAGAGGTTGTAGAATAAACAAACTCGAAAATGATATCAACACTCGGTTACGAAAAAAAATAAACAGACTTTACAGATAAAAACGGGGGAACTTACCTACATAAAGTGACCCTTTGTTTATAGTTAATGTTGTGGGTTTGTATGTGAGGATTATCACATAAAAAGTCATAACTTAAAAGATAAGGAACATAAAATAAAAATAACATAAAATATTTGATTGGGGATAGTGTCGAGTTGAGATAGTGTTTAATATCACAGACGAATGTTTTATAGGTATATACCTATTTAAGGGAACATTTGATCATTCGGACAAAAAAAAGGAGGGGATTTGACGAAATAACATCAAGATAGGTATTGCGAACTCTAAACAGATTTTGCGAAAATATCGTAGGTATTGCGGAACTTGAAGGAATGGTTGGCATTCTAAACAATGAGTAATTATTGGTTGAACGAAAATCACGGGATATTCATTAACATTGGAGTAACAATATTCATTCCGTTTTTTTTTGCAATTACCTACATTTATTTGAAATGAAGAGTGATGGTAGAGTTGAGCTAATTTGGGTTACAATCATCATGCAAACAAATATAAATAGTTAAAAATATTGTGTTTTATAGGGGGACAGGTTCCAAAAAAAAAAAAAAATAAATAAATAAAAATAAAAATAAAAATAAAAATAAAAATAAAATAAATTATAAATATATATAGGTATATTTATAATAAATAGTTGGTATTGAGTTAAATTCATTAAAAATTTTAAACAAAAAATGGCGGAAAAAAGGAAAGTGGATGCGACGGAATTAGAAGCTAAAGAAATACCGTTGGGAGATGAATTACGGGAGATATTTAGACGTTCAAAGAGGTCTAAGTTACGAGTCGAGGATATGATAGAAGTCGTTCAGCCAGAGGGGGAGACCGACACAAAATCGGAGGAACAGGGCGAAAAATAAGCGAGAGTGTGAAGAGAGACTCACACATGGTATGTTACAGGAAAAACCCGAGGAAAAGGAACAAGAAAAGTTAACGAAGTAAAAGGAAAAATAAAAAAATAAAATAAAAAATACAGAAAAACGAGAAAATTGAAAAAAAATAAAATAAGTAAATAAATAGAATAAGGAAGGCAACATAATTTACATAAGGTAATTTAGGAAATTAAAATAGAGATTATAAGGTTGTCGCTTAATAAGATAAAAATATAAACATTAACCAGGCGACACTCGGAAAATAAAGAAAATGGTTGGGAAACGTGGAACAAGTAGGCGAGCCCAGGCTTTAGTGACAGCAATCGGGGAAAATGTCACAACCGAGACTTCAACAATAAACATAGGAGATATAACTACAATAATTCAGGCAGCTTTGGCACCGCTCGTCAATAAGATGCAAGAACTCGAGAAACAATTGGAAAGTCCAGCAACAGTGGCGGTGATAGGAGAGGATAGTGCGCCGAAAAGCGTTCTCCAAGTAGTGGAAATGTTACCACAGCAGGAACGACCATCATTCTCCGGTGGAAATCAAAATCCCATTAGTTTCCTGGAAGATTTAAAAGAATATACTAGAAAAGTGAAACGAACGGATCCATTAGTCGTCGTACGGGAAATTTTGAAAGGGGAAGCTAAATCGTGGGCAAAATTGTACAATAAACGATGGGAGACTATGTTAGATTTCGAACGAGATTTTTTAGCTACCTATTGGGGAGACATAAAGAAAAATGAAGTTCGCCGTCGTCTTGCAGAAGGGGTATATGATGCCAAGAAAAATATATCCATGCTTACTCATTTCGCAAACTATTGGGAGCTAGCGAAGGCTTTAAAGATTACTGACACACCGTTGGGCATAGTTGACGAGATTATGAGACATTATCCGAAGGAAATTCAATCGCTATGGTTTTCGGGGCAATCAGGAGATGAGATTGTCGCCGCTGAGTTTCTACGAAAACTAGATACAATGGTATGTACACCAGAAGAACGGAACATGAAGAAGAGGAGTGGGGAGGAATCCAGCAAGAAGGACAAATACCGTGACCGTTACCACGCCATAAAAAGGAGGATACACGCAATTGAAAGTGTGGGCGAAAACGCTAGTTGCAGCAAGTGCACCGAAGTTAACAGTTCACCAAAAGAAAATTCTACAATAACTACAGCCGGGAAGGAGCTAATGGTCGCAGCCAACTCGGGAGATAAAAGGAGATTATAGCGCTTTACATTTAGCTAGATATTACACAAGTAATAAGAAACAAAAATCAGGTTTACAGTTAGTGGAAATCAACGGATAGAGTGCGAAGTTTACAAATATTTGTAAATGTTAATAAATAAATAAACGATTGAGAAATACAAATAAAAATATGTTAGGATACATTATAATTGGGGAGGGGGAAGAAAGAAAATTACTAAAATATTAGATTATCAGATTGCTTGCGAGGGGCGGATCGTCGTTAAGTCTTTGAGGGTGAGTGGACAAGTCTTAATAAGCGACAATCATATTCAATTATTGAAATAGAGTAAGGCAAATAAATTCGTTAATTTTGATTTTCTAGTTGAAAAAAAAAAAAATTTTTACTTTTTTTTATGTGTTAGTGAGAAAAAAAAAAAAATGTTAGATACGTAAGAACACTCAAAAGGAGAGAATTAGAGATATTATATGGCACACAAAAGGGACATTTTGAAAAAAAAAAAATAAACAATGCCTAGGAATTTTTTTTTTGAAATATTGAAATAAGAAAGTTTATCTATAGATATAGGGTAGACATTAAGTATAGAGATAAAAAGGTAACATTTGAATTAAGGTATAAATATTTTAGATTTCGAAAAAAAAAAAAAAGGGAAAAAAGGAACGCTGAACCAATTTGAGGATAATAAAGAACATTTATAAAAATTTAAATATTAGAGTGGACAACACTTAGGCTAGAACAACTTTGGATGAATTAAGAAATTACAATTAGAAATTAAGAATTATAAAATAAAGTTTAAATAAATAAAGAAAAAAAAAAATGCTGGAAAATTTATATGAAACATGTATACCACTGATTGTCGGATTGGGTGAGGTCGTGCGAAAATACACATTTCACAAAAAATATTCATATTTACAAAACAAAAAACAATTAATTGCACACCAAGAGACCACCCGCTTTTCAGTTGTTCGAAAGGCCGCGAGATTGTAAACAATCTTTACTTAAATCATTGTAAGGGAGGTCTTAGTCCAATTTGGTTGGGGACCACCAAAACACGCGAGTCGAGGGGCGTGTTCCAGCAAAAAGAAATTAATTTTGAATCTATCAAAATTAAAGAAAATTTCATAAAGTAAAATCTACGCGAAAAGAAAATAAAGAATACAATGAGATTCAAATTCAAGATTGTTAACAATCCGAGCAAAAGAGAAGAGGGAGATAGGGAGTAATAGGATACGGAAAAGAGATAGGGGATAACAGATTGGGGAAGGGGAGATAGGAAGTAATAGGATACGGAAAAGAGATAGGGGATAACAGATTGGGGAGGGGGAGATAGGAAGTAATAGGATGCGGAGAAGAGATAGGGGATAACAGAATGAGGAGGGGGAGATAGGAAGTAATAGGATACGGAAAAGAGATAGGGGATAACAGAATGAGGAGGGGGAGATAGGAAGTAATATGACACGGAGTAGAGATAGGGGATAACCAAATGAGGAGGGGAAGATAGCTAGTCTAAATTTGAACACAATTTCGGTGTCTAACGAAAAAAAAAAAAAAAAAAAAAAAAAAAAAAAAAAAAAAAAAAAAAAAAAAAAAAAGAAGAGGACATTAAAATAAAATACAACGTTAGCCACAGCAAATTGAGTTCAGAGGAGGGAACTGTGATGAATTGCATTGATCAACAGTGAAAATTAGGAAATATCGTAGCTTCCCACTTTAATTTAAAAAGAAAATATCAATTACTTATAAAACGGACACGTCTACGACATCTATCGGATTAGAGTAAAGTGAATTCATATTTACGGTAGGGATCTATAATTAGACAAAGTGAGACGAGTATTGATAAAAAAATCACAGATGGTATCAACAAATAATCAAAGACAGGGACTCCCGGTATAATTTAGGCCGTGATATATTGACAGCCAATTGAATTACAGCAAAAACGATTAAAAACCGAGTTAGCCTATCAACGGGAAGAGGGCCGAACCCATTTTTAGAACAAAGGAACGACCTTTGGACTTAGCAATTAGTAATGTGATTAATGAGTTTGACGTTCCCACCAAACCGAGAGGTGAATAAACTCCATGGGAAGAAATAATCTGTTCAGGGACAAAAGAACGATGACCCCAAGAAATGTTTTGGTTAACCGGTACATTCCAGGGATCAGAAACCCTAGTTCTCGAACGCATTAAAACATATCAGGTGCGAAAAAAAAGGATACACGTAAACACGATGCAAAAGTTTAAGTGAAAGATTGCAAAGCAAGTGACGAAAACGTATTGTAAGATGTTAGGGAGATTTTCATCTATAATACGATTGTTTGTGACGACCGGAGATGATCGATTCGAGGGAAAACGTGCTAAAGGAAATGGAAATGTTGAGAAAACAATGGAAAATTATTGTTATCAATTCTAGACGGAGCTAGGATATTACGATGAAAGATTTAGGGAGGAAACGTCAAAAAAATGAGAGTTTTAAAGAATAGGCGAGGGTACATTTCAGATGTCTAGAGCGGTAACAAGTGTTAGAGAAGAAGATAGAGTGCAGTACGGAGGGGAGTGGAAAATGCTGAAAACATTGCGATAGAAAAACTCAGGAAAAGGAGTCATTTTACGTAATTAAAATGGAGTTTATAGATTAGCATAGTACGCGATTGCAGATAAAGATGAGGCATTACAATGGTTGCCGATTTCAGATGTATTTTGTTGTGATAAACAAGGAATATTCGAACATGGAAATTGTTTAGATAAGAACGATTAGCCGTTAAAAAGGTAATAAAAATTATCATGGGTCTTATGAGATATTTATATTAAAGAATTCTCATAAAAGTTAACGACACTGAAATAAAAAAGGATTTATTGCCAGGTGGGTACAAGAACTAATGTATACAGCTGTCAAGACATATGGTTTATGGGATTTTGCGTAAGAACGGGACAAAATTTGGAAGGCGTTCTCTATGAAGCAATAAAAATGACAGAAATTTAAGGGCCGAAGTGGGGGTATCCCCTATAAAGATGTTAAAAAATGATATATTTATTAATAACAAATAGAAAATGAAATTTTCCAAGAGGCAGCAAACATCAAAAAACGATATGGTTATATCAGGGAAGTACGGGGAAGTGAGGGGAAAGGAGATACGACAGAGAAAAACAAAGGAAATCTTAGATTAACAGTGAATAAAATAAATACGGCTTGAAATATAAAAATCTATAGAGATATGAACAATAGCGTAAGAATAAATAAGGAAATTCATGGAAAGAGTGTCGTGAATAAAAGAAAATTCGGAAAAAAAATGGAAAATTCAAATATACGACGTAAATAGAGAAAATTCGGTTTTAAATGGAAAGGTTCATATAGAATACAGAAAAACTCGAGGAAAAATAATAAAATAAAAATGAACGATTTGCGAGAAAGACTTCGACATGAAGATATCTCTGATAGGCGAATTTGGGGACAGATTTGGAACATATGGTAGATGCCGTACGCACGGACATGTTACGGAATAGATGAAAATAGAACTTTAAAATTATTAAATTCAAGCTAATTTTGTATGAACACCAGGACAAAGGAAGTTGGGCCATTAAACATGGATCTTACTAAATCCGGATCTTGTAAGTATGGGAGTACGAGACAGAATTTAATGTACCAAACGCAAAACGTACTAAGAGACCGCACTCGACAATAATGGAGAGATTTCAAGAAATTACGAGTTGATAGTAATTAGATTGGTTTATTATAGGAGATTCAGATACGATCTTTTGGACCTGAGAGGGGTATAAAAGTCTAGACAAATGCAGTTGAGGACAGTCTACGGTCGTGGTCGAAAAGTTTGTAACTTCGCGGAACGTGACGAAACGGTGGGTGATTTAAATTTGAAAAATTCTAAGTGATAATTATTTTGATACTTAGAAAATTTTCACATTCTAGTCAGTGATCTACAAAAAAAAAATACTTTGCAGTTAGAATCAGTGAAATAAGAATAAAGCCAACGCATTAATTACTTGTGAAAAATAAAAGTGCTCGTGATAAATACAATTTGTTTTAGTGGAAAATTCGGATTTTATAATCACTTAATATCGTATTTTTAAACTTAGGAATTTCGCGTTTAATATTAGTGCAATAAATAACTGAAGTGATGTGATAATTTAGCGTGATGAAGTTATAATTAAATACGTGTGTTCAATCTAAGTGAAAGTGTTCTAACAAATAATAAATATTTAAATTAATTATCTTAAATAATAATAATAAAACAAAATAATATTTTATTAATACATAAAATTTCGGAGGGATAAAAATTTAATTTAACAACAATTTACCATCTCTAAATTAATCGTGAAGTAACTATCATTTAAAGTGTTATCTAACCACCGAGTTTTGAAATAAAATACAGTTTAGAACGATAGAGTTCATACATCATTTTAATTAATTAGATTAATTGGAAAAAAAAAAATTGAAGTCAAAAAGATTTAATTAAATTTAGGAAAATAAAAATTAATTTAGGAAAATTGCAGCAAGGTTTACTGTGTATTCCCGGTCGGAAAAACCTTGGTAGGGGTAAGTCTTTTCCGTTATAAAATTTTACAGATTCCAAGGAGGAAGCGGAAAGCAGCAAACATTGGTATTTGGATTAATTATTTGACCAAGATATTACTCGCTTAATATGTGATATGTAACTATATTAAAATATTATAAGTATAATAATTATATTTTATATATTTATATATGTAAGTATATAAACATATATATATGTAATTTTTGTTCCCAAGAAAAATTATAATCAAAAAAAAAAAAAAAGAAAAACACTTATATAAAAAGAGGAAAAGGGTATCGATTCCTACCTCTGAATTCATCAATAACTATTAAAAGTAGTTATGTGTGATAAATTTACAAATCAATATTTTATATTTAATCTTATGTATGTATTAATATGATTTCAGAAAATCCAGAGCATTTGAAATAAGTTATGATATTAGAAAATATTCCAATCATAATATAATTATACATATTAATATTATAAATTATTTATTGAGACAAAATATATATAAATGAATAAATATGTATACGTAATCGGGTATCAGACTAGACAATTGCGCTAAGTACATCATTATCAAACAAAGAAAAAATTTTAGAGTCATCTCACACGTCTCCGGAATGTCTAAAGTAAACATACCTCATACGCTTGAATCTAGGTCACAAGGCCGTCGAGAATGTTTACAAAGCTCAAATTGTTTACAAAATAAATCGGTCACTGGGTCACTAGTCCGAATACAGTAAAAAGAAAAAAAAATGACCTTGATTAATGGATATCGTACTTAGGTATTAACTTCTAGGAACGGGATAAAATTATGATATTGCGCAATTATTAGGAACAAAAGGAAAAAAAATTTAAACACTATTTTTAATTTGAACGTGAAGAGGTATCTACAGACTTAAGCAATTGAAAATTAACAGATTTATTATAGCAGTTCAAAAGGGTGTATTGAAGATTTACATGAAACATTTGATAAATCACGGGATAGTTCAAAAGGGTGTGTTGAAGATTTACATGAAACATTTGATAAATCACGGGATAGTTCAATAGGGTGTATTGAAGACTTACATGAAACAGTCGAAAAATCACGGGATAGCTTAATAAGGGGTAATGAGGATTTACATGCTTCAATTGAGAATCACGGGATAGCAAGAATTTATCAAAAGTTGAACATTGGAGGGGAGGGAAAGAAAAAAAAAATACAGTTCAACCAACAGAAGGCAGTGTTCGCTTCTGTAACAAGGACCATTGATCAAACCATAGAGATGGCGGATCTCTCAAACAAAACCGTCAACAAAACCAAACAAAAGCTTGGAGTTATGGCGAATCTCCAGAACACATCGCCAGATAAGATCTTATTGTACTAGTATATATTTATATGTCACCCACTATTCTTACGTATATATTCGGTATCAATCTGAGGATTGTGCAGAATCCGATGGGCGAGATCCGAGCTCGGGATGCGTTGCAAGTAGTTTCGTATTGCGAGTTATAAACCTTCCCAAAACGTATGTTTACATATATATCTTTTTATGTACTGTTCATTGAATGAAACGAACTCACTTACAATTAGTGCTTTAGGCCTGTCGGGTCACTCTCGTCTCATTTCTTGAACGTGGAGGGAGGATTCACGACCCGTAACTCCACACAAACCCGTGAGTATATGATTGCATATAGGACGAAACCGGTTCGCCCTAAGTAAATAGTAAACTTTGGAGGAGTAGGAATTTGGAGGTATCTGGGCTTGGAGGAAGACCTGAAGGCAGTGCATGATGGCGAAAGGAAGGTCAATTGGGACGCGATAACTTAGGTATCAATCAATTGAACCGTGCCAAAAGACTGTGCGAATTTTGGGTTGACTTCTAATCACCCTGCTTACTTGATGGAGGCCGGAGCCAAATTTTGCCAGAAAAGGGGTTATTCTGAGTTCGTCAAATATGCAATTAACGAATTACATTAACCTACTAAATCCATCCTTATATGTACCTTATAGCAGCTGAATCTAAACGGAGGGGCGCCCAGCAGATACGAGTTACAATCATAATCAAATTTACTAACATTTAACCATTTGAGTTATATTTAATTATCTGTTCAATTAGTCATGTGTAGTTTCGATTAGTATTGCTTATTCAAGAATTCATTAGGATGTAGAGAATCATAATAAACGTCAAAGGGAAGTTAGTTCATTTAGAGAAATACTTAAGGTTAAATTTGCAAGAGAGAGACCAATACAGTTTTGAAATTCAACACTCTGTTTAGAATCAAGAGGGTTACCACAAAATTTAAAGTAATTAAAATCCTATATCATAAATCAAAAAATTACACAACGTTTGATGGAGTTTAATTACAACCTAAATACGAAAATATTTACGTTCAAAGTCGTTAATAACGTATTTATTAGTTAAGTACATATATCGCTAAAGGTATGTAGTACAAGGGAGCTTTAAGTAGCTTTCTGTAGTTATCAGAGGAAATAAGGGTCCAATTTTATAAAGGCTTGTGTGACGTAGGGGAGGAATTTTCCACCCCTACCACACATATGCAAAGCCTTAAGAATTTAAATATCGATCAGAGCCAAGAGAAAAGGCGAGAATATTACAACTGTCTTGCCGATGAAAGGAGAGTTAAATAAGACGAAAAGACGAAACATTACGACTGGTGCCAAGTGCCCAGGAGTAAATAAAATACAGACAAATACAAGAGAGAGTAGAAAAGAACAAACATCACAAACTCATACATACAAACACAGAATTCATTAAAACGTCCCAAGTACACAAACATTTTACACGACAACACGATAACATACGTTTAAAAACCATTCATACTAACTACGGTACACAATCAATTAGTTACGAGGGGGGCAATTTATATAATTGCCTTCCAGATGATATCAAAAACGAAAAAAGTGTGTGCAAATTCAAAAAAAAAATTGCTCATGTTTATTCACAAAAAACAAAGTAGTGATAGTGAATAATATCATATGGTTATAAAATATCATGTAAATGTTAGTATTGCAATCTAATGTAATCTAAGGTTATGAAATGTAAAAACTATGTTATGTAAAAACTATGTAATATAATGTAAAAAGTACATAATTCAATATTCTAGTTAGGTAGATGAAAATGTTATTTTCTTTTTTACTGGAATAAAAACTAATGAAAAAAAAAAGATAAAAAATTTAATTAAATGAAGACAATATAAGCGAAACTCAATCGAAAATCTGAAAACAGAAAAATCAGAAAAAGATATTGACACATCTGGGACTCGAACCCAGGACCTCTCGCTTACCGGGCGAACGCGCTAACCACTGCGCCACCGTGTCGATATCCAATTCGGTCACTTTTAACTGTATCATACTTCGACTAAGAACCACCCACACTATCTTCATTTTTCTTAACGCATATACTATTGGCTGCTATCTTTATGTATGATTGCAAGATTGGTGGCGCAGTGGTTAGCGCGTTCGCCCGGTAAGCGAGAGGTCCTGGGTTCGAGTCTCAGATGTGTCAATATCTTTTTCTGATTTTTCTGTTTTCAGATTTTCGATTGAGTTTCGCTTATATTGTCTTCATTTAATTAAATATTACAATTTGAGGTTTTACTCATAAAGTTAAAATAAAAAAATAAAAATATTCATCCTAGACTTGCAGAAAAGTCAATAGATGTTGCATATTGAATAAAATGGATAAAGATTTATCCAAACACTATCTAGAGAGCATTTAGTTCGGGTTTGAATCTTGCAATCATACATAAAGATAGCAGCCAATAGTATATGCGTTAAGAAAAATGAAGATAGTGTGGGTGGTTCTTAGTCGAAGTATGATACAGTTAAAAGTGACCGAATTGGATATCGACACGGTGGCGCAGTGGTTAGCGCGTTCGCCCGGTAAGCGAGAGGTCCTGGGTTCGAGTCCCAGATGTGTCAATATCTTTTTCTGATTTTTCTGTTTTCAGATTTTCGATTGAGTTTCGCTTATATTGTCTTCATTTAATTAAATATTACAATTTGAGGTTTTACTCATAAAGTTAAAATAAAAAAATAAAAATAAAAAATTTAATTTAAATTCGAAAAGATAAATACAATAAATGTAAAATTACTAGAAAAGAAAAATAAAAGAGATGAGAAAAATGGAAAAAAGATGAAAAAGAGACAAGTTATAGGGGTTGAGTGGGTTGTTATATTGTAGAAGTTATCTCCCGGAGTGTACAATGCTTTTGTTGACTATCCCCGTATGAGTTTTGTGTTTTTGATTTGCATTTTTTGTCACCTGAATATCTTTAGTATCAAGTTATTAGTAAGTATGGCATTTGAACGTGTGTTTTTTTTTTGTAATGAAACCACTCCAGCAACTAACGATGTCAATTTGTCTTCGGCAATTTGCTCTTAAAATTAATAATAATAATAATAATATTTATTTCACATAAAATTATACAATGAAACATATGTGAAAACTTTGACTAGCCAACTAGGAATGGATCCTGTTTTAGGCCAGTCAAATTGACAAATTGACTGGCCTAAAATTAGATTAGTACTCGGAACTTAACGCTCGAAAGTAATAACATGTCAAAAGGTCAAAGTTCGTTTACCAAGACAAAAAGTTTGTGATAAAAAAACATTATCAATTATTCTGCTATAGTGACCATTGTTATATTATTATTTAATTTGATATTTTTCTTAATGTAAACATTATTATTTCTTATTCTTGATAAATTTACCTTAAAGAACAATTGTAACGTAACAACCCAAACATATGTACCTACTTTAACATTGTGTACCTACCTAATTTTGTTTAAATTCTGTAACAAAAGAATGTCAATTGCCAGCCTGAAGATGTCCATAATAGGATGAAACCGGTACTGGTGAAATAAATAAGTGGAAATAAGTTAAAAAGTGTTTTAATTTCAATTTTAATAGAATATAATTCCATCACGTATAACAGAACAATAAATAAACTCATAAAAGTTTGTGATATTGCAAAAGTTGGTATTTATCAGGAACTTACATTAATTCATCAAAGTTATCATACAACGTTGATTTGCGTTCTATACACATACCCGTTACTTCTGGCCACACTGACCCTCCGGTTCCTACCAATCTCTCATACCTTTTCTTTTCCGGAATTTCACCTCTTTACTTTAAAAAAAAAGTAAAAAGTTTGACATTCTTTTTTTTTAAAGAGCTTCTTCGCAGCATCTCCAAATATGATATAGATCCAGGGGAAAATTATTTTTCTAATGGGACTCCTGTGTAGGGTTAATGTAAAAATTTTTTAAAAGATTTATATGATACACAGGCCTACGCTTTCTACGCCAAATGTTAATATCGATGCATTTGGGCAGCTTTTGAAGATACGAGTAATTTTTATCAACTTCCAATGACATGACAATGTACCGGTCCATTGAAGAATAAAAATGGTGTAGTATAAACACCTTTATGAGATTCTTTCTTTTTTGTATTTCTTGGGCATTCATTATGTAACAATTTCTATACAATTTGTTTTGACGAGTTTTAAGTTTGCTGGTAAATAACACGGATGCAGAAAATTTTTAATATAAATTAACAAATTTACTTTGAAAATTAAAACTCTTCAAAACAAAAGATTCTTGCTTGTCCAATGAAGTGGTGTAACGAACTGCAAAGAGGGGACTTCTAGCGGTGTTTCAAATAATTTCGAATCAATTTGAATGTGTATTCATATACTCAAAGTGCGCTCTTAAAAATTTATTATTTTGGCATTGCCAATGTTTTGCCCTAATATTAGAAGAGTCAAATACTTCTCCGCTACCTTACTGTCTCTCCTTTACCTCCCTTTTTTCTGTCTCTAAACAATGTCTATTTATCAAAGTTATCATTAAAGCCTAACCATTTACACGACTATTTCGACGACATCCTCAATATTTCTTCTAAACCTCGATCTGCTTATAGATTTAAAAATAAGGATTTACCGGCGACGTGACATGGCACGAAGCTTGCGGCATTTAGGTTGAAATGAAATATCACCAAAGTCTGGCTGTGAACTTCAATACCGCGCGAAGTAAATGTCAGATTTATTACAGCTAGGTAGGTTCCTACTTATATCTACTAGCCCAACCTACCCTAGCATGGACCAGCTTTAGATTAGGACAGGCAAAGTATTGAATCGAGCTGGATAAACTCTAAAACAGTGAGTCGGGGGTAGGCCTTGCGCATATTCAATTCCAAATCATGCATAAATGATCCAGTATTATGACAGTTGCGGTGCTGTTGTTCAGTCTATCAGATTTACTCGAAATTTCTAACGGTATCATAAGACTTAAATCTATCGGATTACGATGCTGAGCATTCCAAATCAGTATAGGAGCGTCTCTGTAGACGTTATTTACAAATTATAGCAAAACGTTTATAATCTTTTTCCTTTGGTAACCAGGATATCTTTAAGGCCCTTTTTAGAGATGTGATTATTTTATCTCATTTTTATTGTAGATTAGCGAGTAACCGGCATGCGTTTCAATGCCAATGTTTATTGAAGTGCTTTTGGATTCCCATTTTTTTTGTCTTTCCATCTGGTGTGTACACGAATAACTGTGGGTTCTCCGACGCGTGAGCAGGCCAAATAAAGCTGTCTGTGAGAAGTATGAATTATCCAAATTTACCCAAGCCATCCCCTAATGTTTCTTTGTCTCCCTTGCAATCCCTCCCTCTGCCCCCACCTCGTCTTCTAATCCTCCCCTGCGTGTCCTTTCCTATGCGTCCCCGTTCCCCTCCCGCGTCCCCTACCCTTCCCTCATTACTCTTTCACCTTCCTCTCCTCCCACCCCTTCCTCGTCACGCCTCCCGCGACCCCCACCCCTTCTTCGTTCTCTTCCCTCCCCTCCCTCCCGGACACCTTTTCCCCTCCCTCCTCCCTCCCTACCGCCAAACTATATGAAATAGACCCATTTTTCAAACGACTTGCGCTCTACCTTCTGTAAAGTTTTGGTTCAAATTTCATAACGCCAGAGCTCACCAGTATGTATAGAAAAATTCCGGGCGTGCGCACAAAAACTCCAAAGCTTAATCGCAATCGGATGAATGGTGAGTATGAACGGTAAGTTTTATTATGCCAACGATTACCATTATAATATGCTGAATCTTTTGCGAGCACAAATCACCAAAGTTTCGTCGCAATCGGATGAATGGTTTAGGAACGCATAAGGGACAAAAGAAACATTCGTTTTTATATATTTAAAAAAATACGATTACAGTATTGCACCAGTATAATACCATAATAGTATAGTGATAAAAGATCAATAGAAATACCAACCCCCATTTCCAAAAAAAAAATATCAAGGCACTTGTTGGTTTTTGACGCTGAATCTGCCAGAGCGGTAATGGAGATGGTGACCGGAATTAGTATTAAAAAGAGTTGTTACTTAATTCATTTTGACGTTTTCGAATACTGAAATCAAGTAAAATAAATATTGACACTCTTTGAATCGTCTTGACCAGAAAATGACTGAGAATCTAAAAATTTTTAGACAAATTTAAATAAAATAAACTATAATTGCCGGCCTAATGTAATTTAAACAATTACATACAAAATATCCATTGAATTCTGAAAAAAGTCTTTCAACGTAATTTCACGTAACTTCCTTCCAAACTATTTTATATTTTTTAAATTAAGCTCTACTTGTACTTTAGAAATCCGAGTAAATAAATTATGTGATTTGAATAGCTGGAAACAATGACATTTCCGTGTCCCTTTCATGTAACATTCTGCTTAGAGAAAATATTAATTATTTTTGGAGCCTTTTATAACTACATTTTCTGAAAGGAAAATAAATTACGAAGATAATCTGGCAGATAAATCCCACTAATAGTGTAAGGAAAATAATATTATAATACCTGTGTTGCTGGGTACGTTCACCTCAGAACTCCGCCGCGGGATTCATATTACAACAATGAAGACTTATGGGTATTATATTGCCGTGACTTTCTGGCTATGTACAGCAAAATACTTGTTCTTTTTACATCCCTTAGGGGAAAGTTATTTGCTTGACTAATGTGTCGTTGGTATTTACTGCTTTGTGTGGTGTTTATTGCTAAGACCCTTCTCTAACTGCGACAGAAATCTAGTTTCATATCATGTAGGTTCCATCCCACGCGTATTAAACTATGTAATTTATTTAATACCGCCTAACTGGACATTAAAATTTTAAAGAGAAATAGTAAATTGTTTTGAACTTCTAATGAAGAAGAATATATTATCCAGGAATTAATTTAGGTGTAGGTTTTAAAATGTAAATGGAAGCCAAAAGTAGGAATATTTTCTTGTCAGAATATAATGGTCAGAATATAAATGGTTAAATATTTTGTTGAACATCGAAAAAATTAAACAAAATAATGAAATCGTTTCCACAGCAACTAAGAATAAGGTGTAATAATAACGGGTTAGGTAAGGTTAGGTTAGGTTATCAGGACGGTTCCATGACAGTTGATACCCCGACAGTCGACTCCAGGCACAATTATATACAAAACATAACTTAATGTCCCCGAAAGGGTGTGCAGAGGTGTGTATCGCTGAATAACAAAAGTATAACACATATTTTTAATCAAATGCATCAAGGAAAAACCTATTTGTCAATAAATTATCCATTTCTGCGTAAAAGTCGATTTAAATTGGTAAAAAAATTGACAAAATATTATAATTTTAGCTTCGGGGGGCCAACTGTCGGGGACGAACTGTCGGGTCTCCATCTAGATTATGAATTAAATAAAACCAGGTCACATCTAGATGCAGAACTAAACTGAGTCAGTATAGTATCAAGTCACTTTAGTCTTTATGGGCAAATATCTGAAGTCATTGTAGTCTTTAAATGGGCAAATTTACATATAAAGTAGTGACGACAGGCAATGTTTCCCAATTATCCTACGACATTTTGGGCTTCCTTTCACACAAAACAGAGTGTTTTTGTTTCATAACGCTGATGGATTTCATACGTAGGTATTTGTGTTCCAATTGACCATGCAGATCGGAGGAATCCAGATTTTGGACTTCCGCACATTAAGTGTACTTTCCTATACGGTGGACTAAGTCAAGTACCGCAAAATCGCTAGTCTATCAACAACCATCGTAACAAATCGTAACGTGACATTTCGCTCTACGTTGAAATGTTATTTTTATCAATCGGAAGTGTGTAATATGAAGCATTATATCGCCGTCTTTATCGAATGCTTTGTGTGAACCGCTTAATCGTATTGTGACTCAAACTTTATCGTGGTTCTAATAACCGAACAATCTTATCGTACGCCTTTGGATACACCTGTGACCGTCGCCGAATGGTGATCAAGCTACGAGACACAACAGTGAGTATTGCTTAATTGTGTATACCGGATCTATAGTTCTTATCGAAATCCATAAGCGTTTTTAAAGAGCAAAGAATAACCACAGATTATTCTAAACCCCGTACATCGTGCACGATTCATTTTTATAAAGGACAAAAACTTTATAATAATCTATCAAAAGCTGATAATATTAATATTATGTGTTAAGTACATGTAATTATAATATTACGATTATTCATGTAGGATTTATCGGTCCAGCCGAGTTCTACCGAGCCAAACCCTCTGATATGAAAATATCTGGAGTCGGTGAATCATTTTCCCACTTGGTCTCTGGTAGGTTGACATATTGTTCTTGTATTATTTTGTATTTATTATACTTATATAGTACACTTGCATAGCGTGGATTGACTAGATGATCATTTGTGGAAAAGTGTGTGGAAGGGTTTAGTTTTTCCTGTGGGGAAGATTCAACCCAGACTTTAAGTCGTAAATAATCTATAAAAAGGCGATATGATAACTAGTATAAAATGCTGTAACTTCCTGTTCTCTTGTTGTTGTTCCTATTCCCTTGTTGTGGGATCTTATATTTAAAAAAAATTTTCAACAGTTGTGACGTACTAGATAAATGCCAATTATACGTTAAAACTCTACTAAACTACATTTTCTACCAAAAAAACAAATTTCAACAATCTCAAAATATCACCAATAGACCAGTAAGACAATCGTACAAAAATAACATAAAAACTCCGATAGTGAATACAAGCTTTGGACAAAGGCACTATAAATATCATGCTATAAAAGCATTCAACAGTCTTATACCCTTGAAAATAAAATAGAAGAAAACTTAAATTCATACTCAAAATTAAAAAAATGGATTAAAGAACAAAAAAGACAATATTACCAAAATCTCATTACATAATAAGAATAAAACACATACACGTAACCCACAAAAACAAATATAAAACACATCACAAAAAAGTAATTTTTTCCTGTAATTTTACCATAATTATAAATTTTTATTTTTAGTTTAATTTTAGCTTTTTTTATACAGCATTATTTTTATAGTATTTTAATGTATTATTTATTATTTTTCGTTTTATAAAATGGAGGCCTCGGCACAAGTGAGCTACCCAGTGAGGCCAACAATACTGAATTGTATTTAAAAAGTTAGATATTATGTCAAATAAAAAATTTAAAAAAAAATTAAAATAAAAAAATAAAAAAAATTTGGGGTTATTTTTGTAGGACCAAATATATGTTTTCCATAACTCAAAATTTTAACAGGAAATCAGAATGTTTCAATAAGTTTATAAATTTTGAAGTAAAAACTTCTTTAGCACCGTTGTTTTTTGAAACTCGATGAAACAAAAAAGCAGCATTAAAAAGAGACAAACACACAGATCTACAGGTGAGAGAATGAGAGAATGAGGTGGAATAATCGGTCTCTTCTTTGTGCGGTACTCCATCACTATTGTAGCCTCCCCATTATTGTAACACTGTATCAAGCAGAACTGTGTATTGATTTTGATTCAGAATTTAGAGTACGACAGTTAATTTTTAAGATTAGTCACAATAAGTATTTTTTTCCCTACGGTTCTCTAAATCGTAGGAAGATGGATATTATTATAAAGTTGAAATGATTAGATGTTTTGTGTTGACAGAAAGATTGTATAAATTTTTTTCATTCTTGAATTTCTACCGATTTCTTACATATCCCGATTACACATTTAACGTTTTTTAGCTGTCAAAAAAATGAATGTTATTTTTGAAGATAACATCTACGCATTCCCCGTGTCGAAACGCAAATTATATGAAATTCCATTGATAGAAAAAAATCGCAAAGTATGCTCCGAAAATTATTATTTTCACGTCTGTTACAGTTATTTTACAAGTTATATGTATGAAAAAATTCACACTGTTTTTTTAAATGCTGTTTTAGACAGTCCCGAAGCGATTTTTGCTCTATTTTAAACGAGTCGTGTTTTATTAAACATTTTCACAATTTTCGCTCCAATTATACCGTTTTAAATATTAGCACACTCTCTCCAACATTTGTAATTACATAATATCTCACCACCTTCTTCTTTTTGAGGGGCGATACGGCGCCTTAAATACCAAAATGTCGATTAAGATTTATTTGTTAAAAACAGAAAGTCATTCTAGTTGTTTTTATGCTTATATTGTTTCATCTTGGAAATGATGTATTATTATTCCAAAACGGTTAAAAATTTGATTTTAGAACGACCTGAGGTTACGATGCATTTTCAGAGTATCCAACTGACCTTTTTTTATCCTCCTTTAAATAGTTTTGTGTTTCAGCATAAAGTTATTACCTTGTATTTGCTTCACCCAATTGAATTATTGTGCATTTTTATAATTACCGTGACGTCACGTACAATACCGTGACGGTAAAAAAGGCAATAAACATACGTTCCTTAAGGGCCCGAAACCAGGATTTGTACAGATTTATTACATATTTCCTTTAAACACGGTAATTTTTAAATCTCGTAAAAAAATATATGTTATTCTTGAAGATAATATCTAGACTTTGCCAGCGCCGAAATGCAAATTATATAAAATTCCCTGGATAGAAAAAATTCGCAAAGTATGCTCCAAAAATTATTATTAACACGTTTGTTTCAGTTATTTTACAAGTTATATGTATGAAAAAATTCACAATGTTTCTTTAATTGCTGTTTAAGATAATACCCGCGCGATTTTTGCTCTATTTTAAACGAGTCGTGTTTTATTAAACATTTTCGCAATTTTCGCATCGATTTTGTCGCTGTAAATGTTAGCGCTCTCCTTTAACATTCGTAATTTCGTATCTCTTCGTCTTCTTCTTTTCGGGCCCGGTTGCAGAGCCTTAACATAATAAGGCTGCAGCTCTTTCAAAAAGTAAGGTACACAATGTAGGTAGGTCTGTTTCCTCCAAAGGAAAAAGTCATAATTTTCATTAATTTTTGGAGATCGCTGGCAACGGTTAATATGCACTTAAAAAAAAAACCTTTTGATTCACCTTAATTACATTAAAAGGCAACTATTTGCATTGGGGGAAGTGGAAAATATATCATTCTAAATTTAGTTTACGTAAAATTAAAATTAGCTTTCGTCTTGTGAGATTGTACGCCATTAGCTATTAGCCCATTCGCTGTCACTTTGGAATGTTGGTATTCCTGATACACTTGAATGTATAACGAACGGCTAGAAGATTTTGAAGATACGGGGCACTTTCTTTTGAATCACAAACTATGTTACACAAACCTAGCGTAGCCGCTAAACTACTTGAAAACTGGAATGTTTTTCTTGCCTTGATGCAAGTAGGCGTTATAAAGGGGCACTTTCTTTTGTATCACAAACCCATGAAGTCTGCTACGCTTTGCTCTAGCATCTTACCAACATAACAAATTGACATTTGAAAATAATGTTTGAAAATGGACGGTCTCGTTTCACAGAATGAAAGCTAATTTTAATTTTACGTAATCGAAATTTAGAATGAAATATTTTCCACTTCCCCCAATGCAAATAGTTGTCTTTTAATGTAATTAAGGTGAATCAAAAGGTTTTTTCAAAAAAAGTGCTTATTAACCATTGCCAGCGATCTCAAAAATTTACCTAATTTTCTTGCATCTCTTTCACACTCCGCACCGTGACGTCTCCGTAAACCTACCAATACTACTAGCCGTGAAGTTAATGTTGAAAGTATGGAATAAAGTTACAATGATAATATTGAAGTGCGAGTGAATTCCAAAAATTCAAATACATCAAATGTCAATGCGCTGATGGTTTTGCTTTTGTTCTTCTACATTTTATGCTGTAACTCTTTCTTACACACTAAATAACAACAGTCGAAAATTATACAAACTGTGAATGCATGTATGCACCCCTCCAAAGGAAATATACAATCATTATCATACATCTCCCTCACACGTTTAATGAAAATGAAACGCAATTCCCCTCGAAAAAGCAGTACTTTGGAGGAAACGGTCACAAGTATTTTGTTTGTCTCGCCATTATTCAATGTGTAAGCAAGCGCTGCAGCATTAAGGCTCTGCAACCGGGCATGAAAAGAAGAAGGTGGAGATATACGAAATAACGAATGATAGAGGAGAGCGCTAACATTTACAGCGACAAAATCACTGCGAAAATTGCGAAAATGTTTAATTAAACACGACTCGTTTAAAATAGAGCAAAAATCTCGCGGGCATTATCTTAAACAGCATTTAAAGAAACACTGTGAATTTTTTCATACATATAACTTGTAAAATAACTGAAACAAACGTGTTAATAATACTTTTTGGAGCATACTTTGCGATTTTTTTCTATCGAGGGAATTTTATATAATTTACTTTTCGGCGCGGACAAAATCTAAATATTATCTTCAAGAATAACATATATTTTTTTCAGAGCTTTAAAACTTACCGTGTTTAAGGGAAATATGTAATAAATCGGTACAAATTGGGGTTGCGGGCCCTTAAAGCGATAATAAACGTATGTTTATTGCCTTTTTGCTATCACGGTATCGTAACCGTGAATCGTCACGCTTATTATAAAAACACGCATTATGTGAAAAATTATTTGTTCATGCGTGATGCAAATACTTTGTGATGTGACATTATAATGTAAAATAAAACAATAACTTTGTAAACACCAATTTTATTTTTATAATAATACGATAGATGTCAGGTTAGATAACTTAGAAGCATTAGAATGAAGGAAAGCCAAAAACATTAATAGTAAGGTAATTAATAATAAAATAAATTTAAATAAAAGTTCAATATAAAGGTTGTTCCCTATTGACAAAGAACATTCCATTTCCCTTCCCAGTTCTCCATCTACACGTACGCCTACTTCTTCCATCACTTGAGGAGTCCAGCCCATTTTGTTTTAATCATATATTATCTGTAACTCATGTAACTTAATTTTAGTAGAGTAATGGTAGAGTATTATACTGCCCTGAAGAAACTACGGTTGTAGCGAAACCCGGTCGGCATTAGGTATAAAAAATAAAAGACACTGACCAAGCCCCATTTCATTGACACCATTTTTGTCAGTGAAATGTGGCTCCATTTTAATTTTTTAATAAAATTCAATATATCTGACATGACAGACGTGTCCACTGGATTACAATGAGATCCGACAATTCCACTTCCGGAATAATGAATTTTGGGTGACAAATGCTTGCCCGTTTTCATCCATGAATGGCGGGAAATGACAAGGGGATAGTCTATTTTCGAACAATTTCCATGATTAGTCAAACAGGTGATGGCTGTGTCGCCTGCCGATTCTGATTGGAGTGCCAATCAGAATCGGTGCGCGTCGAGAACTGGAAACTAGGTTTCACTTCTGATTTTGATGCGGGGAGATTTAAAACTATTTTTACTGTCATCATTTTCATTTTTCATCATTTTGTGTTACAATAATCGGAGATATATGAAGAAACTTGTTTGGATTCTACCGTGCAAGCTTTTCACTTTTAATTTTTAATTCAAGAAAACATGTTTTGGGGTTTATAACGATAGACATCAAAGTACAAAAATTAAAAATAAATTGTATTGTTTGACAATTACATGCAGGCAGTGCCATTCAAAAATCAACAATGTTACTTTTAACATAGCGACTCTATTTTTATCAAGGCTAATGAAAATCAATCTCGAAGTAGGAGAATCTTCAATTTGGGAAGCGGGTATGGGAACTTAGGTCGCCCCAAGAACCATATTTTGCATAACCCCAAGAGGTTCGTTTGGTGACTTAGCAGGGGGCCCGGTTTCATAAGGTGAGGTTTGTCCGGGTCTTGGCGGCGGATGCGTGTGAGTGCGATGGCCCACAAACTGAGTGGCAGGCTGGATCTGGAAATTTTGGTTGAGGGAGACTTTTCAATCTCCCCAGCAGGACTCTCGGAACATCGCCTTGCATCGCAGAGGGAGGAAAAGATTTATACGTTTGTCACTCCTGGACACATTGATCCCATGATTCCTGCCAAAGTTAATCAAATAAAAAAGAGATATGCTATGACAACCGCGTAACTGTCGGCGGACTACGGCCTAATCAGGGTAGTTTGCATACGAAAAGATTTAGTTCATTTCGTTGATTTTTTGAAGGTGTGCATATTGCTTAACAATATACCTTCTTTTTTTTACAAATCATGTTCCATATATGTTCAACCGCATAATAGTTTGACTGTCCTAAAACGGGAATCCTCCTAGTTGGGCAGTCAAAACATTTCAAAATCATATATATAAATGTATAATCTTGTAATAAATAAAAAAAAATATATATGTATATATATATATATATATATAGTTTGAATACGGAAAGAATTCGTTCATTTAGTTTAACGTTTGTTTGGTTTATTCGTTAATTATTCGTTCATTTAGTTTACTTGTTAATTGATAAAAAAATATCGGCGATACTCTGAAGCGCATTCCGACCATCATCAAAGCACATCTATTTTATTTCAATATCTTTGATTCCTACCCACCCTATACCATTTTCCTTCTCAGAACTTTCTCACCTTCCTTTTCTCAAAAGACCCTTCAATAGCATCCCTAAAGATGACGTAGGCCCTGATGATTATTCGCAGGGCCTCCTATGGAGCTAACGTAAAAAAAACCTTGGAACTAATTCGTAATTCTCGATAGAAATTTAATCATAGAAAGTACACATTCACATTATTTTTAACAATTTTATATTACCTATCTATGAGCGCAATGAAGGGTAAATAACAATGCACAAAACGGATAGTCAGACAACAAAATTGAAGTGAAAATATTTAAATAACACAGAGTGTTCAATTCACACGCGGTAGTAGAAGTAAAACCTTCTGAAAACTAAAGTAGACAATATTTGTGAGGCTACGAAGCACCGCATAAAGAGTTACCCATTATATTATCTCATTCTCTCGCAGGCTAAATCCTTTAGATTTATCTGTGTGTTTGTCTCTTTTTAATGTCCCTAATTTTCATTTCATCGATCTTCAAGTCACAACGGTGCTTAAGAAGTTTTCACTTAAATAATTAGACTTTCAACGCTAAAAAAAAAAACAAAAACTGACCTTATACAAAAAAGGTCGAATAAAATTAGGTAATTGTTTTTATGCCCTGAGGAAAATAATTTCCCTCAAGGCCTATGTCACCTTTGGGTACGCTGTGTGGAGGGTCTTTGTAGGTAAATAAAGTAGAGGAAATTCTGTAAGGAACCAAGTATGAAGAGTGGTTTGGAATCTGGGGTCAATGTGTCCTAAAGTTGTGTATGAATCTATCGCTTCCACCGCGGTACAAGGCTGCAATGCCGCCTCATGGAGCCTCATGAATGAGTTTTTCTTTTACCCTTTTTAATTTATCTTTGTCTTTCTAACCTATTTTTTGCATTTTGTTTTTCCTGTTCAGCACTTGCATACTGCTTACTAACAACGTATGCAAGGACACTGGAGGTCTAGATTCGTTCAAAATAAATAAATGTAGCTTCGTTTAATAAAAAAAAATAGAATCTTGCGAGAGCCTGGAAGGAGTAACCATCAGTTACTTACACCAGGGCGGGTAAGAGGTGGATTACCTCCACTGTCCGTTATTCGTCTTGTTCGCCATGCAGCTGCTGGGCAGATCCATCCGCGCCAAGACTCGAAAAAACCTCACCCATGAACAATGCTAAGTCATCAAACGAAGCCATAAATTTGGGGTGAAATACGCCAGACATGTTTCCCAATGGTTTCCGGGCGGCGGTAAATATACCCACCTCCCAAATTCGCTAATAATTTTATGAAAATTAAAAAAATTTTATGCTGTGTATACCTATATAATTTAAAAGTATTTATCTACCACTGACAGATTTCAACGAAATTACTTCTTGTACGGATGGAAAATACACAATTGTTAAAAAAAAACCACCTCAAACATTTAAACACGGCTTGAATTTAAAAATGAATACAAGTTTTTATTTCACGACGAAAATTTTGCCAAAAAAAGAATGTCGGTTTTTAAAAATGCCTTCTATTTGTTAGCATTAAACATTTCAGAAATTGTACTGAGGGTGTAATTTTTGATGAAGGTTCAGAATTGTCCGCAGGCGTAAAAGCCTCATCAAAGCACAAATAATGTTTTATAACAACTAAAATGAACTTAAAAGGACATGGGTAATGGGTACTTTGTGATTATTTGGGTTCCCTCGAAAGCTCCGCGGTTGAAACCGGCACCGTTTAATTTATAATGTCTGTTGCTTGGATATAAGCTCCATATAAATGTGATTCAAAAATAAAACAAGATAAATTAATGTGAAATCTCGAGAAATAATTTAATTTAATGGGTTTTGTGAAATTGGAAACATTTGTGGTGTCAAAGAAAGATTATTATTTCACGTTACGTCAAGGTAATTTTAATATCGTCGTACTGATACTGAAAATTGTCTCAAGTTTGTGATATGGGCTTTAAGCAAAAGAACAACCAATATCAGCATGTATCATTTGAGATCATCAGAAATATTGTTATATTAGCTTATAATAACATTCTAGCAGACCCAGCCACACGTTGCTGTGGCTAACGAAACTCAACGCCATTACCCAACCTTTATAAAATCCACACCACCCGCTTGCCAGCTGCACGCTGCCTGAATTGAAAATTTGAATTTCTCGGCTTTTCTCTACTATAATAAGCATGTATTATACATACAAACCTTCTTCTTGAATCATTCTATCTATTGGTGAAAACCGCATGAAAATCCGTTGCGTAGTTTAAAAGATCTAAGCGCACATACATTTTGAGCGACCTCATGTAATGATATGTATTTATATTAGCTCCAGGAGACACCGAGGAAAAAATTTCTAAGGACCTATTTCATCTTTGTGGATGCTATGTGGAGGGGTATTGTTAGGGAAAGGGAGGAGAGGAAGTTCTGGGAAAGAAACATGTATGAGGGAATCAATGTTTATAGAAATATGAATCAACCCTTCCCACTGCAGTGCAATGCGATGGGTCTAAAGTCTAAAGAGTTCGACCGGAGAGGTCTTGGTTAGGCCTACCTCAACTAGTCTCTCACACGCATTCACGCCGAGACCTTGACAAACTTCATCCCATGAACCCGGGCGGATCCCTGCTAAGTCACCAAACTTAGCGAACCACTTGGGGTGATCTTGGGGTGTTGGTTATCCAATAAATGTTCCTCGGGATGGCGGTACCTACATGCGCCATGAGGCGGACGTAGCGCCATCTGTCATTCAACAACATAAATAATTTCTTTCTGTTTGAAATACGTCGCGACTGTAAATTTTTTTTCGTACGAAAATACTAAAATCACGATTAAAAAATTGGGGAGTGGGGGTAGGAAGGTGAAAATTTGGAGTTTTAAGGACTTTTTGATGCCAAAAAAATACAAAAAACATTTTTTTTTTAAATTGATTTTTTTTCTGCATAGGGGCACCCTTATCACCTAGCGGTATGAAATATACTTTACGACCTATTCTCATACCTACCAAATATACACAAAAAAATCGTTAAAATCGGTCGAGCCGTTTCGGAGGAGTGCGACCACAAACACCGTGACACGAGATTTTTATATATACAGAAATAGATAGATGACGCCTGACTGCTTCTTATTATTCTTATCTTTTTACATTAGATTTACATATTTTCAGGACTGTATTCTACAATTTCCTTTTATAATGCTTTCAAAAGTAGTGAGACGACTTTTCACTTCGAAAGTACCAGATTTCTTCAGGCGTGAAATCGAAAATCTGCTGGACGGTGGCGGTCCTGAGCCAAGCGATAACAATGCAGCATTGCATCAATTCAATATCCATTCAAAAGCTTCAAAATTTTTGCTTAAATTTATCCAAGTTTGAGGGCTGTTTTAAGGGTGAAAAAATATTAAGAAAGCACCTTAACGCGAGAATAAAAATAATTCTTGGTTAACTTGTTGGAACGTTTTCTCGACGCCTAATTTGAAAATGTTTGCTAAATAAAAATGGTTATCTCTTCCAATTTTTAAATATGATGAAAAATTATTGCCCTTCAGAAAAAAACCATTAATGGTACCTACTTTATTCTCCACAAAAGTAATGAGAATTCAGTTTGATCGGGAGCTTTTCAATAGATAACTTACAGCTCGTTTTATGTATTTCCTTTACTCATTCCAAAATTATAAAACGCAAGTTTTAATTATTGCCTTACATGCGGTAGGTGAAAATGATTAAAAATAGATTTGTTCTGAATATGAAAACGTCAATGAAATCTTTTTTATAACCACGAAACTTTTTAAATTTATAGTAAGGGGGTTTTTGGGGTGTTATGCCGTGTTACGCTACATCCTCCTTTAGCCGAAACGTTGGCTAAAGGAGGAGGTAGCGTAACACGGCATAACACCTCAAAAACAAACAACAAATTTTGAATGTTATTTCGAGTCAAGTATTTCTAGTCTGACAATTGGATTCAAGTTTATTTTTTACGTTGATGTCCTTTAGTTTGTCGCTAATTCTAGTTGTTTCCAAACCATTTTCAATTATAAAATTCTTATATTCAGAAAAATGTTCGTATTCATGTAATAAAACCACAGTATGCCAATACCGTTAGTAGGTTAGTATGCCTTGATTCAAGAACATTTTTAATTAAATACCAAATGGTTGGTTGCTCCTGAATATATAGCATGGTCTTACATAAAATATGTATTAGTATATTGATAGATCGGGGTGTAAAATATATGTCGATCGCCACCCACACCAATTTGCCTGTGTGGTTTATTACCCAAATCAGTCATGGCTAGGAAGCTAGAGAAAACCATAATTTATCGGCGAGTAAGCCAATACTTGCTGATTAGTTTAGTTTGAGTTTACAAATTAATTCAGTTTTTGATGGTTGATATCGTTGGTTTTGTTTACTTTACGATTGGTCTGGATTTACTCGAACTATGCTAAAAATTACGAATATTCGGGAAAGGCAATTAAAGATTATGCTTGTCCAAGTATTGATGACCAACTCGAACTTCTCAAATGTTCAGAGGAAGTAAACTGGTGTTTATTTTCATCTGCTACTTAGTTTACCGATGCCTGAATGAAGTTTATTTTTATTTTTTTTATTGATCTTATTATTGGCTTATAAAATAACTAGCACAAACATGCTGTTAAAATTAAAGGGATTGTTTTTAAACTATACGAAATAAACTCGGCTTACCCAAACCGAGAGATTCTGAAAATACCAAACCATGAGATTTACCTCTTTAGGTCTGCAGCATCATCGTCAGAAGAATGAAGGGACTAAAAAAGCGCACACAAAATTCTAGTTTTAAGTGACGTGGTTTCGGAGTGTCTAGCAGTTAAGGGTCGGGTTTGGAAAACATCGCTCCGCATTAGCAGTAGCATCCGCGTCTCGTAGCAGCAATACTAGAAAATTATATACGGGTAGTTAGAAAAATGTGTAAAGTTACTAGTGATTAAATTTTTTTTACTGTAATCTTACAAATTCTATAAGTTATACATACTGCAACTTTAGTTAAAACGTTGAAAAAGGCCTTCGCGATTATCTCTCCTGAACCTGTTGTAAACATTTTTACCAAAAATCCTTCCGTAATCTCAGAGTAAACATTATGTTAAAACATGCTATTAAATTAAAAGTGCTTCAGTGTATCTAGATTTTTATTGTAATTCGCCTAAACTTTCTGAATTTTTCAACTATTCTCCGCCATACAAAAATGTATGGCAAAATAATACGCCGCGCGATGTCTTATATAACGGTTGAATTTCACAGAATTCATTCAGTCGTGAGAGAGCGGTCAAGGTGGGACCACGCATATTTTTTTCGCAGCAATTTTGTTCGCTGTTTATTCGATTTTTGAAGGAATCATTGAGGAGATAGGTGTTACAGTAACCGGGTAAGTAGAAATAAATTATTTTTAACTTGATTTACAGTTTTACAGACTTTATTTTTATTTTTAAACTTCAGGTACCTTCAAAATGGGTAAAAATAAAGGAATTCTTGCTTACCGTGCCATAAAAAATAGACCCTCCCACTGGAAGAAAAGGAGAATAAGGTAATAATGTCAATTTTTTTTTTTTTTTTACTGATTTCTATCAAAGGTAGTTTTAAGGTGGACTGAAGTCATTTTGCTTTTTGACTTCTAAAAATTTCGGCATCCATCTTGAATTTCTCTGTAGTTATCTACCGATTTGGTTCAATATCAGAATTCGGGCGTTTAGAAGTGCACTGAACTCGGATCTAATGTCAAAATGCAAAATTTCGGCATCCATCTTGAATTTCTCGTGTTCTCTACCGATCTGGTTCAAAATCAGTATTGGGGAGTATTGGCGAGCACTGAACTCGGATCTAATGTCCAAATGCAACATTTCGGCATCCATCTTGAATTTCACTAGTTATCTACCTATTTGGTTCAAAATCAGGATTAGGGCGTTTGGACGTGCACTGAACTCGGATCTAATGTCAAAATGCAACATTTCGGCATCCATCTTGAATATCTTAAGTACTTTGACGATTTGGTTCAAAATCAGGTTTAAGGAGTTTGGGGTTCACCGAACTCGAATTTAATGTCAAAATGCATAATTTCGACGACCATTTTGAGTTCTCTACCGATTCCGTTCAAATTGTCACTAAGTTTTATTGAAAACAACGACAACATCCATTGATAAATCGAATGAATTTCGATGTTGGGTAAATTCTGGGTTGTATTATTACAAATAAATTTATTTTATATGTTTTTTTAGAAAAGCAGCAGAAGCAATATAAATGACGTCGTTATAACAGAAACTATCAGTGAACATGTAAGTTTTTTAAATAAACATAAGCGGCCTGAGTAATGGCCTTCCATATAAACTTTTTGCTATAATGAATGATCTACCAAACTTTTTGTGAATGTTTAGAATTATCGATAATAGACCTGGAGAAAGGATGATGTCATTACAAAATGACAGTCTTATGAATAAATGAGGAGCTAACACTTATCACTCTGCATTGTTTTGTATTTTTTTATTAATAAGTTTACATTACAAATGTATAGTATAATGTCCTCCACGCTAGGAATTCACCTGTGTTGTGGAGGACATTTTTCAATTTTAAAATTATATAATAGTAAACAAGTATATAATAGTAACTTTGTTATTTTTGGATAATGCTGTGAAATAACTATAATAATTGTAAGTAATAATTAATTTATTTTGAACTTACATATAACATTTGCAATTTTACCTGTAACACGCACAACACGAGTTACAGCGTGTTTTATACAAAGAAAAAAAAACTTTTCAATAGCCTTCTATAAAAAAACAGAGTGGAAGATACTTTATGTATCGCCCTGGTGTAAGACCACTATTCAGAATTGAAACGTTGCTTGAAATGGCTTTAGCCGTGTGTGGTGACCAAATCTGAATAGCCAGGTACTTCCCCTATATTATTCCCCTCCCACCTTATTCAGCCTCACAACACACCCCAATCACTGGCCCCAGGCGATTGATAACAGTTGGGACTTTGTAAGGTACATAAAAATAAAAATAAAACATTTAGTTGTTTTATAAAAATTTGTCTGAACTTCTTTATATTTTTGACTGTCTTTTTCTAAATGTGCTTCGTTCTACTTTATGTATATCAAAGATAAATTGTAAAATATATTCTTTCTTACTAGGTATTAATAAAAATCTGTATGCATATAAATAAACTTTCAAAAACAAAACTACCTGTTTTTTAATTTCTAAGGCACAGAGTAAAAACTGATTGTCGTAACTTATTCACACCCATTATTTTCTGGTAAAATTATAAAAAAAATTAATAACATTATACAAACCATATATGAACCAGAAATTTTTTCTACATCAAAACACCATTAGATTCTATGTCACATTGAGTCAAAAACTAAGACGTCTGTAAAGGTCCAGGGGCTAAAAAAAGTCTATGTATCCTTGCATTTGCATAATATGATTTATAGTCTGTCGAGCTGTATCAATTATGTTGGAAATAAATTAAAATTTTACAAAGCAAGTGTATTTTTATTCCGTATTTTATCAAAATGCTGAGCAGCCGTGCCTGAATCTAACCAAAATACACAGTAGATCGCGGCGGCCGAGCTTGTTTGCAACTACCAAAAATACCTAACTGCAGTGAATGGGCAGTTTGACCCAGGCGCAAATGTCTCTATGAGCTATCCACGCTATTCCACAATATGATTCTTAGTATGTTAAGCTGTATCCATTATTATAGTAGGAACTAAATTTTAATTTTAGAAGGCAAGTGTATTTTTATTTCCTAAGTCCGTAGTGTCTAGTATACCCACATCTCCTCTAGTCAGACGCAGCCGGTCAGCTGCGGCCGTGTTTGTCTACAAGTACAAGAAATACCTAACTGCAGCGTCAGCGCGGTTTGATACCCGACCCTTAAGCGTGGAATAGAATCTTAATTTATAAAAAATTTGGGTTAGTTAACAACATTTATAACTCGAGAACGGCTGGACCAATTTTTGTGATCTTTGATTTGTTGAATTTATCTCCTCCTCGAATAGCAGAATAGCTATAACAACATCGAAAAAAACACGAAAAAAAATTATGAAGAAAATTCTTTTCCTCAAACATTTTGTATGGAACGAATTCTCATCTTTGAAAGAGCTGAAGCAATATTGTAATAAATATAATATCGAATAGTGAGTGAATTCCAAAACTTGATTTTGTTCAACCCCTCCGCAACGTAAGCAGATATAAGCGTTAAAAATAGGACAGCAGTCAAGTACAATAAGCGTGTTTATACGTCAGCGCGTGTGTTTCCATAGAAATCGTTCTAACCCCGTTATTGTTTTAGTTAAATCCCTAAAACAAAAAGTAAAAGGTCGATAGTAAATTAAGCTGCACATCCCTATCAAGTTGTCTATGGAAATACATAACAGGAATCAGCTGTCAGTCGTGTAGTTGACAAAAATATTTACCCGCGCAAATTTGCTACCGGGAGCTCCACCGCGCTCCACATTTTAAATTTTTATTAAATATTTTTATATGAAATGATAAAAAAGTGAGGTGACAAAAGTGTTTATTCTACATATATATAATAGAATAAGTTTTTTTTGTTTACATAATCTGTGATTTTAGTACCGTTTTCACATAAAAATATCACGTGAGTCATTTTTACCTATTTTTAATGTTTGCGTTCTAAATTTTAATATTTACAAATGCTAATATTTATTTGTAATAAATAATAATACTTTGTAACCTTTCTAAAACAGTTTTTACTATTCGGCTACGATCAGAAATGTTTCATTTATAGAGCTTTAATTGTGAAGCGCTAATAATAAAAAGTTTTCGTTAAATGTCATTTTGTTAAAGACACCAAAAGCGAATATTCTCGAAAATTCGGAGGGGTTTTAATTGCCCCTCTTTCTTACACACAATAAATGTCAATAGTCGAAAATGAGACAAACTGTGAACGTATGTCTGCACCCCTCCAAAGGAAAAATACGATAATTATATTTGTATCCCTAAGAAAAGAAAATTAAATGCATTTTCCGTAAGTAAGTGGAAAAGTAAGAAAATCACAAAAAAATAAATCCGTATATAACGCCATCTGTGATTCTGTCAAAAACAAAACATGGACAATAATTGTACAATAATTGACTTGATATAATATGTGTGGACGATAATTGCTTCACTGTGTAATTTTGAATTTAATAAAAAAACTTAATTTAATTCAGCAAATAAGTTAACACAACAGTTACGGGCGGTACGAAGTTCGTCGGGTAAGCTAATAGGTAGGGTAGTCTAATAAAAATCAATTCAGAACAGAAGAATTCAATTCAGAGGTAAACTTTAAAGTGAACTGATCAGAGAGTTTTTGTTTTTTTTATAATAAATATTTAGGCCACAAAAGATGCCAATTTTGTCAAAATTCGGAGTTAACTTACGCAGTTAGTATATAATTATGGCAAGGTATATAATTTGATATAATTCCGCTCCACCTCTGCCTTGGAAATATGATGAATCAGTATCAACTACCGACGAAGTTCTTAAGTTGTGAACCTAATATTACAACAACGGTTAAATGTTATCAGTTAACGGGACCAACGTGACAGAAAACGATTGAAGCAACAATGGCGGAGTACGTAGAATAAATTGTGCTCTTCGCTTTATGCTGGCTGTGTCTGCTGACCACGTGATATAAATCCCAAGTCCAAAAAAGGGTGAATTATACGACTTGGGGGCGGAAAAAGGGTTGGCTTTTATCACATATTTATATATCAATGTTGGCAATGCATACCGAGCTTAATTTTGAAGCTTTGATCCCGATTCTACTTCCAAATTTTGAATTTTGCAATACCTGAATCATTCGCAATTTTTTCAAACGCTTTAAGTTCATTTATTACAAGCAATAATTGTCAGCCTGAAACACTCATTTACATTGAAAAATCTTCCGAGAAAAGATACTTGCCACCAACGGGACTTGAACCCGTGTCCTTCCGATTGCCGGTCGAATGCTCTGACCACTGAGCTATGGGGGCTTATCAAATACCCGCCAAATAATTCAATATATACTAGTGTTTCATTCAACAATTACTGCTTGTTATATTTTTTTCCCACCTGAAAACAACCAACTTTATTTTTGCGAGAAAGACATTGTTAGTGTTAAATCCCTCGCTAGGTGGCGTCGAGACAAATTATGTCTGCATTTTATTGGGGAAATACTTAAACTTGTTAAATATTAATTATTATTTTTTAATTTATAAACTAACGTTTAGACAAGATTTTTATGCATAGCACCCTTTGTGCATAAAAATCTTGTCTAAACGTTAGTTTGTAAATTAAAAAATAATAACTTTAAGTTCATTGTTATAGCTACAACCGCTGTCTATTTTACAGACAACAGCAGATACGATTAATACTAACTTGCACATTTTTTGGTACCGCATAAAAAAATTAGCTCTGCCGAATCCAGTGAAACTATGGCATCTCAATTCGGAGAAGATGTGAAGGTAAAACAAGTAATAAGGCAAGGGAAGACATCGCAAGAGGGAGAAAAGTTTTGGGAAGTTACTAGGCTAGTTATATTTTGTCTCTAACAATACATTCAACGTAAATAGGAGCCTAGTTTTTTTTTGTTGTGAAGGGTGTCTGAGGTGTATAATGGATTAAATTACCAATGGACAAAGTAAGGTACAATTCGAATATAGCTTATATATGGCGTTGGGAAAAAATTGGAAAGCTTCCAAAAGAATTAAATAAAATCATCGTTTGAATAAACATAATTTATAATCATGAAGTCGCTCAAAATGTATGTGCGCGTTAATCCTTTAAACGATTTTCATACGGTTTTCACCAATAGATAGAGTGATTGAAGAGGAATGTTTATATGTATAATACATGTAAATTATATTAGAGAAAAGCCGAGAAATTCAAAGAAAACATATTTTTGTGCGATTTAGTTACTTTACTATAGTCACTTTTGAAATTCGTTCTATGGAAGAAATTGGAAAATAGATGTCCTAGAGTAAGTAGGTATTTGATTTTCCCTTTTCAAATATCCAGTGTTGCATTGCAAGCATTGTATAATTAGTGGCGAGTTAATTAGTGTATATATGTATAATACATGCTTATTATAGTAGAGAAAAGCCGATAAATTCAAATATTCAATTCAGGCAGCGGGCAGCGGGCAGCTGGCAAGCGGGTGGTGTGGATTTTATAAAGATTGGGTAATGGCGTTGTGTTTCGTTAGCAACAGCAACGTGTGGCCGTGTCTGCTAGTTTTGTTTATAAGAAAAACTCTATTTTTTAAGGTTATTTCCTTCAATGTAATACATCATTGAAGAAAAAGATAACAATAATAATCAAACGAAAATATGAAAGAGAACAAGACACAGAAAAATATAAAAAGACTATGGTCGCATCTGGGACTCAAACCCAGACCTCTCAGACCGCACCGGGACGTGCGCGTTAACCAATTTCGCTATTGCAACCTTCTGTCAAACCGTCATATCTTATGAGATTGACAAATATGACGGCTTGATAGATTGTGGCAATAATGAAATGTATTAACGCGCACGTCCCGCTTAGACAATAGGTCTGGGTTCGAGTCCCAGTTGCGGCCATTGTCTTTTTCTATTTTTCTGTGACTTGTTCTCTTTCATATTTTCGTTTAGATTATTATTGTTATATTCTTCTTCAACGATAATTTTTTGTACTCCTGATAAGCTCCGGATTATGTGTTGATGCATTCAGCTTGTTTTATAAATACTGCTCAAAAATATTATTGTAAACTTGTCTAAATGTTGATTCTTATAAAATAACAACTTTGAAAATAAATGTAAGCTTTAATTTGGATCTGTATCTTTTCTCTGGGGAGTTTGCTTTTGAAATAGTATTGTGTATTTTCAAACTTGCTTAATATTATTTGTTAAATAATATCACTTGAATATTGAAAGGTACGCAGACAAAGGCAATCATTTTAAAGTGCGTTAGTTTCAATTAATTTATGCACACCGGTATTATCAAAACTATCGGAAAAGTTTTTCGGAACACACGCCCAAAGTCCTCTCTTACCCTGCAGTAGCCTAAGGATTCTGTGTATCAGCATCTAGTACTGAGTGCTTTTAAAGTAAACCGCTTAAATTAAAACTCGCGGTATAAGCAACAGGATAACACAAACCGAACGACGGTTTCTGCAGTGGAATTAGTTTTTTTAATTTTTTTTATTTTGTGGTGTCTTTGATAGAAGCTTTAGGGTAATATTCTTTACGAAGACATGCCATCACACCATTCCACGAGGCATATATTATGTGGAAAAAAATTGCTGTACATTTTTAGTTGGAAATATAATATACTGTTACGTTTTTAGTTACGTACTGGGTTCACAAACTATTAAAAACAACACAATTTCCTGTTACACTATTTATTTGCATTATTTATTTATTTATTACAGAGGTATTTATATTTCAGTGATTTATCCATAACATTTTTATTTGTACTCCTTGTTATTTTTTTTGTTACCATGGTGATGCATTTTTCCGTTACCATGGTGATGCATTTATTTACTCTAGGTTGGCACAATAATGTTCTTCCCTTTACATTGCCCCCTCCTTAGGGCTGTTTCGTCCCGGAACAGACCCCGAATTTCCTTCATGAAGGTATCGGCAATCTGGTCCTCGATTGCATCGAGCCGACGCAAAGAAATGACAAGCTACTGTTTTACCGTGACTTGCATCTGACCCACTGTGGTAACAGCATACCAGAACCGATATGCCAGTGTATCGGAAGATCCCCTCGAACATGCTCCGCAAGATCCTCCAGTCCAGTCCATTCCCACGGCCACCCAGCTTCGGGATCTCTATCCGGTTGATGTCAGACTGCAACAAGCGGTCCCTCAAAACCATCAGACAGTCCCAAATGGTTCGGTACCCCGGCGTAACTTGGGTCGTCTCCCTGGTCACCAAGCAGAAGATCAGTTGTCCCTCCCTGTTGAGTTGCGCCACCTCTCCTATGCCTGGTGCCTGCCGCTCCAACTCCTGTTGCACCAGAAATTTATGCTGCAAAACCCTCGATATTCCCCGTGACATGTCAAAGTCGTGCGTCACGCAGAAGGCCACAGCATGCTCTTTTGAAAGCCCGAACAGGTTCTGCGCTATTTCCTGTGTCACTCCATGACGGGTTTTATGCCCCTTGCTAGCCTGGGATATGAATTGTTCGAAGGTTATTTCATCCTCAGGGACATTACAGACTCGGACATGCTGTTCTAGGTCCTCCCGATTGTCACCCAGAAAGGGAGCAAGTCGGTTGAAGTGGATGATCCGTGGTTTCCCGTTAGGCCTCTTCCTTATCCTGTAGACCACGTCGTTGATCCGCTTTAGCACCTCGTAGGGGCCATCCCAAGAACATTGGAGTTTTGGGGAGAAACCTCGGCACCTCCGGGGGTCGAACAGCCAGACTAGATCGCCAGATTGATATCCCCCCTTCTCCGCCCTGATGTCATAGTGTTCCTTCATCCGGTCGCTAGCAGCCTCGATATTCACACGGACCCGGTCGTGGGCATCATCCAGACGCCTACGAAGGTCCGACACGTAGTCTTCACCAGCTACGTCTTCTTTCGGTTTACACCCGAACTTCAGGTCACAGGGCAGTCGTAACTCTCGTCCAAAGAGTACACTTCCAGGCGTCTGCCCCGTAGTTTCATGAACTGCCGATCGGTAAGCCAACAGGAACAAGGGCAGGTGTCGGTCCCAGTCTCTTTGGTGATCCAAGACAACCTTCGCCAGATGTCTGCCGATTGTACGGTTCATCCTTTCAACCATTCAATCAGACTGCGGGTGCAGTGGTGTAGTCCTCGTCTTTCTAATTCCCAGGATCTCGCACATTTTCTGGAACACCGTAGATTCGAAATTCCGTCCTTGGTCAGAATGTAGCTCCAGAGGCACACCAAATCGACTGACCAGCTCCGTGACCAATGCCTCCGCTACGGTAACTGCTTCCTGATTGGGCAGTGCATAGGCTTCGACCCACTTGCTGAAATAGTCGATAGCGACCAGGATATACTAGTTCCGGTTTTCGGTTGAAGGGAACGGTCCAGCTATATCCACTGCGATTCTCTCGAACGGGCTACCCACGTTGTACTGTCGCATCGGTGCTCTCTTCCTCTTGTACGGTCCATTGGCACAAGTCACGCACTTCCAGCACCAATCCTTGACATCTCTTTTGCAGTTCACCCAGTAGAAGCGTTCCCGGACCTTTTCTATGGTCTTCTTGACTCCCAAATGCCCACCGGAGGTTCCATCGTGCAATAACTGAAGGATTTCGGGAATGCGTTTCCTTGGAACCAGCATCTGTAGCTTCCTTGGTTCTCCATCCGGCGTTTCCAATGCCCTTCTAAGAACCCCGTTTTCCAATTCAATGGAATCCCACTGAGCCCAGTATGATTTGACGTTTGGAGAGGAAGAAGCGACGTTCTCCCAGGTTGGCCGCTGTCCCGCCTTCTTCCACTCAACCAGATATTTCAGTTCGGGGTCAGCCTCTTGGTCCTTCCCGATTTCTGCAGGTTCCCAATCGTCATCCACGACTCTTGTTCCATACATGACAGCTGACTTTTCCTCCATCCGCCCGCAGTGCATGCAATCCTCCGCGCAAGGTCTCCTGGATAGAGTGTCTGCTTTCCGGTGGAGAACTCCAGCTCGATGTTCGGAATCATAATCGTATTCCTGCAACCGCTCAATCCCTCTCGCCACCTGTCCCTCGGGATTTTTGAAGTGCAAGAGCCATTGGAGCGCCGCATGATCCGTCCTCAGCAGGAACTTCCTCCCATAAAGGTACTTGTGAAAATGCTCCACCGACTTAACAACTGCTAGTAATTCCCTTCGCGTTACGCAATAGTTGCGCTCAGGTCTAGACAGTACCTTGCTGAAGTACCCGATGACTTTCTCCTCCCCTTCCTGGACTTGCGACAGAACGCCTCCCATGCCCACGTTGCTGGCGTCTGTATCCAATATAAACTTCCCTTCTGGTTTGGAATAGCTCAAGATAGGGGCGTCGGTCAACTTCCGCTTCAGGTCTTCGAAGGCCTGCTGGCAGTGAGAGTCCCAGGCAAAACAATTCTTCTCTTCGGTGAGCCTTGTTAATGGCTTGGCAATATCTGCAAACCCATAGACGAACCGTCGGTAGTAGGTGCAGAGGCCAAGGAAGCTTCTCAGCTCGTGCTTGTCCTTCGGTACTGGCCACTCATTGACGGCGCGGATTTGTCTAGGTCAACTGAGACTCCCCTTTCGGAAACCACGTGACCGAGATAATTGACCTGTTTCTGAAAAAGGTTGCACTTTTTGGGATTAAGTCTCAAGTGGGCGCCCTGCAAACGCAAGAACACCTGTTCCAAGTTCTTCAGGTGTTCCTCAAAGGTTTTGCCGAGTATAATAATGTCATCCAGGTAGACCAGGCATGTTTCCCAGGATAGCCCTCTTAGTACATGTTCCATCAGCCGCTCAAACGTAGCAGGAGCATTACAAAGTCCAAACGGCATCACTGTGAACTGCCAGAGTCCCGTCCCGGTAGAAAAAGCTGTCTTTTCCTTGTCTCTTGGGTCCAACTCCACTTGCCAATAACCGCTCTTCAAGTCCAGGGTGGAAAAGACTTGGCAGCCTCCCAAGGTGTCCAACGTGTCATCGATCCGGGGTAAAGGGTAGTTGTCCTTCTTGGTCACATCGTTGAGTCGTCGGTAATCTACACAAAAACGTGTGGTCCCATCCTTCTTCTTCACCAGTACCACAGGTGAAACCCATGGGCTATTTGATGGCTCGATTATCTTCCCTTTCTCCATGTCCCGAATTATCTGTTCAGCTTCGTCACGTCTCGCAAATGGTAATCGCCTAGGGGTTTGTCGAATAGGGTTCTTATGCGATGCTGTACGACGTCAGTCCTTCCCAACGACCCGTTCGAGCCTTCGAAGACATTCTGATATCTGCTGATCAGCGTTTCGACGGCATTCCGTTGTTTTGCAGGAAGTCCCCTACTGGCCCGTTCAACGAGATCTTTTAGCTGGTCAGGAAGCTTATTCGATGTCTGGGTCATGTTGTTAACTTGCCGAACAACCGCCAAAACAGGTGAACCACACCCTAACTGAGTGCCTTTCTTTAGAGTTACCGGGTAGTCATTGACATTCATTATCCTGATGGGTATTTCCTCACGGGTGCGGATTAGCGCCTTGCCGACCAAAATTCCTTGTCCTGGTCCCGCACCGTCCCTCTCCGGTTCCAAGATAACAGTTTGCCCCGGTGGACTCCACGTGTCTAGACACGCGGTAACCAGTGTCTCACTGCATTGGGGTAGCAGAGTATCCGCACTAAGGACAACACACACCGTTCCGCCTACCCCCTTCTGCAGTATCACTTCCTCGTTGTCGATCCATATGACTCCCTCTCTCAGGTCCAGCTTACAGCCCAATTTCGACAGCAGGTCCATCCCGAAGATCACTTCTTCCTCTATGTCAGCGACTAGAACTTGATGCTTGAAGGTGGTGTTGCCGATTTTGAAAAGGGCGGCTGTCTCCCCGTGCACGCACATCAACTCCCCTGTTGCCGTACGTAGTTTCCATCGTGACGGCACGATCCTTGCTCCGGAGACAGCAATATCTGGTCTTATGATCGACGCAGTTGCTCCCGTGTCCAACAACAGTCTGCGACTTTTCTCATCCACCAGACCCTCTATGTACATACTGCTAGTTCCCCCTCCAAGTGTTGACATAGTAACAGATGTTTCAGGGGCCTCGGTAGTATGGATCGATGGTTGCCCCTTCCCATCAACCCTTTTTAGTTTTCCGAGGTTTCTCTCCTTGGTTTCGGGCATTTATTACGAAGGTGTCCTGTCTGACCGCAGTTCCAGCAGCGTATTTCCCTTTTTTGTACCTTCAAAGTCTCCAGGACACGCTTCACTAATTCCTCCATGGATGGTTGCGATTCTTCCCCCGCGGTCTCCAGAGCACGTACCCGAGCTTGGCTTCTCACGGACTGCTTCACGGCCTCGAACTCCAGAGCTTGCGTCAACGCCTCACTCAGCATCTTCGGACGTGCCAACTTGACGGCCTGCTGCGTTTCACCCTCCCGCAGTCCGTCCAAGAATCTGTCAATGGCCAGACTCTCGTAGACATCGTCAGTCACTGTTGGGTAGGTGCCTCTAACCAGGCGGACAATGTCAGCTTCGAATTCTTGCAACGTCTCGTTCGGCTTTTGGAAGCGGTTCTTCAGTTGCGAGCGGTAGATCTGTTCCATGTGACGATTACCGAACCGCATTTCCAGACGTTGCGTCAACTGCTCATAGTCCTGGCGCTCTGTCAGCGGAATAGTTTGCAATACCCTTACTGCATCTCCTCGCAGCGACAGGCACAGCATCGACGCCTTCTTAATCTCTGACCATTCATTGATCATGGCTGCGGTCTCGAAAAGCGTCAGATATTCCTCCCAGGAAGATTTACCGTCGAAGGTGGGTAGGTCATTCCTCATCTGGGTCATCCTTTCCTCGTCATTAGCATTTGGGGGCCTTGATAAACTCTTCTCACCCATGACGGCGTTCTCACCACCAGTAGTGGGGAGTCGCTCCTCTATTCTTCGGATGCGTTCTTCCATGTTAAATATCTTTTCATTGAAGCAGCGAGAAATGTTGTCTAGCTTCCCTTCCAGCTGTGTCCTCATGTCACTGAAGCTTTGACAGAGGTCATCAATTCCGCCGGTTGTTTCGACAGAAAAACTCTCCGGATCTTCACCATTGTTTACGAGAGCCACTCGTAACCGCTGTTGCAATACACTCTTGGTCCCCGTTGTCTCCAGGTCACGTTCCTCGAGTTCCCGCTTTAGTTCCATTACCTTCAAATCCATCAATCTATTTTTCTTGGTCGCCATCTTCCTTGTCACCGTATGATTGTCAAACAATTTATTATCCGAACTATCACTGTTGTAGTTTTTTTTTTCGGAACCCCACATCTGACACCAATTGTTACGTTTTTAGTTACGTACTGGGTTCACAAACTATTAAAAACAACACAATTTCCTGTTACACTATTTATTTGCATTATTTATTTATTTATTACAGAGGTATTTATATTTTAGTGATTTATCCATAACATTTTTATTTGTACTCCTTGTTATTTTTTTTTGTTACCATGGTGATGCATTTTTCCGTTACCATGGTGATGCATTTATTTTCTCTAGGTTGGCACCATAATGTTCTTCCCTTTACAATACGTTTGTTTTTTTTTTGCCAAAGATAAGTCAACCGAGGCACGGAGGAAAATAATTTCCCTCAGGGCCTCAGGGCCTATGTCATCTTTGGGTACGCTGTGTGTAGGGTATTTTTGTGGAAAGGGACGAGTGAAACTAGGTCTTGAAGAGACCCATGTTCTAGAAGGGAAGAAACATAGTGTTCGCGCCTTTATTGTTACATGTTGCCTTTTGAAACTACAAAATATAATAAAATAGGTAAATAAGAACCGCATACAGTATACAGTCCACAAAATCCACCCAGCATTTGATCCCTCGATCTTGAGAGAGGGATCATTTGCTACCCGCCGCAACACATAATCGTTCGACAGTCGAGCTGTTGAACTCAAGAACGAGCCGTAGAAACAAATGTTAAATGTGTACAAATGTTGGGCACTCGATAGGCGTGTTACCCGATTATGCCTGTATAGTTCTGCCCTGATGATGGACACTGCAACGCTGTCCGAAACGTTGTCTAAAGAAGGAGATAGCACAACACGGCATAACACCCCAAAAACAAATAACGAAAAAACTTCAGTCATAGGTTATCCTAAGTGGTTCGCTACGTTTTGTGACTTTGCAGAGGTACCTGGCTTCATGTAACGATACTAATAATCTTATAGATAAGCGTTAATTTAAGATAAAAAATAATGTACCGGGATTCGTGTTCTGACGCGTTTTTTTAACGCTATTGTCAATTTAATTTATATTCTATAAATTTTTAATATTTTTGTACATTTTTCTTAGAAATGTTTATGCCAAGCATTGACGTCTTATTATTTGTTAACATTTCCCTTTTCTGTTTCCTGAAATATTGATGAAAATTGAAAACTCCTGTGGCATAATATTTATAAATATTTAATATTTTATTTGTAGCGAAAGAGTATTAAATATTTCTAAAAGCGGGAACTTTAGCAGAATCTTTAAAGCCTGAAAAGAAAATAATATTCGGCGGGCAAGGTACTGCCACGAGATACACCACCACTTCCGAAAGACAAAAACAAGCTTTATAAAACTGGAAAAGCCGGACTGCGAGGTATTACTTTATGTAACGAGGTTAGAAGATGGCCGACCACCCAAGAGGCTGGATTAAAAAATCCTGAAGGATGTTGGTGTATTGAAAAATCATAACATGGTTGATGCCACATTCTTAGGCTTCCACCCATAGACATATGAATATTAGTAGACCAGAACATAAAGGTGAGGGGTGGACAACAACTACTGCGGGGCGCAGAGCGGGAAGATGACTTTGGAGATATGTGATTCGTCGATAACTCAATATGACAGTATATAGGCCCCTCGCATTATAATACCACCATTTAGTTCTTAAAAGTAAACTCTGCTTTTGAATGAATAGACCTTTTTACATGGGAGCGCGAATTGTTCGCCGCGTATTGAACAAATTTGCGAAGTCTATATACGGCAAAGTAAAGTTCGTTAATTTTCAGACTCCAATATTTTGCTGCCGTGTTTAGTAAGGATACTTTTACAAATGTTTCATAATTTACTTACCAACACACGCCATGTACACGTTTTCAAAACACAAATCATGTTTTTTGCGGCGTTATTTCGTAAAATGCACCGATGAGCGCTCGACGTTGGCTCACAGAAGAATGATGACGTCACATTTTTTAGATTAACGCGAAGCCATACTCAATCCCAGCCGGTTCTAAGGAACCGGTATGGGGAGGGGGAAATAATACGCTTTTATCACTTAGAGCAGGTCTATTTATATTAATATGTCTATGGCTTCCACCATATTCTAAAATACGTAAATAAGGAGTTGAAGGTAAACAGTGGAAGGCTGCTGGGATTGGATTTGTCTTCTAAAGGCGACCAAATGGTCGTATGGTTGTAGTTCCAATCTACATAACAATAAATTGATTTATAAATGCTGCATTCAGATGAAGCGAATTCAAAATACTGTTTATATCTTAGCATTGGCCTCCATGGACGAGGGGTAAGGCTCGTGACTCACAATCCGAATTCCGGCATCAGCCATTCAATTTTATTTGATTAATTTGTGTTATTTCGTTCAAAATAATATATACTATATTTGCGGCACGTTCCAGAGTCGAAGTTACTCTCAGTATCACCTTGGTGTAAGACCACCATTCGGAACTTGAACGTTGTTTGAAATGGCTTGAGCCGTGTTCGGTGACCAGATCTGAATAGTCAGGTACTTCCCCATCTTCCTTTCCCCTCATCACTACCTTCAGCCTCACAACATACCAAAATCGGGGACGCCAAGTCACACTTGCTCCAGACGGGAGCAGCTGGGACTCTTGTGAGGCAGTCAGATAAAAAAAAAACCCCCATTTGAGTTATGCTGTAAGAGAGTAGGAGGCGGGCAATGGAAGGATGTATATCGTAAAGTACATCGCCCTTCGAACGTAGTCAACATTTTTGTAAAATTGTCTTGATATATTATTAAAATGGCTACCAAGATACTGCCACCCTATCAACATTGGCTGGGGTGACGTCACAAACACCCACCGCACCGTTTTGGCGCCAAATTAAAAATGGCATGTTTTCAGTCGTTATAGAAAAATAATTCATCAATACAAAAAAAAATTAAAAAAAACAAATGCCATAAATTTTAATGCAGTATTAATATTTCGTATCACGTCATAGAAACAGGATTAGTAATTCGACAACAAAAGTATTAATATCCACGCTACTTTTTGTGCCCAATATCACATATAGTATCACATATCTTTGAAACGTGAAAAAATTGTTATACTTCATCGATATTTTTCATAGCTCATCGTGTACCGGAAGGAAATATAAAACATTTTGACATTTTTGTGTGTTTATACTATTTTGCAAATTACTGTAGGTAGAAACCTCAGGTAGGTTTTCAGTTTGGATCGCACGTATACAAAATATATAATACATTATAATGGATGCTGGAAAATCTGAAATACAAGGGTTGGCTGGTTGCCATTGTTTACCGTAGTTTAGAATATATACATATTTACAAGCATTCTGGTATAAGGTGAAATAAGCGCGTGATACTGGATAATATCACGCGTGAGCGTTTTTATACGCCACACAAACAAGATTACAATATTAATAGCATTAATACGTCGAAAATCCTACGCCTCTGCGGGATCTAACCCACGCACTAAAACGATCATTTATTTTGTGGTTTACATTTTAGAATTGCTGAAATAAACTCTTCCTTTTATTGAAAAAAGCCAAAACTTTACACGATATTCGACTCGACTGCGCAAAAACTGGACAGAAATAATTTTTAGTATCGTATAGAAAAGATAATAGGATGTGATGTTACGGCAAGTTTTATCCAAAAAGATGTTTATTCATTCTCTTAGATTTATTGAATTACTTTTTTAGAAAAAAAGCGGTAGAACATTTTCGCGTTTTCAGTCATCGCTCACTCCATACCTCACGATCAAAATATTCCAAAAGGCCTAGATCACCTGAACACCTCTATGACTGTGCTAATTTCAGGACGCCAGGGAAAACTTTAATAGTTACTGTAAATTTTCTTTGTTTTGTAACAGAAACGGTACGAGAAGTGCGGTAGGCTGATACAAAACTTGGAACAAGTTGTTGCCGAGAATTTGAATAATTCATCAAAATTTCGAAGTTAATCCTTCGATGGGCAATATGGCTAGCCAGGCCATTTTGATTTTCAGAAGTGATTTTGTTCCGTTGACTTTTTGGCAAGCAGTTTCCATATACTTTGCAACTCGGCGAGCTACGTTGAATGGTGCTATTGCCGATGAGTTTATGTTTAGTTGGTAGAGCAAAAAAATTAAACAAAAAATTCAAAGATTGTACCACACGCCGTATCACATTTTATATATTTCTTTTTCTCGACACAAAACATGTTCGAACATATTTGGTTTGGCTTTTGTGTGTGTGTTTCTTTCTTCTACCAGACAACATATAGTACATATATACATTACATATGCAGCCGCTCAGTTTTTGTTAGTCATTTGTTGAGTACGGACGTGAAGGAGAAAATTTTGTAATTTTTATTTTGACATTTGGTTGTTTTTCTTGAAATTTTGTTGTGATTTGTTTGATTTTCACATTTTTTTCCGAAAAAGCATCATTTTTTTTTTTTTTTTTTTTTAATAATCTTTATTCAATGAAATAACAACAATATAACTAAAAAAAAAAAAAAATTACATACTCAATGTAGTTTACAAATAGATTACATCAATCAGTACAGAAAAATTAACAAACAGAAAGTAATGTAAGAAAGGTTACACAGGAGTAGTATAGTTATACAGTATTTTTAGTTGTGCATTGCCTGCCTCACTAGGTGAACCTGTATTGAGGCAGAAATTTTGTTAATTGTTTCTCGCAATTTTATCTATGGTTTTTTTATAAATGTGTAAATTAGACATTAGACAGATTGTTTTCTAAACATCTTAATCGCCTGACATGTGTACAAATTCTTAAAATTGAAGCAATAATCTTGAGGATTATGAAGAAGAATTAGAAGAAAACAATGATTTTGAATGTGTTTGATGTGTCTGATGATTGAGACAACTGATATTGAAATTAAATTAAACGTTGCAGATAATATTGATTTACCCCAAACTGAAGCAGTTGTTTAGCAAGCGGCATATGTGCCAGTTGCTATTCGCGGTAATGTGTGTATTCTTTAGCTTGGTACCATTAAGAGTGTAAAAACGCGAATATCTTATGGAATAAGGAGCAGCCCACGTTCGTACAAACTATTTGAACAACATGCTTTATCTTAAACTGGTTTAATAGGCAACAACTATCAGAAGGGTTTGCCCATCAAAGGGTTGATTTTCAAGTTCTGCTTCAAGTTCAATTCAAGTAATATTACTATAGTCCAGTCACTTAAGATAAAAAAATGGGTCAACCTCGGAATGATACGGAACAAGCAGAAAATTTGTACAAACCTTTATTTTGGCGTACTAAATGTTGTCTCAAAAGTCTCATAACGTCATGCATGAGCGTCCTTAGATATTCAAGGTCAAAGGTCACTAAAATCAATATTTTGGAAATATCTCGCTTCCTTTACATTAAATCAAATTTGCATTTATAGTGAAAGTTGTAGAGTTTATAATTTACTACAAATTTTGACTTAAACCATATTTATACGCTTAACCGTTTTCAAGATAGAGCGCGAAGAGTGTGGAACGCTCAGCCATACCTAGCGCAAGGTCACTACTGAAAACCAGTGAAATTATTTCAGACAAAATTTGTAGAGAATTTTATATTCTCCTACTTTTATAAAGAATACAAATAAGATTCGAGTCCAAAAGAAGCGAGATATTTCCAAAAAAATTTCGCGACCATTCACCTTAAATGTCTATGGACGCTCACACGTGACGTTGTGAGAATTTTGAGATAACATTTAGAATGCCAAAAGGAAGAATTATACAATTTTTCAGCTTATTTCGTTTCATTTCGAGGTGAAACCCTATATTAAATGGACTATTATTTCAGTTCTGTGAAGAAACTTGCCTATAAAGATACAACAAAACATGAGTAGAACTTTGATATTAGAATTTTTAGTTTAAAAATTGATGAATTATTGTTAAAATTCTGTGAAACAACCCGTTCTAAGCCTTCAATTTGTGGTGAAAATCAAGTAGCGTTTTCCAGTTACCGGCAATACACAACACACAAAGTTCAGGGGGTCCTTGACTGGGTTCAATACTACTTGGGTTAAGTCGCGTTTGATCCTGTGGTTGATTGCTAATTCAGGCACGTATGTTTACTGGGGTTAATTCCATGATGAAATCTTGCGGCTCCTCGAGTGGCCAGGAACCGCATACCTATCTCAGCCAAATGGGCATGTTGGTATTTAACGTACACGGGCGAGATTTCCAATCGGCTCGACATCAATCCGATGATATAAATAACTAGCTGACCCGACAAACGTTGTTCTGCCATATACATTATTTCTAGACAATATTACGAATGAACGAAGAGGATGACCACTGATAAATCAAAAAAACACCAACTAAAGTAAGAAAATGAAATAAAGAAAATCAATATGATTTTCGAAGAGCAATTGAGTGTACGATATTTTTTGTCGGCCCGTCTTTAGCCAACACAAATAAGCTCAATGGTTTGCCCATTTGAAAAAATAAAAATAAAAAAAATGTCAAAAAAAGTAGACTTTTTTCTGGATAGGGACACCCTAAACACCTACCGGTATGAAATATTCTCTAAAACATACAATAAAAACTACATACAAAAAAAATCATAAAATCGGTCAAGCCGTTTCGGAGGAGTGCGACCACAAAAACCGTGACACGAGATTTTTATATATAAGATTATTAAAATTTCTAACAAACAAATACAGGTAATTTGGGAGGCGGGAATGGGTACCGCCGCCCGGGAACCTTTATTGGATAACCAACACCTCTGCCATAGGTCACCCCAAATGGTTCGCTACGTTTGGTGATTTAGCAGGGGTGCCCGGGTTCATGGGGTGAGGTTTGTCTAGGTCTTGGAGGCGGATGACCAAGACACACTGAACCCCAGATTCCTACCCACCCCTTAAACCCTTTTCCTTCCCAGAACTCTCCTCTCCTTCCTTTTCCTAAAAAACCCTCCACACAGCATCCCCAAAGATGACATAGGCCCTGAGGAAAATTATTTTCCTCAGCGCCTCCTGTGTGGAGCTCATGTAAAAAAAAAGTACCTACGTGTGCACTCACCTTCATTTTTATATCACGAAACTTCATGGGATTATTTTCGTGATACATATTTAATACCTAATTATTTTATATTTTCCAAAAATACAAATAATATTAATGGTAGAACAAAAGATTGGTCATACAGTTTCAACATCCTTCTTCAGGTGTCGTTAGTGTAGTTAGGTTTTTTTTACATTAGCTCCACACAGGAGGCTCTGAACAAAACAGTTTCTCTCAGGGCCTATGTCATCTTAGGGGATGCTGTGTGGAGGGTTTTTGTAAGGAAAGGGAGAAGAGGAAGTTTTGCGAAGGAAATAGGTATAAGGGGTGGGTAGGAATCTGGGGCTTAGTGTGTCCAGGAGTGACTAACATATGAATCCATCCGTTCCTCTTACCTTTTTCCTTCCCACAACTTCCTCTCCTTTCTTCACCTAAAACGACTCTCCACATCATCCTCACAGATGACATAGCTACTTCTTCTTCTTTCGTATGGTGGGGGGTCAGAAGGGGACATCTAGGTCTGCGAGCCAGTCTAGGGCCTCAGGCGTTGCCCTGTGGACCTCATCAATCCCGCCGGGGAATGAATGGAGCGGGCATTCGTTGACCACATGACATAGCTACTGAGGGATGTTTTCCTCAGGGCCTCCTGTGTGGAGCTAATGGCAATACATTTTTTCGGGCGATAAACGGAGTTGAATCGGGTGGTAACAGAACAGAATAGACGATGTGTGACCAAGAATGAAGCAATGAGTATGTGTTGTGAAAGATTTTGGTGACAGTCTATGCTCGATGTTTAACCCAAGAGAAGAAACGGCATGATGGTTAGTTTATGTTCCTGAGTAAGCGCACCATGTTGCAGGAGCGTTCATGAAAACATTATGCTTACTAGGCTCGCAGAAATGCAATATTAAAAGTAGGTAATCTGTGTATAATGTAATAAATCCAAGATCAGCTATGTATCTTTTGTCCGATACAGTTTTCAGTTTAGATCAAGTTGCAAATGTAGTAATTTATTATTATTTATGGCACAGCGTTACTCTGGCAGGCTGATGACAGCCAAATCCGCAATGTCTTGAAGCACTGATATAGATGTAACTAGATAAATATATTATCGAGTATTCTCCGGTAACTAGCACTAATACAGTAAAAATAAACTGCTATCACGCACTTACTGGTTACTGTGATGACCGTGGCCGGTTATCTACATTACTCGGGACTCCTGGTGGTGGATCCAGATTCCTCTTGATGGTGATCTGTGGGATTTCAATAATACTACGTGGGTAGATGATTACTGTTTATTCCGAGGTCTTACAGAGGTGCTTAGTAGGAAGCCTAAATGCTAAGAGAGGACGAGTAGACAACATTCACGCCTTTTATACGTTCCGCATGCTGTCTCACTCATACACGCATGTCTCTTTCATACTGCAAGACATACGTTCACTACAGTTACAGTGCTGGTATTTAACATAATCAATGAAGCAGAAAAACTATTAGTATTAAACCTTCAACATTTTCGAAAAGTTCAACGTTATCATGGAATGTTATTATTATTATTGTACGTCCATGTAATACAAGCCTAAATTGTTCTATAACTTTACACGGAGTTATTTTTGAAAAACTTGATGTGTAGAATGCCGTCTTTATACGTAGATGAACGACTGGGCATAACGTTGGGCAGTTTGTTATTGATGTTCAATTGTTTTATTTTTATTTTTATGTACCTTTGTGCAGTAAAGTCCCACGACAAAGGTAAGATAATAAGATAAATTCGTGTTGTAATTAAACCACATTTTAAACAATGCACTATTAGCTCCGCACAAGAGGCCTTAAGGAAAATAATTTTCCTCTGGGACTACGTTAAAATTTAGGATGTTAGGTGGAGGACCTTTTTAAGAAATGTAGGAGAGGAAGTTGTGGGAAGGAAAAGGACAATAGGGATGGATAGGAATCAAGGGGTATGACCTCTACCGCAGAACTCTCATAGGACACCGCAGTGGGTGGGATGGACTAATTACGACAGTCACTCATGGACACACTGGCCCCCAGATTTCTACCCATTTCTCTTTTCATTTAATTTTTCATTCCAGATCTTTGTCTACTTCGCTTTCTAAAAAGAGCCTCCACACAGAATTCCAAACATGACACAGGCCATGTGTGGAATTATTTTCCTTTTTTTAACTCCACATAGAAGGCCACGAGGAAAATAATTTCCCTCAGAGCCTATATCATCTGAGATGCTGTGTGATGGGTCTTTTTGAAGAGAGGAAGGAATGAACATTGGTCTTGAAGAGATTTACGTTGTAAATCTCTTCAAGACCAATGTTGCTGCATAGAGTCGAGGGTTTTTTTCACGTATTTTGGGGCTCCAAACCATAGATGGCTGCCAAATTCAACCACGGGGCGCACTTGTGATTTGTACAGGGTTAGCGTACTGTTAATTTATCTGCGGGCCCTGTACAGTACGCCCTGTTTTTGAGAGGCTAACTTAACTCTGGTTTCGATGGAGCCCCATATCTGATCTGGTCACTTAGAGTTACACCAAGCGTATCAATGGAGGACCTATTCGGAAGATTGCTTCGTATGGCGAAATTAATTAATTTATTTAACAAATTAATTTAAACAAAGAAAAATTTCTGCACCGTACTGTCTACCTGAAAAACTAGAGTCATTGTGAGAGCCCTAAACGAGTAACCATATGTTACTACCAGGGCGGTAAAGCGGTTGGATTTCCTCAAGTGTTCTACCTTTTCCATTATTTTTAAAGAATATATTTTTTTATTTATTTATTTATTACACGCCCTAGTGGTCTTTTCTTATAAAATTTTTACAAACTATTTGTATCAAAGTAAACACTTAAAAATTTAAACAATAAAGAAAATATAAAGATAATAACAAAAAACGTTGAAACAAAACACAAAACAAAATACATAGATAAAAATGTAAACAGAAACTAAGAATCCTCACGCATATAATTAAATTTAAGAGATTCTTCAAAACAATATATAGAGTAGCATAGAAGTTATTTTGGTAGGTTCATAGGTCTATTTGTGTCTTAAAGAATAATAGTGATAGAATATACAACATTTATACCTTTTCCGTTATTTTCGTTATTTGTTAACATTTATACCGATTAGTTTTAATATGAAATATATCGCCCAGATTAGAATATTTCTCCTTGAATCGGAGAATTTTGATAAGCTAGTGTCCTGGTGTTATTAGGGTAATAAATGTCGGCATGATTTTTTGGGAACATGGATATTGATAAATTGAAGTAATTCAGGACAGTCAATTTTGTAATGCAGTATTTTATGTAATAGTATCAAATCTGTGCTTATTCTTCTTTCCGAAAGTTTCAATAGTGACATTTTATCCATGAGGTAATTGTAATCAATGTTTTGTATAGGAATATGTAATTTATAGTTAATAAACCTTAGAAACTTACGTTGAATCTTTTCAATGTTGTCTGAAAGGGAGACCATAATGTAGAGTTATACTCAAGTTGGCATCTGACAAGGATTTTATATAACATGATAAATGTGCCTAAATTATTGAAATCTTGCCTAAATATTACACGCCAAATAAAATAAACTTGCACAATAAGTGAGTTAGTATTACTGAAACCAGTCGAATGCATTTTCCGCTACTTACAAATACAAATAATCATCAAATGCGCGACTTTTTATGGACAGGAGCAGAGGTGATTGGATATCGCTAAGCTAAAAAACAGTATTTGGCGTGACAAAGTACTCCTAGTGAGATGTATTCCGTTGCCTGAAAGTAATTAAGTTCCCGACTTTTCCAACGTTCTCTCTCTTCGGAGCTCGACCATCTAACTCCTTCAAGCAAACCCAAGCTTTCCGAGTTTTAGAAGCATTAATTGAAATAAAATTTAATAGAACACCCTAAGAAATTAATGAAACTTTTATCTCCAGAATACGAAAATTCTGCCGACGCGCAGGACAAAGAATTACAACAGCTTTTATTCTCGTAAATACGAAGAATAATTAAACAACTTTCAGATAATATTCTGTTAACTGCGAAATTATCTACTTTTTCAGCGTTTGCTGAGATTGCCATTTTAATTTCATTTCTGCAAAATCGCCCCTGACCTTTTTTTGTTCAGTCATAAATTAATTTAATTTAGTTATTGATACGCCGTGCTACAATTTTAATGTTTTGTTTATCGAATTTGCTTGAAACTGATTTAATAATTAGGTAGCCCATTAAGAAATGATCCGATTAATTTTGTTTCTCGTAAACTTTGTTTCTCAAAACTCTTAAGTATATTATGTACATATATTGTGTAAAGACAAGAAACAAGCATAATGCTGTTTATCTATGCAGTTGTGTGTTAACAAAATTAGTTACTCGGTGGTTGGTAGGTACTATCCTCAAAGGAAGATATTAAATTTTCATTTTCGTGCATAAAAATATATTCACTATTATTTCTGTTAAAATGGGTTTTTGTGCATCAGGAAAAATAGAGAGCATTTACATCTGGGAAAGCGTAGGTTGGCAAATGATAAAATTTTTGAATTTGCATTTAAATTTGGAAGGCGAATTTTATTACCGTGGCCCAGGGAACCATTTATTGGATAACGAACGCCTCTGCCATAGGTCACCCCAAGTGGTTTGCTTTGTTTGGTGACATAGCAGGGGTGCCCGGGTTCATGGGATTGAGGTTTATTAAGATCTTGGAGGTGGATGCGTCTGTCCATCAAATAGGTGGAACGCTGGGTTGAGAGAGACCGGTGAAGGGAGACCTTTTGATCTCTCCATCAGAACTCTCCCGGAACATCATCGTCTTGCACTGCAGTGGGAGGAATAGATTTGTCCGTCACTCCTGGACACACTGACCCTCAGAATCCTGCCCATTCCTCACACCTTTTACCTTCCCAGAACGCCTTCATTTCCTAAAAAGACCCTCTAAACAGCATCCCCAAAGATGGCATAGGCCCTGCGGGGAAGCACTTTGCTTAGGTAGAGTGTGTGGAGCTAATGTAAAAAAATATATTAATGCGTGATGGTACACTTACTATGTACTTAAAGCATATTTTTATTACAAAAATAAAGATTTTTTTTGTAAGAATAACTCTTTTTATAACTTTTGAAGGTTATTCCCATCAATGTAATAAATTAGTTTTATAGTCTTTAAAACGATTGTTTGACGAAAAAGCTGGTTGCCCATAATATGGAAAAATTACTTGAAAATATGATATTGACAATTATGACGGTTCGATGAAAGATGGCAATGACCGAATTGGTAAAAGGCGCCCGTCCCGGTTCTGACGAGAGGTTCTGGATTCAAGTTTTCTCTTTCAAATTTTCGTTTAAATTATTAGTGTTATCTTCTTCTTCAATGATTAAAAATAATTGTTTGTCTGCCCGTAAGTACCTTAGGTATTCGATAATATAAGCACAACCATTTTGTAATTCCCTACCCAATTGATGAATTGATTGAGGGTATATCTCTCTCTAAATTCGCTCTAACAATGTCGGAACATTAAGTTTGCGATGGTATTTGTTTGGTATTGTTGCGCAAGTATCGGCAATTATCAGGAACGATAAATTTTCGGTTAACCGATTTGTCCGCAAAGCTTAGATTTACCCCGAAACACTTCTTCCCTACAATACTCTAACACCCTTAATCATATCTCGCCTCGTTGTTGCTCCATTTCCCGGACATAAGTAACTGTTCCAACAACTATTATCTTACACACCCACAAAGGCGTCTTGAACAGCCTTTATTAAACAATACTCGTTTTTGTTTATTTTGTTTTATTTGTTTTTGAGGTGATTCTAGTTTTAGCTTTTAAATATAAAACCTTTTTATTTATTTAGTTTTTTAACTGCACGAGTAACTAACTAACTAACCATCAAGCCGTTTCACCGCAGGGGTAGCAGAGAGGACGGACCGCCAAACAACTCGGTCTTGGCACACACTCCTTGCCTCGTTCACATTCATACATCGTCTCATACATGCTCTTCTATTATTCTGACTCTTAACATGGCCCGACTCAAGTATCTGATTTACTTGGTCGTGCCATGTCTTTCTCGGGCGTCCCCAACTTCTTCTACCATTCACATTTGCTGCGTCATATATTCTACTTACCTTCCTTTCCTTGTTCATTCGCTCTATGTGCCAAAACCATCGGAGCGTTCCTTTCTTGATCTTACTCATTAGGCTTACTTCAGCCTTGCATTCTTTGCGGATCTCCACATTTATCACACGATCATACATGGTTTTGCCACACATACGCCTCAGGGATCTCACAAACCTCAAATTGTAGTATTTAGGCAAATGTGTCAAGGTGTCGATATCCGATTCGGTCATTTTCAACTGTATCATACGTCGACTAAGAACCACCCACATTATCTTCATTTTCTTAAAACAAGATAGCAGCCAATAAAATAAGCGTTAGGAAAATGAAGAAAGTTAGTTAGGGGTAGTTCTTAGTCGACGTATTATACAGTTAAAAATGACAGAATCGAATATCGACACCTTGGCACAATGGTTAGCGCATTTGCCCGGAAAGCGAAAGGTCCTGGGTTCAAGTCCCAGAGGTGCAAATATCTTTTTCTGATTGTTCTGTTTCCAGATTTTCGATTGAGTTTTGCTAATATTAAATCTTTGTTCAGATTAATTTTAACGCCGAGGGTACCAACTACTCCCAACTATTTAAAGTCAATGAGACTATTGCATCCCCATTTGGTGTTTATTGTGAGGCTAATGGTTGTGGGGAGGGGAAACACATGAGAAGATGAAGTTGGGGAAGTACCTGGCGAAGCAGATCTGATAACTAAACATGGCTAAAGCCATTAGTGGCTACATAGACCGCAAGAGAAATTATTTTTCTCATAGCCTACTGTGTAGAATTAATGTGAAAAAACAGCTCAGTTTCACAAGCATTAATAATTTTACCATTACAAATAATGTCTACAGTAGTCTAAGGTGCAATCACAATGTTTTTCTAATCAAAAGCATTATTTTCTAAATCATTTTTCATTCAAATTATTAAGTGTAATAGAATTTTTGATATTGCTTTTTTTACTTTAGAAAAAAATATTGAAAATTTGATTTTATTTTCGTGCATATTGATGTTTTATTGATTTTTAAAAACTAGGTCAAATAAAAAAGTTGTCTTCAATTTAACAGGTGATTGTTTGATGAATATATATATATATTTAAAATATCCTTGTCATAATGACCCAATATCTCCAAGGAAATCAAAACTGGAAGACTCAGGTGGGCTGGACAATATCCAGAGAATGAGCGAAGGAGATATTCCAAAGCGAATTATGGATGGTGCACCTGGGGGTCAGAGAAGAGTTGGAAGACCAAAGCTTCGATGGCTGGATGGAGTGGTGAAGGATGCAAGCGCCATCGGCATCCGAAACTGGCGCAACGCAGCACAACACCGACAGTCATGGAGGCAGGCTCTGCTGGAGGCCAAGACCCGACCTAGGTTGTAGAGCCACAGATGATGATGATGATGATGTCATACTGATTTCATTTTTTTAAATTTGATTCGATTGATATATACTTAACTAGCTAACCCGGCGAACTTCGTACCGCCTAAGAATCAATAACTGTTGTGTTAACTTATTAGTTGAATTAATTTCATTTTTTTTAAAGTTAAAATGAATACTCAAAATGAATTAAGAAATGTAATTCACGTGGCAGCAAGGCATTTGCTTTATTAAAGCGAATCGAAATGATTCACTTGGCATTATTGTACTACTTTCTGTTAAACTATTTACTGGATGGGTTGCACTTGGGTCGAATCCCTTCATTGAAGCACCTTGTGATATCCAACATTTTTCGTTTTGTTGTCGTTAGATATCTTCCCAGTTCCACCGGGCGCATCGAGGAAAAATAAGCCACCATTTCCATCATCAACTGCCGTCATTAACGTATTGTGCACTTCCTTCTGTTGGGGGTACAACAGTGGTACATTCGTTCAAACTGATTGATTCAATGCATCTTGATCATATTCACGTTCACGTACCAATTCTTGATTGAAAGCATCATTCATTGCAAGTTTCATTGCATTCATGAAGCGTCGATCTGGCGTTGTTATTCCTAACTTGACTAAAAAACTGCCGCACATGAGGTAACACATGTCTTAGATCAAAAACAAATCCTGTTTATGTATATCCTCATTCACCTCGAGATCAGGATTCCCTGAACTGACACAAATTCGATGTAAAATGTCTTCTGACATGTCATCTTTGTACTTGTTCGACAGTTCATGTGGATTCGATAGGAAACATGTTGAAATAATAATAGCAAATAATGTGCGTATCAGACTGGAGATGCAGAAATAATTGCTTCAGTGATTGTCATGTCCCAATGTGTATTGTTTTCAAGCAAATTGATTTGCTGACATGCAACACGAATTGTCGGGCACACTACACCATTGACTTGTGATTCAAATGATGTCGGCCCACGAACATTCACCAGCAACAACCGAAAGTAGAAGCATTCGTTACTTTTTACATTAACTGGGTAAATGCGACCAAGAGCATCAGTAGAACGCACAACCCGATGATCAGTAACCACATCGCCGTGCTTCCGACGTAGAAATCTCTTCGACAAAGCGTTTGACAAAGTGTAATAACGTGGCATCTCGGAGTAGAGCAACGTCCGGGCAAACAGATCGCATTGGCAAATCGAAAAGAAACAGGTCAATGTTGTTGTTGGAGGTGTTTCAGCACGTTTGGCAACAATCAATGTAATGAAATAAACTTGTTGATCATTCTCCAGATGCATCGCCAAATATACAACAATGGAATGTAGTTCATGAATGGGGAATGAGAATATACGCCAAATCGCCTCATTGTAGCTCACAAACTTGATAGCGTGTGATTTCATCGTTTTTTATTTGTAGTTTAAACGCCAAAAACCGCCATATCGCTGACTTTTGTGACAAATTTGCAGATGTATTTGATTGACTTCACCGAATTGCAATAGGTACCCCACGTCACAATGCGCCTTGAATGTTTTGAAAAGAAGTGGCTGTTTTCCTGGAATTGTGCAGAAATACGTTCACCATTTGTCCCCTTTACGACTGTTGACATTTAGTGTGTAAGAAAGAGAGGCAGCATCATATGTTTAATAACAAAACAAAAACAATCAGCACATTGACATTTGACGTTTTTGAATTTTTGGAATTCAAGCAAACTGCAATATTATACCTACCTACCACAATATTCCTTCAGCTCTTTCAAAAGATGAAAATTCGTTCCATATTAAATGTATGAGGAAATGAATTTTCGTCATAACTTTCTTTTTCGTAAATTTTTGCGATGTTTTAATAGTTATTATCCTATCCGGGGCGGAGACAAATCCAACAAACTAAAGATCATCAAAATCGGTTCAGCCGTTCTCGAGTTATAAATAGTGTAACTAACCCGACTTTGTTTTATATATATATATTTTTTTTACATGAGCTCCAGACAGGAGGCGCTGAGGAAAATAATTTTCCTCAGGGCCTATGTCATCTTTGGGGATGCTGTGTGGAGGGTTTTTAAATAAAGGTTCCCGGGGCGGCGGTACCCATTCCCGCCTCCCAAATTAAAAGATATAAGATAAGATATAAGATAAGATATAAGATAAGCTATAAGATAAGATATAAGATAAGATATAAGATAAGATATAAGATAAGATATAAGATAAGATAATATAAGATAAGATAAGGTAAGATAACAAGTAATCAATATACTTTACACAGATAAACTTAAAATAAAAACATTTTATAAGCCGAAAATTATATAGTCACTTATGTTTGAGTTTTTGGGTGCCATTCGATGGGTGCCATTTTTACAATTATTTTTAATACAATTGAGCAATTTGATGTTACGCAATAAACAAAATCTTCCGAAATTCTCCACAATCTATGCTAAGCGTTCAATAAATTTTCTCCAAATTTCGATCATCTGTCAAGCCAATTTATGTAAGTTTACGGTCCCCATGGTTGAGGTGCACTCAACTACCAATTCGGAGGACGCAGGTTCAAATCCCGGCGTATGCAAATAAATATTATTTGATTAATTTTTGTATTATCACAATTTTATTAATTTAAAATGTAATACATAGTTCATTTGCGGTACGTTTCAGAGAAGAAGATACTTCAGAGTGTAAGTATCATCCTGGTGTAAGACCACCATTCAGAATTGAAACGTTGCGTGAAATGGCTTTAGCTGTGTTTGGTAACCAGATCTGAATAGCCAGGTTATTCTTCACGTTTCTCTTTCCCATCTCTTTCCCCTCTCCACTACTTTCAGCGTCACAATATACACCAATTGGGGATGCCATAGTCCCACTGGCTCCAGGCGGGAACAGTTGGGACTCTTCTGAGGTATTTACATAAAAAAATGTTAGTTACTTTTTACAAAATAAATATCCCTACATTTAGTTAAAAAATTGTCTTTTTCAGCAATCAAGTCAAGTGCGATGCCAATTAAAGTTAATGCTAGGCTAATGGCTAAGAACGTCGATTAGTTTAACCGCGGCTTAATAGACATTTGAATTTCAGATGCCGGATGCCGAATAGCGCCACTGAATGCTGAAGAAAGGAAATATAGATTTTGATTTAGTGGAGGAGTATTGGAAATTGGAATCCTAATAATATGAAGAGAAATACCTTCTAAGCCTCTTTCTTAACTCTCCCATACCAATCGACGTTATCTTGTTAATTCAATATTCAATATCTCCGTTGGCGTACACAATAGGATCCTTAAAATTTAATCGTATACCCAAGAATTCATAAATAAATAGTTTAAACAAAGAAAGGTATAAAAATGCTGTTGATGTATGAATCGATATTCAATTATTCCACGTATAGAAGAATCTGCCTAACTAAAACGTGTTTTCGATTTTAAGCAACTTTCTTGTATGGTAAGCATTTGTTTAAAGGCTGTAAAAATATTTTACAGATGAAGTAAATTAATCCATTGACCGACTTGTTTAAGAAATTAACCATAATTTTTGGTGTAGATGAATGTAATTCATGTTTGAACAACACAATAATAATAATAATGATAGGCCTTTTTATTCTGGACTTCTGTTAGGTATGAATACTAGGCAAGTTTTTTTTGTCATAATATATCGCGAAGCTCAGTTTGCCTATTGGCATAGGCCTACTCTAACATTTTTCACTGGGACCTGTCACGCGCTACTCTTCTCCAATGATGTCCAGCCGTGAGTTTTAGGTCATCTTCCAATCTTATTTGTTGACGTCCTCTGCTTCTCTTGCCATCTCCGGGATTCCGGTCAGAGACATTTTTACACCATTTCTCTTGTAAATCGCGGATCATGTGACCTGTCCATCTCCACCTTTGTTAGTCTATTAGTTTTCTCCCTTATTATCCTACATCTCACTCTGTCCTGTTTCCTTATTCCTGTCAAACTTTTCTCCATGGCTCTCTGGCAGCGTTTCAAACAACACAACAACAAACACTAAATACATTTGAACAAAGCTTTTCCACAATTAAATGTATATGAGGCAAAATATTATGGTTAAGCTGGCATGTTTATAGAGATAGGAAGCAAGTTTGCCAAGTTACGTTACGTCACGGGAAGGTTACACTACGACTCACTGTAGTGCTTAATATTTTCTTAGGAAGCCTTCTCTTCTAGAAATTCCTGGTTATTGACTTACTTCTTGTGCATATGCCAAGTCTTGGTTTGACTAACATCAGGATAACCTTACAACCAACTAACGCAAAGCTTGTGTTGCTTTAACTAAGTTACTTCAAGAATGTCTTCAATTTGATGAAATACCTCTTATTTATCAACAAAGATGGCCTCCGGCGGATAATTGGATTGTTGTGCGTAACCGCGTGAATGGTATCTCGTAGCGATGCCTGGGTTCAGCCGGAATGCGTTCTTGAAGTTAAGGCCTTTGCGGAGCGGATCCCACTCTCACTCTTTTTTCAAATCAACCACTCCTAGAGAACTCAGATCCGGACCTGGACGGTCGCGAACTCGGACCCGAATGCCTCAACCCAGTGCCGTTTTCCGGCAACCACGTTTCCCCGCGTCCCCCGCATCCGCGTAACTCACGCGAGCAAATTAAGGACCACAGGTCCGAGACCACGTTCAGACCCATGTCACCTAGTACTCATTACGTACCAAGAACTCGCAATCTGCAATCACTCCTAGAACTCAATATGGAAAATAAGTTAGGAGTACCACAGGGATCGGTCCTTGGACCTCCATTGTTCATACTCTATATTAATGACATGGTGAAAATATTTTCAAAATGCAAAGTACGACTATTTGATGATGATACACTAATATACTTAATTGGAGATAACTATGAAGAATAAATACACATTTTAAATAATGAACTAAATGATGTATCAAGATGACTAAAAATAAATAAGCTTAAATTAAATACAAAAAAAAACAAAATGTATGGTGATTGGATACAAGAAGACATCCAGTGAAAGCAAAATTAAAATTGATGGTGAAATTAGAGAAAATGTTACTGAAATGAAATACTTAGGAGTTATATTAGATTCCAAACTAAACTTAAAACCAAAAGAAAACAAGATATCTTTTTTTGGAAGAATTCGGCCAAAAATTTCTAGAAAAACTGCAATCACCATATACAATTCAATTATTGCTCCACACTTCAACTACTGCTCAAGTATACTTTTCCTATGTAACGAAAGAGAACAAAATAAGTTACAAATTCTCCAAAACAGGGCAATGAGAATAATTCTTCGACGAAACAGATTTTCAAAAATTATTAAAATGTTAAAGGAACTAAATTGGTTGACCGTGAAACAGATGCTGACCTTGAACACGATGGTATTTATCCACAAAATATTGAACAACACTTTACCAAAATACTTCTCAAATAAAATTTTATACAATAAAGACATTCACAGACATTCAAGGACGTGCAAGGAAATTAGGCTACAAAAAAAGGACAAAGCGAATACGCAGAACAGTCTACTGTACAAGGGAATGAAGTTGTATAACACACTACCAGAAACTTTAAAGTCCACACCAATTGGAAAGTTCAAGATGTATTGTAGGAGCTACATAAAACTTGAAAAAATATAGTGAATATGAAATATTATTATCAATTAGAAATTTGTAAACTTAAATGTACAAATTACTAAAATAAAAATTATTATTATAGTTTTTTTCGTAATAAGATTTTTTTTTAAATATTTATAAGATTTTTTTATGATGGAGGATAGTACTCGTAATTTTAAAAGTAATGACACCGCGACTATTGGTAACGGGAAGGTTAACCCTATCAGCAGAAGCCCGAAACCACAATCGAGCTAGTCACGTATATTTTGAACCCATAAAGTGCAGCGTGATACGTATTTTACTCACACTGCGATATGATAATGTTATACTGATCGTGTAATATGATATTCGGACTGGCAATAATTTCTCCATAAAGTATCGTGTGATCAGCCTGCAGGTCGAATTGAAAATGGTTTGGTTTTGTTTATTATATATGAAGTTCTAGCGTATCCTGCGGTTTTTCAACCGCGCGCATGATTTTGGAAACGAGTGCACGCATATGCGGTTTACATTCCACAAACATGTTTTTGAATACGTTCACTCTTCTGGTTACGCCACACTCCTAGTAGTCGAAGCATCCAAGCGTAGGTACCGACGTGTACTAAAGGTTGTCCTGTAATTAGCCTAAGTGACGTGATTTAACTCTAATGACCAATGAATCCAAGTAAACTAGTTCTTACACGAGAGATCATAGTTTTTTTTTTTTTTTTTTTTTTTTACAGTGAATACCGCACAAGAATCTCAACTGCTCCCGTCTGGAGCCAGTGAGACTATGGCATCCCCAACTGGGGTATGTTGTGAGGCTGAAGGTAGTGGGGGAGGGGAAGGAGGTGGGGAAGAGGAAGGTTGGGAAGTACCTGGCTATTCAGATCTGGTCACCAAACACGGCTAAAGCCATTTTCAAGCAACGTTTCAATTCTGAATGGTGGTCTTACACCAGGGCGATACTGATAGTATCTTCCACTCTGGAACATGCCGCAAATATACTATATATTATTTTTAATTAATTAATTGTGAAAACACAAATTAATCAAATAAAATTTATTTGCGCATGCCGGGTTCGAACCCGCGACCTCCGGATTGTGAGTCAAGAGTCTTACCCACTGGACTACGGAGGTCGTCAGTTACGACCATCACAAAAACTTCTTATATAATCGCAAATTCACGTTGTGTCTTCATTTTAATAATATTATTTTAATATTTTAAAAATGGATTTTCAATTTAATAATTGAATTTTCGAGAATATTCGCTTTTGGTGTCTCTAACAAAATGACATTTTACGAAAACCTTTTGTTATTACCGCTTCACAATTAAAGCTCTATAAATGAAACATTTCTGAACGCAGCCGAATAGTAAAAACTATTTTAGAAAGTTTACAAAATAGGCTTTCAAATTATTATATTACAAATAAATATTAGCATTTGTAAATATTAAAATTTAGAACGCAAACATTAAAAATAGGTAAAAATGACTCACGTGAAGTTTTTATGTGAAAACCTTTACTAAAATCACAGATTATGTAAACAACAATACCTATTCTATTGTATATATGCGTAATAAACACTTTTGTCACCTCACTTTTTTATCATTTTATATAAAAATATTTAATAAAAATTTAAAACGTGGAGCGCGGTGGAGCCGCTGGTAGCTAAATTGCGCGGGTAAATATTTTTGTTAACTACACGACTGACAGCTGATTCCTGTTATGTATTTCCATAGACAACTTGATAGGGATGTGCAGCTTGATCTACTATCGACCTTTTACTTTTTGTTTTAGGGATATAACTAAAACAATAACGGAGTTAGAATGATTTCTGTGGAAACACACGCGCTGACGTATAAACACGCTTATTGTACTTGACTGCTGTCCTATTTCTAACGCTTATATCTGCTTACGTTGCGGAGGGGTTAAAAACATACTAAATATTTTCCTACCAGCGTTTTACACTTATAACAAACTTTAAGAAACACATTAAATATCAATGATAAGGATGATTTCTTAAACAAATCTGGGGTCTATTTATTAATTTGTAACCATTGTAACAATCATGTAGGTAAGACTACTAGAAATGTTAATACTCGGACTAGAGAGGGAACAATTAACTTGTTTAAATAATAATAAATTGGAACCCCTAAGGTGTTTACATAATAATTATTATTCTGAATATGCCAACCAGATTTAAGAAACAAACCATTCTTTCGTTACAAATATATTGAGTTAAAAATTTCGTATGCAGATACATACAATGGGAAAACAATTAGATAACTTCGAAATTAAAAAAAAGTGTTGATAGTCAATTTAAATATTGTTAACAATTTTTTTTAAACTGCCTACTCCTCAATTTATGTTAATATTAATACTTATATTGATAATATTTTATTTTTGTTACATAGATCTTGGTTACTTTTTTATTAATTTATAAAAAGTTTTACATAAATGCAATAATTACCTATATTATAATAATTTTACCGTAATGTTATAACAAGCCCAATAGAATTTAGGTCCAAACTAAAAAACCACCTTTTTGGGTTCTCATAACCTTACTTTAAATTTACCTATCTGAGAGTATTATATTATATTTAAATTTACCTATCTGTGAGTATTGCCTGTGATAATTCTTAATCACACTTTTCTTATTGAATTAAATCAAATGCACATCAATCTGTCTCTTGATGAATCACATTTAGGAACATCTTATACTCGTACTACTGTACCACGCACTATAAAATGTTGCTTTTGCTTTTCAAAATACACTTTTTTTTTTTTTTTTTTATTCTTCATTTTAAGCACCCGCTAAACTGCCAAAGCAGTTTGTCAGCAGGTCAATTTAACAATATTAATATAACATTAAATCACAAATATAACAAGAAACCACAATACACAAAATAGATACAGAAGAATAACTTTTAAATAGCTACAATACAAAGGCATAAAATATACAGATAGACAGATATAACACAGGCAAATTACTCTTAGTCATATTTATACATAAGATTACAAACAATAACAGTATACAAAGTTTTGATCCATTAGCCATTTTTTAATTTTTTTTTTAAATCGGTGGTGCAATTTGATTCGATTTTTATGTTTACTGGCATCTTATTATATATGGTAGGGACAAGATAAGTGAATGTCCGTTGTCCGTATTTATCATTAAAGAATATAATATTATATATTAATATTAAAATATATTTCAGGATTAAATAACATGTGCTTACAATTATGTCCTCTGCGTGCGAACTCTATCTAAATTTCTTTTAATAGACAATAAATAGTGTTAACCTCAAGCTACCTCCCAGGTTAATATGGTCCTGTATACATTTTTAGGCAACATCGCGTTCATTGGTCAAAACATTGTACATATATTTTCGTATCATATTGATACCGGTGGATGCAATTTTTAGGCGTAAGTTATTTTTATTTTTATGTCTAGTTTGTAGTTTTCTAGATTTTAGAAATATATTATAAGATTGTACAGCACCCTTGAAGTGATTTTTCACAAAAACTGCGCTATATAAATCATCCAAATATTATCATTATTATGTAGTGTGCCGGGGGGCTTACTGTCTGGCGATCAAATATCACGTAAATTAAACAACCAAACCTTTTCGTTAAAAAATTGCACGCTTTATTCATGGTGTTGGTGTTTTTTTACTAATATAATGCCTTCAAAAGTATGTGAACACTTGTCACAAAGGCTGCAAAGTTTGCCGTTCATCATTTTCCGACGCACGTTAATTTGACAACTTCCACGATTCTTGTTATTTATTTGGCATTTCAGATATTTGACATTTTGGGGCTGAAATTATTCATTTGCCTTAACAAAACATATTGATCACACAACTTATTTTAATGTGAAATAAGTAACACCGCATGTTTCAGAATTGTTTGATGTTTCAAATAATTGATTACTGAATATGTTCTGGCACCCAAAATACTTCCTTATAATCTGTCGTGGAAATTATTATGAAACTTCTACAATTTTACATCAACGTGTTTTGAACTTCGCGAAACTCAACAAATAACACAAAACCGTACGAGTCAGCAATTTTGGGGTTATTAAAACAATTTTATGGACTCGTCATGTGTTTTGGCAATGATATTCAGAAGCAACAATTATTAGTAAATTCTTTAGATAAGAAACACTTACATAAAATGATTGAGGTAACCGTATATAAGAAAAAACTCTTCATAAATAATTTTATTTTTAAATAATAATATTTGATATATTTTTTAAAATAAATAATACATTATTACGGTTCTTATTTACATGTTAATAGTTTGCTTATTCGAAAATGATGATTAAATACATTTATTTATTTAATTTCATCGGTACACATATACCATAAGCACTGATAAATGTCACAAAATCATAAATAATAATATAGAAATAATTTTAAAAAAGTATAACAAGTAATTGTGGCATTTGAATGAGAAATGACACCAGAGAGACAATTACATACAAAAATCTATAGTACAAATATAATTAATATTGGTTGAAAAGATATGATAGCATAGCCCTCTTGTACCTACCTTCCGTGCAGTTAAATAGATCTGCCACATCTACATATCTATCACTAACATCATGTAACCTAGGTTCAAGCGAGTGTTTCGTGTACTCAGTCCTATTATTGTTTCATTTAAACTGATTTTAGAACAAGTGGTTCTCGTGGAAATATGAAATTCAATAAGTTTAGTTAAATCAGGACTGTCTATGCTACCATTTACAATTTTGAATATAAATATTATGTCGGATATAATACCTCGATCTGAGAGTCTTAATAAATTTAATCCTTTCATCAAGTAATTGTAGTTTATGTTTTCAATGAGAATACCGAGTTTAAAATTAATGTCTTAGAAATTTATATTGAATTTTTTAGATTGAATCTGAATGTATATTAAAATGGGGGGACCAGAGCAAGAATGGTGTTTGGCGCACTCTCCTTGGATTTTCATATTATGATTATTATGATTAACTACAATGAATCAGCGATGTCGCCCGCTTGTCGGATTGGAGAGAAAAGTGCAGTTAGAGGATACATATTTTAAATATCTATATTTAGTTAAATTCATAATCAATAATATATTTTTGAGCATTGAGCTCAGAGAGCCTGGGAACTTACACACCCCATGCTTGCAAATTATAATGCAATTTGTTTGTAAATAATTTCAACAAACTATTATTCCGTTTGACTGTTTTATCATTTTTAAAAGGCCACAATTATTGATGATCTATCACGAGTGGTAAGCAGGAATTTAAAACAATTTATAAAATGTATTTTCTCGAAGAATGAACCTGTGAAGGTCACCCAAAAAGTTAATCACAATTTAATAACCCGAAACGGTTAAAACGAAAGATTTAGTAATTTAGTACGAAAATATCAATAAAGAGAAATTAAAAAGTTAAGTAAACAGCGGCAAATGGTAAAAGAATTATAACAACAGTAAAGTTTTATACGAGACAGCTTCATATTGGGAATTTTTATATTTTACCAATATATATCGGGACATCAAAGTTTTATGTCTCCGCACATCACTGTCACTGTAAAAACTGGTTATTCAGTTTCCTTTTATGGCTCATATCTTTCTGATTTTATGGTCAATGTACAGATATAAAATGTTCATTTTCGATGCATATTATTTTGTTTCGTAGTGTATATAAAAATGTTGACATGTTTTATCACCATGGTTTGATTTTGGGATCCAACGGGATTTAGTATTTTTTCAAATAAAGTTTATTTTTTTATCAATGCATTTTACACATGTTGTAAAGATTAAACATTATCATTTTATACGTATTTTTTTTACATTAGCTTCATACATCTGTGGGGATGCTGTGTGGAGGGTCTGTGTGGAAGTACTGGGAACGAAAAAGGTTCGAGGGGTTGGTGGGAATCTGAGGATCAGTGTGTACAGAAGTGACGGATATATGAATCTATGCCTCCTAATACGGTGCAAGGCGATATTCTGAAAGAGTCTTGTTAGAAAGGTCGAAAAGTCTTCGACAACCAGTCTCTTCCAACCTGGCCTGCTATGCAGTGGGTGGGCAGACTCATCATGGGCACATCTGCTAAGTTACCAAACGGAATGAATCACTTGGGGTCACCTGGTAGAGGTGTTGGTAATCCAATAAATGGTTTTCAGACGGCGGTACCCATATCCGCCTCCTAAATTGAATAAATTGTATACATTATAATTTTATACATAATTGATTTGCTTTAAACTGCCGAGTCATCATCTAATATATTTGTACGAAACTGCGAATGGTATTTTTTAAGGTCGTAGATACATCATTTTTCTAAATCTCTATTTTTTTACATTGCACACAATTTTCACCTTAAAACCCATCCTCCTACTATGTATCTTTGAAAGTAAATTTAATGGCATGCAGTTTATAAAGCCTGAGAATTGTGCCCACCCTAATAAAACGAACCTTTAACGTTCCGACGTGACGCCTCGCACAGTGATCCATCAGAAATTATTACCAAATGCAGTCCGCCTGCCATTAATCGTTATAAATTAGTTTCCTAAACAGCGCGTGCATTGTCCTTCCGTCCACTGGGACCCGCCTTTATTCAGTCACATAGTGTTGTTCAATAAGTTTTAAAATAATATTTTATCTATTGTTTCGTTGGTTATCGGCAAAATCTTAACAAAATTCATGACTAAAATCGTTTAAGACATTTCGTTTAAATAAGGAGGTAGTGCAACACGGCATAATACCCCCAAAAAAAAACGAAAATTCTTTTGGTCTTTAAAATTGTTTGAAGTTTTTTTCAATCCCACAACAGTGAATTTGAAAAATTAAATATTCCTACAAAAATTAAGTCAAATTGAAGTACTGTTTTAAACACCGCTGCGTGACCGCCAGCGGTATTCCCACCGAGAGATTGAAAAAAAAAGGTTTTGACCAAAAAAAAATTTTTCACGTAGTTTAAGTACGTGCGAATATTTTTAAAGTCACAATTGTTCTACTTATTGATAAGTATGACAAATTTAAACTTTTTAGTAAGGTGGTAAAATGGCCATTTTGAAAAATTCAATGCACAATAAATACCCGAAATTCAAAACTTTACATAGCTTGCTTTTGGTCATAGATCCAGTTGGTTGGAACCACTTGTCAGTCTGTTTTACCACGGCTAAAAAACGCTACCCGTCAAATAAATATCTATTTTTTTAAGTAAATATTTTTTGTAAAAGTAGGATTTTTGTAAATATTTCTTGTTCATCCTATGATTAAAGTTATTAGACAAATAGGTACTAAACAAATTATTCGTAGGTGGTGAAGAATCCCCACAATATAATATTTATGTAACGAGCAACAGCGACAGTAAAATAGACTTCACGAAAATTATACGAAAGGTTTATATTTTCACACCACTAGAAATATGTTCTAGAAAAGGGATGATTATTTTTTAAACTTTAAAATACATTCTTCTCCGGTAAAATTACGCTACAAAAATTTGCTAAATTGCATTTTAGGCACATAATATTAAATGCTATAATATCTTGGTTTTATTTTCATTTTATCATTAAAACAAGCAATTCTAAAAATTACATGTTATTACTCTTCTTTCCGGAGATTTTTAATGATTTTAAAATTAATATTGATTACCAAAACATAAAAAAAAACTTTAATAAAGTCATTTATCTTCAAAAACTGCCTACTTCGTCTTACAAGTTTGTGCAATATATGTAATGTGTCCCTTTTTGAGGTTCTTGTGTGTTCACATTTACTAAGTATCAAGCTACATTTTCATGTATTTTCTTTGTCCTTTTATGTAAGGCATCAATAAAAGAAAACTCCATCAATAAGCCAAAAAAGCAAGAAGGATTTAAATTTAAAGTCTTCGGAATCCTGATGAAGCTATTATTATTAGTACTTAACAATTTCTCTAAATAAATGCAATTTGCCTAAAATTATTTTTTTTTGCCTTCGATTCACAATAATTTTCATCAAACTTATGTAGATATAAACAAACATATTAATTTTTCATAATCTAATCTTCAGATCACTTCATTGTAAAGGCGGGAAATTTTAACCATATAATATTGCATTTCTGACCGAAAGATTGTAAAAATATGATTTATCTGGTTGGTAAGCAATTTTTTAAATTAAAATTTAGAAAATACTTTATTTTTACCACTTTTATTGTTTACAAAACCAAGATATTTCGTGAACAACGATACTTTAGTATCAATAAAAAACCCTGAAGAAGTGAGCGTTGCTCACGAAACATGTTGGTTTTGTAAACAATAAAAGTGGTAAAAACAAAGTATTTTCTTAATTAAAATGGTGCCACAAAATAAGTTTGATGTGTTAGAAGAAATTTTTTAAATGTTCAACAAGCAATACAATAATCGCACTTTTATGATGTTGCTGTAATTCCTAATTTTTTAATTAATTTATAAAGAAAATTTTACCTATTGCATTAGGTATATGTCGCATGTACATCGTTATATATCACAGTAAAAATAATAAGGTTAATTTTACGTACCTACCAAAAGCCAAATAATGGTTCCATGGCACTTATCCAATTTGAAATGATTGTGTGTCTTACCTGAAACAAAATAAAATTAAAGGTTGTTAGAAATTGCAAAAGCTAAAAACACATTTGCACACAAGTGCCAAAATATTGTAGTTGTTATTTTTTTACATTAGCTCCACACAGGATGCCTTGAAAAAAATAATTTCCCTCTGTGTCTAAGTCATCTTGTGGGATTCTGTGTGGAGTGTCTTTTTAAGAAAATGAAGGAGAGAAAGTTCTGAGAAGGAAAAAGGTACGGGGGGTGGGTTGTAATTTGTGGCCAGTGTTTTCAGCGGTGACGGACGTATATGGCCGCGGAAGCGCCTGCTGTGTGGCGGGCAGGATTGGAAGATGTTGATTTAGGGATATCTTTTGGCCACTCCAGCTACTGTCTCTCGACCCACCACGCAGCTGGTGAGCAGGTGCATCCGAGGCACAAGATCTGAACCTCACCTGATGAACACAGACACCCCTGCTAAGTTGCCAAATGTAGCGAACCACTTGGGGTGACCTTTGAAAAAGGTGTTGGTTATCGAATAATGGTTCCATCCTAATTGAGGTGTATAAATTAAACAACAATAATATGAAACAAAAATTGCTACCCTTTGAATTTTGTTATTTATGGCTTCAATCCTTAACTGAACACAGGCTAGTCCTAGTTAGGGTTGAGATGAATTGCATTGATCAACAGTGAAAATTAGGAAATATCGTAGCTTCCCACTTTAATTTAAAAAGAAAATATCAATTACTTATAAAACGGACACGTCTACGACATCTATCGGATTAGAGTAAAGTGAATTCAAATTACGGTAGGGATCTATAATTAGACAAGGTGAGACGAGTATTGATGAAAGGATCACAGATGGTATCAACAAATAATCAGACACAGGGACTCCCCAATATACTTAGCCCGTGATATATTGACAGCCAATTGAATTGCAGCAAAAGCGATTAAAAACCAATTCAGCCTATCAACGGGAAGAGGGCCGAACCCATTTTTAGAACAAAGGAACGACCTTTGGACTTAGCAATTAGTAATGTGATTAATGAGTTTGACGTTCCCACCAAACCGAGAGGTGAATAAACTCCATGGGAAGAAATAATCTGTTCAGGGACAAAAGGACGATGACCCCAAGAAATGTTATGTTTAACCGGTACATTCCAGGGATCAGAAACCCTAGTTCTTGAACGCATTAAAACATATCAGGTGCGGAAAAAAAGGATACACGTAAACACGATGCAAAAGTTTAAGTGAAAGATTGCAAAGCAAGTGACGAAAACGTATTGTAAGATGTTAGGGAGATTTTCATCTATAATACGATTGTTTGTGACGACCGGAGATGATCGATTCGAGGGAAAACGTGCTAAAGGAAATGGAAATGTTGAAAAAACAATGGAAAATTATTGTTATCAATTCTAGACGGAGCTAGGATATTACGATGAAAGATTTAGGGAGGAAACGTCAAAAAAAAAATGAGAGTTTAAAGGATAGGCGAGAGTACATTTCAGAGGTCTAGAGCAGTAACAAGTGTTAGAGAAGAAATAGAGTGCAGTACGGAGGGGAGTGGAAAATGCTGAAAACATTGCGATAGAAAAACTCAGGAAAAGGAGTCATTTTACGTAATTAAAATGGAGGTTATAGAGTAACATAGTACGCGATTGCAGATAAAAAATGAGGCATTACAATGGTTGTCGATCCCAGATGTATTTTGTTGTGATAAACAAGGAATATTCGAACATGAAAATTGTTTATATAAGGACGATTAGCCGTTAAAAAGGTAATAAAAATTATCATGGGTCTTATGAAATATTTATATTAAAGAATTCTCATAAAATTTAACGACACTGAAATAAAAAAGGATTTATTGCCAGGTGGGTACAGGAACTAATGTATACAACTGTCAAGATATATGGTTTATGGGATTTTGCGTAAGAACGGGACAAAATTTGGAAGGCGTTCTCTATGAAGCAATAAAAATGACAGGAATTTAAGGGCCGAAGTGGGGGTATCTCCTATAAAGATGTTAAAAAATGATATATTTATTAATAACAAATAGAAAATGAAATTTTCCAAGAGGCAGCAAACATCAAAAAACGATATGGTTATATCAGGGAAGTACGGGGAAGTGAGGGGAAAGGAGATACGACAGAGAAAAACAAAGGAAATCTTAGATTGACAGTGAATAAAATAAATACGGCTTGAAATATAAAAATCTATAGAGATATGAACAATAGCGTAAGAATAAATAAGGAAATTCATGGAAAGAGTGTCGTGAATAAAAGAAAATTCGAGAAAAAAATGGAAAATTCAAATATACGACGTAAATAGAGAAAATTCGGTTTTAAATGGAAAGGTTCATATAGAATACAGAAAAACTCGTGGAAAAATAATAAAATAAAAATGAACAATTTGCGAGAAAGACTTCGACATGAAGATATCTCTGATAGGCGAATTTGGGGACAGATTTGGAACATATGGTAGATGCCGTACGCACGGACATGTTACGGAATAGATGAAAATAGAACTTTAAAATTATTAAATTCAAGCTAATTTTGTATGAACACCAGGACAAAGGAAGTTGGGCCATTAAACATGGATCTTACTAAATCCGGATCTTGTAAGTATGGAGGTACGAGACAGAATTTAATGTATCAAACGCAAAACGTACAAAGAGACCGCATTCGACAATAATGGAGAGGTTTCAAGAAATTACGAGTTGATAGTAATTAGATTGGTTTATTATAGGAGATTCAGATACGATCTTTTGGACCTGAGAGGGGTATAAAAGTCTAGACAAATGCCAGTTGAGGACAGTCTACGGTCGTGGTCGAAAAGTTTGTAACTTCGCGGAACGTGACGAAACGGTGGGTGACTTAAAGTTAAAAAGTTCTAAGTGATAATTATTTTGATACTTAGAAAAATTTCACATTCTATTCAGTGATCTACAGGAAAAAATACTTTGCAGTTAGAGTCAGTGAAAAATAAAAATAAAGCCAACGCATTAATTACTTGTGAAAAATAAAAGTGCTCGTGATAAATACAATTTGTTTTAGTGGGAAATTCGGATTTTATAATCACTTAATATCGTATTTTTAAACTTAGAAATTTCGCGTTTAATATTAGTGCAATAAATAACTGAAGTGATGTGATAATTTAGCGTGACGAAGTTATAATTAAATACGTGTGTTCAATCTAAGTGAAAGTGTTCTAACAAATAATAAATATTTAAATTAATTATCTTAAATAATAATAATAAAACAAAATAATATTTTATTAATACATAAAAATTTCGGAGGGATAAAAATTTAATTTAACAACAATTTACCATCTCTAAATTAATCGTGAAGTAACTATCATTTAAAGTGTTATCTAACCAACGAGTTTTGAGATAAAATACAGTTTAGAACGATAGAGTTCATACATCATTTTAATTAATTAGATTAAATGAAAAAAAAAAAAATTGAAGTCAAAAAGATTTAATTAAATTTAGGAAAATAAAAAATTAATTTAGGAAAATCGCAGCAAGGTTACCGTGTATTTCCCGGTCGGAAAAAACCTTGGTAGGGGTAAGTCTTTTCCGTTATAAAATTTTACAGATTCCAAGGAGAAAGCGGAATGCAGTAAACATTGGTATTTGGATTAATTATTTGACCAAGATATTACTCGCTTAATATGTGATATGTAACTATATTAAAATATTATAAGTATAATAAGTATATTTTATATATTTATATATGTAAGTATATAAACACATATATTTGTAATTTTATTGTTCCCAAGAAAAATTTTAATCAAAAAAAAAAAAGAAAAACACTTATATAAAAAGAGGAAAAGGGTATCGATTCCTACCTCTGAATTCATCAATAACTATTAAAAGTAGTTATGTGTGATAAATTTACAAATCAATATTTTATATTTAATGTTATGTATGTATTAATATAATTTCAGAAAATCCAGAGCATTTGAAATAAGTTATGATATTAGAAATTATTTCAATCAGAAAATTATACAGATCAATATTATAAATTATTTATTGAGACAAAGTATATATAAGTGAATAAATATGTATACGTAATCGGGTATCAGACTAGACAATTGCGCTAAGTACATCATTATCAAACAAAGAAAATTTTAGAGTCATCTCACACGTCTCCGGAATGTCTAAAGTAAACATACCTCATACGCTTGAATCTAGGTCACGAGGACGTAGAGAATGTTTACAAAGCTCAAATTGTTTACAAAATAATTCGGTCACTGGGGCACTAGTTCGAATACAGTAAAAAGAAAAAAAAAAAATGACCTTGATTAGTGGATATCGTACTTAGGTATTAACTTCTAGGAACGGGATAAAATTATTATATTGCGCAATTATTAGGAACAAAAAGAAAAAGGGGTGTATTGAAGATTTACATGAAACATTTGATAAATCACGGGATAGTTCAAAAAGGGGTGTATTGAAGATTTACATGAAACATTTGATAAATCACGGGATAGTTCAAAAAAGGGTGTATTGAAGATTTACATGAAACATTTGATAAATCACGGGATAGTTCAAAAAGGTGTATTGAAGGCTTAGATGAAACATTTGATAAATCACGGGATAGCTTAATAAGGGGTAATGAAGGCTTAGATGAAGCAGTTGAAAAATCACGGGATAGCTTAATAAGGGGTAATGAAGGCTTAGATGAAGCAGTTGAAAAATCACGGGATAGCTTAATAAGGGGTAATGAGGATTTACATGATTCAATTGAGAATCACGGGATAGCAAGAATTTATCAAAAGTTGAACATTGGAGGGGAGGGAAAGAAAAGAAAAAAAAAATACAGTTCAACCAACAGAAGGCAGTGTTCGCTTCTGTAACAAGGACCATTAATCAAACCATAGAGATGGCGGATCTCTCAAACAAAACCGTCAACAAAACCAAACAAAAGCTTGGAGTTATGGCGAATCTCCAGAACACATCGCCAGATAAGATCTTATTGTACTAGTATATATTTATATCACCCACTATTCTTACGTATGTATTCGGTATCAATCTGAAAATTTCGCAGAATTTGATGGGCGAGATCCGAGCTCGGGATGCGTTGCAAGTAGTTTCGCATTGCGAGTTATAAACCTTCCCAAAACGTATGTTTACATATATATCTTTTTATGTACTGTTCATTGAATGAAACGAACTCACTTACAATTAGTGCTTTAGGCCTGTCGGGTCACTCTCGTCTCATTTCTTGAACGTGGAGGGAGGATTCACGACCCGTAACTCCACACAAACCCGTGAGTATATGATTGCATATAGGACGAAACCGGTTCGCCCTAAGTAAATAGTAAACTTTGGAGGAGTAGGAATTTGGAGGTATCTGGGCTTGGGGGAAGACCTGAAGGCAGTGCATGATGGCGAAGGAAGGTCAATTGGGACGCGATAACTTAGGTATCAATCAATTGAACCGTGCCAAAAGACTGTGCGAATTTTGGGTTGACTTCTGATCACCCGGCTTACTTGATGGAGGCAGGAGCCAAATTTTGCCAGAAAAAGGGTTATTCTGAGTTCGTCAAATATGCAATTAACTAATTACATTAACCTACTAAATCCATCCTTATATGTACCTTATAGCAGCTGAATCTAAACGGAGGGGCGCCCAGCAGATACGAGATACAATCATAATCAAATTTACTAACATTTAACCATTTGAGTTATATTTAATTATCTGTTCAATTAGTCATGTGTAGTTTCGATTAGTATTGCTTATTCATGAATTCATTAGGATGTAGAGAATCATAATAAACGTCAAAGGGAAGTTAGTTCATTTAGAGAAATACTTAAGGTTAAATTTGCAAGAGAGAGACCAATACAGTTTTGAAATTCAACACTCTGTTTAGAATCAAGAGGGTTACCACAAAATTTAAAGTAATTAAAATCCTATATCATAAATCAAAAAATTACACAACGTTTGATGGAGTTTAATTACAACCTAAATACGAAAATATTTACGTTCAAAGTCGTAAATAACGTATTTATTAGTTAAGTACATATATCGCTAAAGATATGTAGTACAAGGGGGCTTTAAGTAGCTTTCTGTAGTTATCAGAGGAAATAAGGGTCCAATTTTATAAAGGCTTGTGTGACGTAGGGGAGGAATTTTCCATCCCTACCACACATATGCAAAGCCTTAAGAATTTAAATATCGATCAGAGCCAAGAGAAAAGGCGAGAATATTACAACTGTCTTGCCGATGAAAGGAGAGTTAAATAAGTATGAAAAGACGAAACATTACGACTGGTGCCAAGTGCCCAGGAGTAAATAAAATAAAGACAAATACAAGAGAGTAGAGAAAAGACAAACATCACAGGGTCAAAATTTGATTTGTAAAAATAAAACCTACCACATGGTAGAGGTGAAACAGTAAACTAAAGTAGACAAGAGTGAGGAGGCTACGAAGCACCGCACAAAGAGGAGACCGATTATTCTACATACCTCATTCTCTCGCAGGCTTAATCCTATATTTGTTTCATCGAGTTTCAAATCACAACTAAAGACGTTTTCACTTCAATAATATTTTCTGAAACGAACCCTTTGTCAGTATCTATATTGTCAGTCCTGTGTTCAACTAAATAGAAATAACTATAGATAACAAGTTTGCTATTTGGAAGACGATCTACACTGCAGGTTTGCAAGAATGTATGACAGCAAGATTGCAAACCTATCGATTGGTACACATTTACACAATCTAATCTGTCTACACGAGCGGCTTAGCGTTGCGGGATTTCTCCCAATCATGATACTATATTATGTGGTGTTTGAATAGTCCTCAACTAGCGCTTTCCAATTTCATCCATAGAATGTAACTCTTCCGCCCGTGCCAAATTCAACATTCATTTATGCAATATATTTAATGGCGTCACTCAATACTCGGTACTTTTGAACTAATTTGATTTGTACTGATTGTACAGTAAGCCTTTGTTGTAAACGTTGTCCACCAAATAATTAATTTGCTCCTCTGCATAATGCACTCGCGCTAATAGTGTCCGATGAGTATCTTTGTGTAGGGCACTCACTCGTTTAATTGAAATGAGTGGGGATGTATACTACTTGGAAGTTTTAATACGTACTTATGAGTAATGCAATGGCCTCAATGGTCGAGGGGTAAAGCTATCGACTAGCAATCCGAAGGACGCGGGTTCAAATCCGGCGTACTCAAATAAATTTGATTTATTTAATTTGAGTTATTTCACAATTTTTTTCATTTAAAATGATGTACATAGTATATTTGCGGCACGTTCCAAAGTGGAAGATAACTCTTGACATTCAGAATTTATTTTTATTTTTATTTATTTATTTATCTATATAAGGTATGTTTACATAACATTATTCGATGCCTGTCTCACTAGGGTATACCTGTGTTGAGACAAGCGTAGAGGTACATAAATGAATATCATTCATAAGAATATTTAAGGTAAAATACATACTGATTTATACAATTAAAATAGAAAGATGATTTAAAGTGTGGGTAAATACCATAAAGAGAGCATTATATAGATGAAGGAAGAGATGAATAAAGTAGTAAATCCTGTCAAATCTATATAGGGAGTTATATTATACATATAGAATTTTACTATTTTGATATTGGTAAGGACATACGTAAGTTGGTAATTCTGTCTATTTGTAATCTATTTTACAGATGTTAGCAGTAGTGTGACATCCAATACTTAATCCATTTCTTTATATCTTGTTTGAATTTGGTTATTGATTCGGTTTGTCTAATCGTAGCTGGTAGTGTATTGTGTAGTTTGCAAGCTATGTATTTAAAGTGTTTTTGTCCAAAGGTGGTTTTACAAAAGGGAGTTTGGAGAAGTTCTTTATTTTTGGCTCGGGTATTGTGTATCATTTGTGTTGGTTTGTATAGGATTTTGTTGTTTTTATGTAAATAAACTAACGTTGCTTGAAATGGCTTTAGCCGTGTTTGGTGATCAGATTTGAATAGCCAGATTCCTTACTTACTTTCTCTTCCCCACCTCCTTCCCCTCCCCACTACCTTTAGCATCACAATATACCCCAATTGGGGATGCCATAGTCTCACTGGCTCCAAACGAGAGAAGTTCGGACTCTTGTGAAGCATTCACGTAAAAAAAAAATAATAATAGAATACCGATTTGGGTTGGGCAATGTCTTCCATGTCTCTGTAAATGGTTTTAATTATACAGCCAGATGTGCAAAAAATGCGACGTGACGAAGGGATATTTTGCCAGAAAAGCGATTTGGCATTGCTTACATTGAGATGAATGACTACTGGTGATTCGTAAATAAGCCCAATAAACTATTTAAGAATTTAAAAACGACAATAAGGAACTCCAGTGAAAAATATTATGGCTTTTAAAAAATGTGTTCATACAGACCAATAAACGCTGATTCTGAATATATAAGTTTTATTTCATAATATTAAACGTAGAGTTCTTAAAAAAATATTAAAAAGTGCATTTTTAAACCTCCCGTCAAAACACACTGTAAAGTTGGTATTACTGAATGGTTATTGCTGACGTCGCGCGTCACCAGTCATTGTATTGAAATCTTTGATTATGTAGGTATGACATAAGCCATCAGTATTAACAACATTTCATGTTATTCGTTATTTCATACTGTTTACAGAGATTTAGTTGTTATGTTTATTGAAACAATATTTAAGCCTAAATAATTCAGTATCAAAAATAGAAGTATCTCTATTAGTTTATCTCTATTATTTAAAATATTGAAAAACTACTGCACAAAAAAATAGTAATGCAACTTCTAGGGAGAATGCTTCGAATAACGCTATTCAAAATGGCGGCACTTGATCAGCTGATTGCCCAATCCTATAGTAATTTTTCAGGAGTGATGACGTCACACGATTCACCGTACATACGGTGGTCTTATGGGGATCTTAAAAAATTAAAACTTTGACAATTATTTTAACTATTAAAACTAATTCTAAAAATAAAAATGCTGTTATTTAAGTTAGGAGGTCATTATTCATTAAAAAAAAATTAAAAAATTGGACTGGAGTTCTCTTTTATTATCACGAATTGTTCCGTAAGTTTGTTGGGTCTTCTAAAATATAATGAGACTACAATAAAATTTAAAAGTCAGTTCATGATAAAAACAATCATCCATTGTGACATTATTATTTATTTACAATTTATTAAACTCGTAACTAAGTATGCTCAGGGTACATAACCTTTAAATCTGCTCCGTGACTAACCACAATGCGCTGATATAAATTAAATATTCCCTTTCCAGCTTTTGAATGTTTTCCATCGGTCAAGGAAAGCCCAAACAATGGGTCTGCATACAAAAATCACATCACAAAGCCGCGCCCTCATTATGCATGTTTGCGCAAACATTTAGTACAATATTTGTGCAAAATGTGTCGCTGGAGACGTGGCTTTACGTTTACTGTTCGCACATGAGTACGCGGCTTAACCTGACCATAGTATATTCAACTGTTACATATGGGACTTCACTCCGCTAAAGATGGAGAAAATAAGTTGGTAAAATTACACAGAATGAAATTAATTATACGTGGTAAAATTTTGGAAGAATTCGGAAGAAAATTACCGAAGGAATAATTTACAAATAGAGAAAATTATACTCGTTAAAATTATGCGCCTAGAAAATATGCGCATACATTTTTATTTTTGTTTGGGTTTCATTGCGAGTATTAAACTAATATATATATATAGTAAATAACTTTGGTTGAGACAAAAATCATTATTTAATCGTTTAGTTTTTGGATAATGCAAAATCAGATTGTTAGAAGTCGTAGTATCACTTTATTAGTATTTCAATTTAGGAGGCAGGGTACCGCCGCCCCGGGAATGATTTATTGGATAACCAATACTCCTGCCACACTAGTGGTGACTAGCAGGAGAGCCCAGGTTCATGGGGTGAAGTTTATTCGAGCTTTGGCAACGGATGCGTCTGCCCACCAACTGCGTGGTAGGCCAGATCGAGAGAGACTGCTTGAGGGAGATATTTTGACCTCATCAAAACTCTCTCGGAATATCGCCTGCCGATACTGTCCGTTAGTCCGTTACTCAAGGACACACTGTCCCTCAGATTCCTACCCACCTCTCATACCCTTTTCCTTGCCAGTCCGTCTCCTTCTTTTACTAAAAGACTCTCCACACAGCATTGCCAAAGATCGCATGGGCCCTGAGTGGAATTATTTTTCTCTGGGCGTCCTGGGTGGAGCTAATGATCGCGTTGCATTGCGATTCCTTCTGCGACTTAAAAGCAAATAAGGTGGCTTTAAGGAAAAATAGAGGGGCGACGGCATACAAATTCTGTCCATATAAATTCTACTAGAATCTAGAGACGGCACTACTGGAAAAACGATTTACTACTCGAATGCTTGTGGTCCCATATAGACGGTTAAATTTGAATCAGTGGGTTTAAATGACGCGTTTAATAATGTGGATACAGCTTTATATTTCGTGCTCGTACGATTATGTTAACTTGATAAAATTTTAGATATTTTTTTAATACCAAAATTCTGTTTTCCCATCCCTACACGATTTCCTTGAGATGCGATTTAAGGCTTGAATGCTTGAAGATCCACGTAGATTAAAAAACTAGATTAAAAAAATAATATATTTATATTATTTACAATACCTGTTTTTAAGATACACAACGTCATAATTAATGTAAGTTATATAAAATTTTGGGGGAATTAGATTTTTTTTAAATCTCAAAGTGGGCAGTGGTCGAAATAAGTTTGAGAACCTATGAACTAGACAGTCTCGCGGTCATCAAAATTAGGGAAGATCTATTATTTCAAAGGTGAAAGAACTGCAACACGGCTTAGATTACCAAAATTGAACCCTTAAAGTCAAACCACTGGTTTATTGTTATAATTTAAGTAGAATTCGAGATGACGCCGTCTGAGTAATGGGATGTAGTTTCACAGTGCTTTCACGTAAATGAAGTATTGTATTATGTAACCCTTAACCTGAACCGGAGCTGCGGAAGCGAATTCCCGACAAGCCATTGCACCATCTCATATATCTTCACTTTAATTGCATATTAATTTCTTAAATAAATTATTTCCCCACTTAACTACGTCTATCTCCTGATCACAATTGAATTTTACTTCTTCTCCGTGCCAAGAGGTAAATTTCTAACTAGCAATTCGGAGGTGGCGGGTTCAAATCCCATTTTCGCAAGTAAAATTTTAGTTAATTTGTATTGTTGCACATATAATTAATTAAAAATAAGATTATACGTATGGTATGCATATTTGCGGCACGTTTCAGAGTGGAAGATACTCTAGGTATCGCCCCGGTGAAGGGACTCATTTAGAATTGAAACATTGGTTGAAAGAAACAAGCGGCCTACACACGACACTGCATGTAGTGACTGCGGCAGTGACTGCAGAGAGTGTGGGTTTGATCGAACTAGAGCTGTCTCGTTCTAGCGGCCCTTTAAAAAACGAGACAGCGCTAGTTTGCTCAACTCCACGCTCCACGCGCAGTCACTGCCGCAGTCACTACATGCAGTGTCGTGAGGAGAGCCCATTAGCCATGTTAAGTTCCAGATCTAAATAGCCAGGTACTTCCCCTCCTTCCTCTTCCCCATATCCTTCTACTCCTTATTTCCTTTAGCCTTAATACATACTTCAATTATAGGGGTATGCAGTGGAGATGTAATTGAGGAAATGATTATTGTGGATGCCATAGTCTCACTGGCTCCAAACTATTGAGAGCAGTTGGGAAGATTTTTTTTTAAATGCTATTTTGTACAAACTGTACTTACAAATGACGTACCTGATGTTTTTTTCTACTGAATTTTCCTCTAACCAATTTTTTTCATCAAAATGGTGACGGTGTTTGATGCACAATGGTAATATGTTTTAATAGATCGGTTTTTCCTAATCCTAATTTCAAATCTGGCCGTAATTTTTGTTTCTGTTGAATTATTGTAGATGCCGTATTTTTGTATACTTATTGTAAGTAAACGAAAATACCTTTATAGAAAAATGAAACAATACAACTTTGTATAAACCACTTAAATAATGCGTAAATCCTACCGGTTTCGGAACAAACGTACCAAACGTACGAAACCGGTAGGATTTACGCATTATATAAGTGGTTTATACAAAGTTGTATTGTTTCATTTTTCTATAATGGATAACCACAAAGTGATAGCTACATTTAAAAATAGAAAATACCTTTCACAAGTATTTAACCAAACAAAAAGTGTCCTTCTTAATAGCTGTTGTTGACGTGGAAAGGTAACAATTTGCATTTCACAAGTTCAACAAAATTAGCCAATAGTTATTCTTGACATTATTTGGATAAAAACATGTACGCGAAATGTCTCTGGTGACCTTTTAAACATATTTTCCAATTAAAAACGAAAAAAAAAATCATTAGGTTTTGAAAAGATAGTATTAAGGTGAAGGGTTTGGTTAGTTTTGAATAAAAAAACACGAAAATGTTGCCGGAAACAGAAAAATTTCATCCAAATAATTTCAGGAGTCACTGGTTCAAGTAAGTCAAGTACGTCCCTTAACACCGAATGTTAATTGCAAAATTTTAATGGATAAACAAAACTCAATTAAAATATTATTTCAACTATCATAAAGATATGACGAAAATCCTGCGAACCAACCATTGAACATTAGTTACGATAAATACATTCGAAATATGGGTCTCATTATCAACTATTGTTTAGCGCTTATGAAATATCGTTAATATGAAATAAAATATTATTTAAACACTACATTCATTATTCATAAGTACACCGTATGCAGAACTATATTCAGTGGTTTTTGTTGAAACAATTTATTCTTCAGAATTAAAACCATGTTGGCTTTACTTAGTATGAAACATACAAGCTTAAAGTACTGAGCTTTGAAAATCTTCACGAAATGAGCAATAATTTATAAAGGTTATTTTCAATAATAAGGAAGTAAACGAGGTCGTATTGTTTAATTAGAATTTGCCAGTTCACTGCATTTCGAAAGAAAGGAGGCAGATAATATTTTATGCACAAATTTATTTCAGGTTGTGTCATTTTTTTTAAATAAGATTCCCCAACAGCTCCCGCCTTGAGCCAGTGAGACTACGGCATCCCTAATTGAGGTATGTTTGGAGGCTGAGGATATTAAGACGGAGAAAGTGATTATGAAGAGAAAGGTAGGGAAGTATCTGGTTATTCAGATCTGGTCACCAAATATGGCTAAATCCATAACGGTTGTAGCTAGAAATCATACACAGGTTCTCTTGTCTTACCGGGACACAGCTCCTTAAACAACGCGGCCATTGGCACCTATTTATTTTACGACACTTTTGAAGATCCCATATTTTAAATTAAAAATTAAAAATTAATTCTTTAACTTTTTTTTCACATTAGGTACAATATATATAGCTGAGTCTAATCTATATTCATAAATATTCATTTTCACTCAACATGCCAACTATAAAATTTCTCATTTTTCAGGTAACTAGGACATTTTTGTAACTGAATAAAAATAGAACTCTAGTCCTAGATTCAACCTGCAATGAAGGGGGTATTGTCACACCCCCAGTTTGTTTCACAGCGCGGTATAATGGACGTGTTGGGACGTTGGGAGTCGGTGTAGTGTGAAGTGTACAATAGTGTGGACACCGGTCCAACAAGGTTCAAGTTCCTTTCACCGTGTAAACCTTTGTGGTGATGTGATACGATCCTTTTCATCTCCCTTTTTATAATACCACAACACGGGCATGTGCCTAGCATGGTGGTCGAAAAATCCCCAATTTTTGTAAAAAAAGATTTTTTTCAATGAATAAAGAAACTTTAAAAAAAAAAATGATTCTGATTATGTATCGCCATTATAATTAAGCCATGATATTAACATCTAATCCCCCCAAAAAATGTTTGCTCTCAATTGGAAACCTAAAATCTTACCAAAAATTCAATATTAAAAAAATCTGCTTTCTTAATGAATATTAAAATAAATTATTTGACAGAAAAAAACTGTGTTTTACCTTGCAATGATGGGATCAAAAATTTTAGTAAAGAAATGGCTTGCAAGCCATGCTAAAAAGAAGACATCCTATGGGTTTGAATTAAAATGGGTTATTAATATTAAACTAGCAGTTAAAAACCCGCTCCGCAGGTTTTTGCTGCCTGGCCCTGAGGGTGGCTTTTAGTTCGGCTTCGTTCAGTTTCAGTGTTGGTAACCATTATATAAATCCGATAGGAACTGGTTTCAAAAATAACCAGTTCTTCGGATCCACTGTGATCCAGTGACAGCTAGTCGCCGAGACAAAGTAACCGTGACAAATTAACCGAGACACGCAATGACGCCATAAGTAATATAAATGAATTGTGATCCCTATTTCAAAAGCTGCTACTAAGGATTATATTAAAATGTCACCCATCTCACCCATCAGAGCCACTTTTTAAAAAATTCGCAATCCTAGACATTAGACAATTATACGTTAAGACAATTCTCATACACTTAAGGAAAAATGATTTAACACTCAAAACTCAACAAAATATTTACACCCGCTATTCATCACACCAAAAATGCAAAATTCCTCCAACAAAAACAGCTTTCGCCCAACGACAGTTCTCTTACATCGCGCCTAAAATGTTCAACTTACTAAGTATTGATATTAAGACATCGAAAACTGATGATATTTATGCCATTAATATACAGAACTGGTTATTTACTCAGGGAAGGAAATATTATAAAGAATGCCTTACATCTTAAAAACTGTTCTTATTTTTTCATATTTCTCGAGTAAAAATCTTATCTCTAAATTAATTTTGAACCAAAACTTTATATTACGCTGATGCTTTTTTTCATATTTTTGACATTGTTCGTCCATTTCATATGCTGCTTAGGAATACTTGCTTTTGTTTTTTGGGGTCTAAGACTATCATTGTTCATCTGTATAGATGATTTACATATTTATTCTTATTTTTTATTTCTATTATCCTTAAAATATTATTATTTTGTTACTTTTATTTTTATTACTTATTCTATTTTATTTTTATTAATACAAGATTCACCTAGTTTAACTCCTTTCCTGTACGTGATCATGTACCTAATACTAGTATAATATATATGCTATATGTTTGTACTTTCATCTACATATATATGGATGATTATTAATATTATATACTTAATATCTTAAGTATCTCGACTACCATAATACGGGCATTTGCCTAGCTTGGTAGTCAAAATACCATGTAAAACAATCCTGTAATAAACAAAATGAATAAAGAAAATTAAAAAAAAAAAAAAAATCATATATCCGGAGACAAAACTCAAATAACTAACTATAGACCAATCACATTATTAAACTCGCTATCAAAGATTTTCGAAAAAGTCTTAAAAAACCACATCATAAAATACCTGGAAAAAATAAATTAATCTCTGATAAACAATATTGATTTAGAGAAAAAAGAGGCATAAAAGAAGCTTTGGCATATATCATAGATTACATACATAGCAACTTAGATCAAAGATACAAATGCATAGCGATATATCTTGATTTAGCTAAAGCCTTTGATTCAATCTGCCACAATACGCCTTTTAAAAAATTATAAAACATGGGTATCAAAGACAAAGAACCCGAACTACTAAAAAGTTATGTGAGTAATAGAACACAACAAGTCAAAATTAACAACCATATTAACAATCCACTTCCGATAACATACGGAGTTCCACAAGGAAGCATACTAGGGCCCGTTTTTTTCACTATTTACATAAATAATTTTTTCAACATGGAAATAAACGGTGAAATTGTTAGTTATTTATTTATTTATTTCAACGCCATAAAATGGCTATTACATCCTGTCATACATGATACACAGTGGTATAAATAGTGGTTATACATAGGTTATGATTATAACAAAAAAAAAAAGAATATGAGCTCATACAAAATACACATTTTTATGCAGAATAAACATAAGTAAATAAAGGTGAATTCTTAGAAAAATTCTCAACATCAAGTATAATATACCTACTTTACTTTTATTTGTACGTATTGTTGGATTCTAGGAATTGGCTAAAATGGACTAACTTAGTTATGATATTATTGTTACCTTCAGTTGAAATGACTGAAGTTTAAAATTACTACAGGTACTGCTAATTAGTTCAGCTTTTCAGGGCTGCCAGTTAGAGAATCAATAATAAATCTTTGGTTTAAAAATAATAATTTTGAAAAAAAAATTATACATTATTAGCTATCACTTAACTAGTCTGTCTGATAGTTAATATAAATGAAGCAAGCAGTTTGGAATCTATATTAGAGTATGATATAGACGCCGTGCAGACGAACACTATTATACCTAGCATTAATTATTGTCATTGAGGTATAATATTATAGCCTTCTTATAACTATATTCGGTGCAGTTGAACACATCTACTACTTCTGAGAAAGCATTGCCAACAGCATGCAATCTAGGTATAAGCGAGTATCTAAATGACTCAGTCCTGATATTTTTGTTGCAATTAAAAAGAATTTTGGATCGAGTAGTCCTAGTAGGTATGTGGAAGGTAATTAGGTTTAATAAATCAGGACTGTCTATAATACCATTAACAATTTTAAAAATAAAAGTCAAGTCGGAAATAAGTCTTCTATCTGAAAGTTTGAGTAAGTTTAATTCTTTCATTAAGTGATTGTAATTTACTGATTCTATTGGTAGACCAAGTTTATAGTTAATGAATCTTAAGAATTTATGCTGAATTTTTTCTATGGAATCGGAGTGGACTTTGAAGTGAGGGGACCAAATAGAAGAATTATATTCGACTTGACTTCGAACTAGAGAGGAATATAGGATTTTTAATGTTGAAATATTTTGAAAGTCTCTGCCATTTCGAAGAATGAAACCTAGCATTTTTAATCCTTTATTGGTTACTGTAGTTATATGTGGAAGAAAGTTAAATTTGGAATCGAAAATAATAACAAGATCATTAATCTCATTGACAGAGGTGAGGGAAACATTATTAATTTTATATTGATAGTTAAGGGGTTGATTTGTTCTGAAAAACCTTATTATCTGGCATTTACATATATTCAGATAAAGTTTATTAGTTTTACACCAGTCTTGTAGTTTATTTAAATTTAATTGAATGTGAATACAGTCATTTATTGTTTTTATAAGTTTAAATAGTTTTAAGTCGTCGGCGAAAAGCAACACTTCAACAATATTATCAAAAACAGTGATGATATCATTTATAAAAAGTAGGAACAGTATTGGGCCTAAATGTGACCCTTGAGGTACACCGCTAGTAGCCATGAATTTGTTTGATAGGTAAGAGTTATTTTTTACTTGGAGAATTCTGTTGGTTAAGTAACTCTTTAACCATTCCAATAGTTTATCCTCTATTCCCATTTTACTAAGTTTGTTGAGAAGAATTTCATGGTTAACTTTGTCAAATGCTTTGACAAAGTCTGTATATATTGAATCTACTTGGGTTTTATTTTCGAGTGAGCATGCAATAAATTGTTCGTACAAGGAAAGATTTGTTAGGGTGGATCTGCCCGGCATAAAGCCATGTTGGTTAGGTACAATGATGTTATTAATATGTATGGAGATTTTGTCAAGGATAAGTTTTTCAAACAGTTTGGGGATAGTTGAGAGCAAGCAAATGGGTCGGTAATTTGTAACATCATGAATATCACCCTTTTTAAATACAGGTGTGAGATAACAGTTTTTCCATAAATCGGGGAAGCAGCCAGAATTAAGTGATTGGTTAAATATTTGACATAGTGGCTTGGCTAGTATCGATACACAGTTGATTAGAAAAGCAGGACTAACTTTGTCAGGACCCGCTTTTTTCTTTATGTCGAGTGATTTTATTTTGCGTATAACATCCGGAACATTTATATGTAAAGCGGGAATGTGGACCGATTTCTTCGGATAAAAGGATGGAAGTTGAACATTAGGGATATCCTTATCGTACACATTTTTGAAGAAGTCAGCAAAGAAATTAACAATGTCGTTTATATCACTGCTGCTTTTCCCTTCGAAATACATGTGAGTAGGTATGCTGGGTTTATTTTTTCTTAGTGAGTTTATGTGTGTAAAAAAGTTTTTGGTATCAGAAGAAATAGACTTTTCTGTGTTAAGTATGTATGTTTGATATAATTTTCTGGTGAGTATTTTGCAGTCGGTTCTATATTTATGAAATATTTTGTAGTCTGAAATAGAGTTGCTCTCTAATTATGCAGACAACACAGTTTTACTCTTTAAATCTAAGGGTTGGAATAATGTATTTAACATAGCAAATTTAGAAATCACGAGAGTGAAAACATGGGTAGACTCAAACATACTTACACTAAACTTATCGAAAATAAAATTTACAACGTACAGTATAAACAGCACGGGACAACCAAAAAATAACACAAACACCATAAAAATAAACGAATGTTTAAATAACAACATCTGCAATTGCCCTTCTCTAGAAAAAACAGAATAAATAAAGTATCTAGGAATCGTAATTGACCATAACCTAAAACGGACACATCATATCAAACAAATCACAAATAAACTCCTCAAAACAATACACATTTTTCTAAACATAAGGAACATATATAAAATAAAACAAATGAAAACAATATATTTTGCACTTTGCCAATCAATAATAGAATATAGAATAATTGTTTGGGGAGGAGCAACAAACTCAGCTATCGTTCACTTAGAAATCATGCAGAAAACGATCTTAAAGGTAATTCTTAAAAAACATAGACTAACTGATTCAGACCAAATATTTAACAGTTGTGACCTACTAGATATACGCCAATTATACGTTAAAACTCTACTAAACTACATTTTCGACCAAAAAAACAAATTTCAACAATCTCAAAATATCACTAACAGACCAGTAAGACAATCGTACAAAAATAACATAACTACGACAGTGAATACAAGCTTTGAAAAAAGGCACTATAAATATCATGCTACAAAAGCATTCAACAGTCTTACCCTTGAAAATAAAATAGAAGAAAACAAAAATAAATTCACAGGATTAAAATTAAAAATTGAATTAAAGAACAAAAAAGACAATATTTCCAAAATCTCATTACATTATAAGAATAAAACACATACATGTAACACACAAAAATAAATATAAAACATCATTAAAAAAATACATTTAACCTAAATAATAAATTTTTATCTCTAGTTTAATTTTTTGCTTTTTTTAAAAAAAAATTTATGCAGCATTATTTTTAAATTTTTTTTTTTTTAATGTAATATGTATAAATTTTTGTTTTATAAAATGGAGGCCTCAGCACAGGTGAGCTGTCCAGTGAGGCCGACATTGCTGAATTGTATTTAAAAATGTTGGATATTATGTCAAATAAATATATTATATATTGGTTTTTGGCAAGTTACAGGGAGAAATTAACCCCTTTGTCTTGCAAACTGTAGTAATGTCACCTGATGGATTTTTTTTTTGCCCGATGTTCGGGTTACCTTGGGCAAGATGAAGGAAGTTAATATTTTTTTTTATGGTTTGTTTATCTGTAAGTGGTATACATTTTGTATAGATAAACACACACATACATACATTTTTTCATACATCCGTGCATGTATGTATTCATATACAACAATTATGTATACCATAATAAATATATATAAATATTTATTTATTTTTTATATAAGAGAATAAAGGTAAGTTTTATTATAGCCCGCGCATCAAGGTGGATGAAGGATGGATATGGGCAGGCGGTGAAGGAGATTTTCATCGGGACTTGATTGCCCGAGACATGAGATGCTTGGATTTGAATTTGAAGCAAGTTTGGAGAAAAATGTTTTGGCTAGATCTATTATGTGTTTTTTAAGTGGAGGGATTTTCGTGCCTGAATTAATAATGCTATTTCGGACGAACCAAGGGCTTTTGGTGAATCTTCTAAGCAAGACATTTTGGAAGGTTTCAAGACTCTTAGTATTACTTGTGGCCCAAATTGGGGCGGCGTAAGTCATGATGGGTCGCAATTTTGATTTGTAAATATGAATTTTGTTCTGTAGTGACGTTTGACTATTATAATGTAAAAGCGGATAAAGGGCTGCGGCAGCGTTTTTGGTCTTTTTAATTGTATGTTTGATGTGTGTGTGCCATGTGAGTTTTTTGTCGAGTGTGACTCCAAGGTATTTAACGTTGTTTTGCCAGGGTATTGCTTGGCCGTACATGGAAACGTGGCCTTTAGGAGTGCTGCGAACCTTTCTTCGTGAGAAGAAAATAGCAGCGCTCTTGGAAGGGTTCACGTCTATACGCCATTTGTTATAAAAGTCTTGGAGTATGTTTATGTTATGTTGTAAGCGATGTGTGATCATCCTGGGAGAACTGTATCGAACCATAATGGCGGTGTCGTCAGCGTACAAAGCTTTATACGAATGTTGGTTCTCTGTGAGTGGTATATCGTGTATGTAAATATTGAAGAGGGTGGGGGAAAGCAGGGATCCTTGCGGGACGCCTGCTGTCATGAATCTGGGAGTTGAGAGTGCATCTTGGATCTTTACTTGAAAAGTCCGGTGCCGAAGAAATGATTTTAAGATACCGAGGAGTTGGGGATCGATGTCCGTGTTGTGCAATTTGAGAAGCAGTCCGTTTGACCATACTTTGTCGAAGGCTTTGGCTATGTCCAGGAAAATGGCGCCAGTGGACCGTTGGGAGTTGAAGCCGCCTAGAATCAGTTCGGAAACTCTGAGCAGTTGATGAAGGGTTGAGTGTTGAGATCTGAAGCCATGTTGTTCATCAGGGAGGGTTTTCACCTCGTGAATGTGATTTAAGAGCCGAGTGAGGAGAATTTGTTCGAATATTTTACCAACATTTGAGAGAAGACTGATGGGACGATGGTTCTCACAGAATTTCGGGTCCTTCCCAGGTTTTGGGATGAGAATGACATGCGCGTGTTTCCAACTTTTGGGAAAATAACGCAGTCTGAGTGCGGAATTTATGAGGCTCACAATAGCGAAAATGCTTTTAGGGGGGAGGGCTTTAAGGGCAAAGTTTGTTATGCCATCTGGACCGGGAGCTTTTTTGTTGCTGCGGTGTTTTATGGCCCTTCGGACTTCTGAAGGGGTGGTGAAATGTACATTTGTTCCGGGAAGGGAGTCGAAAATTATGTCTATTTGGTGGTTGACATTTGCTATATGGACTGGGTCGGCGTGCTTGGAGCTGGGGCTAAATTGAAATTCCAGATTATCGGCAAACGCCTCCGATTTATCTTGATCGTCAAATATGAGGCCGTTTTCGGTATGAATGGGATGGTTTGAGGATGGGGTAGTTTGGAGAGATTTGCATAATTTCCATAGGGAGCCGTCCTGTGGATTTATATCTTGAATTTTTTTGTTCCAGGTGGAGTGTGAAAGCTCAGAAAGTTTCTTTCTAATAAGTGCTTGAATTCTATTGATTGTTTTTTTGACTGAGGGATTTCGGTTTCTGTGCCAGTGTCGACGAAGATTGTTTTTTGTAGAGATTAATTCCTGGATGTCGATTGGGAGGTCACTTTTAAGATTAAAGGCGGAACGTTCAGGAAGAGTTTTAGAGGCATCGGTGATGGAAGATTTGATTATATCGGCAAAGTCGTCAACTGCCTTGTCTAGTTCGAGGCCGTCAGAAATATTTTGAGGGATTATTGTTTTTTCCCCAACTCTGTGAGTGAAATACGTCCAATCAGTTTTTATAGATTTGCGCGGTGTCATTGGAGTGGAAAGTCGATTAAGAGTGAGCAAAACAGGATTATGATCTGAGCTTAGGTCATTTATGGTTTCGATACTGTAGACCCAGGGTAATTTGTGGAGGAGTGCAATATCGAGAACATCGGGTCTAGCCCCGCTGTTCGGGAAATGTGTTGGTGCAATTGGGCCCGCGATGAAGAGTTCAGGATGTGCGCTAGCATACTTTCGTAAGATACGCCCATTTGTGTTAGTAATCCTACTATTCCAATTGGGGTGCTTTGAGTTAAAGTCCCCAGCGAGAATAGTAGGAGTGTGGCTATCGAGAAGGGTATCGAGGTCTTTTGGATCAAGCTTATCTTGCGGACGGTGATAGATGGAGTTTATTCTTAATGGGCCTGAATGTTTTGTATATATTGTGATTGAAGTTGACTCAATAGACGACAGCGTGGGTGTAATGTTGTATTTATGGGCGATTTTCGATTTTACGAAAATGGCAGTGCCCCCGCCTCTCGTGTTTTGGCGGTCGTTTCTATATAATGTATAGTTTGAAAGTTTTGGCATTTGTGATGGGTTGAGGTGAGTTTCATTTATAAGTAAAACGTCAAGAGCGTGTGTATTTGCAAAAATACGTAATTCATGTACATTTTTTAAGAGACCATTAGCATTCCAAAATGCCATACGTAGCACGGAGGGCATGGTAGTAGAGCTAGCCATTTACACTGAAAAAAGTGAAAAAATCTGAGGGGCGGCGGAGAAAATGATAGATATGTAGTCTGCCGGTGAGGTGGCAGACTGAAATTTGGGGATGAGGTCAGAAAGAAGATCGCCAACCTTAGAGAAATTGAAATTTTTGAAAAATTCAAAAATATTGAAGGGGGTGGAAGGAGGTGTGTGGGAGGTTGACGTTGAGGGAGCTGAGGGTGATGTGGACGTTAATGGGGTTTGGGCAGTGGCCTGCGCGTATGATAAAGAGGGATTTGTGCTATGCGAGGTGAAAGTGGCATTACGTACGGTTTGCAAGATAGGTTGTGGAGACGGTCTTTTCGGACATTCCTTATAATTTGCCGGATGGGCTCCAGAACAGTTTGCGCATGTGGCGGGACCATCTTCTCTCTGCTTCTTGCATTCCTGCGTGAAATGATCACCCGCGCACTTGACGCAGCGGGGAGGCAGGTGGCACATCATGGATGAGTGTCCAAAATGCTGGCAGCGGTGACACTGAGAGGGAGCTGTTTTTTTATTAAGATACTCGACTCTTATCTTGAGGTGAAAGAGGGAAGTGAGGGAGAAAATTTTGTGTCCCGCCTCACCATGATCCAGTTGTACAAGGACTAGAGGAATGTTTTTCCTGTCTGGCCCGGATCTCATCCGAGTTACAGAATTAACTGGGAGGTTGAGATCTAGAAGTTCAAGGCGGACCTCTTCTTCGCTAATTGTCGTCGGAATCCCTCGCAGAACCGCCTTGGTTAATTTTTCTTCTGCAAGCTGAAATGTATGGAAGGGGGTTGTGTCCTCTTGAAGCATCTTTGTAGCCAGCCGGAAGCTGGTGGAGTCGCCGGTATTTAGAACCACCCCTGTTGGAATGGCCTTTGCGTTAATTATATTAACCCCAGCGTTCAAGAGGCGCTTTTCCAGGAGGCTCCAATTTTTTTCCGATTTTATAAAAATTGGAGGGATCTTAATAGGCCTCGTTTTTGTGGTATCGGTTATATTTGCGGCGGAGTCAGATACGGAATTTAGAAGTGGCGGTGGTGCAATTTCATCGTCTGTAGCAAGGGCGGAGAAACGATTTGAGGTTTTTATAACTTCGGTGGACGGAGGAGGAGAAGCGCACGCCCTTCGTTTCTTGTGAGCTGGAGTCACCCATAGCGGGGGGAATGAGTTTACAGAAGAGGATGGAGCGGTTGATGTTGAGCTGGAGGTGGTTGTCGAAGAGGTGGGAGCTGTTGAAAAGGGAGCAGAAGTCAAGGTGGAAGTGGAGACGGAGGTCAAAGACGTAGTGAGGGTGGGAGTTGTTGTTGTTTTTAAGGAGTAGTCGGAGACATCTTCTTCACTTCCGAAGTGCTTTAGGTATAGAGCAGTTGAGCGTCTGGACCTCGTTACCTTAGATTTTTTTGCCAAAAATTCTTCAAGTTGTGCTTCTGTAGCACCCACGGCGGCAAGTTGTTGGTGGAGTGTAGACATCAAATCCAGGGTGTTATGCGTAGGTCAATAGTAAGGAAGGTAGACTGTGGAAGGTCAATGTGTAAGCGGGGGTCTGCAGGCTTGGATTCGGTAAAATAAAAAAGAAAAACACAACACTGCTTTGAAAGCTGACAGCTCAATATTTTGTCACCATGAAAATTGATTTTGTTTAGAAACTGATGGAACGAATTACTATGAGAATGGAAGGAAACAAAAGAACCAGATGACGCGAATAATGATTTGAAAATAAACTGTTCGGAACGCGGTGCACTGTTCGGAGCTCGATTTTTGAACTGTTGCTTCCTCGAGTAACAAGAGCGGACCATGTCAAATAAATATTGCATATAGCCGCCTATAAATCCTAGTGAATAAAGGTCCATATGCGAGCTGCTGACGAAAGTAGCGACATCTTTTGGCAGTTTCTTGAACTAAAAACCGAATTACAACGGAAGCTTTGCTTGACATTTCACGAACACGGATGTTATTTGTGGCGCGGCGCATAAGGCGTGGCGTCGGACATGCAATGGAAGTCAGGTTCTGGAATTCAACCACGCAGATGCAAGCATATTAATACTGTTTGATGATGATATTTTTAAATATGGATGCACTTTCCTGAAGAGATGTTTTAATTTAAGTTTCGGTCTGAATTGCCTTGTTTTTTATGTCTGTCTTTTCAATTCTTATTATGCATTTCGTATGTTATTCGTACAATGTTCACATTACCAATTTGTAACGTATATTAATTAATTCAATATGGCATAGAAATTCAACGTAAATCGTGTCTCCGTGTAAAATACACAATGAAATATAGAAAACGCAGCGAATAAAATATAGAAAATTGTATTTATCTCTTCGAATAGAATCCACTTGAATAAATTCGTACAATTATATTAGAGTTGAAAATAATTAATAAAAAAAAAAACAATAATGATTACTGTGGAAATATTGAAATAGTGAGAATTCATATGCAACGTTTCAAGGGTTACAAATTTGACGTGAAATGGATCACATATTGAATATTTAATGCAAGTTCACACTTTGTGAGCAAGAAATCCACCATTTTCGTTTTTTTAATGCGGATAAATCCCGAACAAATGATGCATTCACAATACTTGGGATAAATGTCCAGCAGACTCCAATCCTATAAGAAAATGATTGGCCATAGAAGTCTTCCAATCTGCTTCAAACAAATCATAAAATACGAAGGAAATGTATTCTGGCCTTTGTCCAAATCATTTTATTTTATATGCAGAGAGAAAAGGGTTAAAAACCCCACGCGTTCGGAATAAATTGTTCAATTTTCGTCTTATTAAAATGTTAAAAAATAACAGCAAGATTTTATGGAGTGTTATGAGAAGCGGGGGGTGAGTTAGATCGTACATTATAAAGTGTAACTGGAGGAGTGGGATTTAAGGCATTTTATTACAGGCTTTGTTACATTTAACCTGCGTGGAAGATAATGCCTTGAAGAAGGGGTAAACTGGATACCTGACACTGTTAACAGAGCGTCTTTCTTGTTTAATGATACAAGCAACTAGCCGTTATATGAATTTATTATCTCGTTTGAATGGGATCATTTGCAATAATTTCATTTAAATGTACCAACCGAACAACGGACAAGTTTCTTACGAAAAACATTTCAGGGGGCGTGCGTTACATTTTCAATTGGCAATTAGCAGTAAATTACTACATAACTGTGGAGAGAGACGATTAGTACGGTATTTCAGGATATGGGTAGGGCAAAAGTGGGTAATCTGTATATTATTAAAACTCATATTTTCAGACAGTCGTATCCATAAGTTTAAAAATAAAGCAAATTCTTAAAATTCTCCAGACTTTCAAAACAAATTTTAACTCAACTTTGGCATTAATTTTCTAATAAATATAAATGTAAAACCAACAGTGATGAGGGCAGCTAAGGTAAAGTCGTATCGTCTCCACGTGCAAAGTCGTATCTTCCCCAAGCATAAACTTTCTAATAAAGTGTGTTTTATTGGAAGTGTCCTGCAAGTAAGTATGTTTCTATATCTATTTTGTAAATAATAAAATTAGATGGAGCCTAAGATTCATAATAAATTGTAAAGGGCCCTTGAGGTGATTTTTCACAAAAACGACGCTATACAAATTATCCAATTATTGTTATTATTATTATAAGAGCGAAAACTTCAATATATTATGTTGGAAGAGATAAAGCAATAATTATATCAAAGACCGTAATGCTAATAACTAATAACCATTGATACATTGGAGTTATTAACAGATGTTAATACCTCACTGGAGTCCCAGCTGCACCCCTCTGGAGCCAGTGAGACCATGGCATCCTCAATTGGGGTATTTTATGAGGCTGAAGGGGAGGGGAAGGAGATGGGGGAGCGGATGGAGGGAAGTACCTGGCTATTCAGATCTGGTCACCAAACCCGGCTAAAGCCATTTCCAGCAATGGCTTAATGCTGAACGGCCATTTAACCGGTCTGTTTGTTAAGGAATAAATACATCCCAAAACACGTAACCGCGTTATACTTTCATAAGACCAAAAACATCCCGAGCGACCTTACATTTTAAAAGCTATGTATCTCTCTTCGTCTCGTGCAAACATTTGTATTTTTCTTTTAACCAGAAATAGAATGAAATAATGATTCTTATCGTCTTTGTAATATGAAAGCTATCTTGCATAGATATTTTACAATCTCGATCCAAAGTGACGGTTTCAGAATTTACGCGCAAAACCGAGGTTTCCGGATTGTGTGGTGCCAATATATTGAACCAAGCAGACGGATTAACAAGAACAACGGTGTTTTAAACACAAGGGCGACAATGAGAGTATATTCCATTCTGAAACTTACCACAAACATACTACATTTTGTTTTTTAATGAATTAATTGTGAAATAACACCAATTAATCAAACTCAAAATTTATTTTGAGTTTGATTAATTAACGCCGGCTTCGAGTCAAGAGCCTTACTCCTTGACCACGGAGGCATCGATCATGCACCGCAAAACCATGTAATTATGATATTACAAAATTAAACTTCATATCCCATATAAACTCAATCTATAATAAAGGTATCAAAATGCTTGGCTTCGTTCTTAGAAATTCCAGAGGTTTCAAGAATATTTCAACTTTAAATATTTTATATACATCCTTAGTACGTAGTCAAGTCGAATATAAATCCTCAATCTGGTCCCCCCATTTTAAAATACATTCAGATTCAATCGAAAAAATTTAACACAAATTCTTAAGACACATTAATTTTAACCTCGGTATTCCCATTGAAAACATAAATTATAATTACTTGATGAAAGAATTAAATTTACTAAGACTGTCAGATCGAAGAATTATATCCGACTTAATATTAATATTCAAAATTGTAAATGGTAGAATAGACAGTCTTGATCTAACTAAGCTAATTGAATTTCATATTCCCACGAGAACTACTCGTTCTAAAATCCTTTTTAAATGTAACAATAATCGGACTGAGTATACGAAACACTCACTTTTACCTAGGTTGCATGAAGTTACTAATAGATATGCAGATGTGATAGATCTATTTAACTGCACGGAACATAGGTACAAGACGGCTATGCTATCATATTTTTTTTAATCACTATTAATTTTATTTGTATTATAGATTTTTGCATGTAAATGTGTCTCTGGTGTCACTTCCCAATGTATCGTCACAATTAACTGTTATACATACACTGTTTTACCATTACTAATATTTTGAATATGAATTTGTGACATGTAATTAATGTTTATGGCATACTTATGCCGTTTGTATTAAATAAATAAATAAATATTAAATGAACGGTCAGTGGCTGAATTGATATCGCGTTTGGGTCCCACCCAGGCGTCGCGTATTCGATTCCTCGGCTGGCTAAGTCCTCCATAAAGCAATATTTACGCTTACTGTGGTGGTAGTAGGAGATTATCAAATATTGTGTATAGATTATTCATAACTCGGGAATATTTGTTTTTCTTTTTAAAAAAGAAATAACATATTTATCGTGGGGAAAATGATCGCAATAATTTCTTCGGAAACGCGTAAACAAGACAAAGACCATTATATTAATTGCATAATATCTTTTTCTCGGTTTTAATTTTGGTAATAATGCCGTTTTTTATTGTTAAAGCTTCAGCAATTTTGTATTTAAATGCACGTTCCACACCAAGCTTAATTAAAATGAGAAAAAAATCATCTAAGGGCCGGTTTTATAAACGAAGTACCAAATTTCTGTTAAGTAACGAACCATTTTTCGTTAACGAACCGCTATCCAATCGTTATTTTATTTTACGTACTATAAACAAATTTGCATTACAAGCGGTCATCGGTTACGTTTAGTCCTAAAGTTTTTTTACTGGCAATGTTTTTGGCAAATTATTGTCTTTGATATTTTCGTTATTTGTTTTTGGGGTGTTATGCCGTGTTGCGCTACCCCCTTCTTTAGCCAACGTTTCTGCAACATCTACCGGATCTGCCGGATCTGCCCTGATGATGGACACTGCAACGATGCCCGAAACTTTGGCTAAAGAAGGAGGTAGCGCAACACGGCATAACACCCCAAAAACAAATAACGAAAATGCTTTTGGCCGTGAAAATGTTAAAACTTATCCGTCTCTGTTATTGTTTTTATCTATGGGTATTACTTTAGCTGTCAACGTTGATTGTTATTTACGCAGAAGTCCTGAACTGTGTCACTATTCATGGTTATGTAATTGTTTCTCAAGGAGGCTATTATTTTAGTAATTCTCCATACAACGATGCACGCTGTCGACTTGGAGACTCCCGTGAAGTCGCCAGCAGCTTGCAGCATTGATCCCAAAGCGTAGAATCGTAGTGTCAGTGACAACTGCTGTGCGGGCGTAACTGGCTGATTTCGATGTGTCGCCGGCACTAATTGAGCTTCAATTATATTTATAATTTAAGCCACGGTTCTCTTTGACAACCGAAATCTCATTTTAAATCGATGTCCGCATCACAATTAAAATAATCCGGTCTGTGCATAAAAACACGTAGACGTCTCCGTCCTCCCGCAGCTTCGTCTTCCCTGCTACTGCTATTAGATGATGACTATGGCGTGTCATCTTCAAGCATTGCCAAACGCCCATCCTCACTTTCACTGCTCGATGAATAATCCATGTCACAAATGCAAATAATATAATACTGTCTCTTTAAAATAAGCGATCGTCGGGCAACAACCAACTACTACTGACAGCTGTCAAATAACATTTGAGCGCCGACAAGCAACAAAACGGACCGTTATCCGTTTAACTGGTCAAAATCAGTCAGTTAAGCATTAACCGAAACTTAACCTAACGAACGTTTATAAAACGGCAAAATCGGGCGGTAGACCAAATATTTGTGGCGGTAAACCAAAAATGGTATCAAGCGTAACGAACGGACGTTTATAAAACCGGCTCTTAAACGACTATTATTAAAATTTTAGGTTCCATAATGTTATGAATATTACAGGTCGTAACTCTTAGAACAATAAACGTGTCGCATTTATTTGTCCAAACTCAAAAGTATTAGCCGTCTAGTAGTCGTTTGAGCCCGGGGCGGATGAATGTGTTAGCGACATAAAACCCGTGGTGTGTAATACGCCAGCAGATTTATAGTGATATCCCACTGGTATTGTCCAGGGCTGGCCCTATGGCGCGACCACACAAAGTCGTCGTGTGAATGGTATAATTTAAATAAATGTCCCGGGGAAGGTAAATCTAGCTCTCGATTAAAACTATTCATTCCACAGGGATAATAAACTCCCTAAAGTCATTATTATTATTGTACTATTTACTCGCACTTATACCCACGCGGCTTTTACATCATTGTCTTGCATTATTATGTATTTTCAAAATATTAAAAAAAACTCAATTTATATTTTATCTTTTAATAATTTAGGTAAAACAAAACGAGACTTAAGTCACATGCACGTTATCAAGGAGATATTTTCAGTATCGCCCTGGTGTAATACCACAATTCAGAATTGAAACCTTACTTGGTGTGGCTTTAGCCGTGTTTGGTGACTAGATCTGAATAGCCAAGTACATTTTCCACATTTCCTTCCCCTGTCCACTAACTTCAGCCTTACAACATACCGAAATTGGGGATGCCATAGTCTCACTGGCTCCGGACGGTTGGGAGCAGTTGGGACGCTTGTGTGGTATTTAGATAAAATAAGTTATATTATATGCTAGTAGGAATCTTTAGCGGTGTTTTGCTTAGCCAACTGCAAGTATAAGTATGTCATATTCGCATGCTTCTTCGGGGAGTTGGAAATATTGTTAGAAAAAATATTTGAACAGCAGATTTTCACTCGAGAGACATCTGCAATATATCGATTTTGGTTGTACAGACGCAAATCCTCATTGCATACTTACATGAAGAAATAATCTTTTACGGGATCAACTGTCCGAGAGATCAACTGTCGGGGGGAACAACTGTCGGCGGGATCAACTGTCGGCGGACTAACTGTCGGTAGGCCAATTGTCGCAGGATCAATTGTCATGGAACCTAATAATTTTAACTTGAAAGAAACATACGTTTGCGAAAACTCCATAGGTCTATAAAAAGACATTCATCATTCTAGTATATTCTGTCTTTTTGCCGTCTATTACGCTCTCTCCCCGGGACTAGAAAACATTGTTTCTATTAACAATTTTGGTATAAAATTTTAATTAAAAATATGATAAGAAAAAAATGTTATGGAAATACGTAAAAAGCAAAAGGAAGTTATAAAGATAAAGCTAAGCTAAGATTACGTAAGCAGAAATGACAAGGTCATTAGATAAAAATATCTCACAATACCAAAATGTTTCACAGATCTCTTTACGTTTGTAGTATGTAGGTACATTATACAATTATTTCATATTTTTTAACACTATTTATGGTATTACAAAGTAAACAAATTTATTCAGTTACAATATTTTTTAATCAGGGTGTCCCAAAAGAAAGTTGACATTTAGTGGATCGATTTTTAAAAAAGTAAGGGTTCTAGCGAAAAAATGTTTATTAAATACTAAAATACACAATTTGGGAATTTATTTCTAAAAAATAAAATCGTCCAAATGTAAACCCTCACGTTCGCAGCATTCATTTAATCGAAGAGTAAAATTTCTTATGACGGCTCGCCAGGTAGACTTCGTGATGGCTGCCATTTCGTGACGGATATTTTCTTTTAATTGCATCAGGGAAGTCGGATTTTTGGCGTTCACTTTAGATTTGAGATAACCCCACAGGAAAAGTCCATAGGGATTAGGTCAGGAACACGAGGGGGCCAATTTATGTCACCTCTCTTGGAGATTAATTTGCCAGGGAAAATTTCGCGAACTTATGGCAAAGACATATTGGACGTATGTTATGTTGCTCCGTCTTGCTGGAACCATGTTCTTTGGTTATAGCCAGTAAGTTTGTAGGGGTGCAGCATTAGGTATTTGTGCAAAATGCTGTGTAACGATGATCTGTGCACATTTAAAGCACTTGCGCGCTTCCGAATCAAAAAGTTTGAGTCACGAAAAGACTGATAAACGCTCTCTACGTTTTCTACCATTCTCGATGACCTTGGTCACCCGGATTTTGGTTTTGCCAGCGTTGTACCGATCTCTTCACACTTTATAACCCATTTTAGTATGAGAGAATGAATGAGAGTAATGCTTGGCGCATCATTGAATTGATGAAACCTCAAATATTGCAGAATCGCCGCCGATTACAGTCGCCGAATCACCATTTTTGTAAAACTCACGCACGCAAAACACGCGGTCGCTCCCGAGAAATGCTTTATAGCGACTAAATTCCCAAGAGCCGGACTACTGATTGACATACCCCCCGCGCCCCTCGGAAAAGTTCCGTTCACACAGAAAGCATAACAAGTATCAACTTTCTTTTGGGACATCCTGTATATAAAACAGATGTATCTACATTATATTCGTAGTCCTCCTTTCTAGATCCTGTTCTGAGGGGGACTATGGTTTGAAGTTTTCAGCGACTTCTATGGTTCAACTTCATGGTTTGGATAAGGTCTTCCAGAAACCTCTACGACTTCAACATTATGGTTGTAGTAGATTTAAAGAAAAATTGAGGAAAATTTTAGTGTTGTAATTTTTTACACCTTTTAGGTATTTAAAAAAATATAAAAATATTCCCAAAATATTACAACCGATTATAACCCTGATTTTTTTTTCTTCGTATACGAGATAAGAACTCAATATCATTTTCCACTATCAAATATATCATTATATGTATATGAAAAAAATGTTATAAATGCCATCTTTTTCAACCGATTTCTTTGAATTACCGCTTTCCTATTCTTCAAACGACCTCTATTTTTGTCTTAGGCCCATGATTTCAGCTTTCCGCTTTTTAGACCGTCCCCAATCTCCGGTGTTATCTTCCAGTTGGGTTTTTAGGTTCCGGTCCCTAGTTAAGGAGAATCAACAATATTTTTTCTAACTACGTGACCTGCCCATCCTAATAGAAGTTGTGCCACCCTTTCGAGAATGTCCGTGACGTGGGAATGGCCCCAAAGCTATTTATATGTTCAGCGGTCTAGCTGAGTTATTCCTAACAACTTTCCCACCGTGGTACTACTCGTACAAGCCGAATTTATTTTGTTGACCTTTAGTAAAAGCGCACATTTTTTTTGCATTCCTCTATAAAATTGGTAGAGTGCCCTAAACAAAATATTAGTTCATTTTCTCTATGAAAACACGATTCAGCGTAATTGGAAGAAAATAAATACGAGGAAATAAAATAAGTAACAAATTTTTATCTTTATTGGAATAACTTTTGAAGGGTTAAACCCATCAATGTAATATATTATTAAAGTAAAATAAAATACTCGTACATCTAAATAAAGCACGAAATAGAACAAGACACAGAAAACAAAAAGAACGTTCAAAACTGGGAATCTAATTAAGGATCTCTTGTCCTACCAGTACAGCGCTTTAAAGTTTTATACTTCTGTTATCAATTTCTCATTGGCAAGACAAGAGACCCTAGGTTAGATTCCCAGTTGCGATCGTTACCTTTTATTTTTTGTGTCTTGTTCTGTTTCTTGTTTCGTTTAGGTTTATTAGTAACATCTTCTTCTTCAATTGTATAAAAAAAAATATTTTCTTGTGGCACGGCTCAAGTCCATAGCACCGCGATGTTTTTTGGATTATTTCATAGCACGTTGAGAAAGGAAAGATATGGGAAGGAGAAAGGTGCGAACAATCATGAATTTTCAATCTTAATAATAAACATATCAAAATCCTTTCAAGCCATGCAACGCTTCGATTCTGATCGGTAGACCTTACAAGAGTGATACTAAGTGAAGACAAGTTTGTTTATAATTAGAGATAATATCATAAATATGAATGAGTGAGATGTTGATGGAAGGAAGTGCACCTTGGAAGTAGCCTACTGTTTATGGAAAGTACTTTTACCTAGGTAATTTTTAATAAAACATCGCTTCCACCATGATTGAAATACACTTTTTTCTCGTTTTACAAGTGGTTCACTAGTTAAGTGATCGGGTCTCGCGATCATGTTTAAAATTAGTTAAAAGCTCTAAGAAAACCTCTCAAGACAAGAATATCATACATTATGCTTCGTCATGCGTTGATACACCTTTTAGAAAGCAAGATGAAAGTTACTTTTTGGATACTTTGAATGAAAAAAGGTGAGTATTAAATTTAAAGTTTTCAACACTTTTCTTACAGTTACTATTGGCAGGCTTTGAATGAGATTCAACATTATTTTTAATTGAATCATCGAACACGATTTATTCATAACACGATTTATAACCTAGGAATTTCAATAAATATACTAAACGAAATCAAATTTTTAAATTCAGATAGACTGTTTACGATCTTTATTCAGTAATAAAAGCTGTGGTATGTGTAGTACATAAATAACATGGACGTGACCTATCGCTTTAAATTACAGTTTCGGTATGTCACCTAAAAAATGTTCGTTTTAAGCCGGGTCTCCAGTGATGATATAACTATTATTTATTTATTTGTAAGACGCAAACAGCTTATACATAAAATACAGAGATAAATATTTTTTAAGTTAACTCAAGACAAGTCAAAAAAGTCTCTTATGTTTTTTTATGTCTTGAAATTAATTTTAGGTAAGGGGGAGAGGAAGTGAAATATAGGATAAGGATAAGAGTTGATCCCGATATATTTCACACTCTTGTACTAATTTTCGATGGTTCGCGTTACTTCTATTCGGTATTTCTGATCCCTAGCACCGTCGATCAATAAGGATTGTATCGATAAATTTCGGTAACATCTCATCGTTCCCTAAAACAACTGCAGATCGCTAACGTACGAACAAAAATTGTCTTCGAATATATTAAGAACACTTGATCATTGTGAACTGTTATTTATTCGTTGGCGATCTATATGCAACGGAACGATGGGAAGTCACCGAAGGTTATTGATAAAATCCTTATCGATCGACTGTGCTAGGGATCCTGAAGAGTAGATATTGCTAAAAATGTCTATTTATATATAACGGGAATTGAGAATTTTTTCTAATGTTGGTTCTACATATGGGCAAATGAAATAAATTGGATTGTCGTGTTAATCTTGACGGAATATGAATTTTTGTTAAATTGGTTAGCTCTAGCGAGTCCAGGCCAGAATTTTAAATAAAAATATTTGGTCAAAAATTAAACGTCATGTATGAAGGGAGTTCAAGTTGGGAAAATTTATAGAAAATTTTATTTTTATATAATTGAACAAAAATACAACCAAATGTTGGTACAAACACGAAGCATCGGGAAGGACCACGGTGTTTTTATAATCCATGGCAGATGGAAAACAAATTACGTTTTGGCCCCGACACAATGTTTTTGTTATTGTTTGATGTTTTGAAAACATTTGGCTGCTTGAGACCCGATATTATACACGGTAAATAGAAAATTTACGAAGTAAGCACATATTACTACGACAATCGCGAGTGGTCAAGCGCTACGTAAATTTAAAAACCTAAACCCTGCATTGTAATGGTTTTTATAAATTTTTAAAGATCTTCTTTCGTAGATCTGCTAGAATATAATACATGTTTCTTCTTTTCGTACAACATGTACATTTATTAGTTAGTAAAAGACAAAAAAGTCGGACTCTGTCGATCCATATATGCCTTGCACCGCACTCGGGGGGATGGATACATCCGTCCGTCACTCCTGGACACATTAACCCCCGGATTCCTAACCACCCGCCATACCCTTTTCCTTCCCAGAACTTACACTCTTTCTTTTTCCTAAATTGATCCTCCACACAGCATCCCCAAAGATGACATTGGACCTGAGGATTTTTTTCGCTGGACCTTCTTTGTGGAGCTACGTAAAGAAAAAATCTGTGAAAATGTTAAAATATAATTAAGCCAAATATTTACCTGGTATAACCAATACCAAATTAATGCTAATACACAGCAGTTTTATAGGTCCTCGTACTTTTAATCTTCTACCATAAATGACATAAACCAAATATAAACTATTCGTAATTAATCTATAATATAAAAATGAATCGCTAAATTTGTTGATAAGCGCAAATCTCGAGAGCGGCTGAACCGATTTCGCTAATTCTTTTTTTAGAATATTCCTTGAAGTTCGAGGATGGTTCTTACGGAGAGAAAAATTAAGAAAATTGCGCAGAAAATTAGATAATAACAGAAAACATCGCACGTTTGACAGTTCGCGTGTTAGAGAATGACATTTTGCAAATGTGCAATCAGGATTCTATTTTTGAAAAGTTGAAAAATTTATTTAAAGAGGTACTCCCCTAATAGTTTGAATCGAATCAAGAATTTTAGATATTTTAAATAGGTACCTATTTTAGGTACCAAATTTAATAGACATGAAAAATGGAAATTTTAATAAAAATTGTAAAAGGTGGCACTTGGACTGTTTAAAAACTGAATGTACTGGGATTGAATATATGGAACGCGGGAGGGGGATTGGCGGGACGAGGGAGCGGGAAAGGGGAGAAGGAAGGCGGGAAAGGTGGAAGGGGAATGCGGGAGGGGAAGGGTACGTGTGAGGGGGGAGGGGAACTCGAAAGGGTGGTTAGCGGGACGGGGGAAGGGGGGGAGGAGTGGAGTGGGGAGAGGGAAGGTGGAGGTGACGGAGTGGGAACGCGAGAGGGGAAGAGGACGCAGGAGAAGAAGGGGAGGCGGAAGGGGAATGGGACGAATGGGAAAGGACACTCATGGAGAAAGAATTTCTTTATTAAATGGCATAGCAACGCATGCCGGGACCAGCTAGTTTAAAATAAAACAATAACTTAATGATGTATCCGCTTCATATGAACAAATATTCGTAATTGTTTTCATCTTCTCTTCCAATTTTCACTTTTGACTTTACAAAACAAACATTTACTTCTTTGTATATACTTAGGTTATAAATTGTTTGATGTTATATTCTTACCAATTTTATTTTATTTCTAAGACATATTTTTATTTCATTAGAAGTTATATTACCCACAGTCAGGCAGTGCCCTTAGTGATACCCATTTTTATGTGTATTTTTATAAATTATACCTACGTAATTGTATTTTAAATGTATTGTTATATGAAATTGTTGGGAAACTACACATATGTCTACAAATATAATGTTGAATTAAATTCAGTTTTTTTATTAAGTTAAAAATTACGCAATGAAGCAATTATCAATGCGCAACTGTCCGTGTTTTGTTTTTGTCAGTATCAAAGATGGCGTTGTGTACGGGTTTATATTTTTGTGATTTTCTTACTTTAACAATTACTTACGGGAATTCGGGAGGCGGATACGGGTGCGCCGCTCCGGGAACCATTTATTGAATAACCAACACCTCTGCCATAGATCACCTCAAGTGGTTCGCTACGTTTGGTGATTTAGCAGGGGTACCCGGGTACATGAGGTGACTTATTTCCGGGTCTTGGCAGTTGATGCGCCTGCCCACCTGCTGCGTGGCGGGCCGGATCGAGAGAGACTGGTTGAGGGAGGCCTTTTGACCTTTCCAGCCGGACTCTCTCGACCCATTGCCTTGCACCACAGTTGGAGGGATGGATTCATACGTCCGTCACTCCCGGACACACTGACCCCCAGATTCCTACCCACCCCTCATACCTTTTTCCTTCCCAGAACTTTCTATCCTCCCCATTCCTTAAAAAGATCCTCCACACAGCATCCCCTAAGATGACATAGGTCCTGAGAGAAATTATTTTCCTCAGGGCCTCCTGTGTGGAGCTTATGTAAAAAAATGCGTTTCATTTCAGAGATTTATTATAATTATTGTATTTTTCCTTTGGAGGTGTGCAGACATACGTTCACCATTTGTCTTATTTTCGACTATTGACATTGAGTGTGTAAGAAAGAAGGGCAGCATTATATGATTAAAAACAAATACACAAAAATCAACGCATTGACATTTGAAGTTTTTGAATGTTTGGAATTCGTGCACAGTTCAATATTATACCCCTCACAATATTGCTGCAGTTCTTTCAAAATAGGAGAATTCGTTCCATACAAAATGTATGGGGAAAATAATTTTCTTTATAACTATTTATTTCGTTAACTTTTGCGATGTTTTAATAGTTATTATCCTATCCGGGGCGGAGACAAATCCAACAAATAATTAAATCGAGTTATAAATAGTGTAACTAACCCGACTTGGTTTTATATATTAAGATTACGCAAATATTGTAATTTCTTAGACACAGCAGAAGATGGTAAAATGAGAGTAATGGTTATACCAAATCGGATTTAAAGTTGTCAAAACATTATCGCTACGGAAGAAATCATGCTTGGGGCAAGGTCAACATTAAGCATCAGTCTCTTTTATTATTGTTTCCCTAAGGGCATTCCCTGTGGTGTAAGAAAATATGCTCGATTTTTTAAAAGTTCCCAGCATGTAGTTTTGTAGTTAAATTTACAACTGTTTTTTACGATTTCGATATTGTTGTTGAAGCGAAAATAAACACAATTTTTTTGGATTTTATTTTGAATTATATTTACCTAATAACAAATGAGTTACATAGCCAAAATAAAAATCAACATCAGACTTACAGGATTTTCTTAATGAATTTTAAGGGTTATGTTAGGTTTAAGAGTGAAGACTTAAGACTTCCTTGTGGTCCTTGTATGCAATTGGGCGATATGTAGATTCACTTAAAACTATTTATAATTGCTTTGTGAGTAGTAGAAAGATGAAATACAATACACTCGAGTAGTCAGGGTTAAAACAGAACTTCGCTGAGCTAAGTCAATGATTAAAAAATTGTGAACTAGGCTTTGTTTTTCCCGAGAAGAATACTTTCTTCAAAACATAAGTATGTAAGCTTTTTTCAAAGATGCATATTACAATCAACCTTTAGCTGCTGACGTGATTTTTTTACGTATACTCTGACGTAGGGGTCTGGGCGGCCTGTTACTTTAAATGTTTATTTAATAGAGATCCACGAAAAATTAACAGGTCCAAATTATGATTTATTGGACAATTTAAATATATTTAAATCAAATACAATAAAATCAAATACTTTTTTATTGTTAAGTAACTTATATTTGACAATTTGGATATTATATAATAATTTATGGCAAAAATCACTTCTGTTTTATCACAATATGTTCAAAATCAGTCTGTTTTATCTATTAAACTAAATAAAAAACAAGGAACTCACTTTCATCATAATATTTCAATAGTATGCCGAATAAACTTTATATAATCAAGTTTTGTTGTCTATATTTATTTTTATATAGTAAAAATTAACTTTAAAAAAGTTTTGAAGTACTGTCAATGGGTCAGAGAGGACCGCAAAAAAATTTAAATGAATTTACTTACAGAAATTTAACTTTAAAAATTTCAAATATAAAATTTTCGGCTCTGGCGTCGCTAAATTCGAAGCTACTGGAGGCGACGTATGCTATAAAGCAGCGGCTCCCACGTCACCAGTTAAAGGTGAAGTAAGATGATTTCTACTTATTTGGCTACTAATTTCTTCGTTTCTTTTATATTGACATGATTGAAATCATCGTAGAATAATAGTATATTGTTATTGATCCGTAACGTACAATCTCAAATGAATTATCTATTTTAAAATTATAAATGACCATACTCTAGTTCAGAACAGATAAATTATTATAAAGAGACTCTTGCTTGTGTGGTTTTGTACTACGTAATATGGTAGAAAAATAGATTTAAAAAAGATGAACGAATTTTGTTTTTATAATAATGTTGATTTTGTTAGAAATCTGAAGAATGGAAAAAAATAAACATAACGTTGTCGAATAGCAGTCCAAATTTAAATTGAATTATCTAAACCCCGTAAAAATGCCCAGTATCTTTTCGCATTTACGGGAGATTAAGCGCAGGTTTTATTAGAAAGACAATTTTTTTGATACTTTCGATGCTCTTTAAAATAGTTTGCAAGGGTAGAAAGCGTATTTGACAAAAAAAAAGAAAGAAAGCGTATTTGACAAAAAAAAATTACAGGATATTATTGATACACTTGTTGATTTTTTTTTTACATAATTGACATCCCCTTCAAAGCATGTGATGAGCCGTGGAACAAGTTTCTTATACACTCCTCGAAGAACTACACCGCCAACTCCTTCCCTCACTTCAGAACCTCTTTATGCACCTGCTCGTCGGTCGAAAACTTCTTTTCATCCATATATACCTTCAGGAAGGTAAAAAATGATAATCTGATGATGCCAAGTGGAATACGGGGGGTGGTTCAAAACATCCCAACCAAATGAGTCCAAGAGCATATTGGTGGCTAAGGCTATGTGAAGACGGACGTTTTCATGAAACAAGCACACTTCTCAGGTCAGTATTCCCCTCCTTTTGTTTTGAACGCACTTTTGGTTTTTTTTTGGGTATCATAATACCGTTGGGCATTGGTGGTCTCCACCTGAGGCAGAAATTCGACCAAAATGATGCCTTTTCGGTCCCAAAACACTGAGGCCTTGATTTTTTTGCCCGAAATTGGGATTTAGAAATTTTTTGGAGATGGGGAATTGGTGTGACAATTGTTTTTTTTTTGCCAGGCGTATAATCAGTCACTCACTATCATATTATCTCGTCACAATAGAGCTCAGAAATCCTTATATGTTTTTTCATGTAGGTGTTACTCCTTCCGTGAATAAAAACTGGAACACAGCACTAGGATTTTTGCTGACGTTTTTCACACAACTGGACACTACAACAAAGTGAGTTTACGTGCTTCTATGTTCCTGCGATACTCGTTCTGGTCAAGAAAACCCCCTCTACCACTCAGTGCTGCCAGCTCCAAAAAAACAAAAAAATACGTCCCCAAATGGTCACAGTGCACTTTCTTTGTGAACATCCCTAGTACATGAGCCATATGAAATAGCCGAAGTGAAAATAATACTTTGTGACAGGATACCAAGAATCATAACCAACTAGATGTACCTCTGGAAGCGATCCAGAGACAGATCGAAGAATATTGTGACAGAATATTCGAGCAGAAAGTATTAAGTTAACTGGAGAGGAATGGCTTCAGATAGGGAATGATGAAAATAATTTGTGAATGAGGTCCAATCCCACCGAAGGATTTATGGATAATAATGAACCAGAATTCCGTTAGGATATAAAACCTACTTACCTACACCCAAGGGCGGCATCTTCCAACACTTACTCCAACAAAGGTTGTGACCTATGTTTTTATTTTCACATATGTCCAATAATAATTTAATTTGGGAGACAGTTATGGGTACCGCTGCCACGGAAACCATATATCGGAAACCAAAATCTCTGCCGTAGGTCACTAAAAGCGATTTGCTATGTTTGGTGATTTAGCAGGGGTGTCCGAGTTCATAAGGTGCGGTTTATCCGAATATTTGAAGTGGATGCGTTCGCCCAGTAATTACGTGGAAGGTTGGATCGGGAGAGACTGGTTGAGGGAAACCTTTTGACCTCTCCAGCAGGGCTCTCTCGGAACATCACCTTGCGCCGGAACGGAAAGGGTAGATTCGTACGTCCGTCACTCCTGGACACACTGACCCCCAGATTTCTACCCACCCCTCATACCTTTTTTCCTTCCCAGAACTTCCTCTCCTTCTTTTTCTAAAAAAATCTTTCACATAGCATCCTTAAAGATAGAATAGGCCCTGAGACGATTTATTTTTCTCAGGTGTGAAGTTAATGTAAAAAAGAAAGCTATTTGCAAGTAATTTGTAAGCCTATTTATTTAAGGGTGTGTCCATAGATAGGTGTTTTATTTAGTTTCTCTCTTTCGTATTAATTCTTATGTCCAATATTTAATGCTTTTCTGGAAAACCATACAAACAAAACTCATTCGAAATTCAATGGTTACGGTTGTCACGGCTGTAGAAAAGTACCTTCATAAAAAATTAAGGCGCTAAATGGCAAACTTAATACGAACCCTCATTTATTAGAATTTTCACTTCTTATATAATACGAAACATAATATTTCTCTCGTGTAATTCCGTCGAATATTAGTTTTCTGATTGAATTTTGTAAAGTAATAAAGACTACGATTGAGGAAGCAATATTACATTTCGCGATATATTACAATATCTGCTATTAGGGATAGTCTTTGATAGTTACAGATTATTTCTCCGAATAATGTATTTGTTCAAAGTGCGAAGCAAATTAACATCCTTACTATTATTAGAGTGGAGTAAAATTTAAATCAGCCCGTGGGCCAATTTAGTTGGTCGTGAATTCCATCGGAGGTTCGGCAGAATTCATTAGGTTAAATTAGTTTGGATAGGAGCCCAGCGTTTATTGGATGGGTGGTTTTCGGAAAAGTTAGAACAACTGGAAAAGTAATTTTTTTTAAAATTAGCTCTATACAGGAGGCCCTGAGAAAAATAATTCCCCTCATGGTTTAAGTCATCTTGGATCTCGGGGAAGCTGTTATGTACTATTCCCTGTTTCATCAAATACCCAAAAAAATATAAGCCGTTTCTTTTTTTTTTTTAAAGTTAGCTTTACACATGAGGCCCTGAAGACAATGATTTCCCTCAGGTCCTATGGCATCTTTAAGGATGTCAAAGGACTGGAATTTCTTTTAAGGAAAGGAAGGAGAGGAAGTTCTGGGAAAGAAAACGGTATGAGGTGTGGGTAGCAATACGGGGGACAGTGGGTACAGGAGTGACAGACGAATGAATCTATCCCTCCCACTCCTGACAAATACTGGTCTACCAAAATGAGTTTGATTTCAAATATTGCATAGAAAACTATTTAAGAAATAGACATTACTTCATAAATTCAAAATGACGTCACGTAAAAAAACGTAAAATCCGGTCCACCGCAAATAAAAATGAATTTTAATATTTTCAGTTGAAACGTTTGCGATATTACCCGCATTTCTCGAAAGGATGTAAGGCTTTTATTTATTTGAGACACAAACGGGATATTTATACAGCATTTTTGTGGGTAGTATATAATAAATTAAAATACAAATATAAGTATCCCTAGATTAATGTGTCTGCATTAATCACATATGCATTTTCACAGAAGCAAACTCTTGAAAAACAAGCAAGTATTATTTATACATAACTTGAAAACTTGAATACAAAATTGAAATACATAATAATAACAAGTATACAATATTTATAAAGTATTTACTGAAAAGTATTTACTAAAAGACATTCTAGATATAGGATTAAAATATCCAGTATTATTCGTAAAAATTTCAGTCCAAAATATGTCAAGGGTTCTTGTAGATTTGGGTCTGGCGTATAACTTAATTTGGTTGACTAAGTTACCGTCTACACGATTATTCACAATTTTATAAAGCATTAAGAGGTCATTTATGTTTCGTCTTTTAACTAGACTCTCTAATTTGAAATATGTAAGTCTTTGTTCGTACCCGTCTAGAAGATGGTGGACACCTGATCGGTAAGACAAAATCCGTGTAAATTTTCTTTGGACTGATTCGAGTCTAGATACCTGTGTAATATATTTAGTGACTAAATATGAATAGCCATGTACTTTCCAACTTTCCTCTTTCCATCTCTTTTGCCTCTCTACTTCCTTCAACTGCACAATATTTTCCAATTACGGGATATTAGCTGAGCAGAGATTCAACTTTAAAACTTTCCGCAACCGAGATATGATTTTATTTTACATCATAGCAAAATTAACCATTTCATTATTCCGGGTGTTTAATATTGTGCACGCATTTCAAATACGAGTAGAATAACAGCGAACTCTCAGTAGAATTTAACAAAGCATATTGACGTCACACTCGATCTCCACTAATATACTAGATTCTACGTGGAAATTAATAACATGCGGGTATGTTCTGAAGTTTCTAATGTTCTGAATCGATAGCATCGCTACCAGCGACAGATATTGTATTTTCAAAACTTAACCCTAGAAGACTAAATATATTTTTGAAGTAAAATTTCTGTACGCACGCTCGACTTGAGGGGTAAGCTGGTGAAAACGTTAGGAAAAGTGGTGATTGTTACGAAAAATGTCATGCGAACGGTAATCGACTCGAACGGTGATCGATTGCTAGGCGAACGGTCGGGCCTTTACGCACGATTGACTGAGGGAGTGATAAGGATAAGGATAAGGATAAGGATAAGGATAAGGATAAGGATAAGGATAAGGATAAGGATAAGGATAAGGATAGTGATAAGGATAAGGATAAGGATAAGGATAAGGATAAGGATAAGGATAAGGATAAGGATAAGGATAAGGATAAGGATAAGGATAAGGATAAGGATAAGGATAAGGATAAGGATAAGGATAAGGATAAGGATAAGGATAAGGATAAGGATAAGGATAAGGATAAGGATAAGGATAAGGATAAGGATAAGGATAAGGATAAGGATAAGGATAAGGATAAGGATAAGGATAAGGATAAGGATAAGGATAAGGATAAGGATAAGGATAAGGATAAGGATAAGGATAAGGATAAGGATAAGGATAAGGATAAGGATAAGGATAAGGATAAGGATAAGGATAAGGATAAGGATAAGGATAAGGATAAGGATAAGGATAAGGATGAGGATGAGGATGAGGATAAGGATAAGGATGAGGATGAGGATAAGGATAAGGATAAGGATGAGGATGAGGATGAGGATGAGGATGAGGATGAGGATGAGGATGAGGATGAGGATGAGGATGAGGATGAGGATAAGGATAAGGATAAGGATAAGGATAAGGATAAGGATAAGGATAAGGATAAGGATAAGGATGAGGATAAGGATAAGGATAAGGATAAGGATAAGGATAAGGATAAGGATAAGGATAAGGATAAGGATAAGGATAAGGATAAGGATGAAGATGAGGATGAGGATGAGGATGAGGATGAGGATGAGGATGAGGATGAGGATGAGGATGAGGATGAGGATGAGGATGAGGATGAGGATGAGGATGAGGATGAGGATGAGGATGAGGATGAGGATGAGGATGAGGATGAGGATGAGGATGAGGATGAGGATGAGGATGAGGATGAGGATGAGGATGAGGATGAGGATGAGGATGAGGATGAGGATGAGGATGAGGATGAGGATGAGGATGAGGATGAGGATGAGGATGAGGATGAGGATGAGGATGAGGATGAGGATGAGGATGAGGATGAGGATGAGGATGAGGATGAGGATGAGGATGAGGATGAGGATGAGGATGAGGATGAGGATGAGGATGAGGATGAGGATGAGGATGAGGATGAGGATGAGGATGAGGATGAGGATGAGGATGAGGATGAGGATGAGGATGAGGATGAGGATGAGGATAAGGATAAGGATAAGGATAAGGATAAGGATAAGGATAAGGATAAGGATAAGGATAAGGATAAGGATAAGGATAAGGATAAGGATAAGGATAAGGATAAGGATAAGGATAAGGATAAGGATAAGGATAAGGATAAGGATAAGGATAAGGATAAGGATAAGGATAAGGATAAGGATAAGGATAAGGATAAGGATAAGGATAAGGATAAGGATAAGGATAAGGATAAGGATAAGGATTAGGATAAGGATAAGGATAAGGATTAGGATAAGGATAAGGATAAGGATAAGGATAAGGATAAGGATAAGGATAAGGATAAGGATTAGGATAAGGATAAGGATAAGGATAAGGATAAGGATAAGGATAAGGATAAGGATAAGGATAAGGATAAGGATAAGGATAAGGATTAGGATTAGGATAAGGATAAGGATAAGGATAAGGATAAGGATAAGGATAAGGATAAGGATAAGGTCGTAGGTCACCCCAAGGTCGTAAGTAACCCCAAGGTCGTAGGTCATCCAAAGGTTGTAGGTCACCCCATGGTCATATTTCACCCAATGTCATATGTCATACGCCCTAGGTCATAGTTCGCTACGTTTGGTAACTTAGCAGGGATACCTGGGTTCATTGGGCGAGGTTTGTCTTGTAGTTTTACTTGAGTCGTGTGGTTTAAAGCACACTCGTTTTTTATTTATTTTTAAAGACTAATAATTTGTATATTTTTTAATTTGCCGCTATTAATAAAAGATTTTTGTTGGCGTACAAGTTTTAAAACACTTTTTATATTTTTTTATACACATAGCCGTATTTGAAGGCATCTTATTTTCACAAAGCGTTTTTCGTGTTTTAAAAAAAAATACAGTAAATGAGCTTGTATAAATAATTATGAATGTATCATTGAGAAGACGATAACACTTATAGTCGAAACGAAAATATGAAAGAAAACAATCCAAAGCAAAATGAAAAAAAAAAACGGTCGCAACTGAGACTCGAACCCATAATATATTGCATTGATGAGAATAACCTTCAAACGTAATAAAAATTAGAATTAGAATTGCTTTAATAAAAATTGAATTATGAATTTATTTAGTTTCAATGTGCTTATCAATGAAAACAAACGTTTTTTTTTAACTCAGTAATTGTTTGTCAGTATATGTAGTTTGGTCACCAGATCTAAAAAAATAGGCACTCCTCCCACATTCCTTTTTCCCATTTCATTGCCTTCTCCTCTATCTTCACCCACACAACTACACCAATTACAGATGCCACATCTCACTTACATACTTTCGATGGTTGGGAGCAGCAGAATGTATTGATTCTACTTGGCCGGTTATTGATAATGAGTACAGTGTGACAACGGTTACACTTATACACATAGCCAAGATTGTGACTGATTCCTTTTTTTGAAATTTGGTACTTAGCTCTTTTTGCAAGCGCAACGACTTGGTTACTTACTTGCAATGAAGTGGGGATATCAAAGTATTGTAAGACAGGGACACTTAGAATAATGACGAAATAATTAGACACAATAAAAGTTTCATAAAAAAACTAAAAGCGCCTTGAGAGCCTTTTACAATGTGCGCCTTTTACGTTTCAAATTGCCGTGTTAGTCAGTTTATTTACATAGTTTCTGTTTTTGACTTGAGTGAGGTGATTTTGAGTCAACTACAACTGTCTACTAAAGCAGGTTTTTTGAATATCTTATCAGGTATCAAAACACAGGTGGACTTTTTTCGGGAGACAAGAGGTTTTAATCTAAATATATAAAAGAAAATTGGGGGGACGCCAGGACGTCAGACTTCGTGGATCCGGCACTGTTTTTATTCTAAGAAAAATAACATTCAACTCGTGTGTATGTATAACTTGTGGTAGCGTAGGTATTTATAAGTAATATGGATTGAATAATTTCCCGAGGAGCCTTGAATAACATGAAATATATGTAGTCCTTCTTACAAATAATAACGATCTATGTAAATTAAATTCATGAGTCCTCGTTCACGTATCAAACCTAATAATACATCTCGTCATATATTGTGAATAAGTAAAATTTAAGCATGTCGTTTCGCTGGCGCATATTGTCATCTCCATAATACATATTACATAGCTTTCATTCCCACTCTCCGAAGAAGTGCGGGCTTTTGTAAGAAATTCAAAGCAATGACGTTAAATAATTATTTTATGTGGTTTCAGTACACATGTAGACATCTTTTCAACTTGCAATATGTTCTACACATTATATGCCTACCAATAAACATTTTCAATTTTTTTTTTTTTTTTACATAAGCTCCACACAGGAGGCCCTAATGAAAATAATTTCCCTCAGGGCCAATGTCATCTTTGGGGATGCTGTGTAGAGGGTTTTTTTAAGGAAAGGAAGGAGAGGAGAGTTCTGGGAAGGAAAAGGGTTTAAGGGGTGGGTAGGAATCTGGGGTTCAGTGTGTCCTGGTCGTCCGCCTCCAATACCTAGACAAACCTCACCCCATGAACCCGGGCACCCCTGCTAAATCACCAAACGTAGCGAACCACTTGGGGCGACCTATGGCAGAGGTGTTGGTTATCCAATAAAGGTTCCCGGGGCGGCGGTACCCATTCCCGCCTCCCAAATTATAAAATTTGCCTCAGCTATACGTTAAGTTAGTTACATATATATTGCATAAATATATTTTTGTTTTTTAAACATGTTCTCAACTTCTATTTTTTATTCTTACTGTTTGTTATTTGGCGTTAAATTAATTTAAAAATGTAAAAATTCTGTACTGTTTTTCAGGTCTTTTTAGGGAAAGGAAGTTCTGGGTAGGAAAACACCCCATGAATCCTAGCACCCCTGCTAAGTTACCAAACGCAGCGAACCACTTGGGGTGACCTATGGCAGGGACGTTGGTTATCCAATAAATAGTTTCCCGGGACGGCGGTGAGCAGGATCGACAGAGGCTGGTTGAGGGAGGTCTTTTATCTTCTCCAGCCAGAATCTCTCGACGCACCATCTTGTACTGTAGTTGGAGGAATGAATTCATACGTCCGTCACTCCAGGATATACTGACCCCCAGATTCCTACCCATTCCTCACACCTACTTCCGTCCCAGAACTTCATCTCCTTCTTTTCCTTAAAAAAAACCCTCAACACAGCATTCCTTAAGATGACATAGGCCTTGAGGGAAAATATTTTCATCAGGGCCTTCTGTGAGGAGCTAATGTAAAAAAAATTAGAGTTTGTAATTTACACGCAGTAGAAGTGAAACTTTAAAGTCGCTAGATGTCGCTTTCTTTTCTTTTACCTGTTTATTTTAAAATGGTTTGAAGATTGGATATTCATTTGACAAAAATATTTTTTTTTTTGGATTTCGTAGGATTTGAACCTCCGCTCGCTTGCTCTCTGTCTCTCTGGCCGCTGAGACTTGTCAAGCGCCTTGCCCACTGCGCTATCGAAGGCTCGCACCGAAGCGCAAAGTTACCACATTATATAAGAACCGAGTTTTTGTGTAGAACTGAGTTGTGTTGCATTTCCGTTTCATCGGAATTTCAAATCTCTAAGCGCGCTAAAGAATTTTCACTTCAAAAAAATTTTAAAAAAATGTTCCGTATCCGTAATATTATATTTACTTCATCCCCGCAGAAGTCATAACTATTACGTACGATAGTAGTTTCCGTTTTATTCTTACCCAATGAAAGCATGTTACATAGAACGAATACAGCTGTTATTTTTTTGTAAATGAAGAATAGCTCTAAAGCTTGTTCAATACCTTTCATGTTCATTTCAAAACACTTGGTTTATATGAAATACAAACGAATCTATCAAGTGTTGTTGCTTGTTTATTTGAATACATTTATTCTCCTGTTGTTACATGGTTTGGATCACCTTTCAGATGAATAATAATACCTACAAAAAGAAACCATTTGGTGTAAGAAAAACATCAAGACGGATAGGTAATTTATAGTGGGTATTATTTATTTTGCTAGTTCAAATGCTGATTGAAAATTCAACCTTTCAAAGAATTGATCAAACAAAATGCGTAATATTAGTAAAGATTCTAATAAATATCTTAAGTAGGTACTAATTCTTCTCGGTCGTCCTCATTGCTGTAACCTCTACTTTAATTTCAGTCCCACTTCAATCAGCCCGAATGAAAACAAAGGATATAATGATACCTTACTCGAACTAGTTGTTTTAAAAACAAATATATATTTTTTTTAAATTCTCCCATCGCCCTCCTCCTTCAAGATTGTCCCACCACTTTTTGTTAATGAGCAAACTCTGCGAATATTTATTTATACTGCCAGGATGAATGTATGACCAAAGTTTTATGAATGCACGAATTTTGTCAATTTATCAAACATTTTTAATCTGTACTACAATATTATGCTGCCTTGCTACCAACTATATCCTAATCTTGTATTTAATTTATTTATCTTTTGTCTAATATTATAAACGAAAAACATGAAACACGCAATACTGCATCTTGTTTAATATTAGACCGCTAAATGGACATTTCGAAGCCCTCTAACCCTCAAAAGTAATAAAGTTGAGAGGTTTTTTCTTTGAAAAAGAGCTGAAAAATGTTTCGTTGGTATATGTAATGTGACTATATCATAATAGAGAATGTAAGAATGAGCTCAAAGCAGGGCGCGCGTGTCTTTTTGTAACCGTGGGTCTCCTCTTTGTAAATTGTTATGTGACTATGTAAAACTGCGTGTTAAATAAATAAAGCATCGGAGTGGCGGTAAACTGTACCAGTACAAATACTAATATAATACACCTAGTATAAATACTACGAAAAACCCGAAATAATCATAAATTATTTCAATTTGAGGTTTTACTCATTAAGTTAAAGATAAAAATAAATATTCATCCTAGGCTTGCAGAAAAAATAGATGTCGCATATTAAAAATAAAATGGATAAAAATTATTCAGACACTATCTAGATAGCATTTAGTTCGGGTTTGAATCTTGCAATCGTTTGTAAAGAAAGCAGCCAATAATATGTGCGTTAAGAAAATGAAGATAATGTTTCTAGTTCTTAATAGAAGTATGATACAGTTTAAAGAGACACCTCAGCTCAGTTGGTAGAGTATTTGCCATGTAAGCAAAAGGTCCTGGGTTCGAGTCCCAGAGGTGCAAATATCTTTTTCTGATTTGTCTGTCTCCAGATTTTCGACTGAGTTTCGCTAATATTGTTTTCATTTAATCATAAATCAGTTCACCAGCAACACTTGCCTCGACACCAACTCTCTCTGCTTGCCCACCCAACCTTGCTCTGACCCTGCATCTATTCGTCTCGTTTCTCTACTGACCATCGACTAACCCTGGATTATAGATTACACTCTTTGGATCGGACCCGGCTACGTCATACGGAAGAAGCTATTAGATCATCTCGGACCAGCTCGAAAGCGGGCAAAAGAGACAATGTTCTCCCGACATCTTGCGCCTCCGTGGAATGGGACCTCCAGCCTTTCTTACAGTACTTGTGTGTCTCGCGCTGTCTGGCATAGTATAGAAGTTCCAGAATCGAAAACGTCGGTGTTAAGTCAGTTTTTGATAAGAAATATTGAAACTTAACAGCAATTAAAATATATATTTCGTCCCTTAAAAGCATTTATATAGGCTGCATTACATTTAGCATTATAATATAATATGATATTGATTTCGTAACCCAAAAATAACACGGAAATCTTATTATTTTTGAATTAAGAATTTATCATATTTGACTATTTTCTCATAATTGTTGTTGGTAAATATACTCTCTCCATCTTAAAATTTCTTGCTTATTTGCGTCTAACGCTGCGGTTGCCTTCCCTAAGGAGCAGCGCTGTCATCCTTGGCAATTGGGACGCCTTTATTATTTATAAATTGTTGTTATACGCCCGTAGGGGCTTTTAAATAGATTATAAAATAATATTTCAGATATCGAGGATTACACATACATAGAATTTATACCAAAAGTTATAAAAGTGAAAAAAAAACTTTTAAGAATATACAAGTAGTTTTTAAAGAAAAAAACCACTTGTAGATTCTTGCGTAAAACCGTGAAATATTTTAAACAATGTAATATTTAACAATAACATAGAACAAAATATAATATAAAACTTTACAATAACACATCAAATCGTTAAATATATTATAACCACATTACAATAATTTGTAGGATTCCACAAAGTGTTGGTTTAAATTGCATTTTAGAATGTAAAGGGAATCAGCGAATACTTCTACAATACCACCAAACTTGTTGCCTAAATCATGCATCCTATTGGAAAGTGAGTGTGATTGATAGGTGGTTGTGTATGAGTTGCAAAAGAATGTTATATTTTGTCTAGTATTCCTTGTCGGTACATGGAGTCTAATACTAGAAACGATGGTAGGACTGTCAATTAGGTTGTTCATAACTCTGTACAATAAAATTAGGTCTGAAATGATTCTTCTGTAAGACAGCGTAATTAAATTTAGTCGATTCATTAAACTTGATAAGCAAATTAGAAAAAAGAATTGGATGACTGACCACATTTTGAACTTAATGGATGAGAGACGTAAACACAAACATAATGAGACATAATATAAAAACTTACAAAGAACAATTAGACGTGAAATTAAAAAAAGCCAAAGAAGAATGGATGAAGTCACAGTGTGAAGAACTAGAGTCATACAGTCGTAGTCACAATGCATTCAAACTTCACAAAAAGTTGAAGGAAATTACGGATACTTCTAGAAGAATTACTCTATCATGTTTAGTTGACGATTCCAATAAATAAGTATTGGATAAAAAAGATATTCTACAAACATGGGAAAAGTATATTCATGATATATTCAAAGATATTAGACCGGATATTAATATTCCTAATGATCAATTGCATGGACCATCGATTTTAAAATCAGTAATTCTTCATGCGATAAAGACTTCAGACAATAGAAAAGCGTGCGGACCAGACGAAATTCCAGTTGAGGTGTTGAAGCTCTTTAATGATGAAAATGTTAACTACCTGTTGAGGTTATTTAACTCTATATATGACACAGGGAATATACCCCAAGATTGGCTAAAATCCACCTTCGTGACATTGCCTAAAAACAATACCCTAAGAAGTGCAGTGACTATCGATTAATAAGCCTGATGAGTCATGTCCTTAAATTATTCCTTAAAATAATACATGCCAGGATACGCAATAAGTGCGAGCAGGACTTGGATGACACTCAGTTTGGCTTCAGAAATGCGTTCGGGACGCGTGAAGCATTATTGTCTATCGACGTACTATTGCAAAAGTGTCGTGACCAAAGAAAGGAAGTCTTTGCCTGTTTTATTGACTACGAAAAGGCATTTGACAGGGTAAAACATGCTGACCTAATGAAAATGCTTGCGGATTGTAACGTTGACACCAAAGACCAGAATTTCATTAAAAACCTGTATTGGTTCCAAACAGCAGAAATAAGACATGGGAATGAGAGATCTAATGCAATTGCCATTCAGCGTCCTGGAGTACGACAAGGCTGTATCCTGTCGCCACTATTGTTTAATCTCTATTCCAACTATGTATGTCTTTAAAAGAGCCCTAAGTGATACTGATAAGGGTCTGAAGATCAACGGAGTTGTCATTAATAACATAAGATACGCAGATGATACTGTATTACTAGCTGACTGCATCGATGACCTCCAAGACCTAATAAATCTTGTTAATAATGCTGGTGAGCAACTGGGCCTAACAATCAATGTCAATAAAACTAAATGGATGACATTTGGACGACTAGATCACTCTGAATCAGTGATAGGGTTAAATGGTTGCAATGTCGAAAAGGTGGAAAGATTTAGATACCTCGGCAGTATTCTCACGGAGACTCTTGACCCAGATGTGGAGGTTAGATGCAGAATTGAAGCAGCAAGAACTGCGTTCATTAAAATGAAATCCCTCTTCTGCAATGACAATATCAGCTTAAAACTAAGGCAGAGAATGCTAAAATGTTATGTGTGGTCGGTCTTGCTCTATGGATGTGAAACATGGACCTTGAAAGTAAATACAATGAACAGGTTAGAGGCTTTTGAAATGTGCCTTCACCGGAGAATGCTCAAGATCCCATGGACCGACATGATCACCAACACAGAAATTCTCAGGCGGGCTAGAGCAGATAGAGAACTGCTTACATTAATAAAAATCAGAAAAATTTCATATCTGGGTCATATACTTCGAGGGGAGAAGTATCACTAGTTCCATTTGATATTGAAAGGCAAGATAGAGGGTCGCCGAGGGCCTGGTAGGAGACAAATGTCTTGGCTGCGTAATATACGAGAGTGGACCGGCATTAGAAGTGTGGAGGAGCTATTCTGGGCAGCGCAAGACAGAGAGACATTCTCAAGAGTGATCGCCAACGTCGGGGGGACCTGATACGGCACTCAAAGAAGAAGATTAAACTTAAATAATTAATGTTTTCTATTGGAATTTTGAGTTTTAAATTTAAGTACCTAAGAAATTTGTGTTGAACACGTTCTATTTTGTTAGAGTGTACTTTATAGGAAGGGGACCAAATAGGTGAATTATATTCTACTTGACATCTAACTAATGAAATGTAGAGTGTTTTCATGCAATCCATGGACTTAAAATCAGTTAGGGTTCTACAAAGGAAGCCAAGAACCTTTAAAGCCTTATTAGTTATATCATCTATATGTGCTGTGAATGTTAAGTTTGAATCGAATATAACTCCCAAGTCGCGAATTTGTAATACTGGTGTTAATTTAACATTATTTACATTATATTCATGTAAAATATGAGAATGAGTTCTAAAAAATAGTATTACTTGACATTTCTCAATATTCATAAATAACATATTTTATCCGCACCATTTAAAAAATTATTCAGGATATATTGCGAAATACGATCATACGTATTTAACAATTTTAAGGACAAATGCTTTTTTTTTATCCATCTGGCCTTTGAGGAGATTTCTCAAAATGGCACATTATTATCTACACATATTTCCAGAAATCGTTTTGCTTGATAATTAGATAATGTACGTGTTTCGGATGTACACTTATTTTGTTGCCTTTGCATGGTTGAATTTCTCGCACAACAAACTGAGGAGCCTTAGTAATTAATTTTTGGTGCTAAGATGCGCGTGTTTGTTTCGTCCAGGCTCCCATGCATTTCTTTCATAGATAAGAATAACTAACCCTATTAACACGCGTGGACGTGTATTAGAAGCAACTTGACCAATCAGTCAGTTGTCGGACGACATTCGTGAAATTGGCGTTTCATTTGAAAATCCTTACCCAAAGTACCCTTAAGACGAATCTAGCAATTTGAAATCCATGTCGCTGAAGTAACCGTCCACTACAGTACAAATAATTGTGTAACAACGGTGCTTTGTAAGATGTTTTTGTGGAGAGTAAGGTTTAAGAAGGTAGCTATATTTAATGGAAAACAATTCATTTTGTGGACACATTACTAGGAGAACCTATGCTTAGTATTGGTGTGAATTCTTTTGTTTTGCTGTTATTTTTATTTTGCGTTATAAAAGTTAATTTCGTGTAAAATTAAGAGAATAACACTTGTTTCATAATGTACCGTATAATTTAAACTACTTAGAATCTTAGAATGAACTATTATCATTTCTACCGTAATATTAGTGGAAAATTAACCCATTTTATTTTTACTTTGTATTTTTAGTGGTTGAATCTTTAATAAAAGTTTATTCTTTATTGAAGTGGTTAGTACAATATCCTGTTTTAAATGTTAGCAATTACAATTATTATAAATGACCTGAACAAGCTGGTAGTAACGCTGTGACCATAATTGCTTTGGTAAGCCGATCTCAGATTAGCCAATACCAAGTTGCCTCCAAAGTCAATATTTGTGTTTTAATGTACAACTAGCAGACCCGGCCACACGTTGCTGTGGCTAACGAAACACAACGCCATTACCCGACCTTTATGAAATCCACACCACCCGCTAGCCAGCTGCCCGCTGCCCGCTGCCCGCTGCCTGAATTGAATATTTGGTAAATTTTTGGGATAAGTGTCCATGGCTATTACGAATAATTTTTAGAAAAAAACTTTAGATTCGCCTTAATCACTATAAAAGGAAACTTTTTGCATCACGGCTGGCGAAAAATAATGCATTTTAATTTTAAATGTCTTTAAATAAAATTTCACTTCGCGAACCGATACTACGACAGCCCGCCCGCCATTTTGTCACTGTTATGTCGGTATCCCAACCTGATACAAATAAAAGCAGATACGATTGTAGCCGACTTCGTGGGATTATGAAATTTGCGTAATTATGAAATTTGTCTAGCGGGCTTGCGTATGTTATCTTTACTTTAAAAAACAGCCTACGTTTTTAAATGGTTTGTCTGGCAAAGCAGGGTTTGTCTAGCGGTATTGTGTATGTTATCTTTATTTTAAAAAACATCCCAGGATTTGAATGGCTTACAGTGACAAAATGGCGGGCGGGCTGTCGTAGTATCGGTTCGCGAAGAGAAATTTTATTTAACGAAATTGAAAATTAAAATGCATTATTTTCCGCCAGCCGTGAGGCAAAAAGTTTCCTTTTATAGTAATTAAGGCGAATCTAAAGTTTTTTTCTAAACTAATCCCAGAAAATTACCGAATATTTTAATTTCTCGGCTTTTCTCTACTATATTAAGCATGTATTATACATATAAACCTTCCTCTTGAATCACTCTAACTATTGGTGAAAACCGCATAAAAATATGTTGCGTGGTTTAATACACATACGCGCACATACATTTTGAGCGACTTCATTTTATACTATGTAATGATAAGACAATAAATACAATGTTTGGGTTTTGTTCGAGCAGTCATCAAATTGCTTTTCGTAAATATACTTTTATTATTCTTAACGGATTGGCTGTAAGCTATAAAAAATATTTTAGTATCGAAAATAATATAGAAATGACATGAAAATTAGTGGTAAAATTGTTTGAATCGAGTATTTATTAAATCTTTGTGTTTTCACAAATTTAATTAAAAAAACCCCTAAAATTGCAGAATACCATAACGAAAATTGTACTAATCACACTGGTTGGGCCATCTAGACAATACATGTATGTACTACACACCTACATTTATGTATACTCCTACACTCATGAATTGCTGTACTTATGAGATAATATTGTTGCATATTCCTAACCGTATTCCCACCCTACTCCTGTGTATACCTGTCATGAGCCGCATTGCCAGTGTGGGTGGTTTGGTATATTTATACTGCCAGTCATCAATTGATTCTCGCCTAATAACCTTCTTTTCCCCAAATTATGTAAGCATATCTTCGATCAATTCTCGCAACCGCCGATAAAGAAAAAAATATAACGCTGAATTAGATTGTTGAACTAAATTGCTGAATTATAAGACGTATTTCTAATTAGTAAAGTAGTTATAAATTACATTATACACATATCGTACAAAAGGTCCTTCGAATACATAAAGAATCACAATTTATTACACATTACCCTCAATGAAAATAAAATTATGCGGTGGAATTATTATAATATTAATTTTCGCAATTACAAGCTTTTAACACTTAGAGGGATACATTGGTGGTTCCTGATCCGGCATACAACGTTATAAATTATTAGTGTGGATGGTCCGTTTTAATTTAATGAAACCTCTCTTGAATAATGTGTAGGGACACTAGACCAGTTATCCACTTTGTAAACTCCCAAATGAAATTGTGCTCACTTATCCTACTTTATCACAGAACGTAATTTAATTCAAAAATTAATGAAGAACGACAAATAGTAGTATAATCCGTTAAAAGGATAACGCAATTGCCTTTGATGTAACGTTACCACCAAATGGACTGAAATTATGAATTTTATTGCCCGGGCTAGCTCGTGGTCTTCGTGCACATAAATTATTTCAACTTTCCGTTTACTTTTATAACTCTATTCGTTCTTTATTTCTAATAATAGCGATAACTCCGTGACTTGCATCTAAAAGGGCAAATGTCGGTTTCTGATTTATCGGTGTTCTTAATTATTCAAACGACCATTTTAGTTTTTCTTCAATCTTCACTTTAAAATTAAAAATAAATTATAAAAAATTATAGTTAATCACTTCACTAAGAATTATTTAAACTAATGGGACCTTTTCATTTACGGAAATAGCTTTATCTTAAACCTATCATAATGTTTCATTGAAATGATGAAAGAAAAAATTTTCCGCCTGTAAAATTTTCTAACGGTCGTTTGGACAATTAAGAACTAAGGCAACGATTGGGTTTAAAAATTGGATTATCTTCCGAACTCTAGGAGAACCTGATTTATAGAAATTATTTAACGATTTTCGGGTGACAAAGTTATGCTAGAAAATTGATTTACTTAAAATTAAAACCTTTCTAAAAAGTGCAATTCTACAAAGGCCTCGTGAAATTAAAAAAAATTGACATTGGTCCTTTTAGAAGAAAGCTACAAAACTAAATTATTGAATATTCTTAAAAAAACGACATTTTTTCGGTCAAAGGCTGAGAACTCAATTCGTCGCTATGATAAATATATTCTGAGTATTAAATAATTATTATGTTTAAGTAAAAATTCCAAATGATTCACCGTTTCCTGTTTTTGTACTTTAAATGGAATGCTAGCTCCACACTACTCGCGAAGTTCCTCGACGAAATATTCGGGAAAGTTGACCGAAGTTCGAAGTACGTCGCTACACACTCGTTCAACTTCGCGAGAAACTCGTTCGCGCGGTGGTTCCGTCACGACGTCATGGACGCTCAAGTAGCAGCTGCCGTTGCAATGTGCACGCTCACGTATTATAACTATGATGTACATATTTTTACATTCATAAGTACAAAACCCAAGAAATAACAACTAACACGTACATTAGAAACACTAGATCTCATGGTCAAAAACATATCCAACAAGTAACTATTAACACAACATTTGGGCAAAAAAGCTTCTTATATTATGGCATTAAACTCTACAATAAAATACCACTCTCACTCAAAAACCTCAACATAATAACATTTAAATTTCAAATAAAAAGCTGGATACTAAATATAGGCAGATCAGAAATAGAAAATATACTGATATCAAATAAAGACTAAAACCAAATCTAGTGAACTGAATTATAAAAAAACACTATCTTATTTACTTTATAATTATTAAAAAAAATACTACATGCTATATGTTATGTCTAATTCATAATTAAAAATACTACATGCTATATGTTATGTCTAATTCATTTTAATTTCTTATAATTAAATTATAATAAACCATTATTATTATTATTTATTGACGCATATTTTTTTCTACGGTAGCTAACATGCCCCGGTCGCAGGAGCAACAGAATTTGCTCCTGCGACCACTGTATTCCACTCATAATCGTGCCGTGTGACAATACTAATAAAAAATAATTACTAGCGCGCACGTGCATTCACGACGACGTATTGAAGCGAACTGAAGTTAACCGAGTAGTGTAGAGAGGCACTTCGTGTAGGCACTTCGTGCAACTTCGAGTCCTTTGACTCGGGCACAAAAACCGACAAAAAATGGAGGTCGCCCGAGGCGAGCCAAGGTTGGACGAAGTAAGACGAAGTGCCTCTCCGCACTATCGTATTCGGCTAACCTCGTTCAACTTCGCGAATTGTGTGGAGATAGAGTAAGATTTATAACTCACTGACCGCCGCAAATGTTAATTGTCACAAAGAACTCAGAACCAATTCCACAAACACACTCCTAGCAAGGTAACATTAATAAGGTGATCTTCTCGCTTATGTGACGCATGTTTGGGGGCGGTACCTGGAACGTTTCGGTGAGACCCAAACGGTTGCACTGGATATTTCCAAGGCCTTTGACCGGGTTTGGCACCGAGGGCTTGTCAACAAACTGTCTTCTTACGGACTGTCTTCTTGTGTACGTGGATTGCCGACTTTTTGAGGGAGGGCTTTGAAGCAAAGAATGGACGGTTACCTCGAGAGTGTTTTCTCTTGGGGTAAGAAAAACCTCGTCGAATTTAATGTTTCAAAGACCCAATCATGTTTGATAACGTCTAAAAGGGATCGAAATGAAAATCTAGTCTCCTTTAACGGAAGCAATCTTCCGAATAGGACCTCCATCGATATGCCTGGTGTACTCTAAGTGAGCAGCTCAGGTATGGGGGCTCCATCGAAACCAGAGTTAAGTTAGCCTCTCAGAAACTGGGCATACTTTACAGTGCCCGTAGATACTTTAATAATACCTACGAGTATACCAAAATCGCAAGTGCGCCCTACGGTTGAATTCACCTTGTCTGGAGCCCCAAACTATGCGGAAATGGCGGTCCTTTTGATAGATTCTCCTATCTTAACAATTGTACATAGCACAGGCGTTGGGTGGAAATGCTGTCCTTGTTCTACTGATATTTCAATGGAAAATGCCCCGAGGAACTAGCGTCGTTCCGAAACGCAAACGCTCGCCCAAATTTGTAAACAGTTAATAACTTGTCATTTCTACAACTCGTTCTTCTAAGTTCAAAACTCGACTGTGGATCGATTTGTTTACAGCATGTTTGGTCCTTAACATGTTGACTCCTTCCTTTCCACAAAAAGACTCTTCACACAGCATCCTTAAAGATGACATAGGCCATGAAGAAAATAATTTCCCATCTCAGGGGATGTTGTTTGGGGGTTCTTTTTAAAGAAAGAAAGTACAGGAAGTTTTCAGGAGGAAAAGGGTGTGTTCAGAAAATATTCGTGAAAACAGAATTCAGAGGAGAATTTTTTACAACCGAGTTTTAACGGCGCGTTCCTCAGAGTATAGCAATAAAAACTTATTTTCTTATCTTTTTAAAGGGTGATTTCCGCCAATTCATGATTTGGAGTAAACCTCTACTGGGTGTGACCACCACAACGCCTCCGAAAGATAATTATAATTCTTAAGTCTGGAGCCTCGAAAATCCTCTCTCGTTACACAACCTGATTATTATAATAAATATATTTGGTTTTCATTCGTTAGATTGGGACCACCATGTTTTAAAATACTGATAAAATGTTAACAACTGAATGAAATCAATTACATTTTATTTTTAATCTTAGACCCTTCATCATTATTGCTCTATTTGAATTTTAATTTTTTCACTTTATTGAATAACCACCCCTGCCGTAGTAGGTCATCTCAAGTGGTTTGCTATGTCTGGTAATTTAGTAAAGGTGCCAACGTTCATTGGTTTAGGTTTGTCTAGGTTTCAACCCAACGCCTTGCACCGTAGTTGGATGGAAGGATTCATACATCCGCCACTCCTGGACACATTGACGCCCAGATTTCTACCCACCTCTCATACCTTTTTCCTTCTCAGAATTTCCTCTTCTTTCTTTCTCTAAAAGTACCTTCCACCTATTAACCCAATGATGACATAGGCCCTGTGGGATTTTTTTCCTTAGTACTTCCTATGTGGAGTTAAATTAAAATAAATATTCTTATAATAATATTTTAATAAAACCCTAAGTCTGGTCATTAATAAATTTTTGAAGAGAGTTATGAAGGTGTTTTAATCCATGAAAAAAGTCATCGTACTCGTACCTATCGGTTTAAGCTCCCTAGGCCCTGGAGTACTAAAGCTTGCACGGCACATCCTTTTTTGTTTAGAATTTATAGATCATTGCTAATTTATTAAGGTTTATAATTCCTATCTGTTTGAAAAACCTATAGGAACTCACATATCTGATGCAAAATGGAGGAAGACACGGTATTTATTGTGTTGTTTTTTCATGATACTTGTATTTATAAAACGAAATAATTTTATTTTCCATGGAAAGAGAGTGTTGAAATATGGTTTAAGCCAAGTAGTATCTAAAAATATATTAAAACACAAACTTCTTCGTGAACTTACAACATGAAAATTATGTTTAAAAAATAAGTCATGTCTCTAATAAAAACGCCTGTTCCAGAAGATATTATATGGCATGAAACTTTTAGTTGGTCCATAGAGTAAGGCGTACACATAATATTCCCGGCAATATTTCATCATTTTTCGGCTTTCATACATACTAACGGCTATGATAGGTTACATGAAAAATAAGGGTGATTCTTCATTTTTATTAAAGCACTAAGCGTTCGCATTTGCCTTCGTTGAAAAATAACTTAATAAAAAATTGCTAGAACTAAGTTCTGGAAATTTTGGAAAATCTCCGAGAACGCCTCTAAAACGTTATTCTTCTAAAATGAGATGAAAATACATAGGGTATATTATTAACAACTTTTATGTACTTAACTCTAACTCAACCATATATAATAAATAATATTGTAATCGCTACAATATATCGTGTAACAAAAAAAACTTGAATAATTAAACTTTTTGTATTTGGCCTTTATATTACGAGTAAAATATAAAATAGAAAACGAACACTCTTGAGTACAAAATGGATTAATGTAAAATTACAGTAACGTTGCTGGTAGGCAATTAAAATTCAGAGAGCCCGAATGAAGATTGGATTAGCGAAATCTGGTCAGCGTCTAAAATACGAAACTGGAGAGAGAACCATTTTTCAGATTTTCATTACATTATCCTTTATAGGTTAAAATCTCAGTTAAATTTTCAGAATTATTGCACTCTCGTTTTGGTAAAGTTGTGAGTTTGAATGAGATTAGTGGGAGGGTGATAGGGGTTGAATAAAGAAATAATAATACAAAATTTGACGACTCGAGAAGTACATTTGAAATCTAATCATGGCTAAAGGTATATCAAGTATGATTACGACTTGAACTGCGGTGTCTCCGACTAGTACTATAATTTTAAAATAAACTATGTATACTACATATTTTTAAATAAAATCAAATCTTATTAAATAAGTACGCTTCAACCTTCCTCCATGTTTTCCAAACACTGAAAAACATTACGTAGGTTCGTACATGTAATTGGTTTTCCTGTAATTGCTAAGCTTTTTTCCTTCCAAGATATTTATCTAATGAAAGGGTGTCTCTACAAACATTAATAAAAACTCGTTTTCGTAATCACCCCCTTCTTTCTTTGCAAAGAGAGATTATTGTAGCATAAAGTCTCAGATGAAAGATTCTTAGAAATCGCTTCGAAAATATCTACATATTATATGTTCGAATATTAAGGCTTTTTCTTCTTTTTGTACATTTTTCTCACATGTTTGTCTAACTGAATTTATTTTTATTTCGGTATAAAATTACGTTTTTAATGTTTTTCATTTAAATAAAGTTAACAAAAAGCTAAATAAAGTTAACAAAAAATCCATCGACAAGCGATTTTTTTAAATTTTACTACATCATATGTTAAGTAAAAAAAATATGCTTTTATTTGCCGTTTGTGATATTTAAATGCGAAAGAGTCTTTCATCTGTTTTCAAAAATAGGGAATATTTAACGAGATTTTTTTTCATTTTGGGTTTAGATATTCAATTAAGTGATTAAGGGTATTTTTAAGGAAAGGAAGGAAACAAAGTTCGGGGAAGGAAGGGGATGAGAGGTAGGTAGGAATCTGGGGTGAATGTGTCCAAGAATGACGGACGGATGAATCTATCCCTCCCAATGAGCTAGGCGTCTGCCTGATTTGATGAGACTGGTTGAGGAAGACTTTTTTACTTCTCTTTCAGGACTCTCTCGACCCTCTCACTCATTGGGAGGGATAGATTCATACTTCCGCTGTCATGATCTAGACAATCCTCACCACATGAATTGCGGCACCCTGCTTAGTCACCAAACGTAGGGAACCACTTGGGGAGACCTACAGAGGAGAGTTATTGGTCATCCAATGAATGTTTCCCGCGGCGGTGGTACCGATTGAGATTACTTTTTATTTATTAATAATACTTCATTACTAAAAAATAAGATTTTCAATCATACAAATTACTCCAGTAAGTTTATAATATTTATAGAAAAATGAAACAATACAACTTTGTAAAAACCATTTATATAATGTGCAAATCCGACCGGTTTCGGAACAAACGTTCCTTCGTCAGGGAAAGCTTATACTAATTTGACAGTTTAGAAACTATTTTTTTTTTGTTCGAAACTGTCAAATTAGTATAAGTTTTTCCTGACGAAGGAACGTTTGTTCCGAAACCGGTCGGATTTGCACATTATATAAGTGGTTTTTACAAAGTTGTATTGTTTCATTTTTCTATAATGGATAACCACAAAGTAATAGCTACATTCAAAAATATATAATATTTATATATTTGATACAGACAATTCAAAGTGGAAATCCAATAAAATGATTTTAATTTGAACAATTTAAAACTAAAATTAATTTACACAATTTTTAAAATTGCAAAATGTTTTATTCATTGTTTAAATTATATCACTTAAGTAAGTTTTAGATCTCAAATAAAAATCATACAAAAGACCCTCCCTTAAACACCATCATCCTACATTCGTAATGGGAGTCAAAAGCTCCCGGTGTGATTTTCTAGTCAACGACAGCAGCTCTGCACTCGACAGAAGCAAAAAAGAGTTCTCGACAAAATCAGCAGACTGGAACTCCCGTATGAACCCGCCTGTCAGATTCCACACAATATCAGTTTGACAGTATTTGCAGAATACTAGAAGAACTTAACTGCTAACGAAGCCATTCTGACACTGTTTTATGATATTCAGTTCTTTCGGTTACCGTTTTCTAATGTATGTGATATTGGTTGAATATATTTAACAGAAAAATAATCAGAAATGATTTGTAATTTTCACGGCCAAAAGTTTATGTTATTGCGCCGGGTTCCTTCTTTGGGCAACGCTTCGAACAGTATCACAGCGGACACATCTACATCAGCCCTGATGGTAGGCAGTGTAACGTTGCCGAAAGCTGTTAACTTACTTGTCCCACATGCCTTTTATGAAGGCGGAAATTTGAGAGGCGGGAATGGGTACCGCCGCGCCGCCCCGGGAATCTTTATTGGATAACCAACCCCTCTGCCATTGGTCACTCCAAGTGATTCGCTACGTTTGGTGATTTAGCAGAGATACCGGGTTCATGGGGTATGGTTTGTCTAGGTCTTGGAAGCGGATGACCATGACACACTGAACCCCAGATTCCTTCCCACCCCTTAAACCCTTTTCCTTCCCAGAACTCTCCTCTCCTTTATTTCCATAAAAAAACCCTCCACACAGCATACCCAAAGATGAGATGGACCTCCTGTGTGGAGTTCATGTAAAAAAAAATGTTTGCAGACGAAAATAGTATCTAAAGAAAATATTACGAAGGTATCTTAGTACATATTTTAAATAGGATTTTACGCCCAACTGGGATATTTGTAACTGTTAAAAATTTATATCTGCTGAAGAATGCACCATAATAGGAACAAAATTAGGAAGAAGCCAGGTACGAAAAAATCTTTAAAAAATTGACCCAACGATCAGACCATGGCAAGATGATTAACCTGAAGAGATTGTAATAATTGGGCACACTTAAGGGCATTTTTGCTACCAATTTAGATATTTTATTTTATGAATTCTTAAAATACCACCAGCATTAGTGTTAATTTCAAATGTCTCTGCGGGATTACATATTCCTCTGCGTAAAAAGAATGGCCTATTATGAATTTACCTTATTGCAAATAATTGCTGAAATTATCTTTCCCTTTTAACGTTAAACGTACAGTTTGGCAATTATGTGTAGAAAGTAAATGATGGCGCTGCGATCGTTTTTTAGGTTTTAAATGACAACACTAAGATAGCTCATAAAACAATGAATATATGTTTAAAAAACACTTTGGTCAAAGTGCATATTACACGCATTTGTATTTTCAAAAATTTTGCACAAAAAACTATAATTAAATAGAAGTTAATAATAGAAGTAAAATTGTAATTTAATATAAGTAAAATGAAACAAAACAAATTTTAAGTGGGCGTTTATTTCGTTATAAGGTAATAATAATATTAATAGGATGTAGGATGTAGGATTGTAGGATGGGGCGGTACATATACAAATCAAACACAATTTAAAAAAATCAAAACAATTTACATATCACAATAATTAATAAAAACAATTAAAAAAAACCATCTTCATATTCGTCAGAACTTTTATTCAAACAATTGAATATCAGAAAATTAAGTGCATTATACTTTTATCATGTAACATTACAAAAGTTTTAAGATAATATTCAAAATAAAGTTGCAAAGTTTATAAACAAAGCCGAAGGAATGCAAAATTTTTCGTAAATATTTCCGGCTACCATCAAATCCAATGTCTTTTTTGAGTACGGTTAGTAAAGTTCTTAAAGTTGGAACTTCTTTACATACTATGTGAAAAAAATGATTTTTTTGAAGAATGGCACAAATATCAAAATCATCCAACTCTTATTTAGGGCGCCCCATTTTCCGTTTTCCGGTATTTCAAATTTTCCATCTGCTTTTTCATATTTCTTGACGATTCGCCTTACCGTTGATTGAGATTTACCTGTGTGTGAAAAACATCATAAAAATTATTATTATAGAAGGTATTTAAAAAAAACACAGTAGTTCATTAAGAAAGAAAGAGAAAATTAAGAAAAAAGTTACCTTTCTATGAGTTTAAAGAAGTTGCATATATGTTTTATTATTATTTTTTTTTAAATTGAGTTTTTCCCTTTTTCTTGTGGCTTCACATGATCTGTCAAATGAGAGTGTCAAATTCGGATTTTTAAACATAACCTTAAATCAGATTATAATGGTTATAATCGCTCGAAAATTGGCATAAATCTTGTTATATTAATGAAATTTATTAAACAAACTATACTACGTACCAGTCATTTCTGCAGTTCGTTTGTAAACATCTTCTAAATTAGACAGAAGCTTTTTCGCGTGATATTCGGCTAGGCAGCGTTGAAAAATGCAGTATATAACCCCTCTTGCATCACTACGTATTGGTTTGTTCATTTTAATTAAATTCAAACAATGCACAGGCAAAGAATGAAAAAAAATATTATTAAATGAGCGACCTTCTACTCAGATTTAAGACAATAAATCGACCATAACATGCGAAAACATAACAGCCATAGGAAAAGTCATAGCGAAGCGAGTAATTCGGTGCTGCCATAGTAATGAAAACATTTAGTTCCAATTTATTTAATTTCTAGACTTAATTGCCAAACTATAAAAATGATTATATTATACGAGGGTCAGTCAATAAGTAATGCCTCCTATTTTTTCTACTTAAATAAAGTGAAAATTTTGAACTTGGTGCTATTCCTCAAACCTTCTACAATCTGCTGCAGTAGTAACTTTTTACGTCAACAAGTGGCAGCACTGCAGTCGTTTGCAAAATGGCCGACATCGATGTTCGTAATGATAGCGTTCTGTGATTGATTCTTGACTGCAGAAAGGGAAACCCAAAAATTCACATTCATGAAAGACTGAAAAATGCGTACCATGATGCCACAATGAACGTCAACACTGCTAGACGATGGGTTTGTAACCAAGCTGAAGGAACCGCTGGCTGAGGAAAATCGGAGCGGTGCAGGCCGTTGATTGCAGTAACTGCACTCATTCGTAGTGACCCCAGATAACTACAGATATCGCATTCTCTCCCTCAGTAAATTCAGTGTGATGAAGATAATTCGACAACTGATTTTTCAACAAAAGTTTTGCAAGGTGGTTACCAAGAAACTTAACCGGCCAGAATAAAAAACAAGAAAAACAATGGCCTCAAAACACGTGCAGTTTTTAGTTTCTAGAAAAAATTCTGACCGGAATTTAACCTGAATCAAAGAGGCAGTCAATGGAATGGCATCACACAAACTCACCAAGGACAAAAAAACAAAACTGTGTGATCGGAGGGGAAAATTATGGCGATGGTGTTCTGGATATGACAGTGCTTTTTACAACACGGTGATACATGCCCTTGTTAAAAAATGGACCAAAGCTGTGGAAACAGGAGGAGTTAATATTGAAAAATAACAAATTAATCGTCAATTGTGTGATTTTTGACCCCTGTAATTGCATTTTTTATTACTTGACAGTTAAGGGAGAAAAAAAATAGGAGGAATTATTTACTGACTGGCCCTAGTATAATCACGACTCAGCTGCGTAAAAAACTATCCAAGAACCAGTTATACCCAAGCACAGATGAATGTAATGGAAATGAAATTCCAGCAAGTTTTATCGTCCGAAAATGTTACTAATTTTTGTCAATTTTTCTGACGCAAAGTTCAGGTGAGAGTTTTGGTGGGTTAGACTTTTTAAACAGTTAAATACATTAGGAAAAAAAATAATTACAGGTTTATGACAAAATAAATATTTCTTTATTAAATGAAGACAATGTTGGCGAAAAAATGAATCGAAAATCTGAAAATAGAAAATCAGAAAAAGATACGGTCACATTTAGGACTCAAGCCCAGGACCTTCGCCTAGCCGGGACGCAACTCTACCAACTGAGCTAATGTGTCCCTATCCGCTTTGGTCACAGGGACACATTAGCTCAGTTGGTAGAGTTACCTAGCAAGGCGGAGGTCCTGGGTTCGAGTCCCAGACGTGACCGTATCCTTTTCTGGTTTTTCTGTTTTCAGATTTTCGTTTGAGTTTCGCTGATATTGTCTTCATTTAAATATTACATTTTGAGGTTTTTCTTATTAAAAAAAAAACATCCTAGACTTCACCTAGACTAGAAATATAAAAAAATATCGATAAAATTTATCCAAGACACTATCTAGATAGCATGTAGTTCTGTTTTGAATATTGAAATCATACATACAATACATACAATTATACAATAAAAATTGCAGCCAATAAAAATATGCGTTAAGAAAATTAAGATAATGTTGGTAGTTCTTAGTCGAAATATTATACAATTGGGCGTACTGTACAGGGCCCGCAGATACTTTAATAGTACACAACTGCTAACCCTGTACAAATCACAAGTGCGCCCCACGGTTGAATTTGGCAGCCACCTCTAGTCTGGAGCTCCAAAATATCTGAAAAATACCCTCGACTCTGTGCAGAAACGGGCGGTCCGCTTAATAGATTCTTCCATCTTAACAGACAGATTGCAATCTTTAGAGCACAGGCGTCGGGTGGGAATGCTATCCTTGTTCTACCGGTATTACAATGGAAGATGCTTCTAGGAACTAGCGTCATTGATCCTTTCGGCACCGGTGCGTAGTCGGAAAACCCGCCAAAAGCGTGCCCAATATTTGAACACGGTTGACATTTGTCACATGAGAACGGGTCGTTTCTTCGACTCGTTCTTGTGTTCAACAGCTCGGCTGTGGAATGATTTTCCAGCCTCTGTGTTTCCTTCTTCCTACAACATGGGTCTCTTCAAGACCAATGTTCATTCCTTCCTCTCCTCAAAAGGACCCTCCACACAGCATCCCAGATGACATAGGCCCTGAAGGATTTTTTTTTCTCAGGGCCTCCTGTGTGGAGTTATGTAAAAAAAAAAAAATTAAACGTGACAGAAAAGGATAGGGACACGTTTGCTCATTTGTTAGAGTAGCTCCTCGGCAAGGCGGAGGTACTGGGTTCGAGTCCCAGTCATGACCGTATCTTTTTTTGATTTTTCTGCTTTTAGTTTTTCGATTAAGTTTCGCTAATATTGTCTTCATTCAATTAAATATTACAATTCGAGGTTTTTATCATTAATTTAAAAATAAAAATAAAAAATAAAAGTTTTTAATTCATAAAATACAGGCGGTTAAGGCGGTCTGGCGGTTAAGTGCACTAACTTCGAGAGGTGATTCTACTTGACGGTAGGAGTAAAAAAAAATATTAACTTTTCCGAAATTTCAACATTTTTTTCCCATACTTACATAAAGATATACGATATACCTACTAAAAATCCTTAGTGTGAAGTACAAATTTACCCGATAAATTTGCTGAGACCTTCCGGGCGCGATTGTGGCAACATTGCATGGTTATGATTGGCCCTTATCCATAGAAACCGCTTGTAAACAATTACAAGACCGAGAGTTTGACGTTAATCGTATGTTTTAAACCAAATTCAAAAAGGGAACTGCACCAAAATAACAATTGAAGGGATATTTTCAAGGCGTGCCTTCATTTTGCATGCGTTTGAAAAAAAAACACGAGCATTTGGCAAAATTCTTTTTGTAAAATTGCACATTTCCGCCGCACGGCGCCAGCATTTTTCCATTAACGAACTCGTAAACACAATGAATGTCTGCTCAATCTTTGTTGGTAAAACCAAACATTGTCACAATTATTCAATAACACAATTACACACAAAAGAAACTCAATTTTAATAATTAGGCAAGTCTACAACTAAATAAACACAATGTAAAGTTACTTCAACAAAATAAACAAAAGTAAGTCTGAAGAAAACACGCACCGAATAAACATGTTATTTTAAGAAAGTCTCCATAAACACACTCGATAAAGACACATTTAATTAACAACTTTTGATTAATAACTATAGAGTTTTTAAAGTCATTCAAATTGAACACTGACACTGATAGAATCAGGAGGGGATTGCTGGCCGCACACGCCGGTCTAATTTTATCTTTTTACCAAAAAAGTACCCCTAAAAGTTGAAATTTTGAAAAAAGTTATGAAGGTATCTTTTATACTACCTATACTATTGTAGCGAAGCAACGAACAACAATATAATATCAATTTTTGTTTAAGACCACTTTTATTTTAAACACTCTACCGGTTTGAGAAGCACCCTTCCTTCATCAGGAGAATATTATAACTAAAAGACTACTATAGAAAAGACTATTATAGATTAAGACTATTATAACTATTATAATATTAAACTATTATAAGTAAAAGAATGTTATAATATTCTCCTGACAAAGGAAGGGTGCTTCTGAAACCAGTAGAGTGTTTAAAATAAAACTGGTCTTAAACAAATTTATGTGTTTTTTATTGTAAATTATGGCAAGCCACTAAGTTAATGCTTTTTACAAATATGTAATAAAATATCATTTTGATCCGATTGTATACAATGGCGTCACCGGTCACCACTCTCTTGCTAGGTGCGTGACATTGCAATTCATTCTGGTTTTAGCGTTCGTCCTCTCTACCTGCTTTACCTCTAAGCAAGATAGATATTTAATCTGTGCAAATTATTGTAACACAAAAGTTTAATTGTAAATATATTTTGACTCGCGTTAAATCAAGAGTTGTTATCAATTACCTCTACACACACGCATCCAGTTTACAGACGAGGCAAGGCCTGTAAGACTGTCAGACTCTGGATTAAATATTTAAACAATACCCCATGTTGCCCAAACTATCATGTAGATCACCTCCAGAAGTTATTGCACTTTACCCCCGGACATACCGTATAAAAGTACCCAAAATGAAAAAGATCTATAAAAGAAATCCAATGAATTTGATTGATTAAATGTTTACAATTTTTTTGTTTTTTTATTTATTTAATATAGATATATAAGTGAACAGTGGAGTTATATAAATAACATATCGGTACAGAAATTATTTAAAAATTGCAATCTCACCAAAGAAGAAGCTAGTTCTTGTGCTTGATGAGCGAGTTACACTAATTATTACTGAAATAGAATAACATTATGCAATAGGTAAGTATATAATAGGATCAATTGAGACTTCTGGATCATCTATATCTGTAGGTGTACATAGGATACGGTTACATACTAAAATATTGAGCACTTGGAAAAATTCGAAAAATCTAAATAAAATAGAGATGAATATAGATTAATAATAAATAGAAAGAAAGAGAAAAACAGGTAATTATTTATTATTATTTTTTAATTTATAAACTAACGTTTAGACAAGATTTTTATGCATAGCACAAAGGGTAACAATTTAGTTAATTATTTAGGTAATTATTTAGTTAATTATTCCTCATGAAGTGTAGCTTCAGTTTGAGTTTCAGTTTAATGATGTCTTTGGTTTTTTTTTGTTATTTCAATGGGAAGGTTGTTGAAAAACTTTATTCCTAAATAGATATCATTGTTTTGCATTAGTTTGGTATTAAATTTTGGTATTTTGATGTTGTATTGATATCTTTTTTATTGGTGAGTTTCAAATTTTTTTATGATATTGTCTTTGTAAATTTGGATAATTGCATTTTTCTTGAAGATATTCTCTACTTGAGGTACCGTGAAATCTGCGAAAAGAGTTTCTGTTTGATAATTGGAGGGTTTCTTTAGGATTACTTTGATGATTAGCTTTTGGATCACTTTGATCGGGGTTAGAATATTGTTGTATGACCCCCCCATCCAATAATTCCATATTGAATTAATGACTGGATTAGTGCATAGTATACTCTTTTTAGATTGTTGAGTTTTAAAATATTTCTTAATCTTATGAATATATATATACACTTTCTGATACGCTTAACCAATCACAGATATGGCTCTTCCACGTTGTTCTATTATCACTCCGAGATATTTAATTTCTGATACTGATTGCAATGTTGAACAGCCTTGGATACATGTGATTTTATTACATTTGTTATTGTGGATAATTATTTTAGTGTTGGGGAGCGTTTTTAGTTTGTTGATTGAGAAGTGTATGTAGTATGTTTTGTTAGTGTTCAATGAGAGAAGAGTTGTATCAAACCAATGTTTTAAGATGTTCATGATATTATTTGCTTCTTAGTTTACTCTATTCCATATTTCAACAATACGTTTAATTATTAATACCAATAGCGCATTATAACACGTTCCTACCGCATCTATTCTGTTATCTATTTTGCACAATCTATAAAACTGTAGATCAGTGAGAACAGTCTTTCTTGGCCATTGAAAGCCCGGCAGAAAAAGACACCCATTCTGAATTGAACTGAATTGAATCAACTTCAACGTCATTCAATTATATTATATGGAGCAAGTGTGAACGCGCTACAATTCCTTCCCATTTTCAAACGGTTCGTTCCTTGAAATCTATGAAATCAATCATAAAACAAATCAGATGAAATTCCAGCTTTACAGATATAAAAACACGCTTCGAGAACTTATTTTTAAATGCCCAATTTCAAGTCAAGCAAAATTTGAATAAGTAAATGAAATGTTTAACCCTTGATATCACCAGGACCATCGGGCGTTCATCTGACCGAATCATTTCACGCAAATTTCAATGATTTAGCCGTAAAACGTTGTACATTAAAACATCATATTTATAAATTCGTTATTATGATAACTTCGTAATTGAAATTCGCTAGTAACCCAGCGCTCGTAAAAAACACCCCTTTAAAATACATTTTTGGTACTTCTGAATAATTTTAGTTGAAATTTATTCACGGAAAATGTCTACAAAAAACTGAGTACCGATATTCGGAACCATTGAGGGCATAACGATCCAACTATGAATAATAATTTCTAAGGTAATCGTAATTCTTTTATGGTAATAATATTTGGCACTTCAGACAGATACGGGGTAATAATTAATACCCCAGTCGTAGACTAGAGGAAAAAGAGACTATTAGAATCGTGAGAATGTTTTCTGTAACGAGAGGTAAAATTTGAAGAAATATTTTATTTCATTAATATGAAAGATAATTTTTCGTGGTAAGATTTTTGGGTAACCTTGTGCTCCAAATACTTGTGATCCGATGCGACGCTCCAAATATCTTGTTTTATAAAAAAATGTAAGAGTTGGCATCGCGTCCGGGTCCCATCCAGGAATCGTGAGTTGAATTCGTCGAATATCTAAGTTCTCCATCATGTCGCAAGTAAAATTTTCCGCTTACTGTGGTGGTGGTATTAGGAGATTTTCAAATATTGTCAATTTATGCGTAACCCTGGATTTTTCATCGTGAAAAAAAAAGTTTTGCATTTCGTCTGTCTGTTAATTTATTCAGCAAGCCTTATTTTAACTAGATGGCTAACTTGAAGTGAGATTCAGTAAAGATTCTTTTTTCAAATGTGAAATCTTTGTGTTTATTGATTCCTTGACGGTTGATAGTTGGCCCCCGCCACAATTATATACAGTATGCAGTCGGTTTAGGGAAAAAAAACGGTATACCTAATTACACCAAATCGTCGCATTAATTCGTAGAATGCTTAACCACCAAATGTCAAATTTTACAGGAGGCACAAAAAACCTCGTAGTGAAAAAAAAATTAAAGACGGGTCATTGTTTTTATTTATGTTCCGAACATATATTATATTTCGAAATTTATTTTCAATCACTTAACTTTTGTAAGTAAAGGCTTTCTATTTCAAATCAGAGTTAGGAAGTTTACATAAAAACCGAGAATGGAGATACGTATTTTACAAAGATAGATACGTACTTTTCTGCGAACAGTTTTATAAACAACTAGCTGAAGACTTGGGAGATAGGAATTTTACATTACAAAAATAAAACACAACAATACAGAACTGCGATATTTATTTTATGAATAACTCGGTAACATCCTAATTGACTTTTATATATGGTCTCAGTATGTAAGAATAACAGGATAAATATAATAGTACTTAGTACACAAAGCATAACAGCACAATACTTATACTATGAATAATTTTGAAGTTAAATAATAAGACCTGAAATGGTAAATAAAATAAAGTATGTGGAGTTAGGAGTTTCGAAGTATTCGCGAGTAAAAATGGCACCGTGGTGTTTACGCAGTTTCCTAATTTGTGTTTATCTAAAAAGATATATATTTTTTAAATTTGCGAGTTTTACTAGTCGATGCGGGACTAATTTTAACACCAGATGCCATTAAAAACGTATTTTTGAAAAATTTGGAGTTACGCAGTCTACGAATTAATGCGACGAAATATAACTGTGACCAATGACGTTACATATTATTAGACGAGGGGTAGAAATCTCAAAGTGGGAAGACAAGAACAAGACAATTGTACCGATCTCGATATCTAGTACTTTAGTACTAAACTGCTACTCGTCGAGTAAGGTTGCGTCTTACCAGTAAGTAAATTGCATTTTAAAAAGTGTCAAAATGCCCTCCTGTGTGATGTGAAAATGTTTCAATTACACGGCAAATAATAGTAAAGGCGAATGAATAACATTTCATTTGTAAGTACACGCAAATTACTTAATATTATCGATTATTATAAATATTACAATTAATTTTCATGTTTCCCGCTCGCGGTTTTAAACGTCATTAGAGAAAATTCAAGTCCTACTAAAGTAAAGGGTCTGGACGCGCAACAGCCAAATTTCTGTTGCTAAGTAAACTTCACTGTTTTAAAGTAGACTGATCAGCCTAAACACTCTGCTTATCTGTTTGCTTGCGGTAAAACAACACATAATCAGTAGTTCTAATAAGTATTGATGACAATCGCCACCATTTGAAAACTGTCGTTGCCCTATTAATTGTATTTATTGCATAGCTCGACATATCAAACTCAGACAGGCAGACGGACCTTTTATTCTAGTGGGCCTCAAGAAAAGGAAACAGCGAATGTTCCATTAAAAACTGACAAGCAATACGCCGCCCGCTCATATATATCCATGTCATTCATACACACGCATTATTTGATTGTCTATCTTTATCACACAGGAATAAACTTTTGAATTAAGAAATTATACTGAAAATCGCTGAAAACAAAAGAATGTTCCTTACTTTCCACATTATATTGTGAGTATATGAAACTATGGTGAGTCTATTTATTTATATAACGTCATTGACTGTGAACCCGAAGGAATGCGCAGAGAGGATGTACCCCCGAATAACAAAAGCATTGTGGAGGTTGCTTATTTAGAGTCGTCGACATACTTACTCAACTCCAGGGAAGGATATTGCGTGAATTTATGATAGTAAAAGAGTTCTCCACGTTTTATAATTTATTTCGTCTTTGTCAGACACATTTACAAATCTATACATCGCGGGTAGTAATGGAAATGAGATTAATTAATAATTTAGAACGTGCTCTCGAGCCCGGTCCCGTAACTGGATTGCCGCTCCTGTATCAGCGGTAGTTGGAGGAACTACATTGGTCACGTGACCAATGTTGCCACGATACGGTTTAACTATAGGTTTAAAGGAATAATTAATCGGGTACTTAATCGCATTTCCATAGCATAAAACATATTTTCATTCAAATGCTTTAAGGAAAAATCTGATGTCTAAATACTGTATATATAGACAAGCAGATTTGCGCATAAGTACAAAAAATCTACACTATTTATAAATTCGTTTGATATTCATACCAACTTATTTTTAAGGGTTTTTTCGAAGTAGATTTTACGTTTGAAATAGGTAAATAATGCAGAAAAATAATAATTTTTCTAGCTGCTTCCCGCCATTCGTTGCAATGCCATATTCAAAGAAATAAATTGTTTCTCCTGCATGTCCTTTCCCGTGCGTTCTCGTTCCCCTTCCGAATCCCCTTCCGCTTAAAATCTCTATAGTTAAAAAAATCCATAGACAATTATTTTGTTACAAAAAAAATAGCTGCCTGCTAAATTCACATTCATCAAACGCGTGAACTGTCAAACGTGCGAATTAAAATAGTCGTTAAGTTTTCTGAAATTATCCAATTTTCTGCGCAATTTTCTTAATTTTTCTTTCCGTAAGAACCTTTTACAAAGTATTATAAAACTTTTAAAAAAGATGAATGAAATAGGAAAAGTGGGTATGCAGTTATGGCCTGACCAAGGGAAACAGGGTTTCATTTTTATATATAAAAAGATACTAAATATCATTTCGGGGGCAATTACCGGCAGATCAACTGTCGGGTCACCATTGATTTGAGAACCTACCTACTTTTAAATCTTACGACTTTAAGAGGATTTTGATTTAAATTCAAAAAAATTGGAAAGATAATTTTTTGGAGCTAAGGACTACTATTCATTGAACTACTCGTTTAAGTTCTTATCCGTTTTAATAACAAAACTCCGATTTTTTATGCGATACCGTAACATATCTGCCCGGAGCTACGAATTTGTGACATTTTCAATGGGGATTTTTTGTTTTTTTTTCCTAAGAAAGATAAACATTACGAAAACCCGAATTGTTGCTTTTGACACGATGAAGGACTTAACCAGGCGATAATTATTCACCAATGCCTACTTTAGTGCGAACACGACTCAATTGCCAACTAAGCCACAGGCCGGTCAAATATTGCTCGGAGGAGACAGGTTGGTTTAGGTTAGGTAAGTATCGGATTATTTTTAGTTTTCCATTCAGGTATGTATACGCCACAAAGGTCATCACTGCCATTATACGTTACAGATTTTTTTCGAAATATCCGAATTATTATTTCTGATTTTTGACTCAGTTCTTTGCTTTTGTGCGTGCCGATAACCAAACGGCTTAAGCCAGGTAAAAAATAGCTCCTTACTGCTCGAAATAGGTGAGCATAAGGTTATATTGCGCGAAATGTTGCGTCGAGGGAGAAATAGCGAAAATAACCTATGTAAAAAAATAAACCTTTGGAAAAGGATTTCTTACGTGTCTGGGGCGACCTCAAGAAATGTTCAAAGGCGAAATGCGGCTTTCACCAAATTGTGGTTCAACGTAAAAAGTGAACCGTTCTGAAGTTTGTGAGTTTGTAGGTATTTTGGATTTCTAAAATAAAATTAAACATTTAAAGTTCACTCATAGGTCCCAGGGTTACATTTCCATCGAAATGTATCCAGTTAAGACGTTTAATCCGTAAAATTATTTAAATAAAGTAAGTAAATAAAATTTGACTTAACGAAATATAATTATGATTAAGAGAAAATATTAAATATCGTCTTTACGATGTTTTCGAGTCCAAAATGATCCAGTTTTTCTTTTCGAGTGAATCCTTTCGCAAGAACGATTCTGTTATTAAATTAAATTTTAATTCAATGAATTGATAATTTTATTTTTCCATCCTTTTCACCAGTACCTTCCGGCTTCAAAACAAGTATCTTATAATATTTTTTTTATTATCTATGTATTATAAATATCCGATTTATACATTAGCAGGTATTTTTCGCAAAAAACAAAAGGACCTGGAGTTTTTTTTATCATCGCAATAAAGTTCATTCGAGTTAGAACAATAAGGAACTCCAATGAAAAAAATCATCACTTTAAAAAAATATGTTCATATAGACCAATAAACGCTGATTCTGAATATATAAGTTTTATTTCATAATATTAAACGTAGAGTTCTTAAAAAATTATTAAAAAGTGCATTTTTTAACGTCTCGTTAAAATACACTGTAAAGTTGGTACGATTGAATGGTTAGCGCTGACGTCACGCGTCACCAGTCATTGTATCACATTGTATTGAAATCAATTGAAATGTAGGTATGGCACAAGCCATCAGTAAACAACATTTCATGTTATTCTTTATTTCATACTGTTTATAGAGATTTAATTGTTGTGTTAATTGAAACAATATTTAAGCCTTAATAATTCACTATCAAAAATAGAGGTACCTCTATTAGTTTATCTCAATTATTTAAAATATTAAAAAACTACTGCACAAAAAAATAGTAATGCTTCTTCTAGGGAGAATACTTCAAACAACGGAATTTCAAAATGGCGGTAGTTGATCAGCTGATTTCCCGATCCTATACTAATTTTTCAGGAGTGATAACATCACACGATTTCATATTTCCGGTGGTTTTCGGGGAGTCTTAAATAATTAAAACTTTGACAATTATTTTAACTATTAAAACTAACTCTAACTCTAAAAATAAAATGACAGTCATTTAAGTTAGAAGATCATTATTTATAAAAAAAAATTTAAAAAAATGGACTGGAGTTCTCTATTGTATAATGTTACGTAAATAAAACTACTATTAAAACTCAGCTAATAATAATGTAGTATCGGTAAAGGGTATATAGGCCGATTCCCATTTCTTATTTTAGTATTAAGTATACTGTGTAAATTAGTATGTAGAAAATGAAGTGTCAAAGCATGATTTTAGAAAGACAGAGCACGAGAGAGAGAGAGAGAGAGAGAGAGAGAGAGAGAGAGCGAGCTTTTAAAGATTGTAAACTATGAGTGCAGAGGAGTGGAAAAAGGATGCGAGGACTGAGGGTCATTTTCTGACCTGGAGTGCAGCAGAATAATTTTGGCGTACGACTAGATAAGATGGGCCTTGTAATTTTCTTTGAATTTTACGTGTCATTTTAATAAACCCAAATAAACTTATCCCCTATTTTTACTCTAGAATTTATCCGATCTTACAATAATGATCCGGTTTTCAATAAACTAAGCCCAGGGGTTTAACTCACTACCAATACAGTACAAGTATTCGAAGGTTGGTGAAGAGAATTAATGGAAATCGAGCATGTGATTTTCCAGAATGGTCACTGAATATATTCACAGCAATGCCATAAATAATAATCCTGATCGTTATTTGCATACTGTAATGTGTAAATGAAAGGGGATGAGTGCAAGCAATAGAGAATGCTTGCAGATGAAGGTATGAATGATGAATGTATGATCTGAAGTATGAATGCGTGTTCCGTCCCCTCATTAGTCCGTTCTCGAATGAACACTAGTACTAATCTACCTACACGCTCAATTTTAATATATTACACAAACAAAGCGCTTTCACGAACTTCCCTTCAGCAAGGATTTGATTTGGGGTAGATACTAATAACTGAATTCGATGTGATAACATTAAACACATAATTTCTAACAATTAATTAAGTATTATGTTATACATGTGTTAATGTTACGATTATTTTAAATGGGTACTAACACAACAACTTGCTTTGAAAAAAAATGCTCAACGATGGCGTCCGCGTAAGATTTATAATATTTTTGTGTGGCGTACTTTTGTTTTGTCTGGTGAACAAAACAACTCTGATGATCGGTAGTTTCAATAATACTTTTCTGGATTACGAGTCGTGTTTATTTTTGACTTATTTACAATGAATATAATAACTGTACTTAACATTTATTCTAAAGGATGTGTCACGGCCGATACCGCGACACGAGAATGAGACTGTAAATCCTTTTTTTTTGTGGTGAATAAAGACCAATAATTGCGTTTTGAAATTCGAACGTAGGAAATAGGAAATGAGAGGAAGTCTCTTACCTTTGACGGCTTTTTGTGGCGTTTCAGGATCGATCCTAGGTTCCCAATATCGGCACAAGACCAGGTTTTGACAACGATAGTTTGAATTCATAAAAATGAAATTTTGCTAATATTTGCGATATTTCAACGAGCAAGTTGTGACCCATGTCACCACGAAATTCCAACTGCCCAAGTAGGTAATGTAAAGTTGGGCGGCAATATTGTACAATTTCTCCACATGTAGGTAGGAACATCTTCTTCTTTTCCTGGTAGAGACTTTGAGGAAAGGAGGAAGAGAAAGGAATACATGCTTGATGACGGACTTGGGGAATATGGATTAAGTTTTTTAAAATACTGTTTCAGAACCAAACATTCCGCCGACCTTGAGGAAATATGATATTTTCTCAACAACTATATACGAAAGAAAAGCAACGAAAAAACGAAAGCAAAATAACTCATTTACCTAAGGATTGAACAAGACAAAAAATAAAATTAATATTAATTAATCGATGGGTAGCTTATACAATTTGACCACTGGCCGCTTAAAAATGCCCTGAGGGGGCTCGTAATGTAGCAACACGAACCATTCCCTCGGCACCGGGAAATAATTCCACCACCCTTTCGATAAGCCATCGCACTGATTATTTTTAAAGCAAGAAACGCATTTACTCAATCGATGTCGAATTACGTTCCTAGCCGAAATTATCCAATATTTTAATGAGATTATGGATTGGAGGGCACGAGGACCTGGATGAAGGTACATGCTATGGTAATAATCAATTATTAAAGTTGTCAAATGATATTGCTTCGGTAAAATAATAGGATGTCGAGCATTTTCTGAAATCTGTGCAAGGCGAATTCGACCACCGACTCTCATAACACCATTTGCATCAATAAATGGAGCGAGTTTTTGAAGCTGCGTTGAGCACATATGATGGGAAGAGCTATTGTTCATATCTTGTTGAAAATAAATTGCTTGAACAAGCTTAATGCAACATTGCAAGGGTAAATTATTTTCTTTTAACGAAAGTGGGGATAAACCATTGAAATTGATAATCGATTTCGAACGTAATCTATTGATAAATCGACGGCACCAACATATAACACGCAGTAATTTCGATAATGATGAAAATTTCAATAAAAACTCTTCGTCACACGTTGATACATTTGTCATGGCATGTCACCACGAAGTTCCAACTGCCCAAGTAGGTAATGTAAACTTGGGCGGCAATATTGTACAATTTCTCCACATGTAGGTAGGAACATCTTCTTCTTTTCCTGGTAGAGACTTTGAGGAAAGGAGGAAGAGAAAGGAATACATGCTTGATGACGGACTTGGGGAATATGGATTAAGGTTTTTAAAAGACTGTTTCAGAACCAAATAGGATGCAATATGGTAATCTGGAGCAGGGGAAATAGTCACTAAAGGTGCTTACCTATAGATCGGATATGATGGGCTGTCTTCATAACCGTTCTGGTATTAAACCCGCCTTGTCTCTCTCATATTGTACAACTCATCAATTTGGGAGGCGGGAATGGGTACTGCTGCCCCGGGAACCTTTATTGGATAATCAACACCTCTGCCATAGGTCACCCCAAGTGGTTCGCTACGTTTGGTGATTTAGCAGGGGTCCCCGGGTTCATGGGGTGAGATTTTGATGACCAGGACATACTGAACCCCAGATTCCTACCGACTCCTTAAACCCTTTTCCTTCCCAGAACTCTCCTCTCCTTCCTTTCCATAAAAAAACCCTCCACACAGCATCCCCAAAGATGACAAAGGCCCAGAGGGAAATTATTTTCCTCAGGGCCTCCTGTGTGGAGCTCATATAAAAAAAAAATTCACTTCTGTTGATGCACATTAAAACGTCTCACAACTACCTATATTAACGAAATCTGTTGAAAGAGATTATAACTACACACATACATACACATATGAAAAATATGTTTTATTTCAAACCCCAACTTAATTGAGTAGAGTGAGAATATAAAATCACTGGGAAACCTTCATCAAACTAACAAGGATTTTTTTTTCTAGTAGCATTCATCGTGAACAATACACAACTTTAAAAAAATATTTGTTCCACATTTTGTGAACAAGCACTGAACTACGTAGTTTTTCAAGAAATTTAAAGTATACAGGGACTCGACGGTGTAAATTTTTGAAGGCTTGCAAAACGACATTGAAATCAAATTGATTTAATGAAATTGATGATTTTAACAAATGGCTACAAATGATATTTTTGGAGACACCCAAAGCATAAATGAGTTAACAATAAGTGAGAGAAGCTAAAAAACATTAAAAGTGACCAAATGGTATGCCTGGAGCAACAAGGTCATTACTGAAAATGGTCACGCGGTGAGAGACGTAGAATTTCATGAATGAAAACATTTCGAATTCATCAATGGACGAAGGTTCAAGGTGCTAAGGAACTATGTATTCATATTAATATACGCCTACATGAGCATTTACAAATCCATTTGTTGTACACAATAAGTTTGTGGAACAGTAAAAATCACGAGTTAAATAACGCTAATTATTATTTTTTTCATTTATTTACATGTTTTCATTGGGTTTTTCGATTTCTGTCTCACTGGGATAATATACCTATGTCGAGACAGGATTGTATAGAACTCGTGCAGAAGAATAGAAGTATCATGGAAACATTGATATATTGAGGTATGTTATTATAGCCTGTCTGTACCTATATTCCGCGCAGTTGAACACATCCACTACTTCTGAGAAAGCATTTTTAACTGCAGGTAGTATTTTTAACTGTTGATAGGTTCAAGCAAGTGTCTATGTTGTCTGATTATTGCTGTAATTAAAAAAAAAATTGTAGAACGACTGGTTCTTGTTGGTATTCAGAAAGTAATAAAGTTGAATAAGTCAGGGCTCTCTACGATATCATTAACAATTTTAAAAATAAAAGTCAAGTAGGAAATAAGTCTTTTATCTAATAGTATTATTGATTTTAATTCTTTCATCAAGTGGTGTAAGTTATTGTATCTATGGGTAAACCGAGTCTATAGTATACATATTATAGGAATTTGTGGTGAAGTTTTTCAATGGAATCGGAGTGGATTTTAAAAGGGACGATCGGAGTGGTTTTTTATGAGGGGACCGAGTATATATACCGTGGGACCTAAGGGTAGTGAAATATTGATACCATGATTTTTTTGCATGAGCTCCACAAAGGAGGCCCTGAGGAAAATGATTTCCCTCAGGGCCTATGTCATCTTTGGGGATGCTGTATGGAGGGTTTTTTAAGGGAAGGAAAAGAGAGTTCTGGGAAGGAAAAGGGTTTAAGGGGTGGGTAGGAAAATGGGGTTCAGTGTGTCCTGGTCATCCACCTCCAAGACCTAGAAAAACCTCACCCCATGAAATTATTGCCAGTAACATCATTTCAAGAATGTACCACTCGAAAGAATGTAAAATAAAAACGAAAACGATGAAGAGATTCAGTGGTGGTCCGTGAGTTTTCAGTGAGCAAGAGTGCTAAGATTGAAAAATACGATATTACTGATGTTGTTGTTGAAAATGATTTTTTTTTCAAAATTTCAGCTTTTTGTTTGAAGATCTTTCAGTATGTGGGTGCGGCGTATCCCTTGACTGAAAAAATCCTGAAAAACTTCATACAAAAAGTTGAATTTTGAAAAAAATTAAATTCATTTTCAGCTACAGCAACGTCATATTTTTCAATCTTAGCTCTCTAGCTCACTTATATACGTATGTGTACATTCAGCTATGTTGGTGAAAAAATGGTGCCAGGACGTCGGTGCCGAAACATCTGCCATTACCATAAAAACCGAAAGGCTGTGAAATAAAGTCTTATAATCCACCCCCGTCTCTCGCACGGAAGTGTTGTGCATTCCTGCTCTCTTTAGAACCCCCTCGCAAAATGGCGTGTTGGTACATAAATGGTGGGATAATGTATTTAATAATATAATATTCTTGGTGTAAATAATACAAAACACACAAGGGGTATTATTACCCCTCTGTAAATATTAAATACCCAGCCGGAGAATGTCTTGCGTATTTACTGGCTTGGTTCAGGTAATATGAAGCCGCCTTGTCTGGCTCGGGCTCAAAGGTGTCCGGTGATTTGATGAGGATTTACTAATTTAATTATTATACAGGTAGATAGATATCCAGCTATTTTCCATCAGAATCCATGACTTAAAACCGTGTAGATTATATTATTAAGATAACACGTGCCAATGAAAATTAATTTGATTCATGGAGATATAACACAAATTACACGGGTGAGAAATCTAATTACAACTTCGCTTCTGTTGTAATTCGTTGTGTGGTTGTATCTGAATAATGGGATAAAATTAAGTTTTGATCTTTTCCTGGCTTATTTTTAACAATAGTTCCATATTTTTTATTGTAACATAAAAATATAACTTGTATTGGCAACATTGGTATTTTTCTCTGCTCAGTTGGTTAGGCTGACCATCTGAGCAAAGGGGTTCACAGGCAGGACTGGCCTTGACCCCTGAATTTTTGACGAGCCACAGGTGACTCCAACCACCGTCCCTGTGACTGGTTGACCCATCACTTCGCCATTTTCACCAGATTATATTTCAACATTTGATCGTTTAAATCCACGTCCATCAGCGGATGAAGACCTTCAATATTTCAATCGAAACCTTGGTTTGACAACGGACAACCATGGGAGTCTAGTATTTATGTTGGATTTGGAAATCGACTTTCCGACTACACCTAGAGCTAGAGGAGCTTTCAAAGGAGCTTCCCAAGATCGGATGACCTTGGCTGCCGCTGGATGACAACCGCCCTGGGACTGGAAGTCGACAGGAATTGCGAGGCTCGAACCCTGTCAGCTGCTCCAGCCTTCCATTACAGCATTCTTCAGCAGCGGAGAGAGCTGAACGCTTATCTCCAAAGGCAGCTTGGATCGCTCACACATGGCGTCAACTCACTGGATCAAACTACATGATACTACCGCTCCATTTATTAATTGCCCAATCAATTTTACCATTCAGCTTCATCAAAGTCATAAGTTAATTTTGCTTCTATGTTCATGTTAATAAATAGACTAATTTAACCGTGTTAAAGTACTTTAATCTTTCATTTAATAATCCCTACCCACACCAAGCATTACACAAAGCCGCCTACACAAGGTCCACACACGAGATACAAATCACATTAGTCTCATGTTCTCCATCAATATTCCATCTTATATTAATTACTATAACATTTTGACACCCAACATGTCATTTTCCATGACATACCTTCTCATCCAAAATTTTAATTTTATTATGTAGGTATTCACGAGAAGAGATGGAACTGCAAATCTGATGGCATACTTGCACGTATATTTAATTACTGAACAGAAACCAATCGAAAATCTCCAGTTCTGGTATATTGTGAATACCTACAAAGTTTCATCGTAGAGGATGCTTGTAAGTATTATTTCTAGGGAAATGAAGGAGAGGAAGTTCTGGGATGAAAAAAGGTATGAGCAGTGGGTAGGAGTCTGGGAGTAAGAGTCGAGAGAGTCCGGCTGGAGAGGTTGAAGGGTCGCCCACAACCAGTCTCTCTCAATCTTCCGCCATCCGCCATCCGCCGCCGAGACCTAGACAAAACCTCATCCGAACCCGGACCCCTGTTAAGTCACCAAACGCAGCGAAAGCGAATTCCAATAAATTGTTAATCAGATCTGAATAACCAGGTACTTCCCACCTTCCTCCTATCATCTCCTTCCCCTCCCATTACCGTTAGCCTCACAATATACCCCAATTAGGGATGCCTTGGACTCACAGACTTCAGACGGTTGGGAGCAGTTGGAACTCTTGTGTGGCACTCGTATAAAAACAAAACCGTTCAATATGAGAGGCCCCCTGTAAATTAGTAGATTTATTTTTATATGCATAATATACTTCTTTGATAGATTTGCTAAGAGCTCACCCTCTTCCAAAATGTGAGATTATTAGACAAAGCACCCAAAAACATGTATACATCATTTCATACGAAAAAAGTAAAGTATCCATAAAAGGAATCATCAATTTTCTACGTTTTTATAAGCTTCACATTGCGTAAGTTCCCGTTCATCTTTGACTTTTTATTTAACAACAATAGTTTAGTTAAAAACACATTTTTCCCTGTTTCAACGAACGCGTAAATACGGCCATTACCGGAAGATATATTTATTTTAGTTTTGAATCCACTTTTTTGTAATATTGTAGCCAGCGCTAGCATTTTTTTCTTCTTTGTTCTTGTTAGCAAACTTTGAATAATTCATCAAATTTCAAAATTAATTTTCAAGTTCTTTTCAGTCGCTTTGAAATTTGATTATTTTTTCGATTTGTGACAATCAACCAGTCCTTGGATTATTCGGATGCAAATAAAGTAAGTTTAGCTTTGTTGTGAAGTGCAAGAGATTTAAGAACCATGTAGATAGATAAATTACTAATAGTTACTTAGTCACAACATAAAACTTTGTGGCTACTATATTCATCTACACATGAAGAACGTCTGTGGCGGGCGACGCGGATTTGATTTTCATAAAAATGAATTGTTTTTTATTTGTTTGTTCGATTGTTGAAATTTTGCTTAATTGTCTTTGTCATTACAACATTTAGGGCCGCTTTCATAAAAGAAGTAGCAAATTTCAGTTACGTAACGAACCATTAACGGACCACTATCCGTTCGTCATCTTATTTTACGTATTATAAACAAATGTGCATTTCTAGCGGTCATCGGTTTTATTACTTGGGTCACTCTCCGTATAACAATGCACTACTTGCATTGCGTCGGCTTGGAGATTCCTGTAAAATCACCAGCTACCTGCAGCATTGATCTGAGAGCTTAGAAACATATTGTTAATAATAACCTATTTATTCTTATTAAGTTTAATTTGTAGAACCACATTTTAATGTAAATTTATTTTATATATTCTAAAATTATTATTCATTTTATAAATAATCTTATTATTCAATTTTTAAAATTTGGTTTATTTATAAACGTTCTTCTATGTAATTATTAATTATGATTACGTGTAACTGCTGTTACGCCCTCTGAAGGCATTATAAACTGGGCAAAACAGCTGTCATGCGTAATAATAATTACATAGCAGAACTTGTTTACAAATAAACAGTTTTTGTAAGTTTAATAATAATATTATTGAGTATACACATAAAAGAAATAAATCCGGGCTGGCGTAACAGACTGATTTAGATAATAAATAAATAACCGAGCGCCGAGAACAACTTCCATAAACAAAACAAAACAACTTCCTACTTACAACTGTCAAAAAACGTCAGCAAACGGATCGTTATCCATTTAACTGACTAAAATCGGTCCGTAAAGTATTTACCGCTACACAACCGACCGGTAGCCTTGCGAATGTTTATAAAACGGCAAAATCAAGCGGTAGACCAAATTTTAGTTAAAATGGTATCAAGCGTGACAAACGGATGGTTATAAACTCACTGTTAAAGCGATCGAGGTAAAGAAATTCTTGGCAGAAGAACTTTGGCCGGAGGGAATTGTATTCCGAATATTTATAGAACCGCGCATATCTACTAAACCTCAAAATGACCAGTAATAACTTAAAAATTATATCCGTGAACTGCATATCGGTTCGCAGTTCTTAAAAATTTATACATGATCTCTGCGAATTACATGATATTATAGTAGTCCAAGAACTTGGTTACTCCCTACAGATATTGACTTTCTATCTCATATTCACCCGGACTTCAACAGTTTGGGAACCTCTGCTGTGAATATCGCCGATGGGCCGCTACTTGGAAGGCCTCATGGCGGAGTGGGGATAATCTATAGACAAAATCTAAGGGTTACCGCAATCCCGATACATAATTGTCGGATGGCTGGAATCGAGGTTAGTTTGATTACTGAAACATTAAGCATTTTTACAATATACATGCCGACTTGCTCAACTGACAACTTTGAGGAATATTCTAACTGCCTTGCCTCCCTACAAGCAATAATTGATGATAAAAATTATATTAATACAACTATAATCGGAGATTTCAACGCTCATCCCGACTCGCTTTTTGGAATGGAACTTACTATCTTTTTGTCAAGAATTTGAATAAGTATGTGCGGACATCGAAATTTTACCTGTGAATTCCTACACATATATCAGTGACACTCACAGCTCCACTAGATGGTTAGACCACTGTCTAGTTACAAAAAATATTTTGAAGCAAATTACCGATATGAAAATATACTACGATAAAGATTGGAAAGATCACCGGCTTCTCGAGCTGACCTCACAAACGGTGGGATTGGTGAAAACGGAAGTGTTTACTTCTGTATTAAGAGATCCAGCATTATGGAATCCGAATAATATACGTGATATCGGAAAATACAACTCATGCTCGCAAACCTATCTCGTCAAAATTCCAAAATACACATTTCCTGAGAACGGTGGCAATCCTGTGCACGCCAAAATAGAATACCTCTATGGGAGTATAGTAGAAGCCCTACAAAATAGTGCCATCTCTGTATTTACTAAGCGTACTATTCAAAAACACAAGCAAGTATGTGGGTGGAACGAAATTGTGGCGAATAAATACTATAAATCTAGACAAGCGATGCACACATGGATAATGAATGCGAGACCGCGCGGCAAAGCCTCAGAGTAACAAAGCGTGCTGCCTTTAAAACTGCACTTAAACAATGCCAAAAAAACTCGACTCAACTTCAGATGGATAAAATAGCAGAGGATTTAGAAAATCGGGACTTCAAAAAATTTTGGAACAAGTCTAATAAACTATTAAACATGCGCTGCAAAATCTCATACAACATACATGGAGAATCGAACCCGGAAGTAATCGCAAACATTTTTAAAGAACACTTTACAACTACCACGCCGGCTATCGACTCAAATGAAACGCATTTGACTGCCTATGATGATATCGATCCCATTGTTACAACTTACATGATAAAATCGGCCATTAGTAACATGAAATCTGGAACGTCTGCAGGATATGGCGGCTTAAGCACCGAATACTTCAAACATGCAGGGGCAACTTATTCGCCGATATCTTAAAGTGTGGCTATCTACCTAAAGACATGACAAAAACAATTATAATATCGATAATAAAATCGAAACTGTCAGACATAACTTTAAAGGAAAACTACAGACCAATATCCATCGCCACGGCTACCGCCCGTATATTTGAATGAGTTATCTTGGATCAAGTCAGATCTCATTTGAAAACGAACGATAATCAGATGGGCTTCAAGAGAGAGTGCTCTACGGACTCGGCTATTTTTGCGTAAAACGGACGTTGGAATACTACAGGAAGAAGAAAACATCAACCTATGCATGCTTTCTGGACCTAAGTAAGGCTTTTGACCGAGTTTACCACCCCCTATTATGGAAAAAAAAAACTAAAAGAAAGAAGTATACCTTGGAAAGTGGTAAAAATTCTCGAAACTTGGCACCGTCAACAGGAAAATCTTGTAAAGTGGAAAAATTGATTTTCAGTACCTTATTTCTTGAAAAACGGGGTCAGACAGGGAGGATTTATGTCCCCAGTACTGTTTAACATAACCCACAGGCTAAATAGTGCTGGAGTGGGTTGCCACATCGGAGGTCAATGTATCAACAACATGAGCTACGCAGACGATATGGTTCTGATGGCACCGTCAATAAGGGGATTACGAATCCTCCTGAAGATCTATGAAGAATTCGTACACGAAACCAACATGATCTTTAATGCGAAAAAAACAGCACTGTTGGTCATTAAACACGGGGAAGGCCCAAAAAATAAAAAGGCGGGGGGGGCTTTTTGAACGGCGAACTCCTAAAAACAGTAAAATCTAGGAAATATCTAGGACATATCGTCAACAATAAATTAACAGATGATGAAGATATTGACAGGCAGAGGCGCGTAATAAGTATAAAATGCAACGTGTTCAGTAAAAGATTTCGGCTATGCAGTCCACGGGTAAAAAGAACGCTATTCCTAGCCTTCTGCACCACCCTGTACACATGCGAGCTTTGGGCAACCTTCAAAAAAAGAACCATGGAAAGGCTTCGGGTGCAATAAAACAATGTTTACCGTCTGATGTTTAGACTCCCCAGGCACTGCAGTGCCTCCTCAATGTTTACAGAAGGGCGAGTTCCAGTATTTAAAGCTCTATTAAGAACCAGGATTGCAGGACTGAGGGGAAGGATAAACCACTCCAGAAATATTCTCATAATAGAATCCCGTTTGACTTCAGGATCGAGCTTAGAAGAACATTGGAGGAAGACACTGGCTCCCATAACCCCAGACTGATTTTTTATTTATTTTTTTAATTATATTTTTATTGTATTTTCTTCTTATTACCATATTTTATAAATATCGAGTTTATCTTACAATAAAAAGTTTACATGATGATTTTTTCACTTTCAATTCTGCCTACCTGGAGCCCGGCTGGATCCCAGTTCTTAGGTGCTGTAGGAACTTGCTTGTTCCATTTGCGAATTAAAAAGAAGTATTCAAGAAATCCGATTATATTTATGAACAACAGGTTCAAAAACTAATACCACAATAAACCAACTGTCATCGTATTTACAAATAGCTCACAATAACACTCTTCAATGCCGCCTGAGAGGGAAAATTTTGCTTGGACATACAGTAAGGAATTAAAATAAATGATAGCAGGTTTTAGTCATGCTCCGAACCTAATGATTTTGAGTTTTTACTCAACAGAGGGCAACGATAATTAGTTTTCAAGCATATTGCTTTTTAAACATCCATTTTACCAAAAAACGATCTACCTTTAGCCAAAAAGTAAGAACTATACAGTTATAACTAAATGTACATTATTTTAGAATAACTCTCACAAATATAAAATTATTCCAATAAAATTTCAATGCTTTATCTAGGGAAATATAGATTGATAAAATTTTATGACAATTTTTACGTTATTTTTAGATCGTAACGGGTCTAAAAGTGTTTTTTTTATTTGCTTACTTTCCTATTTTCATTTGTTTGCTTGTAACACTCGCAATGGCTTATAGAGATTCTCTCTGTGGTCATATTTTAATCATACAATGTACAAAACTTGGAAGAAATACATTCGTACCAAACGAACCACGGTTTAAACAAATATGGTAAGCAGTCACGTAATCAGTAGGGGCGAAGCGCGGCATTTTAATTTTGTTATCTTAATTAAATTAACTCCATTTCTGGGGTGAATGGCGTAATTTCATAAAGGTTTTGAAATTACAGTGACAGTAAAAGTATTTATGTGCTGCAGTAAAATGATGGAAGAGTAAATTTTGTAAAATAAAATATTAAATTATATTTATTTTTAACTTTATGAGTAAAATTTCAAATTGTAATATGAAAAATATCATAATATGACATCTATTGTCTTTTCTGCGAATAAATCTTCATCCTAGACTTGTAGAAAAGTCAGTAGATGTCACATATTAAAAAAAAATTGAAAAAAAATTATCCAGACACTATCTAGATAGCATTTAGTTCGGGTTTGAATCTTGCAATCATATAGAAATATAGCAGTCAATAATATGTGTGTTTAGAAAATAAAGATAATGTTGGTAGTTCTTATCGAAGTATGATACAGTTAAAAGTGACCGAATTGAATATTGACACCTTAGCACAGTTGGTACAGCTGTTGCCGTGAAAACAAAAGGTCCTGGATTCGAGTCCCAGAGGTGCCAATATCTGTTTCTGATTTTGCTGTCTCCATATTTGCGATTGAGTTTTGCTAGTATTTTCTTCATTTAATAAAATATATTAAATTACTAGCTGACCCGACAAACGTTGTTCTGCCACATACATGACGTTTTCAGGTGGAAAAAATATCATAAGCAGTAATTGTTGAATGAAACACTAGTATATATTGAATCATTTGGCGGGTATAAGATAAGCCGCCATAGCTCAATTGGGAGAGCAGCTGACCGGCAATCAGAAGGGCACGGGTTCACGTCCCGTTGGCGTCATGTATCTTTTCTCGGAAGATTTTTCAATGTGGATGAGTGTTTCAGGCTGATAATTATTGCTTATAATAATTGTTACCCTTTGAGCTATGCATAAAAATCTTGTCTTAAACGTTAGTTTAACAATTAAAAATAATAATTAATATTTGACAAGTTTAAGTATTTATTGAAATGAAGACATAATTTGTCTCGACGCTACCTAGCGAGGGATTTAACACTAACAGTGTCTCTCTCGCAAAAATAAAGTTGGTTGTTTTCAGGTGGAAAAAATATCATAAGCAGTAATTGTTGAATGAAACACTAGTATATATTGAATCATTTGGCGGTTATAAGATAAGCCGCCATAGCTCAATTGGGAGAGCACCTGACCGGCAATCAGAAGGTCTCGTTGGCGTCATGTATCTTTTCTCGGAAGATTTTTCAATGTGGATGAGTGTTTCAGGCTGATAATTATTGCTTATAATAATTGTTACCCTTTGTGCTATGCATAAAAATCTTGTCTTTTAACGTTAGTTTAACAATTAAAAATAATAATGAATATTTTGGTTGTTAAATAAAAAAATAACGAATTTATTGGAAGTGTGTGGGGATGGGATCTATGACAGAAAGAGGAATGGAGTGCTGTAGACGATGACCGCCGATAAAAACAAAAAAAACACCAACTAAAGTAGGAAAATGAATTATTATGAAGAAAATCAATATTATTTGATTGAATTCCCGGCGGGAATTTATTTATTTACTATAACGGATGCACGCCGAGCCTCCGATGGACAGTGCCGCCAACAGGTATCGAGACACTCATTTACAAACCCTGGAAGGCTGATGAAGACTCCCTGAGCTCCGAGGATCAAAGGATCCCTTCCCTGCTAGGCGTCCAATAACGAGGTCGCCTATTCCAGAAGCCACACACAGGACAGAACTTCGCCGTCACCACGAGAAGGCTATTGGACCTTCTCACCTTCAGGGCTACAGCGGTGGAAGATTCATAGTTAGATTAGCTTAGGGAAAAGTATGAAATGGTCCCAGGGTGAGTTTTTACCTTTCTTTTAATACTTGTAACACTGTCGAAATTGGTTTAATACATGGTTTTAATTTTACCCCAGTACCTATTTCATTGTAGAGAACCTTTCTTATAAATAATTTCCAGAAATGCCATAAAAATCAAATGCCCACGCTCCGTAGATGAGTTTCATGTTATACTGCACATTGACATACGTTGACCTTGAGTCAAGGTTTGGCGTCCAAGGTTTCCTCAGAGGAACCAAAGTCAATTTGTGGTATACCTATTTAATGACCTAGATATTCATTTCATAACATTTAGTCACATATGACAATTCCGATTACAACTGGTTAAGGGTGACCTTCTGACCTCTCCAACAAGACTCAATCTTTCAACGGGACATACCCTTCATACTTTTTTCCTTCCTTGAACTGACTCCCCTCCATTTCCCTATAAAGACGCTCCACACAGCATCCCCAAAGGCGACGAAGTGTGTAGCTTATCTAAAAAAGGCAGAGTTTGCAATAAGAGCGTTTGTAAATGTATTGATTTTGATGGTTGTTTAGGTTCAAAAAAGCAAAAAAATCAATGCATATCACCCAGAGAAGCAAAAAAATGGTTTTCAACTTTTTACAAATCCAGAGAAAGGAAATCACAATACGCTGATTAATTATATAATTCGTAGACCAAATCGTTACAAGTCTATTATATCAACCAGTGGTGTAGCTAGGGGGGGGGGGGGGGGGGGGGTAGGCGGCCCGCCAAGGATGCCACCGGATGGGGGTGACACCCGACCGAAAGTCACTCCCCAAGAGCACGGTCTGTAGCTCTATGGCTCTCCGTGGAGTGCCCCGAAACCGGAGAATTTTTTAACCAACAGTATTTTTATGAGCGAAACTAGCCTATAATTATAGCGAAAATATCCCCCCCTCCCAGGACGGACCAATTTTTTTACGCATTTAACTAGATAGTAATGTTTTCATTTTTTATAAAGTCGAAATTTGCGTTTTGAATTTCTCAAAGTCAACTTTTATGGAGGGGGGGTGACACCAAGTCATCCGCCCCGGGTGCTACCTATGCTAGCTACGCCACTGATATTAAAGGAAACCTAACTTAAATATCACTTTAACGGTGATTAATTTCTCCTTTGGTTTACCCGTGCCCAATCAAATGACTATAATATTATATTGGCTAACGATATTGATATTGAGATAGTATCAGATTGCCAAACTATTTACCCCTGTTTCTGAAGCAAGTTCGTAGCGCAAACTTATGTTCGAACGTTCGCATTACCAACTTGAGATCACGCCACGTCAATGAAACTATTAATGTTTAATAGGGCGCGGAAGGATCATTATTTAGTAAATCTACCACGTCCAGATTTATTACAGGGCTTGGCGATATTGTCCGAATTTTTTCTTGTTCGTGAATTTTGGCGTCTACAACGCACAAAAAGCTGAAGAATGATTTAGGAGCAAATGTAAAATTTGGTATATGGGTATGGGTACACCCACCCCGGGACTTTGCCATAAGTCACCCAAAGTGGTTCGCTACATATAAGGGTGAGTTTGTTCATGGAGTTCCGCGTTTTTTCAGGAAGACCCTTTGACCTCTCCGGCCAGACTCTCGCAACACATAGTAAAACGGATGAATTCAATCGTCCGTCTCTCCTAGACACACTCACCCTCCGATTCCTACCTATACTTCATGCCTTTTTCATCCTTGAAACTTTCTTTCTCCCTTTCCTCAAAAATGCCAACGACCAGAAAAATTTCTTGAGACGTCCATCATGAAGTTAATTTAAATTGCTGTTTTTTCTGCAAGTAGTCTAAAGTCACTCTCGTTTTTGGTCTAGAGCTGGACTAGGAAGGAACTACCGATAGTCTCCCTGTTGGCAAATTCGACAACTTCTTTCCACCACAATGATGACAAGCAAAGTTACCCTTCACACGTTTATAGTTTTTTTATGGAAAAGGGAATACGATAACATTTTAATTAACACGATTAAAACTAAATAAAAGCATAACAAATATAATCATTGTACGGTATTTGTGTTCTTACCGAAGGGTTAGAAAGCATTAATGTGCTAAATATTTTACCTCCATTGAATTACAAGTCTTCCATATTCTTCCTGAGCTTACCAAGAAGTTAAATAGTTTAGTTGTTCGGGAGGCGGGTATGGGTGCTGCCGCCCCTGGGATCATTTATTGGAAAACATCTTTGCCATAGGTCACCCCAAGTGTTTCACTACGTTTGGTGTCTTAGCAGGGGTGCCGGGATTCATCGGGTGATCGGCCGGTTTAGACCCTTTGATCTTTCCAGCTGGTCACTTGGTGGATTCGCACATCGGTCACACTTAGACACACTGACCCCTAGATTCTTACCCACCCCTCTTACATTTTTCCTTACCAGAACTTTTCTCCCTCATTTCCTTAAACAGGCTATCCACACAACATCCCCAATGATGCCACAGGCCCCAAGTGTGAAAAATAAAGTAAAAAATTAATCCAGATCGTTCCCATTTTCTTACCATAGCATTAAACTTACTACTAGTATGAAGGATTTTTTTTTAAATTTATCAGGCGATAACAATTAATCAAACTACTGTTTTATATAAATCGTTAGGAACAGTTAAATTTAAGGCTAGTATTGTGTGAGTTTACGTAGAAACCAAAAACTTAAGGAATCTAGTTACCATTTTGAGTATGGTAAAATAAAAAATATTACATATTACTCCACCAATATTCATGAATACCGCCAATACCTAATCACAATATTTTGTCAATGTATGGCAATTAATAATATTACTATTCGTAGCACAGAATATATATAAGACAGAATATACTTATATTTTCCCATTAATCTTAGTTTTGCGAAAGTAATGAAAACATTTAAAGAAAATGAAGTAGCTGTGTGTACCTACTGATATTTTCTTACGGACTAATTTCTTTGATAGCTCCAGGCTGGCGCAAATTACTTTTCTGTACAAACATGCTTCATTAGCCACACAACGTCGTATTTATCCGTTTTTTTTACATTAACCCCATACAGAAGGTCAATGAGAAAAATAATTTTCCTCGTGCCTATGTCGTATTTGGACTTGATGTGTGGAAGGTTTCATTAAAGATAAGAAGAAGACGAAGTTCTGGGAAGGAAATGGTATGAGTGGTGAATAGGAATTCAGCGGTCAGTGTGTCCAGGTGTGACGGACGGTTCCTCGACTTTTCTCCTGCGACTAAATACCACCCAATAAAATATCCCCGACAAACTATCCTACCAAAACCTAACCAAAACCTAACCTAACCTAATCTCAACTAACCTAACCTAACAAAAAAATGAGACAAAAATAATACAGGATACCTGTAAAAACAATAAATTATTGTTCAAAAATAGTAAAATGCGACAAAAAAATACAGACAATAAATTATTGTTCCAAAATAGTAAAATGTAAAATAAGGTTAGGTTAGGTTAGGTTAAGTTAGGTTAGGATAGGTTTTAGTGGATATTTTGTTGGAGGATGTTTTGTCCGTAGGATATTTTGTCCTTGGGATATTTTGTCGCGGGATGGAAACGCGCAGTACCGTGACGGACGTATGCATCCATCCCTCCCACTGCGGTGCAAGATGTTGGGTCGAAAGAGGCCATCTGGAGTGCTCAAAAGGTCTCCTTAAACTGGCCTCTCCCGATCCGGCCCCCGCGAAGCAAGTGAGGTGTTGGTTATTTAATAAATAATGTCCTGGGCAGCAGTATCCAGTTTTTAGAGGTTTCCCAAAAAAGTAAGCCACATAACTCCAGATGATGAGGATTTTATCAGAGAATATTAATGTAAAAATGTGAGAACTTGTAATCTCTTGACACAAAATATATTTCACTCAGCACGTCTGATATACTAACCATTGAGGAATATTCCACCAATTTACCAACATTCTAAAGATATTCAAGTATTTCTTCTTTCGATATGCCATAATCCTAAGACAAATATTTTTTTTATAAGTTCTTTTATTTATTTTTATTTATTTTTATTTATTTGTTTATCAAGACATACACAGTACATTATAATACAGATTATAAGGTATGTTAAATTAAATTATTACATGGTTATGTACCTATTACGTAAGTCCATAGAATGTCATTGAGATATGAACCGGTCTTAAAACTTAATTATTGAATGAATGAAGTAATAATAATAAAAAGGAAGAAAAGAAGGGGGGGGGGAGATAAGGAGACATTTTTAAATCAAGAATTATATGCTCACTAATTGTAACTGACTGATTAAAGTTTAATGAAAAGTTAAGTGTAAGTAATTTTAAAACAATTATATCACGCCAAGAAATTTAATAAATTAGTTTTGTATGTTTGCAAGGAATCATGAAAAATGTCTAAGTGTAGTAATTTTTCATAGTGGTTATAAGTTATGATTGCGCGAGTAATTGGTGAGTTACTCGCTGCATTAGTGTTATTGGATTCTATATGAAAAAGAGAAGTGTGCCTGGTACGCCTCATTGGGACATTTAAACCAATAGTGGATAGCAATTCAGGACTATCTATTTTATTATTTAGCAGGTTATACAGAAACAGCAGATCTGATAATGTGCGTCTTTTTTGTAAACTTAACATGTTATTTGTAGTTTTGTTGTATTTCTTGAATAAATATTTAGAGAATTTATTCTGTATACTTTCTACTATATCTATGTACACCTTATATTGAGGATTCCATACCGGGGACGCATACTCCAGTGGACTTCTGACCAATGAACAAAACTCAAACTAAGTTTTCAAAAGTGCTAAGACTTTAAAAGAGTCTTAGCACTTTTGAAAACTTTACATATTCTTAATAGGAAACCTAGCATCTTGTAGGATTTTGATATTATGTGTTCGATATGCTTATCAAAAATTAATTTGTTGTCTAAATAAACACCTAGATCTTTACATGTAGACGTAGATTGTAAAGGTTTATTATTCAAGTTGTAAGAATAGATGATTTTATTTTTATTTCTAGTAAATGTAATTGAGTGACACTTAGAAATGTTTAAGGAGAGTAAATTTGATTCACAATACGCGCACAAATGATCAAGATCGCTTTGTAATTCTATACAATCAGATAAAGACTGTACAGGTTTAAAAATTTTCATATCATCCGCATATAACACAAAGTAACTATTTTGAAAGCATACATAGATGTCATTTATGTAAATATTAAATAAGAGTGGTCCGAGATGCGACCCCTGGGGCACACCCGAGACGATTTCCGTTAAACAGGATGCGAAACCGTTGACAACCGTGATTTGGTGCCGATTACTGACATATGATGCGATCCATCTATAGAGATCACCGTGAATTCCTAGACTAAATAACTTCTGTAAAAGAATATAGTGGTTAACACGGTCGAATGCTTTGGAATAATCAGTATAGATGGCATCTACCTGGCATCGCATATCCATTTGAGCATGAAGAAAATTTATAAAAGACACAAGATTCGAGGTTGTGGAGCGATTTCTCATAAAGCCATGTTGATTAGTTAAGAGTGAAGGTGAGATGGTAGAATATAATTGATCGTAAACAATTTTTTCCAAAACTTTACTTAGAATGGGTAATTTGGATATAGGTCGATAGTTGGAGACATCATTTTTACTACCATTTTTAAAGATTGGGGTAATCAAGGCTGTTTTCCACTTGTCAGGAAATGTTCCTTCAGATAGCGATAGTTTGAAAATGGCAAAAATGGGGGGTGTCAGTTGTTTACTACAATAATTTATAAAGATTCCTGGAAGTTGGTCGTTCCCCGGTCCCTTTTTGATATCGATGGACTTAAGGTATTTGAAAGTTATGTCTTCATTGATCTCGATTGAGCTAATAACGCTATTTGAATTTAAACAGTCACTGGCATTGCTTGTATGAGCAGGTTGAACAATCGAAAATACAGAACCGAAATACTCGGAAAAATCCACAAATCCAAGAATTAAAATGTTCGATTATTTTTCACGGGTCTGTTGCAGACTATAATAAATAGGTACATCAACGGATAAATAATATTATGAAGTTTCTCAAAAATTATGATTTTAAACGAAATCGACGCTATCTTAATGGAAAAAAAAACCACGCTGTCGTTTAAAAAACAATTATTTTTCATTGTTTACACAACCAAAATACGGTTACCTCACCCGGAAAATAAATTAACATCAATAACCGATTAATCATCGCTCACTTTCTTTTAGCTAAAGAACAAAGCCGGCGTTTCTGAAATTTCTAAGCAAGGGATTCAGAACGGAGCCTCAAAATGTACATAATTTAATGAAAAAAAAAATTAAAATATTACAAATAACATAATTTTCACAGAAAAAAGGTAAGTATAAGTAAGTGTTTCAGAGAGCCTTATTTTTGTAAGTTCTAGGGGCAGTCAAAAAGTAATGCCTCATATGACCATAAATCGTGACCTTCGCTGACGATACAGTTCTTTTTTGTCAAGCAGCCACATGGAAAGATGTATTCGTAAAAGCCGATAAAATTTTGTCAGTTGTCAAAAAATGGCTAAACAGTAATACGCTTACCGTTAATACTATCAAAACAAAATACATCACACATAGTATTACACAAAGAGGTCAACCTTCATCAAACATAGACCTGTTTCTGCATGACTGTGAACAAACTTCTTCCAATTATCAATGCGAGTACATAGAAAGGGTTAAACAAACAAAATATCTAGGGGTTATTATTGATACACACTTACGCTGGACTGAACACATGACTTTCATCACAAATAAACTAAAAGGAGTCATGCACCTAATAAAATTCATTAAAAACATTTTCCCACTAACAATACTCAGATTCATATATTTTGCACTTTGTCAATCGATTGCGACATATGGAATACAGGCTTGGGGAAGTGCTACAAATGTAGCAATTGACCCAATTCAAAAGATACAAAAGGCGATTATTAAACAAATCCTGCAAATACCTTTCTACACAGATTCAAACGAAATATACAAAACATTAGAAGTCATGTCAATAAAACAACTTTATGCCAAATCTGCTCTGCTGCACTTCCTCCAAAATAAACTCAATATTACAATTCAACCCAAAATAATAATAAAAACCAGGTCCTTAACAAATATAACCCTGAACATACCGATAACACACACCACACACGGACAAAGACATTTTCAGTATTTTGCAACCAAACTTTTTAATTATATGCCCATTACTCTGAAACAACAACTAACTACAAATACATCTACAAACATTCACAAAAAAACATATCACAGCCTGGATCAAAAATCAAGATATTCACTTTATTCAAAATAATTTAATCCCTAACCAAACATAACCAAACTATAAAAAGTGTAAAATAAATAAACATGTCTTTCAAGAATTTACCAACTATTCAAATGTACATATATTATATATACCTATTTTTTTTCTTCTTCTAAATAATCTATGTACAATTACCATTAAAATTTAAAAAAAAAGAAAAAAAACTAACTTTCTACAACAACACATAAATACTTGTACTTGTCACACTTAATCCTAAACACGTAAACACCACAGCACAGGTTCTCCTAGTGAGGTGTTCACGAAACATACAATATTACCAACCAATAGTTTCACCTTCTCAAACTTACCTTACACCCAACATAATGAAATGTATTAATATGTAATATTAATATGTAAAAATGTTTTCAAAATATATTACATATGTAAAAATGTTAACAATAAGGTGTAAACTGTAATATATAGATATAAATAAATAATAATAATATGTTTTTGCCCTTAAATAAAGTTAGTTGGATGAAAATTTTGAATTTGGTGCAATTCCTCAAATTTTCTTCTACAATCTGCTGCAGTACTAACTTTTTTTCGTCAACAGGTGGCAGCACTGCAGTCGCTTGCAAAATGGCCGACATATCTGTTCGTATTAGACAGCGTTCTGCGAATGATTCTTCACTGTAGTAGGTGAACGCCCATTCGCATTCATGAAAGACTGAAAAATGTGTACCATGATGCAATAGTGGACTTGTGGATTCTTTCCCTCAGTAAAGGCAGTGTAAAGACAATTAATTATTTGATAACTGATCATTCAACAAAAGTTTGTGCAAGATGGGTACCAAGAAAATTAACGGGCCAGAGTAAAGAAACAATAAAAACAATAGCCTCACAACACTTGCAGCGCTTGGTTTCTGGAAAAAATTGTGACCGGAGACGAAACATAGATCAATTTTTTTTGATCCTGAATCAAAGAGGCAGTCAATGGGATTGAATCGCACAAACTGACAGAGGGCGAAAAAATCAAAACAGTGTGATCGGTCGGGAAAGTTATGGCGATGGTGTTCTGGATGTGACCTTGCTTTTTACAATACGTGATACATGCCCTTGTTAAAAGACGGGCAAAAGCTGTGGAATTGGACGGAGTACACTGTTGGAATATTGAAAACTAACAAGTTAATCGACAATAGTGTACTATTCAACCCATGCAATTGCATTTTATATCTCCACAATTAAAGGAGGAAAAAAATAGGAGGCATTACTTTTTGACTGCCCCTAGACCCTAATTGTTCCATAAAGTAGATATTAATTCACTCAACCAATATGGGTCGATTGGCGCAAACTGCAAGAAAAAAATTTAGTAAAATAAAATATCTCGGTCTCCGCGACAGAGAGACTACCCTTTTAATATAAAATATTAGGAGAGGTATCGGTAATAGATTTTGTCAGATTTAAATTAAATCGTGTTGAAAGCTGATATAATGAAAATAATATTTCTTAAATTCATAAGATTATTATTCCCCATTATGACAAAAACATTATAATTTTGTCCAATGATTAGTAAAAATATTGTTCTTATAAAATAAAAACATGCATAGGTTAGTCTAGTGAGGTGGATTACGAGAAATCTTAATTTATAACTATTTTCTATTCTTCAAGTACCTACTGTTCGTATTTATATTATTTTCTATTGTTAACCTTTTGTACTTTTGTAACTGATAAACCATTGTGAACATTAACACTGAATATACACATTTTTAGTTATTAATCATAAAAGATAACATGTATTACTATTAATGTTTGCAATAATTATTATTAAATAAAAATTGGTAGATATTGCACGATTAATGCAGTGATTTTTTGTAGTAGTAATAACACATTTTAGAGAGCATTACTATTTTACATAGTATTATCTTTTTCCCCGGCTTTGCTCGCATGGTATTAGGGGGTTCCCACTCCGCCTCCTCCACATTCCCTACCCCCACCCAAAATTTCGGTCCCTGATATGTATGTATATGTCTTTTGATACTTTGAAGTATTGCTCCCTGGGACCACAAGATCCTTTCTGGTGTGACTTCTTGTGACATATTTATGAGCAATTTAAGTAAGATTTTCTAGATTTTTGAGTTCCCTTTTTATGTAGTTTTAGCACATTAAATTTTTTGTAGAGCTGATAGCTAGAAAACCTTTAGGGCTTTACGCAAAATGACTCTAATTATGAATTTTTGGGCCTTCACTAGTGGATCTAGAATTGATCTACCTGACTCTCCCCAACCATTATCTTAATACAATTTATTTTAACGAATGTGTTAATGAACAACGAATTTTCTATATTCCAATATTTTTTAAACCCGGATCGCTCTGTTATTTCAATATTTTAACAATAATTGTTTACTCCACCTCTATTTCGATAGTGTTTAAAGGTACTTATAAAGTTTAAAATCTTTTAAGATGAATTCGTAATCCTTTAAAGACGACCTGTGCCCTGAGAAACTTTATTTTGAATCGAAAAAACCTATTTTTTTACAATGACTTTTCTCGGGGCCTAAATACGATTTCGTAATCTTTAATTCATTGATCCTTGATACATTAATCTTCTAAAATAAATATAATACATTTAAAAATTTAATCGCCGGTAATATACAATGAAATAAAGACAACATCTTTATATTTGTAATACTTTCATCATATAAACAAAGGTTTTAATTCTGATTTTAAAGAAATTTCCTCGGGCATCCATCAAGGATCTCATCTCGGTCCATTATTTTTTATTTTATATATTAATGACATAATATTGCGAGAATAATCATTTATTTTTAAACGGTTTAACGTATCATCACGTCATATTCACAAGAAATGACAAAAAAATATAGATCAATATCTGTTAAATGAAAAAAAAATTAAAAACTGCTCTAATATTCGCGATCTAGGTATGATTTTCGATAGTAAGTTACAATACCAATGTCACATCAATCAAATAACAAATAAAGCAGCTAAAATGCTTAGTTTCATCGAAAGAAATACAAAAAAATTAACAAACACCGTATCTAATTATCAGACAACTATACGTTGCATATGTACGAAGCCATCTAGAAAATATGAAGTATGGCATAAAAATTTGAATGAAAAATTGCAATAGGGGTTCGCGAGGCGGGGGAAGCTGGAGAGGGGAGTGGGGAGAGGGAAGGTGGAGAAGGCGGAGAAGGCGGAGTGGGATGCGGGAGAGGAAAGGGAGGCGAAAGGGGAACGGGACGAATGGCAAAAGACACGCAGGGAAAAACAATTTCTTCATTAAGTGACAACCGCATGCCGGGAACTTGCTAGTGTATTTATACACGTTATCATTAGCTCATTTTTTTATCATTCCATGTAAAAATAATAAATAAGTTTCATAATGATACGATTTTAGATTTTCACGGCCAAAAATTATTTTGTTATTAGTTTTTGGGGTATTATGCCGTGTTGCGCTACCTCCTTCTTTAGCCAACGTTTCATCTGCCCTGATGATGGACACTGCAACGCTGTCCGAAACGTTGGCTAAAGAAGGAGGTAGCGCAACACGGCTTAATACCCCAAAAACTAATAAAATAAAAATCAAAAAAAATAAAATAAAAAAAAGTTTCATAATATTCTTTCAAATTGCTGTCGGAAACTTTGGATTCATAAAGATGTACATTTTTATTATTTTGCGGTTGACTTTTAGATGTGAGCATAAATCATGATGTTTTCTATTTCTATCACCGTTTAGATCAAATTTCGAACCATGATAGCAAGGGAGACATAACGATTTCTATGAGACTTACATGAGTTGTTCCGAAAACCGAACAAATTAGCAGAAAGGGGTTAAAAAAAGTATCCTTAAAGATTTATATGTACACCGATGAGATAGATATTCCAATATGTTATAATATGCATTGAATCGCTCGATCATCCGAACCAAAATAAATATTTACACGATCCATCCTTGGGTGGCGCCGGCGCAGGTTCTATCGAGACCCCTTCTCAAGTCGGTACAAGAAGGTTTTCATTATTATGGTAATTCAGCGTTTTGTTTGCAAATGCGATACGTCAAACCAAGGGACGTTGAAATTTGTAACCTTTTGATAACCCGATATAAAACAAACTAGTTTATTCCGCACTGAAGCTTTGATCTTTCTTACAACAAAAGAGTTGGTTATTTAAACCCCTGTTTTACACAATATTTCTTTAACTGTTTATTTTATTAGTGCTGCTATTTTGTTACTGACAAAATGAAAGGCTAGAGTGACAATCTTCCAAGACTTCACATTTACGACTGTGCGGAATTAAGGGCGTTGTTAAATTTGCATTATTCATAAAGAGGTGAATGTTTTGTCAGATCACATCATTATGATAAATAATATTCAACACTGGCGGAAAAAGGGGATTTGAAGGTCAATTTGAAAAAAAAACGTTACAATTTTTACTTCAATTATAATCTGTGTCTCTGCCACTTCACACTTTTCAAATGGGTGTTATTCCATGTAAAATAAGTGTATATTCTCAATATACACTAATATCAAAGATTTTTTTTAGTATGTTCCGCACAGATGACATAGGACCTGAGGAAAATAATTTGTCTCAGAGCCTATATCATCTTAGGGAATGCTGTGTGGAGGGTATTTTTAGGAAGGAAAAAGTATGAGGGGTGTGTAGAAATCTGGGGGTCAGTTTGTTCAGGAGTGACGGACGTATGAATCCATCCCTCCAACTGCGGTGAAGGGCAATGGGTCGAGGGATAATGGCTGGAGGATAAAAAATCTCCCTCAACCAGTCTCTCTTTCGATCCTGCCACCACGCAGCAGGTATCGGCCACCAAGACCTGGACAAACCTCACTTCATGAACCCGGGCATCCCTGCTAAGTCACCAAACGTAGCAAACCACTTGGGGTGACCTATGACAGGCGTGTTGATTATCCAACAAATGGTTTCCGGGGCGGCAGTACCCATACCCGCTTCCCACATAAATTAAAAAAAAGTGTAATATCAATGTTTCAAACGCCAATTAGGGAGGCGTGGGTGGATAACGCCTCCCCAGGAACCATTTATTGAATAACCAATATCTCAAGTTTTATAGTACCCATTTATTGAATAACCTAAACTTCTAAGTCACCCCGAATGGTTTGCTACATTTGATGACTTAGCCGGGGTCCAGGATTCATGGGGTGAGGTTTTTCCGGGTCTTTGAATGGATGCTTCTGCCCACCTGCTGCGTGGTGGGCCGGATTGAGAGAGACTGATTGAGGGAGTATTTCTGACCTCTCCAGCTGGACCCTCTCGACCGATCGCCTCGCACTGCACTTACAAAGATGGTTCATACGTCCATCACTCCTCAACACACCTACTTCCAGATTCCTAACATCCCCTCATACCCTTTTCTTTCCCAGAACTTCATATTCTTCCTTTCCTTAAAAAAACCTTCCATACCTCTATTTTCCTCAGAGCATCCTGTGTGGAACTCTTACAAAAAAATCACATAGAATGGTTTCAGTTAGACACCCTCATAATTATTAAATTTGTTGCAAAACAATACGGTGCTGCAATTGGGTAATAAATCAGATTGCAATATTGTTTTTAAGGGATTCATTGGGACATGGCATTACTCAGATTCTTCTTCAAGATAAATATATGTTTGCAATGTATTATTATTTGGAATACAAGCAAAGTTTTGCTGTTCTGCAACATTCGGGATATAAACAATATATTCTAATCTTATGGAACATTGGAATATAAACATAAAACTAGGGCATGTTTGAACAAGTAAGTTTATGTATTAGCATCGAGTAAGTACACAAAATTTAAATATGTATGCGAATACTCGTATAATCAACGTGGTGATAAAAATGCTAGGATAAACTTTATACCGAAGGAGTAGATGTTTTTTAAAAATATGTATAATACGTGAGTTTGTCGCGAGTTTAGAAAACTTGTAATACTTTAAAATAGTTGATAGTATTCAGACCTATTTCAAACTAATATAAATTTTATCCGTTAGAATTTGTCGGTGTAAAGTTTTTATCTTTGCTCCACTGCTAGGAATGGAGTTTTTAGCTTCGTTTTCTATTTTAAAGACTTTTGCAGTGATCATTGTATTTCTTTTAGATTAACTCATTAAAAAATCGTATATCGTCCTGCATTTTTATTCCGTAACTCAATGTCAAAATGTCAAACGTCCCTAAGAAAATGTTTAAATCTCATTTAAACAATTAATTTACGTCCCCTATGCATACTAGTTCCTTTAACATAACATTAACTATATAGTAAATATACTTGTATTTCAACGGAAGTTATCTTCTGAACAGGCCATTGATATGCTTGGTATAACTCTGAGTGACCAGCTCAGCTACGTGCCTCCATCGAAGCCAGAGTTAATTTGATTCCGCAAATACTTTAATAGTACACAATTTCTAACCATGTACAAATCGCAAGTGTGTGTCACGGCTGAGTTTGGCAGCCACCTCTGGTCTCTAGCTCCAAAGTACCTGATAAAACCCTCGACTCTAGAAATGGGCGGTCCATTTGATGGATTATCCTATCCTAACAAACGGATTGCAGTGTTTTGAGCTCAGGCGTCTAGTGGAAATGCTGACCATGATCTTTTGGCATTTTAATGGAAGATGCTCTGAGGAACCAGCGTCCTTGATCTCCACAGCATCGGTGCATAGTGGGGAAACACGCCAAACACGCGCTTACCATAAGAACACGGTTGATATTTTTCATTTGAGAACGGGTTTTTTCTACGATTCGTTCTTTATTTTAACAGCTTGGCTGTGGAACGATTTGCCACCGGTTTTCCTCGCTCCTACAACATGGGTCTCTCCTCATAGTTCGTGTTCACTTCTTCCTCTCCTCAAAAAGATCCTCCACACAACATCTTCAAAGATGACATTGGCTCTGAGGGAAATTATTTTCCTCGGGGCCTCCAGTGTGGAGTTAATATAAAATATATACAGGGTGTCCGGGGGTAAAGTGCATTAACTTCGGGAGGTGATTCTACGTGATAGTACAAGTAAAAAAGATACATAACTTTTTTCGAAATTTCTACTTTTAGGGGTAGTTTTATTGTAAAGGGATAAAATTAGTCCGGCGTGTGCGGCCAGATTTATTATTTTCCGCTTATACGATACAGGCCAATCACAATCGAGTCGGATGCACGGCAGGCTCTCAGCAAGTAAAATCGTACCTCACACTAAGGATTTTTAGTAGGTACGTCTTTATGTATGGGAAAAAATTTGAAATTTCGGAAAAAGTCGTCAATCTTTTTTACTCCTACCATCATGTAGAATCACCTCCCGAAGTTAATGCACTTTATCCCCGGACACCCTGTATATATACGTATGTGTATATATTTTCAGTTCTTACAAGCCTTCAAATAAGTTAAACCTACGTTTTAAATATTCTATTCAATAAGTACCTACGTGTTTTCATATTCCAATAGTATACGCCAACATAGGTATGCACTTAAAAATACTCAACCCTCTCCCGTTTTCGTAAAACGTTTTTATTGAGGAATTCTCAGCTTTCCTCTTTAAAATAATAATACGATTTTCCTGGCCAAAACCTTAATGGAAACATTAAATAAATACAAAAAAAAACTTCCTAGTTTTATAAATGCTCATAAACGCGAAAGTAAAGTCAAATTAAGGGTAATTTTCTTTCTTTTTCCATCTTCGGTATTTTACCACGACAAACAAGCGTGCGTGAGTTCGTCGTAAAATATTTGCATAGCCTATTTTCTTTTCTCAAATTTATCGTACATAGTCTGAGCTCTTTATTTTTTACATATTTTCAGTTGATGTAATTAGCGGAGAGTGGATCTCAAGTGGATCAGGGAAATATTTGCAATTCAACATCGTCACATAAAGGCAAATATCATTTATTAGGCATCTACACTGCCAGTCAAAATTTTATGGCACACTCTCAAGAATAACACGATAAAAAATGCCATCATACTATGTACAAAGACGTTATTCAAATTTGGAAAATGTATTTTAACCTAGTACAACTTTGTAAGTGTAAAAAAAAATGATTAGGCTGTTCTTATTCCAAAAAATTGTGTAAATGGGAGTAGAAATTATATTATTAATACTTTTTGTGTTTAATTCGTAGAAATCTATTTAATTTTTTTTAAATTTCATTTATATTTAAATTAATAGTGTTATTATTGCGTACTGCAAGTATTTTTGTTTTTATTTTTGTGACAATGGTTAAAACACTTTGAGACGACTTATATTTGTTTATTTATTCATACGTTTCTATAAATTTAAATTATTCGAATGTGTTCAAATTGTTTTATTATCGGCTAAACCAATTTACTGAGAAAATAATTGATATAGTTGATACTCTGTTATGTGGGGAACGAAGAGTCGGGCAAATCTTCTCAAAGTGGTTTAACCATAGATTGAAAATGGCCTTATAAGCCGAATCAGATGTCACAAAAATAAAAACTAAAATACATGCAGTACTTAATAACAACATTATTCACTATTTTCTCAGAAAATTGTTTTAACCAGTAATAGATCAATTAAGACTCCTACAAAAAACTGAAATTTAGTATAAATAAGTCGTCTCAAGGTGGTTTAACCGCAGTATGAAAACTGCCTTGTAAGCCGAAATGGGAGTAGAAATTTTCGTTATTTGTTTTTGGGGTGTTATGTCGTGTTGCGCTACCTCCTTCTTTAGCTAACGTTTCGGACAGCGTTACAGTGTCCATCATCAGGGCAGATGTGATGATGGACACTGGGCGATAACGCCCCCTTGGGGGCCTTTTAAACCTTCACGGGGGCGGTAGAAGATCATGAGAAAATTTGGGGTCTAATCATAATCTGTTAAGGAAAGCCATTCGTACGCCGAGATACTCGTACTTACAAGCGATCCGAGTTTCGTGGGCTTAGCTCGTGAGTACCCGACATACCGTTTTGCTAGGGTTCGTACACAATGCTAAGAGTCGACTACGGGTTTGACGTCACTTGCACGCTACCGACAGTACTTATGGCGGGCTACGCGAGTTGCATTCGTTTCGTATCTACTACTAATAGTTTGATGTTTACAGAAACGGCCACCGAACATGAATGGAATGTTAAATTTATTCTCCAAATGGAAAAAAAACGTTTTTATATAACTAAATAATACCAACATACGTAAGAAAGGATTTAGTGGAGAAAGTACGGATTGATGTTGGAAAAGAAGTGTATTTTTCTTATAAATTTAAAGGATTTAACTACTGCACCGAATTTAAATAAGAGTACTTTGACATTCTGTAGAAAGAATGGAACTTGTTGTCATCATTATCATGCAGTTCATCGGCTGTAACGAATGCTCTTCAGTTAATATTTCTTTCCCGTGAACTCAAAATCCTTTATTAGATCATTTTTGATTCCTATAATAAAGATAATCGAGAATATTGTCTTCATCGCTAGAGTAACTTCACAAAACATTATTTCTACGGATGCTGAAAAATGATCCAAGTTTAGTATAATTCGGGTAGCGCTGTGTACAGAAACCAGCAATAAAGAGTGGTATGTCTGTAGGCTACTCGTGGTTGCATCACGGTCACGTAGTCTATAAGTGTCTCCATGTACGAAGGGGCTTCGACTCCGCTTTCCAGAAAAGTTTCATTGCGCCTACAATCCCATCAAAATCAGTAGCACTATTTCTTCCTCCGGTTTCTACTGAAAATCTGGCATTTAATTGACTACTTTTTTTTTTTTTGCAAATTTCATAAAAACGACGTCGTTATATTCTGAGAAACATTCTTTTTGAAAACCTTCCCAGGCATTTTCGCATAAATGAAAAATTCAACGCTTCATGAAAGTGTGACTATCCAAAATTCATTAAAAATAATTGGTAGCCACTTAATTTTAAAGTAAAATGCTAAACAATTTTCAAAGGTGATTTTTTTTCTTTACTTTGCTTAGCGAAATACAGCTTACAAAATATTATTCACGTTGCCAGAAACGCTGAAAGCGTTTTTCGGTTGAAGACGAGAAAATATCCTCATCTGCAACCATTAAATTATTGTTTACTCTCGTAAAGTTTCTTAACTACCTCCATAAATTTGTTAGGTTGTTTACCAATCATCCAATGGGGAAGTTTAATAACAATACAAAATATAGAAGACGAAATAAAAACATTTAATACTTTTAAGTTTACATAAAACATCCCAACACATCGGTTGATTGATAAATATTAATTATCGACACTATAATAAGGATTTTATGTAGTGATTCCTGAACACATTTGGAGTTAAAAATTCACATATCATTTTACTGTCTGATGATTTTTATCAATTAAAACTATTTTTTTACATCATACGTCGCCAATGTGTAGTTAGGTACAGCCCAGCGGATCACGTGATGCAATTCACGTTTCATCGATGAGATAGAGCGCGTATCACCTAGCAGTGTGATCAGTGGTGACGTGTGATATATATGTTTGTGTTATTACTTTAAAAAATTGATGTCTGAGTGGCTAGAGAATTTGAAATAAAATTTGACCACTTTTTTATACTGATGACCTCAGAAATAGTTTTAAGTTTATGAGCTTGGTAACTCTGTGGCTAATAAATGCTCTACTGATTAATTTGAATGAGTTAAACATTACGAGATTGAACGGCCCTGGTTCTACTGCAGAGTTGTAGAGAAAGGATAGATTTATCCGACATCTAATAAAAAAAGCAACAGTCACATCAACCAATGTTTCTATTAGTAATATTGGATACTGAGATCCCATAATATTTTATATTCTGAAATAAATAATATTGCAATTGTTTAGTTACGTTGTTGTTTGATAAGACTCTTATAAAATTTCTTCATTTTTACCCTTATATGTACTAAAAATACCAAAAATGTTACAACATTCTGCAAAAATTCAAAAATAGCTGTAACAAAACAAAGCTTTGAAACCCTCAAAACCTTTCATGAAAAATTATTTTTCCACTTTGAAGCTTGTCTCGTCAGATAAACAATAAAACAGTGAAATATCGGTATTATGTCAAGGCTTTCAAACCTTTAAGAGGATAAAAAAATACCATGGGTACTAAAAATAATAATGAACCTACCTGTTAAAATTTTCATAATTCCACAAAATATTTTCGAGACTTTAAAATTTTGTCTTCATGCTTCAAATAATGACATGCTTTAAAAATAGTTAGAAACAAGTATACAAATCCGTAGATTTCATTATTCCTGTAAAATCATAGGGTACAAATTAATACAGATGTGAGAGCGGTTGGAACTTTTGTGCTTTATTTACATAAATAAGAAGAGCGTATAATAAACAGAGATTTTGGAAAGATCAATATTGTGTGAAGGAGGAAACCCGAAAGTCGTAAAGTCAATCCATAACCGAACTGAAACAACAATAAATAAAAGTCCTTCTGCATGGATAACCCTTAAATGCTTCCCCCCTATTTTAGTCACATTGCTACCTACCCTCGGTCTGTGAGACGTGGTGATATATCGCTCTCCAAAAAAAAATCTAAGGTAAAGGGAGATAATTTGAATAAACTAATTATTTTAGAGGTTTTTACTATTTACTAAAATTATAGAAATATGAAAAATCTGAGATGAATTTCTAAGGTACATCCTGTAGGCACCGCGAATATTATTTGATGCGCAAAACTTCATCTTTAAACTAGCAACACTGCCTGCGGAGTCGAAATGCGCAGATGACAGAAGTAAGCTCGGATTTGGCATAATATTCTAGTTCATTCTGTCGCTGACCTTCCTCCCCGCTAGTAAACTAAATTAAAATCTTTTTATTTTTATTTTAACTTTATGAGTAAAACCTCAAATTGTAATATTTAATTAAATGAAGACAATATAAGCGAAACTCAATCGAAAATCTGAAAACAGAAAAATCAGAAAAAGATATTGACACATCTGGGACATATTAGATATATAGTCATAGATGTGTCAATATCTTTTTCTGATTTTTCTGTTTTCAGATTTTCGATTGAGTTTCGCTTATATTGTCTTCATTTAATTAAATTAAAATCGCTTTCTTATAATTATTGTCGCGGATAACTCCTGTATCTTTGAACTGGTGTTTAAATAAATTAAACTATATTGAATATCAAACGGTTTTATAATTTAAATGAGTTCCGTGACCTTTAGACGCGAAATATCTCTGAGAGGTAAGCGGAGATATTTCGACATATCTAAAATTGGTGATTCCGACCAAAGAACTTATTTTGCTAGCGGGGATGGATTGTCGGCGACAGATTCCTGAAACAGCGAGTAAGTCACATCTTTTTTAGTATTGCCAAATTTAACGTAAATTCAATTGTAATTAAATGTTTCCAGTAATTTTAAATCAAATACGACAGCGTAATTTCGATTACGTTGTCAACCTTTCATGTCAAAGCACGTGTTTTACAAAAATATCTATTGAAACATCGAAATCCCACTAATGTTTTGTCAAAAAAATCATTCTTTTCTGAATAATAAGTGCGTTTTACCCTCTATTTCAGTGAGAAGGACTGGCGCTGTGATGACAGTTACGAGACCCAAATTAAATCACCAGAGAACGTGGAATCCTGAATTCATCATCAGAGAGGATCTAGGATCCCTGTCCAACATCCAGCATCCGAGAATCGCCGCCGGATTAATTTGGTTCGACATAATTTTCCTTTCATTTACTCAAGAAAAAAGATAATTTATGTATTTGAAAAATGAATTCAATGACCACAGGAAACTAAATTCGCGACTTCTCGTTACTAACTTTTATAAATTCGTTCAATTTGTTAATCAAGTTATATAAAAACACACAATTTTTAATAAAAAGTAGTTACTTTTACAAAACTACATCTAAAACTTATTTCCTACCCACGGTCTCTCAGACCGGTCACAGCAATTTTTTGTACATCCAATTCAAACGCACGTGTATCCTAAGCGTTGCAGGTGACGGGGAGAAGGTACGTGGAATAACAAGATGTAAAGATACATACTTCACGCTTAGTTATTCACAAAAATATTTTTACTGGTGTCTGTGAGACCGAGAGTACATCGTTAAGGGTTAAGACGCGATATTGGCCACCAAAGATATAATTATGTGTATCCGTGGGATTGAAGAGATTGCCTCTTTATTCCAATGGCACAAGAGAACACGAGTTCGTCTGTCGGGATTTGAAAAAGGTAAAATATCCTTTGTCGCACATTTCTGGTCCCGGAATTTAATATAAGCGATAGATACAGAGAGTTCGGAGCAAGCGAGGGAAATTTATCAAAGAGTGTGAAAATTTTACACCCTCCTATTCCCGCCCCGATTTCAGTCTGTGGATGTCGCCACAAAACAATAAAACCCGAGGAAAATGGCTACATTGCTCCAATACAAGTTGAAAACGTTCAACAAACAAGTGACAGATTCTGTAATATATGAAATATTATATGAACTGTCAGGAGATATAACGAACCATGTCTGTCTGCAATAAAATCACATGAAAATACTCCGAAAACAAAAATTAATGTCATTTTGACTGTGTTTTCTTTATCTTTCTCTTCAAGACCTTCGATATATTTTCATAAAAAAATTGTACGTTTTATAATATCGATTGTCCAGTTGATTAGTCAAACATCTTTGGAAAATCTAAATTTGAGTGGAGTATGCAGTTATATGTAAAAGTGTACCCTCTATGTGGTACGGTACTTAGATTACTCATAAACACCACCAAAATCTATTTTAATGCAAAAAAACACTTGTAGTGAATAAAACAAAATGTTAATGTTTTCTGGGTTCATCATCATCACTTCTGGCTCTACAACCCCTGGTGGGTCTTGGCCTCCTCAAGAATCTTCCTCCACTCATCTCGGTTTTGTGCCAGCTCTCTCCAGTTTAGAAGCTCCAAGATAGATATGTCTTTGAGGACGTTGTCGCTCCATCTTAGTCTTGGTCTTCCCAGGCTCCTTCGCCCTATTGGTCTTGAGGTCTTCTGGATTACTAGTGGAATATTTTAAAATGTTAAAATAATGTACCAAACCATTACGCCTCCTCAGTGTTATTTTATTGTATATTTAATAATATGTAAAATACAGACACGTGTAAATAATATTTGATTTAAGGCGAGCATTTGAATATTGCGTTCCACATTCTCTCAAAACTTTGTATTATTTGGAGATGTCTGATTAATCAACTAAACGATCAATATATATGGTGTTTAGGAAAGTACTTGACTTATTTTAACCAGTGATTCCTGACATTGTTTGGAGTCAAAAAGGTAAAGAGAATTTTAGGCTCCGGTGACTTTTTCAATGATTTTTTTCTGAATTTTTTCTTCAAAATCAAACAAAAAAACCTTCCTCGTGACGTTACTGATCACTCAGCCAAGTAGCCGCTTAATCTCTTACCCCTTCCACCCTTTTTGGTAGCAAAAAAAATCAAAAATGTCACCGGAGAACAAATTTCATTTACATTTTTTACTACAAATAATATCAGGAATCACTTGTTAAAGCATTTTGAGAAGTCCCATAATAATAAAAACAAATTAATTAATTAAACTACCAAGATGTTCTCTACAGAGGATACTGTTTGAAATCTTATTTACACTTACCAAGTAAAAGGTGTAAAATTCGTGTAGGTAAGTAAGTAGGTTTTACTTTTCGTTAATATTTAAAGCAGTCAAGGCAATATTCAACGAACTTCAAAAACAAGAGAAATTTATGTAGGTAAATGAGAATTTATGAGCGTATTGCTGTTTCAGAGGTGAGCGGAAAATCGGTATTGAGTACCTTGAGTGAATGGCTCAAAGAAGTCGACACTTATAACAAAATGTCTTTTATGTGGCGTCATAGTAGCAGCTACAATTGGTTGGGCCTGAGGATCCTCTGTACCAAATAGGAGTCGCAAAGGGAATAATACGGTATTCAGTGGAATAATAGACATTCTCCTCTGTTACAATGGCCAGGTGAAGGGAAGCTTGCTTTGTGTGTAATCTGATAGCTGGTTCAGGACAATAATGCTGTGACTGTTCAATAAGGAAATATTAATTCTATTGTAGCAAAGTAGCGTAGTGCAAATAAGTTCTATAATTTCTGAAAGAAATATTGATTATGATTAGTGTCAATATATGAAAGCGTTTATTCTAATATGTACGTGAAAAACTAAAAGAATTCTGCGAGATTTTCATTTTTGAAGACTTATATTGTGTAGAAATATAAGTAGCATCGTCTTATAATTATATTCGGGATAGGTATTTTACAGAAATACGAAATTTTATGATGTCCTCAACATGCTCTAACTAATATGATACATTTGTAAATAATATCGACGGTCTGCTAAAAACTGAAAATCTTTCTGTTGGATATTTTCATTCCCTTTTGATAATTTAAAAGTCTGTCTTTTCGGAATTTTGGACGAAATTAAATGAAATGCAAAATGTCAAGATAATACTTCATAACAATTTTTAGCTAAAAAACAGTAAATATGCAGAAACGAAACTTTAATCAGTTCTACTGCAAAGCTAGAAAATTGCACATCTGACATTGTTCTTGCGGACCATCGATACGAAGTTTCGTTGTGAAAGACGACCTAATTTCTATAGATTTTTTGTAAACAAAATTTAGGTATACTTATTGATAAAAATCATTTTCGTAATCTGTATGGAAAATATCTGAGCTCCACCATTTTCCTGCTAAAATAATACAAAATACACTTGGTAAAAATACCTCATTTTTAAATACTCGTACTTCGAATCGAATTTCATTAAACTCACTTACCGACATCCACTTAAGCTAAAACTCGGTAGATACACTCATTATTGATGACAATGCATTCTATGGTTGCAATCAAGCATAATATGCACGCGGAATTTTATGAATTTCTCTGAAATTCTATGACATTACACAACAACAACAACAATCATTCACTTATCCATCGATTCATCACCGATCCCAAGTACATTTGCAATTGTGTTTAATTTACTCAATTAATTTTGATCGTATTTGTCGAAGCTGTGATAAAACAGAATTTTACTGTTTTCCACAGCGGTGAATATTAAATCCATAACACAGTGCCTGTTCACAGTATTGACCTGTTGACTGTTGTATTATAATATTGCCTAATCAGGAATTGGTATTTTTCGGGGACGCTGTAAAAATACAGACAAAAAATGAGGCACCATGGTGTACTTTTACATTTATAGTAGTCAAAATACGCATTTTAAAAATAAAACTTGTGACGCGAAAACGTTTTTGTTAAATTAATTTAACTAATAATATAGCATATGGTAAGGTTCTTTCCGGGGAGATACTGGGGACCACCGCAACTAGATATTTCCGAACCCTACTAAAATAAAATAAATCGATCGCTTTGTCTTCATCGAAATCAATGACTTCTTTGAACAGTTTTTTTTTTTAATACGAACACAGCACAAGAATCTCAACTGCTTCCAACCATTTGGAACCAGTGAGGTAATATGGTATCCCCAATTGTGTGGCTAAAGGTGGTGGGGAGGAAGAAGAAGGTTAGATCTGATTACCGAAAATGGCTAATTCAATTTTAAGCAACATTTCAATTCTGAATAATGGTCTAACACCTGGGCGATACGGAGAGTGTCTTCCTCTCTGAAACGCGCCCTAAATCTAGTAATTATTTTTACCCTTAACCTAGGATTGCTAGTCAAAAGCCTTACCCCGCGACCACGGTGGCCGTCAAATATAACAATAATTTACATTCGTTTGCATAAATATTATTTAAAAAAATATTTGATGTCATTTTTAAGATCGCAATAATTCTTTGTAAAGCTCAGAATAGACGTCCGCTCCGCGTACTTCCTCACGGCCTGTTCTTCTTTGCTTGTAGCGTACTAAAGCCACCGGTGACAGTCATCCTTGAACTCAGCCCCATGCGCTAACTGTACGCACAGCGTTTAGCACAGATAGGGGACGTCACAAAACTTTTTTCCTTGATTTATTTATTTTTAAATGCTTTTCCCAGGCATTTCGCGAAGCCGCGTTTGCGCACGTGAATGTCAATTTCATAGAATTCAGGCTGGAAATAGTGCGACGCCGGCGCGTACGTTGGTCATTTACGTCGTTTGCGTACGGTAACACTTGAGTGAACGTAGTGCGACGCGGACGGTCAGCCGCGCGCCGCGTACGAGGCATCAAGAGCTACACCGTCGGCGTCGATCGACTATCATAATCTTTCAATATGTCGCGTTGTTTTATTTACACCATATAAATTATTGTTAAGCATGTTACACAAATACCTTGAGAGATTTTATTTTTATTTTTGATTAATTGTAATATGTCTTATATCTGATTAGGAGCATAACTTTTGTATTTATATTCTTCGAGCATGATATTTCTGTACACAAAAAATGTCTGTCCCCACCATCAAAGAAAAGCTGGAGCCGCCACTGATTACACAGATTGTGAATAAGCGATGGAATATACCACGGTATAGATACAGAGCACAAAATGTAATGGTTTGACCCAGAAATCCTGTGGGTTTTTATAGATGTGGCTTAATCCAAATTCTTGTGCCCCTTCGTTTGTAGTGGCTGCCACTGCCGTAAGAATGCTTCATGAACGATGTATTTTGTCCTCGGGGAGATGTCGAAGTTTACATTCCAAATATTAATATATTATAATGTAAATCACACGTAAACATGAACTTGAAATAACAGAATAGTAAATAAAAATGTTATCGTTTCTGATAATTTTATCAAAATTAATCTTCTTATTTTATAACATAATTTGTGGAAAAATAAAGTGGAAAGTGTTCAAAATGCTAGAATCGGGAAAAAATATGTATAAATTTCTTTGAATAGAATCTGTAAAAAAGCATCTTCGTGATTGCAGATTCATAAAATCCATCGATTTTTCACATAGCTTGAGATCACATGTTACTTGTCTTCCATTGAAGATGAGTTTATATTTCTTTTTACATTTACTGCGTCGACCAACAGTCGTATTTTTTTAGGAAAGTTATTTATTACTTTCCAATTTAGTTTTACTATTATATACAAATTGAAAAAAAAACTTTTTTTAGAAGATGTTTTTAGATTTCCTAAAAAAAGATGGAATAGGTCCAAGACCTACCGGACATAATAATGTGGTACCAATAAGTAATAATAATAACAATTGTTATTTATTTATTCCGTCATGTAAAAATTGTAAATAAATAAATAATACGTACGTAAGTAGGTACTTTTGTGCTTCAGTAAATTATTTTTGGTTCAAATTTCTTTTAAAAAAATCGCTATAATTTTTTATGGTTTGCGATGGTCTACGGTATAATATTAATATAACAAATACGTTGTGTAAACGCCCTGGAAATGTCGTTTGCCATGTTTCCAGCTTAAGGAAATCCATCACAGCTAGATTATACTTGGATTTGAGGGCAATCCCATTAGTTGTGTCCCATTAGAACAGTGGAACAGCCATGTATTTAGCACGTATGTACATATATAATTACGTTACCATAGATTGTAGATGGTGTAGTTGTGCACCTAAGCATAATACGTTATTTGTCTTTGTAAATGAATAAAGAGACACATGTGATGCGCTTTGTATCATCAAAACCATAATACAGCCTCAATTTGGGAGGCGGGTACGGGTATCGCCGCGCCGGGAACCGTTTATTGGATAACCAACACATCTGCCATAGGCCACCTCAAGTGGTTCGCTACGTTTTGTGACATAGCAGGGGTGCCGGGGTTCATCGGGTGAGATTTTTTTTTCATTAACTCCACACAGGAGGCCCTGAGGAAAATAATTTCCCTCAGGGCCTACATCATCTAAAATGTAGTGCGGAGGGTCTTTTTGAGGAGAGGAAGGAATGAAGATTGCTCTTGAAGAGACCCATGTTGTCGAAGGAGGAAACATAAAGGCCGCCAAATCATTTCACAGTTGAGATGTTGAATACAAAAACAGGTCGACGATTCTCATGTGACAAATATTAACAGTGTACATATGTTGGACACGCGTTTGGCTTGTTTTCCGACTATCCACCGGTGCCAAAGGGATCAATGGCGCTAGTTTCTCGGAGCATCTTCCATTGAAATACTGGTAGATCAAGGATAGCATTCCCACCCGACGCGCGACGCCTTTGCTCTAAAGATTGCAATCCGTTTGTTAAATTAGGAGAATCTATCAGACGGACCGCCCGTTTCTGCGCAGAGGTTTTATCGGGAATTTAGGGGCTCCAGATTAGGTCTTTGAAACATTAAATTCAAAGATATTATTTTTACCCCGAGAGAAAACATTCTCGAGGTTATAGCGGTTGCTACTAGCTGTGTGGATATTATTCGCAATTTTCGTGTGGTGCTGTTGGTAGCGATTTAGACTGAAGGCGGCACGCCACCTTCCTGTGTACGTTCGAGAAGTTTCGGGCCGCTTCAGTTGGCGAGGAACTGCGGGGAGGGCAGTTGTGTTTGCGGAACGGGCTGTCAATTGGTGTTGGACTCATACGATCATCGGAATGTAAGAGTAAATTATTCATTATTATCAGATCGAGTTATTTAGTCATTTATAGAGATTTACTGATAACTAAATATGTATAGATATAATTCCGTACAGGCGCACTTCAGCGTAAACTCTTACTTTTGAGGGAGCGGGCCGTATCGGCAGAGACGGGAGATAAATGAAAGACATCATGCGATGTATGAGTCAGTCGTTTATTAGGCTACGTAGCGAGGGTCGGTGAAGCGGTAACATGATGTAATGCGGAGTGCCGTAGATGAGATGCTGCAGGCGCTCGGAGGAGATGGAGATGGTGTTGTGAAGGTCAGCGAGTTGCTCAACACCTTGGCGGTGGAGATGACCCATCTTCCAGGCCGTTGCTCGACGCTTTGAGTCGCGGAGATGAACGGTGAGTGGCTCGGTGAGCTGAGCCATCAGCAGGTAGTCCTGGCGAGGCGGAGCGTGTTTCCATGGCAGCGAAGCACAGTGCGCTTCGGGGTGCCATGAAATGGTGAGCTGATCCCTGGACTGAAAATGGCGTCAAACCTTATAAGTCGCGGGATGTAGCTGTTCTGCGTAGCTGAAGACACGGTGGGCCTTAGAGCTGAGACGTGGTGATGGACCTTGGGAAGCTGCCCTGGAGAGAGCGGAGATGCACCGAGCTCTCGTGTGCGTGCTGTTACATGATGAGCTGTTGACCAACTGTTGAACTGATACTGACTGAGCGAGCGCCGAGTTTAGTCGCTTTATACATACCAGCGCGACCGGTGTAGTAATGTTCCATTCACCGGCAATGTGTACACTGGAAGGTACTCGAACATACCCGGTGCTGAATATTCAGGCGGCTTATAAACTCCAGACCTTTCTAGGCGGTGGCGATATTATTAATCGACGAGACGGCCACGGCAGGCGAGCAAAGTACACAGGCATAGGTAGATACCTAGGCAAGTGCCGGCGCCTCGCGAATATTAGATGTTTATCGTACGTTATTTCTGATGACGAAAAGATTATGATGTGTCGCCACACACCCTCTTCCCAGTGTACGGAGTACAGGGTTGAAAGATGATGCCAGGAGTTGCAGGAAAGCCGGGTTGATGCTGTTGGTCGGCGCGTTCATGCTAATGCGTCTCTACCGATTCGCTCGTTTTTGTGGTGTTACCGGATGCGCTGTGGTAACACACATGTTAGGATGCTGTATGCTGTGTATCCATATCACGTCGGGGTCACCAGTTGAGGGAGCGCACCGTATTGGCAGAAACGGGGCGAGAAATAAAAGGCGTCAGTCGGTGTAGTGAGTCAGTCGTTTATTAGGCTACGTAACGGAGGTCGGTGAAGCGGTAATAAGATGTACGCAGGGTGCCGTGATGAGATGCTGCAGGCGCTCGGAGGAGATGGAGATGGTGTGGTAAAGGTCAGCGAGTTGCTCAACACCTTGCGGGGGAGATGACCTATCTTCCAGGCCATTGCTCGACGTTTTGAGTCGCGGAGATGAACGGTGAATGGCTGGGTGAGCTGAGCCACCAGCAGGTAGTCCTGGCGAGGCGAAGCGTGTTTCCATGGCAGCAAAGCACGGTGCGCTTCAGGGTGCCATGAAATGGTGAGCTGATCACTTGACTGAAGGTGGCGTCAAACCTTGTAAGTCGCGGGATGGAGCTGTTCTGAGTGAGCTGAAGACACGGCGGGCCTTAGAGCTGAGACGTGGTGATGGACCTCGAAGAAGCTGCCCTGGAGAGAGCGAAGATGCACCGGGCTCTCGTGTGCGTGCTGTTACATGATGAGCTGTTGACCGACTGTTAGATAGAGACTGACTGCCCGACTAGCTGGTATATAAAGCGAGTTGAGTCGCTTTATATACCAGCGCGACCGGTGGAGTAATGTTCCATTCGCTGGCAATGTGTACACTGGAAGGTACTCGAACATACCCGGTGCTGAAAATTCAGGCGGCTTATAAACTCCAGACCTTTCTAGGCGGTGGCGATATTATTAATTGACGAGACGGCCACGGCAGGCGAGCAAAGTACACAGGCATAGGTAGATACCTAGGCAAGTGCCGGCGCCGCGCGAATATTAGATGTTTATCGTATTCTGATGATGAAAAGATTATGATGTGTCGCCACATTTTTAATCTCATGTTAGCTTACGTTTTGACACGTGTTGAGAGTTCACATTCATTTACAGCTGGAACGGTTATCTCGTCTCCAGCCACCCCTGATCATTATTAGAGTCTCATGTATTATAATATAATGTTACCCTATGGGGAGGGATTATTTTGAAATAAATTGTACAATGTTTTAACTAACATGTACTTTTCATTCACTATCTACCCACTTGCTCTGCCTGTTTAACTTGAGTATTGCATACATTATCACATGAATCGACATGTGTTTCTTTTGTGTCTTCCTTTATTTAGCTATGCCGGTGTGGAGGACAGTTCATAACCTTTGTGGGTATTTAATCTAGGTAAACACATTTAATGTTACAAGGTAACCATCCATTCTTTGCTTCAAAGCCCTCCGAGCCGTTGGAATTTGTGAGCCCTTTGGGGACTTATGAAACAAAAAGCTATCATGAACTGTACTGTCATCCGTGTAACAATGAATTAGTGTAGATGTCAAAAGGTCATTGATGTGCAATAAAAAGAGTCGGACACAGAACCGATCTGTGGGACGCCAGCTTTTATTGAGTGTGAAGACGAGGTGAAACGACCTCTCCCTCAAAAAGTCGGCAATCCACGTACACAAGGATGCGGGAAGTCCGTAAGATTTGTTTGATCTTGGCCTCCGATGCGTCTGATACACCTGCTGTGTGGTGGGCAGGATCGAGAAAGACTGATAGAGGGAGGTATTTTATCCTCTCCAACCAGAATCTTTTGACCAGTTGGAGGGATGGATTAATGCGTTTGTCACTCCTGGACAGACTGACCCCCAGATTCCTACCCACCCCTCATACCCCTTTCATTCACAGAACTTCTTCTCCTTCATTTTCTAAAAGGACTCTCCACACAACTCCCCTAAGGTGATATAGGCCTTGAAAAGATGTACTCGTATTTTTCTCAGAGCATCGTGTGTGGAGCTAATATAAAAAAAATACATATTGTTTTTTCTTAATTCTATATACATTCAATTATGATAACACTCCTTCCATTATAAGTAATCAATCTTCCGAACAGGCCCTCCATCGAAATGCTTGGTGCAACCCTAAGTGACCAGCTCAGATATGGGGGCTACATCGAAGCCAGAGTAAAGTTAGCCTCACAGAAACTGGGCGTACTGTACAGGGCCCGCAGATACTTTAATAGTACGCAACTGCTAACCTTGTACAAATCACAAGTGCGCCCCACGGTTGAATTTGGCAGCCACCTCTGGTCTGGAGCTCCAAAATACCTGAAAAATACCCTCGACTCTGTGCAGAAACGGGCGGTCCGTTTGATAGATTCTCCCATCTTAACAGACGGATTGCAATCTTTAGAGCACAGGCGTCGGGTGGGAATGCTATCCTTGTTCTACCGGTATTACAATGGAAGATGCTCCGAGGAACTAGCATCATTGATCCCTTCGGCACCGGTGCATAGTCGGGAAACACGCCAAACGCGTGCCCAACATTTGTATACGGTTGACATTTGCCACATGAGAACGGGTCGTTTCTTCGACTCGTTCTTGTGTTCAACAGCTCGGCTGTGGAATGATTAGCCGGCCTCTGTGTTTCCTCCTTCCTACAACATGGGTCTCTTCAAGACCAATGTTCATTCCTTCCTCTCCTCAAAAAGACCCTCCACACAGCATCCCAGATGACATAGGCCCTGAGGGAAATCATTTTCCTCAGGGCCTCCTGCGTGGAGTTAACGTAAAAAAAAAAAAAAAGTATCCGTTGTTCATGTTGTAAAATATAAAATAAAATTCTTACTCTGATGTAAGGAGGTCATAGATAAGCGGTCATGATTACAATGTTTATTGAGTTTCGATTGCGTTCCTGGAAGCATTGGGTGGCGAAGTAAAGCGGGAAATGAGCGCGCCCTCTCTTTAGCAAACATTGTAGAGGTTTGAATAGAGTCAGATTCTCGAAGATTGCAAAAGTTTTCAGTGGATATCGATCATCTAGAGATTGAAGGACGTTTCTAGATAACTCTTTGATTTGACAGAAGAATCGGTTCCCTTACTGAATTTATCTTATAAAACGGTGCCCATGCATTTGTTGCATTCAAAACTGCTTACGAATTACAGCTTCAGGTGCACTTATAATGGACTGCATTTATTAAATAAATACGAAACGAAACGAAATAGTGTTCGCCGGAATTGGGTGAAAGTATGTACAGGAAAAAACTAAATAACTAACTAACTAACCATCACGCCGTTTCTCCTCAGGGGTATGCGGAGAGGACGGACCGCCAAACAACTCGGTCTTGGCACACACTCTTTGCCTCACTCACATTCATACATCGTCTCATACATACTCTTCTATTATTCTGACTTTTGACATGGCCCGCCTCAAGTATCTGATTCACTTAATCGTGCCATGTCTTCCTCGGGCGTCCCCGACGTCTTCTACCATTCACATTTGCATCATATATTCTTTTTACACTACTTTCTTCGCTCATTCGCTCTACGTGCCCAAACCATCTGAGGGTCCCTTTCTTAATTTTGCTCATTATACTTACATCAGCCTTACATTCTTTGCGGATATCCACATTTCTAACACGATCATACATGGTTTTACAACACATACGTCTCAGGGATCTCATTTCAACAGCATTCAGATTACTTTCATCCTTCCTCTGCCAGTTCCATGCCTCACTGCCATACATCAGGGTAGGTACCAGGACTCCATTGTGGACTGCTAAAAAAATAAGGTATGAAAAGAAAAAAAAGGAATGATTAATCACTTACCAACAACAGGTTGTTTACACGAAAAATACCAACAACTTTTCAAGGTAGTCCGAAATCTTTTTTTGTTTTCAAAACAAATGCACCCGATTTTTCAATATTTTTTCTTGCCGCTTTTCCAAATTTCAAATACCTTTCCAACAAGGTGATGGTTAGAGAGATGTGGGAACTGGATAAACGACATCCCGGTATGAACGAAGCGTATTCTCGTTTCAGGACCAAACAGCATCTTCCAGTATAAAGCGTTATCTATCCTCTTCCAAAAAAATTTAATCCGAGTAACTTGAAGACTGTACACGTAAGCAGATATTGTGTTGGATGAAGACTGTGCACGTAAGCAGATATTGTGTTGGATGAAGACTGTGCACGTAAGCAGATATTGTGTTGGATGAAGACTGTGCACGTAAGCAGATATTGTCTTGGATGAAGACTGTGCACGTAAGCAGATATTGTCTTGGATGAAGACTGTGCACGTAAGCAGATATTGTCTTGGATGAAGACTGTGCACGTAAGCAGATATTGTCTTGGATGAAGACTGTGCACGTAAGCAGATATTGTCTTGGATGAAGATTTTGCAAGAAGATAGATTAATTATTGTTACACATATCCCATTCCCTAACCTGCCTCACATCGTAAAATTTATCGTCACATCGTGTTTTAGGAGTTGTTTTGTGAAGTGTTGAGGGAAGAATGTAAAGTCAAAACAATAAAATTACAACACGTATTCATTGTACCGATCGATGTAGAAAAATATTAAATACTAGCTTTTTCCCGCGGCTTCGCTGGCATGGCATTAGAGGATTTCCACTCAGCCTCCTCCACCTTCCCTCTCCCCACTCCACTCCCCCCCATCAATCCCCGTCCCCTCCACCCACCCCTCCCCCCCACTCCACTCCCCCCCATCAACCTCCTTCCCCCCACCCCCTACCCCTCCCCACAATCTCCTCCGTCCATCCCCTTTCCCCTTCCTTCCCTCCCCCCTCTCCCTCCCCCCCTCTCCCTCCCCTAACCCCCTCCACCCACCCTCCTCCTCCTCCCCTTACCCCCACCCCACTCCCCCCACTCACCTCTCGCATTCCACACATTCATTCCCGATACATTCAGTTTTCAAACTGCTCGCATGCCACCTGTTATAATTTCTTATACAAAATTCATAATGCCAGAACTCAACGGTAGTTTTATACAAAAAAAAAAACGAACAAAAAAAAGAATTATCCAATTTGGTTCAGTCGTTCGGGTTTATGCGCATACATACATTTTGGCGATTCATTTTTATAGATAGTTATTAAGTACGAATTATTATTCTTCTTTTTATATTCTACCAAAAAATCCAGTACGGCAGTTTTACACTTAAAAATGCAATACCTGTCTATCCAATTAAAACAATAATTGTTGTGTGACATTACGTCAAAATTTGAGAATGACATTTTGCAAAACAAAGATTCTTAGATAAAAATTCTATTTTAGAAAATATTTAAGCGAATTTATTTTAAGTATCTAGGTACTTCCCTAATAATTTGAATCGATTAAAGAATTATAGATATCTTACTAATCGTGCCACCTATTGCAATTTTTTCGTACAAATTTCGCCAGAGCTCTGAGCTATAGCCTATATGTTCATATTATGTAAAGTTTCATTAAAATCCATTCTGTAAAGTAGGAATTAGTATTTTATATATATTTGAATATTAACATCAAAGGGATGTCCATAGTAACCAAATTTAAAAAAAAAAACATCGTTTCCAAGGCGACAATTGGCGTTTGCAATAAATCGATTTTGTTAGCGACAGAAAACGTATGATAAATAATTTCATAACGCCAGAGATTATTCATAACGCCAGAGCTTACCAATATATATAGCCTATAGATCTTGCAAATAATGTAGCTTTCTATTAGTGAAAGAATTTTTAAAATCTATTCAGTAGTTTTTGCGTGAAAGAGTAACAAACATACATCCATACAAACTTTCACCTTTATAATATTAGTAGGATTGTGTCCTGCTATCAAACAGTCGACACTAAATGGATACACTCTAGAAAAAAGATGAGCGGATGCACGTTTATCTCCGAAGTTGTGGCTGATTAGAAGAAAAGACAAATATTGTTTTCGCTAAAAAAGCATCCTATTGTCGTGATTCACAATCAAAATTAATAAAGTTGTTCCAATTGAGCGTTGATGCTCGTTTGCCAGGGCTTACAGATAACGGTGATTCTCCCTTGGAAAAGTAGGAATTTATTATTGATTTACGATTCATTGCTCAAATCAAAGGTTCTGCTTCGACAAAGATATTCATTCCAACATTTGACGACCTAACAATTTCCTACAACCCTTGACCCTAAGCAACCGCCAAGTGAACATCTGAAATTGCCACCCGCCGAGTGGCTTAGAACATAGATTCTCAAACGCGTTAACCTATGGCACCCTTTTTTGAGACTCCGACGCATAACAACAACTCTAGAATTTTTTAATCAAAAATCTTGTTCATTTTTTTACATCAAAACCTACTCAATATAACAATATATAAAATAATGCTTTTATAATTTCAGTTTGAGAAAGCCAACACATAACGTGATATTCTTTCTTTCTCGGAGCTGTGGAAAGTAATAAATATAAATTGTCTTTAAAATATTTTCTGTACGTTTCGATATACAGACTTGATTATTAATTTTATCCTCAATTATTTAATTCACACTAAATAAAGCATCACCAAATCCAACAATTATTATTAATTATTTTGTATTTCATTAGTAGAACTACATTTATTTTTTTTTAATTTTATTTAAATTTAATTTAATAATATTATTACAAAGTTCTGCAAGTATTAAGGTTTTTTACAATTGTAAATATATACTTGCAGAACTTAATTATAACTTTGTTAAACTTAATTTAAATTGAATCAAATAAAATTAAAAAAATTTTTACAAACTTGTTTTTTTTAAATTAAATTTAATAATAATTATATTAAGTTAAGTAAATATTTTAGTTTTTATAATATAATAATATTCAATATAATAAAAACTACGATATTTGCAGAACTTAAAAAAAAACATTATTTTTATTAATTTAAATAAAATAAAATAAAAAATACATAAAAAAATCATCACTGAAACCAAATTCAGTCTAGATTTACTAAACTATCCTAAGAGTGCCGTTGTTACTAAACATTCGTAAAAAATACGACGTAAAAATAAAACGGTAATAAATAAGATGATCAAAAACTTTTGTTATTTTTTAATTAATAGTGACATTCTTTAGGTTTATGAGATCACTTAATAATGAAGAAAAAAAAATTATTCTCCACATTTGGGACACATTTTCATATTGTTCATGTTATGCGCCCTACATATGGCACTTTTGCATTTCCTGCAAAAGTTTGTTGTCATTTTTCTTGACTTGGATGGACAAAAGGCACATATTTTCCTTGAATTTGATCTTGAATTATTGCCGCTTCAGGAGCAGATTCAACCAGAGAGATACTATTTATGAGCTCTTATATTTCATACATATTAACCATATAAAACTAAACTATCTTAAGAACTAAACTTTTGTTAATTTTACGACACTCTGTTATAAGTCAACACACAAACGAAACCCGACGTAATTTTTATGATAGTTTAGTACTCCAAGGTTGAATAGCATTAAAAAGTTGCTCAAAATGCTTCACATACCTACAAATTTCTCGATCCAGATCATCAGGTCAGAAAATGAATTTAAAAAAAATCGATTGACTGTGCCTTCAAACATAAATAATAATACAAATATCTTGATCTCAGATCAAAGATCATCAGATCAGAAAATTAATTTTGAAAAGATCGATTGACTTTGGCTTCCCTAGAGTTCGCGAGATTCCTCAGTAGTAGAATTTCCTCATGTGGTTCTGTTGACATGTGGAAATTACATAGACCACATTTGGGAAACACTGGTTCAGAGAATGCATTAAAGTTCGGCAGGGGACAGAAGTGACACATGTTTAGAAACTTCACACCACATAGCGCATAGCTTCCGCTCTGGGAGCCAATAATGAAAAGAACATTGGGTAAATAGGGACGTGACGGAGGAGATAGCACTCTATGTGGCTGGGTTCGATTTCTGGCTGAACAACAGCGGCCATTACATGAAACTTTACACTTTACAGCGACAAAATATTAGACAGCATGGGACTGGATATGAAAAACGTGGAAGTAAAGCCGGTACTTTGCGCTTTGAAAAATAAGGAATAAACCAAAAATGGTGGTTCTTTCTTAACCAGCAACTGTGTACAATTTATATAACAAAATAGAGATTTATTTCTTTAATAGTTCCCAAAGGCTTAAAGTTTTGATTTTTCTGAGAAACTTTTATTTATTGTAGAGGAGATAGTTGTTTCAAACATTGAAAAAATAAGTTTGAGTTGCTTTCTCGTGAAAAAGTTCGACGTGTTTACAGCGGCAAATATTTTTTCACTTTTTTCATATTTTTCATATTCCATAAATGTTTTGTAATTTACTAAAAATATCGGAATAAATTGTACACTTTTGCATACGTTGTGCTTGTCATTGTCTCAAACGGTAGGTATTATTTAGTTTATATTATATTATACTATATTAGCAAGAGGTCTTGGGTTCGAGTCCCAGAGGTGTCAATATGTTTTTCTGATTTTTCTGTTTCCAGATTTTCGATTGAGTTTCGCTTGTATTGTCTTCATTTTTTTAAATATTTATATATTATATAGTCTTATTTATGCAACTTGTGTCTATTTTTATTCCTACTTTGTCAATTTCTACTCCTTTAAATCGTCAAGTATACATTAATAATATTTACCTCGTATTTCGTCAAGTAGTGCCTTAACAGAATACCAAAACTTTTAGAAGGTCATTATATTTTTTTTCGCCCTCGGTGGAGCCCACTTGACGCAAGACGTGCGTTACGCTATGGAAGAACGTCGTGCTTTATTTCAAATGTATCTTATATTTGGTCACAGGTTCAAACAATGTAAATATTGGAGCAAGTGGAGTAATGATAAAAGAGTTTATAAATTTATGTTTTATGGTACCTACATAGACAAGCATACCATTTAACAAATTGTTTGCTAATGTTCTGAAATTTTCTACCATCGAAAAGCATTTAAAAATACAATTTTCAGCAACATATTCGAAATTTAAATACCATTTCGAGCTGTTGGGTACACATTACCAATTGCATAACGTGAGCGCAGGTGCACAGATGTTGCACTAAAAAAGTTCTGGTCGACAAAAAATTTAAAACCGTTTCAAAAGTCTCGTTTTTGTATTTATTCTCGTTTTCCGCCCAGAGAGCATTATAATTAAAAATGCAATAATTTAATACTCTGCAATAAAGCACGCGGTTCTTCTTTTAATTTTTTTTTCAGAATTATATAAATTCTTTGTAGTTTTTCATTCGTAATTGTAATTAATATTCGTAATTCGGTCTTCAAGTACAAATATACTCGTATTTTTGGTAATTTAATTGGACTTCATTCGAACAATTTTAGTAATTTCATCGATGGTTTTTTATTTCCTTTATTTATTTTTTATTATACAATCAAAAATATTATTATTAAAAACAGATTATCTTTAAACAAGTTCTGCTCTGTAATTATTATTACGCGTGACAGCTGTTTCGCCTTCTGAAGGTATTATCAAACGATATATTTATACTATTTCTAGATAGGTATTTACTATGACTAATTTCTAATTTCTAATTTGCAATTTTTTTTTTACATTAACTCCACACAGGAAAGGAAAATTAGGAAAATAAATTCCTGCAGGGCCTATGTCAACTGGGATGCTGTGTGGAGGGTTTTTTTGAGGAGAGGAAGGAATAAACATTGGTCTTGAAGAGACCCATGTTGTAGGAAGGAGGAAACACAGAGGCCGGCAAATCATTCCACAGCTGAGCTGTTGAACACAAGAACGAGTCGAAGAAACGACCCGTTTTCATGTGACAAATGTCAACAATTTAAAAATTAGTGATTAAAAATGACTAAGACTATTAATGGTTATTATTTTCCCAATTACTGTAATTTCTCACTTCGACTGAAAGTCGCTATGCGTCTTATCATATTGTGAGTCATTTGCAAATGCTGACTCATGGTTTTCTTTTCAAGCATAATTATTTTTTTTAAATTGGTTTGAATATATCTAGAACCGGAGAGTGAATAATATTTTTTTGGTCATTTATTAAAATAACTTTAGGATTATTATTATGTTTGTTAATTTGCAGCTGCTCTAAAATATTGAGTTTACGTCCTATATTTTGGATGTGTAAAGTAATGTTTATTTTTTTGTTCATTTATTAAAATCCTTTTAATAAATGAACAAAATTATATAATTCACTCTTCTAGATATATTCAAACCAATTTTAAATAATTAATTATGCTTGAAAAAAAAACAATGAGTCAGCATTTACAAATGACTCACAATTTGATAAGACGCATAGCGACTTTCAGTCGAAGTGAGAAATTGCAGTAATTGGGAAAATAATAACCATTAATAGTCTCAGTCATTTTTAATCAGAAATTAGAAATTAGTCATAGTAAATATCTCTCTAGAAATAGTATAAATATGTCGTCTGTATGTGGCATGACCACAGTTTGATAATGCCTTCAAAAGGAGAAACAGCTGTCACGCGTAATACTAATTACACAGCACAACTTGTTTAAAAATAAACCGTTTTTATAATAATAATATTATCAATGAGATTAAAAGAATTTGGCATTCTCGGACTATAAAAATATTAGCATTTGTTATTTCGGCTACTGGCATAATACCTAGGAATCTGATTCAAAATTTAAGCATATTAGATTTGTCAAAGAATTTATAAAATGCAAAAATCAGTCATTTTAAATACATGCAGGATAACAAAAGATTTTTTAAATATTTATATTGAGGGATCAGTAGGATTTATAGGTTCAATTAGGAATTCCACAGAGCCGAACCCTCTGATATGTAAATATCTGGAGTCGGTGAATTATTTTTCCATTTGGTCTCTAGTACGTTGACATGTTGTTCTTGTATTATTTTGTATTTATAATACTTATATAGTGCAATTGCATAGCGTGGATTGACTAGACTAGATGGATCATTTGGGGAAGTGTGTGAAAGGGTTTAGTTTTTCCTGTGGGGAAAATTTAACCCGGACATTTAAATCTGGTGCGTATATACTTAATAAAAAAAATTATTATTAAAATGAAGTTCTACAAAATAAACTTGATAACGATAAATAAATTCATCGATGATTTTGCGAAAAGATAGTTTTATGGAAAAAGCATCTTCATTTATATTACTATGTATTAACCAGTTGTTTGGTGGAGCCAGTATATTTTTTCGATATTATCACACAAGCATCGGTTAATAGTTTTTTTGATAACTTGAGATGTTTAATTAATTATTGTTGTTGCTGAATTCTTTTTTTGCGTTTGATTATAAAATGTGCACACTTAAAAAAAGATTTAATGCCGTTACACTTGTTAAGGTTGAATAGAATACTAATTTCCAAACTTTACATGAAAAGGGTTTAGAAAACTTACCAGATAATCGAATAATTCATTTGAATGTATTTAAGAATCGTTGGTGACATTTAATTAAACAACTTGTAAACATATTTCAATTATTTAGAATCCACTTACACCACCAATACTTCGCCACTGGTAGGACTAGAATAAACATATACTGGAAAACATTTTCAACTAATTATTTTTGATATTTCAGTCCAAAGAGATAACAGCAAGAGCAACCATTTTTGTTTCTTTTATTTATACAAAAATATTGTATTTTGTATAGGTAATATTATTGTTTGAATAATTTACGCATGCTTTACCACACAATATAAAATATTATGACTGTTGGTTATCGAAATAAAAAAATAAAAAATAGTTTCAAAAAAGGTTATACCTGGTGTTCTGAAGCTTTTGGTTGGTAGTTACAAGCGAAAAACTGATGAAACTACGTCATATTTGGAGAAGATTTCAATATGTAATTTTTTTTATTTGAGATTTTAGTTTTCAAGTAAATCGAGTCCAAATTTGATTTTCTTAGGTCAAAATTAAAAAAAGGTTAGAACTATGGGACTACGTACTACCAGTTATTTTTTTACTTTTAAATGATCATATTCCGATGAAAGTATCGGAGCCCGAGAAAAAAGTACAAAAAAAGATAAAATCCAGTTTTTATTTTTTTGGGGGTTCTCTGTGTGATGTAGAATGTAGATTCATCAATTTCTTGCTTGTAACACTTGTTGTTTTTGGACACCGTGTGTAGAGTGTTGAGAGCGATAAAAACTTGTCAATCCGACCCAGGAGTAAAAAAGTACATCAATTGAAGGAAGAAGTGCGGAAATACTCAAAGTGTAATTGAGGAACCGAATGTAATAACAACTTAAAACCGCTGATGTTGTTCTTACTCTCGTCGCCTTTTTGATATTTCTTATCCCTTATTTTTTTCTGTGTAAATATTACTTTTGTAAGTTTTATACAGACGAAGTTTGAATACTAGTTACAAGTTACAAGTGAATACCTTACATTTCAAAAAAAACTTTGAAAACGTTTTACTCAACAACTTTATTACAATTTTCATTGAAGTTGTAATTGCATCCAGCTCCTCAATTTTAACTTTAAAAGCCATTACTTCTAATAAAATTGCAAGTAAACTTTAAAAAAACATATTAAACGATTCACGTGATCGCCTCTATTACTGCATTCCCCTTAAAAGGTCGGCCATTTTGTTGTTTACTTAACGCTTGAATTTTAATAATGTCCTTCAAAATATTATGCAGATTTTGTACAACAAAATTACCTAGATTTATTTATCTTATTTATTTCCATAACACCCCCATTATACGTAATTGGTACCCAGACGTGATTTGGGTAAGCTATTATCTGACCTCCTACGCAGCATGGGCTAATTATGCAGATTTATAAGGATAATAATTATTGACAGAGTGGAAGGACACGTAGGTATAATGGCCGCAACAAAGATAAATCCAATGTTAGAATAATAATAATAATTAGAACATTTATTTGAAATTTATACATCTTATTTTTTAATTCATTGGTTATATTGACAAAAAGGTCACTGTTCAGCTATACATTCAAAATATCTCTTGGAATACTGCTGGTTTTCAGTAGTGCCTCTAATATGTTTGTTTTTATATTAATTAATACAATAAAAATTCACAACAAAGAATGTTATTACAAACTTAAGTAGGTATTGCATTCATTGTAAATTCTATCAATTATGTTGTTATGCTAGTATTGGAGATACTGTACCCCACCAGTTTCATATGCTCATTCACCGAACCCTCCTTAATTGGAAATCGAACCGAATCATATGAGGCGGGGGTATGTCTTGACCTCCGCCGAACCCGCGAGAATGACTCACCAAACCCCTGGGGTTCGATCGAATCCAGGTTTAGAACCACTGCGTTATGCAGTTGAGTGTGCAGATGTTGATATTTGTATTTCATTCGAAAGTGTTGATGATGAATCTGAAACTAGTTCCATGCCAACTCGGAATCAACTCAACCTAACACCTCTTTGAAAAGTCATTAAAAACTATGAAATAAAAAATCGAGTGCAGTTAACACGCGGTAGAAGCCAAACTTTACCAAAACAATCTCGAACTATGTAGAACAAGGAGCCTTAAAAAGTGAAGTCATAATCAAAGCGCAATGAGCGGGCCAATGAGCGCAAACGCGTCATTTCCATTTTATCCGAATTCCGAATCGCTAACGGGGCTAAGGAAGTTTCACTTCAAAAACTTGAAGAATAGCCCAAAACCTAACCTAACGAAACCAATTCAACCATTATTTTATAAATTTTTTTCATCACTTTTTATGACTTTTAAAAGCAGGTGATGAATTGGGTTCATTCTGAGTTGTCCGGTCACCGCTGAAACTACCCTCAAATACAGTAGTTTTATGACTGGGGAGAAATAGTAAATGGTCTCTTTGGCGTGTACTGTGTGTACTGCCTGAGACCTCTGCACTCTATTAAACAGATTGGCCGGAACCTTTCAATTCATCGAATTGTAGATTTGATGTAACTTTCACATATTTATTATCCCATGACGTTTAAGGTAAGAATCGGGACATTACAGTAGGACGTGTGATTTATATGTAAAAAAAATAAATTTTGATAGTTGAACCGTCTCACCAATATTATTTTAGACACCAATTTATTTAATTTTTTAAATTTTGTTTATTTAAAATTTATATGTTTTTTCAATAATTTTAAATTTTTTTTACATGTTAAACAGATTTGTAATATGAATAGATATAATAAAACCCCTTCTTCTAGATTAAGAGACAAGGATTTTGTATTTGTTGAGTGAATTCATGCTCCATTTGAGTAAGTGAACGATAATTTTGCAACTAATAAGAATAGATACCTTGAGAAAAACTTGAGATATATCATTAAACAGATTTCAAGATTTAGATGAAATATCAATAATAGTAATTTTTTTTTTTTTTTTTTTTTTTTTTTTTTTTTTTTTTTTTTTTTTTTTTTTTTTTTTTTTTTTTTTTTTGTGTATTACAGACTGTGTCCATTTACAATACACATGTAACATTAACTACATATATATGATACAAATAATACAAGTTATAGATTAATAGCATTAACATGCCTCTTGAATTCTTCAAGACTACTATTAAAAATATCGATAGTCTTGGAGGCGTTGTTTAACAGCGCCATACCTCGTGTCATGCTATGCCGAGCCAGTACGTCCGTTCTGCCACGTGGGATACAAAGCAGATCATGGTGACGTCCCTGGCTGTAGTTATTCGGTACGAACAACTTATAGCATTCCAGAAGGTATGGGCTATCTATTAAATTATTAATAATTTTGTACGCCGTTACTGCAAGAGCCCCACTCCTCCTCGAGTGGAGACTTTGGTAGCGCGTTTCGGCAAGCAAATCTTCGTGATGCATGAATCGCGGATACTCTCCGTGCATTCTCAAATACATGTATCTCAAAAACTTTTTTTGAATCTGTTCTAGTTTTTCAATATATTTTTGTTGGTATGGGGCCCATACAGCAGAGGCGTATTCGATTTTAGACCTTATAATGCAGCTGTACAAAGTCATCATTGCCTCGGGATTGGAAAATTGTTTGCAGAGTCTTATGACAAATCCGAGAAGCTTGTAGCATGATGTCGTCAACTGCAATATATGGTCCGAAAACGTAAGTTTGGGATCAAAGACTACCCCAAGGTCCTTGATGGATTTTACTTTTGACAATATATCATTTTTGATGCAATAATCGAATTTGATAGGGTTTCTCGAACGTGTATACGACATAGCGACACATTTTTTTGTATTAAAAAATAATTTATTTTCATCAGCCCATGATGAAATTGAATCTAAATCAGTTTGCAATTTGACACAATCTTGACCATCACAAATTTTCTTAAGTAATTTTAGATCGTCAGCAAAAAGCAGGCAAGTGGAATGTTTGATGCATTCTTGAATGTCATCAATTAAGATTATAAATAGTAGAGGACCTAGGTTTGACCCCTGTGGCACTCCAGAGAATGCAGAGAATTCTCTAGACCTGTATCCGTCGATGCAAACATATTGTTTCCTATTCCTTAAATACGTGACAAAAAAATTTAGGAGGGGTTTGTCGAAGCCAATTCTATGTATTTTTCGTAGCAGTACGTCATGATCAACTCGGTCGAACGCCTTGGCGAAATCAGTGTAGATCACATCAGTTTGATGTTGAGCATCTAATCCTCTTGCTACTCTCTGTGAGAGTTCTAGAAGATTAGAGACGGTGGACTTATTTGATAGAAATCCGTGTTGGTTTCCCTGAAGAAACGGTTTAATTTGTTTGTTTAGCTTTTCGCAAATTATTGTTTCAAATATTTTTGGGAGTATTGACAGAACTGCTACTGGTCTATAGTTCTGGACTTCCGTTTTTGTTCCAGATTTATGTATCGGGCTAACCTTGGTTAGTTTCCAGGATTTAGGAAAAGTGAAAGTTGAAATACTGAGGTTGAAGATAAAGCATATCGGGTTAAACAAATGTTCTTCCAACATGATAATGATATGAGGTGGGTATGTACTCTTACAGTTGTTTCAAGTAATTTAAAAAAAAATTTAATTTGGAATTTACGTTTATTTTCGATAATTTTTAGTTTTAATGGGAGTTTCTTGAAATAATTTTGTACCTAGATACAGATAGGTATTTTGGATATGCTTGGTATTAAAGTTTATAGGATTGAATATTTTTTTATATATATTGTCTATTATAGATATTTCGAATATTGAAAAGATTTTTTCAGTAAAAAATGTAGGGTTGGTAGGTTTATAATTTGGTAGGCGGGTATGGGTACCGCCACCCTGAGAACCATTTATTGGATGACCAACACCTCTGCCACAGGTCACCCCAAGTGGTTCGCTACGTTTGGTGACTTAGCATGGGTGCCCGGGTTCTTGGGGTAATGTTTGTCCAGGTCTTGATGGCAGGTGCGTCGGCCCACCTTCTGCGTGGCGGGCCGGATTGGGAGATGCTGGTTGAGGGAGACCCTTTACAACTGGTTACCGCTGTCCGGGCAACTCGGTAGTACAGGGGCCCGACCCTCAGGCTCACGACTGAGGGTGGGCTGCCCCATCAACGAGTGTAAAAACCCAACCGCTGCTGTTGTGCCGGTTCGTGACCGGAGGGGACCCAGCAGTAGCGTTTGGGGCGCATTGGGCGATCTCTCCAGCCGGACTCTCCCTACCCATCGCCTTGCACCGCAGTGGGTGGATTGGATTCATTAGTTCATCACTCTTGGACACTCTGATCCCCAGCTTCCTACCCACCCCTCATACCTTTTCTTTCCCAGACCTCCCTCCCACCCTATCATAAAAAAAATTTAACAATAAAATCATGACAATACAACCAACACAAATTAATTGCATTACAGCGGCGAGTAGTAGGAGACCCCGGCGCAGGCCAAAAATGTTGGTGAATTACACCAACATTCATGGCCTGCATACCAATTTAAACTCTGTCCACCACCACCTTTTTTCTCAACGCCCAAACCTACTATTCCTGTCTGAAACGCAGATAGCTGAGCCTGTAGATGCCTCCTATCTAAACTGCCCGGGCTTCACCCTCGCAAGCAAGTTCAGACCTAAAGGAGGTGTCTGTCTCTAGTCGAGCTGAGGGTCAACTGTGTGCGACTGTTGAATCTGGAAAACTCCAGATTCGACTTAATGTGGATACGCGTCAATCTTGCCAGTACGGTAAGATTCTACGCATGTTTATACCGCTCACCTAACCTTAGCGAATCAGACACGTCCGAGCTCTTCAAACATTTAAGCGACACTATCGATGACCTCTTGCTTCGCTACCCTACGGCAGAGTTTGTGGTCCTGGGGGACTTCAATATTCATAACAAACCTTCGTTGAAGTTCTCAGGATCAACAGACTCGGCTGGATGCCAAGCAGAATTCTTTGCCCTTTGCTACGGATTGGAGCAAATGGTTCAGGAGCCTACAAGGGTTCCTGATGTCCAGACTCACCATTCCAATCTATAAGAACTATTTTTAACTACTGTGCCATACGACTACAAGATTGAAGTCACAGCGCCTTTAGGATCGTCCGACCACTGCATTGTGACGACATCAATCCCTGTAAACTTCAGACCACCAAACGAGAGGCTGAAGAGAAAAGTGTGGCACTATAGGTCAGCAGTTTGGTTCGGTCTGCGGGCACATTTTAATGCTTTTCCGTGGTCAGCTGTCTGTTTTCGGACTTCGGATCCCTCAAGATGTGCCCAGGAAATTGGTGAAGTCCTCACATCCGCGATGGATGGCTTCATCCAATCTACTGTTAAGGAATCTGGTGTAGGCTCAAAGCCGTGGTTCATTCGATAATGCGCTGAAACAGTGCGACAAAAAACGCGGCTTACCGAGCCCACAACACATCTAGAACATCCGAAGACAGGACAGCTTACAGTGGAAATGGCAAAGGAAACCAAGAGAATCGTAAATAGGTCAAAATTCGAGCACGACCAGCAGATCAGCAGAAAGTTGGCTACATGCCCGCATGGCAGCAGGCAATTCTGGTCGCTTGCGGGCTCAATAGGTCGCAATTTCTGCAAATCCAGTCTGCCACCTCTTACCAGACCTGACGACTCACTAGCAAACACCGTCACCGAAAAGGCAAACTTATTAGGTAAAATGTTTGCGGATAACTCAACCCTCGATGACCAAGGTGCTGTCCCGACATCGGTTCCTCACTGCGGTTTTCGTATGAAAAAGCTGAGGATCCGGCATTGGGAGGTAAGCTTTCTAAAATGTCCCTGAATACTGGCTCTGTGCCCTCTAGTTGGAAAAAACCGGTTAACCATCCTATTCTAAAGAAGGGTGACCGCTCCAACCCGGCCAACTACCGCCCCATAGCGATCACATCAGTTCTGTCTAAGGTGATGGAACGTGTGATCAACGACAAACTGCTCACATACCTCGAGAAGAACAAAATTATTAACGACCGTCAATACGGATTCCGGCGGAACCGCTCATGCGGTGATCTTCTCACATATGTGACGCATGTTTGGGGGCGGTGCCTGGAACGTTTCGGTGAGACCCAAATGGGTTGCACTGTATATTTTCAAGGCCTTTGACCGGGTTTGGCACCGAGGACTTGTCAACAAACTGCCTTCTTACGGACTTCCCGCATCCTTGTGTACGTGGATTGCTGACTTCTTGAGGGAGAGGTCGATTCAGATGGTAGCCGATGGTTTCACCTCTTCCTCACACTCGATAAATGCTGGCGTCTCACAGGGATCGGTTCTGTCTCCGACTTTGTTTTTGTTGCACATCAACGACCTTTTATCATGTGCACAATTCATTGTTACGCGGATGACAATACAGTTCATGATAGCTTTTTGTTTGATAAGCCCCCAAAGGGCTCACAAACTCCAACAGCTCTTAGAGCTTTGAAGCAAAGAATGGACGGTTACCTCGAGAGTGTTTTCTCTTGGGTTAAAAATAATCTCGTTGAATTTAATGTTTCAAAGACCCAAACTTGTCTGATTACGTCTAAAAGAGATCGAAATGAAAATCTAGTCTCTTTCAACGGAAGCAATCTTCCGAACAGGCCCTAAAGAGATCGTCTAAAAGAGATCGAAATGAAAATCTAGTCTCTTTCAACGGAAGCAATCTTCCGAATATGCCTGGTGTAACCCTAAGTGACCAGCTCAGGTATGGGGGCTCCATCGAAGCCAGAGTAAAGTCAGCCTCCCAAAAATTGGGCGTACTGTACAGGGCCCGCAGATACTTTTATAGTACACAACTACTAACCCTGTACAAATCACAAGTGCGCCCCACGGTTGAATTTGGCAGCCACCTCTGGTCTGGAGCTCCAAAATACCTGAAAAATACCCTCGACTCTGTGCAGAAACGGGCGGTCCGTTTGATATATTCTCCCATCTTAGCAGACGGATTGCAATCTTTAGAGTACAGGCGTCGGGTGGGAATGCTATCCTTGTTCTACCGGTATTACAATGGAAGATGCTCCGAGGAACTAGCATCATTGATCCCTTCGGCACCGGTGCATAGTCGGGAAACACGCCAAACGCGTGCTCAACATTTGTACACAGTTGACATTTGTCACATGAGAACAGGTCGTTTCTTCGACTCGTTCTTGTATTCAACAGCTCGGCTGTGGAATGATTTGCCGGCCTCTGTGTTTCCTCCTTCCTACAACATCGGTCTTTTTAAGACCAATGTTCATTTCTTCCTCTCCTCAAAAAGACCCTCCACACAGCATCCCAGATGACATAGGCCTTGAGGGAAATTATTTTCCTTAGGGCCTCCTGTGTGGAGTTAATGTACAAAAAAAAAATTAGAGGGTTTTTTCAGGATAACCTTAATTATTAGTGTTTGAACTATTTTGAGAGTACTTAAAATAAAATCATATGTTCCTCCCAATCCTTTAATAATATGGATGTAATATAATTGCATTGTATACATATATATTTTTTTATATATATTTATACAACGTATTTTTGTCTAGTTATCTTTTTTTATTATATCTCGTAAATTGTATTTTTTTAAATATTTTCCTATTAGACGTATAAAAACAAAATATGTACATCTAAATAAAAATTCAAAAACAAACAAAAATATCGGATACATCATTTGGGACATTCAAGACTATCGCCAAAAATCTTTAGAAAATCTTAAAAACCTTTACTGGTATATATTCTATTATATTGTACAACAGACGATGCCTTGAATAGAACCACTGTGACCTCTTTTTAACAAGTTCTTCATTTCTCAATATTATTCTATGGTTGCGCGCAGCACCAACAAAGGGAACGGGAGTTTCATCTATTTTTACAACATGACCTCCATTCAATTAAAAAGTAACACTTGCTCTTTTACCCAAGTGCAAACTCTAAGTAGGGCACCATTTAGCACATCCACTGCTAGATAAGCATTATTATTTCAAAGGAAGAAGATAATGTACAGAATATCAATATTTTGTTATAATTCTCTCCCTGAAATAACAACTATTTAGCAGTAAAACAGAAAAATTTAAAATCCTTAAAATATTCGTTGTTTACACGTTTTTTATCGACCCTAAGATGCAAAAAAAAAACATAATTTATATCCTACAAATTGACAACGTTTTAGAAATGGTTCACCCAATTATAAATAATTTTTCAAGGGTTGTTATGCTTACATAATCAGCTCATGCTCAATTTTCTCTAAAAAAACTACGCACGATATAAGATTTTTAACTTTTTCGGAGAACTCTACGCCACGCTTTCAGAATTTCTTATTTTGATGCCTATAATATTTAAAAACCATCATGATTTTAAAGCCTTGAACATTTATTTATTAGTTTACCGAAAATTTGATCATTAACATAATAATGAAGAAGGTTGGAAAAAAAACAGAGATTTTTGTGAAAAGTGGGCATGTGGGCAATGACGAAAAATTTAGACAAAATTGAGACTTACCTATAATGGAAAAAAATTATTAATGCTTATGGAACGATTGGTACTTACTAGCCGGTTTCACAATAACTTTACATGATGATAATATTATTATAAGCAATAATTATCAGCCTGAAACACTCATCCACATTGAAAAAATATTCCGAGAAAAAATACATGACGCCAACGGGACTTGAACCCGTGCCCTTCTGATTGCCGGTCAGCTGCTCTCCCAATTGAGCAATTCAATAAATGAAGACATAATTTGTCTCGACACCACATTGACAGATTTAACACTAGCAGTGTCTCTGTCGCAAAAATAAAGTTGGTTGTTTTCAGGTGGAAAAAATATAATAAGCAGTAATTGTTGAATGAAACACTAGTACATATTGAATCATTTGGCGGGTATAAGATAAGCCGCCATAGCTCAATTGGGAGAGCAGCTGACCGGCAATCAGAAGGGCACGGGTTCAAGTCCCGTTTGCGTCATGTATTTTTTCTCGGAAGATTCAATGTGGATGAGTGTTTCAGGCTGATAATTATTGCTTATAATAATTTTTACTCTTTGTGCTATGCATAGAAATCTTGTCTTTAACGTTAGTTTAACAATTAAAAATAATAATTGATGATAATATGTTATAAAATAAATGTTATCCATTCCATAGTGGTGCTAGAAAATCCCTCGAGCTTCGTTGCTATTCACTCAGTGTACAGGATAAACATTTAATGAGTATTTAATAACATTTAACTGGCGAAAAAAAACATCGGCCAAGCACACGTGTAATTGCAATATAATGTAAGTCGAAAAAAGATAGTTTTGAAATACATGACTTTAAACTTTTTTGGACATTTTTTTATTTATTTTCTGGTTCGCGTTTTGGTGAATCATTGGATTGACACTTCATTTAAACTGTTGTTAAAAATATATGTACAAATATATAATTTATTTTTAAACTCACGACCTATTCGTTTTTTTTATAAACATTTCATGTTTTCTCTTAATCAAATCATCACAATTTTTTTAATTGTTAGTTTTTTTTAAATTAGATTGCAACGAAAATAAAAAAAAAATATTTAAAAAAAATTAAAGTCATTCATATCAAAATTTTCTTTGTAGAGATACAGCATATTGACACATCACGCGAAGCGCACGTGGAACGGATAGCTGTCAATACCTGATATGAGGCCAATACGCTGTAACTGTGACATCCCGTCTCCCACACGGCAACGGCGCGCGGCGTTGTAAAGGCAAAACAGCGTATTTGTAGAATTTTCTTGGCAAAATGCTATATTTTAAGATTTAGAGTTCTACCATTACTGAAGATTTTTTTTATTTTGAACTTACGGCATTGTGCCACCGTCAATTCCTTGGGAAGTAACCATAATAGACAAATTAAAATAAGTTCGTATGACGTAACTCGACGATTGGGATTGCTGTAAAGCCAAAATGATATATCTGTAGATAAGGTATGTTGTCATAACACGGGAGCATACGTATACGTAAATGAAATACAATTATATTCTACTTAAAAAATTCAATAGTATTTTATATCGCATTATATTCACTGGATTATGATCCTTTGACTTCTAAAACAAAATCAACTGCTGTTTTTGCGCTTCCACGAAGCTCTTCAAATACATTACCGTAAGCATGTTATTCAATGCTGTTTTGAAGTCATCCAGAGGCCCAAACAATCAAATATTCATTATTGTTGAACCCAAAACACTCACCGTCAGCATTATGGCATTAAGACTTCAACTTGCGAATTATTCTCGGAGCATAAGTGGGATTAATTTAACTCGCTTGCCGCCGAATCAGTACAAAGAGTGAACTGTTACATAACTTAACCGTCGCGTCGGTTGAACTCTCTCTTCAAGGCGGTGACTTAACCAACTGGGATTTTAGGGGTGTCCTCCTTTATCTGCCCTCAATTAAGTGTTATTTTGCTTAATGAAACTAAGCAATAATTTGAAAGATAAACACCATCTTGTCAAAACAAATCTGTACCCGGGAAGCATACCGTCGCATTGATTCGTAGAATGCTTAACCACCAAATGTCAAATTTTACAGGAGGCACACAAAACCTCGTAGTGAAAAAAAATGAAAGACTGGTCATTGTTTTTATTTATGTTCCGAACATATAATATATTTCGAAATTTATTTTCAATCATTTAAATTTTGTAAGTTAAGGCTTTCTATTTCAAATCGGAGTTAGGAAGTTTACATAAAAACCGAGAATGGAGATACGTATTTTACAAAGATAGATAAGTACTTTTCTGCGAACAGTTTTACGAACAACTAACTATCTGAAGACTTGGGAGATAGGAATTTTACATTAAAAAAATAAAACACAACAATACAGAACTGCGATATTTATTTTATGAATTACTCGGTAACATCCTAATTGACTTTTATATATAGTCTCAGTTTGTAATAATAACAGGATAAATATAATAGTACTTAGTATAAAAAGCATAACAGCACAATACTAATACTATGAATAATTTTGAAGTTAAATAATTTATTAAAAAAAATAATTTTTAAATTAATTATTTAATTTGAAGTTAAATGATTTAGATAGTTTAGAACGATTAATTAGAACTACGTTAACAAAATTTAATTGCCATCATCCAAATTCAGCTATAGAACGAATTAATTTACCTAGAAATTTAGGAGGTAGAGGTGTAGTCAAAATAACATCTTTGAAACACAATCAGGTAGAAATGCTTAGAAATTTTTTCCATAGGAAAGCTAATAGCTCAGAAATACACAAAATAATTTGCAAGGCATATAGAAACATTACACCTTTAAATTTATATGACGAGAATGCCAACATTCTTATAAATACTAACCAGGAATTATTAGATTCCTGGTCAAATAAAATTATTCATGCAAAACACTTCAATTATCTCAACCAAACGTATGTTGACAAACTTTTGTCAAACAAATGGTTGAGTATTGGAGAGTTGAGCGCAGAAATAGAAGGATTTATGCTTGCTATTCAAGTCATTAATACTAAAAATTATAGGAAGCATATAATCAAAGATATAAATCAAATTGATGATTTATGTAGAAAATGTTTGGCTTTTCCGGAAACTATAGAACATATTATATCGGGATGTTCTATATTAGCGCCGTCCGAGTATACATTTAGGCACAATCAGGTTTTAAACATAATCCACCAAAGTTTGGTAATTAAACATAACTTGATTGACTGCCGTAATATAGTACCATATTATGAATACGAACCAAATTCATTTTTAGAAAATGAATTTTATAAAATATATTATGATAAAACTATACTAACAGACAGAACAATAAGTCATAATAGACCTGATATAGTTTTACATGGCAAAATTAAAAAAAATAACTTATATCATTGATGTAGCTATTCCAAATTCCTGTAATATTCAAAAAACTGTTTCTGAAAAAATTAGAAAATACACACATTTAGGAAATGAGATTAAAAGAATTTGGCATACTCGGACAACAAAAATATTACCATTTGTTATTTCGGCTACTGGCATTATACCTAGGTCTCTGATTCAAAATTTAGGCGTATTAGATGTGTCAAAGAATTTATATATAAAAATGCAAAAATCGGTAATTTTAAATACATGTAGGATTACAAAAGATTTTTTAAATATTTATATTGAGGGATCAGTAGGATTTATAAGTTCAATTAGGAATTCCACAGAGCCAAACCCTTTGATATGAAAATATCTGGAGTCGGTGAATTATTTTCCCATCTGGTCTCTGGTAGGTTGACATGTTGTTCTTGTATTGTTTTGCAATTATAATACATATAGTGCAATTGCATAACGTGGATTGACCAGATGATCATTTGGGAAGTGTGTGAAAGGGTTTAGTTTTTCCTGTGGGGAAAATTAAACCCGGACATTTAAATCTGGTGCATAAATAGACCTGAAATGGTAAATAAAATAAAGTATGTGGAGTTAGGAGTTTCGAAGGAGTTTACGCAGTTTCCTAATTTGTGTTTATCTAAAAAGATATATTTTTTTTAAATTTGAGAGTTTTACTAGTCGATGCGGGACTAATTTTAACACCAGATGGCATTAAAAACGTATTTTTGAAAAATTTGGAGTTACGCAGTCTACAAATTAATGCGACGATATGGATGCAAGCTAAAAAAGGTAAATGTTCAGGAGAGCCAAAAAACTTTTTTTTTCTGTAACTTCTTCAGATATCCATGCTGACAGATAATGCTAATTAAAAAAAAGTAATTATTAAATCAATTGGTTTTGTTATAAAGACAAGCGAATAAAACTAAATATTTCATATGTAAAGCCTTCAAAAATATTGTTTAATAAAAAACGCTATAAAAGTATACGGACTTGAGTCAATCTGATTCAAAATGAATGGAATATTTTGTTAAGACTTGTGGTGTATTATGAAAGGATCAATGTTTAAAAATTGTTGACTTCCATGGAAAGCATAGAAATATTAGAGGCAGAAAGATGCAAATGGATTTGAGTCATAATCATAAAGATGCAAGTCCACGTACATCTTTCTGCTTCTAAGATGTATTTTAATGTACTTTTTTGTTATTAAACCGCGAGCACTCGCGTCTTTCAAACTCACACGAGAACTCGCGTATAGAGCATTTTGCTCACGTTTTAAAAATAGCCAAAAAGTTCAAAAATTAAAGCCTCTTTATTTATATTATTACTGAAATATAATAAAACAATTTTGTTAACCCCTCCGCAACGTAAGCAGATATAAGCTTTAGAAATAGGACAGCAGTGAAGTACAATAAGCGTGTTTACACGTCAGCGCGTGTGTTTCCATAGAAATCGTTCTAACTCCGTTATTGTTTTAGTTACATCCCTAAACCAAAAAGTAAAAGTTCGATAGTAGATCAAGCTGTACATCTCTAACATCTCATAACAGGAATCAGTTGTCAGTCGCGTAGTTGACAAAAATATTTACCCGTGCAAATTTACTACCGGCGGCTCGTCCGCGCTTGACATTATAAATATTTTTATATGAAATGATAAAAAAGTGAGGGAACAAAAGTATTTATTAGACATATATACAATAGAATAAGTTTTTTTTGTTTACATAATCTGTGATTTTAGTACCGTTTTCACATAAAAACATCAAGTGAATCATTTTTACCTATTTTTAATGTTTGCATGCAAAATTTTAATATTAACAAATCTTAATATTTATTTGTAATATAATAATTCGAAAGCTTATTTTGTAACCTTTCTAAAACAGTTTTTACTATTAGGCTACGTACAGAATTTTTTCATTTATAGAGCTTTAATTGTGAAGCGGTAATAACACAAAGTTTTTGTAAAAAGTCTTTTTTTTTAGACATCTCAAGTGCATATTCGCGAAAATTCGGAGGGGTTAAACCAAAAAAAATATTTATTTTTAATATATAACATGTGTTGTAATACTTTAATAACAAATATACGTATTTACACACGAGTTTTTAACTCTCGTAAAGATAAATATGTCTAGTTTATAATTTGAAATATATATATTAACATGTTAATTTTAGTACCTTTATGATTGTAATAAATAAATTTAAAAAAAATGTAAATTGGCATTTCTTAACCGCACTTTTTGAATAAACTAAAAAAAAAAACTTCAATTAAAAAAAAAGAAATGAATAACAAAGTTGTTAACATGTTGCATCAAAGGTAGTTACATCCGAGTAACTAACTAACTAACTAACTAACCATCACGCGTTTCCCCGCAGGGGTAGGCAGAGAGGACGGACCGCCAAACAACTCGATCTTGGCACACACTCCTTGCCTCGTTCATATTCATACATCGTCTCATACATGCTCTTCTTTTATTCCGACTCTTCACATGGCCCGACTCAAGTATCTGTTTCACTTGATCGTGCCATGTCTTCCTCGGGCGTCCCCAAATTCTTCTTTCATTCACATTTGCGTCATATATTCTCCTTACACTCCTTTCCTCGTTCATTCGCTCTACATACCCAAACTTACTCATCACGCTTACATCAGAAAACAATAATCTTACTCATCACGCTTACATCAGCCTTGCATTCACCACATAGATCCGAGCTCATTTTAGAAAATCCTATTTTACTTCAGGATAGGATTTGTATCCTTCTGGCACTGATAAACATGATAATTTAATTTAAAATAAAACAATAACTTTGTAAACACCACTTTTATTTTATACTTTATGCCGACCGGGTTTCGCTACAACCGTAGCTTCATCAGGGCAGTATAATACTCTGCCCTGATGAAGCTACGGTTGTAGCGAAACCCGGTCGGCATAAAGTATAAAATAAAAGTGGTGTTTACAAAGTTATTGTTTTATTTTAAATTAATAATGTCACATCACAAAGTATCCGCTTCATATGAACAAACATGATAATTTACTTCAAGTCTGCATCAAAAACTCATTTCTTCAAATTTTGGACTTGCACCCGTATGTTTCTCGGGTACAGATGTATGTTTGTAGTTATATCTGTCCGAAGCGAATGGAATATTGCATCATATTTTTTGTATAGTTGACGGAAGTGTTTAACTGAAAAGAGAAGGGGTAGAAGAAATATGAGAAGTACCTTTTTTTACATTAGCTCCATACAAGAGGCCCTAAGGAAAATAATTCCCCTCAGGACCTATATCCTTTTGGGGATGCTGTGTGGAAGGTCTTTTTAGGATAGGAAGGAGAGGAAGTTCTGGGATGAAAAAGAGTACTAGGGGTGGGTAGGAATCTGGGCGTCAGTGTGTCCAGGAGTGACGAACGTATGAATCCATCCCTCCTACTGCGGTGCAAGACGATGTTCCGGGAGAGTAAAGTTGGAGAAGTTAAAGGGACTCCCTAGTCGGTAGGCAGACGCATTCGCTACCAAGGCCCGGACAAACCTCACCTCATGAACCCACCACACGTAGCGAAACACTTGGGGTGACCTATAGGTATGGTTATCCAATAAATGGTTCCCGGGGCGGCGGTACCCAGACCAGCCTCCCAAATAGTAAATCTGGCATACCCTGGATATTCGTATTTCGGCACTAAAAGCAATACCCAAATCAATCATAAAATTTGACTGAATTTGAGTTTCTCAACAGGGCGATACTGAAATTATCTTTTGTTCGAAGTTTGTCAAATTTTGGTCTTAATACTAAAAGTAAAAACAAACCAAAAATTCGGATATCTCAAAATGGAACGTTTACTTTAAAATATGACTAAACGAAACACACCCACGTAAAATGTAGACGTTGAAAGATTATTATTTTAAAAGTTAGGTAATTATATTTATTTAACGGTAGGTTGTTTTTTTCTGCTTATAAATCTAGAAGATTGAATAAATCAAATGTTTCCAGAAAATCTAACCAAATATATTTAATTTCGGAATTCGAAAAAGGTTTTTTTAAGGCATAAAATTATAAAATCTCGAAAAACTGATAAAAAAATACGATAACATTAAAATTCTGTTGGATTCAATGAGAAATCAATCTGGTAATAAAAATGAGACGACAAAATTTTGAAAACAGATGAAATTACGATTAGACCAACTGTGGTAAAAATGAGGTCCGTGAAAAGTATGGGTATCCAACCTTAACATGAGTGATGTAAAATAAAAAAATTTCAAGGTTGATGTACGTACTTAAAACCAAGAAAAAGGTGCGCAAATAGTTTGAAAATATGAAAATAAAAAATTGATTAGAGTATTGATTAGATTACATGAACGTGGACGTTCCAAATTTTTTTTTAATCATCGCACAACCAATAAAAGAAAATTGAATCCGATAATGGAGGGAGTTTAATAATAAAAGAGTACCTCGGAATTCATGCCAGAATACAGTTGTTTTCTATCCATCCAAAATTAACGTAATAAGCCTATCAGCACCAAGCACCACTCCTGAGTGAGCGCTGGGCCTGAGCTTACCCCAGACCACGCCCTACATAATAGTTGATTTTTTTTTAACCATTTTTGTTTTTTTTTTCTACTCTATGTACTTGTTTATTTTCTTAAAATCTATTGTGTATATAACTATATGGGACGTGTGGGATTGCCCTATCCTCCCCTCATCATCCTGGAATAAAACAATTTATTATTATTATTATGACATGTAAGTTAGTAGGGAATTTAGATCTCTAATAATTTTTTCAGAAAGTTGCTTGTCTTAGATTTCTGTTCAAATTTTGTCTTTTTAAGTTGCATCGGACAGCTGAAGAGGATTTCAAATACTCTTACCTACCTGAAATGTTATTATGTATTTGAAATAAATAAGGAAATTTTCGTTGGAAATTCTACAAAAAACTGTATCATCTTTGAGGATTCTGTGTGTATGGTCTTTTTAAATAAAGGAAGGATGGGAAGGTAAAAGGTTGAATTAATGCAACCATTATTTCAATTTATAATTTAGCATACCCCCTTCCTTCCCAGAACTTCATATCCCTCCTTTTCTTAAAAATACCCTCCACACAGTATTGGTGAAGTATTCTTAACTCTTTTACAAGAGAGAAATATTTTTTTACGTTTAACAGGTGGCAGGTCTGTTCTACCCTACGCATTCACGATCCACCCTAACGGTTCCGATGCCAAATTACATATCGTTATTCACTTCTCATTTGTGTGGGGTTGCTACAAGCATTCTTACGTGTTAATTACTTGGAATATTGGGGCTTGCTAAATTACCCAGATTCCGGTATAAATGCCAGATACCCCTAAATTTAATAGAAGTTACCGTATTTACACCTTCATCAAAGTGTTATTAATATTTAAGGCAATTATTTACGAAATGTTTCACTCATTTTCTACCAATTACAAGGTAATTTATTTTTTAAATGTGCATTTATAATTTTTTGATGAATTTTAAGGGAACGAAACATTTTGAATTAATGACGGTTTTTTTAGACTCAATTACATTCATCGTTTACCCATGTTGTAGGATGGAGGAAACACAGAGGCCGGCAAATCATTCCACAAATGAGCTGTTGAACACAAGAACGCGTCGAAGAAGCGACCTGTTCTCATGTGACATATATGTCAACCGTGTACAAATGTTGGGCATGCGTTTGGCGTGTTTCCCAACTATGCACCGGTGCCGAAGGGATCAATGACGCTAATTCCTCCGACATCTTCCATTGTAATACCGGTAGAACAAGGGTAGCATTCCCACCCGATGCCTGTGCTCTAAAGATTGCAATTCCATCTGTTAAGATGAGAGAATCTCTCAAACGGATCGCCCGTTTCTGCACAGAGTCGAAGGTATTTTTTGTTGTATTTTGGAGCGCCAGACCAGAGGTGGCTACCAAATTCAACCGTGGAGCGCACTTGTGATTTGTACAGGGTTAGCAGTTGTGTACTATTAAAGTATCTGCGAGCCCTGTACAGTATGCCCAGTTGCTGTAAACTCAATAAAAAAGGTCTATATTATATTATGCAGAAATAATGTAGCAGTGTTGAAATATTTAAGGATGATGTTTAAACTTTTCATATCTCTTAGGATGGGTTATTTCATAAAAAAATTACAATTCTTCAAATACTGTAAGTTAATTTTAAAGTTTTGTGAAAGTTCTATTCAAGTTTACTGATTATTTCAGTTTTATGAAGCTACTGGCCTATAATGATATAATAACAGAACTTTCACAAAAAGTGAAAATTAGCTTCAAATATTTGATGAATTGTTTAAATTGTTTTAAATAACCTGTCCTTAATTTTTTGTTCGCATTCTTAACCAAATTGGTTGAATTCCGATATAGCGGTTTTTGGTAGTAACTTATTGAATGGTTTAGCGTAGAGGTTCCCAAAGTGGGTGCCGTGGACAGAGATCATGCCGCGAGGCGCCCCTGATGTCTCTACTAAAAATCAAAATTGACATGAACGAATACAAACATTTTATGGAATGGAAAATCACCCGCGTGGTCGGTCTGCGCTCTATGAATAGATTGGGTGGGAGGCACAGGAGTGGGGATACAGTAGAGGTGCTGCGCTTGCCTAGAATGTGTAGTAAATGTGGTAAACTACATAAAAACTAGGCCTCTTAAAAAAGCAAGATTTTTCAAAAAACTATGTGAGGATTTGGGAGCCGAGCACACCTCCCTTTTGTACTATTGTAGCTCGCGATGGCTCTCACGTGGCAATGTACGTCAAGAAATTCACACTTTCCTGGAAGAAGATGATCATGTAAACGCCAACAATTTCGCGGATGAAGACTTTCTGCTGAAACTGGCATACTTGTGCGACATATTTGAAAATCTAAATGTCTTAAATCTGTCTACACAGGCTACGGGGCCATAATATGCACATAATTAAGCTTGTAGAGAAGATTTCATCATTCAGGAAAAAACTACAACTGTGGAAGAGAAAAATGAGTGATGATGGAGGCAAAGATTGTTTTCCAATATTGCAACAGTACATGGCCCATAGCGGAGTTAAGGTTTCAAATACAAATTTCTTTTCACAGAGCACCTATCACAGTTAACTGACTGGCTTGCAAAGTACTTCGCAGAACTTGGTTCTCTTCATATGTTAAAAATAGAAGTCAAGCTGTTGCTTTAAAAGGTTACATGTCACAAATTATAACTATTCCCTCAGGGGTACCACAAGGGTCTCATCTAGGGCCTCTATTGTTTATTTTATATATAAATGATATGAACCATGTTATAAACCATTCTTGTTTCCTTTTTTATGCCGATGACATGAAATTATATAAATGTATTAGCTCCATAGATGACTGCAACCCATTACAAGAAGACGTTAGCAAAATTGAGGAATATTGCGAAAACAATCAATTATATCTAAATATAGATAAATGTAATGTTATTACTTTTACACGAAAAAAAAATCCAATTAATTACATTTACAAATTAAACCATGAACCTCTACAACGAGTAGAAACAATAAGAGATCTTGGAGTAATATTGGATTCTAAAATGTTATTTAGGGATCATATTGAAAATATTCTAGAAAAAGCTTATAAGCAATTGTGTTTCATTTTTCGCATTACAAAGCCTTTTAATATAGCACACACCCTAATTCTGTTATATATGTCATATGTACGTTCACAACTCGAGTTCGCCTCAGTAATTTGGAATCCTCAATATCAAATATATATTCATCGCATCGAAAATATCCAGAACAAATTTATAAAACACCTATCCTATCGTTTTAGTGATCATCGATTTGACCCTATCGCTTTATATAAACGCAGAAAAATCTCTGATGCATTATTCTTACACAAAATCGTGAACTGCCTTGTTGATTCATCATATATATTAGAAAATATTGCATTTCGTTGCCCCAAACAAAACACCAGATCGAACGACTTATTTAGAATACCACACAGTAAATCTTAATATGCGCAAAACTCTGTAAAAGTGCGTATCTGTGAAACTTACAATGCCTTACGAGATGTAGACATTTTCAACCATGACTTGAAATCATATAAAATGCAGCTTAATAAATTAATAACTTAAAATACTTTTTTTTTCTCTTTTTTGTGAAAATTATATTATTATCAACCATAGTAAATAATATAACCATATAACTATGTTTGTTAATAATTTTACGTTTTTCTATATTATGTTTTATGTTCTTTTTAATGTTCTTCTTTCCTTTATTATGTATATTTTTTTCTTTGTCATTTAATATGTTGAGTAGGTAAAAATACTAAACCAATATTTTTTAACATAATGGAACTTAATTGGTCTACAATATATGAATTTTATTGTTATAATCATCTTTCTGTATGACTGTTTGTTTCCTCAATTAAAAGAAATAAAAAAAAGATCAAGTGGAGAAGTTTGTGTGGATCCAAGATCCATTCCGTGCTCAAGCTCCCCAAGATTTTAATACGCAGGAAGAAGAAAATCTAATTGACCTCTCGGGCGACAGCAGCCTGAAAACAAAATAGCTCGTTCAGATTTGACGGAGTTTTGGATATCAGTCAAAAATCAGTATCCGATTCTAAATAAAAAAGCTGTAAGGCCCTCCGTTCATGGAGATACTTACAATCTACGAAATTGTGACGAAACAACAAGTACCCTGCTGATATACCACTTTTTAATGCTAGTCTCCGTACACGGCGCTATCCGAAATGTACTGAACTTGGTCATTTTTCACATGGAGTGAACACGCTGTCATGCGATGTCATATGACTTTTTTTCCAACATCAATCCATGCCTTCTCCACTAAATCGTTTCTTACGTATTCTGGTATAGTTATGTAAACATGCATTTTTCCACTTCCAGAACAAATCTAACATTACTTTCATGTTCCGACGCCATTTCTGTCAAACGTCAAACGAATAAGTATCGGACACAAATGATGCGAGCGTCGCGTGCGATCAGCACTGTCGGTATCGTGATACTGATTGGAATCCGACAGTCACCGCGTAGCGCCGTGAACGGGCACCAGCAAAATCGTACGGGGGGTACTTACGATCGGCGCGTATGATACGTGCACGAGGATCGAGTATTTTGTAAGTATCTCCGTGAATGGAGGCACTTAGGGTCCTCATTCCCCTTACTCGGTCCCGGGCGCAAAAATGTGAACAAGATGTCATACTCAGATCATTTTCTCAAAAAATCGGATAGAGCGGGTATTAAAATTATAGTACCCGTACTCTTATAGGAGTTTTCTATTTGAAAATGTACCACGTTACAAAAGCCAGCCATGATATTTTTTCTCGCCTTTTTTTAAATAAAAACATTATGAAATATTTAAAACTATTTTCGATTATACCTACAAATTTATAATTCATGACATTTTTTGTGAATCTTTGAAAAAATATAACCCTATAAAGCAAAGTTTTTTTCAATAATAATCTATTTACAAATATCTCTTCAAACTCATTTTTTTATATAGGTTTGAATCTTCCTATCCAAGAACAGAAATGTATTGTCACTGACAAAAAGTATATCTGCAGAGTTTTAAATTCATTCAAACAAACAAAATCAAAACTCAAATAGACGCATTTAAAAAGCATATATACTTGTGAAGTATCTCATTAACTTCCAAATAGTGTACTTTAATTTGCAGCACAGAATCACAAGAAGTGGAAGTTGTTGAGCACGATAATTGGAGTTGAGGTCACTGAAGGAACCGACCTAAAAAAGGTATCAATTTCATAAAATATCGTTTTGGATCTAAAGTCTTTGGATGGCGATTTAAGAAAAATTACTTCATTGTATGATCCTATACCCTGTACCATCCGTCTTCTATAAATTACTCGGATACATATTGAAATAAAAGCTTTTTCGTTTTCTCTTACACAGCATTGAGTTGATGGATACACCAATGAATGGAGAAAGTCTACTAATACACTACCCTCAATCAGTCATCAGTATATCTAATAGCTTTTTATGCCCAAATCAATCTACTTTTGTAATTGATTGAACAGTTTTTGAAAAAATGGTAGAGGATCCACATTTCATTTTTTTACATTAGCTCCACAACGGAGGCCCCGAAGAAAACATTTTCCCTCGGGGCCTATATCTTCCTTGGCGATGCTGTGAGGAGGATCTTTTTAGAGAATGGAAGGAAAGGATATTTTGGGAAGGAAAAATGTATGAGGTGGGCATGAATCTGGGGGTTTGTATGCCTAAGAATGACGAACTTATGAATCCATTCATCCCACTGCGGTGCATAGCGGTGGGTCAAAAGAATCCAGCTGGAGATGTCAAAAGGTCTCCCTCAACCAGTCTGTCCCAATCCACCACGCAGTGGGTGAGCAAACACATTCAATCGAGATCTAGAGAATCCTTTACCCGTGAATCCTGGCACCCCTGCTAAGTCACCAATCGTAACCAACCAAAATAAAAGGAAATATTGTCTCTCCACTCCTATAATTTCATGGCAAACTTGTATTCTTACTTTTAACATCTGGCATAATTAGTCATATTGTCTTGGCCGGTTTTGCACTCCCACATCTTTATCGTCGACTACCCATTAAGGCCATTAGGGAAACCCTGGCTTAGGAGAACTGAATTAGCATGGTGGATTTTAAAATCAATGGTTAAACTTTTTCAAAACCTAGTACTTCTGCACCTACGTACCTATATCATAAAATTAATAATTACATAATTCACCTGAAAATATACTCTAACGACAAAAGTATTTGAGTTCAGAGGGTTAGAGTGCGTGAAACGATTATTCGGCTACGGGTTAAGAGCGTTTAACCAGCCAGCGGACGAAAATCCACAATGATCGTGCAGGGCGGTTACAATGAGAAATATTAAGTATTCTCCGTACCAGCTTTTTAAAATTATAACTCAATGTCGATTTTATTTCATTCCAAATTTGCTTTAATTTATGCCTAAATCCAAAAATGCTGAAAGGCGTGATGATAAAACTATTAAAATTATGTACTTTTTATAATTATTTTTTTATTAAAAGTATTTACCATTATTGAATAATGTGTAAGTTAAATAAGAATGTAAAAAAAATCTGAAATGTTTTATTTTGTAAGTGCGCAAATAAATACACAAATGGACCAATTTTCGTCAAGAAACACATGTACGTACATATTTTTTAATGATTTTATTGAAACTTAAATTAAAATTCTAAAATATGCGTTTGCTAGATAATGTATTGATTTTTTTTACTGCATGATTATATTATTTGAAATGGGTGTGGTATAATACAAAATCTTTTTTGAAAATTTAACAAATCTGGTAACGACCTATGGAATAACCTTATTATACTAAAAATTAATTTTTTTCTCAAAATTTATTACATGCGAATGCTAGATAAAAGATCAACCTTTCGTAATCCATTTATAATTTTTTGTGGAAAACAGTCAATACGTCTAAGATCTGATTTGAAAATGACATGTTTCTGGTTATCTCTGGTAATGCCCTCTTAAGATATCCCACCCACCGCAGAAAGTACTTGACTTACTTTATCCAGTGGTAAAAAAGTGAATTAAAATTTTGTAATCTGGTGATTTTTTTAATGTTTTTTTTTACAAAAACATGAAAAAATTGCAGATTTTGGACAGTTGGAGGCGGGGTTAGAGATTGAGCGGTTACTCGGTTGAGTGACTAGTGAAGATATGTGGAAGAACTTTTTTGTTTGATTTTGAAGAAAATTAAAAAAAAAAAGTTCATCAAAAAAGTCACCGGAGACCAAAATTTCATTTACATATTTTACTACAAATAATGTCAGGAATCACTGGTTAAAGTAAATCAAGTACGTCCCTTAGCACCCTGTATACATAAAATATATTTGTTTCTCTTTCTAAGGTGAAGATACTCACTATAAAATCAAAGTTACAGTTCAAAAACTAATACTGAGAATCATACAGGGTAGGTTGGCATTTAAACCTACCCACCCCTCTAATGTGCTATTTATTAAATTTAGGGTCTTGGATATTCGCCAACTATTCACTAAGACAAGCCTATCCTACATACGGAAAAAAACAACCTACTGGTGGCTCCTCAACATCAAGTCCAAACCCGCTTTTCATCAAACCTGGGATGCGTGGTCCCAAAAACTAGAACCACATTCGCTCACCGACAATTTTGGTTCATTGCCCCCAAAATATACAATGCATTGAGCACCGTTTTAAAATCAACTATTACCATACGCCTTTTTACTATTCGTGTTCAAAATTGGATATTCGAAAAGGGACGAGATTTCTTTAAAGAATATATGACTTCCTTACCATTATAAATGAAAAGAAAAAAAATTAAATTAAGTAACTAAATAAAATATCACTACTCTAACCTAAATATGTACTCTTCTAGATGATTATTTACCTACCTTGATTAACCTCCAGTAAAAATTTTAGCTTTCATAAAATAATTTGTAGATTAACATATTTAAATCTTACTTAATAGAATTTTATATTTTATAGTATTTTATTTTTAACTTCTTTAAAACATTTTCTTTTTTATAATGCTGTTTATTTTAAATTTTATATATGTATCTATACATATCTATACATATATGTATATATATATGTATAGATCCAATTTTATACCAACACTTATTTTGATTTTTTGGTCACCCAGAAGTCTATATTCTTATTTTACCTGGATTTGGAATAATTTCTCAAATTATTACCCAAGAAAGTGGTAAAAAGGAATCTTTTGGATTTTTAGGAATACTTCATGCCATAATAACTATTGGATTATTAGGATTCATTGTTTGAGCTCAGCTATATATATATATATATATATATATATATATATATATATATATATATATATATATATATATATATATATATATATATATATATATATATATGTGTTTGTATGTATGTATATGTATTTATGTGTTTGTATATGCATTTGTATGTGTGTATGTGCTTACGTATACATATATCTTGTTACATTTTACCTGAAATATTTTTATCTTTTTTCTTTCTCTTCTTTCTAATATCTTATAATTTCTATTTCAAACCTATATTTTATTCTAGTTCATACACTGTATAACTTATATCATGTACGATTACCTTAACACGGACATTAGCCTAGTAAGGTAGTAAAAAAAACATAAAAGTGTACTTTCAAAAATTGTATGAAATAATAATAAATAAAAAAAATTTAAAAAAGTTATACACAGTCAAAATGGAATGTTTAGTTTGCTCGAAAGGGCTTTAACAATGCTTAGTGACCAACTTCCTATCCTCTACTGTAAGACCTTCGTTTTCTCTTTTTTCTTTATACCCTTGTTATTGCAAAATGTATTCCCCCACCCGTCCTTTGCTAATCTTGTATTCCAAAAAATATCACTCCTCCGAAACAGATTCCCTTGTGGCCTCGACAGCTCGTCACGTTACGACTCCTGAATCAGAATAAAGTCTAACGAATCGTGCGAACGTCTTTGGTGAGTGCACATATTGCTATGCAGTATTTTCGCGTAACGAAATTCGTTACATCGTGCGTTCCTAGACATCTAGCGCGGTCGATTGATGAATGATTTAACAATATTATAGTTAACTTTTCATCATTCCCGAGCCCGACTACAGATCACCAACGCACAAACAAAGGTTCACGTCAAATAAATTATGAACACTCAATCGTTGTGAACTGTTATTTGATCGTTAGCTGCCTGCAGTCGTGCTCGGGAGCGAACACAAGTTACCGACGTTATCGATAAAACCTTTATCGATCGACCGTGCTAGCCACCCTGTTAAGGATTAATTAACTTGAACGACTGCATATTAGCGTTTGTCCCTCTTCATAGAGAGAAAATAAATGGCCTTATATTTAAACGCCCGGAGCCTCAAAAGTTTCGTACGATCTGTAGCTATTCGAAAAAGTAAAAAAAAAAAAAATTATTGTTCACTTTAAGCCCGCTAAAATGGCCGGAAGTTTCGAAAAAAAAATAAATATCGTGATTTGGAAAAAAAAATAAAACCAAAAAACCAAAAAACATTTTTTTTTAAACATTTGTGATGTGTTGGTTAAAAAAATAAAAGCGGAAAATAACACCTTTTCTGGATAAAATCAGAATTCTTGTTGACTTACTTGTATTCATAAAGTTGAACTTTTTTTTCATTTTTGTCAGTTATACGCATTTTTCAATAATAAAAAAACGTTAAAAGGTTAGATGACTGAAAAAAAAATTATTAAAAATTAAAAAAAAAAATGGTTTTAGGTTTGTTTTCTGATTTTCAATGCATTTTAGCGGGCTAATAACCTTTTTTTAAATAAATTTAAATGCAGTTCTCATTTTCTTTGCAAGACGCAAATTTTGAGACCCCGGGCGTTTCTGAATTCAAAAGTTGAAATAATTGACACACGCTACTGCATATCGCTATCGTACAAACGTCTCGTCAAATAAATTAATGTCATTAGTCGTTGTGAACTGTTGATTGTACGTTTACGATCTGCAGTAGTGCTCGGGAGCGATTATCGACATTATCGATAAAACCTTTTTTCGATCGACGGTGCTAAATACCCTGGTTCATAATATGAGTAAAAAATCTTCTGAGACTAATAATTTTTAATAACGTTATTTACCCTGTTCACAAAGTAGATATTATGCTGGAGGTAGGTAATAAGTTTGAAAGCAACGCACCCTATGGCGTTTAGCGTATTTATTAGCAAGCCTTTTTGAAGTTCCCATTCTGAACTCCAGTTCTGGAGTCTGAGAAACCCACTTTATCCGTACAGTACGAGAAGACCGTGAGGGAAAATTGGATGAATAAAGGAACTTTTCAATGGTAAGCACAACATGTGCATAAATAATGCATATCTAATACGTTGGCTGGTTTAGCTTGCAAGTATTCCTGAAGTTGTATCAAAACCAGCTTTTTAATTTAAATTTTGATTTTGTTTAAAACAGTTGGTGTTGTTTTTTCATAGGGCAAATCATTAAATGCCAACAACTTGTTTTAAGCAAAAATTATGATATCGTACTCTATACGTATAAATAATATTTTTTTCTTACAAGAATGTCTAATAAGTATCTACTTATTTATTATTTTGTTTTTGATGTGAAACTTCCTTGACCCCGTTAGAGTGATTTGAAATTCGGATGAAATTGAAATGACGCACTACGGCACCTGCGAAGCATCAAACTGCGCCCAAGGTTCCTGTTTGTTGAGATATAAAATGAAAACGACGATAGGTCTGCGTTCATTGGCCGCTTTGTTTTTTTACGGGTCGTCGGAATATAATGCGTAAATGAATGCCTCGCCGAGCGCGTCCCATATCTCAGCTGCATATGCGTGGCAAATCTCAGCGGCCAGAGAAATCCAGCGGATGGAGGTTCAAATCCTACGAAATCCAAAAAAAACCCATTTTTGTTTTTGTAAATCAATATCCAATCTTCAAACCACTTTAAAATAGACAGACAAAAGAAAGCGACGTCTAGCGACTTTCTAGTTTCACTTCTATCGCGTGTGAATTACACACTCTATTTTTTTTCTATATTTATTTGCAAGTTGGTGCTTCTGTCAAAAATAACAGGTCAATTGGCCGCGCCGAATTTTTGGTTAGCGGCGGACGATACTTAACGTTGAGATGGTAGAGGAATTTTTTTTGGATGATTAATCTCGTACAAGTTTGCAAAAAACGAATATAACATAATGTACTTACATAGTACTTATGTAGTTCGGCGTATTTATTCTCTATTGATGATAACATAATATGCGAAAAACCCAATATGAAACGACCAATGATTAAATACCCTTCAAATAACTAATGAACCATTTGTAAACTAAGGATTCAAATATTGAACCCCAAATACTCGCTGAAACTATCGGAGTTAATATTGGAGAGAGTCAACAGATTTCATTTAGTACAGAAGTTAATTGCGATTCTAGTCGAACAAAATAAAATAAATTATGACGGTGGTATCGGCGCCCGTAACTCGGTGAAATTTCAGTCTGTTGTGGAAATTGCGAAAACAAAGGCTCCATTTTCCACTATGCGGGCTGATTTCTTTAAAACTGGAACCTCTGAACTGTGCTTGGTCTATTTCTTTTAGAGGAGGAGAACTTGTGTGATATCTTCCTTGTATTTGTTTTGTGGAACACAACCATACAGAAATACGGATGTCATTTTATTTTACGATCGAATATGACAAGTTATTTATATTTTGCACTAGATACCGGTATGGATTTATTTTATTTTTCTTTTACATCTTTATACTAAATTTCTTTGTGAACGTTCAAATCAGTATGAAAAACATATTTTTGCAAAATGAAATAATGAATAATTGTAGTTGAATATTTGATACTGCCAAAATATTTTCAAGAAGTCAATTAAATATTGGGATCTAATATAAAAGCACTGTCCAAGAAATCTTTTCGCTTCGTTAACATTACAAGAAAAGATATTCAATAGTCTTCAAGTAGCGAGCTATGAATCGACAATCCATGACAAATAAGAAACATGATCGAGGTTATTCCGGCCCTCATTAAATGTTTCCGTTATTTTTTTAGTGCGACAACTGAAAATGATATTGTACAAAAGAATTGGTAAACGGAGAAGAAAGTAATTTACCTAATAATTAATGCACATCCGTAAATCAGGGCAAGATAAATGCATACCATTATGAAAACCAACAGCGATTGTACTGAATCCTAAAAACAAGAGCACCACTGAAAGATTAAACAGATCAAGTCATTTTAAAAAACATGAAGCAATGTTACTCACCGTTTGCGAATCGTAGTCTTCTCTCGGGGGAGCTTCGGTGTAGTAGTACGAAGGGGGTGAAGCGTGAGTTGGTAGGGGCGGCGGGGTGCTGCGCCCCGCCCGGGCAGCGCCCCCGAGCTTAACGCCCCCGCCGCGCCCCCCGCTCGTCAGGTTGCCCCGGGGGCTCGAACTACCGACCCTAACTCCAGAGCCAGCACGCTCCTTTAGGGACCAACTGAACTCTCGTTTTGAGCGCTTTGCTGAAGAATCGAAATCGTAACCCCTCTCGTAGCTTTCGTAAATTGATTTAGGCTCGGCTTCTAAGAATTTTAGCTCTTCTTTGTTGTCATCAGATTCATCTCTTGTAATTTTTTTCAGAACTTTTTTATTAATTTTACCTGTAATTGATTTGGTCACATCTTTTTTCTGATTAAATTCATCCTTAGTTTTTAGATTGTCATCTTCTAGTATTGGTTGTACGGATTCAACCATATCAGTCTTTTTAATGGTAAATTTGTTTTCCTTTTCAGACAGTCGAGGTTTCTTTTCAGTACCCTCACCGATGATCGGTGTAGTAATATCAACGTTTTTTGACCTGGTTGTTTTCTTTTTATGCCAAAGAATATTATGACCGAGCCATCCACCAAGAACAGACTCTTGAGTTGGTTTGGGATCCTCAAAATTATTTTTTAAATCATCTCCACGTTCATGGGTTTTGTCTTCTTCTTCTAGCCAGGAAAGGTCGTGTTCAATCCATTCTCCTACTTTCATCTTTTTTACGTTATTTTTGGGGTTCTTCTTGCTAGGTTCACCATTTTCGAAGCACAACCACACCGTCACCAGTAAAAAAGTTAGTCGTATGGGCGCCGATAAATGGCGTCGCATGGTGACGTACCTCCTACCGCATCACGGCCCTCTACTGAACCTAACCACAACACACCAGAACAATGAATTAAATTCTCATTACGTAGATTCATGCATCACTACAGAGAATGTAAATTTACTTTTCTTTCAATGAATTTTTGTCAAATTTTATTTACTATTTTACAAAACAGGCATTTTTAATCTAACCCACAAATTTATTTTATATACACACACTAGATTATTTATTATTTGTCATTTAGAACACATTTACTTATTAAAATAATCACGGAACTTTTTTGACCTGAAACAAACAAAAACATATTAATACAATTTACAAAATAACTTGGAAACAATAAACTTTGTGGAAATCAAAAAATGTAAAAAATCATTATAAGATAACATTTCTTCTAAAATCCAATAAAAACAAGCGAGTATTCTCAATAATTAAAATCAGTTAAAAGTACTATACATAGTATAGTATAGCTTTAAATAATCAAACATGTTGGCTACATTTTTAAAACATTTTTAAACTTTGCTAAAATGACTGTACATACACTAGATAAGCATTAAGCATAAACCAACTGTTATCTCGCTATAAATTTTAACAAACGAAACGATGTGAAGATTTGGCAAAGAATATTTGGTTGAACCAAAAAGTTTACATCATGACCCACATTGTGAAACAACTCAAAGATTCGAGCACTGCATGATAGTTTATTCCCGCTCTCATAAAACTCTATGTTAGTTTTCATCCCCCTTCCCTTCTGCAACCCTTCACAAAACACTAACAGGAAACGTGATATAAAATACAACCCACACCACAGTGTGAGCGGCATGGTCTACTCTCTACTCTCTACCGCTAATGGGAGGATATTTCTAACAACCAGAAGAGGATATAATGAAAGGCTTGAAATTGTGTAGCTTTTATTATTCGCTAACTACTCGTGGAGTGTAAAATGGCGTTGTTTCAGCAAAATTTTTGCTCTATTTCACAGCGATGTAGCCTGAAAGAGATCGTGATGATAATAATAAAAGTAAGATTTTAATTTTCGCTATTTGTTTTTGGGGTGTTATGCCGTGTTGCGCTACCTCCTTCTTTAGCCAACGTTTCGGATATCGTTGCAGTGTCCATCATCAGGGCAGATCCGTTAGATGTGATCTACAATGGAAGCGAAACTTTACCAAAATACCAAAACAATCTCAACCAATACTTGAAAAACGGGGTGAAATGGATGGAAAAATGAATGCGACCAATGAGCGCAGACCTCGCGTATTTTCAGTTTCATATCTCAACCAATGGGAGCCTTTAAAAGTGACATCATTATTAAAGCGGACGGGTGAGCGCAGTTGATGCGTCGCTGATGCACTAATCGTCATTTCGGTTTTATCCGAAATCCAAATCACAGCTGTGGTATAGAAGTTTCACTTCAAAAATTAACCTTCACAGTGCAGCGCTTTTTAGTTGGGGTCCGTGTTAGATGCATTTCAAAGGTTTTCATTTTATAAAATACCAAAAGTTTTCTTGGCTAAATTTCGTTTAACTTTCCGAACGATAAAAATCTACGGTTGCCCAAAACAAGTCGGTATTTTTAATATGACATTTAATATTGTAAATGATAAAAATCGACAACATTTGTTGATTTGGTTTTGGAGATTTTTCGCCTGCGGCGGTTTAATTAAAAACATATAGTAGTATAAAATATTAATAGATTTGCGACTGCAAATTTAACAATATGGAGCTGAAAGCAACTTACCCCCTTTGGCCCGTGAACAAATTGAAAATGGATTCGAATAAAAGATATCTCACGACCATCGTGTTATTAGTCAACAGATATGAGATATATTTATTAGCGTGTGTCAATTATTTCAACTTTTGAATTCAGAAACGCCCGGGGTCTCAAAAGTTGCGTCTTGCAAAGAAAATGAGAACTGCGTTTAAATTTTTTTAAATGATTATTAGCCAGCTTAAATGCATTGAAAATCAGAAAACAAACCTAAAACCTTTTTTTTTTTTTTTAATTTTTTTTTTTCAGTAATCTAACCTTTTAACTTTTATTATTAAAAAAATGCGTATAACTGACAGAAATGAAAAAAAAGTTCAACTTTATACAAGTAAGTCAACAAGAATTCTGATTTTATCCAGAAAAAGTGTTATTTTCCGCTTTTATTTTTTTAACCAACACATCACATATGTTTAAAAAAAAGTTTTTTGGTTCTTTGTAATGCAGTTATGTAATGAAAAATAAGTTTGGTACAAAGTATAAAATATGAACCCTTTGTTTTATTTTTTTCCAAATCACGAAATCTATTTTTTTTCGAAACTTTCGGCCATTTTAGCGGGCTAATAGTGAAGAATAATTTTTAAAAAATTTACGTTTTCAAATAGCTACAGATCATACGAAACTTTTGAGACCCCGGGCGTTTAAATATAAGGCCATTTGTTTTCTCTCTATGGAGAGCGACACACGCTAATATTTTATACCACAATAACTAATCTAAAAACCTCGTGTGATAGATAAAAAAATCAAGAAACAAGGAAAATTTAGTATCGGTGCTAAAACGACTTTTCCACATAATCGTTATATGCGAAAGAATTTAAAATAACCAATCACAGAATAACACACCAACATTAATCTCGCATTTGGAACCTCTACATTTTGCAACGTATTTCTCATAAGCGAACTGTCAATGTGAGAATTGCGAGAGAAATATTTTCGTATTACATTCGATTCCAGACAAATTCGTGTTTTAAAACTACTATTTCAAAATAAATACGGTTTTTGAAAGCAGCTGAAAGACGTTATCAGATTTTAGTTTTACAAATTGAGGTAAATATTGACGTAACTTGATAAGGATCTACCTAGGATCGACAGTTTCCGGAGTTTTGGGATTTTTCAGAGTATGTGAAATATTTAATATTTTTTATTTAAATCATTTTAAATATTTAAATTCGTCTGTTTTAAAGGATTAGGAAATTTGTTATATATAACAATTATATAATTACTTCTTATAATAGTGCAAAATTATTTTGCGGTAACATTTTAAATTCAAATTTATAGATAACTTTGTAATAACCACTTAATTATTTACAAAAACCGATATGTTTCGTCAGCAAAGCTGACTTCTTCAGGGTTTTGACAGAACTAATTTAAAAAATAGACATACATAGGTAATAGAGAAAAATAATAGACATAAACAATAATAAAATTTGAAAGAAAATAATGTGTAGGAGACAAGGGGCAATATAGAACAATTAAAAATTTAAAAGGGGAATAGATTTAATAATGGGTCATTTAAAAACAATATTTGATTATTAATAATATTTAAATTTGCATTAACACTCTTTCTAATCTCTAAAATTTCTAATTTATCCAACTGAATGCCATTGACATTACAATGTGTTAATTCTATTCCACTGTTAAAATTAAAGGTATGACTTGTATGTAAAGGTATGTAGTAATTAGTTGTCTCGTAGTTACATTAAATATTAATTGAAATCTTTAGCCTAGCTGCAAACGTTGTGTGATTTTTACGATAGACTGAGGTATCCTAGAGAGAAGTTTGAGAAGTTTCACGTGGATGGCACTAGAAAGTAGTACAATAGGTTACCCATAGATGGCACATAACTTTCAATAAAGCAGGGATTGAGAAAGGATAAATTCTGTTCTCAACTCAAGGTCGGGGTCCAGATAATTCATACATTTTCATTACCGCGATTCTAAAGTATAAAGTGTTTTGTTGAATACTGAAGATGGCCTTAACAGTCTGGAACAGGTTATGGTCAATAAATTAAAGCGAAAGTAAGTTTTATATTTTTTTTTATTATAATATATGTTTTGTAGAACCGGGAATTAAAATTTAAAGAGAGTTTGAGAGAAAAAACCCTGGGTTACAACAAACTAGCGATATAAATGTTTTAAATAAGTAAGTATTTACAATAAGTACGGACAGAGAACGTTTGAATATATCATACCGAAGATATTTAATTTATTACCTGACACTATAAAGCAATGTAATTCTATGAATAAGGTTAAATATATGGTGAAAAATTGGCTATCGGAAAAAAAAGATTTTTATTGATTTTGATATGTATGAAAAAATGTTGTATCTGTAGATATAAGATGTAAATTAATTTTAAAAATGTATAAATATGTAACTAAAATATAAGCACCTGTTGACAAGCCGATTCAATTGGCTTAGCAGGACTTGTTTGTTGATTATATTATGTATTATCTATTATTTCAATAAAAAAATAAAATAAAATTAAAATTTAAAAAAAATAAAAAAGATTATTTTTTTTTAAGTTGTTTACCGATAGTTTTTCTCGTGTAAACTATAATTACCACTTCATAGGAAACAAAAAAAAATATTTTTACTAATGTACTATAAAAGTTAATGTAATTTTTTTTTTCATTTTACATTTTTTTTGTAAACTTTGAGATAGAATTCTTTTCTTTTTTCGGAAGCATCTATGTTAAGCTTATAAAAGCAAATACAAAACGTGGTTTTCTCACTCCCTAATACTTTTCAAGTCATATATCTCACAGTAATACAAAATGAGACAGCATGACTTTTAAAGAAGACAGTACGGGTGTTTGCCGACCAAAAAATAAATCTTCCAATGCTGCTCTAGGGGTTAAAAAAGTACAACCCCGCCTTTATTATGAACGAAAAGTTTATCAAGGAGAATCACATGACCATTTATATTCCTAGTTGCTTCAGATGAACAGGGTTTCAGCGTAGGCTTATTTCGTAAAATGTTTACGAGTGTTCCACATTTAGATAGTATTTTTAAGTCGCTTTATGAGTAAAAAAAACTCTGCACCCAACAAAATGGCTCAGTTCGAATACTTTACAACTTACTGCTGAATATAAAATGACTAGAGCATTAGGTCAACAACTGTTTTTAAAAAATACGAAAACAAACCGGGCGCGAAATAATCACATGGTCTTGAAAAGTAGTGTAGCCGAGCAACGAACAACCATAAAAATATAATTCAAATTCGATTTTACAGACTGGTATCTCCGGGCACCTCTCTTCGGTCTAGTGCATGACGATGCAAGATTATTCCGGTTTCAACGTTCGTTCCGTCCGCCTGCTTTTCCTCTAAGCTAGATAATTATTAAAACTGTGCTAACTTATTGTAACACAAAGTTTCAATGTAAATATATCTGACTCGCGTTAATCAAGAGTTGTTATTGAAAACCTCCACAACACACGCATCCAGATTACAGACGTGGCAAGGTCTGTAAACTTTCAAACCCTCTGGATAAAATATCTAAACATAACCTGCATTGCCAAAGTAGAAAAGGCTTTATTGTCTCTATTTTGAAGACAATTAATGGTGAGAGTAATTATGAGTAATAACTATTCCCAAACTCGACAGAATTTTAAACGCACCAAATTTGTGAAACTTACATAACATCAATGGCGCTACATCCGCTGCACAGAACTAAAAGATAACACAAATTATTTTTTAGAAGAATGGGAAAGTATATTTTTCACCAGGAAAGGTTAAGATTAGTATCTATCAAGAATAGAGAAGGTACTTGGAAGACCGTATTTTTTTAATGAAAATTTCCTCTCGAAAAGAGTATTTTAATATTGTAATTTATCAGTAGATAATCCTCGACGAATTTAAGAGTTCCTTTTATAATACATGTAGGTTTAGTGCACTTTACAAAAGCAATTTAATATTATCGATTGTTAGAAGAAGTGAATATCTGAGAGGGTAAATCAACAGGTGAACAGGTGCTAAAGAAGGGTAGAAGATTGATTAATAACATTGAGCGATGTGTTGTGAAACTAAATATACACGTAGTACCTAACTAAGTTACACGAATTTTCGTTATTTGTTTTTGGGGCGTTATGCCGTGTTGCGCTACCTCATTCGTTAACCAACGTTTCGGACAGTGTTGCAGTGTCCATCATCAGGGCAGATCCGGCAAATCCGGTAGATGTAAAAACAAATAACGAAAATACTTTTGGTGGTGAAAACCTAAAAAACGTGTTCAAGTCACACGTAGTTTTTCCTACCGTATTTTACAAGTAGTGAAATTTGGGAGGCGGTTACGGGTACCACCGCCCCGGGAACCATTTTATGGATAATCAACACTTCTACCGTAAGTCACCCAAAGTGTTCGCTACGTTTGGTGAGTCAATAGGAGTGCCCGGGTTCATGGGGTGAGGTTTGTTCGGGTCTTGGTGGCGGATTCATCTGCCCAACCGCCGCATGGCAGGCCGGATCGAGAGAGAAGGGTTGAGAGAGTCCCTTTGACTTCTCCACCCGTACTCTCTCGTAACATAGCCTTGCACCGCCGTGGAAAGATATGTACGCCCGTCACTCCTGGACACACCTATCTCCAGATTCCTACACACCCCTCGTGCCCTTTTCCTTCCCAGAATTTCCTCTCTTTCCTATCCTAAAATAAACCTCCACACAGCATCTACAAAGATGACACAGGCCCCGAGGGGAATTATTTTCCTTGGCGCCCCCCGTGTGGAGCTAATATAAAAAAAGTAACAAATATCTTTTTTTAAGATAAGAAAGATGGCTTCGTTGTTTTTAATGCGTCAAATTTGAAACTCAGGTGAATTCTTCTAAACTTGTGCTGAATTCTAATCTGCGTTGAATTTGTGTACACATAACTAAAGGTAAAACGTAGTGAAATGATAATACGTGGAATTATGACTTCGTAAGGATGAAACACAACATGATTAATATCTTCCTCAACCGTTCCATCCTCTCTTTTGGATATTCGATCCTCAGATTAGCGGGTTTGAGCCTATAAGACCTTGACGCGATAGGCCGCTAGATTGCTGGGCTGCAAGGCTGTTAAGTTACACGTGTCTGTCCTAAACTGTATCTTAATTCCAATTTAGCTTATCTATAATTGTGTGCTAAACCATAGGAGCAACCGTTCGTTAATTTTCTTATTTCGGCCGACCATTATTATTTATAATTTATCATTTGTGTTCTTATTCCAAAACAATTCAGATTAGACTTTTTATTATTTTATTATTTATTACTTTGAAAAAGACTTAGAAATTATTTAGTTTGTTATATAGTCCTCACTGTGTATTATACATATCTTTTTTGAGGTCTACATATTATATCAATTATTATTTTCAACTTTTCCTTGTATCTCTAACATAAAAACAAATATAAGATCTTGGTGTGTTGCTTCTGTTAGTTGTGTTGTGTTGTGTTTATGGTTCATGTATATATCACCTCAAAAACAAACAAAATAAATAAACACTTATCAGACTCTTAGCTGAAACTTACTAACTTACTTGGTACTAACTAAGAGGGATGAGCGAGCACTGGACGTTTTTGAAAGGAAAATTTTGAGGCGCATCTTTGGACCGGTTCTAAAAAAAAAGGATTTTGGCGCAGACGTTATAACAACGAGCTCTATACTTTGTTTAAGGAGCTAAACGATGCAAAATTTATACAACTGGGAAGAAATTTATAAGGCTGAGTCATGTGGAAAGAATTACCGAGCATCAAGCACCAAAGTCCGTGCTGAACTGAACCGTGAAAGACCAATATGGCGAAGGAGCCTGGGAAGACCAAAATAAAGATGGAGCGACAACGTCCTCAAAGACATATCTATCTTGGAGCTTCTAAACTGGAGAGAGCTGGCACAAAACCGATATGAGTGGAGGAAGACTCTTGAGGAGGCCAAGACCCACCAGAGCCAATAGTGATGATGATGATGATGATAATATATCACCTCTGTATTCTTTATTTTCAGTTAGTTTTTCTTGAAATCTCTGTTGACTTGACTCTTCCTGTTGACTAGATTCAGTTTTTAAATTGTTTTTGTAAGTGAGATTGCTTATTTGGCGTTTTAAATACGACCGAAATATACAGTAAAAAAATACAACAAAATATTTATTTTATTTATTTTATTTTATTTTATTAGCGTTATAAACAGTCTGTACAAAATTCATAAATGACAGTGATAAAAATTAGTATGTCATAGACCAATAAAATAACGACAAAATTCAATTTAGAACCATAATTCAAAAATATACAATACCTACACCTGATATAAACAATTATGATAATATCTTCTTACTTAAATCTACAAAAAGTAATTAACTGAAAATTTTCAAGGGATTACAGTTAAATTTTGATGGATATCAATAATATATTTCAGGAAGTGATTTTATTTGAATTGGAACTGCTAAAAGTAGGAGAGAAAATGTGGTGATACTAAAAATAAAAAAGAGAAATACAGAAATCAATGAAATATTAAGTTATTAGTTAAACATGTGGCATTCAATAGTGTTATTTTTTTATGCATGCTGTGAATTTATCAAGGTTTGTAATATTAATTATTATTATTTATATTGTAATATTAATCGTACATTAACGATGGATATATTTAGAAAGTAGGTGTACTGTAACCATAACGAGCTGTGGTTTTTTTGTTTTTCGAAGGTTGGCAACATTGAGTGGCAGAGAGGGATCTTTTTACCAGAGAGAGCATCGCAGGAACACGGTAGTAAGTAAACGAAAGACGTCGGTAAGAAATCCCGCCAATCCCGTTTTTTGCGAGTTTCTCGAGCAACTTGAATTGAATGGTGAGGTTTTTCTAAGCTTCTACTGTGACTGGAGATTAAATGTGGATGGCTCATTACACGCATGAGATAAAAAGACAATCCTCATAGTGGCGTTGCGTCGTACCAATTCTCCTTCTCATAAGCACAATTTCGGGAAAAAATCATGGCCTTAGTGTTTTGGGACCAAAAAGACATAATTTTGGTTGACTTTGTGCCTCGGGGGGAAACCATCAATGCACAAAGATATTGTGAGACCCTAAAAACTCAAAAGGAGCGTTCAAAACAAAAACATGCTGACGAGAGAGTTTGCTTGTTGCACGACAACGTCCGTCCTCATACAGCTTTAGCCACCAAGGTTAAGGACTGCAGGACGCTGTTGAACTCATTTGTTTGGGATGTTTTGAACCACCCGTCGTGTTGCCCTAACGTGGTACCTTCAGATTATCATCTTTTCACCTCCCTGAAGGCACTCATGGTTGAAATTAAATTTTTAACCAAAGAGCAGTTGCAGAAAGAGGTTCTAAGGTGAGGGAAGGAGCTAGAGGGAGAGCTTTTCAAGGAGGGCATAAAGAAGCTTGTGCCACGGCCCACCACTTGCATTGAACGGGATGGCGATTATGTGGAAAAAAATCAACAAGTGTATCAACAATATCCTTTAATTTTTTTTTCAAATATACCTTTTCTAAAAAAATACAAAAATCTAGTACACTTACTTTCTGAATATGCCTCGTACTCTAAAGGGATCTAGGTCTAAGCCTCCGTGAAAAGGTTTATGAGTTTTACACTCTTCTAGAAATACGAAAACACTCTTTTTAACGCAATATTAGGTAACACTTGTGGTACAATAGTCGGTGACTATGATAACAATTTCTAAAATTTTGAGAGTCCTAGGAGAGGTTGACACAACAACGCATTGCAGTAAAAAAATGAAAACGCAATATAGAAGCAGAATAACTTTAAGATATCCATTCACGCCTCGTCTAACAGTCAACTAATATAATACCGGGCACACGGGATGGCAGAGATGTTATGATGACAGTGATAGTATAAAGCCATATGGCCATGATGCATCAATAAAATTTTATAATAAAGGCAAATCTTGGAAGCCGGGTTGAACCGCAAAGGTGAGTTGGAATTGAAATAGCACCACAGGGATAAAGCTCAAAATGTACCACAGTCAATGAAGAAAGTATTTCATCATTTTCCACTTCTTTAAAGTTCCAAAGTCAAAAGGTTTCCTCGTGAAGGAGATTCTCTAAAATATTATCAAGCTTACCTAGTTTACTTTTAAAATATATATTACTAGCTTTTTCCCGCGGCTTCGCTCGCATGGTATTAGGGGATTTCCACTCAGCCTCCTCCACCTTCTCTCTCCCCACTCCACTCCCCCCATCAATTCCCCTCCCCCTCCACCCACCCCTCCCCACACTCCACTCCCCCCATCGCCCCCCTCCCCCTTCCCCCTCCACCCATCCCTTCCCCCTCCACCTTCCCACTCCCCACACCACTCATCCATCAACCCCCCTCCTCCACCCACCCCTTCCCCACACCACACCCTCCCCACTCCACATACTCCCACCTTCCTCCACCCGTCTCCCTTCCCTTCCTTCCCTCCCCCCCTCTTCCACCCCACTCCACCTCCTCCACCTTCCCTCTCTCCACTCCACTCCCTCCATCAACTCCCTCCCCCTCTTCCTCCACCCACCACTCCCCTCACCCCCTACCCCTCCACATTCTCTTTCCCCACACCACTCCCTCCCATCAACCTCCTTCCCCCCACCCCCTAACCCTCCCCACACCCTCTTCCATCCTTCCCCTTTCCCCTTCCTTCCCTCCCCCTGTCCCTCCCCTAATCCCCTCCCCCACCCTCCCCCCCCTCCCCTTCCCCCATCCACCAACACCCTCCCAACACTCCCTTCTCCCTCCCCACTCACCCCACTCACCTATCGCATTTCACACATTCATTCCCAATACATTCAGTTTTCAAACCGCTCGCATGCCACCTATTATACAAATTTCATAATGCCAGAACTCAAAAGTTTTATACAAAAAAAACGAAAAAACAAAAGAATTATCCAATTTGGTTCAGTCGTTCGGGTTTATGCGCATACATACATTTCGGTGATTCATTTTTAGAGATTGTTATTAAGTACGAATTATTATTCTTCTTTTTATATTCTACCAAAAAATCCAGTACGGCAGTTTTATCCAGAATGATATTTTGCAAAACAAAATAAAAATTCTATTTTAGAAAATATTTAAATTGGCGAATTTATTTGAAGTACCTACTTCCCTAATAATTTGAATCGATTAAAGAATTATAAATATCTTACTAATCGTGCCACCTATTGCAATTTTTTCATACAAATTTCGTAATGCCAGAGCAGTGAGCTATAGCCTATTACCAGACCTGACGGCTCACTAGCAAACACCGCCACCGAAAAGGCTAACTTACTAGGTAAAATGTTTGCGAATAACTCAACCCTCGATGACCAAGGTGCTGTCCCGACGTCGGTTCCTTACTGCGGTTTTCGTATGAAAAAGCTGAGGATCCGGCATCGGGAAGTACTCCATGTTTTACGAGGGCTTGATGTTAATAAAGCTAGTGGGCCTGACAGAATACCTGCCCTGGTACTGCAAAGGTGCGCTGCAGAAATAGCTCCAATTTTGACGAAGCTTTTTAAACTGTCCCTGAAGACTGGCTCTGTGCCCTCTGGTTGAAAAAAGCGGTTATCCATCCTATTCCAAAGAAGGGTGACCGCTCCAACCCGGCCAACTACCGCCCCATAGCGATCACATCAGTTCTGTCTAAGGTGATGGAACGTGTGATCAACGACAAACTGCTCACATACCTCGAGAAGAACAAAATTATTAACGACCGTCAATACGGATTCCGGCGGAACCGCTCGTGCGGTGATCTTATCGCGTATGTGACGCATGTTTGGGGGCGATGCCTGGAACGTTTCGGTGAGACCCAAATGGTTGCACTGGACATATCCAAGGCCTTTGACCGGGTTTGGCACCGAGGACTTGTCAACAAACTGCATTCTTACGGACTTCCCGCATCCTTGTGTACGTGGATTGCCGACTTCTTGAGGGAGAGGTCGATTCAGACGGTAGTCGATGGTTTCACCTCTTCCTCTCACTCGATAAATGCTGGCGTCCCGCAGGGATCGGTTCTGTCTCCAACTCTGTTTTTGTTGCACATCAACGACCTTTTGTCATGTGCACCAATTCACTGTTACGCGGATGACAGTACAGTTCATGATAGCTTTTTGTTTGACAAGCCCCCAAAGGGCTCACAAACTCCAACAGCTCGTAAGGCTTTGAAGCAAAGAATAGACGGTTACCTCGAGAGTGTTTTCTCTTGGGGTAAAAATAATCTCGTTGAATTTAATGTTTCAAAGACCCAATCTTGTCTGATTACGTCTAAAAGGGATCGCAATGAAAATCTAGTCTCTTTCAACGGAAGCAATCTTCCGAACAGGCCCTCCATTGATATGCTTGGTGTAACCCTAAGTGACCAGCTCAGGTATGGGGGCTCCATCGAAGCCAGAGTAAAGTTAGCCTCCCAAAAACTGGGCGTACTGTACAGGGCCCGCAGATACTTTAATAGTACACAACTGCTAACCCTGTACAAATCGCAAGTGCGCCCCACGGTTGAATTTGGCAGCCACCTCTGGTCTGGAGCTCCAAAATACCTGAAAAATACCCTCGACTCTGTGCAGAAACGGGCGGTCCGTTTGATAGATTCTCCCATCTTAACAGACGGATTGCAATCTTTAGAGCACAGGCGTCGGGTGGGAATGCTATCCTTGTTCTACCGGTATTACAATGGAAGATGCTCCGAGGAACTAGCATCATTGATCCCTTCGGAACCGGTGCATAGTCGGGAAACACGCCAAACGCGTGCCCAACATTTGTACACAGTTGACATTTGTCACATGAGAACGGGTCGTTTCTTCGACTCGTTCTTGTGTTCAACAGCTCGGCTGTGGAATGATTTGCCGGCCTCTGTGTTTCCTCCTTCCTACAACATGGCTCTCTTCAAGACCAATGTTCATTCCTTCCTCTCCTCAAAAAGACCCTCCACACAGCATCCCAGATGACATAGGCCCTGAGGGAAATTATTTTCTTCAGGGCCTCCTGTGTGGAGTTAATGTAAAAAAAAAAAAGTGTAACGGACGTGTTCGCACCCTCAAAACATCTTTCCTCAAGATTCATCGATGGTGGCATCCTTTACATTTTGAGGTCATTTCTTGGAAATTTTGCTGAAATTTCTGGCCTCGAAATGCTAGTACCGTGCCGCCTGCGACTAATTTTGGTGAAAAGATATTTCTTTCCTTTAGGTATGCACTACTATATTACTTGTTTTGTAAAATATAATTAAATGTTTCCTAACAATGTGCATGTTCCCGGTGCGACAAATAAACTCTACCTGTCGCAGGTTGCCACCGGGGATATTTTATAAAATTGTTATTCTATTGTTTTAAATCCTTCGCCCCCAGGGGCAAGGCGAGTCCTTCAGCCCCGGGGGGCAGGTGCCTTTCCGACTGGGCAAGGCGAGTTCTCCGGCCCCAGGGGGCAGGCGCCTTTCCCACTGGGCAAGGCGAGTCCTCCGGCCCCAGGAGGCAGGCGCCTTTCCCACTGGACAAGGCGGCTCCGCCACCAGGAGGGCAACCTTAAATGTACATTTTTTCGATTAATTTAACTTACACACCCTGCAGGACAATGAAACCAAATAAATAAATCCAAAATTTTAAATACAGATTCCTTTTTTAAACAAAATTTGTAATAAAACTGTCACCTCACTTTTTATCACTTTCATACAATTTTATTTTAAAATTATATGTGTGATACGTCACAAATTGGCGCAAAATTAAACCGTCACTTTTGATCGGATTTGTAAAGTATCTGAACAACCTAGCTCATATAATTCTAAGACAATGAGAAGCAATATTTCATTCCGTTTCTACCATAAAAGAAATCACAAATATTCGCATGACAGAAAGAGAGATATCTAACTTTTAATAATGCACGTTCGCTCTGGGACAATCTGGGTCTCCTGTTATTATAACGGCATATGATGTTTTGGGACAACTTGGGTCTCCTATGATTAGACAGGTTAAAAAACACTTCTTCATCCGTTTTAAAGAATTTCCAGGGACCTTGTAAGACGATGAAACAAACAGGTTTCAGTAGCTAGTCTTACGGGGAACCTGGGAAAAATACTAGATTCTCATTTTAACTTAACACAACTAGCCAAACGGCAAATATCTATCATAAAATTACCAAACCACCTTAAAATCAATGCAAATTCATCAAAATAAAAATCTGCGGATAAAACTTAACTTTACAAACATGTTAGACTTAAGACATTTACCTGTATTCACCAAATGTACTCTGTAGAATTATTTTCTATTTTTAATTTTAAGCGACGAGTTTTAAGAAAACGGTCGGCAAAATAGGTGGCCATCGGACAACCGGCCCTTATACACTTGCGGGCGAGGTCAAACCTCCCACCCCAAATTTGTTCCACGTGACCAAATTTTGTACCAAATTTGGGTATATAAGGAGCGAAATTTTCATAATAAATCAGTGTTCACATCTCAACAAGAAACTCGTGTTTTATTCTTCGGAAGTTTTTCTTCAACCCTGCTGCCTCCTGCTGAAGTTCTGCCTGAACGAGTACCTGGTGCCTACCTCTGCGGTTTGGACACTGCCAAGGCACCAGGCTCAGGCGGAAACTAGGCGCATCCAGGGCCACCAACCACTGGATGTAGGGAGGCCAGCTCTATTTCTCCATTCATCATCCTGAGCGTGCACTAAAAACCCGGTCCTTTTTTATAGTCTTGTGAAGACGCTGATACGTCTGTTACAGCCTATATGTTTATATTATTGTAAAGTTTCATTAAAATCCATTCAGTAAAGTAGGAATTAGTATTTTATACATATTTGAATTTTAACATCAAAGGGATGTCCATAGTAACCTAATTTAAAAAAAAAAACATCGTTTCCAAGGCGACAATTGGCGTTTGCAACAAATCGTTTTTTTTAGCGACAGAAAACGTATGATAAATAATTTCATAACGCCAGAGATTATTCGTAACGCCAGAGCTTACCAATATATACAGCCTTTATATCTCGCAAATAAAGTAGCTTTCTATTAGTGAAAGATTTTTTTACATCGATTCAGTAGTTTTCGCGTGAAACATACATCCAACTAACATAAATCCATACAAACTTTCACCTTTATAATATTAGTAGGATTTCAATATTTTACCAAGATTTGGCAACCAATCTCACTACTAGTTATTGAAACATGAAGCAGTGTAAAAAATAAGATATAATATAAAAAACCATTATATAAATTTATATATTTGTGTATTTATGTGAATAGCCAACTACTCTAGTCTGGAGCCAGTGAAACTACGGTATCCCCATGGAATATTTCCACGTTTTTTTATTGCTTAAAAAAAATTAAACAAAAAATTACGATGATTGTGGCATTGTTATTTTATTCTTATGTTGAAGAATAAATTTTCTACAGCGGCGGGGCTATCGTGTGACGTCATGAGCGTGGACGCTCACTGACAGTGTTTACGTATGCTGGCCCAGCTGACCGTGACTTGTGACGTCACAATCCGATTTGCCAACCACGAGCCGTTTTGATTTTCACAGTTTCAGATCGTTTTTAAAGTCAATAATATTGAATGAAAACATTTTTAGTAGGATGATTAAAATCAGAAAAAATTGTTTATTTTATTTAAACCCCCATAGGGCATAAACATAGAATGCAGTACATTTTTTTTAATTAAAGTGAAAAGAATGGGTTTACAAAATACAATACACAATACAAGTAACATAATATTTGTTAAAAACAAAATATAGGTTACATAAAATATAGGCGTTAAAATAAATTAAAAAATTTAGGTTACATAAAATACAAGCGTTGATAAAATACAGGTAACATAAAATATAAGAAACAAAATATAGTCAATAAAATATAGGAGTTGACACTAAGTAGGTAATATTTAAAATTGTTGTTACATTAGTTTATGGGATAGGTAGAAATAAATAGTTGGCACATATGGCGTTTGAAGTTCAAATTATTGTCAAATACATCCATATTGTTTAAGTATTTGTTACCGGTACTATGCAAACGTTGTATTGGAGAATGTAAATCATAATGATCTTTAAATATTCCGTACATTTTCAACAGAATCCTTAGTTTGTGGAAATACCCAAATGGGGTGCGTTGTGAGGATGAAGTTAAGAGGGAGAGGAAGGAGATGGGAAGAAGGAAGGTGGGAAGTACCTGGATGTTCAGACCTGTTCACCAAAGACGGCAAAACCCATTTAAAGCAACGTTTCAATTCTTAATGGTGGTATTACACCGGAATGATTCTGAGTGCATCTTCCACTCTGAAACTTGCCGGAAATACATGTACTTAATATTTAAATTAATTATTGGTGAAACAACACAAATTATTCAAATAAAATTTATCTAGGCAAGTCGGGATTTTAACCCGCAACTTTTGGATTGCTAGTCGAGAGCCTTACCCTTCAACCACGGAGGCCGTCATATATAAATACAATACATAAATTATTCAAGGTCTTGGTGTCTTAGTTTTTCCAAAGGAAATTTTCGTATGATTTTTGGCATTTTAAGTGTGTAATGCCACTTCTGTAAAAGCTTGTAACATAAAATCAACCATTTTTATTTAATCGCTCTTTTCTTTTTTTCAATCAATTAAATTAAATACTTTAAGCGACCTCGACGATCGTTTTACTCCAAGATCCTAGATAGCAAAAGGAATTAGGACTTCCAATTTCCATTTGTTACGAACGCCCTAATAAGACAGATCGTGCGAATTGCTTAACCTCAAGGGCCTGTAAATACTTAATATATTTTACGATTGACTCATGCCATGTTGGATGCGGGCTCTATCATACTATACGACCAGCTATCGGACGTGAAGGGTATAAATTTGCCGAGACGTGGACAAAATATTAAAAGACTACTTTGCTGGCAAAAAAATAATAAAAAAGGGACACATCGCAGTCATTTCATATCATATTTATGGCGGAAACGCGGGTAAGGCAAGCACCAGTCAGTGAGAATCTACCGTTATTGAATTTAAAATTGTAAATTACTACGCGATGTTCTTTCAAAGCTTTTGTGAGAAACGGTTTTTTGTTTTAATATTTGACAAAACAACGACATAATATAATATTGAGGCAATTGTTTCCATTCTTATTGCTTATTTTTTAATCGCATGAAGGTGGAATTCCTTAATTATACAATAAAACACTAAATAATATATTTACGGCGTTTTTAGTTTAGTTCAAAAATTTTTTTTACATGAATACCGCACAAGAGTCCCAACTGCTCCCGTCTTGAGCCAGTGGGACTATGGCATCCCCAATTGGGGTATGTTGTGAGGCTGAAGGTAGTGGGGAGGGGGAGGAGATAGGGAAGAGGAAGGTGGGTAAGTGCTTGGCTATTCAGGTCTGGTCACCAAACATGGCTAAAGCCATTTAAAGCAACGTTTCATTTCTGAGAGTGTGATGTTTTGTTTTTTTGTACTCGTATTTATTTGTCTGTATTTTATTTACTTCTGGGCACTTGGCACCAGTCGTAAATTTTCGTTCTATTTTTTTTTTTTTTTTTAATCCTTATATGACTCTCCTGGTCATCGGCAAGACAGTTGTAATATTCTCGCCTTTTCTCTTGGCTCTGATCGATATTTAAATTCTTAAGGCTTTGCATATGTATGGTAGGGATGGAAAATTCCTCCCCTACGTCACACAAGCCTTTATGAAAATTGGACCCTTATTTCCTCTGATAACTACAGAAAGCTACTTAAAGCTCCCTTGTACTACATACCTTTAGTGATATATGTACTTAACTAATAAATACGTTATTTACGACTTTGAACGTAAATATTTTCGTATTTAGGTTGTAATTAAACTCCATCAAACGTTGTGTAATTTTTTGATTTATGATATAGGACTTTAATTACTTTAATTTTTGTGGTAACCCTCTTGATTCTAAACAGAGTGTTGAATTTCAAACTGTATTGGTCTCTCTCTTGCAAATCTAACCTTAAGTAGTTTCTCTAAATGAGCTAACTTCCCTTTGACGTTTATTATGATTCCCTACATCCTAATGAATTCATGAATAAACAATACTAATCGAAACTACACATGACTAATTGAACAGATAATTAAATATAACTCAAAGGGTTAAACGTTAGTAAATTTGATTATGATTGTTCTTGTATCTGCTGGGCGCCCCTCCATTTTGATTCAGCTGCTATAAGGTACATATAAAGATGGATTTAGAAGGTTAATGAAATTAGTTAATTGCATATTTGACGAACTCAGAATAACCCTTTTTCTGGCAAAATTTGGCTCCTGCCTCCATCAAGTAAGCAAGGTGATCAGGTGTCAACCCAAAATTCGCACAGTCTTTTGGCACGGTTCAATTGATTGATACCTAAGTTATCGCGTCCCAACTGAACCTTCCTTTGCCATCATGCGCTGCCTTCAGGTCTTCCCCCGAGCCCAGATACCCCCAAATTCCTACTCCTCCAAAGTTTACTATTTACTTAGGGCGAACCGGTTTCGTCCTATATGCAATCATATACTCACGGGTTTGTGTGGAGTTACGGGTCGTGAATCCTCCCTCCACGTTCAAGAAATGAGACGAGAGTGACCCGACAGGCCTAAAGCACTAATTGTAAGTGAGTTCGTTTCATTCAATGAACAGTACATAAAAAGATATATATGTAAACATACGTTTTGGGAAGGTTTATAACTCGCAATACGAAGCTACTTGCATCGCATCCCAAGCTCGGATCTCGCCCATCAAATTCTGCGAAATTTTCAGATTGATACCGAATACATACGTAAGAATAGTGGGAAATATAAATAAATACTAGTACATTAAGATCTTATCTGGCGATGTGTTCTGGAGATTCGCCATAACTCCAAGCTTTTGTTTGGTTTTGTTGACGGTTTTGTTTGAGAGATCCGTCATCTCTATGGTTTGGTTTTGTTATAGAAGCGACCACTGCCTTCTATTGGTTGAACTGTATTTTTTTTTCTTTCCCTCCCCTCCAATGTTCAACTTTTGATAAATTCTTACTATCCCGTGATTCTCAATTGATTCATGTAAATCATCATTACCCCTTATTAAGCTATCCCGTGATTTTTCAACTGTTTCATGTAAATCTTCAATACACCTTTTGAACTATCCCGTGATTTGTCAACTGTTTCATGTAAATCTTCAATACACCTTTTTGAACTATCCCGTGATTTATCAACTGTTTCATGTAATTCTTCAATACACCTTTTTGAACTATCCCGTGATTTATCAACTGTTTCATGTAAATCTTCAATACCTCTTTTATTTGATCTGCTATAATAAATCTGTTAATTTTCAATTGTTTAGGTCTGTAGATACCTCTTTACGTTCAAATTAAAAATAGTGTTTAATTTATTTTTTTTTCTTTTTGTTTCTAATAATTGCGCAATATAATAATTTTATCCCGTTCCTAGAAGTTAATACCTAAGTACGATATCCACTAATCAAGGTCATTTTTTTCCTTCTTTTTAACGTATTCGAACTAGTGTCCCAGTGACCGACTTATTTTGTAAACAATTTGAGCTTTGTAAACATTCTCGACGGCCTCGTGACCTAGATTCAAGCGTATGAGGTGTGTTTAATTTAGACATTCCGGAGACGTGTGAGATGACTCTAAAATTTTCTTTGTTTGATAATGATGTACTTAGCGCAATTGTCTAGTCTGATCCCCGATTACGTATACATATTTATTCATTTATATATACTTTGTCTCAATAAATAATTAAATACTGGTATATACTACTATATTATGATTTAAATAATTTCCAATATCATAATTATTTCATATGTTCTGGATTTTTCTGAAATTATATTAATACATACATAAAATTAAATATAAAATATTGATTTGTAAATTTATCACACATAACTACTTTTAATAGTTATTGATGAATTCAGAGGTAGGAATCGATACCCTTTTTCCTCTTTTTATATAAGTGTTTTTCTTTTTGATTAAAAATTTTCTTGGGAACAATAAAATTACATATATATATGTATATATACATACATATATAAATATATAAAATATACTTATTATATTTATAATATTTTAATATAGTTACATATCACATATTAAGCGAGTAATATCTTGGTCAAATAATTAATCCAAATACCAATGTTTGCTGCATTCCGCTTTCTCCTTGGAATCTGTAAAATTTTATAACGGAAAAAGACTTACCCCTACCAAGGTTTTTCCGACCGGGAAATACACAGTAAACCTTGCTGCAATTTTCCTAAATTAATTTTTATTTTCCTAAATTTAATTAAATCTTTTGACTTCAATTTTTTTTTTTTTTCAATTAATCTAATTAATTAAAATGATGTATGAGCTCTATCGTTCTAAACTGTATTTTATTTCAAAACTCGTTGGTTAAATAACACTTTAAATGATAGTTACTTCACGATTAATTTAGAGATGGTAAATCGTTGTTAAATTAAATTTTTATCCCTCCGAACTTTTATGTATTAATAAACTATTATTTTGTTTTATTATTATTATTTAAGATAATTAATTTAAATATTTATTATTTGTTAGAACACTTTCACTTAGATTGAACACACGTATTTAATTATAACTTCTTCACGCTAAATTATCACATCACTTCAGTTATTTATTGCACTAATATTAAACGCGAAATTTCTAAGTTTAAAAATACGATATTAAGTGATTATAAAATCCGAATTTTCCACTAAAACAAATTGTATTTATCACGAGCACTTTTATTTTTCACAAGTAATTAATGCGTTGGCTTTATTTTTATTTTCACTGATTCTAACTGCAAAGTATTTTTTTGTAGATCACTGGCCAGAATGTGAAATTTTTCTAAGTATCATAATAATTATCACTTAGAATTTTTCAACTTTAAATCACACACCGTTTCGTCACGTTCCGCGAACTTTCAACCTTTTCGACCACGACCGTAGACTGTCTCCAACTGGCATTTGTCTAGACTTTTATACCCCTCTCAGGTCCAAAAGATCGTATCTGAATCTCCTGTAATAAACCAATCTAATTACTATCAACTCGTAATTTCTTGAAACCTCTCCATTATTGTCGAATGCGGTCCCTTAGTCCCTTTCGCGTTTGATACTTTAAATTCTGTCTCGTACTTCCATACTTACAAGATCCGGATTTAGTAAGATCCATGTTTAATTGCCCAACTTCCTTTGTCTTGGTGTTCACACAAAATTAGCTTGAATTTAATAATTTTAAAGTTCTATTTTCATCTATTCCGTAACATGTCCGTGCGTACGGCATCTACCATATGTTCCAAATCTGTCCCCAAATTTGCCTATCAGAGATATCTTCATGTCGAAGTCTTTCTCGCAAATTGTTCATTTTTATTTTATTATTTTTCCTCGAGTTTTTCTGTATTCTATATGAACCTTTCCATTTAAAACCGAATTTTCTCTATTTACGTCGTATATTTGAATTTTCCATTTTTTCTCGAATTTTCTTTTATTCACGACACTCTTTCCATGAATTTCCTTATTTATTCTCACGTTATTGTTCATATCTCTATAGATTTTTATATCTCAAGCCGTATTTATTTTATTCACTGTTAATCTAAGATTTCCTTTGTTTTTCTCTGTCGTATCTTCTCTCCCCTCGCTTCCCTGTACTTCCCTGATATAACCATATCGTTTTTTTTTATGTTTGCTGCCTCTTGGAAAATTTCATTTTCTATTTGTTATTAATAAATATATCATTTTTAACATCTTAATAGGAGATACCCCCACTTCGGCCCTTAAATTTCTGTCATTTTTATTGCTTCATAGAGAACGCCTTACAAATTTCGTCTCGTTCTTACCCAAAATCCCATAAACCATATGCCTTGACAGTTGTATACATTAATTCATGTACCCACCTGGCAATAAATCCTTTTTTATTTCAGTGTCGTTAACTTTTATGAGAATTCTTTAATGTAAATATTTCATAAGACCCATGATAATTTTTATTACCTTTTTAACGACTAATTGCCCTTATCTTAACAATTTTCATGTTCGAATATTCCTTGTTTATCACAACAAAATACATCTGGGATCGACAACCATTGTAATGTCTCATTTTTATCTGCAGTCGCGTACTATGTTACTCTATAAACTCCATTTTAATTACGTAAAATGACTCCTTTTCCTGAGTTTTTCTATCGCAATGTTTTCAGCATTTTCCACTCCCCTCCGTACTGCACTCTATTTTCTTCTCTAACACTTGTTACTGCTCTAGACCTCTGAAATGTACCCTCGCCTATTCTTTAAAACTCTCATTTTTTTGACGTTTCCTCCCTAAAGCTTTCATCGTAATATCCTAGCTCCGTCTAGAATTGATAACAATAATTTTCCATTGTTTTTTCAACATTTCCATTTCCTTTAGCACGTTTTCCCTCGAATCGATCATCTCCGGTCGTCACAAACAATCGTATTATAGATGGAAATCTCCCTAACATCTTACAACACGTTTTCGTCACTTGCTATGCAATTTTTCACTTAAACTTTTCCATCGTTGTTTACGTGTATCCTTTTTTCGCACCTGATATGCTTTAATGCATTCGAGAACTAGGGTTTCTGATCCCTGGAATGTACCGGTTAATCATAACATTTCTTGGGGTCATCGTACTTTTGTCCCTGAACAAATTATTTTTTCCCATGGAGTTTATTCACCTCTCGGTTCGGTGGGAACGTCAAACTCATTAATTACATTCCTAATTGCCAAGTCCAAAGGTCGTTCCTTTGTTCTAAAAATGGGCTCGGCCCTCTTCTTGTTGATAGGCTGAATTGGTTTTTAATCGCTTTTTGCTGCAATCCAATTGGCTGTCAAGATATCACGGCCTAAAGTATATTGGGGAGTCCCTGTCTCTGATTATTTGTTGATACCATCTGTGATTTTTTTATCAATACTCGTCTCACTTTGTCTAATTATAGATCCCTACCGTAAATATGAATTCACTTTACTCTAATCCGATAGATGTCGTAGACGTGTCCGTTTTATAAGTAATTGATAGTTTCTTTTTAAATTAAAGTGGGAAGCTACGATATTTTCTAATTTTCACTGTTGATCAATGCAATTCATCACAAGAGGTGGTCTTACACCAGGGCGATACTGAGAGTATCTTCCACTCTGGAACGTTCCGCAAATACACTACATATTATTTTTAATTAATAAATTGTGAAATAACACAAATTAATCAAATGAAATTTATTTGCCACGCCGGGATTCGATCCTGCGACCTTCGGAGTGCTAGTCAACAGCCTTACCGCTGGACCTCGCCGGCCTTCAATGAAATATTAGCATTAGTATAATACACGTATTGTGGTAAAAACATCTATTGGGGTGGTAACCGCGCCCAAATCAGCGATAAATTCTTCCCAAGTTTTTTTTTTTACATTAGCTCCACACAGGAGGCACTGACGAAAATCATTCCCTCGGGGCCTGTGTCATCTTTGGGGATGCGGTGTAGAAGGTATTTTAGGAAAGTAAGGATAGGAAGTTCTGGGAAGGAAAATGTTATTAGTGGTTCGTAGTAATCTGTGGGTCAGGTGTCCAGGAGTGATGGACATATGAATCCATCCCTCCTACTGCGATGCAAGACGATGTTCCGAGAGAGTACGGCTGGAGAAGTCAAAGGAACTTCCTCAACGATTACCTCCTGATCCGGCCTGCCATGCAGCTGGTGGGCCTGCCATCCGTCGCCAAGACCCGGACAAATCTCACTTATCGAACCCGGGCATCCCTGCTAAGTCCACAAACGTAGCGAACCACTTAGGATGACCTATGGCAGAGGTGTTGGGTATCCAATAAATGTTTCCCGTGGCAGCGGTACCCATACCAACTTGTTTAGTGATTAGATCCGAATAAACAGGTATTTCTCCACCGGTACTACGGTCTTACTCTTATTACATCGTATCTAGTCGCCTAAGAAATCTCAATCATGGTGCTTTCAGTCCTTTTGCTGGAAGTTACATGTCTCACTGCTAAACATCAGGGTTGTTTGTTTTGAACTTTTTATCTGCAATGATCGAAGTTAGTTTTTTAAAACTAACACCATATTCCATAAAACCCGTCGAGAGGTACTCGTATATTGAATGTGTTTAGTTCTCAAGTTCGTCTTGAAGAAATGAGATAACAAGATTAACTAATGAATAACAGACTAATGAAAAGTTACGAATAAAATTTCGTATTAAAATAAAATGATAAATCTCCAGAAAAACAGCGTTGAAATGTAAATAAAAAGGTTTTCTGAATACACAAGTGACTGGAAAGACGTGTATCAAATAAGAAAACTCCGTTTGCGGTAAAGATTTTTATTTGAATGCCGCCGCCCAGGGAATTATTTATTGGATAACTAACACACCTGCCATAGGTCACCCAAAGTAGTTCGCTACATTGAGATTAAGCAGGGATGCCCGGGTAGGGGTGAAGTCTTGGCGGCGGATGCATTTGCCCACCTACTGCATGGCAGACCAGATTGGGAGAGAGGGAAGTCTAATCTAGACCTCTGCAGCCGAACTCTCTCAACCCATCACCTTGCACCGCCTGTGGGAGGGATGGATTCATGCGTTTCCTCCTGGAGACATTCATTCCTAATATTCCCTCATGTTGGAGAGAGTTCAGAAAAAAATTCTGAGATTTCTGTACATGAGGGAGTACGGCTATTACCCGTGGCTCTATCCTACTGACTTTCTTTTGGGTATGCTCGGAATGAACCATCTACGAGTCAGAAGGGATGTACACATTGCTACGCATTTCTTCAAATTGATTCGAGGATGGTTTGAAAACTCAGCTATCTTGGAGAGCATTCATTTCTATGTTCCCGATGGTTATCTTCGCCACCGACAGCACGGGCTGTTCTATCTTCCGGCCTGCAGGACTAACTTGCCAATGGTCATGCCGGTCGGGAGAGCAATATTGCTGTTGAATAGAATTAATTCGGATATCGACATATTTAGCGTTAGTGAAGCTGCATTTAAAAGGCAAGCTCTATTTATGCTTGTATAGTTTTTACCCTACCATTCTACCATTTATGTTCAATGTAATACTGTTACAATTGTATTTTAAAAACACATAAAAATTTTTAATTTTGTAATGTTTTTGAAAGAATAACCTTCCCCATACTAAGCATCCAAAAATTCCGTGTGCACCGAACCGGGGGATCGCAAGCCCCCGCTCGTATTTGTACAAATCGCAAAATATTATGTGTTCTAAGTGACGTCATGCGACCATCTGGCTTGATGCGGAATGTGACCGGAGCTATAATAGCCACTGAAGCCCTAGCTAGCCAGCGCTTTCTAAACATTGGGATATATTTTTAAATAAAAATAATTTGTAAACATTGCAGTTTTGACTCTTCTTTATATTTTATTTAAACTTAAGTATTTCGATAAATTTAAAAAGAAAGTATTGTTAGTAAAATTAATATACATAACAACGATAATTTCTTTACATAGATAGGTAACTTTTGCAAATATTCTTTAAAAAAATTATTTCACATTCAGAGATTTCAGCTTGCCTGTATTCTTGTGAACTTGTCAAATGAAAATGTATAAATATATTAATGAGACTTAGAAATTACATTCCTAGACCAGAAACATTGTAATATAATTGTAAATATAATTGTAAACATTGTATAATAATATGCACATTGTTATGTTCAATAAAAAAAAAACACGCAAAAGTCTATTATACTATCTCCATCCTTTTTTTTACATGAGCTCCACACAGGAGGCCCAGAGGAAAATAATTTCCCTCAGGGCCTATTTCATCTTTGAGGATGCTGTGTGGAGGAATTTTTTAAGGAAAGGAAGGAGAGGAGAGTTCTGGGAAGGAAAAGGGTTTAAGGGGTGGGTAGGAATATGGGGTTCAGTGTATTCAGGTCATCCACCTCCAAGACCTAGACAAACCTCTCCCCATGGACCCGGGCACCCCTGCTAAATCACCAAACGTAGCGAACCACTTGGGGTGACCTGTGGCAGAGGTGTTGGTTATCCAATAAAGGTTCCCGGGGCGGCGGTACCCATTCCCGCCTCCCAAATTCTGAAGGAAGCCGAAATCGACACACAGCTATTTGGAGCGGTAAAGTGCTCCCATGAAAAAACGACCAATAAAAAAGTAGATTAAAATGTATTAAATTTAAAACAAAAAAATAATGATGTAAATATGTGAAGCGTAATTTTCAATTCATGTTATCTTTAAAAAGCTTGTCCCCTTTTAATATGCAATGTCGTACTCGGGTAGTAAAAGGAATATACTTTTAAAGGATTGTTAAGACTAATATAATTTGAACTAAATTATGTCAGGGCATCATTGGTTCTCTGCAATATTGAATATTTATGATTTATTTAGTTTTATTGTCGGCGTTGCGGCTTTGTTACATTTATTCATCATTCCTTCGATTCTTTCCTTCTGGGGGATGGTAAGCATTGCATTTGGTTTACTGAATACTATGGATTTTGTTACATTTTCATATAATACTATTGTTTTCATACTAATTTTTAGCAGTTGATTAGTAAGGTTTTTCCTAATACCCTCCGGATTATTTTCAAAGTTTATATTATAGGTGTTTTGTCTTTTACAGTGCACTAACATTGTTTTTTTGTTAAAATATTTTATTATTCCAACTATAAAAGGTACATAAGAATTAAACAAACCTCACCCCATGAACCCGGCACCCCTGCTAAGCCACCAAACGTAGAGAACCTTACTACTTGGGGTGACCTACGGCAGGGGTGTTGGTTATCCAATAAATGTTTCCCGGGCTGCGGTACCCATACCCGCCTGCCAATTTTTTACCCATCCCAAATTTTAAGTAATACGACTAAGAAAGTAAAGGGCGTGCATGCAGATAATATTTTTATGTACAAAAAAACGTTATCATAAATAATAGTATCGAAAACGTAAAAAACGTTTAACATCCTCTGCATAAATATACCAAACCACCCACATCCTCAGAAACTAAACACTTGTTTTCTGAAAAAGGTCGAAACTGACCGAGACTGTTGAAAGATAATTGCAGCGCAGGTATAACTGGCAGAATGTACAATCAGTATAACTGTCTCGCTCCTTCACATATGTATTACGGGCTGTCCCGGGTGGCCATCCGGGTAAGTTAGACTGAAAAAAAAAACGTGACTCGGGAACGTAAAGTAAGGACAAAAATAATGGTATTGAAATGCTAGCGGGCACCGCGATTTGCACTAATATTTATCAAAAACATTTTTTTCTATCTTATGTGCTTTGAATATTGAAAAACAAAAAATTGCAAAAAAAATGTTGGTATTTTCTCAAGGATTACAAAAAATATGATTGAAATTGTATAATTAATTAACGAGATATCGCAAAAGAGGCGGATCTTGGGGATCTTGTAGTCCCCGGTCCGGGCTGGCTGGGTTAAATAAATAATTTGAATTTCAATTTGAATTCCTACGTTGGACACGTTGCCCCCACATTCCTAGCCATTCCTCGTACCATTCCTCATTACTCATACATTTTTTCTTTCAAGAACTTCCTGTCATTTCTTTCCCCAAAAGGACCTCCCAAAGATGACTTAGGCCCTGTGGGATTTTTTTCCCCGGGGCCTCCTGTTTGGAGCTAACGTAAAAATTAAGTCAACATAATTGGACGATGCCACTACAAGTTTTGGGAAAATTTATGAAACTGAAGGAAGCAAATGGAGAAAAATATTTGACTATTTAGATCTGGTCACTTACTTGAAATGGCAAGAGCCTTCTCGTGCCAAGTTTCGATAATAAATGGTGGTATCTTATATTTACTGCTCTCGTTATCAATAATTACAGACTGATTAACGTTTTTTTTACGTTTACATTTATTTAAACTTTTTCAGCAGTACGGGCATTCGAGAATGCTAAGTGATTTGGAAGATGTGCCAATATGCCTTTATTCTTAAAATATTCACAAAGTGCTCTTTTGTGTGGAAAAATGTCTGAAATGTATTTTAGATTTCGTGAAATTGCATTATAACTTTTCTTTTGTATTGGGTATAGAACGTAACAGCAAGTTACTTAAGTATGCTGAAATTGAAAAATGAACACTTCAAATACAAATTTACTTCCCTAATACGAAAAAAGCCACAATGGGCGCAAATGTCGATGAAAATGGTTAACACAAGAGAAAGAGTACCGATCTGACCGATCAGTGGATGAGTTGGCTTTGCGTCTGAATCCCACCCAGGCATCGTGAATTCGATTCCTCGGCTGGCTAAGTCCTACATCACAAACGACATTTTCCGCTTACCTTATTGATAGTAGGAGATTTTCGAAGATTGCCAGATTTTTTTTATATTAGGTCCACACACGAGGCCCTGAGGAAACGAATTCTCTTCCGGGCCTATGTCATCTTTGAGGATGCTGTGTGGAGGGTCATTTTTAACTGGGGTCGGTGTATCCATGGATGACGGATGTATGAATCTATCCTCGGGAGAATCTATCCTGCGGAGCAAGACAATTTTCCGAGAGAGTCTTGCTGGAGAGGTCAAAAGATCACCATCCACCAGTCTTTCCCGATCCGGCCTGCTACACAGTTTGGTGGGCAGACACATCCACCGTCAAGATCCGGACAAACCTCATCCCGTGAACCCGGGAACATCTGCTAAGTCACCAAACGTAGCGAACCACTTGGGGTGACCTATGGCAGAGGTGTTGGTTATCCAATAAATGTTTCCCGGGGTGGCGGTACCCATACCGCCTCCCAAATTATTCGTATATTAAAAAAAAAAAATGTTATCCCCGTTATGTGGATAGAAAGTCCTGGTTCTAAAACAAAAATTTCTATTCCACACAGAAAAATTAATGGATGTAGCACTCGATAAATTTTTGAGCCAAAGAAAACTAGTTAAACGTAATTGGATTCCTCCGCATGTAAAGCACTCATTTTGAACTAGGTCAACTGAATACAAGAATTTTGATCACCTGCGGGTGACCAAAATGAGGTTTTAAGAATCTCTGGGAAAGATTTCTGGAAATAGAGAACTGCGAAGACAGCTGAGGAAGTGAAAGACATCAATGAGTGGACCGGCATGTAAACAGGGTGCCTGTAGCGTTTCGCTAGGAATACAAAAGAATTCAGATTGCTGGTAAAATTCAACACGAAGATGGCAATGATGATGATGACGGCATGGCAATGGTTGAAAAATAAAAGTTATTGCTTAAACGCTTATTTTATTGCATACATGAATATAATGCGACTGATGACTGGTATATGACGTAATTTATTCAGGGACTTTTTGAAGTGAAACATCTTTAGCGCCTTTAGTGATTTGAAATTTGGAGGAAACGGAAATGCGTCACTATGACGGGTCCTCGGTTCTAATATAATGTGGTAAATTCACAACTCCTGGTGGTATAACGCGTCGCAAATCTCAGCGGCCAGAGAATCCAGCGAACGGAAGTTCAAATCCCACGAAATCCAAAAAAAAAAATATCTATTTTTGTAAAGCTTTTTAATTTTGTAAATCAATATCCAATCTTCAAACCACTTTAAAATAAACTGGCAAAAGAAAAGAAAGCGACATCTAGCGACTTTCTAGTTTCACTTCTACCGTGTGTGAATTACACAATCTGATTTTATTTTATTTTTTTCATTAGTTAGTAAAAAAAATGTACACATTTAACATGGTCGCTGATTTGCGTAGGAAAGAAGAGCTATTTATTAATAAAATAAAATAAACTGTACTTAATAGTGACTATAAACTGTACTTAATAGTGACTATAAAATTTGAAAACAAAAAAATTTTATGTTTGAACAAATGAAAGATAAATGTGGGAAACATGAATAATATATATTTTTTAAATTATGAAAATAAGTAAATAAGAAAATAATTGTTTTATAAAAACTATAAAGATGCATTATTTATTTATTTATAAGTACATGTTACATGATTAATACATTTACTTGAGAAGATACATTAGGTCACCATACTAGGCAGCTGCCTGTATCATGGTGACCAATAGAAGATAGTTATATTGAAATGAAGTCTAGTAAGTGTAGGTAAACATATTTAAGTAAAATTATATAAAAAAATTAGAAAATTGGTAGAAATGTTTCCAATAACTCACAAATTGCCAAAGTTGCCTGGATAATAAACACAAATAAGTAAGGTAGCTGATATGCATGTACATTAATACACATACATACACACATGCACACATACATACATATATATACTTACATAAACATGTATTTATGCATACCCACACACACATGTATATTCATATATATACACATGTACATACATATACCTACATACACATACACACTTAAGTTTGATGGCAGGAACAAACCGTCAGCAAATAGTGGCAAAAACAAGAACATCTAAATGAGGCTGGATAATACTGCATGATATTTATACATACATACGCCTGTGTTATAAAGTTATAATATATGCATGCTATGTTTGCACGTCTCGGTTTTAAATAAAATAAAAAAAGAATAAGGAAGAATAAAATATTATATAAAATATCTCAATATTCCCCCACCCAATGCACTTGCATATATTTTATTTTCAGCTTATTTATTATAAGAAATAACTAATTATGTTGGAATGGATGGTAAAAATGCATTAAAACCGCTTTTCCCCATTTATTCAATCAAAGTTAAAATTTTCCCTTATAAAACGACAAGTGCCGACAGTTTGGTTTTTTATGGGGATTTATATTTTCGTAAGTTTTGTTTCAAACTAAATTCACATGAATAACTTAATAAACCTAAATTAAGAACCTTTTTTTGTATGAAAATAGTTGCTTCTTGTGGTAATTGTTGAAACGACGTTTAATTTCTATAATTTCATAACATGCGGCGGTTAGGGAAATAATTATATAGAAATCAAATTTAGGGGAATAATTATCTAGAAATCAAATTTAGGGGACTAATTATCTAGAAATCAAATTTAGGAAAATAATTATCTAGAAATATTTTGACATATTAAAACGTCTCCAAAAGCAAAAATAATTAGTAACAAATAAGTAACTGTCACATGCATTTGTGTAATTTAAGAGTACACTATTAATTTTGTAGGGTGTTAATTCTTAATTTACAGTATATCATTTATTATATTTGTAATGAAAATGATAGATAATGAAATATTAATCACTGACTCCCTCCCCTAATTGGAGACCCAAAATCCCAAATTTAATGAAGACGCAATAAATTCGGGTAGATTTGCAATAACTCGCATGGTTTATGTACCAAAACAGAATGAGCTAATTCACTGTAGATTTGATTCGGTATTTTCACGACCAAAATATTACAGTGACTTATTTTTTGGGTAATGATTACACATTTTCCCTGATGATGGACACCGTAATGCTGTCCGAAATTTTGGCTAAATGAGGAGGTAGCGTGACGCGGCACAGTTTCCCAAAAATAAATTACAATAAATTCAATACATGGCTGCATATGAACGCTCAGTAGTTAGAGAGACGCACTCTGCTCCACAAACAAAGTTCCACTGTTACCTAATATAATAATTCCCTCCAGTATCGCTCTTTTGCAAATTTTTCAGAGTCACCTGAAAAATAAGAATTAGGTTTATTTTATGCACGTATTTATCTTGATCCCGTTAATCTCAAGTTGCCATGATTAAATAAAGGGAGGCTTAAAGCCCTCTTCCGCTGTCAAGATGCACGTTTTAGTGGCTCTAAAGGGTTGGTTCGGCCGAACAAAAAACACAAAGGGTATTATTTGAATTTTACAATCAAAGAGGTCAAGTTATTGAAGTTTAATGTTTGTTTAATTCTACCAAAGCATAATATTAAGCTAAGTGAATTTATTTCAAGGACTAACCGTTTTAGTACTTACAGCGGAGTGCTTGGCAAACTGTGTGCTTAATTTAGATATTATAATTTGTAAGTAGTTCGTTACATATTTGTGATGGAAACAAATATTCATTTTCTTTCGGTTTTACTAGATATAAGTTAGGTTTTTTTTAATTTTAATCGATGGAAGCAAACACTTTGTGGTGTGACATTATATATTAAATGAAAAAGCACACTTTGTAATACACCATTTTTTATATGAATTAATATTTAACAGCCAACCAGGTTTCGCTTAGCTCAAGCTTCATCAGGGCTTATTACATATATCAACTAAAGTAAATTAGATAGTGACAATATTATATAAAAGAAATTAAAAGAATTATTGAAAGAGATATCAATAGAATAGGCGACACCCTATTGGTGCCAGAAAGAGATACAAATAGAAAAGAGGGAGACAAAAATAATAATTACAGTTTGGGTAAGTAAGGGGGGGAGGGAGAGGGAGGGAACTGTTTCAGAAGAGGTTAACGAAATAAATAAAAAATGGGACTATCAGATAAGTTGATTTGGTTATTGATAATGTTTGATTTATTATTGACGGCTTTATTTTCTAGGGCTTCTATATGGTTTAACCTAATTCCAATTCCATTTTTGTGTAATATTTTGGTCCCGGAGGTTTTATCGAATGAGTGGTTAGTTTCTAGTAGATGGTTCGCGAATTATGAAAAAGCATTACTTTTTCAACATCTTAGATGTTCTTTAATTCTTATGTTTACGTTCCGGGTCATTTTTCCGATGTAAAATGCAGAACAATCATTACAATTTAGTTTATATATGCCCGAGTGACTAAACTTATCGTCAATATCTTTAGTGTTAATTAAGTATTTACCTAAGTTATTATTAGTGCAAAAGGCGGGCTTTACGCCATTGGAATTGGTGATTTATATTTATTTTATTATTAGAATTATTAAAAAGAAATTTATTAGATGCTATTTGTTTCAATTTTTTATTAAGAATATTGTCTACTAGTTTTGTCTCATACCCATTATTTATAGCGATTTGTTTAATTATGGATAATTCCTGATTAAAATTATTATTGTTTAGTGGTTCCGTAATCAATCGATGTAACATGGAGTAAAAGGATGAATGTTTGTGGGATATGGGATGGTTGGATGAATTGTGAATGGTAGTATCAGTATAAGTAGGTATACGGTAGATATCGAAATCAATTTTATTATTAATGATACTTAAAGTGAGGTCTAGAAAATTCAAGGTTGAGTTGGTACCTATTTCTAAAGTAAATTGAATTTGTTTGTGAAAGGAAATTATTATTTTGAGAAAATGTTTTTTTCATTTATTTTCCACTAGCTGGTAGCCGGCATACGTTGCAATGCCATTCAAAGAAATCTGCACGTCCTTTACCGTGCGTCCCCGTTCCCTTCCACCTTCCTCACCTTCCCCATCTCTCATCTCTTCCCTCACCGCGAACCCCACTCTGCCTCCCCTGCCTTTCCTCCCTGTCGCTAAAATATATGAAATACACACATTTTCATTTATACCTACAAATTTCATAGAGCTTACCATTATATAAAGCCTTGATGTTTTAAAAAACAACATTATTTAACCTGTTTATTTATTATGTTCGTCAAGTCCCCGAAGATGGACTGAAAATGAGATAAATATTATGGAGCGAGTGCGCTAATATTTCGAGCGGTTAGTGGTTGAGTGGGCATCGCGTTTGGGTCCCACGTCCCACCCAGTCGTCCCGTGTTCGATTCCTCGGCTGGCAAGTCCTCCATCACTACTCAAGCAAAATTTTCGGCTTACTGTGGTGGTAGTAGGAGATTATCAAATATTGTCGAGTTATTCGTAACCCGGGAATGTTGGTCTTTCTTTAAAAAAAAATTAATAAGGTTTTAAATTAATAGACGTAAGCAACTGTTATGAAAACATTAAATAAGTCACAAAGTATTATTTAAAACATAGCTAAAATTTCTACACTATTGAGATGTGGTATTATTTAAAAAACATTGTGAAATTGGTCGTACTTATAACACGTTAAATAAAAAAACTTAATCGAATGAAAATCATGAAAAATAACATGGGATTTTTTGAATAATTTTAAGGGCAAGCCCAGCAATTTTATTTCCAACGAGGGAACTTAATTCCATAACTATCTCGACTTTACCACTTAATAAAGATTACGAAAAAAAAATTATCTTTATATTTTTTAAGTGCACAAAAACTTCAAGTTTTCAAGGCAAGTAGATATTTTAATTTCTTAGCCATAGGGCGATTTTATTTTTGATATTTTTTAAATTTTTTGTTTTTATTTTTGTATTCTATTTACAATTACAATATTGTGGTAGAAATGTGTAAATTATTCAACCAATAATAGGTTTTCAATGTATGAAATTCGCTTTGCAGAATCTGCATTGATCGTAGTGGTACTACTCTAAAAGACTTACTTCTTACCATAAATGAAGTGATATTTTTCACCATTTAAATCTATCAAACTTGTCAATTGTTTAAAAATTTTAGCAAAATCTAAAAAAACTTGCACAGAATATAAATTTTAAATTCAATAAGTGTTTATTTTTACGCCGTGGAGCGTTGAAATATAAAACAAAAATGTGTTTGCTCGCCGTCCTGGAATTTTGATCCAGGTAACCTAAATAGCGTCGACGGTTCCGACTATTCACGGTGTTGGGCGCTTGCCAAGTGGTTTAAATGCATTCACCCTCGAGGCGATTTTTCACAGAAACGGCTCTCCGGGTCTTTTTACATTTATTTTTATCTATCACGGATTTCGAGGAATTACATTGATTGCTATGGAGAGTACGAGGTGGCCAAATTTGCCGATCGCAGCAATTTTTTAAAATCGCTTTATTATTCAAAACCACCACGTGTTTATTATAAGAAAATCCGAAAAAAAATCTGCTTTTTTTGGTTTTTGTGAATACCACACTAGAATCAAACTGCTGCCATCTGGAACTACTACGAATATGGCAACCCCAATTGGGATATGTTGTAAGGCTAAAGGTAATGGGGAGGGGAAGGAGATGGGAAAGAGGGACGTGGAAAGTACATGGCTATTTAGATCTGGTCAGCAAACACGGCTAAAGCCATTTAAAGCAACGTTTCAATTCTGAATTTGGGTCTTACACTATACAGTAATACCTCCAACTCTGGAAGGTGTCTCAAATATATTATGTATTATTGTAAATACATGAATATATAAATTATGAAACAATACAATTTAATCAAACAAAATTTACTTTACCGGGATTCAAACCTGCGACCTTCGAATTGCTAGTCGAGACCCTTTACCCTCGACCACGGAGGCCATTGCCAAAATAAATCCTTAGATGCGAACAACTGGGTGTCAAACATCAGATTTATCACGGGTCATATTTCTCTATTAACAAGTCATTGAATAACAAAGTAATATTATCGAAGACGCCAAATTTTAAATCTTAACTGGAATTTATTTTTGATCGCTTTATTAATTCTATTTTAAGGGGAAAAAATTAAATTAAAACATTAACCGTAGTTAATCCAACTAAGCCACTATCGTAAGTTTCAAAGGGCCACGAGTGGGCCAAGTTTACCAGCTGGCCATGTGTGTAGATAGACCTAACAAAGTTGACACCCAGTAAAAGCGAGGTAGAAGCAGAGATATTTCAAATATGGAAGAAGATTGGAATAGGATGGGAAAGTCGAATATTATTAAAAATATTATTGAAGGATACTAACAATTCCTTCTTTTTTATAGCCCAATGAAAGTATTTTTTTTTAAATATTTATCAAAAATGTTTCACTTGAATATTTTTTTGGAAATAAACCGACAACTTTATCCGGTAATGATATCAGAAAAAGTATTTCACTGAGGTAGCCTTTTATATTTATTATTCAAACTTGTTCCAGGGTGACAAAGTTTTTCACGGTTCGCTCTTTACTTTGAAGAAAGGTCGGGTTAATTAGCAACTTCCCGAACATCTCAGGCGACTCCTTTCAGATTGCAGCCTTCAGTGCGCGCTGTACTGGACGATTCGTTTAAATTCAAAATGCTATTACTGCACCTTTCACGAAATATTCAAATTGCGACCCAGTTTTACAATCATAATTTCTTCTTTCCTAATTTATGAAACTTGAAAGAACTATTAAGATGGTTTTATTCAGAAGCTGACTGGAATTATTTCAATAATAACACGGAAATTGAAAGATAACAGTCTTTTAACCCCCTTCAGGCAAATTAATAATTCCTGAGGTGGTAAAATTTTTATTTTATTTTAATCAGCCTACTTCAATCTATAATTACGCACAACGAGTACCTTACCTGTAAACTTGAAATGCCTGCTTATGATCTTATTTAGAGCGATATCGTTTATATTATATTTATCCTAAGTGATTAGTATTTTCTCAAACGTTTAACTAATTATTGCAATGCAATTTTTTTTACGTTACGCAGAAGACCCTGAGAAAAAAATCTCTTAGGGTTCATGTCGTCTTTGGGGATGCTGTGTGGAGGGTATTTTTAGGGGAAAAAAGGGGAGGAAGTTTTGGAAAAGAAAAAGGTAAGAGGGTCAGTAGGAATCTGGGGTCAATGTGTGATCACTGAGTGACGGACGTACGAATTCATCTCTCCCACTGCGGTGCACTGAGAGACCGGCTGAAGAGTTCTGTGGCCAGCAAATAACGTACTACTTTTTCGACGCAATTACCTATTATTGGGTACTTATACTCCAATAGCGGACACGGACTTTTTTAGTACCAGAAACGGACGCCGCACTAAAATGCAATTCATTCTGTTTGCGGTAGCCGCCGATCTAACCACTCGTGAATAGCTTCGTGTTCACTCCCCACTTCCTTGTAAATAATCTTGTAATCTTGTTCTATAATAAGGATAATTTAAATTAAGAGTACTCACAAATTAAATTTCGCCCGGGATTCATTCATTTTGACAAAACATTTTTTTTTTTGTAGGTTAACTTAATTTTAAATAGTGTTATTCACCATTTATGGGGACCCTGTAAATTGTATGTAACTTTTTTAATTTTTTTATTATTGAGTTAGTTTATACTACCTGAATATAAACTAATAAGCACAATGTAACATTTCATTTGATAAATTTAAATATTTTTACAGTAAGCAAAACATTTCTTTTTAAATACATTCATTCTTCATACTTTCAGGCATTTCATCATACATCTTTAGTCCTCTGTACATTAGGCAGTTCTGTGATTTTGATTTCTTCATTTGTGGCAGTCGAACTCTGTTTATATTTCTTGTTTCGTAATTATGAATGTCTCTATTAAAAACAATTTGATCAGATATTTTTACGTGTTATTCACAAGGGTTACCATTTTATGGGTTGGATTTAAGTGTGTTTGGTGTGTAATGTGTATGGTTAATCAAGTAAGCAGATCGAAGATACAGAACTGACAGGTTTATTTAATATATTAATACGAATATACCGCACCATAATTTAATATTTAATTTGAACCAAAATTGTACAAGAAAGTGGAGAGTGAACAAGTAACGATTTACAAGGCTGTATATTATCCGACAGTGTAGATTAGAGTGATCTGGGTGATTTTCGTCGCAAGAGTGACTTGTAATAAAGGCGGATTCCTATTGGTATATGCGGGACCAATTCGACTGCTGCGCGACTGCAGATTGATGGCTTGTTCGTCCTCTACAAATGTAAATTATGGTGTTGAAATATTATTTAATAAACCTTTAAGTACAATGTCTTGCTTCTTGATTTACACAAGCAATACACATTTCATGTTCTCATAAAATGGTGACCCCGATGTGACCCCATAGGCATCCCTCAACCTGCAGGGCAATCATTTTTAAGTGACTCGCTATCAGCAATTAAGTTTAAAAAAATTACATAAGAACAATAATTATTATGAATAGTTCATGGATATTATTCGATAGTTACAAGTTCGATACCATATAGCTTTTTTTTTGTTGTTGTTTGTTTTTGGGGTGTTATGCCGTGTTACGCTACCTCCTCCTTCTTTCTTAAGCCTTCTTAAGCCTTTAGGCTTCTCCTTCTTAAGCCTTTAGGCTTCTCCTTCTTAAGCCTTTAGGCTAAAGAAGGAGGAGGTAGCGTAACACGGCATAACACCCCAAAAACTAACAACCAAAATACTTTTGGCCGTGAATATCTAAAATCATAAGCATTTATTTTGGTAAAAACTGAAGAAATTTTCCGTCGAAAATATCTCCACATCTGCGCCTAGATTATATATCTTAGACAATCTTAGAGACTAGACAGCTTTGAATGACTCTGTTCTAATATATAAGGAATAATATTGTAAGGAATGCAATAATTAGTGAAAGCATAGCTAATATTGAGAACACTTTTACAATTGATGTGTTAAAACAGCCGGGTACAGGGGTTAAGTAAAAAAGGAGAAGCAGGTGAATTTTTAATCACCAAAGCATCGCAGATATTAGAAAGTCTTAAAAAGTTTCTTCTAACAAGACGCAAACAGGGTTGAACAGGAAATTCAAATTCTGAGAAAAGCTCATCACCGAGAGCCGTGCCCCATTTCCCGTGAGACTATTTTATGAGTAGAATATTTGGAATAGATTTAACGTTGAAAAGAATGGAAAAGATAAAGTAAATGAGAACATCGCTACTCGGATCTGCTCATAAATTCTAGCAACGATAAAAAAATATAGCTGATACTTGCAACCACCTCTGCTTCAGAGTGATAAATACGTGAAAGAAACATTCAATGCAATGGTCTATGCAAAATTAGGAAAACTTCAAGTTAGATTTCAGAATCATACACATATGTAGGTACATATATATTTTAAAAAAAAATCAACAGTTTACAATGTGTAATTCAACTAATTGAGAAACCGATTATAGATTTTCTCATTATACTAATACTATCGAATTTATTTTTATTTTTTTATTTACACAAAGATTACACCTTTTGGACCCATCCAGATGTGGGTATTTTTAAGTTACTCTATACAGGAGACGCTGAGGAAAATTATTTCCTCCATGTTTTATGTCATCTTTGAGAATGCTGTGTGGATAATTTTTATAAGAAAATGGATGAGAGGAAGTTCTGGTGAGGACAGAAAGGGAGTTTGAGGGATAGATAGGAATCTGCGGTCAGTGCTTCCAGGAGTGACGTAGGTACTAATTCAACCCTCTCATTGCGCTGCAAGGCGTTGGATCGACAATGTTCGGATGGATAGGTCGATTCGGCCCGCCATGCAGCTGGTGGGAAGACTCATTCTTACCAAGACATATACAAACTTTACACCATGAACCCGAGAACCCTGCATCACCAAACATACCAAACCACTTGGGTTGACCTCTGACAGATGCGTTGGTTATCCAAAAAATGGTTACCGGGGTGGCGGTACCCATACCCGCCTCCCAAATTGAAAATGAGCGGAATTAAAATAAGTTTGTCTTATACGATTCAGAAGGATCTTACTTATAATACTATAAACCCGAAAGGTATATGGATGTAAGTGTGTTTGTTATTCTTTCACGCAAAAACTGCTGGATGGATTTTAATGAAACTTTACAATAATATAGCTCATACATCAGAATAACATTATAGGCTATAATTTATAAAGCTAGCTAGGAAGGGGAAAGGTGATTCTTGGAGAAACAATGTATTTCTTTGAATACGGCATTGCAACGCATGCCGGAAACCAGCTAGTAATGAAATAAATAAGAACTTAATTCTTTCTCTTACATCCTATATTATATATCCTCTTTTATCCTGTTTATGTATATTAAGCATAGAAATATCAATCAATCCAATATCATAATTCATGTTTGGAAATGGACATATTTTACCAATATTTATATTTTTGTCGATGCGTCATCGGCCTACAGGGACTTTCCTTTACCCGCATAGCCAGTTCTCTCCTGGACGGGGACATTAATTCTCCTGCCATTATTCTAAATACTAATTAATGGAGTGTCATTTACATGGGTTAAAAGTTTTGTAACTTATTGTACCCACATCTACAAATCCATTGAAATATTATTATTATAAATTAAGGGACTTCTACAAATTCGAGAATTATGGTAAATATCAAATGATTACAGTGGAAATGAAATAAGAGTGTAAACGATATTATTTAAGAGAAAGAGGAAATATTTACATGGATTGAAGCTTGTCTCATCTCGTCTAATCTGGTCTCGTCAATAATCCATAAAGAGTGTGAAAAATATGGATGTTTTTGCCAGAGTGGAGTATGTGTGGTTTATATTATGTATAATCCTCTCTGCCTACTATCGCAAGAAAACAGGTATTAGTGAAAGAAAAAATTCACTAAAAATAATTGATATTTTTTCCCAACTACTAATTTAACAAGAGGCGTTAAATTCGGTTCACGACGAGTTCATCGAAAACGAATTCATGGAAAATCAATTCATCGAAAATCAATTCATCGAAACCAAATTCATCGAAATTGAGTTCATCGAAAACTAATTCATCGAAAATCAATTCATCGAAAACAGTTATTTAAGTAACAGGCAATTGGCCGTTAAAATTGATGGTTTTACTTCATATAAATTTATTGTTACCAGCGGTGTTCCCCAAGGATCACATTTGGGACCAATTTTATTTTTGATATTTGTGATCGATGTTCTTTCTATTTTCAACGATGTCCAAGTTTTAATGTTTGCGGACGATATGAAAATATTCAAAGCCATAAGAAATATCAATGACTGTCAAACACTGTCAAATAACTTGTTGTTTGGTGCCAAGAAAACTTTCTACAACTAAATATAAGTAAATGTCTAATTATGAGATTTCATAGAATAAAAAATCCAATAATTTACGAATACTCCATCAATTATATAATGCTAACAGCTGTAACCGAGGTGAATGATTTGGGTGTAAACTTTGGTCAAAAACTGAATTTTATAAACCATATTGAAATTACATCAAATAAAGCTTTGAAAATGTTGGGCTTTGTAATAAGAATTTATAGTCAATTAAAAAATATTCAAACCTATAAAAATTTGTACATGTCTTTGGTTAGGAGTTAAATTGAGTATAACTCTACAGTATGGGTACCTAGTTACGCTAATCATTCGCTCACGATAGAAAGAACTCAAAATAAATTCTTAAGATTTATTAATTTTAGAATGGGTATTACAAGGTATTGTGTCAACTGTGATTATCTACTATTCCAACTCAATTTATTAAAATTATCTGAACGTATGTAGAATAGTTAATGACCTAACATGTTTATATAAAATCATAAATTCAATAATTGACAGCCATGAACTATTATACTTGATTTCTTTTCATATACCTCGCAAACCAACATCGAAGCAATATCTACCGTTCTTTTGTGATAACTCCAACACAGAATCACAGTTGTATACCCCCGCTCGCCGCATACAAAATTTGGGTAATGACTATAAAGATGTTGTTGACATATTCAACACACCATTCACCAAATATAAACCCAATTTATATTGAAAAGAAGAACATCAAATTTAATTTAATTAACTAAACAAACTACGTAGCTCAGCATTGACTTACGAGACCTTACCAATGTATTGTAATTTTCCTAGTATTACATTTTTCCATCTTGGATGGCGGAGTATTTAGTTTCGATGTTATTTCGTTTTTTACTTTGTTTTTGCTTAAGATGTTGTTTTTGATTTTGTCTTCTATTTTGTTTTTGATTTTGCTTTTGATTTTGCTTTGACTCTGTCGTGCTTAACTTAGATGTTCTTTGTAATAAATAAAAAAATAACGTGTAAAAGCCCAGCCGGGCGGGAAATTCATAATAAATAAATATTTTACTATAGATTCTCAACTGGGTACTTACTTCCGATATCTTTACTATCAGACTGAAGAGAGATAGCTTTTAAATATATTATTTTATTAAAAATGATTTTTTTTTTTCAAACAAAACTATTATTAAATATTTAATTGACAGCCCTGAAACAGTTAGCTAATTAGCAATACCTGCTTAATAATTTCAAACAAAGATAACTTTGAAGGTAACAATAAACTCAATGAAAATTTACTCTATTTAGTGCCTATAAATACTGTTGACAACTTTTTTGACAAGTTCCCTTTGTTTAGGTACATCTTTATTATTCTAAATAATCCTATCTAAATTATATGTTCTCTGTTATTATAAAATTGATATTACTTTTTTAGTATAGTAACAGTAGTTTAGTAACGCATAATAGTATCCTATGGCGTTTAAATAAATAAATAAATAAATAAATAATCAATAAAACAACTTGATTCTATAAATAATTAAATTTTTTGTGATTTTAGTTTCTAGTGCTTAATTATACTTTGCTTATTACATGTAAAGTGAAATTAAGTGTTAATTTAATCCCAGCCATTGTTTTAACCCCCAAATAATAACTCTGCCATGTTTGTCTTGCCTTTATCTCCTCGTACAATACGTGTTCCGTAAATATTTAACAGTGGAACAATGTTTTTTAAACTGCCTTGCGTAAGTTTTACGAGATAACTAATCTTAAAAGGGCGAATCGGCTAACAGCGTTTGAACAAATAGTTAAAATAGTACGTTTAGAAAAAATCCTGGTTTTCGCAAAATTACTTTTTAGTTTCATTAAATTTTTTTTGGTAAAATTAAAGTCCTGGCAAAAATAAACAAGTTTAAAATTTCGTTAAGTACTATGAAAATGTTATTTTAAGGTAGCAAAATTACCTCTATTCAAACACTGCAAGGTAGAAGTTAAGCTGAAATGTGCTGTTTTCGATAGCCCATTTACTGGGGCCAGAGAGGCAATCCAGGAAAGCAAAAAAATATATGATTTTCACATTGACGTCATTAGCCCATATTTTACGAATGGTGGAATGGAATTTTAGCCTAGCTGTCAAGTTCACGTAAAGGAGAATGAAAATATCCTGGAACTTTGATGTTTTCATTCACTATGGAAAGATTTTAAAATAATTTTCCATTAGATTTCTTCATCAAATCCAGAAACAAAACGATATATTTCAACATCGATTGTGCATAATATTTTAGCACTAGCAGTTACGAACTCGTTCCGCAGGTTTTTGCTGCTAGGCCTGCGGGCGGCTTTTGGTTCGGCTTCACCTAGTTTAAGTATTGGTGACCATTTTATAAATCCGATAGGAACTGGCTCCAAAAACAGCTGGTTCCTCGGATGTAGTGAAAGCTAGTCATTGGTACAAAGTAACCGCGACAGGCCTTAACGTGATATATAATACGTAAACGCGTGGTGCAAATCAAAACGTGGTGTTATAATAATCCAATAGTATTAATACCTGACAGCCGACGCTTCTCACGCCAGCCGTTAACGTAACTGGCGCCATATTTTGGCATTGCTTTAATTTGATTCTATTATAAAAGTCGATTATAACAAACTCCACATACGAAAACGGTTTTGCGTAAGGCGTGGCGTCAGAGATGTACACCAAGTCTGATTCTTAAATTTCAACCGTACAGACGATAGGCTATTAAAACTGTCAGATGTTTGTTCGTATTTTGGTATTAATAATGCGTTACAATGCTTAGAAGTGCATAATGTAATCCGCTGTCTACGTATTACATTGTTTAGGTAAAAGTTTCCATCCCCTTTTCTAATTACACATAATATGTGCAAGCGGTGCAAATCAGTATTACATATATATTCTGAGCAAAACGATAAAGTGAAAAAGACGTGGCAGCAAATGCGAAGGTAGAAGTTGCAAATAAATCGTGTTCACCTGTAACCATATGGTTTCCTTCGAACCCAACCAGATTGGCAATCATACGCGAATGACAGAACACGGGTATATTTTATCCAATCAGTTTCTATGTAATAACATCTGAGCTTTATGTTATCAAAACTAATACATTTGGTTTGATGGAGGTGTGTTTTATATTGAATAACCTGCGCAAGTGGAAAGAATAGCAATGTATATTTTTATGGATAAATATAAAACCAATGATTTATATAATACAGCTGTAGGTTTATTTAAGCAACAAACTCGTTATTATGAAAAATCATCCTCGATGTTGCTGTTCCTGCCTGACAGTTATTTAATGCCGTTTTATCAAAACATCATGAAACTGAGGATGTATTTTTCCTCAGCATTCTAACAGAAAATATATATAGATATTTTTCATGAGCTCCGGGAAAAGTAACACTAAAACTTATAAATTGGTTTCGTTACCAAAAATAAATTAAAAAATTAAAACAATTTGCTATCCTTAAGAATCGAGTGGTTTTACTCTTTCATACGGTAAAATGGGGCAAAATTCGTGCACTATGTTGTAATAATTTAGTTGAAAATCACCGAAACAAAAATTCAAACCGAATTCTTGTCTTCACTTCACTTCTTGTCTTCACAGTTCAGTTTCTGTCGCCGTGCAGACCGCACGCCCAGAAATTACGATAAACACAGTAACCACCTAAGTACAGTGCCAAGCAGTTAAACAAATTATTGTTGTAAACTTAGCAGGCTGACTGACGTTTTATTCGCCAGACAGCCCGCATAATAAATAACTCATTATGGACCGGAACGTACAAGGACTAATTGACTCTATTAAAACTGAAATTAAAAAATGCTCAAGTATCAAAGAGGCGAAGCAGAGAATAATTATAGAACAAGATATAAGCCAACTAGAAGAAATATGGTGCAAGGAAAAACTTCAATTACAAGAGAAAATAATTGAGCTACAAAATAAACTGATATTAAATGAAGAAAAACATTCAGAAAAAATTGAAAATTATTTAAAGGAAAAAAATGAATCAGTTAATACAACATATAATAAGTCAACCTTTTCAATACCTATTCCAGAGGCCAAATACTCACTAATAGTTGCAAGTGAAAATACAAATTCAACATCTGATGATATTCGAGATTTGATAGTTAAAAAAATTAAAACATCGCATTTGGGTATTGCAGTAAATGGGGTACAAAAAGCATCAAACAATAAACTAATTATATCTTGCCCTAATAAAGATCACGCAAAAAAACTAACGGACGAAATAAATACGGTATTTAAAAACAACATGATCGCAAAAGAACTAGAAAAAAAGAACCCAAAATTATTCATAAGAAACTTACCTATCAACTTATCTGAAGAAGACATAATAGAATCATTTAAAACACAAAATGATGGAATCAAAATCATAATGGATGAAAATCCAAAAAACTCAGTTAAATTAGTGAAAATGCTTAAACCAAAAGGACAAAATAATCTTACGAACTACATAATCGAAACAAGTGGAAAACTTAGGAAATATCTCATATCTAAAGAGAAAATAAATATTGGATACTACAGAGTACGGGTGGAGGACGCAATTCCAATTATGCAATGCTTTCATTGCTTGAAATTTGGTCACTCAGCTATCAACTGCCTAAATAAGGACAAGAATGCCACGTGTCTACACTGCGCCATGGATCATCCCTGGAAAGACTGCCCTAATAAAAACAAAGAAGAAAAATGCAAAAATTGTGAATTCCAAAACAACACATTCAAGTCAACTAACGATACAAATCATAAAGCAAACAGCAAAAATTGTACGTATTTAAAAAAAATGATGACTATTGCACAAGGGCGTATAAATTATGAATAGGTATGCACCTTCTTTTAAATTCTTAACAGTGACAGCCCTCATGGTATGCTCAAATATTAAAAACACAATATCGAAATTTATATGTTTGCATAAAATGCGATTGTTTTCTGAATCTTCCTACAATTTAGTTATAACTTTCTGTAAAATGTTAAAACCAAAAAAAATCATTATAATATTATTAACCTACCATCAAAGTGTTAAAGAATCATTAGAAATATTAAAAAATTATTTAATTATATTTTTCAGTAAAATTTTAAAACAAAAACGATGGATTCAAATTTTAGCCTGTTCTCAAAGTGTTAAGGCTTGTGAAATATTATTTACACAAAACAAAATTGATATACTTTATACTATGTTTCTTCTCTATAACATTATCACTAGAAATACAATGACAGTTTATTCAATACTGTCACCAAAACAAATTGAAGTCAACCTTGATGGACTATTTTTGGGCATGAATTATTATTATTCATTATTATTCGTGATATTATTATTGCTGCGAATTTATTTAAATATGCATTCAATGTCAATTTCAATTTTAACAATTAGTTATAATAATTGCGTAAATCAGTATGAAATGCCAATGCCAGGAATAAAATTGCATACTTATATTTTAGTTATTAAGTATTTTAGTTACACACATTATGTCTTTTAGTTTCATAGATGATGATAATGACATAAATTTTTGTAAGATAAATAACCTGTGCGAATGGCTTCGTAAGCAAGACACAATGAAACGTGAAACGAGTAAACTCAATTTTGTGGAACTAAACATTAGATCTATAGGTAGGTATTGGGACCTATTTCATGTTTATTTTAAAGACTGCTTAAATCACATTGACGTACTCATGCTCTGCGAAACTGCAATTCGTTCGGAACTTGTTAATCTTTATGATATTCCCGGTTTCAATTCGTACCACCATTGCAGAAACCATAAATCCGGTGGAGGCATTTTGTTATATGTAAAGAATAACCTCTCCTTTTCGCAAATATTTCTGGACAGTAAATATTTTGAGAACGTTTTTGGAATATTGACACTTCCAAATAACAGTACTCTAAATGTCTTGGCAATATACCGACCCCCGAATTTAAATAAGCAAGCATTTTTGTCAGAAATATCCAATGTGTTTGAAAACAATATTAAATCAAATGAAAGTGTAATATTTTTCGGTGATGTAAATTTAAATTTATTACATAAAAATGATGCTATCATTATAAAATATGAAAATATTCTTACTAATAACTATTTAAAAAAATGTATAAATTATGTTACACGAGAAGTAATAGTTCAAGGGAAAATTGTTAGTTCTTGCTTAGATCACTTTTTTGTGCGAGTTAGCGGAAAGTTACCTACTGGATTAACCAGTACAATCTCCGCGTGCGTATGTGATTATAATATTGCCGATCATAATACAACAGCTGTAAGCATACTCTATAAGTCGGTAGATAATTTCAATTCTAGCGATTCTAATAACGTCAAAATTCTTTCGCAAAAACAGATTGATAAACGTATTTGTAATTATGACTGGAAGTCGCTTCTAAAGGAAACCGAATGTTCGGTTATTTATTTAAAAATTAAAAATTATTTTGACGACTTGTATAAAAACAGCACAATTATAATAAGCAAAAAACCTAAAAGCCGACCTTATGCCATAAATGATTGGATATCTAGTGATGCACTATATAAAATTAAAAAAAGGGATTATTTATATAAGCGTTGGAAAAATGCCCCAACAAATAAATACTATGAAAAAGAATATAAGTGCTATCGAAATGTTTTAAATAAATTGTTACTTAAATTAAAAACCTCATACTATAATGACAAATTCAAAAATCTATTTCAAGATTCAAAAAAGACATGGGACGAGTGTAATCAAATTTTAGGTAAGAAATGTAAAAATAATTGTGACCAAGTTGCCTCCAAATATTTGATGAAAGATCGGACCAAAGAAAATGTAACTAATGATTTTGTTGATTATTTCTCTGACAGTGTTTGCAATATGTTACATAAATGTAATTACAGGACAAATGCTTTTGAACCAGAGAAGATGCCTCAAAGCATGTACCTACCAAGGGCCAAAATTTCTGATATAGAAAGCATTGTGCGGCAACTTAAAAGCTCTTCTCCTGGAATTGATAATATCAGAATGAGTGATATTAAAAAACATATAATAATTTTAGCTCCAATCATAGCCCATTTTGTAAATAGAATTTTATTTGAAGCAAAAATTCCAGATGACTTAAAATGTAGTATTATCAGACCCATTTATAAAGGAGGTGATCACACTCTATTGGGTAATTATAGACCGATTAGTATTTTGCCATCACTCGAAAAAATTCTTGAAAAATACATTCAGTTGAAATTAATAAAATATTTAGAAGATTTTTCTATTATTGATACAAATCAATATGGATTCCAGAAAAAAAAGGGTACCGAAATGCTACTTCAAAAATTTGCCAGTTTCATAAATAATGAACTAAATAGTAAAAATCATGTATTAGTTTTATTTATAGATTATTCTAAAGCATTTGACACTATTAATCATAGAAAATTATTGCAGATACTAGAAATCATAGGAATAAGAGGAAAGCTCCTAAAACTATTTGAAAATTACTTGAACAACCGATGCATGAAAATAAAGCTATTGAACACTTTAAGTAAAAAAAGAAAAATTTTAGCTGGCGTTCCTCAAGGTTCCATATTAGGTCCAATTTTATATATCATTTATGTATCTTTTATTAAGTACATCTTTAAACATGTAAAACACTTTGTATATGCGGATGATACTGCACTAGTGATTTCTCGCAGTGATTTAAAATTATGTATTGAACTCTTACAAAAGGATTACATTGAGCTTTTGAAATGGTCTCATGACTCTGGTTTAATCATAAATGCAAAAAAAACCAAATTGATACATATTAGATCACCCAATGCCAAGACAAATATTATTACACCAGAAATAAAAACACACGGTTCAGATTGCTTACATGTTGGTATCCCAGCATTGTGTACATGCGAAAATATTGAAGTGGTTAAAGAATATGTTTATTTAGGTGTAATTATTGACTGCTTTTTCAAATGGGATTTACAAATAAATAAAGTCTGTGAACGTCTGAGATCTATTGTTAGTAGATTATATAAACTTAAATTCTATGTTCCAATATGCACACTTCGAATAATTTATTTATCATTAGCTGAGTCTATTATAAGGTACGGAATTACAGCTTGGGGACTTTCCTGTAAGACAAATGTTAATCATGTTCAATCTGTCCAAAATTCATTAGTTAAATTATTAGCTCATAAAAGTTTATACGAGCAAAGACACAATGTTCCGTACTTTTACCAGAATCTTAAAATTCTCTCAGTAAGAGCAATTCTGTGGCATAAAATTATTTTTCAGCATATGAATAGCCCTATATACATAAATAGACTGGACCACACTTACAATACTCGATTTACGTTAAATGAAGGACTAATCGTACCTAAGCACTTAAACAAATATGGACAAAGAACGCTGGACTACATGATACCTACATGCTTAAATATGTTACCTGCTAAAATTAAAAAATGTACAAATAATGTAAGAACAAATATTATATTGAAAAATTGGCTCGCCGAAAGAAAAAGTTTGTATTAACATTCTTGTAGTACTCGTAACACAAAAAATGTCTAACTGCATTATAAGTTTTATTAAAAAAAAAAAAAAAAAAAAAAAAAAAAAAAAAAAAAAAAAAAAAAAAAAAAAAAAAAAAAAAAAAAAAAAAAAAACTTCAAAGTAAAAGCACCCATTGACAAACTACTTAAAAGTAGTTTATTGGGACTTTTCTTTTTTGTAATATCTTATTTTTATTTTGATTTCCTGTAATATTTTATAACTTTTTTCTTCTAATAAAAAAAAAAAAAAAAAAAAAAAAAAAAAAAAAAAAAAAAAAAAAAAAAAAAAAAAAAAAAAAAAAAAACTCCTCTACCTTCAATTAATTCATAATTTTAATTAAATTAATGAAGGTAGAGGAGTGAAAACCATTAAAAAACTTTTTTTTTGTTTTATATTTAAATATAATCGATTTCATGAATTTTTTCCATAATTAATTATTCATACATAAATAAATATGCTAAATTTAAACGGGATGACACAATTAATGGGGAACATTCTCATATGGCTGCCATTAAAATGGCGGAGTACAAAGAAATAAAAACAAATGTCGAAATGGAGTAATTATTGTTTAAAAAACTCATTACAAAATACTTAATAAAATAATAAAAGCGTCACAATGAATCACGCTTAGCAATGATATTATAGTCGTTCCCGCGGCCAGCCCTCCACCGGTGGCACTTTTCACGCTAAACTTGTTAATTTGCATACATTACCCATTTCCGTACTTACCTCCCATTACGCTTATATAATATGGTATTCCCACGGGGACTTAACGTGGATATTATTCTAATTCAAAATAGACGAATTACCGCGAGGTTACTAGCCACGCGCCACAATGGTTTTGGCGGGAAGTGTATTTACAAAGCCTGTACCATTTTAGTTAAGATTTTGTAAATGATTTTACACAAAAAACAGATAATCCATTGTATTCGTCACCATGACTGAAATTGTAATGTAAAAACGCCACTGGGATGATCACATAAGACAAAACTAGGATAATCTAGGATTCAAGAAACGCCTTTCCAAATTCCACAAGGATCGGTTTTGGAACCGCTGCGTAAACCCTTTTTAAACACTTGTTGTGATTTATGTTGGTGCTATAACTCCCTCTTTAGCCAACGTTTCGGATATCACCATTATCAGGGCAGGGCACTACCATCTGCCCTTTTGATGGAAACTGTAAAGCTGTCCGAAAAGTTGGTTAAAGGAGGAGGTAGCGCAACACGGGATAATGCCCCAAAAATAAATCAATGTAATACTTTTCTCCGTAAAAAATCTAAAATCTTATTCTTTAAACATGGATGCCTAGATAAATAACCAATAACCAGCTCCCCTCATTTTTTTTGTGATCATATTTGGCGAATTATTAAAATTAAGTTTAAAGTGTAAAAATTTAATAATAAATGACGATATAATATTATTATTTAATGGAGGAAGTGATGCAAAAATGAAAGTGGGATTCTTTTTTTTGAGAAAGATGGATAATTTTTTTAGGGTAGGACAACCAAATAAATTATACATGGTTTTTATCACAAGACCGTAATGAATTCACCTCGGGCAGTCGAAAAATTGAACCAACTAGGAAAAGGAATTGAGAGATGCGTAATGTATTTAACTTTATCATTTGCGCAAAGTTATGGTCTTTCATGAATGATAATTTTTCTTCGCTCTTTGAAAAAATGGAAGAGTTTGTTCCTTTATGAACAGATCGCAGAGTATCAAAAGCCGTCTTGATAAAATCATATTAATTTTCATGAAAAGTGTTTACGGGCTCGATACCCCGTATTTTTCATATTAATTAAAAAATTTAATGAGATTACATGATTTAAAAAAAAATCTTAATCCTATTTAATAAAAACTAAAGTGACAAAATGACTTAAACGTTGACAAACTCTTCTAGATTATATAATGTTCTAATACAATTCTAGATGCTAATAGATGTAACTTTCTAGATTTATGTTAGGTCATAATTTTACAAATTGTAGTTTTCATAATTTTTTTAACTTGTACCTGTAAATCAAATAGATATTCTTAACCATATATTTTAATCTTACTTTCTTGGTATTATTTAAATGTTTCAATTTCTGTTTTCTATGTTATCCATTTTAATTAATCAGTATAATATTAGTTGTATTATGATTCATATAATTCTTTTAATGTCGTTCTTTTGTGGTACAAAACTATATTTATTACATTGTAAACAAAAACTATGTACGACGACCACGATACCGACCAGATCATACCTATTATGGTACTCGAGAGAACTCTAATAAATTGTAATGTCAGGTTTCTAGCTACCAATTTTTTCAAACCAACGGACGACAACGAAAACATTAGGTCGGGGCAAGAATGCTTTTGTTTTCCACGGCCGATGCTCCAATGTTTCATGTTTGCACAAACATTTCGTTTAATGGTTGTGACAATATTGCTGCAGGAAAAGCTGCTTTGTGGCTTAATATGTAAATAGAGCTAGCGGCTGCCAAATTCAATCAGAAACTTCGAAACCTGAAACACTGATTAGTTTCCCGTGGAACACCCATATCGCTGTACGCATGCCACAGCAAGCCGCAGTTTCCGTTCATCTGCTATTGATAGATAACTTAAATTGACGTATTATGTAATACACAATGCATGTGGATTCGTGGTTTTGGGGAGGCTTTCGCGGTGGGTGTTGGATTTTCAAGTGACGCCACAATTCAGGTCTCGAACCGCCTTGCTCCGTAAGTCGGTAAATTCTGTAAGCTCGTTCACTCCAGCGGCGATACCAAAACTTCCCCTGACACTTATTTTGCGGTTTATGCTAAGGCGATGGAAAATCCCTTTATGAAATCTATCTGAAGCTTTCAGACCAAAAGGTTTAGAAAACCTTATTACGTATTTGTATTTATTTATTATCGGACTTATGTCCAGTTTACAATAAAATAACACGAATAAAAAAATGTACATTATAAGATTAAAGGATGATCACGAAAGCAGACAAAACCAGAAATAAACATAAGAAAAGTAAAGTCAAGTTCAGCCTTAGCTAGAAATCGAAATACATAGTTACAAATTGTCGTCAATTGTTTAGCGATCATCTAAAATCATTTAGACTTATATTTAAAAAAAGTCAAGGTCATGACTTGAGTTGATCAGTCTACACATTCTGGACAGAGGTGAATAATATCCATAATTAGTCAAGTGTTGATTGAGGGAAAACAGTTCACTATTTTTTTTAATTTATGGGCTGGTATATTGAAAGGGATGAGTTGTAGTTATGTAGGTGAATCACCTTTCCATTTTTATGTAGCGAAATACTAAGCACGTATATATTCGCTGCATGCAAACATACTTATAAGAATACCAAACAATTTTCGTTTAACTGACAGCATAGAGCAACACTCATTCTGCTTAACATTGTTGGTTGAATTTCAAACAACTCTTGCACTACGAACTTGAAGTTTTATTTTTTTTTATTATTTACTAGCTTTCACCTGTGACCTCGCTCGTCTAGTATTAAGGAGAAATTTCTGTACGAAGAATTTTTCCATGGGAACGAAACGTTTTTCCAAGATAAAAAGTAGCTATCCTGTCCTCAAGCCATCCCTACCCAAAATATCATGTCAACCGGTCGCTGCGCTGCTACGTGAAAGGAGGACAAACAAAGAAACAAACTTTTGCATTTATAATATTAGTTAGCATTTAACAAAAATCCGCAATTGCGTACCAATAAATTTTTATGGTGTAAAACACATAACTTAGTTATTTTAACTTATCGATGACCTCCGTGGTCGACAGGTAAGGCAGTTGACTAGCAAATCCTTTCATTTGCAAATAAATTCTATTTGTTTAATTTGTGCTCTTTCACAAATGATTATTTGAAAATAATTTAATTTATATATATCTGAAGTTTTCCGATCAGTATCACAGCTGCTGTTAGAAAGAGAAGTCTTCAAAGCTGACCTGGCAACAGCCAATGCCAACTTAATAATGACAAAAGGAGAAATTACCATTGAAAAAGCAGAAAACCAACAAAGGCTTCAAAAATTTTTGCAGTTGGAGTCAAATCTTGGACCGGTGATGCGCAGAGTAGTTGATGCCACGGAGGCAAGCCTTTCATTTACAGACATGGTCAAAAATGATCCTCAGAAGACGGAACCACCAATTAACCACTCAGGACCTAACGTTGGGACCCCCAAACCAGCTGTATGCATCTTCCCAAAGTTGGATTCTGTAAAAGACAGCGAAGATACAAAGCAGCTTCTGAAGGACGTGTTGCGATCATCAGATCTTAGGATACGCATTACGGGTATGAGGAATATACGCAATAAAAGAGTTGTGATCCACACGGCCACCAAAGAGAAAACCCCGTGCCTAACTAACTCGGTCACTCTGAGCGCCTGATTACCTACAAAACGGAATCCAAGAGTGATTTTCTTCAATGTTCCTCGTGATTTGACAGATGAGTGCTTCCTGAAAAGTGCCTTAGCAGGAGTACAGGACACAGCAGACCTAGAGTCCACGGTCAAAAATTGTAAGCTTAGTCACCTAGCTGGCGCTTGGACAGGCACAGCTTGCCACCGGGTCTACGAGGTTCCTGCCCGCATATGACATATGTTGGTGGAGCAAGGGAAGGTTTTTGTGGACTGGAATGTGTGTGGTGTCCGTGATTTTATTGGCCTTGCAGTATGCTCCAAATGCCAAATGATCGGACATTCTTTCAAGTTTTGCAAGGATCAGCAAAGATGTGGACACTGTGCAGGAGAAGGTCACGCACGGATAAACTGCCTCAAAGCTGCCGCCGAGCCAGTTTGTGCTACATGTACCAGGTTTGGGAAGCCCGCTGCACATCCGACTGGAGACAAGGACTCATGCCCGGCCTACAAACCCCTTTCCAAGGACTTTGCCACTATTGATTATGGCGTCTAATTATGTTGAAGAAGATGAAGAGGTAGATTTCGAAAATACTAATAATCTTCAAGATTGGCTAAATGTTCGTAGTAACTATAGTATGGAAAATATTAATATTGTTCAGTTGAATATAAGATTGATTTATAAATACTGGGATACTCTGAATGTCTACTTAAATTCTTGTTGGAAACATATTCATGTGTTAATGTTATGTGAAACAGCTATAACACCAGAGCTTGTCTGTCTGTGTAATATTCCTCGATTTAAATTCTACAATTATTGTCTAACTAAAAAATCGGGTGGAGGTATATTGTTGTATATCCGAGATGAACTCACGTTTCACCAGAAATTAATAGAAACAAATCATTTTGATTGTGTGCTTGGCTCTATGACACTTCTAATCAAGACTATTTTGAACATCGTAGCAATATACCGCCCCCCAAACTCCAACAAACCCCAATTTCTCAATGAAATATCGTCCATTCTGTCTAATATAAGCCCCAAAGAAAATGTTGTACTTGTAGGAGATATTAGTCTGGACTTATTAAATTATCAAAACCCACTTATTATGTCATACGAAAATATAATGTCTGATAATTATTTAATGAAATGCATTTGTGACGTAACTAGGGAAGCAGTTACTCGTTCCTGTTTAGACCACATTTTTGTCCGTTTTAATAGCGGGTCTCAACAAAGCGATACTCTTTCTTCATGTGTATGTAATAATATTACCACAGCGGATCATTTTTTAACTGCAGTTAATATTAAATATATTGCAACGAAAAAAGTCGTAGAACGCGGGGAATGAATTTTGTTTTTTATCTCAAACAAAATCGACAAAAATATTTAAAATTTTAAGTGGCATACCTTGCGTAAGGAACACTAAAATTAAGGATAATTTTCAGGATTTGTATGAACAAAGTAAAACCGTTATGTATTATAAACCCAAAAAAAGACCCCTCGCAATGAAATCTTGGATAACTTCTAATATATTAGAAAATATTTTAAAAAAAGATTCATTGTGCAGAAGGTGGAAAAATTCTCCTGCAAACAAATTCTTTGAATTAGAATATAAAACTTTCAGAAATAAGGTTACAAAAGAAATCATTAAATGTAAGTCTTCATTTTTTAACAATAAATTTAAAAATTATTTCGGAGATACAAAAAAAACTTGGGATGAAGTAAATAAATTATTAGGACGCAAGTCTAAGAGTAGTTGTGATGAAATAATCTCAAAATATATGTTAAAAACGCATAATGAAGAAACTGTAGCAAATAATTTTGTTGAATATTTTACGAGCAGTGTTAGTTCTATGATACATAAATGCGATTATAAACCATCGACCGTCAGACCGACAGAAGTGTTACATAGTATGTACCTACCAAGAGCTACCTGCGAAGAAATCAATATTATTGTTAGCAAACTAAATAATTCAAAGTCACCAGGGATTGACAACATTCGAATGTTTGACATTAAGAAATAAATTAATATTTTAGAGCCTGTTATAACTCATTTTATAAATATAATATTAGCACAAGCAGTCATTCCAGATGAATTTATAAAAGTAGCATCATTAGATCAATTTACAAAGGCGGCAAACATACAGATGTACAAAATCACAGGCCGATTAGCATTTTGCCAGCCCTAGAAGAAATACTTGTAAAATACATTTCAATAAAACTTAACAAATATTTAGAATCCTTTTCCTTGCTAGATCCCAACCAGTATGGTTTTCAAAAGAAAAAAATACGGAAATGTTGCTTCAGGAATTTTCAAATTACGTAAATCATGAATTAAATTTAAAAAAACATGTGTTGGTTTTATTAATTGATAAGTCAAAGGCGTTTGATACCATTGATACAAATAAACTTTTAGAAACATTGGAGGCAACAGGAATTCGAGGAAAGCTACTAGTTTTGTTAAAAAAATTATTATCGGATCGATAAATAACAGTAAAAATTCCAAACAAATTTAGCAAAAGAAAATATATTTCAACAGGTGTTGCACAGGGGTCAATTTTAGGGCCAACCCTGTATATTATATACGTCTCAATTATAAGTAAATTGTTTTCATTCGTTAAACATTTTATGTACGCAGACGATACGGCACTCATAATATCACACGAAGACCTGATTACTGCAATGAACCTTATGCAGCATGATTTTATTGCCCTCCTAAAATGGTCTCATGATGCAGGTCTCATAATAAATGCCAAAAAAACTAAAATTATGCACATAAGATCTCCACACGCGAGATATAATGTAATCCCTTCATTATATCCACAATCCACAATCCGTTATGGAATCACTTCTTGGGGACATTCTTGTAAAACTAATATAAGTTATATCGAAACATTACAAAACTCCCCCACAAAATTGTTTATCCTAAATATACCAATGCACACAGAAACAATACTAAATTAATATACAAGTCTCTGAATGTTTTACCTGTCAGAGAATTATTGTTTTACAATATTGTAAGTCAGTATCTTATATTGTCGGATTCCTTGTATAGGGAAAGAGTTTTACATAAACATAATACAAGATTCACTCAAAATGAAGGATTGGTGGTTCCTAAATGTACCAATAAATACGGTGAAAGAACCCTTAACTATATTGTACCCAGAATATTTAATTAACTGCCAATGACAATTAAAAATATAAAAATGTTTTTACAGCTAAAGTCAAATACGATCTAAGGAAACGGCTATTAGATGCTGATGATTTATATTGATGCCCTACCGAAGACCTTGTTTTCCTAATTGGAATTCACATTCACAATTTGTATTACCTTATGTACCTATATTAAACTATAGAAGTACTTGTTGAGTACATTCATTTGTTCATAATAAATTTATTTGTACTCGTATGTTATATAAGGCTTATGCTACTTTTTAAATATTTATATTCATGCTTTACTGTAATTTAACCAACTTATCTTTATTGTTTAACTTATCATCAACATTATACATACCTAGATTTCTTTCTTACTATTATACCATGTTATTGCAAAAAAGTTGTCATTATGTACAAACTACAGAAGTAGTTTAGCAGGTTTAAATGTTAACAAATAAAAAAATATATAAAAAATAAAAATTAAAATTAAAAATTGTGTATTTGCGGCACCTTCCACACTGAAATATACTCTCAGTATCGCTCTGGTGCAAGGCCACCATTCAAAATTGAAATGTTGCTCTAAATGGCATGGGGCGGGTTTGGTGACTAGATCTGGTCACCAAACGTGGTCACCTGGTTTGGTCACCAAACCAAGTATCCAGGTACTTCCCCACAACTACTTTCAGTCTCACAAACATACTCCGATTGGGGATGCCATAGTCTCACTGGATCCAAATTGAGGCTCTTGTGCGGTTTTCACATAAATTTATTCCGAACACATTTATCATATGTATTCGGAATGAGTGTGAGTTCTGACAAATTATTTTTTTGTTTAATTTTAAAAATAAAGTTGTTATAAAAAGATGCTCATCCGCCTAATAAACTGATTCATAAAACAAGTGTACATATCAGGATATTAAAAGTTTTCTCGATCATTTAACGATAACATTTATAACAAAGCTGTGTGGCTCTGTAGGTGTGATAAATTCACTAATTTATTTTGTTTTTCGTGTCTAATTTACGTTTTTCATTCAGCATAATTCTTTTTATAATACAAGTCTTCAGAATAGTAGTTCTTCGTAAATAAGTGTGTACCTCATATTCAATTTATTTTCCGACATGATGATGTACTAAGGTACACATTTTGACTACCAGTAGAATCATAATTCCCCAGATTAAATTATTCAGCACACATAACAGCATCCAGTTGGCAGTTCTAAATATTTGAAATACCTAGTTTTTTTTTTAAATTCTCATTCTAGCCGAAACAAAATTATTATTGTACAGTCTGATATTCAATGAATGAACATTCTATTCAAATCCTTTGTGCCAATAGACTGAATAAATTTTAAAGTCTTCAGTGGAAATAAAATTAATAAAAAAAGATAATCTGGAAGTCGATGTTTTGAAAATCACTAAAACGATATTTCGAGTACAACCTTCAGTAAGTTATGGTATACTTATTAGGTTTTCTTTTGCCTGTCCCTGAAAAAGGCTTATTAATGGAACGCCCGGCAATAAGCTATGAATAAAAATGTGATTTTTTAACAAAAATTCTCAACTCTTAACTCCTACGTTATCTCGAGTTATGTAGTTAAAAAAATAATATTTTATAAATATAATGTCAGTACAATTCAAAGATATAATGAGGAATTATTAGTCGGACTTTACACAAAAAATTACACGAATGATAATAATGTTCAAAATAAAATACCGTTAGAATAATAATCACCACTTAAAATTTATATATCCACAAGAAGTACCTACACGCGTATCAATCTTATAATTTATTATTTAAAGTGTGTAATCTTATTTTTTAAATTGAAATAGAGTTATTTTTTTACATTGACTACTGGAGGGAGGGTCGCGAGGAAAATAATTTTTCTCAGGGCCTATATCACTCTTTAGGGATGCTGTATGGAGAGCATTTTAATGGAAAAGAAGTAGTTTATCCGGGTCTCTATGTTCTAGGAGGGAGGAAACACGGAGGCCTGAAAATCGCTCCACAGCCGAGCTATTGAACTTAAGAACGAGTCGTGGACACAACCCGTTCTCTTGTGACAAATGTCAATCGTGTGAAAATGTTGGGCGCGCGTTTGATTGTTTCTTGAATCCCAACTGTGCACCGGTGCCGAAGGAATCAAAGACGCTAGTTAACAAGCTAGCTAACAAGGGCAGCATTCCCACCCGACGCCTGTGATTTAAAGATTGCAATCCGTCTGTAAAGATATATGAATCTATCAAACGGACCGCCCGTTTCTGCACATTCAAGGTTTTTTTTAGGTATTTTGGGCATTCAGACCAAAGGTGGCTACCAAATTCAATCATGGGGCACTTCGGTTTGTACAGGGTTAGCAGCTGTATGTTATTAAAGTATCTGCGCGGGCCCTGGACAGAACTGACAGGCCAACTTAACTCTGGCTTCGATGGAGCCCTCGTACCTGAGCTGGTCACTTAGAGTTACACCAAGCACATTAATAGAAGGCATGGTTGGAAGATTGTTTCCATTAAAGGAGATTAGTTTTTCATTTCGATCCCTTTTGGACGTAATCAGATATGATTGGGTCTTTGAAATATTAAATTTGGCGATATTCTTTTTCCCCCAATAGTAAACACTCTCGAGGTAACAGACCATTCTTTGCTTCAAAGCCCTCGGAGCCGTTAAAGTTTGTGTGCTTTTCAGTCTCTTTGGCGGCTTGTTAAACAAAAAGCTATCATGAACTGTTCTATCATACGCAACAATGAATGTGGAAATTTCATTGATGTGGAATTTAAATAAAGCCGGAGACAGAACCGATCCTTGTGGAACAAGGAAGAGTTGAAACAGTTTGCAACCGCATGAATCGTTCTCACCCTTAAATAGTCGGCAATTCACGAATAGAGGAAATCGGAAAGTTCATAAGAAAGCAGTTCATATAGCATTTAATAAACGGGAAAAACGAATACTATGCCTGGTATATGCTAATACTGAGCGTGGTATTATTATTATTTTTTTTAATTTGTGCTTTTGTTTTTTAATGTAAATTCACCCACTTTCTGACATCATAAAAAACCTCAGACATCAGTAAAACTTTTTTTTTTAGTTTCAAAGGCTTTTGAAAATTGACGTATTATAGCAGGCAGTGGCGGTCCTTCCCTCAGGACAATTGGTCAAAAACCTCCCAAAATTATAAGATGACACTAAAACATAATATTATTATGGAATATTAAGCAAATCAAAATAACTGGTATTATTCTAATGTATTTGAAATGCACCGCGAGAGAAAGTCGGCAGCGGCAAGCAGTGATATCTAACATCTTAAATGGAAGCTTTCTTTCCCACGCACTAACTATGATTGGCTGGGTCAAATTATGAAATGCCCCGATATCATATCTTCTGTCTCTTTACGCACCACACAATAAAACGAGATGGCACTATGTCCCTAGTAAAAAGTTTTCGGATTCTGAAGACGGTTTGGGTCAGAGCCGTAAGGGAGGGAGAGCATGCTGAATATTATGCATCTGAAAGAGATGGTTTGATAAATGTGGATTGATTTCGCATATTTTACGTTTGTCGTATGAAATCATTTACTATGTTAAATGTAATTTGACGTACATACGTGAGTGAATTTGACTCTCATACTAGTGAGGTTCCTACAAATGAATATTATCATATTTAATTTGATATTATATCATAGGTAATTTCATTTTTTTTAAATGACCTTCCACTTCTGGACCCCTAGAGCCGCCTCTGATAGCAGGTACCTTGTTTTTAATGGCTGATTTTTAAAAATATTTTTGTAACATCTTATATCCAAAACTAATAATTTTGTAAATTTCTGGCAAAAAATTAGGTCACAAACAGCCGCTCAAACTGTCATCGCTTCAATTTTATGTCACGAGGAGGCATCTAAAATACCAACATGCGCTGGTAAATCGAAATAAGTCATCAAAACCATTACTTATGGTTATTAGTGGGAAAAATAAATTCTCATCTCTTACAGGGTACGAAAAAAACATAAAAATGTCATTTACATTCAAGTTATGGTTCATAACAATAAATATAATTAATTTTGATTTATTTTGGGTGTCTAATTAGTCGAGGTTTTTTTCATTTGCACGAGATTAACGAAAGCCTGGCTAGCTCTAGAACTGCCAACGTTTTATTGTATCACGTAGTGGAATGGTTTATTGCTCTAATGGTACATTGTGCGAGATATCTGAAAACTCATAAATAACTAGTTTCTGGAGCATTTTCGTTCAATTTTCGTTTTTTTTAATTCATTTATTATTGCATGGTTGCATGAAAGAATATATCTCTATATGAGAGAATTCTTCAATTTTGAGTCTTTCACTGAGATATTGAATTATTTAGTTACGTTGTGAAAAAATTATATAATATAGGTAATACCCAAATAGTACAAGGTTTCCCGGGTGAAGTGCACAAACGTCGGGAGGGGATTTTACAAGTTGGTAGAAGTAAAAAAGTAAAAAACTTTTTTCGAAATTACAACTATTTTAACGTGCAAAAATATTTTTCCATCGAAGAATATTAATTTTTCCAATAACTTTGTAAGTACCATTTTTATTTTTATACTTTATGCCGACCGGGTTTAGCTACAACCGTAGCTTACGTAGTACTCTACTGTAGAGTATTATACTGCCCTGATGAAGCTACGGTTGTAGCGAAACCCGGTCGGCATAAAGTATAAAAATAAAAGTGGTGTTTACAAAGTTATTTTTTTTATTTTTTATTAATAATGTCACATCACAAAGTATCCGCTTCATATGAACAAAAATTAATTTTTCCATACAAACGATTCAAATTTTTTACCCGAATTTCGAAAAAAGTTATGTATCGTTTTTACTAGTACTACATATCATGTAGATTTACCTCCCGAAGTTTGTGCACTTTACCACCCAACTTCCTGCAAAATTCCTTCTGCGTACACACGATTGTGACAGTTTTAAAGTGGTTGTGATGTTCCTCTTTTAAAATCCTTGTACCTATTCTATATTCTATATTTCAAATGTGGGATACAATGACATGATGTTTTGTAGAAACAACATTGTCAAGTCAAGTTACGTTCCGTGAATTATTACGGGTAACAACTAGTACGAGTACTTGCGCAGACCCAGGGGATAGAATCACGTTGCATTTCAAAAACAAATATATTCAACTTTCGACATAACATAATAATATTATTTTGTCGAAAAATTAGGAAAACGTCAGAAATTTACCTTTCGAATGCATACCGTAAGTCAACTTAAAAAATCATCTGTCAAAAATTTAAACAAAGTAAATTCAAATTTTATCTCATTATTTGAATAGAATAAAACAAAAATAATTATCTGATTGTAGGAAGGTACCGACTTTATCGTTGAATTTATATGTTTTCAATCACCAGTTAAATTTTAAAATTTAAAGCAAATTTAATTTAATTACATTAAAAAGAATTTTGAACACAATATTTTAAAGCTTTATGTTTACAACACTGCAATAATATTGACACTACTGTTAATCAAAATTTATCTACAATGCTTCCCGGGGCGGTGGTACCCATACCAAGAAAAGCCACAGAGAAAAGAGAGACTAAGTAACAAAATGGGTTGAGAAGTGACGAGATAGTTCAAGAATAGGCAAAAAGAGACAAGAAGAGGCGAAGATCCTAGAATTGACAAGAAGAAGCAAGACAAGTCACGAAGAGACAAAAAAGGCAAGAAGAGACAAGAAGAGCTAAAAAAAGTCGAGAAGAAGCAAGAAGAGCCAAAAAGAGACAAGAAGAGAAGAGAAGATCCAAGAAGGGGCAACAACAGCCTAAACTAGCCAGAAATAGACGAAATTCCAGAAGATAGAAGAAGCAAGGAAAGGCAAGAACAGGCAATAAGAGACAAGAGAAGCCACGAAGAGGCAAGAAGAGCCAAAACGAGTCGAGAAGAGACGAGGATATCCAAGAAGAGACGAGAAGATCCAAGAAGAAGCAATGGAGTGAAGAAGGACAAGAGACAAGAAGAGTCAAGAAGAGACGAGAAGGTTCAATAATAGCCGAGAAGAGTCGAGAAGAAGGAAGGCTTAAAGAAAGAAAAAAAAAATTAACGCTCAATCCATTCCTTCATTTCTGAGCATCGTAAATCCCCACATTGACTTATTAGATTGCCATGTATACCGGTCGAAATCCAACCTCCTCCCTTTCTTCAGAGCACTTGTTCCAAGTCCTAACAAATCAGTGCCCCCTGGTGTACCGATCTCACCGGGATAGGAGTGCTCCTGGCTGGGGTGGTACAATCGTAACGTATCGTATACAAATACAAAAAATCGTACGATCCGAAGGGAATTATTACGGTCCTCCGTGCATAGTATCGGAGCAATAAAGTCTCTTTTTTATTTGTTTGTTTGTTTTTTTGTTTGTTTGTTTGTTTATTTGTTTATTTAGCACAGCAATATACATTTATATACATAATTTATTAAATTTTGACTGCCCAACTAGGAGTATTATCCCGTTTTAGGACAGTCAAATAATTATGGGTATGAACATGTGGATAAAAAAGGAAATAAAAAGAAGAGAAAGAATATAAAATAAAATAATAAAAAAAAGTTTAAACATAGTACCTAACTGTTATTTGTTTAGCATAGCAAAAGAAAAAAAAAAGAGATGAGAAAGAATAAAATAAAAATGAAATAACCAATTAAAACATAAAACAGTCGTGGATTGTTTAGCATAGTTGTTGAAATGGTAATAATAATAAATAAACATTTATTTACAAGCAAATGATTAAAATATAAGGTGGTAACTGGGGTTTGCATTTCATATTATAGTCCTACGAACACATTTTGCATAGTGAGAACTAGAAAGAGAACAGAAACAATAAAGTAAAATAAAATAAACAATTAATGCTTGATTATTACTGCAGTTTGCTAAGCATAAATATTAAAATAATAATAAAATAATAGGTATATATATACTTATAACTGGTGTTTACATTGCATATTATAAGCCTACATACATATTTTGTATAAATATGAATAAAAAAGAGAAGAGATAGAATAAAATAAAATATGCAATTAACATAAGATTGACAGCTGTTTTCTAATTTTAAAGTAATAGGTAGGTTCATACAGATAGGTAGATACACATAATAATATAGATTAGAAGAAAAGGGTATCTTTTACTTAATTTATTTTTGTTGGAATTTTTGTTGTTGTTTTTGGTTTGTGTTTGATTTTATATTTTATGTACTAAAAGTTCACTATCCTTTCTCCCTAATTGTTGAAACCAAGTAGTGGTCAATTTACGAAGAACACCTGTGCTTTCCTTTTTCCAAGCATCAAGCATGAAGTTGTATAGTTTTGGACCTAAGAAAGTGAAGTGTCTTTGAGCGAGAGATGTTTTGGTTGTGAGTGTTACAATTGGATTTCTCCGTGAGTGTCGGGTGTTGTGAGAGTGGTTGATAGATGGTTAGAGGTGGCGTTGTTTATGGGTGTTTAAAATTAATTTTCTCATGTACAGTTGTCTAACATCCAGAACTTCTAAGTCTTCAAATAGTGCATCACTGTGATATCTAAATGGTTTTTTAAGGATTACCCTTAGTAGTGATTTTTGAGCTTTTGCTAGTTTGTCCAAAACAGTTTTTACACATCCACCCCAACCTAAAGATGCAAAACCTAATATTTCTTTAACCCTTTCCAGTAACAATCCTAAAAATAGTTCCTTCCTCTCGTTTTAACCGACATATCCCAAATTCGCCTAGCAGTCAATAACTAAGTCTTACTAATGCAAAATGATAAAAGAGATGTTCCAAATTGAGCGTAACTCAATTGCGGCATGTTTGAGAAGAATTTTTTTTTGTAAGTTGTGTCGATCAGGGGAGGGATAGAGGAGAATAATTTCTCCCGAGTTTTATATATAAAAAAATAGTAACGTGACAATGTCTTAAATACAGAACGATTGCCTAATATTTTTTTCTAGGATTATCTCGATATTTAACGTATTTGTTTACTCGACGCCCATTCGTGTTTGCGAACACAATACAAACCGAAATTGTGCACACTGCATAAATATAATATATTATATAAGTACCCATATATAATAAATACACTGGTCAACAGTGATTTTGGTGCCGAGTAGCTGTATTTTTTTTTTAACTTAGGACCTTATACTGAGTACAACAATAGCAAACATTTTGGATTCCTACGAGTAGTTTATTAGATTTTGACTTGTACATATATTTATTTATTTATTTATTTATTTATTAATCATTAACGCCCTTATGGGCTTTTACACACATTTACATTTTTATGTTTTAGTGCATACAGGTGTGCTTAGAATACAAAGAAAACATGAATAGTTTTTACACATGGTACATATAAATAAAGCTGGTAAGTAAAAAGTATAGCATTATACAATAAAGAGAAAAAAAATCAGTTTTATATGTATATACGTATATAACAAATAATAATAATGGTGAGTTTTTAATATATGTGCAATTTATGTGTTGAATACATAGCGAAGTTGATTTTAAACAAAAATACATACTACCGACTTGCACCGCACTAAAATTAATATACAAAACAATTCCATTTTGACCAATTACTTTATCGTCAGAATTTCTGCAAGGAATTCAATTTCCGAAAATGAAATACTTTATACCATAAATATACCAATCCCCTTTATACTGAAACCATGGAATAATGTCAGATACTTCAGTAAACTATCACGGAGAGGACAAATGAGTTCGATAATATAATATAACAGAGTATCTAATTACAATCAAATTAAAATGTTAATCAAAGTATAAGTCGTTAAAGTAAATTTGTTATTATTACCTATTACAACGATAAACAAGAACAGTTTTTATAAGGTTTGTTTATGAATTATAAATTACTAACCTTTATTACGCCCTATATTGTAGGTGTTTTGACGGAACTTAACTATGAGGGTTTACAATAAACTGTGCACACAAAATTTCAAGATGGGGATTTATAGTTCTATTGTAACTGTTCCAATATACTGAATTTAAATTTGGACACTGACAGATGACGATAAACATCGATTGAGTTATATTTATTTCCTAGTCGATGAAGCCTTTCGATAGGCGAGTTTTCGAAGTAATTATTATTAGGCGCGTTAACGAAGTAAGGCGCATTCAATCTTGTATTACGGGTAGGTACTCGCAGTTGGATTAGTTTGGTTAAATCCAGGGCGTCCAGTCTGCCATTTGAAATATTGAAAAGACAAATTAAATCACTCATTGTTCGTCTTGAAGTTAATTCATTTAATTTTAGTAAGTCCATTAAAAATGTGTAGTTAAGTTCTTCGATTGGAATTCCTAATTTATAGTTTATAAATCTCAAAAACTTATGTTGCACTCTCTCAATTTTTTGTTGGTGAATCTTATAAAAAGGAGCCCAGATTGTTGAATTGTACTCTAAATGGCTTCTCACTAACCCAGTGAACAGCAACTTAAATGAATTAATTATTTTAAAATCTTTTACCGTCCTCAATATAAACCCTAAGCTTTTCATGGCCTTGTTAGTTATTTCGTTTATATGAGAAACAAAAGATAATTGATTGTCAAAAATAATACCTAGGTCCTTGATTTGTTCAACTCTTTTTAGAAAGATGTTGTTGATGCTGTATTCATATTTAATAGGATTTTTATATATAAATAAAATTACATAAATAAAATTACGTAAAAAACATCATTTATTTCATTATTATGGACTTAAAAACCTTTTTTATCGTGATTTTCCTGAATGAGGTGTAGTGGGACAATCACGTTGCACCCCCCAACAGTAATCAGCCATCATATGCTGATCCCATCGGCCTTGGTACCTTTCTTCCATAGTTTTTAGGTCCTGGTAAAATCGCTACCCTTGTTCTTCGCTATAGGATCCAAGATTCTCTGGAAATTGGTCAAGATGACTGTGTAGGTAGTGCACTTTAATGGACTTATTACATCCTAAGTTTTTAAAGTTATCTAACATGTCGTTTACAATTTCAGTGTAGTTACTTGACTTGTGATTTCCGAGAAAATTTTTTGTAACGTCACAAACGAAATCCACACAGGTCGTTCCACATTGTTCATTGGACTTAAAAAGTCCGTATCATTTATTAATATCGTTCACGCCTTTATTGTTACATGTTGCCTTTTGGAACTACCTATTGGGGTGCCCTCTGCCTGAGTTCAATAAAACCACCGCAAAGGACACAAGTCCCAACAATCGCATTATTTTGTAATAATCACGCCGCAGAACTCATAAATCGCAGTTTAATACGCAAAAATATCGCTTGCTTACCATTAACTCCACAAAGCAAATATCACCAATTTCCCTTCCTCATGTTTCCAAACTAACAATTACCTTCCCGGTCACATAAACTCAGTGCATGGAGGGTGTACAGCATTTTGGAGATATTGGTAAGTCAACTCCAGAAATATAATAAAATATATAAGAACCGCAATCCGCAATTTTACAGTCCACAAAACGCAGCATTTGATCCCTCGATTTCTTGAGAGGGAACACTTGCTCCCCGCCGCAACAAATATTCTTATTTCTGGGCCATCGAAAATACCCGCTTTAACAAAAAAAATTGTGGTTTTTTCAAAGCTTTTTTTTTAGTAACAGTCGTTGTAGTGATTTTTTTGTTCTTTTCATTGCATAGGCACTCCGAACCTCATACGATTTCTTTGACCACTGACCCACTGTCTCAAGTGTTCATAGCACATTTTACAAACAATCCGGGGTATCCACGGCTTGAATTCATCCATAATTTTCAACAAAAATAAGCACTTTCTATAAATTCTGTTATGGATTTCCTGATTTTTTAACTGTATATTCACCGCAAATATAACAAAATACATTTGGATCATTGAGACAACCTTTTCGCGATGAAGACATTATATGAAAATAAATTTATTTATATAAATGTACTGATAAGATAGCAAAACGAACACACGAAAGTGCTAATTACAGCCAATACTCAAAACAGAGGGTAGATCAAAAACTACACGTAAGAAAAAAAAAGAAAAAAATATTTAGTGCTGCCAATGTACACCTAAATACAAATCCATCAACGGTATTTCGGCACCATTTTTTTTTTTAATTGTTGACCAGTGATATCATTAGGTATAATAAACTTTTCATGTTACTTGTTCGTTTGTAGTTACAAATTAATTATTGTAGAAATTTACACAAAGGAGTTTAATAAGTGTACAATTTTTCGATTTTTTCCTTTTACTACATAAATAGACTTTTACTAGGACGTATATACATTTTATGGTTCCATGACAGTTCATCCTGCAACAATTCATCCGGCGACAGTTCATCCTGCGACAGTTCATCCGGCCGACAGTTCATCCTGCCGACAGTTCAACCTGCCGACAGTTCATCCCGCCGATAATTCATCCGGCGACAATTCATCCTGACAATTCAACCTAACCTACCCTAACCTAACCTAACCTAACCTAACGTATAAGTATAACCTATAAGTATAACCTATAAGTTGTTATTCACGCATTCCTCTTCGGAGAGTCGAAATTATTGTTAGTAAAAATATTTTTACAGCGGATTTCCACTCAAGATGCCTTCAGATTCCATCACGCGTCTCTCAGCGAACACGAACGGTGTAAATCATTGTGCGACAAATAAATTGTTAAAGTGATTTAAAAATAAACGAAAAACGCTCAAAATACTTCAAAATGGTGCAGTGTAAAAAATGTAAAAAATATGTCGCTAAAGACAGTGAATTAATCAAATGCATCGACTGTAATGGATCTTTCCATAAACTATGTGCTATTTCAAATCCCGCCATTAACGTGGGTAATGAATTTATTTGTGTAAACTGCGGAACCCAGCGAACAATAGCGAACACAGAAACGGCGAACATGAAATCCGGAGGCAGCGGGTCACAAGGCCCAAACTCAGAAAGTATCCCAGAAATGAAGCAAATTCTTAATGAAATAAATAATAAAATAAGCATTATGTATGTCATGAAAAAAGATATGGAGACTCTCACACAGTCAACTGAGTTTCTATCCAACAAATATGACGAACTGATATCGCTACACCTAGAATTGGGAAAAAAACTAAAAGAAAACGAAAACAAACTCGATGAAGTTATAAACAAAAACACATACCTTGAAAAATGTAATAAAGCACTGGAACACAGGATTCAAGAAATTGAACAAATAGAAAAAAACTGTAATATTGAACTGTTTGGTCTGGAAATGAAAAAAGATGAAAATATTGAAACAACCATAAAGACAATTGCAGAAAAACTAAACACAAATTGCGAAAATATTGAGAAGGTTTGGAGACTTCCTAATAGAAAGGACTCCAAACCGGCTAACGTAATCGTGAAGTTCATGCGTCAAACTTATCGAGATGAGTGGTTACAAAAAAAAAAAAAATATTAACAAACAATGACATTTACAAGAATGGAAACAACGACCGAATTTATATCAATGAAAATCTAACTAAAGAAAAAAAAGATCTACTATACATTACAAAACAAAAAATGAAAACAAAATTTAAATACATTTGGGTACAAAATGCCAAAATACTGATAAGAAGTGAAGGTGATGGGAAAATTATCCATATAAAAAATGAGAATGATATAAACAAATACATTTAAGAAAAAAAAAAAATCAAAATTCCTTTTGACTCGGAACAGTTATTTTATCAGTTACTAAATACACGTCATGGAAGATTCGACACCATTTCAAACTCACAAATTTATCAAGTGCTATAATTTGGATAACTGGATAAACGATAAAATCATCAAAATGAGGTTTGTGGCTATTCATCTAAATATAAGATCATTGAAAAAGAATTTTAATTCATTTATTGCACAAGTAAGCGACGTTCTGCAGTTTATACATGTAATTTTTCTAACGGAAATAAATATTAAAAACGAAATAATACCTATGTTCAATATACCAAACTTCACATCGATTGCAAATGCTCGAGAGAATAGAAGAGGAGGGGGATTAATCATGTACTTAAAAAACCAACATACTTTTAAGAAAACAAATATTTCTTTTAAAAGCTGCGAGACAATATCTGGAGAAATCACCACCGTTTATCAAGATGTCATAAATATACTTGCAGTTTATCGTCCGCCGAGCAGCAACAAGAAAATATACTTGAAGGAACTAAAACAAATATTACAATTAACTTCATCTGATTCAAACTACTTGTATTGTGGTGACATCAATTTGAATTTGTTGGATACAAAAAATAGTGTAATTACAGAATATCAAAATCTACTCAGTGAAAATGGTTTAGAAAATGTAATATTAGATGTGACTCGGGATGAAATTTTAAACGGAAAAAATGTGTATTCATGTATTGATCATATTGCAGTTCGCAACCGTAATAACACTGTATTTTCATGTATTGTGACTAACAAAATATCCGACCATTATATAACAGGAGTTGCAATAGGTAAAGAGGTACTTACAAAGGATTTAAATAAAAAAAGTGAAATTATTGATAATAAATTGGTATATTCTAAATTAAAACTAATTAATTGGGGGAAATTATTACAAACTGAATGTCCTTCAGAACTGTACGATAATTTAAAAAATATTTTTGATAATATCTATGCGTCCTCGAAAAAAGAAAAATTATTTGAAAATAATCTTAGGCACAACAACCCATGGGTTACTGAAGAAATTAAGAACATGATTAAAAAAAGAGATTATCTTTACCGAAAATGCAGGAATAGCCCAAATAACCCGGTATTTCGTTTAGAATATACGCGGTATAGAAACAAAACAAACAAACATATTAATATTACTAAAAACACGTTCCATAAAAACGTAATAAATAGCTTAAACGGCAACCCGAGGAAACTGTGGGACGAAATAAATAATCTAATAGGTAAACCTAAACAAAATTTAGACAAAATAATCCTTCAACATATGGGAAGTCAAGGAGACACAAAGTTTTTATGCGATAAATTTGCCACAACATTTGTAAATGAAATAAAAGACATAAGACATAATTGTACTAAAAAATTCCTAGATCGTAACACGTATACAACTCCTGCTATTATGTCGATGAGATTTAGACCTGTATCACAAAAAGATGTTAAAAAAATTATTAATGATATGGATGTTAAAAAATCAGAAGGCAATGACCAAATAAGAATTAAAGACCTGAAGTTAATTGCTGATAATATAATCCCAGTACTGACTAAACTAATTAACCTTTGTGTAAGTAAAAGTATCATGCCTGACGAACTTAAAACATCCATCATCAGACCTATATATAAATCAGGAAACCACAAAGATTTCACAAACTATCGACCAATAGCAATTCTCTCGTGTATTGATAAAATTATTGAAAGGGCTATTGTTAATCAAATACAAAATTTTATAGAAAAAAATAGAATCATAAATCCAATACAGTACGGATTTCAAAAAGAAAAAAGTACTACACAATTACTTTCTAAATTCACTGACCATATAAACTGTCATTTGAATGAAAAATATTATGTAGGCATAATTTTTATAGATTTTAAAAAGGCCTTTGACACATTGGACCATGAAACATTACTAAGGGCAATGGAGGAATGTGGTATTAGAGGTCCTTTAAATAAATTTTTTAAAAACTATCTGTTTAATAGAAAAATTAAAGTTAAAATTGACGGAATTTTAAGTGATGAAATGTTGGCAAACACTGGGGTAGCTACGGGATCGATATCGGGACCTACGTGTTATATTATGCAAGTAAACAGTTTACCAAACGTAATAAAACGTTGTAAATGCTACATGTTTGCAGACGATACTTGCATTATATGTGCTGACAAAAATCCACAAAAAATTCAGGAAATTTTACAATCTGATCTAAATAATATAATTAAATGGTCCCACGACAATGGCATTATTATCAACGCAAAAAAAACCAAATATATGCTTATACATTCACCACATGCAAATTGTCAGGATAAGGAATTGCACATTAAAAGTCATTCATATGATTGCTTGCACACAAAAAACCAATCCCTGCAGTGTAATTGCCCAAATATAGAAAAAGTGTACCAATATACATACCTTGGACTTACAGTAGATGTCAATTTTAACTGGTCAATTCATATTGAAAATGTATGTAATAGATTAAGATCCATATTAGGGAAATTTTATCACCTAAAAAACTTTGTTAATAAAAATATATTATACTGTATATATAACGCATTAGCAGAATCAATTATAGGATACGGAATAAATAGTTACGGATTAACGTACAAAACGTACTTAAATAAAATAGAACAACTACAAATCCGTTTCCTGAAATTGATATCAGGCAAAAAAAAAGTTCAATTATGTGATGGCGATTATAAAAAAATGTTCTTCTTGTGTAATGTGCTCTCTATACATAGTAGGGTAGATTACCAATTAACTCTAGATGAATTCTGGAATACAGAATTCAAAAAACCTGTAAACCATAACTACCCCACTAGGCATAGAGAAGCAGAAATGTTTATTATTAATAAATCTACAAATGTATACGGTGATAGAACAAAAAGGCATAAAATTCCGGAAATATTTAATGCATTACCTGAAAATATTAAAAACGAGACATCATATTCAAAAATCAAAACTAAAGTTAGATCATTCTACTTCAATAGAACATGAAAACTAAAATATTGTATAAAAATACCTAAATCTATGAAAACAAATAATATTGTGAACCAATAGGTACCTACATCTTTTAACCACTGTTCAAAATAAAATTTATGTTATTATAAGCATTACAATAATTAGTTAGTATTTTAATATTAAGTATTATATTATTAAATAATTACTAGATATGTATTAAGCACCAAAATATAAAACATTTTATATATTTATATGTTGTAAGTAAATAAATAGGAAAAATGAGAGATTTTTTACAATCAAACTGATTGATCAGTTTTGTAAGATTTAAGTAAGAGAAATTATTGTACAATTAATAACTAAATAAACATATTTAAAAAAAAAAAAAGATATAAGTATATCGATTTTGGTTGTATGGCCGTATATCCTCTTTGCATACTTACTTAATAAAAATCTTCTAAATGATCAGGCAGGATGAATTGTCGCCGGATGAATTGTCGGCGGGATGAATTGTCGGCAGGATGAACTGTCGACAGGATGAACTGTCGGCCGGATGAACTGTCGCAGGATGAACTGTCGCCGGATGAATTGTCGCAGGACGAATTGTCGGGTCACCACATTTTATACAATATATTTTTAAGAGGAAACAAGAAAAAAGGAGAGATTATGTTTTTTTTTAATTTATCGGCCATCAACCAACGTTTTTTTGCACTTCTAGAGATAAACAATTTCACGTTATAAATCAGCTCTATTCGATGACAACAAGTATGTATATTGCAATATTGTTGAACTAAATGTATCAGAGTATATTATGTTTCTCAAATTTTGGATTCGTTTCATAGGCATATAAAATTACAACTTTTAAGAAGAATTGTTAAAATTATGTTAGGTACTATCTTATAATTGTCCTGCAAGGAACATGGAACAATGTTTTTATTTATTATTCAATTAATTATAATGTATTACAAAAAACATGAAGAAACACATTATTCCCAATGAGTTAAAAAAAAACTCATTACGGGAAGGACAGACACATATAAGGACATTTTACATGGATATTACACGTTAAAAAAATACAACATGTTGGAAAAAAAAAGAAAGAAGAGAGAGATGCATTGTCAAGAAGAGATTTAATTTAATTTAGCAAATCAGGGGTGTTCGCAAAAAATTCTTATCGATCCGATAATTTTAATAAAGTTTAATGAGTAAGTACATATGATAATTTTAATAAATTTATAGACTATGTGATGTAAACAAAACTAGTTCGAGGGAAGTGTATGTAGATCCTTTCAAGGAGAAAACATTAATGGCGAAGAAGAAAACCTTTTCCAGGTCTATAATAATTCACAATAACGTGTTCATTCAAAACACACTCGAGGTGCCCATTTCTTTCAATGCTCTTTTTGTTTCCCACCCTTTGTTCTACTATGGAAATGGATTACTTTTCAATAAATAATACCCCTTGAGCGAGCGGATCTACGACAGCCTCCGCTGGGGTAGAATCACACGATATAAAGGGAGATATCATCTGAATCCTTTACGGGACAAGGTGTTATCCGGCCGTAAAAAAGTATTGGATTATTTCCAAGCGCTTGCTTACGAGAAACCTAATAAACAAGTATTTTTCAATGTTTCTGTATTCGCACGAATACCGATTGCAACTTTTTTTATTTGAAACTTACTACAAAATTTAACATGTAAAAATGTTATGTACCAAAATAAAAGAAATATTGAATCTCTAAATTATTTGCTTTCATGTTTTTAATATCGTATTAATAATTTTAAAACATTGAATCACATTGTTAAAATAGCTTCGATTGTGGCTTCAATATTGTTTATGTAAAATGTAAAATAAATAATTAAAATTAATGATTCACGCCAGTATAAATTAAACCCAGATGGGTTTATTCAGTAAAGCCATTTTATTGGTAAATTAAAACATTATGCTTCACATCTGTCGACCTTCGTAGTTGAGTGGTGATACTCTAGACTCGCAATCCGAAGGTCACGGGTTCGAATCCCGCCGTGCGCAAGTATTGTATTATGTAACATTTTAAAATAATACATATATAGTATATTTTCGTAACGTTCTAGAGTGGAAAAATTAAAATGTTACTTGAAATGGACTTAGCCGTGTTTGGAGACCAGATCTAAATTCTTGTCTAAACGTTAGTTTATAAATTAAAAATAATAAGAAAAATAATTACCCACATTCTCCACAAGAAAATATAAAACAATAACTAGAGAATTCGCCTAGATTCTAATATTTCTTTTGGAATTAACATGAATAGTGGATAAATAAATATTTACAAATGTTTTTTTACATATAAATGGGGAAAATATAAGAAAATTATTTTAATGTAAGAGAGAAAAAAATCTACAAATATATAATATGAACACATATTTTTGAAAATTCAGAAGGAAAAAATCAAAAAAGGTTTGTTTAAAGTCTAAGGCAAAAAATCAACGTGAGTAATTTACTTATTTATTCTAATTTCTTATTTACCGGCGTGGATAGAGGCCACCAGGGGTCCTAGCATGGTCGGTCGATATAGGTTTTATCGAAAATGTCGGTAACTTGACATCGCTCCCGAGCACGACTGCAGACCGCTAACTAACAAACAACAGTTCACAATGACTAAAGATTCCTAATTTATTTGACGTGAATTGTTATTTGTTCGTTAGCGGCCTGCAGTCGTGCTCGGGAGCGATGACAAGTTACCGACATTTTCGATAAAACCTATATCGATCGACCATGCTAGGTACCCTGGTGGACACAATTCACTGCAATTTCAAAAAGCTTTGATTGTAAAATATAGCAATGCCATCATGAGAGCTATATCAAGCCGGAATTTAAAATGAAACATAGTTTGGTAAGCTGAACAGGACACATTCGTGATTTTGGGTTTCAGCGATAAATGTAAAATCAATTTGGAAGGATAACGAATTAAAAATTAATTAAAAATGTTTCCCATTAATTCATGATTCTAATGTTCATGTTTAATACGTTGAATGCCGACTGTTTTCCCAAACGGAAAAACAGGCTGTTTTGAGGCAATTTGTGTAAAAAAAAGGTGTGGACCCTCCAGTGTAGGAACTAACCCATTTCTACTTCAAACAAATTACCTTAAAACAGCCCGTTTTTTCCAACAGTTTGATAAAAAAAACAGTTCGTTTTCTTTCTAAAAGAACAAAAAAACCCACTTCCAGTGAACGCTTGTCGAGGCTTAACAAGCATTTGGACGCAGCATCAGAGATTCGGTTTTCTTCTGAGGGGACCATTTTTTATTGAGTCCAGATGGTTATCTTCGAAAGTACAAAGGGGAGGACTTTTTCCTGAAGTGGTTTGTTGCTCGCGTCTTTGACATAATCGTAGTGTCCTATTTTTGCGGAGAAGGACATTCACGTTCATCGTCCACGCATATTGGTAACCCGTAGCTTTTGTTGCTCTCGCTAGCCAGCTCAGTTGTTTATTTTGTGGCGTCAGCTTTTCGTTGACATCGATGGGGTTTTCTGAAGTAAAGTGAGTTATGTTTTTGCGGAGAAATGTATCCCTTTTTTGAGATATATTTTTGAGAAATCCAGTCTTATGCTTGTTTTGTGGCCATCTTCATAGTTACATATGATATTTTGGTAATTTTTTGGGATTAGTGTCCATGGCTATTACGAATATTTTTTAGAAAAAAACTTTAGATTCGCCTTAATCACTATAAAAGGAAACTTTTTGCATCACGGCTGGCTGAAAATAATGCATTTTAATTTTCAATTTCGTTAAATAAAATTTCTCTTCGCGAACCGATACTACGACAGCCCGCCCGCCATTTTGTCACTGTTATGTTGGTATCCCTGACCTGATACAAACAAGAGCTAGATACGATTGTAGCCAACTTCGTGGGATACATGATGAGGCGCGTAATTATGAAAAACAGAATTAATAATACAATGTAAACGAACCTCTAATCAGGTACTGGAATGGAGACAAACCATTCAAATCCTGGGATGTTTTTAAAATAAAGATAATATACACAAGCCCGCTACACAAACCTTGCTTTGCCAGACAAACCATTCAAAAACGTAGGCTGTTTTTAAAGTAAAGATAACATACACAATTCCGCTAGACAAACCCTGCTTTGCCAGACAAACCATTCAAAAACGTAGGCTGTTTTTTAAAGTAAAGATAACATACACAATCCCGCTAAGCAAAGCCTGCTTTGCCAGACAAACCATTTAAAAACGTAGGCTGTTTTTTAAAGTAAAGATAACATACACAATCCCGATAGACAAATTTCATAATTACGCGCCTCATCATGTATCCCACGAAGTCAGCTACAATCGTATCTAGCTCTTGTTTGTATCAGGTCAGGGATACCAACATAACAGTGACAAAATGGCGGGCGGGCTGTCGTAGTATCGGTTCGCGAAGGGAAATTTTATTTAACGAAATTGAAAATTAAAATGCATTATTTTCCGCCGGCCGTGATGCAAAAAGTTTCCTTTTATAGTGATAAAGGCGAATCTAAAGTTTTTTTCTAAAAATTATTCGTAATAGCCATGGACACTAATCCCAAAAATTTACCGATATTTTTTTAGGGAGTAAGAGTTTAATACGGTGTTTAATTGTTATTAGGTAAGTCTTCACACCCTTATTTTTTAAAGTTACGAATTTTGTAGCAATTGGTTTATAATGTGTGATAAATTTTTGTTTTATTTTTCAACTTCTTCAATTTTTTCTGGAGTTTACTTCTCTCCCAGGTAGATTTTAGTGAAAAAAGTCCATGGTCTTGGCGAATTCGCACAACAGGTTATTTTTACTATATTTCAGTGGAGATTTTTTTTCGATAATTTCCGACACTTCTTTCTTTTTCCGCTCGGAGTTTTTTCTCGGAATTCTTACCTACAATCTAATTAATGTTTTTGTATATAATTTCATCTTGTCATCTACCTATGAGTGGCAAGTAAAATAATGTGTTTGAATCCATTATTACATAATGCATACATTAATCCCGCGCAGCAATTCACCTAATCAATACTAAACTACATTGTATTCGATGCAGATTTATGGTAAAAGCTGCATAAAAGCGCGGCACTTCCATTAATCTATTTGGAAAATGCATCGCGAAAACATCTACCATTATTTATTCTCAAATGGTATTATTTGGTATTTCGTGTGCCCAATAATGGGCCAGTCGCCATAAAAAGCCTAGCTGCTACTGAATGGGGAAAGGATAATAAACCTTGTTTTATATACGTGGTTGAATATCTATTAGCTTTTTACGGCACGCAAACATGACGTATGCATTAATAAGATGGCAGAACATGGGGCAAGTCTCAATTTTGAACGTTTTACGGTTTCTTAGTGCATCGAGCTTACCAATGTTCAGAAGGGTCGTGCTATATATTATGACTATATTCTATTCAGGACAGAGCAGTTAAAGTTACCCTTCCGTAATATACTCAAGGGATTATGGAAGGGCCACACAAGTCATCGTAAAGGTGTATTTTGGAATGTTGGAAATACTCGGTTGCGAGCTGCGAGCATAAATGGTTTTTATCCACCATTTTGTAAGCTTTTTACGTATTCAATGACCAATTTTTCATGATACTGAGAAATGAAAATTAACCTGTTGAATCTGTTAAAGTATTTCGATCCTAAAAGGTTTATGTTTTCTACAAAACAAAAAAAATACTTAACTTGCTCCAAAGCTTGTCCGTTAATGGCCTAACTAGCCAGAAATGGGTAGTGCAAAGCTGGAGGATGATCTGTGTTTTCAAAAAAAAAAATAGCAGCCTTTTCTCTTTCAGTCCTGCTTAACATTCATTTTCCTTATTACAATATTGCACAGCGGATCTTTTTAATTCTAATCAAACTCCAACTTTTTTGTATCATTACTGTTGCTTTGTTAAATTTTCTACTATAACAGTAATGTACTTCCATTATTTTGTGATGTGGTTTCTAATTTAATTAAAACGGAAAAAATTCTTATATTTCCAATAGTTAAGTTTCTACTCCTCATCTGTCGGGAAAAAATAATTTCAAGCTTTTATGTTTGGTTAGTTAATAGCGAGAGTTTAAAAAATACCAATCGAACAGAAGTTCTTCCTTTTCACCCTCGACGACGCAAATGCATTTGCATCAATCGTAATCTTTTGCATAATATTCCCACGGGTAATTGTAGTAGATCTTTTGCAAAAAATGGCTGATGTGGATAATGGATATGTGATTTCTAGAAATATTTTACATTATTTCATGTAGATGTGAAATGTATGTGTACGACATATAACAAAAACCAATAGGAATTTGTAAACATGAAGACATTTGCTTTCGTAGAAGAACGTAAATAATATTAAATGAAAAAAAAATCACTTTGTCCACTTTGATAAAAACTTATCAATATATTTCAAAACCAATGGTTTCTTTGTCAGGATAAAATTAAAATGAATGAAAGATAAACAAGTATAGACTTCACTACCCACCTCAACCAAGTCTAGTGTTGGCATATTTTTTGTCTACGTAAAATTATTAAAAATTATCAAACAAAACAATAGTGAGCTAAGTCTAAAGTGCTCAAATTTTATAAACTGTAGACCGCGCGTCAAACCAACGAATTTGTATCGTGTGAAGTGGCCTGCCTTTAGTGTTTTTTACCTACATTTTAAAACTGCCACGAAGCGTCAAACCCTACACACTGGAAAAAATAAACTGTTGTAAAATACAAATAGTGCCTCATTCGAAGAAATCTAAGTGACGCTAATGTGATACCGATTACTATCCTATAATAATATTATCCATATATTAATCACTTTTTTTACGTAAAGATCGTGTAAAACAATATTATCATGAATACAAAGTGCATTGTTTGCGAAAAAAATATTGGCAATCCATCAGACTTTATATGCTGTGGTGTCTGTAAAAAAAACTACCACCTTATATGTGCAGAAATTACTGAAACGACACGCCGCAGTGCCAGGAGTCTGCAATGAAAGTGCAAAAAATGTGTAAAAAATGCTAAAAATAACAAACCAAAGCATACGAATAATGTCATATTATCAGAAAACGAACAACAACCGCCATCTATTATCAAACAAGCAAAACAGTTTACTCAACTGCCAAAACCTGAACTATCAAATCAATCAATCGAAACAGAAAACTTACCATCTGAAAATATAGATGGCGCCAATAGTCTCTTAACCTCCCAATTATTTATAAAAGAGCTGACAGATTTTAAAACATCCATAATGAAATTCGTGGAAGACAATTTTGTTTCATGTGTAAATAAATATGAAGCTCTCATCTCACAAAATAACGAAATAATAAAATCTATTAAATTTATGGCAGATCAACAAGAAGACCTAAGAAAACGGATAAATGTTATGGAAAAGGCACAAATCAACGAAGAATTAACTGCACAAAAAAATCACAATAATATACTACTAAATACTATTTCTAAGCAAGATGAAAAAATTGATAAATTGGAGTATCTAAGCCAAATTTGTAACATAGAGATTAGAGGTGTTCCGGAGTCCGACATTGAAAATAATACAGAAGTTGCCAAAAAAATCTCTAAAATTATCAACTACGAAAATACCGACGTGCATTCTGTAATAACAAAAATCTATAGGCTGGGACCAAAATTCTCCGACAAAAATCCAAGACCTATCGTAGCGACGTTCAATACCATAACATCGCGGGATGACTTCCTATCCAAATTCAAAACCTACAAGAAATCCACAACCAGTATGACAAATAAAATAAATACAAGGGACCTAGATCAATTAGCTCAAAAAGGAAAATATTTATTATCTCAAACAAAAAAATTTGCTAGAGACAATAATTATAAATACTATTGGTCCACCGGAGGGCGCATACTTTTGAGACAAACTGATACCTCCAAGATAATTTTAATAAATAATATTGCTGACCTGGACCGTGAAAATCGTCAATTACTGTGACTGACGATACAAAGTACTGTGCTACTACATCACTCCACTATACTAGATACTAATGTCTATATTATAATATGCTTTTATCTGTTATTCTATTATACTCTACTTAAATCTGATAAACTAACTCACTACAAAATCATTTGCAGCTTTCCATTCGCATTATGGTATGTTTCGCTTGTTAATCTAGTTGCATCCTTGACGTTAACTTATTTATCTCACCAAACTATTCCCAACAGATTTACTTACCTTGCTATTATCCATTATATTGTTTAAATATACTTTCTTTAATTCTATAATCATAACTTATTTCCCTAGTTTTTTCATGATTCATACCACGATTTTCGACAAGATACTCAAAATAATGTACCAAACTTCTTCTTATCATTATTTAGATCGATTTTTTTTGTTTTTGTTTCATTAGTCACACAACCACCATGATATTCAGCGCCCTTGAGGTGATTTTTCACAAAAACGGCGCTATATAAATCATCCAAATATTATTATTTTACACGAGATATTATATATTCTTCTCTCGTCTTCCAAGCTTATCTGTTTTTAACACAATTAGTGAGAATATATTATATGTAATCCTATATTTACAGCAAATCTATATTGAATGAATATAATGCACGTTATCATCCATCTTATTTATGTTGTAATTATTAATGATTTAATTTTTTTTAGTAATTTGAACAAGATGAAACTGAACTATATTTACTTTAAATATTTCCATCAATATATTAACTTCTCTAATTATTGCTCTCTTAGTACAATCATAAACACAACTAATATATATGTTAAATATCTTACCTTACAGATAAATCATTTTGAAACATACATAATTACCGCCATTCTTATTCCAACCTCAAGTCTTCTAATATCTTTTGTGATACAAGTATATAATCTAACTATCAATATTTTCCTAACAAATTTTATACGAGTCATAGCAATAATAATTATATGTGTACTCAATTTACTTTCTTATATTCCTTATTAGATTCCTCTGGTTCTATCATAATAACCTTAAAATGTGTTACTTCATATTGTATTGCCCAATATTCCTGCTTACATTGTAAACAGGAATCAATTATACCACACACATACATCAATTATACTATCTACTATCAACAACATTTACAGTAATATTTTCATTGTAACACTTGACATATATATCACTATACTAATAAAACTTGGAAAAAAAATATTACAAAATCTCAAGTTCGGTTTTTAACATAATATTGTAATGATTGTTTTTATTTTAAAATATTTATTGCATTCAGTTCGCTCCAGTATAAGTACTTACCTAGTTCTCGCCTATTTATCACACTCGCATACTCTCTTTTATATATTTTTTATAATTTTACATTATGTTTACACTTACTAGACTTCATTTCAAAATAACTGTCCTCCGTTGGTCACCATGATACAGGCAGCTGCCTAGTATCGTGACCTAATGTATATTCTCAAGTAACTGTATTAATTATGTAACATGTACTTACTTATAAATAAAATAGACAAATAAGTACATATATGCCACAAAGTGAAATTGCAAATATTGAAAAAGTAATTATAGCGAGAATGTACGCCAATGAAAGTAAAAATTTATATTATTTTAATAAATAAGTAGTGTTTCACAAAGAGATTTGTTTTCATTTAATTAAAATGACGCCACAAAATCAATTTGCGAACATTGATGAAGTACATAAATAATATTATTACCGAAATCTAATGGTACGGCACGATAGAAAACATCCAGTAGGTTAAATTGGACTCTCTGACGATTGTCACCCAAATGTTTATGTTTGTGAAAACAGCAGCTGCGATGTGAGTTAACCAAACAAAACTAAATTTCAAACACGCGGATGAGACCTTAGAAAACAACACTGGGTATCAAGCATTCAAGATACGTGTGTTTGTGTGAATTAATGCTATCCTTATCCAAAAGCAGATATAATTATTGCGTCCGCTAAGTTATGCTTTACAAAGCAAGGGAGATATTGTTCAGCTGCAATGCAGGCTGCCTCAGGAGATAATTGTGTTAAAAATCCCCAAGCTAAATTCTCCAGCGAAACATTCGGAACGTGCTCATCCCACACCACGTGAATACCTTACCCGTTTACCTACCCGGCAATTCTGCTTCCCTGGTTCAAAATATATTTACCCACGTCGAATACAGTATGCTACAGGATGTCGAACAGAGAAAGATATGAGGATCGTGTTAAAATTTTGATAAGGTATATAATATAATACAACTCACATTATGAAGTCTGGAAAATAAACACGAATTTTACATGTAAAATAAATATAATATACACTGTAGCAATTTTTTAAACCATGGCGTTGGCTTTTTTTATCAAAATTTATGCCCTCAAATCGACGGTCACATAGATAAATTTAGGATTTCATTCAATTAGAATTAGCATTTCACAGTTAGAATTAGCAAAAAAACACCGTGCATTTGACCGCCCGGGAATTATCGAAACATGAAAAAATGTTATCTTGTTATCCCTTGTTTGTAAAAAAAATATGTTACATCATTGGAGTTTAACACTTGTTTGTAAAAAAAATATGTTACATCATTGGAGTTTAACACTTGTTTGTAAAAAAAATATGTTACATCATTGGAGTTTAACACTTGTTTGTAAAAAAATATGTTACATCATTGGTGTTTAACACTTGTTGACTTTCCTCTAATTAACAATACAACTCTGTTGATCGGGAGGTTTCAGTAAGACTTACGTGTCTTGAGTATTTTTCGTATTTACAATTATCCTACTGGACTTAACGTCCGTTCTGAAGTATGCTCTGTGATAATATCCCAGCATGCCGCCGCTCGTATGCCATGCGAGCTGTCAATAGGATAAAATCGGATATATTCGTAACTGCTCGGGTTTTATATTCCAGCTCTCTTTTATATTCTCACATATAGTACAAACATTAATCTCTGTTGAGACACATAACTAACAACATCTGTTGAAAGACATTGAAACTACATACATATTCACATACACTAAAGTTATAAACGTCACAATTTACTGATTTTAAAGTGAATAGTCAAAAACAAATATTTTAATCTATGAATTTATCATTTCCAGAAAATTTAAATGATTTCAGAGAAAATAGTTATAAGCAAAAAGCTGACGTTGAACTCGGTTTCTGAGATGAGAACGACTCGTCGATTTTGACTTCTGTATATACCGGTAGTGCGACACATGCACTGGGGTGAATTTTTGCAACGGAAATGCCAAAAAGGATATGGTAATTTAATTTCAATGATAAAATCAACCGTAAATAAATCGGAATATGCTTTAAAAGGTGTGACATGAACGTTTGTTGATGCATCATAACTCCGTCTATAAACTCTAAGACCTAATTTAGTTTACCCCAATACACAAAATTACTCTAATACCCTGTATGTAATGTGAGCACTTGGTGAAAGCCATTTTAGCCTCCGCAATATGGCTACCTACGAAGAGTGTTCTCAGTGTTACATCATTCGTTTGTTGCTTTTCTTTTGCCAAATTAATTTAAGCCGTGTCACGAAAACCCAACGTAAAGGCGGCGTGTTCAGCGTCAAAAAAAGCTTCCGTTAAGGCTTCAAATTACAGTCAGTCGGAATTACAAAAACATCCATACACACAAGCCCTGCTTATTTATGGGGGTAAATCCAATACATGTATAAAAATTTATTGTAATATATGTATCTTTTTGTGAATAAAAAAATAAAAAAATACGAGTGGTGTTTTTTTGTACTGAAATTTTTATACATTAAAACAAACCTTTTCTATGAATGCGCATATTAAACGGCGAATTTAATTAAATGAAATGAATTCAATAAATAATATAAATTTCATGTAATTATTTACGGCACGTTCCAGAGTGGAAGATACTCTCAGTATCGCCCTGGTGGTAAGACCACCATTCAAAATTGAAACGTTGCTTGAAATGGATTTAGCCGTGTTTGGTGACCAGATCTGAATAGCCAGGTATTTCCCACCTTCCTCTTCCCCATCTCCTTTCCCTCTCCACTACCTTCAGCCTCACAACATACCCCAATTGGGGACGCCAAAGTCTCACTGGCATCAGACGGAAGCAATTGGTGTATAAGTAGGTATATAAAAAATATATAAAATTATTTTCAAAGCTCTTTAGCTCATGATGGAAATTATATTGCAAGTTAAATAGTTGCGTTGATTATAATTCCAGATAAAAAAAATGCTGCATAAACTTCATTGTGTCCGAGCTTTTGCTAAAACCGCCATATTTGAGTAGCAGTTACTACTCGGCTTTACCCAAGTAAAAACAAACAATATTGTGTTAGGCATTCTCTTTTCGAACAATTTTTCTACTTCAGAAAAAAGATTATCTGCATTATAGTGAAGATTTTCTTTTTCCTGGATTCTCATTAAAATAAATGTGAAACAACCCGGTAAAACTTTAAAACGACTGAAATGCCTTCTAAGCTTTCGGAAGCTTATTATCCTCACATCATTTTATTCTAGACCTCTTATTAAATCGATTTAATGTCAGCTTAACTTTAAAAATACCCATTATTTCCCTCTGCCACAAACAACTTCCCTTTGTAACAAAATACATTTATTTACTCTGCGTGAAAAATGGCAAACCTCTAATCAGTTTGAGTTTCGAAGCATATCATTATTGTTTCACTAGTTGGAAGGCTGTCAATGACGTAGAAAATAAGGTTTTGTACTTTTACCATTATAAAGCTATCCAATGTCAAATAGTATTTAACAATATTTTGGAAAATATCTTTAATCTTCCTGTCACGGCCTATACCGCGACACGAGAATATGACTGTAAATCCTTTTTGTTTTTTGATGAGTAAAGACCAATAATTGTGCTTTGAAATTTGATCGTAGGAAGTAGGAAATGAGAGGAAGTCTCTTACCTTTTGACGGCTTCTTATGGCGTTTCAGGATCGATCCTGGGTTCCCAATATCGGCACACCACCAGGTTTTTAAGACACGACAGTTTGATTTGATAATATGAAATCTTGCGATGATTTGCGATATTTTCGACGAGAGCACTGTGACCAATGTCACTACCAAAATCCAACTGCCCAAGTAGGTAAGGTAAACTTGGCAATAATATTGTTCAATTATTTATAAACGAGATTTTTTTAAAGAATATATGACTTCCTAACCATTTTAAAAGAAAAGAAAATAATTAAATCAACTAAATAAAATATCATACTTGACAAACCTCCAGTAAAAATTTTAGCTTTCATAAAAAAAAAATTATAGATTAACATATTTAAATCCTACTTCTTAGTATTTTATATAGTTATATTTTATTATTTTATTTTTTATATAGTATCTTATTTTTAACTTCTTTAAAACATTTTCTTTTTTATAATCCTTTATATATTTATATGTATATGTATATATATTTATATATGTGTGTTTGTATGTATTTATATGTATTTGTGTATGTATGTGCATATGTATTTGTATGTGCATACGTATACATATATCTTGTTATATTTTACCTTAAATATTTTTATCTTTTTTCTTTATCTTGTTTCTAATATCTTATAATTTCTATTTCAAACCTATATTTTGTTCTAGTTCATACACTGTATAACTTATATCATGTATGATTACCTTAACACGGGCATTAGCCTAGTATGGTAATCAAGAAAAAAAAAACATAAAAGTGTATTTTCAAAAATTGGATGAAATAAAAAAAAAAAAAAAAAAAAAAAAAAAAAATTTCCTCATGTAAGTAGGCCCATCTTCTTCTTTTCCTGGTAGAGACTTTGAGGAAAGGAGGAAGAGAAAGGAATGCATGATTGAAGAAGTACTTGGGGAATATGGATTTAGTTTTTTAAAAGACTTTTCCAGCTACATTCAAATATGGTGCCCAGTGTTTGGCCCTTTTTAAACTCGCAGGTGGGTAACACTGACGTATATATGCCGAGACGTCAGCTGATTGAAAACTGATAGTTTGTAGTGCAGTGTAGTCATAAATATACCAAACCACCCACAGTGTAGTTGTCAAGCAAGTCGCCGAGAGTTTGTACCACTACAATAATGTCGTTGTACGATAGGCTGTACAATGCGTTCATTAAATGTCGTCACGCAGCAAGCGCCGTATTAATAAAGACAAATATAAAACAAATAATTTTTTTTAAATTTTTTGTTAGTAAGAAATGATTCAAAACCATACTTATGAATTACGACGTGAAAACTGTAGGGGAGGGGGGGATCTTGGGGGGGTTAAAAATTGCAAAAAGTGGGTCACGTAGTATGGGTACGTTCCCTATTCTACAGTCCACAGGATGAGGAAATCAACCAAAGTAAAGATGAAGATGAGAAAACCAATAACAACAAACACAACGTCAACAAAGTCAACAAACATAAAGATGAGACAATCAACTAACAAGCAGGTAAGGAAATCATAAAAGTTCTGATTTATCACAGACGCAACATCCTATGTAGAGCCTTGTTAAATGAATCCCTAGAGATGAGGACTGTGGCGACACATCATTATCTTTTCGCTATCGAAAGAACGCACGAGAAACATCTGATATTCGCGCGGCGCTGGCAAACCACTCACCTATGTACCTATCTACCTACGACGGCACGTTGGACTTCGGCCGCCTGCCGATAAATAATAATATTGCCACCACCTAGAAAGGTCTAGAGTTAATAAGCCGCCTGAATATTCAGCACCGGATATGTTCGAGTACCTTCTAGTGTACACATTGCCGGCGAATGGAAAATTACTCCACCGGTCACGCTGGTATATAAAGCGACTCAACTCGGCGCTCGCGCAGTCAGTCCCAGACCACCAGTCGGTCAACATCTCGTCATGTAACAGATCTCCGCACAAGTGCTCCTGCATGGCATCTCTACGCATCCAGGGCAGCTTACGCGAGGATACCATTTCGTCTCAGCTATGAGACCCATCGTGTCTTCAGCTCCTGAGAACAGCTACATCCCGCGACTAACAAGGTTCGACGCCACCTTCAGCCAAGGTATCAGCTCACCGTTTCATGGCACACCCCACCGTGCTTCGCTGCCATGGAAACACCCTCCGCCTCGCCAGGACTACCTGCTGGTGGCTCAGCTCACCGAGCCACTCACCGTTTATCTCCGCGACTCAAAGCGTCGAGCAACGGCCTGGAAGATAAGGTCATCTCCATCGCCACGGTGTCGAGCAACTCACCGGTGACCTGCAGACTCGAACTCTGCTCCGCCGCATCGCAACGACCTTCACCACACCATCACCTCCGTACGCCTGCAACATCTCATCTACGGCACGCCGCATACATCATGTTACCACTTCACCGACCCTTGCTACGTAGCCCAATAAACGACTGACTCACATCTTTGACTGACGCCTTTTATTTCTCTACCCGTCTCAGGACTGTGAACATAAAAGTAGTTATGTGAACAGTTAAGAAGACTTCGCGTACTAAGACTTGATTTGACAACTTGCAACGGTCACGACACCAACAACTACTAGGAGAATAGGATTGACCGGGGACGGAGATACAAACAAATTTATAAACGAACGAAATAAAAAGTGGTCGAATCGAAACAGGGCTTCACTACGCTCAGGCAACCAAATATATTTAATGGTTATTAATATTTGGCCTGACAATAATTGGTAAAATTGTTTTGAAGATATGTAATTTTGATAATTTCAGTAGGAAGTAAAAATATTGTAAGTAATGGGTTAAAGGTCCAGTCTGGCATAAGAAAAAGAAAATAAATACAGAAATAGAAGTATTAGACGATTTAATAGCATAGCCACAAAGTTATACTGGTGAAGGAGTGTTCACGGCTTTTCCTCAGACAGGTTGGAGTCCATTAAAATTCAGAGGCAAAGAGCGCTTGAGGCATCTCTAGCGGAAGGTCCTTTACTATTCAACGCCATGAATTTATGGCGTAGGGCTGTAGGGGAACTGGAACATCCCGTACTGGTGTTTTATATGGGTGAGTTTTGTGTATTCTACGCGAATGCATTTTATATCTTTGGAGTTAAAATATGACGCTGATTTAGAATGACCGTTTATTTTAAGTACAAGCGTATATAAGCGAATACATGGATAAGCAAATGCCTTAACCTTATTAGTTTTACTAGCGGTTTTTGTTTGCGTAAAACAGTTAAACCTAATGCAAATTCGTCTTTGTTTATTTTTCTACCTCAAAACGATTTTTATTTGTATCATGTCGATTAATGTTTGTATCATGTCTTCAATATAATTTGGGTACAATAGATGCAGGGCGATAAAAGTAATGTTATTAGTGACAATATTAGCGTTAAACAAATAACTGTCTGTTTCTAACATTCTGTCAAGAGAAAATCGTTGAGAGTATAATCATTAATTTTTATCAGGATATATATAATCTTATTAAATGTGCCAAAAAATCTATTAATGTTAATGTTGGGTTAATTATACAGAAAAATATATATCATATTGTGTAAGAAAAAATATTTAATAAATACGTGCATTTATTTCATTGAGAATTATAAGAAAAAAGCCGTTTTGAATCCGTGTTTTGTGTCGGTTACGATGTGGATTACCCATTTTTAAGTAAGTAAGTATATTAAATTTGTGGAAATTCAATAAAAAAAAATGTAATCTTGAAAAGTAAAAAAAAAAAACTTGATCGATAAAAAACACGTACTTACCTATATGTATATTGATTCTTAACAAGTAAAACCTCTAATTATAATATTTAATCATTGAAGACAATATAAGTGACTCTCAAATAAAAATCTGAAACAGAAAAATCAGAAAAAGATTCGGTCGCATCTGAAAATTATCCTCGGTTCAATTTTTAGAAGCGACCGTATCTTATTCTGATTTTTCTGTTTTAAATTGTTGTTTTAGAATTGCTAATGCTGTTTTCATTCATAAAATAAATGTAATTATAGAAAATACAAGAAAATGCCCAAAAAGACCCTCCACACAGCATCTTCAAGGATGACTCAGGGCCTCCTGTGTAGAGTGAATGTAAAAAAAAATTAAAAACAGGCTACTAACTTGATCGTAAAATCATACATGGAATAGAAACATTTTTCCAAGATTTCCTGTTCATCACTTTACCCGTGAATTGTTTGAGTCGTTTACGGCAATCGGTTCTAAATTTAAGCTAGCCTCGAATAACCAGCAAATATTATGAATATTTTATTACTCTTACTGCTTGGTGGTGTCCGCTAGGAGCCTCTAATAAATAAATCAAATGAGCAAGTTTGTTCACCCGATATCACCATTAGACGGTGACTAGTATTGTTAGTCTTTCACTCCGTATATAAAGCCATAAACATGATCTGCATCAGCATTTTAACAAAAGTATAGTTGTAAGAAACTTGTGAACATTAGGTACCCCACTTCGCAAATAACTTCTACCTCAAATTGACAACATACTTTGATACCCACGTGCAGTTATCTAAAATAATGTATTCGAGATGCAATTGAGCTATCAGAAAAGAAGTGAATAACAAAACATTCTGTTAGGTTGTCGGCCTCCATCGTCGAGGGCACGCGCAAATATATGGGCAATTTCATTGATTAATTTGTGTTATTTGACAATTTATTCATGTAAAATAATACGTAGTGTATTTACGGCACGTTCCAGAGTGGAAGATACTCTCAGTATCAAGACCGCCATTAAATATTGAAACGTTGCTTGAAATCGCTTTATCAGATCTAAATAACCAGGTATCTTACTACCCGTTTTCCTCCCAGCCATTGCCTTAATCCCCATAACATACACCGATTGGGTATTTTCACCGTTTTATTCTTGAAAAAAAATAATCAAAAATTTCTATAAAGAAGGTATTTTTATTTATTTTTAATTTTTTAAACTTTATGAGTAAAATCTCAAATTATAATATTTAATTAAATGAACACAATATTAGCGAAACTCAATCGAAATCTGGAGACAGAAAAATCAGAAAAGGTATTGGCTCCGCTGGGACTCGAACCCAGGACCTTTTGCTTACATGGCAACAGCTCTACCGATTGAGCTACGGAACCCATATTAATTCGGTCACTTTTAACTGTATCATACTTCGACTAAGAACTACCAACATTATCTTCGTCTTCTTAACGCACATATTATTGGCTGCTATCTTTATATATGATTGCAAGATTCAACTCAAAAAAAGATAAAGATAGCAGCCAATAATATGTGCGTTAAGAAGATGAAGATAATGTTGGTAGTTCTTAGTCGAAGTATGATACAGTTAAAAGTGACCGAATTAATATGGGTTCCGTAGCTCAATCGGTAGAGCTGTTGCCATGTAAGCAAAAGGTCCTGGGTTCGAGTCCCAGCGGAGCCAATATCTTTTCTGATTTTTCTGTCTCCAGATTTCGATTGAGTTTCGCTAATATTGTGTTCATTTAATAAAAGGTATTTTTATTTTATTTTTATTTTGACGAATATATTTTCTATAACGATTTAAAATGTGCCATTTTCGATTGGCCGCCAAAACGACATGTTCATTTTTATTCGTCAATTCGGCGTCATTGACGTCACTCCGGGCAACGTCGGTGAGAGCCGTCTTACCAGCCAGTGGCGCTTCCTATGTCATTATAGTTGATAGAAGTTTTAGCCAGTTGGAACCGTTTCGGAATGTACGGTTTATCAAATCAATAAATGAGAACTAAAATATTAAAAACAAACATTTTTAGAACAATTATCGGAATCACAGAAATATACTTTAAAGCTTCCAAAAAAATTTGCCGGCATTCATATTTTTTGAAAATAAGCTATTGCTACATGCTCTCTGGCTCTAGAAGACTTTTTTGTGGTATTTTTGTTCAAAAAGGGTAGGTAACATAGACATCCAAATGACTAGACAAGCAGTTACGGGTGAGGGGTCAAACCAAACCATGGAGGGCGAAGAGAGAAAAGATGACTGTGATTCGTTATACAATCAATCTGACAGTAAATAGGCATCTCGCATTACAATATCACCATTTAGTTCTTAAAAGCAAAATCTGCTTTGAATGAATAGACCTTTTTACATGGGAGCGCGAATTGCTTGTCACGATAATAACATATTTGCTAAGGTCAAATGCTCGCCCCAAAAAAACTCGCCCCGATACACATAGCAATATTTTGTTGCCGTGTTTAGTTAAAACACTATTACAAATGTTTCATAATTTACTTACCCCTGTAACCACCGATGAGCACACTGGAGAACCGCCCACATTCGCTATGTGCACATTGATATGTAGATATATTGTATAGAATACGCTACTGTTTTGGCGTTGTATTTCGTTAAATGTATGGATGTTACCTTCTAGCTGTTCACGGCAAGAATGATGACGTCACACATTTTAGATTCAAGCGAGGCTCTATCCCCTCCCCATGGAGCGAGCCGGTTCCAAGGAGGTGCTTCAGCCGGCGCCATGTGGAGGGGGAAATAATACGTTTTTATCACTTAGGGCAGGTCCATGTATATTCATATGTCCGTGGTAGGTAATGTATTTTTCCCTGAAAGCTCACCCATACTTACAATAAAGCTATTGTAAACCACGTACAGTCATAAAAAATAATGAACCTATCACTGTCAGAGTAAAGGAGTAAACAGAAACGAAGTAAATAACAAGCTGCATGCATGTAATGTGTTCCAATATGTAGGTACTGTTCTGCACACTTCACATAAATGACAATCTACCAAGTACTTCCACAAACATCCCCCGGTGATTGCCTTTGTGTCTGTCTTAACAAGAACAATAATATGGAAATCGCATTCCGGGGCTGTAGAGAGGAAGCACCGAGTAATGTCTCCAAGATATTCCCACCCCAGCCAAGAAATTCACAGAATCTTCTTGCGTACTTCAATTCTGCAAGCTGCTGAATTTGCTCATGTTACGCGCCAAGAATAACAAACAGCATTTCTTTAAAATAAGCGCCAAGATTAAGAATGCACGCTTAGCCAAAGTTGGGAATTCAAATTATGGCATGCCTTGAGTTATAAAAATGACAAAGATAAAAGATAAATCGCTTAATAAAGCAGGTCTCCAACTTTAAAAATACAATGTACAGGGTGATGACATTATTTGGAGTAAAAAATCTAAATATGTTAAACAAAGTCGGGTTAGTTACATGTCAACAAATTAATTACTAAGAGAAAAAATTGTTTTTTTAAAGATAAATTCAAATGTAGTTTTAATAATACTAAACAAGCCTGGGATGAAATAAATAAAATGTTGGGAAGAAAAACTAAAAGTAATTGTGATGAAGTCATCTTAAAATATGTGTTAAAGGATCAGACAGTGGAGAGTGTAACAAATCAATATGTAAATTATTTCTCAGATAGTATAGGCCAAATGTTGCACAGATGTGATTTTGAAGCTTCCGATGTTAATCAAGTAGAATTACCTCATAGTATGTATTTACCAAAGGCAACTCTCACCCGAGAATGTATTATAACCCGAGAACGGCTGGACTATTTTTATGACCTTTGATTTGTTGGATTTGTGTCCGCTCCAAATAGCAGAATAGCTATTACAAAATCAAAAAATTCACAAAAAAAATTAAGAAGAAAATTGTTTTTCTCATACATTTTGTACGGGGTGAATTTGAAAGAGCTGCAGGAATATTGCGATACGTATAATATTGAGTAGTGAGTGAATGCCAAAAATTCAAAAACGTCAAATGTCAACGCGCTGATTGTTTTGCTTTTGTTCTTAAACGTATAATGCCGCCCCTCTTTTTCACACACTAAATGTCAATAGACGAAAATGGAACAAATGGTGAACGTATGTCTGCACTTCTCCAGAGGAAAAATACAATAATTATAATAAATCTCCCTCCCATGTATAAATAAAATGAAAAGCAATTCCCATAAGTAAGTGAAAAGGTAAGAAAATCACAAAAATTATAAATTCATCTTTGATAATGAAAAAAACAAAATACGGGCAGTTGCGCATCGATAATTGCTTCATTGTGTAATTTTTAACTTCATAAAAAAAACTTAATTTAATTCGGCTAATAAGTAAATCTAATTCAGCAAATAAGGTAATTTATTTATTCTAAGGCGGTACGAAGTTCACCGGGTCAGATAGTATAAATTAAATTTTTTGTCCACGGTGACATTTTAGATGTTTTGTTTTCAACTTAAAACATAAAAAAATCAGTAGGTTTTAGAAGGCTGGGGTCGGTGTGAGGGGTTACGCGGTTTCACGGCTGAATGACCACTGATGAAATGTAATTTTTTTTTTTTTTAGTTTTAAATAAGAAAAAGAATTTAGAAAAAACAGCAAAAACAAGCGGTGGAAGTGAAACCTTCAGAAAATTGAAGAAGACAAGAGTGGGGAGGCTACGAAGCATTCTCTCGTAGGCTAAATCCTTCAGATGTAAGTGTGTGTCTCTTTTAGTGTAGCTATTTTTCGTTTCATCGAGTTTTAAATCACAATGTTGCTAAAGTAGTTTACACTTCAAAAAATTTAAAAATGGGACCGGAAAAAAAATATTATTTACTTTTTTTTCTCCAAAACTCGGGGATCAACGGTTAAACAAGTTAAGTAAGTCCCAACACCCTGCACCTTGCATATTTATTGTGTTAAGAACCTTTGTTTCAGAAGTACTAGTATTAGTATGGGTGAAGTTTCAGAACTGAAAACAAACATTCAAGATCAGGCTGTAAGTTATTGATTATCGAAGTTTTCCCAGTAGTGGATAGTTTATAAGCTTCAAGATTTATTCAAACTAACCAGTCTACTGGTTTTGGGAGAACCCTTACTTATTCGGAGTAAAATTTAAACTAACATAATATGGATAAATGAAACAATGTTACTTTGTTTGAACCACTTGTATATTTTTTTAAAGCCAACTGGTTTCGGAACGACCGTTCTTTCCTCACGGCAAACGTATACTGATTTGACAATTACAAAATAGTGGGTCGGACCAATGTATTATTATTAAGAATTGTGGTAGGGGTGGAGACATTGCTAGGGATTAATGAAGAGCGGATTAATGAAGAATATCCATGATTGGGCTGAAAGATAATATTTTTTGTTTTTTGATAATAGATTAAGGGATTTTTTTTATTTATTTCCAAGGCTTCTAAGTTATCTAAGCGTTTTCCTTTATGGTTAATATGAAGAATATTTATCCTCGTATTTTTTTCAAAACTGTGGTTATTTTCAATGATATGGTTAGCGATCTCAGAAAAAATATTATTATTAAGACACCTTAAATGTTCTTTGATTTTGATTTCAAAATTATGAGTTGTTTTTCCAATATAAAATGAGGGACAGTCATTACATTTGAGTTTATATTTTCCGGAATTAGTCAATTTATGGTCTTTATCTTTAGCGTTCCTCAAAAAATTACCGATATTATTTATTGTATAAAAAACTGGTTTAATATTAGAAGGGAACTGAAAAATTATTAATATACAAAATTTTACGACATTCTTTATCATTATTATTATTAGACTTGTAAAGATATATATATATTTTTTTTAATTTTGCTCAGTTTTTTTAAATTTAAAATGTTATCAATTAAACTTGATTCATATCCGTTATTTACAACAATTTGTTTTATTATAGAAAGTTCAGAAAGGAAATTATTATTAAACATTGGGACATTTACTAAGCAGTGTATCATGGAGTGGAAGGCGTAGTGTTTTGGTGAGACAGGGTGGTTGAGGTCTTATGAATTACTATGTCGGTGTATGTGGGCTTGCGATATATACTAAAATTGATTTTATTATTTATAATAGATAAAGTTAAATCCAAAAAGTTTAATGTTTCATTGCCTATTTCTATCGTAAATTTTATTTGATGAATTTAAAAGTTTAAGAGAGTTGTTGAGTTGTTGAGTCCGATCCTGTCAAAATGACGAAGATGTCATCGGCACATCTCTTTCATAGTAAAACATTGCTTAAAAGGGGGGATTTTGAATTAAAAACAGTTATTTCCAAATGATTCATAAATATCAGCAATCAGAGGGCTGGTGGGGGCCCCCATTGGAAGGCCTTTATTTTGTTGATATGTGACGTTATCGTATTGAAAATAATTTTGATTTAAAACTAAGTTAAATAAACGAGTTAGGTCACTAGATAGATCTGTAGGTAATTTAGAATCCTTCAATAACTTGGAAACAAATGCTTTACTATCAATATACGTTTGCCCTGATGAAGGAAAGGTCGTTCCGAAACCGGTCGACTTTAAACAAATCTACAAGTGATTCAAACAGAGTAACATTGTTTCATTTATCTATAATGGATAACCACAAATTTATAGCTACATTCAAAAGTATAACATAATATGATTTTTATTATAAAGAGAAAATTAAAAGACTTTACCTTTTTTGTTTAAAATTATTCAATCAGAACCAGACTTTTGTGATCCGGCACTCGTCGACTAAAGTACCAAATCGAGCAACGAGGAAAAAATATTATTTTACCTCAATAATTCCGGGACCAGCTGCCGCATACATGCACCTATGCTTTGCTTTCACACACTGAAACAAATTGACCCGTGAGAATCGACATATTTAATTAAGCTTACCGGTACATAAAAGAATGGTATGAGTTAAATTTCCGGATAATTTCACGCGAGGCCGCCAACACAGGCTTTTGATTCTTCCCAGGTGCAGAACTTACTTTCCAATGGTGATGCCCCTGGGAAGAATTACTAGGTTAATTAATTGCCTCGCAGCAAATGTGGATATTTTCCAAACGCGAAATATCACTCATGTTTTAATTTGTATCTTAAATGTAAATATATGCATTATATTTTAATTATTTTAACTTAATATTACACTAAAAAAAATAACAAACCAAAAATTTACTTTCTCTAACACTCTTTCCAATTTCTTTCATAGAAAGAATATCAAAAGTGACTACAAACATGTACTCTCGTGCAGAAAAATACCTACTTACCAAATTTTATTTCTATTTTTATCTCCAGAAGGATAATACTTAACAAATTTTATTTCTATTTTTATCTCAAGAAGAATAATACTTACCAATGTTTATTTCAATCTTCTTTAAATTATCTTTTTATTCTTTATTTCTTAGCTTACTTTTAATTCTTATATTTTTATTTTTATCTGTTTTTAGTTTTATTTATCCCTTACTATGTTATTTTTTTTCTTTCCTCTTCTAATATTTTATTATCTGTTTATATTAAATAATATTTCATGTATGACTACCATAATACGGGCAATAGTCTAGTATTGTAGTTAAAAAATGGCAAAAATGTATCATGTAAACATTTATGAAATAATAAATAAAAATAAAATATATATATATTTTTTTTTTTATTTGATACCGCTTCTGCAATGTATTGGTTTTTACACTGTTTTTGCAAAAAATAATATATATATATATTTTATTTTATACCGCTTCTGCAATGTATTGGTTTTTACAGTGTTTTTGCAAATAAATAAATAAATATATAAATATGTAAATAAATATATATTGCTAAATATTATTATTTAGGTGCATCGCATAGGAACGATTGCACATATTTTAGTGGCCGGACAAGTCAGAATCAATTGAACTCAACACCTCCTTTGAAAAATCATTAAGACTGATGAAAAAACAAATAAAAAAATTGTTTAATAGGTTACGTTACTAATGACTTTTCAAACAGGTGTTGAGTTGAGTTGATTCTGAGATGTCATGGAACCCATATTTTACGGTTCTCTTTTAAAATATGTATAAAAAAAACTTTGTATATTTTTCTTACTCTTTTCAATATTTTTGTATACAACCATATACATATTTAGATGCAACTTTATATTTATCGTGTATCAAGTTCATTTTTAAAAGTAAAATAAAAACTCTTGCTGTCTCCTATCATCCTGCAGTAAGTCATGTAAAATATATAATGTTGTTAATACTTATCGAGACATTTAAAATTACTAAATAAATGCCTCGATAAGTATTTACCCTGTCATTGACAGTTTAAATAAATGTAGTAATAACCTTGCAATTTTTGTATTGTGTATATGCAAACAATAATGTAAAGTAAAATTAAGTTTTTGCTGCATAGAAACCTACATTATGCATTTATAAAAAAAACATAGATAAAATTGCGAGAAACAATTTACAAAAAATTCTGCCTCAATACATGTTCACCTAGTGAGGCAGGCTACGCACAACTAAATTGTATAATAATGCTACTTCTGTGTAACCGTTCTTTCATTCCTTTCTAATTGTTAATTTTTTAGTACTTTTTTTTTTTTTTTTTTACATGAGCTCCACACAGGAGGCCCTGAGGAAAATAATTTCCCTCAGGGCCTATGTCATCTTTGAGGATGCTGTGTGGAGGGTTTTTTTAAGGAAAAGGGAAGGAGAGGAGAGTTCTGGGAAGGAAAAGGGTTTAAGGGGTGGGTAGGAATCTGGGGTTCAGTATGTCCCAGTCATCCACCTCCAAGACCTAGACAAACCTCACCCCATGAACCCGGGCACCCCTGCTAAATCACCAAACGTAGCGAACCACTTGGGGTGACCTATGGCAGAGGTGTTGGTTATCCAATAAAGGTTCCCGGGGCGGCGGTACCCATTCCCGCCTCCCAAATTGAAAAGTACTGATGTAATCTATTTGTAAACTACATTGAACATGTACTTTTTAAGTTATAATGTTGCCAATTTCATTCAATAAAGATATTATTATTATTATTAAATTATTTTAATTAAGTAAGTAAGATGTGGAAGAGAGTGAGGGTTAGTTTTTTTAACACATCAAAAGCACTTCACAAAGCTCGCTTTACGAAATATCACATCCGCTATTAAAATTCAATAGAAGTCTTTCGGTACTCGTTTAGGAATAAAAACAGTAATTTATCAAATAAATGAAAATAATTATTTACACATTTACATGCATGTCACGTAGATGCTGCCATGCTGTAGGATGAGCAGCAAAGAACATAATAAAAAAGATGACGGAAACCTCAATTAATGCAGATGAATAAATAGAAAATGATAAAGTTCTTTATCAAATAAAAAGTGAATTAATTATGTAAGTATTTTCTTAGTACGGATTTAATCCTAAATTTAAAATTATTCAAATGATTTTCTTGAAAGTTTATTTAAGAAAGATAAAATATATTATTTTAAAGTTAAGTTTTGCCTTGTAAAGATTCCATTATTATATAAATTATATTAAAACAACAATAATGTCAATTTGAATATTTTAAGAACCCAAAAAATATTTATGTTGAGAATGAATCTTTACTTTAAATATTTATTTGCAAGAGACAAATAGATATGATTTGAGATTTTCACGGCCAAAAGTATTTTTGTTGTTTGTTTTTGGGGCGTTATGCCGTGTTACGCTACCTCCTCCTTTAGCCAAAGCCGTGTTACGCTACCTCATCCTTTGGCTAAAGGAGGAGGTAGCGTAACACGGCATAACACCCCAAAAACAAACAACAAAAAAGAGATACATATATTATCTATACAGAGTTAAATTAAGTCAAGCCAAAAAGGTCTCCTTTGTTAGAGTTACTTGGAGGTAGAGTTTTATTATATGTTAAAATTAATTTTAGATGACGAGAAGAGGAAGAGGAAAATGGGATAAGGATAGGAGATGCTCCCGATACATTCTACAATCTTGTATAAATTTTCGATCGTACGCGTTACTTCTATTCGGTATTTCTGAAGGAATTGTTAAAAATGTCCATGTTGTAAAATTTTGATTAAATTGCGCACATATTTACCATCATTGCATATTTTTTTATAAACAATTTGTTTAGTTCTGAATACCTTCACAAATCCTGCAATTAATCGCGTGATTTTTCGCGAGTTTTATCTAGTGTTTAAAAAAATTATAAATATTACTAATCTTATTGCTGTATTTTCACAATAATATTAAAAAGAGTTCTTTATTTTTCTTCCATTATTCTGATATTTTCTCACCACCCTTTTCTCCATATTCGCCTTCCCCACTGAATTCAATAACCAACAAAACATATATGTATAACGCAAGCACCAACCTAAGTAAAACACTCTGTTGTTTTCGAAGGCTTTTATAGCTTTACGATATTCATATCCTCCCTGGACGTAGTGAAAGCTTTTACTTCGTGGTTGGGTCCTGTATATCCGCGCGTATTTGAAAGCCTGCCAAGTCTGGGATATAAATACCAAATACATTAACCGAGTTATAATTCTGCTAGAATATTTACCAATGTTTGCCGGTCTTAGCGCTGGTCATACGTTACTACCGTGAGTGGTAATTAGAACGTTGGCGATAAAGCCGTACTGATTAGACGCCCCATTTGTTCATGAAATATTGTTCCGGTTTCGGCCTAAAATTATTGCTTGGCTATCCGCATCGCTGATATATTCATTACTCGTTTCTTATAATTATGTAGTCGATGAATGAACACATTCATTACAAACAAACAAATTTGTATGCAGTTCACACGCGTTAGAAGTAAAACCATCAGAAACCTAATTTGGAGGATTATTGCCGCTTACCTTATCAGAAATAATCAGCTCCATAGGTATTGTGTTATCTAAAAATGCTAATAATTATGCTACGTATCAATTTACCACACATACATCTTAGCTATTAAGATATTAAATTGTTAAGGTCATGCATTTTTGTAGAGATGCTCCTAATTAGTAGTTCTAATTGCAGAGAATTTTAGAAAAAAATCATCGGCCTTCTGCAATGTATCATAATAATAATCTGATTAGTTCTCACGTTACTTTAATTGTCTAATCCAATGGAAAATGTTAGAGGAGGCCTATGCCAAGAGGCAAACTGAGCTTCGGGATATACTATAACAAATAAGATCATGTCTAATACATACCTAACAGAAGTCCAGAATAAAAAGGCTTATTATTATTATTATTATTATTACTTTAATTGTCTATGGGCTCTTCGGGTCATGTGGTCTCGTTTCCGAGATGTGCCGAAGGTAGATGTGCAGAGTCACTATAATTCTAGCTCTGAAAACAAAACCTAGCTTTCAGTCAGAAAGGACAGGCGTCGGAAATAGAATTGTTTCGACCCGGATTTCACCTTGAACATCTGCGCATTCCGTCTGCGCAGAGAGTGTTGCTAGCGTATGAATGTTGCTTGCTCATAAAACTTGGATTCGCGGTGCCTACACTAAACTTAGAGGGAATGAGACGAATGCAGAATATTAGGAGTAAAATAATTGTAGCGTTTATTTATTATAATATTGTTACTAAGTTTAAAAATTATTTTACATCTTATTCTATAAAGAACCGCACAAAGAGGAGGCCGACAGGCTACGAAGCATGCACAAAAAGGACACCGATTAGTGTATCTCATTCTCCGTAGGCCAAAATACATAGATTTAAGTGTTTGTATCTTTTTAATGTCGCTCGTTTCCGTTTCATAGAGTTTCAAATCACAACGGTGATAAAGAAATTTTCACTAAAAAAAATTGTGTGCAGTTCACAAGCAGTAGAGATGAAACCTTTAGAATACTAATGTAGACAAGAGGGGGAGACTACGAAGCACCGCATAAAGAGGAGACCGATAGGCTACGAAACACCGCACAAATAGAAGACCGATTATACTTTTTCATTTTCTCGCAGGCTAAACGTCACAGATGTCGCTATTTTTCGTTTCATCGAGTTTCAAATCACAACAGTGCTAAAGAAGTTTTCACTTCAAAAACTTCATGTAAATAATGTAAACAAAATTTGTAAATTTGACAGAAACGTAAAACGGTCTAAGGCGTCGTGGGTTCAAGTTTCTGCCCGTTGATTCCTCCTTCACTTGTAAGGAATATTTCCGCTAATTGTAGTACGCAGAGTTAGAAAATTTAAAGATTATTTATGGTTAACTAAAGTTTGTCTTATTACTCAGAAAAAATAAAGAAAATAATGTGGTGTAATATTGAAGAAGAATGGAATACTAATAAATCTAAACGAAACACGAAAAATAACAAGAAACAAAAAGTAAAAAGGTAACGGTTGCAACTGGGAATCGAATCCAGGATCCATTGTCTTACCAGGACACTGCAAGAAAATAAGAACAGTTTTACACATATGACAAGATATGCTGGATTCAATTCCGAGTTACGACCGTTACCTTTTTATTTTTCTTGTGTCTTGTTCTGTTTGATAAGATTTATAAGCATCCTCTTCAAAATTGTACAGTTGATTGTTTGGGACACGTTGGGACCCAAAAATTTTGTCTCAAATAAACGACTATCCCAAATATGCATAGTTTAAGGTAGGTAAAATAAAATATTCTACTGAGGTAACATACTACATTTTTTCGAGTTGTATCGAACGTCTTTTTAAACTTTATCAATTTTATGAAAAAAAAAATTTAATTTTTAAAAGTAATTACGTACTAACTAGGCGCAAATATCTCAACCAGTGTGAAAGATTAAAATTTTACAGGACAGTAAAAAAACACATTTCATTAATTTTTCTCCGGTGCGAGATCTTATTGGTGGCAACGAGCGACAGTCCGTTTTTTTACAACGGGCCGGTGTCCGTTCCTCAGTGTTTTTGTAAGGTAAGTAGGAATTTTCGTTCATGTACCGGACTTCCACTCGTGCTCACCTGTCGTCCTTCGGCGAAATATCCGGACTGCTGCAATGAGCCAAGAACCGATGAACAAGTTATTGAACATTTGATAGTTTTATTTATTTTTTATATCACAGGACGAGAGAATATGACGGGGAAAGCCCTACCTTATAATGTAGATATCTGCTGTTCCATCCACGAGTCATTGGCACAAAACAAGTATCGTAAATATTGAACGTGAATTTCGACAGAGAATCAATAATATTACTGTTACTACAATCGCGACAATATTTCAACTGACAAAGTGGGTTTTTCAAATTGTTTATGCAACAATACTTTAAACTGGCCAAGTAGGTAGGAATGTAGACATCTTTTTTTCTTCTCCCAAGTAGGGTTTTATATGGAAGGAGAAGAACAGTGGGAGATGGATTAGTCCCAAAGCTGTTTCAACACTATACGAGTGTATTAATGACGCCGGACAAACAGAGGTTTTAGCGCCCAAATATTTTATTTGGTAGCACAAATTGAGAATAAATTTGAATCAGAATATTGATATGGAGCAATAGTATAAATAAATAACCACTTTAGTGGAAAATAGAACAGTACTGTGGGATAAAACCACAGAGAGTTATAAAAAATACATATTGTAAATGTATTGCGTGGAAGAACAATTAATCAATTTTCCACGAAAAATTAGAAATTTTTTCAAGAAAGACAAACATTCTCGGGTTACAATAAGCCTGATAATATTTTAAAATCTCCTACTACCTCCACAGTGAGCTGAAAATATTGCTTGTATCATGATGGAGAACTTAGCCAGCCAAGGAATTGAGCACACGATTCTCGGATAGGACCCAAGTGCGATACAAAATACATTACCTGATAAAAAAAAGTTTTTTCTTTCTACTACTCACTCACCTATTTCAAACAAATGATGAGATCGTAGACATCGGGAGGGTCTGTGTTATATAAACTATTCGAAAACGTGGATACGCGCTTCCGATCCGGTAAAAAAATGCCCTCTCTTTACCCACGTTGCGTAGAACAGGCCCATCCTCCCTAAAAATCATTTAATCAGACATTTTGCGTCGACTTCCAAAGGAAATTAGTCCCAAATTAAACGGAATGGTGTCCCAGATAACCGAAGTAAATTAGTATTAATTTTTTTAATTGGTTTATGTTCCTTGGGTTGTGTCCCAAATAACCGACTGTCTCGATAAACCGGTGTACCAACTAAGCGAAATCAACTGTATTATATTGATGTGTTATTGAAATTATCTGCACTGATTAACCTTCGCTTTTTAATATGATAGGATATAGTAGAGACGGGGCGAGAAATAAAAGGCGTCAGTCGGTGTAATGAGTCAGTCTTTATTGTTGAGCTACGTAGCGAGGGTCGAGGCGGAGCGGAGTGACGGTGGTGCCGTTAGTGATGCTGCTGCGTGATGAAAGTCGGAGACTACGGCGGTGAAGATCACTGGTCTTCAGGGAGCCGGCGTGTTGCTCTACACCATGGCGGTGTATAAGTGACCTTGGTCCAGGCGGTCGATCGTCGTCGTGCTGACGGGATATGGCAGCTGTGTGTCCTTATATGTCCTCAGGGATAAATATTCTTCATATTAATCATAAAGGAAAACGTTTAGATAATTAAAAGCTTTGGAAATTAAAAAATCCCTTAAAAATAATGAATCTATTATCAACAAACAAAAAATATTGTCATATAGCCCAATCATGGATTTGTTCCCCTACCCACCCACTCTACACTAATACCTACCCACCCAATCTACATTATTAACTAACAACGGCTCCACCCCTACCACAATAAAACATTGTTCTAAACTGTCAAATTAGTATAAGCTTTCCCTGACGAAGGAACGTTCGTTCCGAAACCGGTCGGATTTGCACATCATATAAGTGGTTTATACAAAGTTATATTGTTTCATTTTTTTTAAATAATATTCATTAGTAGCTGAAGTTTCTAACGTTGCCCGGGCTTTACGCGGAATTTTTCAAAGTCAGATGTAGACAGTTGTTTTTCTCTTATTTTGAACGTCAAGGGTGGAGTTTTTATCAACAGTAAATTAAATTAAATTGTACATCAACATGTATTAAAATTCTACTTTAAGGAGTGGGAAATGGGATCTGGTATTTTTGAAAAATCACATTTACGGTAACAGTCACCTTCCTGTTGGTTTGAAGGTGAAGTATGCAAAATTGCGTCGATCTTAAAAAAACTATTAATTTGTATGGAAAACAAAGCCTGCCACATACACTTCTTTCTATATGTATATAGATAGAATATATAATGTGATCATTATTTAATCAATACCTTGCTTCGTATCACATTATCTAAGAACTCTACCGCGTTTTATTATTCCTTCTAATTCTTTTTATGATTCTTAGCCTCCTATGTTGAATCTTAACAAATTCTGAGTAAATTAAGAACAACGCAATAGAACAAAGCGTATTTCAAAGGAACGGATATGTTCCCTTTGTACTGGTTGTGCATTGTGCATCTTCTGGGTGCAATTCTTCATCGAAATGCCGACTTGAATCTTTCATAACATTCCACTTGGCAAGACTAACGCTTTTTCGGTTGAACTCGTTTATTTAACGATTTAACTTGTTATTTAATAAACCAGTTACCGGTGCTGCGCGAGTCTTCAAGTTACTCAGTTACTTTTAGGTCTTAGAACATTTGATTAGAAAGATGATCAAGTTTTTGTCAATTTTTGACCGGTTTCGCCTTATTGTGGCCTTCTTCGGACTAATCCCATGATGCTAGACTGATGTTGTGCTTAAAATAAGAGATAAAGCCATTTCAAAGCATTGAGACATTTCTGAGCTCGAAGAACCTTCTACTTTTGCGCATTTTTTTCCTTGAAAGATATATGTGAAAGAGTAAGACATTCCCTTCAGTCAGCGTTCAAATGGGATTAATATGGCACATATTACCTAATGGTCTTTATTACATTTTTTATTTTGGTCAATTTTCTTCCATAATCCGGCAACACCGAGATCACAACACCGCTGATCTCTTAGAAATAATTCTTATTAACTTAGTTTCGGGTTTCATGATATCTCTTCCACAAGACTTCTCCGCCAAGTTATATTCTTATCTTCTCCTCACACATCACCGTGGATTAGTTCACCTTAATCTTGTGCTTCGGGCTCCAGACACGATTACGTAATAAGACTGCAGTGCGTCCCTCACACAGGGCGCATACGGTACTTTGGTCTTACTAAAACGAAGAAAATGAACAGGGTTCTAAGAGGCATTAATTTTAATACCGTTTATTCACTGTGTATAATTAATTACTTGATTAAAACTGACGAAAAATAAGACAAGTTAATAAGTATATTGAATTATACGAATACAATAGTAAATTGACCATTTAACAAAAACACGATTAACGGAGACAACATAAACTGCCACACTTCGAGCGCACATAATTTTCTAAGAATAAATAAAAGATTATAAAATTCTCTACAACTTTTATTCTACATGTAATTTTCTAAATTCCAGCCGTTTTGAGTTACACGCTCCACAAATGTGGATATTTTCGAAAAAAATCATTTTACCTCACATTTTTTCGTAAAATGTCTCCATTTTCAGAAAAAACTGTTTTAATCTTATTACTGACATACAGCTTTTGTTCGTTCACCTAATAATATGTGTGACCACACTTTAAAGCCAGTTATTAAATAAAGTAGACGAAAATCATGTTACTTGAAATATTTAAAATTGTGTTCAAACACAATTAAAATTTTTTCTAGTAACATGATTTTCGTCTACTTTATTATATAATTATTTTTATGTCATGATAATTTTATAATATTTCGTTACATTAAGCACATAAAATTATAAACCTAATTGTTATCACTGTTCTCAATAACATCATGTTACACTTTCATCCTCTTTGGACGTGAGGAAAGCGTTGTAAGCCTGGTAAGCGTTGTTCATCCATGGCATATTCATCCTCAGTAGTGGATGGTTCTTGTTGAATGGGCTCTACGTCTTTTTATTTGACGGCTCTACGTCTTCTTATTATTCTATTGAGGCATCTCACTTGGCAGTGGAGGCACGCTGCAGGTCAGCATTGCTTTTCGGCATCCACATTTGCCAATTGCACAATCCTTGGTACAGCGGCAAAATATCATATTCAGAAGGACCTCCGGTGCTGGTGGGTCTTCTGCTGTAATTAGCACCAGTGTCTCTTTTTCATGTTTCCATCCCCATTCTTCAGGGGGCAGCTCAATCGGTGCATTAGGAATGCTGTTTAGCTGCGCTCTCTGTTGGAGGTAGGGAGCTGATGTTAGGCTTCATATTTGCCAGCGACCTTGTAAATGACTGGAAGCGGCACTGGTTAAGGGAGGTCTGTCTTTTTGGCGCCGCATACCATTTCAGGAAACATTTATTTCCAGCCTCTTCAACCTCGTGGCGAGTAGAGGAGGGGTTGTTAGAGATCATTGCCACTTGCTTGATGATTTCTGACTCCAAGTACAATTTTGAGAAGCCCACCTTGCTTCTCCTGAAAGTTGCAGATGTTGTATCGCAACCGGTAAATGAGTGTACAGTGCCATTGTTTCGGTTTTCCCTCGTCTGGGTTTCAGCAGCATGGAGGGAGAATTGCTTCCACTTCTCCTACTCAGGTGGGAGAAGTGGAGGCAATCAAAAGGGCAGTGAGGTTCACATCCTCACCAACGACAGCCACAGAATATGAGAAGATTATTCCTTAGCAGTATTAACGACAAGAACATCGGCAGCATCGGTGGCGTGAAGAGTCTGTATCCCATTCTCCCGAAGCTTTAGGTCTGTAGTAAGGAGATGAAGTTAATTTTGTTGGTAGGATTGGATAAAAAATCTTCCTATTTAACAGGTATTGATGTGTCTCAAGTCAAATTGATGTCAGTTATCTTCTCAGTTTGAATCATCGTATCTGTTCTTGTGATTTCGTACTGTTGGCTAGGTTTGCGTGCTCACCAAATACCACAATGCGAGTCATCCAGGATAGTGTTGGTTGACGTAGGTGATGTAACAATCACAAATTGTGGCAACGGAGGCATCTTTTTGCCAAATTACTCTGTGTAGTAGAAATCCTCCGTCCAGAACTATGTTCATCTGTGAAAGTAGACCTGTTTTTCGGTAGTTTCGAATAAGCTGTACAGGACCGATTTAGTTGTCTTTCGAATCCCACTTTCATTCAACAGTGCCAAGGGAAATGGGGCCAACTTATATTCAAAGAATTTCATCAAATCCTGATCTGATCGTTTGCTTATCTGTTTGCTTGATCGTTTGCTTATCCGCTGAAACAGCAACGTTGGGTCAACTGCAACCTTTTCATCGTGAATTTTTATCGACGAGCTGATAAAAGACATTGGGAATTGACATTATTTCACTGGTTTGTGGGAAGGGAGAATGTGCATCGAACCACTGACTGAGTTTGGAAATGTCTGCTGTATCTCTACTTCGGTGGGGTTGTCCGAGGTCCTTGTGCACTTGACGTGAAGAAGACTCCACAAAACTCTTCAAGGGAAGTGCAGGTCTCATGAGTTGTGCTCATACCAACTAACCACTTGCTGACTATATTGTGCAAAACACCTCTTCCTCCTGTTATGCCTCCTTGGCTTTTGAATGATCGCATCAATGTGGATTCAATGGTCATATCTGACCATACGCCTGACTAAAAGTGATCAGAGCATCGCATAATCGTCGTCACGTGTCGGTGTGTCAGTAATAAGATAAAAACAGCTTTTTCTGAAAATGGCGACATTTTACGAAAAAAATTTAAATTGCTGTAAATATTTACTGGTTGGAGATTTATGTACATATGTATACATATTCTAAAAGGAAATTAAATTCTTTACAACTTTTTAAAATTAAATTTTTACATGTGATGAATATTTAAGACGATATGAAGTAATGTTTGATGAAAAATGTGAGGTGAAATGATGTAACTCAAAACGGCTGGAATTTAGAAAATTACATGTAGAATAAAAGTTGTAGAGAATTTTATAAGCTTTTATTTATTTTTAGAAAATTTTCATCTGCGACGCACCGTTTTTGAGATACAAGCGGAAAACCGAAAATTGGGACCTTCCCCCCCCCCCCCCATCCCTCCCTAGCTCACCACCTAGACGTCAGGACTTTTAGTATGTTCACACCCAAAGCACCTTAAATAAGTTTAGGAATCGCTCACGCACTCTACACCTCCTTTTGGAGCATTCGTTGACTGGACTATAATACGGAATACTTTTTATCCAAACAGTTAGATTTAGCTTTATTATTACGAAAGGTGAGTATTAATGTCGGGGGAGACCAAAAAACATGTAAAAAATATGCATTTAACATTTTAATTTTGTTAAAATTAATTCACTCGTACGGTAACGCCATGTTTATTCATCGTTTTTATTTTAACATTTCATCAATGCTGCCAATCATAGAAAAAATATTTTTGCGTAAAACAAAGTCAATGACAAGTATATACATGTATTTATAACTGTAGAACATGGAAAGAAATTTATCAAAATAATTACACAAACCCGCTAGACAAACCCTGCTTTGCCAATAAACCATTCAAAACCTGGGATGTTTTTTAAAAGTATGATGAAATGCGAGTTTATTTTAGAGAATTTATTTTATAAGATTGGTACTTCAAACTTCGACAACACGAACTGCATATTTACCCAAAAACCTTTCATCTTCACCTTCACTGCCGGCGACATTGATAACTAAATGTGTTGAAATATTGATAACTAATCGTAACATTTGCAATAATCTCATAACAATAACCAAACAAAACTATTACAAAAAAAAAAATTGAAGAATCGGGATATGACAGTAAAATAATCTGGAACGTAGTCAATGACATCTCAGAAAACAATAAAACCTCATTCAAAATGCAATCACTCGCCATAAATGGGAAAAATATCCAAGTCCATGATGACCCAAAAACCTTAGCCAATCATGCCAACCATTTTTTCAGTAACATCGGCACGAACTTAGCCAACAAAATTCTAAAAGCAACAAACAAAACACAAAATCTCTTAACCTCACGGGTAAGACAACAGAGCTCTTTGCACCCGGAACTAATCCTAGCCCCTACCTCCAATAAAGAAATAGTTTACACAATACTCACCATTAAAACAAACAGTGCTGCTGGTAATGACAATATTTCTCCTTATATAATAAAACACATAGTTCACTTTGTTACAATGCCGTTAAAACATATCGTTAACCCAAGCTTTAAAAGCGGTTCTTTCCCACACCTACTAAAACATGCAACAGTTATCCCAATCTATAAAGGTGGCGATAAAACAAATATTGAAAACTATAGACCCATTTCTTTGCTAAGTGTCCTATCAAAAATCATTGAAAAAATTGTTAAAAGTAGACTTGTCTCCCATCTTGAAACCCAGAAGTTTCTCTCGCCTAATCAGTTTGGATTTCAAAATAACTTAAATACAGAATCTGCAATCTTAGACTTGACGAATAAGATCACTAACAGCCTGGACGAAGGTGATTCCTGCCTAGCCATATTCCTAGACTTAGCCAAAGCATTTGACACGGTTTCCCACCCCATACTTCTAGAAAGACTATCTCAAATAGGCATCCAAGGTAGAACTCTTAACTGGTTCTCATCATACCTAACGGACAGATCGTAAGCTGTGAAAATTAACAACATAACAAGTAACCCCTTACCAATCCACTTCGGAGTCCCACAAGGAAGTGTTCTAGGCCCTATTCTGTTCCTCATCTACATCAACAATCTCTGTAACCTTCCCATAACCAGGAAACTAATATCTTTTGCAGATGACACTGTACTGATAACTAGACACAAAACCTGGAAAGGAGCATTCGACATAGCTCAAAACGACATACACCAGATAAAGAAATGGTTAGATGATAATCTCCTAACCCTTAATGCTGGAAAAACAAAATTCTTAACCTTCAGTCTTTCTGCTGCAACCCAACCTACCAACAATCAGAATATAATAATTCACTCCTGTCTAAGAACTTGCACTTCCTGTAATTGCCCAAACTTGGAACACGCCACCCACATAAAATATCTGGGGGGTCATCATTGATCAACACCTTCGTTGGGATCAGCACTTGGCCAGTCTAACCACACGCATCAGCAAACTCTCTTATGTCTTCCGAACCCTAAGAAATATCCTTAATACCTCAACTCTTAAAACTGTTTACTACGCTCTTTGCCAATCTCTATTAGCATACGGCATTATAACTTGGGGTGGCTGTGCACAATCTATCATCGAACCTCTACTAAAAGCCCAAAAAATGGTAGCGACCGACAAGATACCCCTCCAAACGACTCCTCATCGAGTATAACGTCACATACGGCAACTCCATTTAAAATTTATGCTAATACATTTCCTGTTCAAATACAAAAACAAAACTCTCTTACAACACAACTACACCACCAGAACAATAACCAACAGACACTACAATGTACCTACACTACACACCACGTCAGCTCAAAGACAATTTTTCTTCCTAGCTCCTAAAATCTTTAACCTTATCCCTGAAAACTTAAAAACGTTGAGTCAACCCCATTCCTTTAAAAAACAAATAACGAAATGGATCCTTACACATGGAATACATTACAATTTTAACACCCATTCACTCTACACTCTATCAATTTAATCACTTTTCAGACAAAACATAATATATCTCTATTTTCTAAATTAGCGGCATGTATGTACAAGATTATTTAGTATGATTTATATCTAACAACTCCTCAAATTTCTCATTCTATAATAATTCTCTAACTTCTCCATCTTCATCTTGTAACCCAATCTAACTATAAGTATATCATTTTCTTACTATAGAAGATCTGTGTTCATAGTATTAAGAGCAGGCAAAACATAAAATATCTTTATTTACTATCTAAGCAGCATTATATGTATAAGACTGATTACTGTGAACTATAAATATATATATATATCAATAATTCCTTAATTTACTAAAAATAACTTATCTTTTCCAATAACTCTTTAACTTCTTCACCTTATTCTTGTAATCCAATATAACTACATAAACTCTCTTATTGTAGGAGAATTTGTGTTGATAGTATCAATTAGTGAAAAATTTCAATCTATACTAATGAATGTATATCCGCAAACTGTAAACTTCACCCGCCATAACACAGGGTCATCCCTAGCATGGAGGGTGAAATATCACAAAAAACTATATGTACTCTCGATAATTCATGTATTAAATAAATAAATAAATAAATGTAAAAAATTCTTATTTGTAAGCTTTCGTAAAGGTCATTTTATAAAAATTCTCCAGCCTTGAAGAGTCCTAAATTCTCCAGTCTTTCAAAATAAATATCAACTATACTTTTGAAACCAATCTTCTCATAAATACTAACAGTGATGTGGGACGTGGGTAGCAAATCTAAAATATTGCCACGTCCAATGTTTTAAATATAATGTCCTCCGCGTGCAAACGCAGTATCTGCTTAAAGCATAAACTTTCTAATTAAAGTGTGTTTATCGTAAGTGACCTGTCAGGTAAGTATGTTTTTTATATCTATTAAAACATTAGATAGAGCCTAAGAATTCATAATAAACTGTACAGCGCTCTTGAGGGGATTTTTCACTAAAACGGCGCTCTAACAATTATCCAATCATTATTATTTTTATTAGTTAGAATTTTTTTATTAGTATCAAATTGATTTTTATTTTTTAGAAATTTAATTAAAATTAAATTTGATAATGTTATTATGGAGTTCTGCAAGTTTTTTGGTTAGTGTTTTAGTTACAGCTGTTTCGACTTGTAAGGTCATTTTCAAACTGTCATTCTAAATCAATTAAGAAAACCCTTACACTTACAAGGCAGCCCAAAGGGAAATACTCCGAATCCCACATTAGCACTCTCTCAATTAGTGTCTCTACAAATTGGTTTAACCGGTAATAAATCAATTTAGACACCTTCAAAAATTGACATTTAAAATCTTATAAATAAGTCGTCTGTACGTGGCTTCCCCACAGTTTGAAAATGACCTTACATGTCGAAACAGCTGTAACTAAAACACTAACCAAAAAACTTGCAGAACTCGATAATAACATTATCAAATTTAATTTTAATTAAATTTGTAAAAATTAAAATGGAGTTCTACGAATTAAACACAAAAACAATTAATATAGTATCAAATTGAATGTCAAATTGTACAGTCTTTGTACAATGTGTAACTAAAACACCGATTAAGGAAAGGATTTTTTTATTAGTAAGTCTGTTCATGTGCACGCTGTAAATGTAATGTAAAACTGATTTTAAAAAGTATTTTATTTTAATTGAAAAAGACGTATTACCATTGATTTTTGAGTTATTCAAAATAAGTATCATGCAATTAGTTACGCAAGCCTGTAGTCGGCAGGTATTTGAAAATCAAAAATGTTTTTCTGTCTTTCTGCAACATCAAACAGAATTAAACGTCGAGAAGTATTCGTGAAGATCGGTTCCCGCACGTAAATAAAATTATTCACTAACTAGAAGTTATTTCAATGTCGCAAAAGACTTTGATACATAAAAAAATATTGTTTTTGAAGAAAACATCCCATATCAGTTATTTACCACTTAATGCCATCAAGAAATTAATGATTTAGTGAACTATTAAAAATAATTTAATAGTTATTAAATGTTCGAGCAAAATTTACAAAATACATAATAAAAGTAAAGTAGGTATGTATTTAAAACCTCCCAACAAATGAACAGTATTATAGCGGACTAATTCTGTAGAACTTTTCTGAGACCTTGAGCTCAAATCCTGAAAGCTAAATCCCATTTGACCATTTTTTTCCAAAAACAAAAACACGATCGGCGAAAATCCCTTTGATACCAAATACAGAGCGATATTACATGATTTGTTAGTTTTCCGGTAATTTATTTATCACAAATAAATCGTCTTTCGAGAATTTGACATTTGGGAGCATAGCGCAAACCCTTATTCTGCGGAAAAACATGAATTTTAAAGAATTAAACATGATATTCTCTTGCTCACCGAATGAGTTAAATACTTTTTTCTGGCACAAAGCATACTGATTGATTAATAAATCAAAATAATGAACACAGATAAAGGGACGAAAGGGGGTGTCATTTATCCGGAAAACGCCACACTTCCCCAACGTTAAATAATATAATATATCAGTGGCGAACCGGGCACATTTGCGGGTCAGGTGATAATCAGTCCGGGTCCCAGGCCGCTTCCGGACCTCGCCGATTAATCGGGATTAATGGAGGAGTCACAGTTAGCCACACCCCGGAATGTAATACGTTTGATCTCTGACCTGCGACCCGACACCTCGCAATTCACGATTATTACGGTTTTGGTACCTTTCACGTTAAATTTACACCTGTAAAAAAAATTATTGAAACACACTTGCCTTTCACGAAATATTATTTCTTCTTCAAACACAGCAAACTTATTTTCTGGCAATATGTTAATTTAAAATTAATAGAATACTTAGTTAACCATGTTTATTATTTTAAAAAATTAGAGTGTGTAATTCACACGCGATAGAAGTGAAACTGTAAAGTCGCAAGATGTCGCTTTTTTGCATGTTTATTTTAAAGTGGTTTGAAAATTGGATATTGATTTACAAAAACAAAAATGTTTATTTTTTTTGATTTTGTAGGATTCGAACCTCTGTCCGCTGTATTTCTCGGATTTGCGTCGCACTAAGCCGCTGCGCTATTGAACACGCTCAGCGAGGCGCGAATTTACGCATTATATTCCGACGACCCGCAAAAAAACAAAGCGGCCAATGAGCGCAGACCTATCGTCGTTTCCGTTTTATACCTCAACCAATAGAAGCCTGCAGTTTGATGCTTCGCAGGTGCCGTATTGCGTCATTTTCGTTTCATCCGAATTTCAAATCACTCAAACGGGGCTAAGGAAGTTTCACTTCAAAAACCAATATGTTTCGTAAGCTATGGTTACTTCTTCTGGTTTTACTTAAAAGTAATTTCAACAATATACATAGACAATGGATAGGAGGGACTGGAAAGAGCAAGAGGGATAATGGGGCATAATTTACACAAAGGGAACGAGTTTCATAATATCCTGAATCATTTGTTCTTATCACCAAGACAACAATAAAGGCGTTAAGTTGAGTCTTATTTCTTTTCTTTTCTGTACGTTTCATAATTCATATCTCCAAAACTAATAATATCATAATGGAAAGTTGTTAAACTCTCTATCGCTTCGAATTATATAAATTAAATACAATTTTATTATAAAAAATTCTAATTTTTATTGTGTGCCCGTAGCTTATGTTTAATGAACTCTAGAACTGATTTTCAAGGATTCTCAAAATTGAAACTGATGGAAACAATTCCGACCGGCGCAGCGCGGCGTGAGGTTAAATAGGCACCAAATTACTTTATTTTTATTAATTAATTAACTTTCTCGAAAAAGGCTACATCTTTGTGGCTTAGTTTAGTTGACTAGTTTCGGTTATAACTAACCTTCAGGACCGTAATAATTTAAACTTATGTACACTCATTCCACATATGCATATTGTGACTAATGAAATTTGGCCACAAATAAATTTGAATAATTAATTTAGTGTGCTATAAAAGAGTCTTGCTCTGTGCAGCAAAGACAAAGAAAGTGATGACAGATGTGGGTGCAAGGACTAGAACGGAAGAAAGAAGAAGTGCGGGATAGGGCCACGGGTCCTACAAGTTCATAGGGCACGCCGCGACAAACAGTCAAGACCGAGACGGGGAAGAAAGGAGACACGAGAAGTGTATAATAGAAAGTACGCGTTTCCCGCCCAGTGGCGTGATGCTGGGCGGTGGATTAAGAAGAAGGGTCAAGATCTAGACGGGGAAGAGAGGTGACACGAATGGTGATGCAACACCAAGTACGGGTTCCCCGCCCAGCGACGTGGTGCTGGGCGGTGGATGAAGAAGTTATAGTTGAGTTGAAGAAAGTGATTCGCAAGATGTGTATTTCTCCGCCCGCTGTCCCAGAGCGGCGACCAGGCGCGAACAGTCGCCAACGTACGAAGACAATGGCGCGGGCTGGAGGAGACTCGACTCGGCTAGGAGGGGCTGAGCTGCTGAACTGCAGGAGCTGCCATCGAGGACCTCGGCCTTACCTAATGACCCGCAGAGAACCCAGTGACACGAAGGTCGTTTCTTAACTTTGACGGTGTGAACAATGAAGAAGCAACCCCGAACCATATGACAACTAGTTAAGATTTAGATATAAGTAGATCTAAGTATAATTAAGATCATGTATAATTAGGACCTAGACAAACCTAATTAAAATCCTAACATATAAAATCTCTATAATTAAATTCATCCCCTTTTTGTCCCAACCCAAGCGCCCCGAGTCGGTGAGAAGACAAAGTAGGCAGAGTGAAGAAAGTACAAAGGTAGGTATAAAGACTGCACTTATTTATACATCAATAATTATCCTGAGCTAGTTTCCAGTAACAAGACGATACGTTACAATACACGTCGGTTGTTTAAAAAGTAACGGGAATTTTTAAATGTTTTGAGGGTCCTTCTACCTACCACGTTCTAATGTTCTGACCTCCTCTAATATTTTTCTCTCTCCTCATGAATAATTTTGGTTCTTACTTTGGTTTATAATTTTTTTCATTCATTTTATATTTATCTGTTTTTATGAATTCCATTTGTTCAGTGTGCTTCTAAAATATCACTGGAGACGTTCTCTAAAGAGAACTAAAGCAGACAAGAAATAATATTAGACTTTTGAAGTTCGTGTAAACTTAAATTACAAAAAAGGTAAACCGTTTTGGGAAATTGTGGGAAAAATACAAAAACAGTTCTTTGCACATACATATATAGGTGGCTGTACTATGGTAGTGAATATTCATATTAATTATATTTAATTTAGATGTCTGAAGGTATGAGTAACAAGATATTCTGATTTTATTGAAATAGATATTCCATTACATGAATGGTTTAAGTACTGGAAACTGAAATAGTAATACAGGTAGACTCGTAAAAACGCTTGTATAGTTCGGAAACGTATTACAGAACAAAGGAGTTCCAGCAGAGCCTTTGACACATGAGTGGATGTAAGAAGCAGTCGAGGACGTCTCGAAAAGACGTGACACGAACCTGTATTAAATACTTAGAAGGTGGATCATGCGCAGAGCCGGAAAATGAGTTGACGTGTGACTGATAATGTATGGATGAGAATGAAGCAATGAGTTTGTTTCAGGAAAGAATATGGTGGGATATTTCATTAGTTAAAAATGATGTTTGATTAGTTAAAAATGTTCACGTTCATCAATCAAAACTGAGCTATATCAAAGAAAAGTAAAAAATCACATTTTTTTCATGGGAAGCAAAGACGTGGGGTTATATTAAATAAAAAACACACTTTTCAGAATTTGCAAATTACCCAATTCAAACGAATCACTCTTCCGTTAAAACCTCAAAAAGCAAACTGCTAAATGGAATAGGAATTGGAATAAACATAAACAATTTAGAAGCCCTCAAAATTATGAAAGCCGTTAATGTTAACTCTAAGGACGGGTTATTTCACCCAAACTCAAAAATGTAACATTGTCTTCAAATGGCCATTCAGCGCAATTTCGTTATTGAAACGATCCCATTAAATGCCGATTCTAAGACATTTTCACCCTTTGAACAAATTGTGATCAGCAGTAAAAGATTATTATCGTGTTATTGGTTGTCAACTAACAATTTTGATAGAAAACTGAAATGCACCTTGAATCGGCGTTTTAAGGGCAATTAACCAGCCAGCGGCCGAGAATTCAAATTTCCTCGAAAGATGTTCATACGATTGTACAGGGTGGTTCCAATGAGAAAGATTGATTATTCTCCATACCAGCTTTTTTAACTAATAACTCAATATCGATTTTATTTCATTCAAAAATGCTGAAATGCGTGATGATAAAACTATTAAAATTATGTACTTTTTGTAAATATTTTTTGATCATAAGCATTTATAATTTTTCAATATTTTTTTCAAACTACAACACGGGCATGTGCCTAGTGTGATGGCCAAAAAATTATCCATTTACTGTAATGTATAAACTTTACGGAATAAAGAACATTAAAAAAAAATAATAATAAAAATAAGAATTTAAAAAAAATCTTTAATATATTAGTATAACACGTGTGCGGATCTTTTTTTAAATTATTTTATTTAAACTAAAATTAAAATTCTGAAACACAGCTTTCCCAGATAATTGATTTGTTTTACTGCATGATTGTATGATTTGAAATGTGATAAGTTTTAAGATTTTCACGGCCAAAAGCATTTTCGTTATTTGTTTTTGGGGTGTTATGCCGTGTTGCGCTACCTCTTTCTTTAGCCAACGTTTCGGACATCGTTGCAGTGTCCATCATCAGGGCCCTGATGATGGACACTGCAACGATGTCCGAAACGTTGGCTAAAGAAGGAGGTAGCGCAACACGGCATAACACCCCAAAAACAAATAACGAAAAAGAAGATTTGAAATGTGTTTTGAATAATAGAAAATTTTTTTTGAAAATTTAACAAATTTGCCAACGACCAACGGTAAAACATTGTTGTACTAAAACTAAACATATTTTTTCAAAATTAAAAACACAGCTTTACTAGATAAAAGAATAGTCTTTCGAAATCAATTTATATTTTTTTGTGAAAAAGAGTCAATACGTCTTTAATTTGATTTAAAAATGACATATTTCCGGTTTTGTTCTGTTATATGACCTTTCAAATAATGTCGAAAAAAGTAAATTGTTCTGAATGGCTTTTTAATGACAATCTTATATATGAATATCTGCTGCGACATAACTGGGCTTATATAAAACAAAAAAAAACTACTATTTAAAAAAAAAACTATTCCCTAACAAAATAATACGCACTAAAAAGTAAAAAAATAATTGCCTATTCTTCTACAACTTAATAATCAACTTACCTTTTCTACTTATCAATATGTAGGTACGATTGTTATTTTTGGAGTCGGTGTCAGCCAAGGTAGGTTTGTAAATACATACATGGTTATATGTGAGATGTGCTGGTGTCGCATATTCATATGTTTATTAAAAATACTATTGTTCAAAAAGTGAAGGCTACTGCCATCTAGTGGCATATTTTTGTAGCTTGTCTGTTTGGATCACAGATTACAGGCTAGGGCCATAGGGCCGCCCTGTTTTAAGGGCTAGACGATAAAGCAGATTTCTGGAATCTGTATCGTATTTATAGATTAATAATGGTGGTTTGTTTTTGTTTGTGTGTGAAAATATTTAGTTATAAATAGGACAATTTTTAGTTAAAAACTCTCTCTTAATACGTGGATCTCCTGTAAACAGCTAGCATTATCTAGCAAGTGGTCGAAGTGGTCAAAATCGGTGATTTTGTTCGGGTCGGGAACAAATAAAAAGTATTTGTAGTGTGCCGTGAATAAACGAGAATTCCTCCTTGAAGCCAGATGTTTTTCTTGAAGTCTTTCTACTAAATTACCAAATCAGTTAAAGCCCTGACGAAGCAAAACAAAACCTTATTGGCTTTCATGTATTGGTTCATCAAAAGTGGTATATTAAAAAAAATGTTCTTCATTTAATATTTTTTTAAATTACCCTTTACTCCCAAGCAGCGGAAGTTTTAGCAAACGCTTAAGTGGTCAAATAAATTATGTAAGCTATTTATGACTAAACGCAAAAACAAAATCAAACATTTAGTCAGAATAAACTTTTCTTCACTGAATTTAAAGTTCCAAAAAAGCACATGAATTTGTAATGGACCATTTTAATATTATTATTCACAGTGGCTTCGAAAGAACTAGTAGACTGTGACCAGGAGAATATTAAAGCTAAACTATGATACAAAATATTGTCAACCAGCAGACCCGGCCACACGTTGCTGTGGCTAACGAAACCTTTATAACCAACGTCCCATCTGTTAAATCAAATCCACACCGCCCGTTTGTCGGCCCACTGCTTGTCCAGATATATTATGTATTTCAACCAATTTACACAAAACCTTGACAAATTATATACCTAAAAACCTTCCTCATAAATCACTCTATCTATTGGTGAAAACCGCATGAAAATCCGTTATCCGAAGATAGAGAGAAAAATATTAGAGGGATACACAACACCAGAGCGCGGGAGGAGGGTCTTTCTTTTCACGTAACCGTGTCCCTCCTCCCATCCTTCTACCTACCATGCTCTAATATTCTGTCCTCCTCTAATATTTTTTCTCTCCTTATAAAAGACTAGCAGACCCGGCCACACGTTGCTGTGGCTTACCCAACCATTATAACCAACGCCATCCGTTAATTTGCATACATATCAAATTCACAGCGCCCGCTTGCCAGCTCTGCCAGCTGCCTGAATAGGCCACTTGCATCACATTTAAAAAAAAAAAAATTCCGGTTTAGACAAATATTCTAAGACATTATGTATTTTTTTTAATCTTATTTTTGAAACCCTTGGGATTTTTTGAAACATTATTTTATAGGTGCGAAAAAACGATAATTACGTAGCCGAAAATCATTTAAAAAAAAGAACGTTTTCCTCACGAATGGCTCAGGAGAATAACGAGGCATACCAAAAATATTACATCTCATAAATATTTTTTTCCTTGGTCCATCTTATTGATCATAAATCAATATAATGTACAACGTATATATTACTAAATCCAATGTAATATACTTGTACTTTTAAATTATAATAATCATAAGAATATTATAAAATTTGATTTTGTTAAAATTAGCACCATAACCATTATATACGAGCCCAAATAATGAATTTATGTATTTAAAAAAAAAAGAAAACTGTACATTTCTAAAAAAATTTACCAACATTTTCGCAATCTTAATAAAAAGATCTATCAACACGATTTTTCCAAGTCGTTATGAATTCAATGCAAGTGGCCTATTGAATCTTTGAATTTCTCAAATTTTCTTTACTATAATATGCATTCATTATACATATAAACCTTCTTCTTGAATCACTCTATCTATTGGTGAAAACTGCATGTAAATCCGTTGCGTTGTTTAAAAGATCTAAGCGCACATAAAGCGTGAGCGACTGCATTTTATACTTAGTAAATATAAATAATGATACATAAAATATGAAATTTAATATATATCTGCAAATATTTTGTTTAGTAGATTGGTATATTAACCCGACGAATAAAGATTTTTTAATAAAATTAAAATGGTTTATAACAAATTTATGTGTTTTTTATTGTAAATTATGTCGAGCCACAAAGTTTATGCTTTTTACAAACATGGAATGTCTTCCAGAAAAAATGATACGGATGCAATTTCCAATCGGACATTAACCTAACCATAAATTTATTACCTACCACTACGAACACCACAAACCTACCTACTATGTATTCCCACAAATAAGCAGGAAAGCAAAGTAATTATAAAGGATTTTCCTTAAATGAACCTAATTATATTTCCCATCAAGCACAATAAAGCAACGAAACGTGGAATATTATTACAATTAATATTTTATGATTTAATCCATTTCTAAATCCTACTCTTAGTACTTCGTTCATTATTCCCTTAATAGAAAATAGGGATAATTCCTTCCCTCGTATTATATGCGTTAATTTGAATCTAACCCAAGAATTTAAGATGTAATTATTAAGCATCCATATAGCTATGATATTATTACAGGTTATAGGAACCACTGCTAATACGGCAATCATGGCCGAGGGGTAATGCTCTCGACTAGTAGTTACAGAAAAACGAAAATGATATTTTCACTCTTTTAACTACAAACATGATCTACATTTTACGAGTACATACATTACATTATCGAACAGTATTAATACGGTAACTTCTGCGTGGTCGAATTTCAGAACCAGCTTCAAGTGCATGTCTGATGCCACGCCATACACGCCGGGCTACAAATAATATCACACAAAGCTACTGTTATAATTTTCGTTATAATATAGTTTTACTGTCATAATATAGATTTCGAATTGAGGAATTCTTCACAAGATGTCGATGCTTCCGTCAGCAGGTCGGATGGGGGCGTCTCCCCCCCAGGTATAACTGCCACGAATTTGTGAATATGTAGTATCTCTCCGTATGTGGAAATATTGACGGTAATACATTCATGGTGTATATATATATTACATATGATGTCATTGCTCTGTCTCGGCTACACTGGATGTCAGTGGATCCGAGGAACGGGCTATTTTTGGAACCATTTCTTATTGGATTTATAAATAAAATGGTTACCAAGACTAACTGGGCGAAGCCGAACCAAAAGCCGCCAAAGCCAAACCAAGGGCCTACCATTGTATATAAACCTTGTATATAAGGTATTTCTAGCAGTAAAAACCCGCTCCGCAGGTTTTTTTTTTTACATGAGCTCCACACAGGAGGCCCTGAGGAAAATAATTTCCCTCAGGGCCTATGTCATCTTTGAGGATTCTGTGTGGAGGGTTTTTTTTAAGGAAAAGGGAAGGAGAGGAAAGTTCTGGGAAGGAAAGGGGTTTAAGGGGTGGGTAGGAATCTGGGGTTCAGTATCCGTCTCCAAGACCTAGACAAACCTCACCCCATGAACCCAGGCACCCCTGCTAAATCACCAAACGTAGCGAACCACTTGGGGTGACCTATGGCAGAGGTGTTGGTTATCCAATAAAGGTTCCCGGGGCGGCGGTACCCATTCCCGCCTCCCAAATTGAATTTTTACTGCTAGAAATACCATATTATTCAATTTCATCATTTTGTTTATCTTATATATAAAAATGAATCGCCAAATGTGTTGCTAAGCGCAGATCTCGAGGGCAGCTGAACCGATTTCGCTTTTTTTTTTTTTTTTACATTAACTCCACACAGGAGGCCCTGAGGAAAATAATTTCCCTCAGGGCCTATGTCATCTGGGATGCTGTGTGGAGGGTCTTTTTGAGGAGAGGAAGGAATGAACATTGGTCTTGAAGAGACCCATGTTGTAGGAAGGAGGAAACACAGAGGCCGGCAAATCATTCCACAGCCGAGCTGTTGAACATAAGAACGAGTCGAAGAAACGACCCGTTCTCATGTGACTAATGTCAACTGTGTACAAATGTTGGGCACACGTTTGGCGTGTTTCCCGACTATGCACCGGTGCCGAAGGGATCAATGATGCTAGTTCCTCGGAGTATCTTCCATTGTAATACCGGTAGAACAAGGATAGCATTCCCACCCGACGCCTGTGCTCTAAAGATTGCAATCCGTCTGTTAAGATGGGAGAATCTATCAAACGGACCGCCCGTTTCTGCACAGAGTCGAGGGTATTTTTCAGGTATTTTGGAGCTCCAGACCAGAGGTGGCTGCCAAATTCAACCGTGGGGCGCACTTGCGATTTGTACAGGGTTAGCAGTTGTGTACTTTTAAAGTATCTGCGGGCCCTGTACAGTACGCCCAGTTTTTGGGAGGCTAACTTTACTCTGGCTTCGATGGAGCCCCCATACCTGAGCTGGTCACTTAGGGTTACACCAAGCAAATCAATGGAGGACCTGTTCGGAAGATTGCTTCCGTTGAAAGAGACTAGATTTCTAAGCTAATTCTTTTTTTAGAATATTCCTTGAAGTACGAGGATGGTTCTTACGGAGAGAAAAATTATGATAATTGCCCAGAAAATTGGATAATTTCAGAAAACCTAACGACTATCGCACGTTTGACAGTTCGCTTGTTTGAGAATGACATTTTGCAAAACAATGATTGTTCAATCAGGATTTTATTTTTGAAAATCTTTAAGTTGATAAATTTATTTTAAGTAGGTACTCCCCTAATAGTTTGAATCGAATCAAAAATTTTAGATATTTTAAATAGGTACCAAATTTTAATATACATGAAATATGGAAATTTGAATAAAAATTGTAAAAGGTGGCACGCGGGCTGTTTAAAAACTGAATGTACTGGGATTGAATATATGGAACGCGGGAGGAGGGTTGGTGGGACGAGGAATCGGGAAAGGGAAGAGGGAAGGCGGGGAAGGTGAAAGGGGAACGCGGAAGGGGATAGGGATATGTGAGTGGGGAGGGGAACTCGGGAGGGGGGTTCGTGGGACAGGGGACGGGAGGGGGGGGGAGTGGAGTGGGGAGATGGAAGGTGGAGGTGACGGAGTGGGAACGCGAGAGGGGAAGAGGACGCAGGAGAAGAAGGGGAGGTGGAAGGGGAACGGGACGAATGGGAAAGGACACTCAGGGAGAAACAATTTATTTTTTAAATGGCATACATAGCAACGCATGCCGGGACCAGCTAGTTATGAATAAAAATGAAAGATTAAAGCTATTTAAAATTACCTACGTAATTTTTTGTACTCATTAAAAGTAGATTACTCACTTCCTTAATAAATTTCTTCAGCAGTTTCATATTCAATGGACCATAAAATGCTTCTTTGGCTGATTTTGGCAAGCGATCCCATCGTATTTGCGACCCTTAGTCTTGTTTAGCAATTTTAGCCGTATGATTTCACAAAAAGCGGACATAACGGGCAGTGTCAGCAAAAGCGTGAAACGAAGACATAATTCCAAGTGGGGTAATTAATTGAATGATAATCCATATTCTTTAATGAATTCATAAATAATCAGCATCTCAGCTTTATTCAAAACACGCCGGGTTATACGAAATTTATATCCATGCTTAAATTTTCGATGATGTTTTCAACAAACGTCGTATTTTAATACCCAGTCGGTAAGTTATTACGTATTTTTCAGATTTTATCAGGAAGAAAAGTTCCTAGTAATCAATCTGACGCTTCGCTTGACAAGCTATCAAATTCTCACCCTGGGAAATCAAAGAATCGAAGGCGTAATAGTACTGCTGGATTGTGAATTAATCGAAGCCCAGGGCGACATTACTTAGGCTTTTTTACTTAACCCTCAGGTTATTAGGTAAAATTAAACACGAATTTGGCCTGGTAAGGTCTATGGGACCCGGCGATACTTAATGGATTTTTTTATTAATAAACTTTAATTTTTCTTTTTTTGTTTAAAATTTATATTCTTATAAATAAATAATATGGACCCTCTCGACAAAGCGCAAAAGGCCTCAATTAAAGTTATTACTAAAAAACCTTTTAGATTCTCGACAATAAAGTTATTTAAAGACTTTGCTGTATTGAATATACACCAACTGTACATCAAAATTATATCTATACATAACCAAAAAGACAAACTAAACCATCATACTGCACAACACAATTACGACACAAGACATAGACATCGACACATGACTGCGAAGACAAATACTACATTTGGACAAAGACAGCATCACAATTTGGCTCCAAAATGTTTTAATTTAATTGAAAAAGATATAAAAGATATTCTAGAGACAAAAAATATAAAACGCAAAATTCATACGTGGGTAGTAAACAAGGGTATTGCATACTGCGAGCAGATAACTTGATCAAACAACACACTTAACGCATGTATTTTTTCTCTTTTCATCTATTTATCTCATATCTTTTTTTTTTCATTTCTTTATATTTTTCTTTAATTCCATTTATCTATTTAAATTTAAATTATATTTTTTCTCTTCCAAGATTAAGATATCAAAATTAAATTAAATTCCTGCCACCTCAGAACAGGCTCAGAATAATGAGGTGGTATATACCAAAATATAATATATATATATATATATATATATATATATATATATATATATATACGAGTATATATATATGTAGATATATTGTTTATATTGTAATGTTATTCTTGGTTAATAAAAATAATTAAATACAAAACATTTCAGAAATAATAACTTATTTTTCATAATGATCATAAATTAAACCTAATGTAGTTTAATATTCATAGTTAATTAGTTATTTATAAACTTAAAATATGATAAAATCGGAAATAAAATGAATCATTGTGTGTCGTACGGAAAGCAATTTACAATATTTAACTTGGTTTTTTTTTGTCGTTAAGCTTCGTTAGAATTTTTGACATAGAAAATTGAGCTCTTTAAACAAATATGAATACTGCAAGAGTGCCGTATATATATGCTATATTTTGTGTAAGTACATGTTGTACACCTGTATTTTAAATCCAGGAGACGGTCGAAAATCATCATGATAACATGTAAAAAAAATGATATCAGAATACAAGTGAATAAAAATTAACACTTTAATCGGAATCATAGGTTTCTTGTTGAGAACCAACTTAAGGGTTAACACAAAGCTAGCCATGACTCATAAACGGCAGCTACTGAAACTATATTTGCACGCAACATTTAAAAAAGTTACGGCGGTTTTAAAATGCTCTGTATGCTGAGGGTTAAAAGACATTTTAACTTCTCTTTTCTTAGGAATTCGGAAAAAACTCTGTCAAATCGCGATCGCAATCAAACAAATTTGCTGAGTATTTTTTGTAACTTAAATACTAATATTGAGTTTGGCTCACATCTTTAACATGGGTCTCGATCGCGTTATCCTGTAGGTACGATTTTAGCGAAATCAGAGATTTATTTTCCACTTCCATGCCACCCTGAAGCCATATTCAGTTACAGTCCAATAAAAATCGGGTATCTTTTAACGGTCGATGGTGGTTGCAAAAATTGGATTCATTTAACCATCAATACATTTTTACGAAGGGTTGATAACTCTACCTTTTTGCACACACTCCTTGCTTCATTAACATTTATACATACCTAAACTTTATGTTTAGATTACGGAATTCATTACTTCGTTTGTGTGAAAGCACTATTAAACCATACATGATTTCACTTCAATTGCAAGCCAGAGATAATTTTAAATATTCAATTGTTATTCTGACTTGTGAAATAAACCTAACTAGGCGAATGATTTACTTGATGGGGTCATGTCTTCCTCGGGCGATTCCGACTTCTAATACCACTCACGTTCGCGTCGTATGTTCTTCTTAAAATCATTTCTCCGTTCATCCGGTAATATTAAATGCTAATAATACCTGCATACTTTCTGTACTTACTTACGGTTGCCAAACTTGGGCTCTCACCAAAAATTATAATAAGAAACTCGAAACTTGCCAAAACTACATGGAAAGAAAGTATGTTAGGGAAAAGACTGTCCGATAGAATAAAATCGAAACTATTAAGAAACAAGCAAGAACAAAAGATGTCACAAAAACAATAAAAAAGCTAAAGTGGAAGTGGTCAGGCCATACAGTCAGAGGAAGAGAAAAATGATCTAAATTAGTCATGAATTGGTTCACAAGTGACAAGAAGAGAAAACGAGGTAGACCATTTAGACCAGTGGTTCCCAACCTTTTTCTGACCCGGGACCTCTTGTACGTTTATTTCTTCGACACGGAAATTCGAAAGTCGACAAGGAAAGTCGAAATTTGCGTTTTGTCAACATTAATGGGGGGGTGACACCTTATTATCCGCCCTATCCGTCCCAGGTGCCATCCACGCTAGCCTAAGCCACTGCTTGTGGTCAGTGGCGTAAGCTAGCATGGGACGGATAGCACAATGGGAGGGGCGTAATGGGATAGGGTAGGATGGGTTCTAGTAGAATATTTACCACAACGGAGGGGGTAGAATGGGGTAAGATGGGGTGGGGCGAAACGGAATACCATAATGGCCACTGACCACAAGGTACAGTAATGATAAACTGAATATTATCCCGATTTTTTTTATTCACACTTCTCGACCAGGGACCGCGCGCACGCTGGCCGTTTATTGACCGGCGGGCCATCGCGGACCATCATCGCGGACCATCTTCTAGCCTCTAGCGGACCACTGGTTGGGAAACCCTGATTTAGACGGTGGGTTGACGACATCAAAGCCATAGCAGGTGGTACATGGACAAGAGTGGCTAATGATAGAGAGAAATGGCAACAGTTGGAGGAGGCCTTTTTCAACTAGTGACATACAGACAGGGAGTCGATGCATGATAAGTGTTATAAATAATGTAATGTAATTTACTGACTGAATAGAGGCTTTTATTATTAATATAATGGACGAAAAACCACCTTTTGCAATTTTATCTACATGCTTCTGAAAGACGTTTGACTGGCACTTGAAGCTAAGGGTGTCGTTAAATGTATGCAGTATATTGAATGGTGCCTACGAATGGAGAATAAATCTGCACCAGTTGTATGCATCGGCCATCACACGCCAAGCGGCAGTCGAACTTATCTAAGTTATGTGACATCCCGGCTCAAACTGTCCGAGGGCTTCCTGTAGATGTCGACAGTCGCCAAGTTTGTAGCAGCGTGGCATCAAAGATAAATGTTTTTGAATATCTTCGGGTTGCTGTTATTGATATTTGAAGTTTTAACTATGCCCTTTCCTAGAATAGTGTTGTATCCAACAAAACTATCGATGTTGAGTTATTGATTAAATAATGTTGGGAGTATTAATATGCATCTTGAAGGGAGGGATTCTGGTAATTAAAAAATTTTTAGGCCTGTGGCAGTCTTTTAAAGTTTGGTTTGTGGAAGAATGTTGAATTATGCCATTTATCGAAATCACGGCGCATGGTTTAATTTATGGGAGTACGTAAATAAAACGAACGTCTTATGGCTTCAACTAGAAAGTCTTCAAAGCGAAGAAGCTGAAGAATGCAGGAAAGTAGAATTTTTCCGAAAAAAATATTAAGCCTGATTTTTAACCGTTGAAACAGTTTTGTGGAATAATGTTGTATGTTGATCACTAATCAATATCTAGAACGTAAATTTTTTCATTTATTCATTTCGTTTTGGCTTTTTAAGCGCAAATATAAATGAGTATGTTGCTTTCTGTAAGGTACGAAGAGTAAAAAAAACTTTTGTGGAATAACGTTGTATGCGATTTTTTTTTTTATTTCCAACATTATTCCACAAATTCAGCGTAAATTCTAGTAATAAACTTTAATTTAATTTCCTTTCTATGCAACTTTTCTTTTAAAACTATTAAGAAATGTATGTTTCATGTATTTTTAATATAAAATTTTATGAAGCATAAATGGATTCGTTTTTTTTTCAATTTTTCTCGAAACAAGAATATTGTTGGATACAACATCTCTACATATTATATATTTAAAGTCCTCCGCGTCGTCTGTCTGTCTGTCTGTCTGATCGCGATAAACTCGTAAAATACAGAACGGATTTTCATGCGGTTTTCACCAATAGATAGAGTGTTTCATGAGGAAGGTTTAGGTATATAATTTGTCAAGGATTTGTGTAAATTGGTTGAAACATAACGATAATTGTTAGAAGTGTCGGAAAAAGTCGAGCCGCCTGGTAGCTTTCATCGAAAACGCTGCTTAATCCTTTTGGGATATAACAGAACAATGCATGGTGGGATATTCCTCTTTTATAGATCTACAAAAAAGTCCTCGAAGGCATACATCTATCTTTTACGAATAGCTTACTGTACCCATTCTAACTTCTAAAAAAATGGTCACCTACATTGCGGTAATTGAAAAGTTACATATTTAGACGGATACAGTATTAATCCTTATTTCCTTAAATACCCCAAGCATTTCAAGCACATTATTATTATCTTTCACACCATCTCTACGCATTATAAATTAAAGTCCTCTGCGGTATCTGTCTGTCTCTTCGCAATAAACTCAAAGTTGGCGGTGGTTATAAAAGTTGGATAAACATCCAGTAGTTGACGTTGTTTTATTAGCCACAGCAACGCGTGGCCGGGTCGCGTATTTACAATCCCTACCGCGTTTCAGTCACGCTACGGACTGAATCGCGGTAGGGATTGTAATGCATAAATCACCTTACAAACACTACCTCGTTTCAGTCGCCTTCCGCGCTTCGTTGCTCTATCTGTTTCTGTGACGACCGTAATTATGGAGGAGTTAGCAGAGAGGATGGACCGCGTTTTTTTTAAATTACAAATTTTTTTAAACATTAAAATTTTTTTAAACATTAAAATTTTTTTTCTTAAGGAAAAAAAAATTAAACGTTGTTTTTTTAACTGAGGGTGACGACCGTAATTATGGAGGGGCAAGCATAGAGGATGGACCGCGTTTTTTTTTACTTCAAAAAAAAATTTACATTGAAAATTTATTCTTAAGTAAAAAATAAATTTTCTATGTAATTTTTTTTTTAAGTATAAAAAAGCGCGGTCTATCTTTTCTGCTAACCCTTCTGGTCGTCACTCTCACAAAAACAGATAGAGCAACGAAGCGCGTTAGGCGGCTGAAACGAGGTACTGTTTGTAAAGTGATTTATGCATTACAATCCCTACGGCATTTCAGTCGGTAGCGCGACTCAAACGCGGTTGTGTTTGTAAGGTGATTTATGCATTACAATCCCTACCGCGTTTCAGTCCGTAGCGCGACTGAATCGCGGTAGGGATTGTACAAAATACTAGCTAGTACAAAATAAACGAATGAAAGTATCTGTGTTTCAAAACAAATATGGTCATAGAAGCCTTGAATATATTCAACCATTAATATTTAACAAATTGCCATACGAATTTAAAGAAAATTGATCTATAACAAAATTCTCACTGATGTTAAAATCATGGCTCTTAGGGAGTAACCTTATGTATTAAGATAATATTTTGCTCTTTCTTACCATGCATTAAATTGCAAGTATGTGATTAACTACTGTTTTTATGTTATAACTGTAATTATGTTGCTCAACTTTTTCATGAAATTTAAAACATATATATATATATATATATACTTTTGAATGTAGCTATAACTTTGTGGTTATCCATTATAGATAAATGAAACAATTTAACTTTGTTTGAACCACTTATATAATGAGTAAATCCGACCGGTTTTGGAATAACCATTCCTTGTTCGAGGAAAGCTTAATATAATTTGACAGTTTCGAAATATGAATGGGAAAAATGTTTTATTATGGTAGGGGTGGAGCCGTTTAGCCACTCCACATTAATACCTACACACCCACTCTACATTAATATCTAGCAACGGCTCCACCCCTACCATAATAAAACATTGTACCCATCTATATTTCGAAACTGTTAAATTAGTATACGCTTTCCCTGAAGAAGGAACGGTTGTTCCAAAACCGGTCGGATTTACTCATTATATAAGTGGTTCAAACAAAGTTAAATTGTTTTATTTACATATATAAATTTTCCTATTGCACATCACAATGGTGGTAGGTATGTTATATGTGTATATGTATTTGTATACATTACTTATGAATATTTATTTTTGTTTTGAAAAGTTTTAATTTTCCATGTACATTCGTTACTTTAATTTTTAATTTTTGCGACCGGTTTCGACACGTCCGTATCATTAACTCATCTCTGAACTAGTATTGCAACTGCCCATGCCTTGAACAAGTAACAACTATCAAATATTTAGGATTAACCTTTGATACACACCTAAATTGGAAGCAACATATACTTAACACTACAAACAAAATCCGCAAATCTATATACTTTTTCAAACAAACGCGCAATTTCCGTAACCTACAACTTTTAAAAACAGTGTATTACTCACTGTGCCAATCTCACATCGAATACGGAATTTTAGCTTGGGGTAACACTTACTCTAATGCCCTCGGCCCCATCATTAAAGCTCAAAAACTTATAATAAAAATAATTCTTAAACTTCCTCTCACTACCAGCACCGATACGATCTTCAATACTTTCAACGTTATGGACATTAAACAGCTCTACGCAAAATCCATCTTAGTTTATTTACATAAAAACAACGAAATCCTATACAAACCAACACAAATGATACACAATACCCGAGCCAAAAATAAAGAACTTCTCCAAACTCCCTTTTCTAAAACCACCTTTGGACAAAAACACTTTAAATACATAGCTTGCAAACTACACAATACACTTCCAGCTACGATTAGACAAACTCAATCAATGACTAAATACAAACAAGATATCAAGAAATGGATTATAAGTATTGGTCGTCACACTACTGCTAACATCTGTAAAATAGATTAAAAATAGACAGAATTACCATCTCACGTATATCCTTACCCTTATTAAAGAACTTAAAATAGTAAAATCCTATATATATAATATAACTCCCTATATAGATTCGACAGGATTTACTACTTTATTCATCTCTTCCTTCACCTATATAATGCTCTCTTTATGGTATTATCCCTCAATTTAAATCATATTTCTGTTTGAATTGTATAAATCAGTATGCATCTTACCTTAAATATTCTTATGTTATAATCAAATATTCTTATGTATGATACTCATATATGTATCTCTACGCCTGTCTCAACACAGGTATACCCTAGTGAGACAGGCATCGAATTATGTAATGCAAACATACCTTATATAGATAAATAAATAAATTAATAAATTAACGAATAACATGGAAGTATCATTAATGAATCCATATCACGAGTAACAAATGTACATGGAAAATTAAAACTTTTCAAAACAAAAATTTCTAGAAATTGTTACATAGTCAATACCCAAGAAATACAAAAAATAATGAATATTTGATTTGTGATTGTAACTAATCTGTGGAACTAATCTCCTGCTGACAAGCTACTTGTAGTAATAAATCCCAATTGTATGCAATTTTTATACAATAATAAAAATATAAAAAATGAACATTCTTCCGGGCAAGGGCTCTTTTTGAAAGTCGATTTTATTTTTTGACATCAATTTCAAGCCTTTTGTTAAAATGAGTTAAGGTTGTTATTTTGAAAAGGTTCTCCGATACATTTGGTAGGTAATCATGGAAATCGAAATAACCAATTCAAATAACAAAGGGTATTTATTTGTGTTCGTCTTTTTGATCTTTTTTCGCCTGGCGGATACGACGAATTGATCTTTGACAATAAAATTACTTCCATAGCTATTTATTTTTGACAACGTGTCATGTCAAACATATTCGTATTATGAAAACTTTTCATGGAATTAATTGAGTGGCACAAACCGTTGAGTTAAATTATTTCAAATAAAATATGTTTATATTGTTTTTGTTTTTATTTTTATATTTATTATTGTATTGTTTTCCAGCAAAAGGATTCGTGGAATTAATGTTGATTTAGTAATAAAGACTGTTTCGCAAAATATGAAAGTAATAGTTACCACCCTCCATTCTTCCCACTCCCACCCAACTATTTACATCTCTAGGAGTATTTTGTAATTTATTTTTATTGTAAACCCTGAAGAAGTAAGCACTGGTTACGAAAACATGTTAGTTTTTAAACAGTGAAAGCGTTAGTGATGTTTTTTTCAATTATTAATTACAACGGTGGTGGAGTTTAAAGAATTAATATTATTGTTTCAATGTATTTCTTTTTCTTCTTGTGCCCTGTCTGTTCAATGGACGTTGGCTATCATGTTGGCTATGCGGACTTTGTTTACTGTGGCCCGGAACAGCTCTGCAGTAGACTGGCCAAACCACTGTCTCAGGTTTTTCAGCCATGAGGTTCTGCATCTTCCAGGGCCCCGTCTTCCGGTAATCTTTCCCTGCATTATGAGATGCAAGATCTATGAATTTATTATATTAAATAATTTGAAATTCGTATTTTAAGAAAGACTTTTTTATATCAACTACAGCTGTACGGGGGGGGGGGTCTTTTTGAGGAGAGGGAGGAGTCTTGAAGAGAGACCCATGTTGTAGGAGGGAGGAAATAAAGAGGCCGTCAAACTGTTCACTAAAATGATCAGTTCTCATATGATAAATATCAACCGTGTACAAATATTGTAAGGTCATCAAATTTCGTGAACCTTTCCACTATAGTTTGAAGCATCTCTGGCCATCGTCAACCATCTAAATCTATATCAATGCTGGCAACAGAAGATACATCATCATCACCGCACTTAAGAACTCTAAAATGTATTATTGAAGCAATAAACCAAGCCCGTAAGAAGTCTAAGTTTAATGGAAAACCGTTGAAAACGCTTCGTATTTGGAGTGAAGTGATTATGAAAGCAAACCACATGGCCTCAAACGAGCACGTCGCTCAAAATGCCACTGAAGTTTCCAGTGATCTTAATTACTGCCGTGGAGTGAACTTTTGACTCTGTACAGATGCTGTGAATAAGAGTTAATTTAACTCTACAGATACTGCTTAAAGTTGACTGCAAAATCGCGGGTTCCAGTTACTTAATCAGCAATTATTTAAGTTTTACTCTTTGAGATTAATAAACTTGAAAGAAATAAAACCAATTGGGTTACATAATTTTAAAATGCACAACCGATTCGATGCCACGAAGCAAATTTTCAAAATAATCAATTAAAGTAATATACGGGAGTACAGATGGAAAAAAATTGTGGAAAAGGACATCAATTGAACGCATTTCTTTTTTTTTCATTTATTCTACACCGTTTTCATTGAATATTAGCCTTAGGCTTTTCTAAGAGATTTGCTTCGTTTGGTGACATAGCAGAGGTACCCGAGTTTTTGGGTTAAGGCTTGTCGAGATTATGGCGGCGGATGTGTTTGCCCACCTAATACGTGAGGGCGAGACTGGTTGAGGGAGACTCTTTGACCTCTCTAGCCGTACTCTCAACCCATCACCATTTCCAAAGAAGACATATATGCCTGAGGGATTTTTTCCTCGGAGCCTTGTGTGTGGAGATAATGAAAAAAAAATTGATTAAAATGTAAGGTTCAAGAAAAAAATTTATACTCCATTTTCATAATAAATGTTTTATTTTATATGTCGACCATAACATATTACAATCGTGTACAGAGTAAAGCTTTATATTAGAGTTGCATACCATACGCTGCCAAATTCTGAGAAATTGACTGTTCCGTATGTAACTATTATTTGGAGACTCTTACGCAGAATCAATCTTAAGTTAAAATCTGCATTGTGTTCTAAACACGGTGTAAAAATTAGAGATGCGAAATCCTATTACATGGATACCATTCTCGATTTCCAATAGCAGTTATAATTTGTAGTAGAATTTATAAACATGATTTTTATTGGAAGAATACTCGACATATGTGATTATGAAAATCGGCATAAAATGAGGTGGTACATCAAAAACAAACATAGAAAGAGGAATATAATTTTTTAGTATTATTTCTCGTACAGTCAAACCGTGCTTAAATTGGAACGTTTTATAACAGCTGAACAGAATTTCCAGCCAAAATGATAATATTATATAGGTACTCTTGAGGTAATACATACATTTCTAACCACGAATTTATGATAATGGCAGTTGTCCGACAAGTAGAACAATTCTGCGCAAGTGGGCCATGGTCTAAATTTAACATAATTGCCAGATCTATTGGCAAACACGAAGTTTAAAGGCCACCGTTTTGAAGGTGTCCATTATTATTAATCTCCCGCAGAATAGTGACATTGATTGCCTGCCAAGATTTCATCCCACAGATTTGTTTTCTGGCGTTATCTCAGAGAAATTAATATAACACAAAAAAAAACATTATTAATGCAAAAAGTTGAATTTATCACAATTTCTTAATGGTAGATAAAACTGACATGATCACAATCACAAATTCGATAATGAAAGTAATTACCTAGCAAAATTCATTAAGGTTTATTTTTGATTGATCACGAAAACGATATGTTCAATAATTACTTTTTTTTTCATTTGCCATACGGCCCTGAGAAAAAAAATCACTCAGGGGTCCTATATCATCTTTGGGAATGATGTGAGAAGGGTCTTTTAGGGTAAAGGAATTGAAGGAAGTTCTGGGAGGGAAAACGTTTTGAGTCTCCATTAACCAGTCTCTCCCAATCCGGTCCGCCACGCAGTGAGTGGACAAACGCATCCGCTGCCAATATCTATGCAATCCTAACCCCGTGAATCCTAGTACCCTTGCTAATTCACCAAACGTAGCAAACCATTTGGGGTGACCTATGGCAGTTGGTTATCCAATAAATGATTCCCGGGGCAGCGGTACCCATACCCACTTCCCAAATTGTAGCAAGAAAAATAAAACAGATTGTGTAATTCACAAGCGGTAGAAGTGAAACTAGAAATTCGCTAGATCTTGCTTTCTTTTCTTTTGCCTGTTTATTTTAAAGTTGTTTGAAGATTGGATATTGATTTCACAAAAATAAAAATGGTTTTTTTTTGGATTTCATAGGATTCGAATCTCCGTTCGCTTGATGACTGTCTCTCTGGCCGCTGAGACTTGTCGGGCGCCTTGCCCACTGCACTATCGAAGGCCCGCGCCAAAGCGCAAATTCACCGCATTATATTAGAAGCGAGTATTTTTGTAGAACTGAGTTGAGACGCATTTTCGTTTCAACCGAATTTCAAATCACTAAAGGCACTAAAGAAGTTTCACTACAACAAAATGTGGTGAAAGCAAATATTATAGATTTACGATCAGGACGCCATATATAACTGAGCCAACGACGTTTGAACAACTAAATAAAAATATTTGAGCGACGAGTTTTAATACTTTCATACATCTTCTGAAGTTTTTGTAAATATTATAGAAATGGGTTTTGAAACACAGTGGTAAGAAGAGGTGACTTTAGGGCCACACAAACAATTCTTTCAATAACAAAACGAAAATTGGCATAACATTACATCAGAATTATTTTAATTTAAAAACCAATTTTTGACCCTCCCGTTCTTACTGTTGGTAAACAGTTTCAAAGTGTTCCAAGGATGTAATCTTCTTAGGTCTTAGTGAAAATCTATTACATTGTCGCTCTTTACTTTGAGTACAGGATAAGTTGGGAAAATTAGTCAGTTTTCCGGAAGTAACACTAACTCCTTGCAGTTCTCAACTTCTCCGGGCACAACACCGCTGGGGGAGGCATTAAGTATTAAAGACTAAGGCCACTTTCAAGTCTGGTCAACTTCTTCCCGGAAATATGTAAAAAGGTAAACCAGCCAGCTTGACCTCGATAGCAAAATATACTACACGTTTGCCAATCGAAAAGTTGCGAGCTTTCCATTTTTCAATTCAGCTTGATATCCGAAATAGCATATCTTTTTTCTCATTTGATGTACGTTTGCGAAATATTTGATTTTGAAATAGTGATTGGTAAGAGCGTTTAACCAGCCAGCGGCCGAAAATCCACACTTCGTCGTGATGATAAAACTATTAAAATTATGTACTTATCGTTACTATTTTTTGATTATAAGTATTTACTATTTTTCAAAAATGTCTTAAGTTTAATAATAATGTAAAAAAAATCTGAAATATATTATTTTATAAGTGCGCAAACAAATACACAAACGGACTAATTTTCGTCAAGAAACACATGTACGCAAATATTTTTTAATGATTTTATTTAAACCTAAATTAAAATTCTAAAACACGCGTTTTGCCAGATAATGTATTGATTTATTTTACTGCATGATTATATGATTTAAAATGGGTGTAGTATAATACAAAATCATTTTTGAAAATTTAACAAATCTGCCAACAACCTATGGTATATCCTTATTATACTAAAAATGTACATATTTTATCAAAATTTTAAACATGCGAATGCTAGATAAAAGAACAATCTTTCGAAATCCATTTATAATTTTTTGTGGTGAAGAGTCAATACGTCTAAAATCTGATTTAAAAATGACAAATTTCTGGTTCTCTCTGGTAATACCTTCTTAAAAAAATGGACTTAAAAAAATACCATGACGTCTCTTTTGAAGCATTGTATAATCATATCTTACTTTATTTGCTGAAACAATTTAAATGATAAAAAGCGCACTTTTAACTAAGGGTAAACATAAGAGTGTTATGGAATGTACTAAACTTACTTAAACCAGTGATTTCTGAAATTATTTGGAGTAAAGTTGTCCTATTTTTGTTTTCAAAAAAAAATTCTTCAAATTAGAACAAATAAAAAAATCTTCCTCATGTTTTCACTGACCACTCAGCCGAGTAACCGCCCAACCGCTCACGCCGCCCTCAACTGTCCAATACCAAGTGATTTTTTTGTAACAGAAAAAAAAAACAAAAAATGTCACCCTAGACCAAAATTTCATGGAAATGTTTTACTCCAAATAACTTCAGCAAAGTAAATTGAGTATGTCCCTTAACACCTTGGATAATTTATGTTTTTTATGTTAATTAATACCTCCCTAATTGAGAATAACTCGTGTTTATGAAATATTTTATCCAAATGTATTTTCCATCAGCAAAAATAAAGATCTACCTTCGTCAATCTATTATACAGCTAATATTACCTGAAACTAATTAGGCTTCATAATTATAGTCCAAAAATCCGATATCCAATACGTAATAAAAGCCCACATAGTGATTCAGTAATGGGTTGAGTATTATATACAATAAAACATACGGTGGGCTTTGGCAGAGACTTCTTTAAAAGGATTTTTTGCTAAACTCCCTGGATTTACACGATTCGTGAGGGTGAAATCATAAGTGTCGTGCATACATGCTTACAATTCAGCTGTGTATGCTAGGCTAGGGTAAATCGCATTTAGATTTACGCAACTAAGTTCTCCTACCCTTAAAATCTCAGTGGATTAATAGGTGTTCTACTGGAATTAAGTTAGCTGCTAGAAGCAGTCCAATGCAATTTCAGGAGGTTGTCGAAGTGAGCTATTTTGGCGGAACGGTAGACCTCTCCGGTACTATAGGGAGTTTGCTAGATCTTTCCAACGAATCTACAAACTTATCATTATGCAATTTCTTAGCAGGGGAAGATAGATATGATGTAATTTCAAAAGACTCTTTCCTGACACGCTATCTTTAGATGTGCACATTACAAGCTAAATCTCAATCATGTCCTACGATTACCCAATTCAGTTTTAGTTTATTTTTATCGTGCCATAGTATAAACCATGGTTATTTATTTAATCTAAGATAAGTATGCATAATAAATGGACACAGAGTGGAAAATGGTAACGAAGTATATGCAATATTACTATGGTATTATGGCGAACACCGTAAGAAGAAAAAATACAATTTTTCTCATCACGGCAGAATCGAACAAAATTGTAGGTAGACAGAAAGGTGAGTTGCTGCAAATATGTAATGCGATCCTATTTTCAATCTTTTTTAGAAAAACGAAATTAGTGTACTAACTATTAATACGCATTTTCTGTGAATTGTTAAGTTGACTACAATCAAAACATTTGTTTTTTCAGTAGTTTCGCAAAGAAGTCCATAGATCAATTTTTAAGGACCGTGGGAAACACATAGGGGAAAAAACGAAAATTATTTTGAGAGAGAGCAAGTAAATAGGGTAAAAATGGAATAAACAGTAATTGTTCAATGAAACATTAGTATGTATTGAATTATTTGGCGGGTATTAGATAAGCCGCCATAGCTCAGTGGTCAAGAGCAGCTGACCGGCAATCATAAGGACACGGGTTCAAGTCCCGTTGGCGGCAAGTATCTTTTCTCGGAAGATTTTTTCAATGTAGATGGTGGTTCAAGCTGAAAATTATTGCTTATAATAAGGGTGGAAACTAATAATTATCTCTCTAAATGACCATTTCTGATTTTAAAAAATCTGATTTTGTTTGCTTTTGGTCCATGACACTATTTTCGTAAAACTAAATAGTTTATTGGAGAATGAGATTAAACTAATGAATCTAAACGAAATATGGAACAAAAAAAGTCACCGAAAATAAAAAGATAACGGTCGCAACTGGGACTCGAACCCAGGATCTCTTGTCTTACCAGGACACAGAAGTGAGTTAGTCCTAAACTCAAATGATGTGGTTTTTCGAAACTTTTTGTTTTTTTATGTTTATGACACACCATTTTTCCTTAACCAAAAATGAACAACAAAATTTGTCCTTGGAAAAAAGCACGTATTAGATAAATCTGTATTTGAAAACATATATATATATATATATATATATATATATATATATATATATATATATATATATATATATATATGTAGAACAATTTTCTCGGTTTACCCGCGTAACGTAGTCCTTAAAAGGACTTTTTAACTCCTGACGTTTCGGACAGATCACACTGTCCATCTTCAGAGGCCTTATGTCTTGAGTTTTTGTCTCAAACTGATAGCTTTCGCATGTCTGTTCGGTCCAAAAGCTAAAACTTAAGTGAGTGCAAGTCACTTCTTATGTCTAGAACGAAGTACCCGGGTTGCAGGTGATTGATGGTCGAGGGGGTGGGGGGCGGGGCTGACAGTAGATACCTGATTGGTAAAGCTAATTGGAGACACTACTGGTAATTTTGGAAATGCCGTTTTTGGGGTATTTTCATCGATTAAGACTTTCCAGGTGTTGGGAATTCTGATTGCGTCATTTCTAGTATTCATATTATTTTTATGTTTATAAATTTCTATTGCTTCGCGGTAAATTAAATTTACCGCGAAGCAATAGAAATTTATAAACATAAAAATAATATGAATACTAGAAATGACGCAATCAGAATTCCCAACACCTGGAAAGTCTTAATCGATGAAAATACCCCAAAAACGGCATTTCCAAAATTACCAGTAGTGTCTCCAATTAGCTTTACCAATCAGGTATCTACTGTCAGCCCCGCCCCCCACCCCCTCGACCATCAATCACCTGCAACCCGGGTACTTCGTTCTAGACATAAGAAGTGACTTGCACTCACTTAAGTTTTAGCTTTTGGACCGAACAGACATGCGAAAGCTATCAGTTTGAGACAAAAACTCAAGACATAAGGCCTCTGAAGATGGACAGTGTGATCTGTCCGAAACGTCAGGAGTTAAAAAGTCCTTTTAAGGACTACGTTACGCGGGTAAACCGAGAAAATTGTTCTACATCTTACACCCGTGAAAACCTTAATCATAACATATATATATATATATATATATATATATATATATATATATATATATATATATATATATATATATATATATATATATATATATATATATATATATATATATATATATATATATATATGTATATATATATATATATACAGGGTGTTAAGGGACGTACTTGACTTACTTAAACCAGTGATTCTTGACATTGTTTGGAGTAAAAAGTGTAAATAAAATGTTGGTCTCCGGTGACATTTTTGATGTTTTATTTATTTATTTTTTCTACAAAAACAGAAAAAAATAGTAGGTGTTGGACAGTTGGAGGCGGGGTTAGGGGTTGGTCGGTTACTCAGCTGAGTGAAAAAAAAGTCATCGAAAATGTCACCGGAGACCAAAACTTCATTTACATTTTTTACTCAAAATAATGTCAGGAATCACTGGTTAAAGTAAGTCAAGTACGTCCCTTAACACCCTGTATATTATAAACGTTTGTGAGAATTTCTATATGTATAATACATATAATACTGCATACGAGTCTCAACTGCTCCCGAACATCTGGAGTCAGTGAGACTAGTGAATGTTGGGAGGCTGACGGTGGAGGGAAGGGAAAGGCGACTTGTTTATTCAGAACCGTTCACCAAACGCGGCTAAAATCATTTAAATCAACCTTTCAATTCTGAACTGTGGATCTTTATCAGGGCGATACTGAGAGTATCTTTCACTCAAATCTTTAATATATTAAGGCAAATAAATTACTGTTTAAAACATTAGACAGGTTCTTACCTTGGAAATCAAAAACCAAAATGAATGCACTACTTGATTCTTGGTGTTTGCTCGTTTAGTTTAAAATAGAATATTATATATTGCGTTCGCAGTTAAACTCAGAATAACTTTCTGTATCCAGGATTTCGCCCCAGCACGCCCGTCGTATCAGCCCGAGTGCTAAACCGTGTCATGTTATTAGATCAGGGAAATCAATCTATTTTCTTTTTCTTTCAACCATTACCCATTGCTGGAAAATAAAATAAATAAAAAATGATACACGTGTGCTGTGTGGTTCTGCACTAAAATTAAATAAGATATTTCTGTTTCTGTTGGAAAATAAAATAAGACTAATGGGTAACTGTGACTAACTGTTTTTAATGGCGTACTATTTGGGCATTCGTGATGATCAATTGATGATCATGTGATGATCAATTTTAATGGATTATGTGGATTCAAAAAAAGTTTATAAATAACGTGCGGTTACATCAGTTTTCTTGTATTAATTCACATAATTAATTTCAAAACTTAACTAGGAAGGTATCGTATAATGTTGATGACATATTTGGAGATTCAGCGAAAAGAGTTGTTTTAATACATACCTCGTACCTCATACCTTTGATATATACCGCGCACTAGCACTATCCATAATGGAATACGGCATTATTGCCTGGGGCTGTGCCAGTAAAAAATTCAATGATACACTGTTTAAAGCTCAGAAAACGTTAATAAAAGTAATACTTAAATTACTAATTATAATACTAACACCCACATCAGTCATATTCGAAAAATTCCAAATGTTGAAAATTCAAAAATTATATTGAAAACAAATACTTTCTTTTACAAGAACATATCCACATTTAACACTTCACAAAATTCTTGCAATACTGGAACAAGACATGCATACCAACTACAAATACCAAAAACAAACGCATCCATTGGACAAAACACTATACCAAAACACGGTACCAGGCTATAAAACTTTACAATTCTCTTCCAACGCAATATAAAACAACTCATATTATTGAATACAAAAAACCCACAGGGAACTAGCTACAATAATAATAATAATAATATTTGGATGATTTATATAGCGCCGTTTTTGTGAAAAATCACCTCAAGGGCGCTGTACAAACTTAAAATACATTTCTAAAATCTAAAAAAACTACAGGCTAGGCAAACAATTATAAACAACTTATGGCTAAAAATTGCATACATCGGTTCATTGATCACCGATACGAAAATATGTGTACAATATTTTGACCAATGAACGCGATGCTGCCTAAAATTTAATGAAAACAGGACCATACTTACCTGGGAGGTCGCTTGAAATTAACACTGTACAATCCCTATAACTTTTAATTTATAATTTTGTCGAATTGCAGTCGAGTTTATATATATATTTTTTTGTTTTCTCTTAAGACCACTGTTTTTGTTTTACTATTTATAATTTATTATTCACAACTGAAAAATGTCCTCTACAACACAGGTGAACTCCTAGTGTGGAGGACTATATTATTATACCTTTGTAATGTAATTACACTAAGAATAAATAATAAAAAAACTACCTCAGGCCTCGGGTCTATATTGTCGGAATTCAAAAATATTTATAAAAAAGTTTTAAACACGGCTTAATTTACGTTTTTTTTTCAAACTAAAATTACTGATAACAGTGATAACAAAAAAACACACACATTTAAATCACACATTTATTAGCCAACTGTATTATAAACGTTATTGATAACTAACTTTATTGTAATTAATAGAAAATAAATTTCTTTTTTTTTCCAAATTTCGGTCAAAAATTTTGGTTTCATAAAGCTGTACATCTTAATTATTTTGTGGATAGTTTTCTGATTTGATTATAAAGCGTGTCGTTTTCTCTAACAGATCATATATTATTTAACTAGATCGTATTTCTTACCATGATAGTAAGGGAGACAGAACATTTTCTATGAGACCTGTATGAGTTGTTGCGAAAAGCAAACCAATTATCCTGAGGGGTTAGTTGTGAGAAAAGGTAAATCTGGAATAAAGCTTAGTTTATGACGCATAGTCGAACTAACATGTAAAAACAAATTGTTCTTAAGGCGATCCAATAGTTCAGGAAAAAATCGAAATTGGAATTCAAGCCCTTTATGGGAGGAGTTTAAAAATACTTGAGAAAAAGCTTTTGGAAAGGTATTTGAGAATTTTTTTTACATGTTGATTTTGTAAAAGCCTGTAAAAAATATTAATTCCTGTTTTACGCATTGTTTATTGTAAGAAAACTGAAATTTAAAATTGATTTCACGAAAGCGACGCGGAGTCACACGACTGTCTCCCGTGCCGGTTGGGGCGTGACTGATGCGAAATAGGTGCTGTCCAGTGCATGGTTCTTGTGCCCATGCCATAAGGGTAACTTCAACAATCCAAATTCGTAGAGTGCGGGCCGTATTGATTGATGTCAAAAATATTTTTTTTGCGATTATTATAAATGAAACTAAATTTGCCACATTATACAATAAAACCAAATCCGAAAAGGGGTTTATAAATATGAGTGTTTGGACTTGAAAGTGTTTTTTATAAACCTTATACTTTATTTTTTTAAAGGCTTTTTAAAAGACTTATAAAAAAGTGACCGATATTTTTAAGGGCCAAGGTATGTTGTATACACAGTATTTAATTGAAGCATCTATAATACTTCTAAGCTATCAAAATTTCAAAACAAAAACATGTGCATGCGTGAACTGATGCGTAATGCGTAAAATTAATTAAGTTCAATGCATTTATATTTTCAAAATTGGAATTCACAAGTCAGATCTTTTCCCAACAAGCGATATTGTGGTTATCTAAGAGAATTGTTTTAATTAAAATATTATTAACTAGCTGACCTGGCGAACTTCGTACCCCCTCAGAATATCAATAACTGTTGTGTTAATTTATTAACTGAATTAAATTCAGTTTTTTTTATTACGTTCAAAATGACACAATGAAGCAATTATTATCGATCCGCAACTGTCCGTCTTTTGTATCAGCGATGACCATGTGCACGAATTTATATTTTTGTGATTTTCTTATTTTTCCACTTACTTAGGGGCCATTAATGGGGATTTTTTTTACCCCCCCCCCCCCCCCGTCCTTCATCCCCCGTCCCCCGTCCCCCGTCCCCCGTCCCTGTCACACATCGTCACATTTATGAGACCCCTCCCCCCTGGTGTGACGTCTAAAAATAATCAAAACAGTAGTTCATTTTTTCTTACATGTGACGTCACAGAGCTGATGAACACCCCATATCCCAAGTTACACTTCCTACTCCCCTCCCCCCCCTTTAATGTGTGACGTAATTTATGGATGGCCCATTTACGGGAATTGCGTTTCATTTTCTTTATACGTGTGATGGAAATTTATTATAATTATTGTATTTTTCCTTTGGAAGGGTGAAGACACACGTTAACCGTTTGTCTCATTTTCGACTGTTGACATTTAGTGTGTAAGAAAGAGACGCAACATTATATGTTAAAGAACAAAAGCGAAACAATCAGCGCATTGACATTTGACGTTTTTGAATTTTTGGAATTCACGCAAATTTCAACTAACGCGACATTGCTACAGCTCTTTCAAAAGATGAAAATTCGTTCCATACAAAATGTATGAGGAAATGAATTATCTTTATAACTTTCTTTTTCGTGAATTTTTGCAATTTTTTAATAGTTATTCTCTTATCCGGGGCGGAGAAAAATCCAACATATCAAAGATCATCAAAATCGGTCCAGCCGTTCTCGAGTTATAAATAGTGTAACTAACCCGACTTTGTTTTATATATTAAGATTTGAAATGTGTATATCTTTTATTTAAGTATTTGACAGATGTCATAATTTTTCAATTTCACGAATTTACACTTTATTTTCTTCTTTTGATAGACATCCTGAGGTAAATACATATATTTTTTTTATATTTACCTAATTTATTAAATACTTTCAGCTACATCCATCCAACAATCGTATTATGCCTCATTGTCAGGGGTCTGAGCTAATAACAATAAATTCTTTATTCCAGAATGTGGAGATTATGGTGAAAAAAAAATATTTTGGAATGTACTCGTACTTTTTGGAAATGTCTTATATTATTACAAATCAGTTGACATCACAATATGTGACAGGTGCACTGGCCAAGAAAAGGAACTAGCCAATGTTAAATAGAAATTATTATTTTCGGGTGACAGATGGCTTGACTGGCTTGTTGCTTTTGTTCACCCAAGGATTTGTTGGATAACTTTGTAAATATATTTTTCTCTTTTAATTTTATTAATTTGTTTTTCGGAAAAGATAATTTTAATGTGTATTAACATAAATTTATGGAAATTTTAATGAATCAAGAGTGTATTCTAACAGAAATTTGTTATTATTTAAAAATACATTCCTAAAAGTCGTGAAGCTTTTCGTCACACATGCTTACCTCTGGGTAAAAATGACTTAAAGACTCGATATCCCGAATTCCTACTAATTTAAAACCTACTTTCCTTGAACACTTTAACTAAAGCTAAAAAATATATGTTATTCTTGAAGATAATATGTGTACATTTGCCACGTTGAAACGTTAATTATATGAAACAAGCAGATATAAACCCGCTCCACGTACTTTTGCTGCTAGTTTTGCAGTGGCTTTGTAACAAACTTACGAAAATGGTGTTGCATAAAGAACGGCGTCAGAGATGTACTCGAAGTCGAGTTCTTAAATTTCACGTTTATTTCTGTTATTTTACAAGTTATAAGAATGATAAAAATCAAAACGTTTTTTTAAATGCTACTTAAGTCATATCCTATGAGATTTTTAATGAGTCGTGTTTTATTAATGATGTTAACAATTTTCACTTAATTATTATCGTGTTATTAGCGCGCTCGCTCTAACCGTCGTACGTACTTATCTCCCCTTTTGAACGCTTATTACCGAGTTTAGTCGGTAATTGCTAAATTGCTTTCGTAATTTAGGCTTTCAGGATTTAGACTGTTGTCACGATAGTAATTATTACCTCTGTGATAATTATTTTCCTGACCTAAAAACCTCTTCTGACTTATTTGTTGCCTCCTGGCTAGTTATGTAATTAATTAATCTCCTTTTTTTTGTTTTATCGATTGCCAACATTGCGAGAGCCAAGAAGACTTCTTGAATGAACGCCGAGATAAGGGGCGGCATCCATCTGATTGTGTGACATATTTTTAAGTTACGGAGATAAGGGCCTGCGTCCATCTAATTGTGTTACATATTTTTAAGATATAAAATCATTGAGCATTAAGGATGATAGTGCCCTATGTCAAGTCTATTACTACGAGATCCTAAAATGCGAGATCTATTAATTCTTTTTTTAAAAAATGCTTTAATGAATAATTCTCGCGTGGCCAGTTATCTAATCAAAAGCTAATCGAAGCTATCCGCTGTGTGTGATGGTTTACTTGGGGAATGGTGAACGCGCAGTTGCTTTTTGTAGCATTGGTCAGATTACGAACCATATATTTGCGGCCCCTTTGAAGAACTAAGTCCACAAGTTCGACGTCTCCTACGGAGTTTCTTTCATGCTTGGCCTTTTGCTTTAGAAACAGTCTACTTCCGATACCCGGCTAACAATATTGCAAAGACGACGCGGAGGATATTCCAAGTTCTACGCTGGAGGATGTCCCAAGTCCTACGCTGGAGGATGTCCCGATCCCTTTTAGAAGGAGATTGCGAATCCTAACATGGAAATATTCTCGTACCTGTTTGCTGTTTGTTTTTGGTGCGTGGCCCAGTCTGTTTGAAGTGATAACTTAGCATAGTTATTTCTCAAATCCATCAATTATAGTTCTTTGTTATTATATTTTTAATATTTTGGTACCATGGTAGACTGTCTGTTATTGGTTATATTTTTTTTGTTTTGTTACAAAGCCTTACGTATTAAAATATACATTTAACGGCCACCTAGACATTATTCTTTTATTCCAAGTATATTTAAAAGCCTTTATTAGAGAAACAAATTCCCCATAAACCTGTTCTGAGTCTCAATACGCTTTATTGCTTATTTTTACGGATTTTAGAATCCTTTTTTGGTTATGCAATAAATGATAATGTCTTGCTTTGACTTCCTGTTATAAGGTAATAATGGTAAACCTCCAAAATACCTGCAAATGCTACATTTGACGCCCATCGTGTGTTATAATTGACTACAAATGCTACACTGTTCATAAAATGGTAAGTCGGTATTTCGGCCTTTGTTATTTCATCTTTATGGAAATTGTCCCAATGCGCGCTGAAAATAGCCTCTGAATTGAGTGTAAGGTTGAATGAATGGTCCGAGCCTTTATTTAATCAGTGAATTTCAACAAATTTACATATTTCAGATCCATCACTTCTCATATGTGACATAAATAAATAAAAACAGAAGATTGCTATGCGTGGTACGTTTACATTAATTTGGGGATTTACCGTAGATTGTCAGATGAGGATACTCTTTTTTACGGCTTTCTAATTAAATAATATGAAGGATTATTAAGGCGCGTACGCTCTCGTATTTTATATTGAAAACATTATTAAACCGCAAAACGAGTCGTTTTCTCATAAATAATACTTTACAACTTTAAATTAAGAATTTACTCATACGTAAATTTCTTATACTATTATTGCCTTCACAGCCAGAATTATACAAGCACGGAATTTTCTGTAGACGAAATTAGGCATGGAGAGAATTACACACGCCAAAAAACCTAATCTTATTATTATTACGTAAATTTTATTTTGCACTCACCTAAACTCTCTAAAATTTAAAAGTACTAAAAAACAGATTTTTTTACTTTTGTATAGTTCCGGTAGATATATTATTTAAAACCTAAAACCTAACCTGACATAACTGATTTTTTTAAATATTCATTTATTTAGAGGAAAGCACACTTTGATACTCGTAAAAATTTTAAGTTTTTTTAAATTTTAACAGATTTTTTGATATGCGTTTTTCCAGAAAGTCTAATTTAAGCCGGTTCAATCCTCTCCTTGTACAATGTATTATTCCGCCTGCATGTTATGGCAGTATGTAGAGTAAGGCTCTCGACTAGCAATCCGAAGGTCGCGAGTTAAATCCCGGCGTTCGCAAGTTACCTTCATTGAATTGAATTGGATTACCCTCACAATTTAAATAAATTTAACAGATATTTTGGGCACGTTCCGTAGTGGAAGACACTCGGTATCGCCCTTATGTAAGACCATCATTCAGAATTGAAACGTTGCTTGAAATGGCTTTAGCTATGTTTGGTGACCAGATCTGAATAGCTAGGCACTTTCACCCCACCTTCTTCTACCTCATCTCCTTCTCCTCCTCACTACCTGCAACACACCTTTCGGAACGCGGTAGTCTTACTGGCTACAGGCGGTTGGCAGCAGTTGAGCTTCTCTTGCATAACACATATTTCATGTCAATATATATTCAAGTCTGTATCTGTATGTGTTATTTTATTCGGACACACATTTTTTATAAGTGCCTCAAAAGTAATACAACGCCTTCCGTAATATTTACATTTTTCATGGGTACATACAAGTATAATAATAATAAAAGTATGTATTTGACCATAGAATACGTACATACGAAACGATGGCTTGGAGATAAAATATTGTAACTGTAGCGGCCACTTAACCCGCTCTGCGAAATCTACCGCTGGGCCACTGACCTCCATGGAACTCGCTGGAAGCACATACTACGGCCGATCATCTACCTACATTCAGCGTAGTACCAACGGCCGCCTAGATATAATAATACCGCCACAGCTTCCTGGCCATCATCACGCAGCAGCAACACAGCAGCAACACTCACTGCACCTCTGTCACTCCGCTCCGCTTCGACCTCCGCTACGTAGCGCAACAATAAAGACTGACTCATACATCGACTGACGCCTTTCATTTCTCTCTCGCCCCGTCTCTACCGATACGGCCCGCTCCCTCATAACTATGGATTGGAAATATTTGGAGTATAGCTTTCATCCTTAGCATTCATTCACCACATTCTTCCCTCTTACACTGTAATTTTGGTGTGTGAAATTCAACCCTGTGTGTAATTTTATCCGGACACATTTTTTTTATAAATGTGTCAAAAGTAATACGACGCCTTCCATAATATTTACATCACCAATCTACTAAAATAAAATAAAATATATATTTGACAATAGATTTTTACATGTTAATACTTCTTTTTTTCATTTTATTACATTGGTTCTATTGGTCACTTGCTCAGATGTACACGTATATTTATTTATTAATCATTAACGCCCTTATGGGCTTTTACACACATTTACATTTTTATGTTTTAGTGCATACAGGTGTGTTTAGAATACAAAGAAAACATGAATAGTTTTTACACATGGTACATATAAATAAAGCTGGTAAGTAAAAAGTATAGCATTATACAATAAAGAGAAAAAAATCAGTTTTATATGTATATGCGTATATAACAAATAATAATAATGGTGAGTTTTTAATATATGTGCAATTTATGTGTTGAATACATAGCGAAGTTGATTTTAAACAAAAATACATACTACCGACTTGCACCGCACTAAAATTAATATACAAAACAATTCCATTTTGACCAATTACTTTATCGTCAGAATTTCTGCAAGGAATTCAATTTCCGAAGACGAAATACTTTATACCATAAATATACCAATCCCCTTTATACTGAAACCATGGAATAATGTCAGATACTTCAGTAAACTATCACGGAGGGGACAAATGAGTTCGATAATATAATATAACAGAGTATCTAATTACAATCAAATTAAAATGTTAATATTAATGATTTATCTCGGAATGCAGCTGGTTTTCAGCAGTGCCTGTACCAGCAACCCAAGATTCTACCGTGCATGTAGTTACTAACTTAGTGTCACGTAATGCATTAATTTTGCTCGACTTCATAATATATCAGTAACTTTACAATATTGGGTAACTGACTTGTCATGTTAGGAATAAATTCAACTACATTGCTGCTGCGTAAATTACTGCATGGTAGTACCTACGAGTAGGAATATATCTTAATATATAAAACGAAGTCGGATTAGTTACCATTTATAACTAGAGAACGGCTGGACCGATTTTTATAATTTTTGATTATTTATTTATTTATAAAAAACATGTTCCATATATTAGACAATTAATTTATTTATTTATTTGATGCAATATTATTTACATTTTTTACATAATTCAATGATGTTGGCCTCACTGGGTGGTTTACCCGTGCTGAGGCCTCCATTTCATATACAAAATTATACACAATACATATAAATATATATATATACATAATATTGGTGAAAAAAAGGAAAAAAGTAAATAAAAAACATACGATTAAGATAAATTAAACTTAAAAATTAGAGATTTAGAATTAACGTAAAATTAAGAATAAATAATATTATATAAGGTTAAAAACGATATTTTTAATACGTGTTGTGTGTTTGTGGGTGATTGTGTTTTATATTGGTTTTGTGTGTTACTTATATGTTTTGTTATTTTATGCTATGATATTTTGGTAGTATTGTCTATTTTGGTCTTTAATCCATTTTGTAATTTTGTGTCGGAATTTATTTTTGTTTTCCTCAATTTTATTTTCAAGTGTTAGACTGTTGAATGCTTTTATAGCGTGATATTGGTAATGTCTTTGTCCAAAGCTTGTATTTACCGTCGGAGTTTTTAAGTTTTCTTTGTATGCTTGTCTAACTGGTCTGTTTGTGATATTTTGTGTTTGTTGAAGGTTGTTTTTTCGGTCAAAAATGTAATTTAGTAGCGATTTAACATATAATTGTTGTATGTCTAGTACGTCACAACGGTTGAATATTTGGTCTGTATCATTAAGTCTATGTTTTTTAAGTATTACCTTTAAGATCGTTTTCTGCGCAATTTCCAGGTGTTCGATAGCTGAGTTTGTTGCTCCTCCCCAAGCAATTATTCCATATTCTATTATAGACTGACATAGAGCAAAATATATTGTTTTCATTTGTTAAAATATATTGTATTTTGTATATGTTTCTTATGTTTAGGAAAATGTGTATCGTTTTGAGGAGTTTATTTGTGACTTGTTGGATGTGATGTGTCCATCTAAGGTTATGGTCAATTATGATTCCTAGATACTTTATTTGTTCTTTTTTTTCTAGAGGAGGGCAAACGCAAATGTTGGTGTTTAAACATTCGTGTATTTTTATGGTGTTTGTGTTATTTTTTGGCTGTCCTGTGCTATTTATACTGTACGTTGTGAATTTTGTTTTCGATATGTTCAGTGTAAGTATGTTTGAGTCTAGCCATGATTTCACTCGCGTGATTCCTAAATTCGCTATGTTGTATGCATTTTTCCAATCCTTAGATTTAAAGAGTAAAACTGTGTCGTCTGCATAACTAACTATTTCACCGTCTATTTTCATGCTGCAAAGTTCATTAATGTAAATAGTGAAAAGAACGGGCCCTAGTATGCTTCCTTGTGGAACTCCATATGTAATTGGCAGTGGCTTGCTAATATAATTGTTAATTTTTACTTGCTGTGTTCTGTTACTCATATAACTTTTTAATAGTTGGAGTTCCTTGCCTTTGATGCCTATGTTTTCTAATTTTTTAAAAAGCGTTTGGTGGCAGATTGAATCGAAAGCTTTAGCTAAATCTAGGTATATCGCTATGCATTTATACCCTTGATCTAAATTGCTATGTATATAGTCTATTGTACACGCCAAAGCTTCTTTTGTGCCTATTTTTTCTCTAAATCCATATTGTTTTTCCGAGATTAATTTATTTTCTTCCAGGTATATTATAATTTGGTTTTTTATTACTCTTTCGAAAATTTTTGAAAGCAAGTTTAACAAAGTGATTGGTCTATAGTTAGTTATTTGCATTTTGTCTCCGGATTTGTAAATAGGGATCACCAGTCCTTTTTTAAGAGTACTAGGGAAGCAGGAGTGTGTTATACTTAGATTGATTAAGTGTGTTATGGGTTTTAAAATTTCTGTTTTTATTATCTTAATGCAATCCGTCGTTATCTCATCTAATCCAGGAGCAATACGGTTTTTTAATGTGTTTATTATTTTGTCAATTTCCTCTTCCGAAGTTGTTTTTATTGCAAATCTGTGTTGTGTCGGTTGTGTATTGATGTTTGAACTGTTTGTTTGTGTTGTCGTGTTTGTGTTGAGAATTTTACGGTTCGCTAAGACTTTTCCTATACTTGCGAAGAAGTTATTTACATGATTTTCTATAGTTTTTTTATTTGTATTGGCGTCTACTTTTTTTGAGTTAATGTTTAGATGTTCGATTGTATTTTCTTGTTTGAATTTTTGTGTGTATGTAACTTCTTTTAATATTTTCCATATTTCCTTTGGGTTATTGTTTTCTTCTTTTTTAAGTTTTTCTCTAAAATACAACTCCTTAGCTACTCTAATAATTTTCGTGCAGATGTTTCTATATCTTTTGTAGTAATTAAGTTGTTGTATGTCATATGGCGTATGTTTAATTTGTTTGTGAATTCTGTCTCGTTTACGAATACAGTTTAATATTCCCTGCGTTATCCATAGTTTAATTTTTTTTGCTTTGTGCGTAAGTTTTACTTGTTTTAGAGTAGTGTTATTATTTATTTCTTGCGCTAAAATTGTTGTAAATTTGTCCCAGGCCTCTTCGACCTTCTCTATTTGGTATATTGTACTCCAGTCTATTTTTTTGAGTTTTTCTTTTAAGTTTGTGTAGTCAATTATTTTTTTTGTGAATATTTTATGTTGGTTAGGTTTTGGGTTTTCGGTATCTATTGCTATCATATTCATGTAGTGATCTGTAATAGTGCTTTCAAGTACTATGGTTTTGGTTTTTAGTTTTGTTTTGATCATTATATGATCTATACAACTTTTTGTGTTGTGTGTGACTCGTGTTGGAACATTTATCGTTGGCTCCAGTCCATGCTGTGCTAATATTGTTAGGTATTCTAAGTTTTGTGGGTGTCCGTTTTATAGAGTGTTTATGTTTAGGTCTCCAATGACGATGATATTTTTGTATTTGTTGAGATCATTTAATGTATTATTAAATGCAGTTAGGAAATTTGTAATATTGTTTTTGGATGGAGATCTGTACATTGCAAGAATACACGTTTCTTTTTCATATGTTATTTGTATGCAGTTGGAGTCTACGATATGTATTTCTTGGATGAATGTGTTTATTTTATCATTAGTGTATACGACTATGCCATCATTTTGATTTTTGTGTTTTTTTGTGTGGTGTGTGTTGTAGTGTTCAATTGTTTTTGGAATATATTTTTCATTCAACCAGCATTCTGTCAGCACAATTATATCGAAGTTATTATCTAGTTGTTCTAGGTACATAGTGAATTCATCAAAATTTTTATTAATCGATCTGATGTTTTGGTGCAATATTTTGATTTTATTTTTTTCTTTTGTGATATTGGTCCATAGATTAATGTCGTTTGTACTTATACAGTAGTGTTGGTTGTTCGAGTCTATATGTTCCATGTTTTCAGCCATGTTGGTGAGTATTTGTGTAAGTGTGTAATATAAGCATTAAATTAATTAAAATTAAATTGAGTCAATGAACAAAGATAAATTTAGGGAATGTAAATGATAGATTATATGTTTTATAAAAGGAAAAATAATTTCATTAGATATAGGAATAAATAGAAATGTAGAAATTGAAAATTTTAAAAGGATTGCATACTTAGAGTGATTGAAAGGCTTATAATAAGACATTAAAAATTTATGGATGAAGTTGGTTGAAATAAGTGAAGGTACTGAAACGATTAGGAAAATAAATACTAAGATGACAAATAAAATTGAAATATTACGATTTTTAAAATATAAGAAACGATTATAATATTTTGGAGTAAAAAAACAAATTGAGCAATAAAATTTGTTGTTAAAATAAATAAAATAATTTAGGTAATAAAAACAATTTGAACAATAAGATTTGTTGGTAAAGTAGTTAAAATAATTTGGGTAGTAAAAACATTTAGAACAATAAAATTTGATGTTAAAATAATTAAAATAATTTGGGTAATAAATACATGTAGTATAATAACATTTGAATGTAAAATACTTGGTATAAAAAGGTAATTTAGATAAATAGGTGTAAATAAGATCATGAAAGTTAATTTGAGAAATGAGAATTTTAGGGGAGTCACATAATTGCAAAATTTTAAGAATTAAAATAAGTAAAATTAAGTGTAGTAAGTTAATATAGATAAGTATAGAAAATATAATTAATTGTAGATTGAATAAGCTTTTCTAATTGAACAAAGTAAATTATTTTTATCGAGTAAAATTGTATAATATAAGTTTATAATAAAAGTGTAATAGAGGTGTATAATATAATATATCATACAACAATAATCACAGTGACAGCTGATCGTGTTTATACTTTGCTCTCGCAAAAAAACCCATAAAAAATCGAATAATTCGTGTGATAGTGAAGTTGTTAAAATATTAAGTTAATTAGACTATTGATAAATAAAAAAAGGGGAGATCAGGGCCAATCGGCTCTTGGTCCTTTATATAAAAATGGTGTACCCACTGTCGCCTACAATAGTAATAAATGATAGGATCGATTTGATGGAAACATCAAATGTTATAAGTGATAATGTTGGGGAGTGGCAAACCGTGTCTCGATCCGGCAAAAGGTCGAGGCTTAACCCCGATGCCAGTGAATCAGGGGAAAAAAAAGAAGTGAAAGAAAAAGAAGTGAAAGAAAAGAATAGAATAATCGTAGTACAGGGAGAGAATTTACCTGGAAAAGTAGGAATGGCAAAAGTCCTTTTTAAGGCAGGAATTAAGATGGAAAAGATAAAAATAATATCTGGAACGAAAATGGAAATTTGGTTCCCAAATGTTTTGGAAGCAGAGAATGCTTCTAAAAACCCTATTTTCAACTTAAAGAAATGGGAAGTGGAGATAAAAAAAAACAACAATTTTGTTTTCGGTGTCATCCGGAGAGTGGACCTAGATGTCACCAACGAAGAGTTAATGGATGTACTCAAATGTGATACAAATGTAGCCTGCATAAAGCGACTCTCCAAAAGGGGGACAGAGGGACAACTCGCGCCCACAACATCGGTGAGCCTGAAATTCGAGGGTAAAGAGATACCATCCTGTGTCTATATGTACGGGGTCAAATTCGGAGTCGAGCCCTACATATTCAGAGTAATGCAGTGCTACTGCTGTTGGAGATATGGCCATATTGCTCAGAACTGTAGCAAGAAAGAAAAGAAACTGTGTCCCAAATGTGATGGGCAACACGAGACCTGTGACAAGGTAGCTAAGTGTGTAAACTGCAGAGGAGACCACCCGGCTAATGACATTAACTGTCCAAAATGGAAAAATGAGAAGGATATTACTATTAAAATGGCTAAAAAGAATATGTCTCATAAGCAAGCAAAAATCCTAATAGAAAATGAAATATCTCAAAACGACAATTCTAAAAAACAGAATGCAAAAGCAGAAAAAAAAACTAAAATAAATAATTAAACTGTCCCCCCCAAGAATATAATTGGTGACTTTTCTCAAACAGTTGGAAAAACCAGTTATGCTGATAAACTTAAAGGAAATAATCCTGATACTCGTGAATCTCGTTCTACTACACAAGACAAGGTTAATGTTAACATTGCTCATGAAATATTGACAGCATTTATTAGTGGTGAAAACTGGGAAAATCTTGTAAAATTAGTTGTTAATAGATTTATAGAGATAATAATGGGAATCCTGAAAGATGGTGGCTTAAATCAAATATTGAGATCAGTTATGACGGTTCAAAATGGATAAGAGTAATATTAATATATTACAATGGAATGCTCGGAGTTTACATTTCAAGAAACCTGATTTAGAAATATATTTACAAAGGCAACATATTAAAATTGCACTTATCTCAGAAACATGGCTTCAATTACCTTACATTTTAACATTTAAAGATTATACAATATACAGACGAGACAGAGCAGATGGCTACGGAGGGGTTGCTATATTAATCCATAAAAGCTTACATTCAATTGAACGAAACTTAAATTCAATTGGTGAATTGGAATTGTGCAGTGTTAGTTTACTCAATGCCGGAAATCTAAAATCTATCAGCGTGATATATTGTCCTAGTAATATAAATGTTACTTATCAAACTTGGAAAAAAGTATTCGACCAGATGGGACCTGGAGCCCTGGTAGGCGGTGATTTTAATGCACACAATCCATTATGGGATAGAGCTATACAAGACTCGAGAGGAGATCTTATTGCAGAAACCTGCCAAGATTCAAACCTCATCATTGTCAACAACGGAGACATAACAAGATTAGGACATCCCGGACAAAGGAGCTCGAGCCCGGATATTACGCTGGTGTCTTCGGATCTTATATTGACTTGTAACTGGAGAGTAGATTCAGATACAATGGGTAGTGATCATTTGCCAATTATTATCACTTTGGGAGAAATCGATTGTAATTATGAACCAATTTTGAAAAGGAATTTTAAAAAAGCAAATTGGAACAAATATAAATCTACGGTGGATAAACTGATTCAAAACCTTCCCGAAGAACAAAAGTCGATACAAGAGAACTACGACAAATTAGAAAATATTCTGAACAAAAGTGCTGATGAAACTATTCCATACTTTAAGAAATCTAAAAACCCAGCTTTCAAACCAAAGCCTTGGTGGAATCAAGAAGTTTCAAAAGCAATAGCTGACAGAAGGTTAGCTCTGACCCGTTTACGGAAGAATGTAAATATCGAAAATTATATAGAATTAAAGCACAGGGAGTCTAGCACTAGACGAATCGCAAGAAAAGCAAAAAGGGAAGGATGGCAAAAATTCTGTGATTCCGTTGATAGTAATACAACCTACTCTGACATGTGGAAGAAAATGAAATGGTTTAAGGGAATCGGAACCTCCCGTGTAAATATCTTTGAGAATAATGAATCAGCATTACAGTATCTGAAATATCTCGCCCCAAATGAAGATCTTATCGATCATGTGTGGACCGAAGAAGAAACTTCAGAGACTTCTGGCATTCACAAACCGATAACAGCCTCTGAATTAAAATCGGCGTTGAAATACACTGATACCTCCCCAGGCACAGATTTGATATCCTACTCCATGATAACTAATCTACCTACCTCTTGCCAATTAGTTTTGGTGGATTTATATAATTCAATTTTACGAACTTCCACTATACCAATGCAATGGAAACAGGTTAAAATTGTTCCTATAATGAAACCCGGAAGAGACCCGAACCTCATGACCTCTATAAGACCAATCTCCTTAATCTCGTGTCTTTGCAAAACTTTCAACTCTATAATCACAATGAGATTAGAATGGTATTTAGAAAGTAATTTCTTATTTGACAAGTCTACAATAGGATCCAGAAGAAAGCAGTCGACCATGGATAACCTGGGAAGAATGGTTACAGAGATTCAAGTTGCCCAAACAACCAATGCTGTTACAATTGCCGCTTTTGTAGATATTAAAGACGCATACAACAACATAAAGATCGAAGAAGTCATTAAAGTTCTGATCTCTAAAGGCATTAAAGGGAAAGTTATTAAATATATTTGGGAATATTTTAAACAAAGAATCCTTATTATTAAAGAACCCAACATATTTGCCGTACAAACATGCTCAAGAGGACTACCGCAAGGAGATCCCATGTCTGCCCTCCTTTTTAATATTGGAACTACTGGTATTGGAAATTATCCCCAAGTGAAGCGCGTACAATACATTGATGATTTTGGTATATATTTTTCAAGTTCGAAAGTAAAAACATGTGAAGATGTTATACAAAAAGCGTTGTTAGAACTACAGAATGCTCTTAAAATAAAAGGACTCGAAATATCAGAACATAAGACGAAAATATGTATATTCGCAAGAGGAAAGAGACGAAATGTTCTGAATATTAAAATAAATGATGTACTTATAGAAAGAGTAGACAACCATAAGTTTCTTGGTGTGTGGTTGGATTATAGACTCGCTTGGAATAAGCATATAAGTAACACCTGTCTAAAATTGAATCAGCCGATGAATATTTTGAAAGTCTTGTCGGGTAAAAGTTGGGGAATTCACCCACTTCATATGAGAAGATTGTACACATCTCTCATAAGAAGTCGATTAGACTATGGTAGTATACTTTTCCATAACTCTACCAAAAGCAACATTGAAAAGTTAGAGAGAATCCAATCGCGTGCTTTAAGAATATGTGGAGGCTTCTTGAACTCAACTCCTGTGCATGTTTTACAAAGTGAAATGAGTGCCCCCCCGTTACACATAAGAGCTTGGAAACTGGCAGCAAGATTTTGGCTTAGAGCTGTATCAACTGAAAATAATCCACTGGTTTCAGAGGTCCTCAAACTAAAATCCTTGACCCAAAACAAGTACTGGAATAATAAAAAATTACCTTTGATGGTTCTTACTTGTACAGAAACAATGTATTGGAAAACAAATTCAAATAAATGTCTAGATATGTACTCTCTAGAAACCTGGGTAGGAGCAATCGATTTGGAATGTATTTCAGTTGAGATTGACAATTTCAATTACCCCAAAAGACAACTCTCATTGAGTGAAATTAGTAACGTCGTAAATGGTATGATAATTAATAAATACTCAGGCTTTAAACAGATATATACCGATGGATCGAAAAAAGTTGAACAAGTTGGAGCTGCCTTCATATCAATGCAAAACAACTTCACTCGTCAAATAAAATTGAACAAAGACTGCCCTATTATGAATGCAGAATTGATAGCAATCAAAGAAGCGGTGAAGTATGCAGATGGAAACAACTGGAATAAAATTCTTTTATTAAGTGATTCCAAAAGTGCGCTTCAACATATAAAGAGAGTTTTGAAAGGAGTTGCCTGCAGAAAAATAGCATATAATATTGTAGAGCACTTAATGAAGTTACATCAGAAAGACATTGACATACGTTTACAATGGATTCCATCTCACGTAGGGATACATGGAAATGAAGAGGCGGATTTGTTGGCAGACGAAGCAGGGATGAAAGGTCACGAGTATGACTGGACGCCAGTTAACGAAGATTACTCCCAAAAAATACATTTACTATGTAATAATATGTGGAATGAGCATTTTGAAAATGTATCTGCCAATAAGGGCGTATGGTATAGAAAGCTTCAAAAAGAACCCTTTAAAACACCATGGTTCACTGAAACCAATCTGAAGAGATCAGAAATGAGAGTCATTTTTAGATTAAGATCCGGACATGCACTAATGGGAAGAATATTGTGTCTGTTTCTGTCTCTGATTCTCCAATGTGCTCTATATGTGAAGAATTTGAAGACATTGAACACACTCTCACAAAGTGCATTAAATTTGAACAACAGAGAGTAACAATATTGATGACCTCAAACCCATCGGAAATTCATAATTTGATAGCTTCAACCGACTACTATGCCATTTCAAGACTCATGAAATTCATTAGATGGTGCAACATGGAAAATATATGATACATTGTTTTATAAAGATACATACATATATTAATATTGCAACATTAATATATAGGATATATTTATAAAAAAAAAAAAAAAAAAATGAAACCTTAAAATAAATAAAACAGATGAGGCAAAAAATGACAGCAGTATGCGAGTCAGAAGCCTCGATTAAATATTATAATATAAAAAATAAAAAAAATAATATAATATATGATAAAAGTGTATAATATAAGTATTAAAAGAATTAAAATTAAATTGAGTAAATGAAAATAGATAGATTTAGGAAATATAGATAATAGATCAGTTCGATTAATGATTTGGATAAATGTTATCGGTACTAAATTATTTAAAATAACTACAATAATTAAGAGAATTAAGAATAGTGCAATTTGAAGAGAGAATAGGTTATTTTGTACAATTTTTTTATAGAATTTAGAATTTGAGGTTCTATAGTTAGTTTTAGCATCCATTTTTACATATCAAGTTTAAGAACAGTTTGACACCCGTAACCATCGGTTGAAACTATTTTTAGATAATTGGTAGTATTATAGTACTTATTGACTTTTTAGATAACTGACAACCGGTGGTGCGAGTGCCATGTACCGTCTAGATAAGTTTATTTAGATCGTCTGAATGCTTAACATAGATTATTTTTTCATTTGGTGATTTACGGACCAGTATTTTGTTTTCCCTAAACCAGACATACATATACTTAGTTTCTTTTGCTTTCTGTTTAGTTTTCCAGAGTAGTTCTTTAAAGTATGGACAAATGATTTCTCCTATGTAGATTTTTTCGCTGCCCAGGGTTGTCACGGTTTTAGCGTCGATATTCTTCCGCATTTTTAATATTTGGTCTCGTTTGTTGTTATCGTGGAATTTAACTTGGATTCTCGGGTAGGCTCCTGGTCGTCTGTCCTGGATACGTTTCACCTCCTTCAGGTCGTGTAGCTGAATCACCATCCCAGCTGCCGCAGCCACCTGTTGTACTAGTGAGACTGGCTGCTCCTCATTTGATTGTGGGATTCCACATATTTCTATGCAATCTTCTTTCGAGGCTTGTTCTAGTTCCGCGATTCTAACTTCAAAGCTTTTTATAATCTTGTTTTTATCATTTACTTCTCTCCGAAGCATCTCAACTTCAGATACCAGCTTGGTAATATTTTCTATTTTAATATTTATATCATCATATTGGTTACTAATGAAATTACGTGAGTTTCGAGATTCAGCATTTTCTTCGTCCATTTTCTTGAAGAATTCTTTTTTCATTTCTTCAAATTTATTGTTGACAGCTGTTAAGACAATGTCAAGAATCTCTTTATGTTCTGGGAGTAAAGATTTCAGCTTCAGATCACTCTGGTTTGTATTTTTGCTTCTTGTTTGTTTATCCATTATTAGAGAAAAATTATTAAATTGAGTGGATAAATAACAGTTATTTAATTTGAATTTGAATTGTACTTATAAACAATATCACTTTTTCTTTGGCTTGGTTAGTTTTGATTTTGTTTTGTATAATGGGAGTAAAACCTTATGGTTTTGACTGTACATAAGACACTTAAAACACAGAACTAAAATACTAGCAGCAGTTAGTGCACTTATTCAATGATTTCTGTCACTTTTTATGTATTTTTTTATTAATTTTGCGGGAGTAAACAAAACAGACAGTTGTCACTTTGAAGTATTATTGTTGTGTCAAATTAGATTAGATTTATTGTAGTGGTCGGTCTTGCTCTATGGATGTGAAACATGGACCTTGAAAGTAAATACCATGAACAGGTTACAGGCTTTTGAAATGTGGCTTCACCGGAGAATGCTCAAGGTCCCATAGACCGACATGATCACCAACACAGAAATTCTCAGGCGGGCTAGAGCAGATAGAGAACTGCTTACATTAATAAAAATCAGGAAAATTTCATATCTGGGTCATATACTTCGAGGGGAGAAGTATCACTTGCTCCATTTGATATTGAAAGGCAAGATAGAGGGTCGCCGAGGGCCTGGACCAGCATTAGAAGTGTGGAGGAGCTATTCCGGGCAGCGCAAGACAGAGAGACATTCTCAAGAGTGATCGTCAACGTCGGGGGGACCTGATACGGCACGCAAAGAAGAAGAAATCACCATACTAGGCGACTGCCTGTTTCATGATGATCACTTAAAGATAGTATCTTTTTAGTGAAGTCTAGTGTAGTGTAAACACATGGTACTAGTATGTAAATTGGTAAAGTTATAATTAAAAATAGAAAAGAGAAAAAGAAGTGCGTAAAATAAACATGTAAGTAAAATAAACCTGTAAACATATGGTACTAGCATGTAGTGATGTTGAAAATTGTTAAAGTTATAATAAAGAATAGAAAAGAGAAAAAGAAGTGCGTAAGGATAAGATTATGGAAATATACATATCAATTTTAAAATGTTTATATTTATTTTTATATGTGTGCGTGCGTACGTGCATGTGTATATAGGTGCACACATCCATATATACATAAACATACACACACACACACACACATATGCCCCTACATACATGAATACATACATACATATATATATGCATACAGGCATGTATGCAATACCAACACGTACACACATATACATACATACACACCTGCAATTAAACACACATATTTGTTGGATTTTTCTCTGCCCTGAATAGCAGAATAGCTATTAAAACAAAGAAAATTCTTTTCTTCATAATTTTTGAAAGAGCTGCAGGAATATTGTCATAAGTATAATATTGAATAGCCAGTGAATTCCAAATATTCAAAAACGTCAAATGTCAATGCGCTAATTGTTATGCTTTTGTTCTTAAACATATAATGCTGCCCCGCTTTCTTACACACTAAATGTCAACAGTTGAAAATGAGACAAACGGTGAACATACGTCTACATATCCCTCCAAAGGAAAAATAAAAAAAATTATTAAATATTTCAATCACACGTATAAAAAAAATGAAACGCAATTCCCGTAAGTAAGTTGAAAAGTAATAAAATCATAAAAAATATAAATCCGTATACGGCGCCAACTCTGACATTGAAAAAAATAAAATATGGACACTTGCGCATTGATAATTGCTTCATTGTAAAACTACATTTAATTCAGTTAATAAGATAACACAACAGTTATTGATTCTGAGGCGGTACGAAGTTCGCCAGGTCAGCAAGTTATAATATAATGTAATGTCACTTTACACCACAGCACATTAAGAAAACCATCAAATGCACAGAAATCAATTAAAGAAGTAAATTAATATCATTCACACATTAACGTACATGAATTTTTCTTTTAATTTTTTTTCAGTTTTGCGTGTCAGAGCACATGACAATGAGGTCTAAACTTAGATGTTAATTAGATAATTATTTATATTTTTGAATGTAGTGTCATATAGCCCAATCATGGATTTGTTCCCCTATCCACCAACTCTACACTAATACCTACCCACCCAATCTACATTATTAACTAGCAACGGCTCCACCCCTACCATAATAAAACATTGTTCTAAACTGTCAAATTAGTATAAGCTTTCCCTGACGAAGGAACGTTTGTTCCGAAACCGGTCGGATTAGCACATTATATAAGTGATTTATACAAAGTTGTATTGTTTCATTTTTTTAGATAATTATTTGATTATTATTATTATTTATCAACTGGAAAACATGCCAAAACAATACATTGTTTGCAGTCGGCTCAATTTGATTGATACGTTGTTATAGCTTGGCATAAAATATGTTAATGTAAAAAAAAATCCATCCTTAGAAATCCAAAAAGTTTCTCTTTTATTTCAGTTCTCATTCAATTTGTTTTATATCAAGTACCAGTCTATAAGACTACATTCGTCTGAAAATGTTGAGTCAATAAGTCACAGATATTTTTATTTATTTATTGTTCAGTAAATATTTATCAATTAGTCGATATTTTTAAGACAGCTGAAAAATTTAAAAAATATGTTTTAACGATGTTTTCCTTGGAAAATGATATCATTTTTCTCAGACATACTCCAAATTTCGAATGTCACCGGATACCAAATTAGTCTTTATTAATTCGGAAGGTAATAAATCCAAGCACAATTTGTATAATTTAGGATAGTCGTTTATCCCGATTTTGAAAAGACAAAGTGGCGACTGTACTAATAGATTACTTTTTGTTCTGTTTATAGAAAATTTCTATAATAATTTCTGCAATATAGAGATTGCAGAAAATTAATATAGTCCCAAAGGTTAATTAAAAATGAGTACTTTTAGGAAAACATAAATCATTTAAAAACCGTAAGACTTTTACTACAAAATAGATTCTTGGATTTTCGGAACGGTCAGTGTTTTGTTTCATATAGCTAAACGGAAAAAACTCAATTGGAAATCTTGAGAAATGACGTCACTTAATTAATGCACGGGTTGACTCATACAAGAGCCCCAAAGTAAGGTAAATTGCTTTCTTTCACACGTCGCGCGAGCTGTAAGGTTGTTTATGTGTTTAAGTGTTTTGTTTCGGTTCTAAAAAAAATGGAGAATTCTTTATGTGATACATTTTTTTTGTAAAATTACAATATTAAACAATTTGTTTTTTTTTTTTTTTTAAATAATATTAAAATTGAGTGTTTCTATGTGGTTTTAAAATATTTAATTTCTAACTTCTCGAGAATTTTATATCAAAAAGATCGTGTCATTTTTTTGTATATCGAACAATTATTTTTCTATTCAAATCAGTTGCGATATTTTTTCTCATTAATGCTCACCAATCATATGTTGTCATTTCACAGGCACCACATACCAAATAACCAGACAGGAATTGTTCGATACATGGAGGAGTTTTTCCAAGAAAAAAAGGTTTCAGGGAATATATATAATCATATTTTGTAAATTTGAATTTCAAAATCTCAGTGCAGGCAGTGAAAACTAGCTGAAAAGCGAAATACATACAATATCTTTAAATTTAATCGAAAAATGGATCGCAGCCTCTCGTATTCTAGAAAGATTTGTTGTTAAATTTGGTGAGTGGCTTCAAGGTAGTGAAAACGTTTACGTAATTGAAGACTTACGTGAAAATTCTATTTTTTTTATATTAACTCCACACAGGAGGCCCTGAGGCCTAATAATTTCCCTCAAGGCCTATGTCATCTTTGAAGATGCTGTGTAGAGGGTCTTTTTGAGGAAAGAAAGGAGTGAACATGGGTCTCTTCAAGACCCATGTTGTAGGAGGGAGGAAACACAGAGGCCGGCAAATCGTTCCACAGCCGAGCCGTTGAACTCAAGAACGAGTCATAGAATGACCCGTTCTCATGTGACTAATGTCAACCGTGTACAAATGTTGGGCGCGTGTTTGGCATGTTTCATTGACGCTAATTCTTCGGAGCATCTTCCATTGTAATACGGGCAGAACAAGGATTGCATTCCCACCTGACTCCTATGCTCTAAAGATTGCAATCCGTCTGTTAAGATGGGAGAATCTATCAAACGGACCGCCCGTTTCTGCATAGAGTCAAGGGTTTTTTTAGGTATTTTGGATCTCCAGACCCGAGGTGGCTGCCAAATTCAACCGTAGGGCGCACTTGCGATTTGTAAAGGGTTAGCAGTTGTATACTATTTAAGTATCTGCTGGCCCTGTACAGTACGCCCAGTTTCTGAGAGGCTAACTTAACTCTGGTTTCGATGGAGTTACACCAAGCATATTGATGAAGGTCTTGTTCGGAAGATTGCTTCCGCTGAAGGAGACTAGATTTTCATCTCGATCCCTTTTAGATGTTATCAAACATGATTGGGTCTTTGAAACATTAAATTCGACGAGATTATTCTTACCCAGAGAGAAAACACTCTCGAGGTAACCGTCCATTCTTTGCTTCGAAGCTATTGGAGTTTGTGTGCCCTTTGGGGGCTTGTCAAACAAAAATCTATTATGGACTGTACTGTCATCCGCGTAACAATGAATCGGTGCACATGACAAGAGGTCATTGATGTGCAACAGAAACAAACTCGGTGACAGAATCGATCCCTGTGGGACGCCAGCATTTATCGAATGCGAAGAAGAGGTGAAACCGTCAGCAACCACCTGAATCGACCTCTTCCTCAAAAAGTCGGCAATCCACCTACACAAAGATGCGGGAAGTCCATAAGAAGACAGTTTGTTGACAAGCCCTCGGTGCCAAACCCGGTCAAAGGCCTTGGAAATATCCAGTGCAACCGTTTCGGTCTCACCAAAACGTTCCCCCAAACATGCGTCACATTCGCGAAAAGATCACCACACGAGCGGTTCCGCCGGAATCTGTATTGACGCTCGTTAATAATTTTGTTCTTTTCGAGGTATGTGAGCAGTTTGTCGTTGATCACACGTTCCATCACCTTGGCAGAACTGATGTGATCGCTATAGGGCGGTAGTTGGCTGGGTTGGAGCGGTCACCCTTATTTAATTATACAAATATAAGTTATTGAATTATACAAATTAAATTAAATTATCATATCTTCTAAATGTTGTCATAATTATGTACTAATATAATAATAACAGTAGGTTGATAATAATAGTTATTAAAATTATAAAACTCAATTGAAGTAACAAAGTTTTATGTATCATAGTTTCTAAATGTAAGAATCCATTGCGATAATTGTTTTTTAAAGGTATGGCGTTGGGTTTTGGTTATAAATTATCAGGGAGGAGGATAAATATTTAAGGAGATAGGTTCATGAAATGTCTTCGAGCTGACATGGTATGTAGTGTAGATACATTGTAGTATTATATGTTAGTTTAGATATCGCCCCGAGTAAGATAATAAGATTGTGTCCCAAATCAGATGCCAAAATAATTTATATAAATTTCTTCTAGAATTAAGATATTAAAGATTAATTTAAAAGGAATTAAGATATTAAGATTAAAAGTTTGGAAGGATTTTCAAATTTCCGCTGTGTAAGGAAAGAACATTCAGAAGTAATTTCTTACTTAACTTGAGATAGTGATTTTGTTGTTTGTTGTAGGATTCTGACTAATTACTTTTTTGTCACTGACGAACCACACCATTATCCGGTTACGCAGCGTAACAGTGATGAGAAGATTTATTCGGGTTACATTAATTACTTGAATGAATGGCTAATTACGAGAAGGTAGTGAAAGTTCCAACCAAACTAATGCTCGTGCCTGAGTGTAATATGTAATATATGTCCCGTTGGAGGGTCTCGTTCTAGATAGATTGCTCCATTAGCTAAACAGAAGATTTTTGTCCCAGGAGATAAATGGTTTAACGTTAAAGTTTGAAAATGATGGGTCCATGAACATCATTCTTTGTCAAAATGGATTTTGCTAGATTAATGTGAACTTTATCAGTAGAAAAATAAATGGTTCATAAGATTACGTTTAATTTATTTAGATGAAAAGATAATGTGGCATGAATTCAGTTTACTTACATAAATATGCTGCCATACAAAGCGATTGTAATATATTGTCAGTACATACATAGTACGTTACGTGGTAAGGGGCAATAATGTTGTCAAGTAAATAATCTAATAGAGCGAGCAGCTGCAACCAATTTGCCCTTTGTTATGTTAGTTGTACCGGGATGCAGAAAATAATAACAGTCAGTTTCAATGCATCTCTGATAAATTTTTGAAACTTTTTGGGTTACAATAATAAGACCATGAATTTTAGTATTATAACCAGCGCAGACCAGTAAAAATCACGGAATAGTCTAGTGGCGCTATTGCATACTAATATCTCGTCGAAACGTATTTCACTATTATCACGCGATTAGCGGTACACCGAGACCGAGTTCCAGAATATTTCCGGTAATTTGGCGTTAGAATGTTCGAGGTCAAATCAGACTAATTACAGGTAAAAAAGTGTAATTTTTTGGCTTCGTGTCTCATCTAAATACAATACATCAATTCGAATAGTCTGAATTCTCAACAAATCAGTTCCAATTTTCAAATTAAAATAGTTTCTATTGAAAATCTTATATTGAAGAAAGATATTTTATCGCTTTAGTGGATTCTCTAAACAAAATTACTGACAGAGGCACAACGAAAATTAGTATAAGTTTTTATCAGTTTTTGGACAGAGGTTATTTTCATAAATTAAATTACAACAGTCATACCAATTCGTAAACTGTAATAATGTTCCGAGTTGATGGAAAGAAGGCTGTGAAACTTGGAAGCCACATTTTTTGACCTGGGCAAATTGTCAAACACTCAATGATAACCCCAGTGATCTTTGAAAGGAACGAGCCGCCGTCAAAGGAATAAAGTTAAACGTGGGAGATAGCAAAATGTGTCTTTCAGGAGCTATGACCGTCAAATGAAGTATCAACAAGTTCCCGAAAAGGATAAGTGAAGTAAAGACATTGCACGTTGCACATTGTTATTTTTCCTACAAGGATTTCGCTGAAATATTGCGTAGGTATCGAAACATAACCTTAATCAACACGTTGAAGTACACCTTCTATAAACTGATGATTTTCCTTTAGAACTATGCTAATTTAAAAAGCTCTGTGATGAGGTAGATTATCTAAAAGAACGTCAGCACTGTTTTATCTTCCTGCTTGCTGAACCTAACTAACACTCGATGATGATGACTCGAATGTAAGTGGGGGATGTTTATTATTTTGTTAGGTGAGGCTTAAGGGGAAAACTCATGTGATACCAAATAAAATCTTGATTGATCAAAAAATCTGTATTGTTACCTGTTGATGAAACTATATGCATATATTTATAATGTAAGTTCCTGTATTCCCCCACCCATCCTGCTACCCAATTTCTTGACAACTGTGCTAACCAGTCTGTTAAGAAGGCTGTGACGTGAACATCCCGAGTTCATCCTCAGTGCCTTTAATTCGAGTCTATTACATAATCTTTTGCAGTGATTGCCATCCGCTGTGTCCTTCAAGGCTTTAATATCGTTTCGTTTGAAACGAAACGTGTATCAAAGAGCAGGGGTTAATCAGAATCCCTTTCAAATTCTAACTTTTAACTACAGTTGCCCCAACATTAACGTCAAATATTTATTAGGCCACTTTATTAATAAAACCACAAATTGATTCGCGGACAATATTTTCAATTTCAATTACCTATGTTTCCATTAGCTACATTAATTGTGTTTAAATATCATATTTGCCACCCCTCAGTATGTAACACTTTATCTGTATTTTGTAAAAATCGATTATGAAATAACCACAATAATGATCAGCATTATGTAAATACAGATTCACAACTCTTACAAACTAAATTAATTTAATAAAATAAGACAATTACTTTGTTTGTAACCACGATTTATTTAGATGTGATTTTAGATTTTCACTGCCAAAAGTATTTTTGTTATTTGTTTTTGGGGTGTTATGCCGTGCTGCGCTACCTCCTCCTTTAGCCAATATTTCGGACACTGTAACACTGTCCGAAACGTTGGCTAAAGGAGGAGGTAGCGCAACAGGCATAACACCAAAAAAACAAATAATAAAAAAAACGATTTATTTATTTTTATTTTAATACAGACCGGTTTCGCTAAACAGAAACATCTTTAGGGTATAAAATTAAACTTATGAATATAATAATTATATAATAAACTAAACTGATGAATACCGTGAAGATGCTTGTGTTAAGCGAAACTGGTCGGTACTAAAAAAAATTAATAAATAAATCTAGATTACAAACCAAGTAATTGTTTTATTATATTAAATATGTCAAACCACAAAGTGACTGCTTTCTACCAAAATATAAATTAATTTGGCTTAAACTAAATGGACTTGGTGAATACTGATCCATTTATTTGTATTTTGACTCAACTTTGTGGCTGCTTGTGTAGTTGATACATGCTCCATTAACAAAATCAAAAAAAACTTTAAAATTAATGCCTACAAAAATTAATTTACTTGGGTTCCAGCTATCCAGTTATATGATAAACCAGAAATATGGGAAACTATTTGAAAATACGTATTCTTGAAGTTGGTGGTGAAAAATGAATAGCGGTAATTATTTTTTAACTTTATTAACGGCCATTACGGCAGACGGCAGCCGCATCGTCTGGACAAGAAAATATTGTATCTGATCAAATTTACGGAGGGCGGCGAAGGGATTAATTGTTTGCCAACTTCGAAGCGTTCAAAGAAAAAACGTTTGAAATTGGAAGAAAAATGATTCCGTTTCAAATCTCCACCCGCATAAAAACATGCTTGATTGATTTCTTCTGAACAGAACGGTCGTTCGCAAGAAACCCAAAGTAAGCCCCGATAAAAACCAAGGCCCAAGTTAATTATTGTTTATTTTGTCCATGGGCATATCAATTTCCTCGAAGCATAACATCTTAAATGCGGTCTAATGAAAAATAAGGGAATAAATTGTGGCGATTTTCTTTCAGGTTATCTTTGGCAAGCGATTTTTTTGTTATTGTTTTGAATAATCAATCAAGGCAGTTGTTGAAGCTTAGCATATTTATGTTATTGGTCTGATTGAAGAAATAATTTATCAATTTAGTTTTCTCGGTTCGCAAACAACATTTCGGTTTATAACTTGATTTTAGTCTTTGTAAATTTTATCAAAATTTTATGGAAATGTATATTTATAATCGTTTATTTACTTATTGAAATTAATTGAGGGAGGAAATTAGATTTCTCCGTTTGATAGATTCTCCCGTCTTAACAGACGGATTGCAATCTTTAGAGCACAGGCGTCGGGTGGGAATGCTATCCTTGCTCTACCGGTATTACAATGGAAGATGCTCCGAGGAACTAGCATCATTGATCCCTTCGGCACCGGTGCATAGTCGACTCGTTCTTGTGTTCAACAGCTCGGCTGTGGAATGATTTGCCGGCCTCTGTGTTTCCTCCTTCCTACAACATGGGTCTCTTCAAGACCAATGTTCATTCCTTCCTCTCCTCAAAAAGACCCTCCACACAGCATCCCAGATGACATAGGCCCTGAGGGAAATTATTTTCCTCAGGGCCTCCTGTGTGGAGTTAATGTAAAAAAAAAAAAACCGAGTCTTGAACCTTAAATTTATTAACGTGAACCTTGTCGCATCGAGAGACAAAAAATGGTGAAATTTTTTACAATAGAAAGAATTCAAAGAATCAAAGCTGTAAAGCGAAGGGTGTGATGTTTGTCTTTTCTACTCTCTTATATTTGTCTGTATTTTATTTACTCCTGGGCACTTGGCACCAGTCGTAATATTCTTCTTTTCTCTTGGCTCTGATCGATATTTAAATTCTTAAGGCTTTGCATATGTGTGGTAGGGATGGAAAATTCCTCCCCTACGTCACACAAGCCTTTATAAAATTGGACCCTTATTTCCTCTGATAACTACAGAAAGCTACTTAAAGCTCCCTTGTACTACATACCTTTAGCGATATATGTACTTAACTAATAAATACGTTATTTACGACTTTGAACGTAAATATTTTCGTATTTAGGTTGTAATTAAACTCCATCAAACGTTGTGTAATTTTTTGATTTATGATATAGGATTTTAATTACTTTAAATTTTGTGGTAACCCTCTTGATTCTAAACAGAGTGTTGAATTTCAAAACTGTATTGGTCTCTCTCTTGCAAATTTAACCTTAAGTATTTCTCTAAATGAACTAACTTCCCTTTGACGTTTAGTATGATTCTCTACATCCTAATGAATTCATGAATAAGCAATACTAATCGAAACTACACATGACTAATTGAACAGATAATTAATTATAACTCAAATGGTTAAATGTTAGTAAATCTGATTATGATTGTATCTCGTATCTGCTGGGCGCCCCTCCGTTTAGATTCAGCTGCTATAAGGTACATATAAAGATGGATTTAGTAGGTTAATGTAATTAGTTAATTGCATATTTGACGAACTCAGAATAACCCTTTTTCTGGCAAAATTTGGCTCCTGCCTCCATCAAGTAAGCCGGGTGATCAGAAGTCAACCCAAAATTCGCACAGTCTTTTGGCACGGTTCAATTGATTGATACCTAAGTTATCGCGTCCCAATTGACCTTCCTTTCGCCATCATGCACTGCCTTCAGGTCTTCCTCCAAGCCCAGATACCTCCAAATTCCTACTCCTCCAAAGTTTACTATTTACTTAGGGCGAACCGGTTTCGTCCTATATGCAATCATATACTCACGGGTTTGTGTGGAGTTACGGGTCGTGAATCCTCCCTCCACGTTCAAGAAATGAGACGAGAGTGACCCGACAGGCCTAAAGCACTAATTGTAAGTGAGTTCGTTTCATTCAATGAACAGTACATAAAAAGATATATATGTAAACATACGTTTTGGGAAGGTTTATAACTCGCAATACGAAACTACTTGCAACGCATCCCGAGCTCGGATCTCGCCCATCGGATTCTGCACAATCCTCAGATTGATACCGAATATATACGTAAGAATAGTGTGAAATATAAATATATACTAGTACAATAAGATCTTATCTGGCGATGTGTTCTGGAGATTCGCCATAACTCCAAGCTTTTGTTTGGTTTTGTTGACGGTTTTGTTTGAGAGATCCGCCATCTCTATGGTTTGATTAATGGTCCTTGTTACAGAAGCGAACACTGCCTTCTGTTGGTTGAACTGTATTTTTTTTTTCTTTCCCTCCCCTCCAATGTTCAACTTTTGATAAATTCTTGCTATCCCGTGATACTCAATTGAAGCATGTAAATCCTCATTACCCCTTATTAAGCTATCCCGTGATTTTTCGACTGTTTCATGTAAGTCTTCAATACACCTTTTTTAACTATCCCGTGATTTTTCAACTGTTTCATGTAAGCCTTCAATACACCCTACTTTTTACTATCCCGTGATTTATCAACTGTTTCATGTAAATCTTCAATACACCCTTTTGAACTGCTATAATAAATCTGTTAATTTTCAATTGCTTAGGTCTGTAGATATCTCTTCACGTTCAAATTAAAAATAGTGTTTAATTCCATTTTTTTTTTCTTTAATAATTGCGCAATATAACAATTTTATCCCGTTCCTAGAAGTTAATACCTAAGTACGATATCCATTAATCAAGGTCATTTTTTTTTCTTTTTACTGTATTCGAACTAGTGCCCCAGTGACCGAATTATTTTGTAAACAATTTGAGCTTTGTAAACATTCCCTACGTCCTCGTGACCTAGATTCAAGCGTATGAGGTATGTTTACTTTAGACATTCCGGAGACGTGTGAGATGACTCTAAAATTTTCTTTGTTTGATAATGATGTACTTAGCGCAATTGTCTAGTCTGATACCCGATTACGTATACATATTTATTCATTTATATATACTTTGTCTCAATAAATAATTTATAATATTGATATGTATAATTATTTTATGGTTGAAGTAATTTCTAATATCATAACTTATTTCAAATGCTCTGGATTTTCTGAAATTATATTAATACATACATAACATTAAATATAAAATATTGATTTGTAAATTTATCACACATAACTACTTTCAATAGTTATTGATGAATTCAGAGGTAGGAATCGATACCCTCTTCCTCTTTTTATATAAGTGTTTTCTTTTTGATTAAAATTTTTCTTGGGAACAATAAAATTACAAATATATGTGTTTATATACATACATATATGAATATATAAAATATAATTATTATACTTATAATATTTTAATATAGTTACATATCACATATTAAGCGAGTAATATCTTGGTCAAATAATTAATCCAAATACCAATGTTTGCTGCATTCCGCTATCTCCTTGGAATCTGTAAAATTTTATAACGGAAAAGACTTACCCCTACCAAGGTTTTTTCCGACCGGGAAATACACGGTAACCTTGCTGCAATTTTCCTAAATTAATTTTTATTTTCCTAAATTTAATTAAATCTTTTTGACTTCAATTTTTTTTTTTTTTCATTTAATCTAATTAATTAAAATGATGCATGAACTCTATCGTTCTAAACTGTATTTTATCTCAAAACTCGTTGGTTAGATAACACTTTAAATGATAGTTACTTCACGATTAATTTAGAGATGGTAAATTGTTGTTAAATTAAATTTTTATCCCTCCGAACTTTTATGTATTAATAAAATATTATTTTGTTTTATTATTATTATTTAAGATAATTAGTTTAAATATGATTAATTTAGAGATGGTAAATTGTCGTTAAATTAAATTTTTATCCCTCCGAACTTTTATGTATTAATAAACTATTATTTTTTTTTTTTTTTTATTATTATTATTTAAGATAATTAGTTTAAATATTTATTATTTGTTAGAACACTTTCACTTAGATTGAACACACGTATTTAATTATAACTTCTTCACGCTAAATTATCACATCACTTCAGTTATTTATTGCACTAATATTAAACGCGAAATTTCTAAGTTTAAAAATACGATATTAAGTGATTATAAAATCCGAATTTTCCACTAAAACAAATTGTATTTATCACGAGCACTTTTATTTTTCACAAGTAATTAATGCGTTGGCTTTATTTTTATTTTTCACTGACTCTAACTGCAAAGTATTTTTTCCTGTAGATCACTGAATAGAATGTGAAATTTTTCTAAGTATCAAAATAATTATCACTTAGAATTTTTTAACTTTAAGTCACCCACCGTTTCGTCACGTTCCGCGAAGTTACAAACTTTTCGACCACGATCGTAGACTGTCCTCAACTGGCATTTGTCTAGACTTTTATACCCCTCTCAGGTCCAAAAGATCGTATCTGAATCTCCTATAATAAACCAATCTAATTACTATCAACTCGTAATTTCTTGAAACCTCCCCATTATTGTCGAATGCGGTCTCTTTGTACGTTTTGCGTTTGATACATTAAATTCTGTCTCGTACTCCCATACTTACAAGATCCGGATTTAGTAAGATCCATGTTTAATGGCCCAACTTCCTTTGTCCTGTTGTTCATACAAAACTAGCTTGAATTTAATAATTTTAAAGTTCTATTTTCATATATTTCGTAACATGTCCGTGCGTACGGCATCTACCATATGTTCCAAATCTGTCCCCAAATTCGCCTATCAGAGATATCTTCATGTCGAAGCCTTTCTCGCAAATTGTTCATTTTTATTTTATTATTTTTCCTCGAGTTTTTCTGTATTCTATATGAACCTTTCCATTTAAAACCGAATTTTCTCTATTTACGTCGTATATTTGAATTTTCCATTCTCTCTCGAATTTTCTTTTATTCACGACACTCTTTCCATGAATTTCCTTATTTATTCTTACGCTATTGTTCATATCTCTATAGATTTTTATATTTCAAGCCGTATTTATTTTATTCACTGTTAATCTAAGATTTCCTTTGTTTTTCTCTGTCGTATCTCCTTTCCCCTCACTTCCCCGTACTTCCCTGATATAACCATATCGTTTTTTGATGTTTGCTGCCTCTTGGAAAATTTCATTTTCTATTTGTTATTAATAAATATATCATTTTTTAACATCTTTATAGGAGATACCCCCACTTCGGCCCTTAAATTCCTGTCATTTTTATTGCTTCATAGAGATCGCCTCCCAAATTTTGTCCCGTTCTTACGCAAAATCCCATAAACCATATGCCTTGACAGTTGTATACATTAGTTCTTGTACCCACCTGGCAATAAATCCTTTTTTATTTCAGTGTCGTTAACTTTTACGAGAATTCTTTAATGTAAATATTTCATAAGACCCATGATAATTTTTATTACCTTTTTAACGGCTAATCGTCCTTATCTAAACAATTTTCATGTTCGAATATTCCTTGTTTATCACAACAAAATACATCTGAAATCGACAACCATTGTAATGCCTCATTTTTATCTGCAATTCGCGTACTATGTTACTCTATAAACTCCATTTTAATTACGTAAAATGACTCCTTTTCCTGAGTTTTTCTATCGCAATGTTTTCAGCATTTTCCACTCCCCTCCGTACTGCACTCTATTTCTTCTCTAACACTTGTTACTGCTCTAGACATCTGAAATATACCCTCGCCTATTCTTTAAAACTCTCATTTTTTTTTTGACGTTTCCTCCCTAAATCTTTCATCGTAATATCCTAGCTCCGTCTAAAATTGATAACAATAATTTTCCATTGTTTTTTCAACATTTCCATTTCCTTTAACACGTTTTCCCTCGAATCGATCATCTCCGGTCGTCACAAACAATCGTATTATAGATGGAAATCTCCCTAACGCCTTACAATACGTTTTCGTCACTTGCTTTGCAATTTTTCACTTAAACTTTTGCATCGTGTTTACGTGTATCCTTTTTTTCCGCACCTGATATGTTTTAATGCGTTCGAGAACTAGGGTTTCTGATCCCTGGAACGTACCGGTTAATGATAACATTTCTTGGGGTCATCGTTCTTTTGTCCCTGAACAGATTATTTCTTCCCATGGAGTTTATTCACCTCTCGGTTTGGTGGGAACGTCAAACTCATTAATCACATTACTAATTGCTAAGTCCAAAGGTCGTTCCTTTGTTCTAAAAATGGGTTCGGCCCTCTTCCCGTTGATAGGCTGAATTGGTTTTTAATCGCTTTTGCTGCAATTCAATTGGCTGTCAATATATCTCGGTCTAAAGTATATTGGGGAACCCCTGTTTCTGATTATTTGTTGATACCATCTGTGATCCTTTCATCAATACTCGTCTCACCTTGTCTAATTATAGATCCCTACCGTAAATATGAATTCACTTTACTCTAATCCGATAGATGTCGTAGACGTGTCCGTTTTATAAGTAATTGATATTTTCTTTTTTAAATTAAAGTGGGAAGCTACGATATTTCCTAATTTTCACTGTTGATCAATGCAATTCATCACAGTTCCCTCCTCTGAACTCAATTTGCTGTGGCTAACGTTGTATTTTATTTTAATGTCCTCTTCTTTTTTTTTTTTTTTTTTTTTTTTTTTTTTTTTTTTTTTTTTTTTTTTTTTTTTTTTTTTTTTTTTTTTTTTTTCGTTAGACACCGAAATTGTGTTCAAATTTAGACTAGCTATCTTCCCCTCCTCATTTGGTTATCCCCTATCTCTACTCCGTGTCATATTACTTCCTATCTCCCCCTCCTCATTCTGTTATCCCCTATCTCTTTTTCGTATCCTATTACTTCCTATCTCCCCCTCCTCATTTTGTTATCCCCTATCTCTTCTCCGCATCCCATTACTTCCTATCTCCCCCTCCTCATTTTGTTATCCCCTATCTCTTCTCCGCATCCTATTACTTCCTATCTCCCTCTTCTCTTTTGCTCGGATTGTTAACAATCTTGAATTTGAATCTCATTGTATTCTTTATTTTCTTTTCGCGTAGATTTTACTTTATGAAATTTTCTTTAATCTTGATAGATTCAAAATTAATTTCTTTTTGCTGGAACACGCCCCTCGACTCGCGTGTTTTGGTGGTCCCCAACCAAATTGGACTAAGACCTCCCTTACAATGATTTAAGTAAAGATTGTTTACAATCTCGCGGCCTTTCGAACAACTGAAAAGCGGGTGGTCTCTTGGTGTGCAATTAATTGTTTTTTTTGTTTTGTAAGTATGAATAATTTTTGTGAAATGTGGGTTTTCGCACGACCTCACCCAATCCGACAATCAGTGGTATACATGTTTCATATAAATTTTCCAGCATTTTTTTTTTTCTTTATTTATTTAAACTTTATTTTATAATTCTTAATTTCTAATTATAATTTCTTAATTCATCCAAAGTTGTTCTAGCCTAAGTGTTGTCCACTCTAATATTTAAAATTTTATAAATGTTCTTTATTATCCTCAAATTGGTTCAGCGTTCCTTTTTTCCTTTTTTTTTTTTTTTCGAAATCTAAAATATTTATACCTTAATTCAAATGTTACCTTTTTATCTCTATACTTAATGTCTACCCTATATCTATAGATAAACTTTCTTATTTCAATATTTCAAAAAAAAAATCCCTAAGCATTGTTTATTTTTTTTTTCAAAATGTCCCTTTTGTGTGCCATATAATATCTCTAATTCTCTCCTTTTGAGTGTTCTTACTTATCTAACATTTTTTTTTTTTTTTATTTTTTTTTTTTCTCACTAACACATAAAAAAAAGTAAAAAATTTTTTTCCACTAGAAAATCAAAATTAACGAATTTATTTGCCTTACTCTATTTCAATAATTGAATATGATTGTCGCTTATTAAGAACTTGTCCACTCACCCTCAAAGACTTAACGACGATCTGCCCCTCGCAAGCAATCTGATAATCTAATATTTTAGTAATTTTCTTTCTTCCCCCTCCCCAATTATAATGTATCCTAACATATTTTTATTTGTATTTCTCAATCGTTTATTTATTTATTAACATTTACAAATATTTGTAAACTTCGCACTCTATCCGTTGATTTCCACTAACTGTAAACCTGATTTTTGTTTCTTATTACTTGTGTAATATCTAGCTAAATGTAAAGCGCTATAATCTCCTTTTATCTCCCGAATTGGCTGCGACCATTAGCTCCTTCCCGGCTGTAGTTATTGTAGAATTTTCTTTTGGTGAGCTGTTAACTTCGGTGCACTTGCTGCAACTAGCGTTTTCGCCCACACTTTCAATTGCGTGTATCCTCCTTTTTATGGCGTGGTAACGGTCACGGTATTTGTCCTTCTTGCTGGATTCCTCCCCACTCCTCTTCTTCATGTTCCGTTCTTCTGGTGTACATACCATTGTATCTAGTTTTCGTAGAAACTCAGCGGCGACAATCTCATCTCCTGATTGCCCCGAAAACCATAGCGATTGAATTTCCTTCGGATAATGTCTCATAATCTCGTCAACTATGCCCAACGGTGTGTCAGTAATCTTTAAAGCCTTCGCTAGCTCCCAATAGTTTGCGAAATGAGTGAGCATGGATATATTTTTCTTGGCATCATATACCCCTTCTGCAAGACGACGGCGAACTTCATTTTTCTTTATGTCTCCCCAATAGGTAGCTAAAAAATCTCGTTCGAAATCTAACATAGTCTCCCATCGTTTATTGTACAATTTTGCCCACGATTTAGCTTCCCCTTTCAAATTTTCCCGTACGACGACTAATGGATCCGTTCGTTTCACTTTTCTAGTGTATTCTTTTAAATCTTCCAGGAAACTAATGGGATTTTGATTTCCACCGGAGAATGATGGTCGTTCCTGCTGTGGTAACATTTCCACTACTTGGAGAACGCTTTTCGGCGCACTATCCTCTCCTATCACCGCCACTGTTGCTGGGCTTTCCAATTGTTTCTCGAGTTCTTGCATCTTATTGACGAGCGGTGCCAAAGCTGCCTGAATTATTGTAGTTATATCTCCTATGTTTATTGTTGAAGTCTCGGTTGTGACATTTTCCCCGATTGCTGTCACTAAAGCCTGGGCTCGCCTACTTGTTCCACGTTTCCCAACCATTTTCTTTATTTTCCGAGTGTCGCCCGGTTAATGTTTATATTTTATCTTATTAAGCGACAACCTTATAATCTCTATTTTAGTTTCCTAAATTACCTTATGTAAATTATGTTGCCTTCCTTATTCTATTTATTTACTTATTTTTTTTTTTTTTCAATTTTCTCGTTTTTCTATATTTTTTTATTTTATTTTTTTATTTTTCCTTTTACTTCGTTAACTTTTCTTGTTCCTTTTCCTCGGGTTTTTCCTGTAACATATCATGTGTGAGTCTCTCTTCACACTCTCGCTTATTTTCGCCCTGTTCCTCCGATTTTGTGTCGGTCTCCCCCTCTGGCTGAACGACTTCTATCACATCCTCGACTCGTAACTTAGACCTCTTTGAACGTCTAAATATCTCCCGTAATTCATCTCCCGACGGTATTTCTTTAGCTTCTAATTCCGTCGCATCCACTTTCCTTTTTTCCGCCATTTTTTGTTTAAAAAATTTTTAATGAATTTAACTCAATACCAACTATTTATTATAAATATACCTATATATATTTATAATTTATTTAATTTTTTTTTTTTTTTTTTGGAACCTGTCCCCCTATAAAACACAATATTTTTAATTATTTATATTTGTTTGCATGATGATTGTAACCCAAATTAGATCAACTCTACCATCACTCTTCATTTCAATTAAATGTAGGTAATTGCAAAAAAAACGGAATGAATATTGTTACTCCAATGTTAATGAATATCCCGTGATTTTCGTTCAACCAATAATTACTTATTGTTTAGAATGCCAACCATTCCTTCAAGTTCCGCAATACCTACGATATTTTCGCAAAATCTGTTTAGAGTTCGCAATACCTATCTTGATGTTATTTCGTCAAATCCCCTCCTTTTTTTGGGTCCGAATGATCAAATGTTCCCTTAAATAGGTATATACCTATAAAACATTCGTCTGTGATATTAAAGCTCTCAACTCGACACTATCCCCAATCAAATATTTTATGTTATTTTTATTTTATGTTCCTTATCTTTTATGTTATGACTTTTTATGTGATAATCCTCACATACAAACCCACAACATTAACTATAAACAAAGGGTCACTTTATGTAGGTAAGTTCCCCCGTTTTTATCTGTAAAGTCTGTTTATTTTTTCCGTAACCGAGTGTTGATATCATTTTCGAGTTTGTTTATTCTACAATCTCTTAAAGCGATGCGCGTTACCCCCGATGTCACCTACTTCAAAATTTTTCGATGTTTTGTTATCACTTTCGATGCTTAGGTTATCAATCTTTCGATGCTTACAAACACCGCGGTATCTCGTATCAGATTGTTTACATTACGGTCATTAACATTCTGGATTCAGGAATTTATGGCCTGCCTTGAATAAACTGTTTACGCTTGTATCTGACCTACATTCTTTGTTACGATATTTATAATCTCATAAGCAATCAACAAATTCATGGTCACTTGATTTAAACTTTATCGACACTTTTATAAATTATTTTAAAACATGTAGAGTTTATTCGTTAACACTTTTTTTTATATTTAAATGTATTGTTGATTTATTTATTTATATATTTTTTTCGTGTTTATTTAACGGCGCACTGTTCTGATTTTTATTTTATTTTTATTATCACTTCATTTAACATAACGTCCTACTTATTATTATTGTTTTTTTTTTTTTTTGTTTTTTGCAATAGATTGACCAATAAAAGTTTTTTTTTTTTTTTTTAAAACAACTTGTAAAACTCTGATCTCCTGTCACGGCTGTGCAGTTGTGATGTTTGTCTTTTCTACTCTCTTATATTTGTCTGTATTTTATTTACTCCTGGGCACTTGGCACCAGTCGTAATATTCTTCTTTTCTCTTGGCTCTGATCGATATTTAAATTCTTAAGGCTTTGCATATGTGTGGTAGGGATGGAAAATTCCTCCCCTACGTCACACAAGCCTTTATAAAATTGGACCCTTATTTCCTCTGATAACTACAGAAAGCTACTTAAAGCTCCCTTGTACTACATACCTTTAGCGATATATGTACTTAACTAATAAATACGTTATTTACGACTTTGAACGTAAATATTTTCGTATTTAGGTTGTAATTAAACTCCATCAAACGTTGTGTAATTTTTTGATTTATGATATAGGATTTTAATTACTTTAAATTTTGTGGTAACCCTCTTGATTCTAAACAGAGTGTTGAATTTCAAAACTGTATTGGTCTCTCTCTTGCAAATTTAACCTTAAGTATTTCTCTAAATGAACTAACTTCCCTTTGACGTTTAGTATGATTCTCTACATCCTAATGAATTCATGAATAAGCAATACTAATCGAAACTACACATGACTAATTGAACAGATAATTAATTATAACTCAAATGGTTAAATGTTAGTAAATCTGATTATGATTGTATCTCGTATCTGCTGGGCGCCCCTCCGTTTAGATTCAGCTGCTATAAGGTACATATAAAGATGGATTTAGTAGGTTAATGTAATTAGTTAATTGCATATTTGACGAACTCAGAATAACCCTTTTTCTGGCAAAATTTGGCTCCTGCCTCCATCAAGTAAGCCGGGTGATCAGAAGTCAACCCAAAATTCGCACAGTCTTTTGGCACGGTTCAATTGATTGATACCTAAGTTATCGCGTCCCAATTGACCTTCCTTTCGCCATCATGCACTGCCTTCAGGTCTTCCTCCAAGCCCAGATACCTCCAAATTCCTACTCCTCCAAAGTTTACTATTTACTTAGGGCGAACCGGTTTCGTCCTATATGCAATCATATACTCACGGGTTTGTGTGGAGTTACGGGTCGTGAATCCTCCCTCCACGTTCAAGAAATGAGACGAGAGTGACCCGACAGGCCTAAAGCACTAATTGTAAGTGAGTTCGTTTCATTCAATGAACAGTACATAAAAAGATATATATGTAAACATACGTTTTGGGAAGGTTTATAACTCGCAATACGAAACTACTTGCAACGCATCCCGAGCTCGGATCTCGCCCATCGGATTCTGCACAATCCTCAGATTGATACCGAATATATACGTAAGAATAGTGTGAAATATAAATATATACTAGTACAATAAGATCTTATCTGGCGATGTGTTCTGGAGATTCGCCATAACTCCAAGCTTTTGTTTGGTTTTGTTGACGGTTTTGTTTGAGAGATCCGCCATCTCTATGGTTTGATTAATGGTCCTTGTTACAGAAGCGAACACTGCCTTCTGTTGGTTGAACTGTATTTTTTTTTTCTTTCCCTCCCCTCCAATGTTCAACTTTTGATAAATTCTTGCTATCCCGTGATACTCAATTGAAGCATGTAAATCCTCATTACCCCTTATTAAGCTATCCCGTGATTTTTCGACTGTTTCATGTAAGTCTTCAATACAACTTTTTTAACTATCCCGTGATTTTTCAACTGTTTCATGTAAGCCTTCAATACACCCTACTTTTTACTATCCCGTGATTTATCAACTGTTTCATGTAAATCTTCAATACACCCTTTTGAACTGCTATAATAAATCTGTTAATTTTCAATTGCTTAGGTCTGTAGATATCTCTTCACGTTCAAATTAAAAATAGTGTTTAATTCCATTTTTTTTTTCTTTAATAATTGCGCAATATAACAATTTTATCCCGTTCCTAGAAGTTAATACCTAAGTACGATATCCATTAATCAAGGTCATTTTTTTTTCTTTTTACTGTATTCGAACTAGTGCCCCAGTGACCGAATTATTTTGTAAACAATTTGAGCTTTGTAAACATTCCCTACGTCCTCGTGACCTAGATTCAAGCGTATGAGGTATGTTTACTTTAGACATTCCGGAGACGTGTGAGATGACTCTAAAATTTTCTTTGTTTGATAATGATGTACTTAGCGCAATTGTCTAGTCTGATACCCGATTACGTATACATATTTATTCATTTATATATACTTTGTCTCAATAAATAATTTATAATATTGATATGTATAATTATTTTATGGTTGAAGTAATTTCTAATATCATAACTTATTTCAAATGCTCTGGATTTTCTGAAATTATATTAATACATACATAACATTAAATATAAAATATTGATTTGTAAATTTATCACACATAACTACTTTCAATAGTTATTGATGAATTCAGAGGTAGGAATCGATACCCTCTTCCTCTTTTTATATAAGTGTTTTCTTTTTGATTAAAATTTTTCTTGGGAACAATAAAATTACAAATATATGTGTTTATATACATACATATATGAATATATAAAATATAATTATTATACTTATAATATTTTAATATAGTTACATATCACATATTAAGCGAGTAATATCTTGGTCAAATAATTAATCCAAATACCAATGTTTGCTGCATTCCGCTATCTCCTTGGAATCTGTAAAATTTTATAACGGAAAAGACTTACCCCTACCAAGGTTTTTTCCGACCGGGAAATACACGGTAACCTTGCTGCAATTTTCCTAAATTAATTTTTATTTTCCTAAATTTAATTAAATCTTTTTGACTTCAATTTTTTTTTTTTTTCATTTAATCTAATTAATTAAAATGATGCATGAACTCTATCGTTCTAAACTGTATTTTATCTCAAAACTCGTTGGTTAGATAACACTTTAAATGATAGTTACTTCACGATTAATTTAGAGATGGTAAATTGTTGTTAAATTAAATTTTTATCCCTCCGAACTTTTATGTATTAATAAAATATTATTTTGTTTTATTATTATTATTTAAGATAATTAGTTTAAATATGATTAATTTAGAGATGGTAAATTGTCGTTAAATTAAATTTTTATCCCTCCGAACTTTTATGTATTAATAAACTATTATTTTTTTTTTTTTTTTATTATTATTATTTAAGATAATTAGTTTAAATATTTATTATTTGTTAGAACACTTTCACTTAGATTGAACACACGTATTTAATTATAACTTCTTCACGCTAAATTATCACATCACTTCAGTTATTTATTGCACTAATATTAAACGCGAAATTTCTAAGTTTAAAAATACGATATTAAGTGATTATAAAATCCGAATTTTCCACTAAAACAAATTGTATTTATCACGAGCACTTTTATTTTTCACAAGTAATTAATGCGTTGGCTTTATTTTTATTTTTCACTGACTCTAACTGCAAAGTATTTTTTCCTGTAGATCACTGAATAGAATGTGAAATTTTTCTAAGTATCAAAATAATTATCACTTAGAATTTTTTAACTTTAAGTCACCCACCGTTTCGTCACGTTCCGCGAAGTTACAAACTTTTCGACCACGATCGTAGACTGTCCTCAACTGGCATTTGTCTAGACTTTTATACCCCTCTCAGGTCCAAAAGATCGTATCTGAATCTCCTATAATAAACCAATCTAATTACTATCAACTCGTAATTTCTTGAAACCTCCCCATTATTGTCGAATGCGGTCTCTTTGTACGTTTTGCGTTTGATACATTAAATTCTGTCTCGTACTCCCATACTTACAAGATCCGGATTTAGTAAGATCCATGTTTAATGGCCCAACTTCCTTTGTCCTGTTGTTCATACAAAACTAGCTTGAATTTAATAATTTTAAAGTTCTATTTTCATATATTTCGTAACATGTCCGTGCGTACGGCATCTACCATATGTTCCAAATCTGTCCCCAAATTCGCCTATCAGAGATATCTTCATGTCGAAGCCTTTCTCGCAAATTGTTCATTTTTATTTTATTATTTTTCCTCGAGTTTTTCTGTATTCTATATGAACCTTTCCATTTAAAACCGAATTTTCTCTATTTACGTCGTATATTTGAATTTTCCATTCTCTCTCGAATTTTCTTTTATTCACGACACTCTTTCCATGAATTTCCTTATTTATTCTTACGCTATTGTTCATATCTCTATAGATTTTTATATTTCAAGCCGTATTTATTTTATTCACTGTTAATCTAAGATTTCCTTTGTTTTTCTCTGTCGTATCTCCTTTCCCCTCACTTCCCCGTACTTCCCTGATATAACCATATCGTTTTTTGATGTTTGCTGCCTCTTGGAAATTTCATTTTCTATTTGTTATTAATAAATATATCATTTTTTAACATCTTTATAGGAGATACCCCCACTTCGGCCCTTAAATTCCTGTCATTTTTATTGCTTCATAGAGATCGCCTCCCAAATTTTGTCCCGTTCTTACGCAAAATCCCATAAACCATATGCCTTGACAGTTGTATACATTAGTTCTTGTACCCACCTGGCAATAAATCCTTTTTTATTTCAGTGTCGTTAACTTTTACGAGAATTCTTTAATGTAAATATTTCATAAGACCCATGATAATTTTTATTACCTTTTTAACGGCTAATCGTCCTTATCTAAACAATTTTCATGTTCGAATATTCCTTGTTTATCACAACAAAATACATCTGAAATCGACAACCATTGTAATGCCTCATTTTTATCTGCAATTCGCGTACTATGTTACTCTATAAACTCCATTTTAATTACGTAAAATGACTCCTTTTCCTGAGTTTTTCTATCGCAATGTTTTCAGCATTTTCCACTCCCCTCCGTACTGCACTCTATTTCTTCTCTAACACTTGTTACTGCTCTAGACATCTGAAATATACCCTCGCCTATTCTTTAAAACTCTCATTTTTTTTTTGACGTTTCCTCCCTAAATCTTTCATCGTAATATCCTAGCTCCGTCTAAAATTGATAACAATAATTTTCCATTGTTTTTTCAACATTTCCATTTCCTTTAACACGTTTTCCCTCGAATCGATCATCTCCGGTCGTCACAAACAATCGTATTATAGATGGAAATCTCCCTAACGCCTTACAATACGTTTTCGTCACTTGCTTTGCAATTTTTCACTTAAACTTTTTGCATCGTGTTTACGTGTATCCTTTTTTTCCGCACCTGATATGTTTTAATGCGTTCGAGAACTAGGGTTTCTGATCCCTGGAACGTACCGGTTAATGATAACATTTCTTGGGGTCATCGTTCTTTTGTCCCTGAACAGATTATTTCTTCCCATGGAGTTTATTCACCTCTCGGTTTGGTGGGAACGTCAAACTCATTAATCACATTACTAATTGCTAAGTCCAAAGGTCGTTCCTTTGTTCTAAAAATGGGTTCGGCCCTCTTCCCGTTGATAGGCTGAATTGGTTTTTAATCGCTTTTGCTGCAATTCAATTGGCTGTCAATATATCTCGGTCTAAAGTATATTGGGGAACCCCTGTTTCTGATTATTTGTTGATACCATCTGTGATCCTTTCATCAATACTCGTCTCACCTTGTCTAATTATAGATCCCTACCGTAAATATGAATTCACTTTACTCTAATCCGATAGATGTCGTAGACGTGTCCGTTTTATAAGTAATTGATATTTTCTTTTTTAAATTAAAGTGGGAAGCTACGATATTTCCTAATTTTCACTGTTGATCAATGCAATTCATCACAAGGGTTGGAATATTTAACCATTCGAGAGATGGAGATTTCGAGTAAATTTCATGTTTTTTTTTACATGAGCTCCACACAGGAGGCCCTGAGGAAAATAATTTCCCTCAGGGCCTATGTCATCTTTGGGGATACTGTGTGGAGGGTTTTTTTTGGGGAAAGGAAGGAGAGGAGAGTTCTGGGAAGGAAAAAGTTTTAAGGGGTGGGTAGGAATCTGGGGTTCAGTGTGTCCTGGTCATCCGCCTCCAATACCTAGACAAACCTCATCCCATGAACCCGGGCACCCCTGCTAAATCACCAAACATAGCGAATCACTTGGGGTGACCTATGGCAGAGGTGTTGGTTATTCAATAAAGGTTCCCGGGGCGGCAGTACCCAATCCCGCCTCCCAAATTTAAAATAACGTGATTTCACACAAGACCGTATTTTGTGGTGGCGGCTTGAGGTTCGCTTGCACTTCGGCTGACAACGCCCTGTGGAAATGCAATAAATAGAATGAATATATTTTGATACAAGTGAAAGTATGTTCACAGGTATTATAAACCAACTTGAAAAATGATTGCCTCGACACAGGCTAGTCTACTGAGGCAAATAATGAGAAACCGCACCTTATTACTAAACGTTTATATTATTCAAGTTAGCAATAAAACTGCCAAAACCACAATTTGAAGATTGTCTTTAGTAAAAATGTAGTTCATGTAGTTGTAGTTGTTTTTGGGGTGTAATGCCGTGTTGCGCTACCTCATTCTTAAGTCAACACATCTACCGAATCTGCCGGGTCTGCCCTGATTATGGACACTGCAATGCTGTTCAAAACGTTGGCTAAAGAAGGAGGTAGTGCAACACGGCATAACATCCCAAAAACAAATTACGAAAATACTTTTGGCCGTGAAAATCTAAAAACGTATCATATGTCATCAAAATTTAAAACAAAGGTTCACCCATTAGATAAAAGAACAGTCTTTCGAAATCAATTCATATTTTTTGTGAAAAAGAGTCAATACGTCTAAAAGTCCGTCCACAAATAACCACAACACAATCGGGAATATGTCATTTTTAAATCAAATTTTAGACCTTCTTCTTTAGCCAACGTTTTGAACAGCTTTGCAGTGTCCATAATCAGGGCAGATCCGGCAGATCCGGTAAATGTGTTGGCTAAAGAATGGCGTAGCGCAACACGGCATAACACCCCAAAAACAAATAACTAAAATTTGAAAACATTTGTTTATTTTTAGTGCAATCAGGTTTTACGGTAGATCTTTTGCAGATTTGTTAAATTTTCAAACAAAATTTTGTATTATACAACAAACATTTCAAATCATATAATCATGCAGTAAAATAAATTATATTTTGGTAGAAAGCAGTCACTTTGTGGTTTGACATATTAATTAAAGGAAAACAATCACTTTGTTTGTAACCACGATTTATTGATTTAATTTTTATTTACCGACCGGTTTCGCTTAATACAAGCTTCTTCAGGGTATAAATTAAAACTGATGAAAAAATACATTGTGTGAGCTGATATATACATACAGACAGAGACAAAACATAATATAAAGTAAGAGTGAGAGAGTGTAATTAACATCCTACATAGTGATAGAGAGAAAGAGAAAGGTATATCTAATGAATAATTACATTATATATCTACCGGGACAAAACGTCATTTAAACAGGTGATTAAGGAATAAAGTGGCTACGGGTTTTTTTCTAGTTTATGGGAAATATTCCTAATATCGGACTGTTGGACACATTTAACTGATTATTAAGGATTTGGGTTTTTGTTTTAACGGCTTTCTTTATTTCGAGTGCTTCTAAATTATTAAGCCTGTTACCATGACCATTTCTGTGAAGATGCTTGTATTAAGCGAAACCGGTCGGTAAATAAAAATTAAATCAATAAATCGTGGTTACAAACAAAGTGATTGTTTTCCTTTAATTAAAATAAATTATTTGAAAAAGCTACTTTTCAGAATTTTAATTTTAGTTCAAAGCAAAAAGATCCGTGCCCTTATTTTTGGACGAAAATACTTCAGTTTGTCTTTTATTAACGGACTTACAAACTAATATATTATTTAAAAAAAAAAAAACTTTTATCTTGCTTAAACATTACGGAAAAATTATAAATACTCATGATCAAAAAATAAAGTTTTATCATCACGAGTTTGAGCATTTTTTAATGTAAGTATTTATCAAAGCAAATTTTAAATGAAATAAAATCGATATTGAGTTTTATGTTAAAATGCTGATATGAAGAATAAATAATCTTTCTCATCGGAACCGGCCTGTACAGTTGCAAGGGTAGATAAGACCGTCATTAGACGAAATTTGAATTCTCGGCCGCTGGTTAATGGCTCTCAATTAATCGGAAAAATCGTTTTAACAGAAAGTGCACCTTTTGGTATTAGCATTGTAATACATTTTGTATTTTTTTTTTATTAATTCAAAGCGCAAAACATATATGCGGATATTGGATCAACTGTTTCATTTATTTTCATATTATAACAATACCTCCTTAATTTCTACTAACGTTTCAATTCAAACGCTGAAAAAAATCAAAGTTTGTTTAATCTAGTCTTCGTAGGTAAATTAACAATTCATTAAACATATTTCTGAAACTGATTTCTTGTTCGGAAGTGAAAACAAAATATATTTTTCATGAAAAAAAATATACTGATCGAACATTTCTTGTTAACTTACGTATATTGGCAGTGCAAATATTGAAAGAGGATCTTATTGGGTTGAAGGAATTTCGTGAACACATAGGAACGGGTTAAAACACTTTATGTTCTTTCTTGGATCAGCTCCAATTTTTTTCTTCCGTCTGAAATTGCGCCAAGCAGACCTACTTCTAAGCGTTATGGAATAAAAAATGTATTAGTAGGAAATCTTTTTATCAAATTAATATTTCTGAACTATTAGATATAATAACACGTAATTTTTAAAATCATCATTTAGGTTTCCAAAAGGTTGGTGGTTGGGCGTTTACACAATATATAGCTACACTTACCTACATACATTTACATATATCATAGACTCTGTGCTTGTGGCTTGATTGTCCCATATTCCTTTCCTTTCCATCCCTATCATTTTCCTTTTCCCCATTCTATCCCATCCCTATGCACCTGACAATTTCGTTACTATAACAATCAGTTTCGTCAATCGAAACTCGCCGCGTAAGCATATAATTTTCCGCTCCCCGCATCCTCGAACCGAATCCGCATACCGCAAGAATATAAGTGCATGAATAAACCAGCCAAGATAGCAGAGTGTCACAAGTTACCGCAGTAAGTCCCTTCCTTCCTTTCCTTTAAGTGGATTCTTTCTACTTGTACAGTGGTCTTTCACACATCTATATTTCAAAACACATACAAGGTTTTTCGACATCCGCAACCGCACTTAAACCACACATCAGTTCGGTTTAGTAATCAAACAAACAATTAAAAACTTGAAAATATATCATCTTTACAAGTCCTCCGCGTTGTCTATCTGTCTGTCTGACTGTTCGCGATAAACTCGAAAACTAGTGAACGGATTTTCATGCGGTTTTCACTAATAAATAGAGTGTTTTGTGAGGAAGGTTTAGTTATGTAATTTGACAAGAATTTATGTACATTGGTTGAAACATAACGATAATTGTTAGAAGTGTCGGAAAAAGTCAAGCCACCTGGTAGTTTTCATCTCAAACGCTGCCTAATACTTTTGGGATATAACAAAACAATGCATGGTGGGATATTCCTCTTTTATAGATCTACAAAAAAGTTCGCGAAGGCATATACTTATCTATCTTTTACGGATAGCTTCTATACCCATTCTATCTTCTAAAAAAATGGTCACGTACATTGCGATAATTGAAAAGTTATTTAGACGGATACAGTAATAACTTATCTATTACTCCTTATTAACTTAAATACGTTAGCAGGAGCATCACTAAAAGATAAGATTAAAAGTTCACGCATTCGTAGTAGCCTGGGTGTCACAGATATAAATGGTAAGCTGGAGGAACGACAGTTAAGATGGTATGGACACATAAGACGGAGACCATCAGACCACACCGTGAGGCAGGCAATGTCTATGGATCTTCATCAACAGTCATCCAGAAGAAGACCGAAGAACTCCTGGATGACTCAATGCTCCAAAATTATTCAGAGAAACGGCCCGGATGAAGGCGATACCAAGAACATAAGAAATTACAACCTGAGAACGAGAAGAGGCGACCCCAACAGCCTACCTAGGCAATGAGTTGGGACAGCGCAAGGAAGAAGAAGAAGAAGAACTTAAATACGTTAGTTACCCCAAGCATTTAATGCACTTCATTATAATCTTTCACACAATCTCTACGCATTATAAATTAAAGTCCTCCGCGGCATCTGTCCGTTTCTTTGCGATTATCTTAGAGATGGCGGTGGTTATAAAGGTTGGATAAGCATCCAGTAGAAGACGTTATGTTTTATTAGCCACAGCAACGCGTGGCCGGGTCAGCTAGTATTCACTACAAAGGGTTTTAATGTATTTTTTTATTACTTTTGTCATGTAATTATCACAAAACAATAAACACAGCCAGTGTATGCATCCAAAGGCAAAAATATTTTTTTGTATGCTTTAGCAATGCAAGTACTTGCGCATTTTACGAGTCATTTTAAAAAAAATAATCAAAAGGTCAAACTCATTGCCTTGATATGGTACCTTGAGAACTACTTGCCTACCTAACGCAACTATGAACAAAGAGTAGTTTCAAGAAAAGAAAATGTATGTCAAGTTTGTTGTTTGCATTTAATTCAAGATGTCGTATTATTTATGTAATCATTCATAAATAAGTAAAAATAATCGTTTTGTTTCATTAATGAGAGAAAAATGAGAAAACTTTGTCGTTGGATATTTATCCAAATTATCACTGTGTTTGTCAAGTTAAAAGAAATATTCGTATGTCGCTTTCGCAGCTTAAGTGCACATTAAAAAATCTTAATATTTTTGTTTATTATCTAAGTAACACATTATTCTTCTGTAAGCAAGTTTCTATTTTGTTCACTAATTCACTAATCTTAAGATTAAACTTGTTTTTTTCTTACATAAATTTATTACATTCTCTGTCTTCAGGCCATCGGGAAGGAAATTGTAAGTATACAGGGTGTTAAGGGACGTACTTGACTTACTTTAACCAGTGATTCATGACATTATTTGGGGTAAAAAATGTAAATGAAATTTTGGCCTCCAGTGACTTTTTTTGATGACTTTTTTTTTTCAATTTTTTTTCCTTCAAAATCAAACAAAAAAAAATTCTTCCGCATGTCATCACTGGTCACTCAGTCGAGTGTCCGACGAACCCCTTACCCCGCCTCCAAGTGTTCAAAAACTACCATTTTTTTGTTTTTGTAGAAAAAAAAAAAAAAAACGTCAAAAATGTCACCGGAGACCAAAATTTCGTTTACATTTTTTACTCCAAATAATGTCAGGAATCACTGGTTAAAGTAATTCAAGTACGTCCCTTAACACCCTGTATGTGTGCAGTGTGTACACCCTCAAGGCCTCTGCTTCTTTACCAACTTCGGGCTTTACAGAATTATTGTTTAATTTATTATTTTGTCTTGTTCTTTATAAATGTTGTGTTTATGAGTATAAATTCCTTTTAGATTTTGTAGATTAACAGGCATTTGTTAAATTTTCACAGTTTCCTGATTTTCAGTTAATATGTTTCTTTTTTGGTAGGGGTATCTGGTTAATAATTAAAATAAATCCTTTGAATATGTGTTGGGGGAATTTCCCCATAATTGTATTAGATAGTTTAGATGAGACTGGATAAAACTAAAGCGTGCTCGAGCTGGTAGATGATGAGGAAAATGCACCAATTGCTAGGATTATTTTTTCTATTATGCTCTTGACAGGGAATAAATAAATCTTTATACGATGTCAACACTGGCGGAACCGTCTATGAATTTACATTCCTAAAAGTCAAATGATGAATTTAAAAATTAAAAATACTAATTAATTGACAATTTAAAATTGAAATACTAACTTTAATACACATTGGCAGTCCGCATGCACTTTTGAAGTTAAAAAGGGGATTAACATTATACATAATGAGGTATTAAGTCATGTTCAAACTGGAATGGAATCAATAATTGATCGCACCTTAGATAAATTAATGAAGTTTATGGATCGCATAAACGATTTCTTTCAATTCTAAGAGCTTTGTTGATTCACTTCCATTCATGAATTAGCCAGTTATTTTGCATAACGAACGACACTATTAAAAAAAAATTGTATTCTGACAGCTTTTCTAACACCGTGAGGCCAGTTTTTGTGAACAGACTATTGGAATCATACATTGACCGTGCCGGAAATGTGGCTAATTGACCATAGATGCCGGATTTAGTCAATAGATAGTGGAGGTAGACTTTTGTAGTAAAACGCTGCACCAATTCACTGTTATGCGGATGACAGTACAGTTCATGATAGCTTTTTGTTTGACAAGCCCCCAAAGGGCTCACAAACTCCAACAGCTCGTAGCGCTTTGAAGCAAAGAATGAACGGTTACCTCGAGAGTGTTTTCTCTTGGGGTAAAAATAATCTCGTTGAATTTAATGTTTCAAAGACCCAATCTTGTCTGATTACGTCTAAAAGGGATCGAAATGAAAATCTAGTCTCTTTCAACGGAAGTAATCTTCCGAACAGGCCCTCCATTGATATGCTTGGTGTAACCCTAAGTGACCAGCTCAAGTATGGGGGCTCCATCGAAGCCAGAGTAAAGTTAGCCTCCCAAAAGCTGGGCGTACTGTACAGGGCCCGCAGATACTTTAATAGTACGCAACTGCTAACCTTGTACAAATCACAAGTACGCCCCACGGTTGAATTTGGCAGCCATCTCTGTTCTGGAGCTCCAAAATACCTGAAAAATACCCTCGACTCTGTGCAGAAACGGGCGGTCCGTTTGATAGATTCTCCCACCTTAACAGACGGATTGCAATCTTTAGAGCACAGGCGTCGGGTGGGAATGCTATCCTTGTTCTACCGGTATTACAATGGAAGATGCTCCGAGGAACTAGCATCATTGATCCCTTCGGCACCGGTACATAGTCGGGAAACACGCCAAACGCGTGCCCAACATTTGTACACGGTTGACATTTGTCACATGAGAACGGGTCATTTCTTCGACTCGTTCTTGTGTTCAACAGCTCGGCTGTGGAATGATTTGCCGGCCTCTGTGTTTCCTCCTTCCTACAACATGGGTCTCTTCAAGACCAATGTTCATTTCTTCCTCTCCTCAAAAAGACCCTCCACACAGCATCCCAGATGACATAGGCCCTGAGGGAAATTATTTTCCTCAGGGTCTCCTGTGTGGAGTTAATGTAAAAAAAAAAAATAAGTAAAGGTTTAAGGATTCAATTCCAACCGCAGCATTTGCAAATACATACTAAAATTGTTTCCTCATGGGCCGGTAAGGAATCGATATTTACAGAGTACAGTAAGAAAGATTTGTTAATACCGAAAGTATTAACAAAGTTCCGTTCCGTGGATCGCTGCGGCAATAGGGCGTTTGATTTTTCTTTTACATTTCGTGGAAGTTCATTACACTTAGAATCCATTAAAATTTTGTTATTGTGCGATCTTTCTAGTTTCTAACAAATTTCTTTTTGAATGGCTAATATAATAGCAATATTTTCCGGTAGCACGAGGAAATTCTGCATAATTAAAACCAAAAAACATTCGCAAGTATTTCGTACATTACATACTAACATAAATAACGAAACCAATATAATTTAACTAAGTAAAATATGAAATTTTAACATAATAAATATTGAATATTTATTATGTTAAAATTACCTATTACCTGCTATTTTATAAATCATTCATTTCTTCTTTTTCTTTCATTTCTTAGTTTCTATATCTCTGAGTCTACTATTGTATAAATCTTGCGTTCTTTCTTACGTATCCTTTACTTACTTATTACAATAATTTTTGTTACTAACTTACATGATTCTTTCATTTATAATGATTTTTTAAAAATTTATATCATGATTTTTTAAACTCTTCAGGATTTTTATTTTTAAATTTATACATGATTTTTTAACCTACTTATTATATACAATAGCCGTTATTACTAACTTACACGATCTTTTAATTTACTAATTGAGCCAGAACTCCCTCACCAAACACAAGAGCATTGTCTCTTTATGGTGAGGAAAGGCAATTTTTTATTTTTTTGTTAACCTTCTTTAACTGATGTAACTTTATATGTATTTTTAATAAGCATTGCCAATAAAAAAAAAATATATATATATATATATATATATATATATATATATATATATTGTGTCTGAAAAAAAAAGAATAATTTGCCAAGAAAATTTTAAAATATTTTACAATTTTATTATATTTATGGAAAATGGTTTTGATGTCGCCGTAAACTTCATTATTGGCTTCGTCCAGACGTAGGGCGTAGGAGGCTTCGTCCAGACGTAGCTTGCAAAGGATTGAAACTGTAACAGGGCGGGAAAAACCACGCATTTGTGCACTGAGCTACTAAACTATCAAGTTGCTACTAAATAAATTTTAAAATTAAACGAAAAATATTTAATTCTAATGTTTGACAATTTTAAAAACTATTTTGATTTTTATAAGGTATATAGTATACCTAAACACCTGGGTATTTCCTCAGTCCTTAGATTTTTCTAAGACAAACATATCAAAAAGTGTATGAACGTTCTTCGAACAAATATAATAATTCCTGTATATTACACACGACTCCATGAGTTTAAAAGTGGAAATTTACCAATATATGTGCCAAATATCCCAAGCACGCTTACTGAAAAAATAAATTGGATTGAAAATATTCCGCAATTATTTATATATAGGGGGAAGATGCTGCATTTTATGGGATGAACGTGGTCTAACGTAATTTTTCATGTAGCTTCTAATCGAATTAAAGATTTCCAAAAGCCCGTTTGAGTTAACTCAGAATATATTGAGTTGGTAAAGATAGCATCATTAGTTTTTTTTATTGTTTTTCGTTTTTCGAAATAATATCCTTATTTTGATTCGCAATAACGCGTGATTTATTCTTACTAAAAATAAATGATTTTTCTGTCAATTAAGAGTAGAAAATATAAAAAATTGAACTACAAAATTTGTGGGCTAGCAACACCAATTTAACTGCCAAATATTATTTTAAATATTCTTTCCAATGACACTGAATATATAAAACACTCTAAATCACATTTTAAAAACTTTTTTTTTTCTTAAAAAAAAAAATTTAATCGATTAAGCACTGTTGTGAGGTATCTACACCTACCTAATGACACACATTTTAATAAATTGTGATTTACAAAGTGATTTTCTTTAATTTAATTTAACAGTAGGTAGAAAGGATGGTGTGTTTATGTCGTTACACCACTTTTAGATCTGAATGAGTTAAATATAGTCAGATCTAAAATAAAATACATATCTAAAGCCCGGGCAACGCTAGGTACTCTAGCTAGTATTAAATAAATGTGAGCAATTTCTAAACTGTGCTTCATAATTTATAACAATTTCGTTATTCTTCATTATGTTAACACAAAATTGCAAAGGTATAATATGCCTATATGCAATTCTAATTTTGAGATCAGTGGGTATCTATATTGCAATAAAAAAAACACTTTTTCACTTTTATACACAGTTTTACATTTTCACCATGAGTTATATATTTTTAGTATTGCCATTTTAAGAACAGTGGCGCCCTCCTATGGTTTCTAGTCTTATTTGACAAACTGTAGTTAATATTTTACTTGAGATTCATTGCACTGCGCAAGCAACAACAATAATATCTTTCCTCTATTAAATGGTGAGAAACCTTTGTGTGTTCAACAATTTTAGTAGAAACAACTAACAATATGGCTTGTGCTCTTATTCTGCCCACTTTCATTGATTTTTCAAAGGTCAAAGATTTTTCGAACGGAATATGATTGCGATTTATCATGGAGATTGTGCACGACACATGTCATTTTGCCAGAGTTAGATTCTCCTGAAGTTCTGTAGCTTACGCCGAAAGCAGAAAATGATTTCATTTTCCCAAAAAATCCATGCAAGTTTCAGGAAACCACGACCCGCCGTAATGATTTGCGGCTTCAGTTAACGTTTTGTGTTTTGCATAGGGTAGTCATGGGTCGATCGTTAACTACCCGATCACGAATTACCAATATTATCTACTTACTTAAAATGGGTCACTTTGTCGGGTTACTTGAAAAAAAAAACGACCGTCAACATCTGTTCCTCGTGATGGATGCCAGCCGGTGTCACGAACGAGCCTTGATGTATGGATTGTGAAGATCGAAAATCTCGAATCTTGTTCTCGACAAATAGATATGGTACCTAGAACCCGAAAAATAGGCTGACAGTTCATTTACATTTCACATCTATTTCTAATCTTTACAATTTACAAATTTATAGCATGGTCTACGCTGCTATTATACCTATTATTATACCTATTATACCTACGTCAAAAAAGAACATGATAAAATATCGGATGTTCGTATTACGGCGGCCGGCGGCAGGCGGCACATCGATCTCTCTTTTCTACGACATTTTTTCGTAAAAGTACCCGAACAAAGACCGAGACCGAGTACTCTCGATCCAATCACTTACAATTTGGGAGATGGTACAGGTGCAGCCGCCCTGGGAAACGTTTACTGGAGATTTGTTTATTAATTTTATTTTAGTAATTTGTACATTTAAATTTACAAATCTCTAATTAATTAAAATATTTCATATTGCAAACTATTTTTTAATATAATAATAAAAAAATAAAATATTTTTTAATAGTTTTATGTAGCTCCTACAATACGTCTTGAATTTTCCAATTGCTGTGAACTTTAAAGTTTCTGGATAATACACATCTCCGGCATAGGTCATCCCAAGTCGTTCACTGTGTTTGGTGATTCAGCGAAGGTGCCCGGGTTCATGAGTTGAGGTTTATCTTGTTCTTGGTGGTGGATGCATCTGCCCACAAACTGCGAGACAGGCCGGATCGGGAGAGACTCGTCGAGGGAGACCTTTTAACCTCTCCAGTAGGACTCTCTCGGAACATCGCTTTGCACCACAGTGGGAGGAATAGATTCATACGTCCGCAACTCCTGACACACTGAGCCAGAGATTTCTATCCATCCCTCGTACATTTTTCTTCGCAGAACTTCTCCTCTCTCCTTTCCTAAAAAGACCCCCATACATAGACACCAGTGATGGTGATCGACCCGGGTCATGAAAAATGATTGATCGACCCAGCTCTAGTTTTGCAGTTAATTTTCATATTTTTTCAAAAGGATTAATTAGTAATAAATACCTCACATACATGTATTGTTTCTCATCCGATATGGTATCGTGTAGATTTTGGTCTAGAAAGAGAAGAATTAAATGTTTTAGGGGGTTTGGTTGGCTTCGTTTTCCTCAGGGACTAGATTTCAACTGAACAAATTTTGAACGGATGGCATTCAATACGATAAACACTGATATTATCTGGGGGGGAGACTTGTATGCATATGAACAGGGTTAGGCGGTGTTACTTGCGTGCCGGGTATTTGTGAACTGAAGAGGATGTTTTAGATTTCATTTGGACAAATATTCCATTGATTCTGCAGAAATAGATACAGGAAAAAGCATATTTTTTTTAATTTATTTTAATTAATATACATTTTACTAAACAAATAACTAACTTAAACCTTGTCCGATTTTATGAATTTTTATCTCTTTTTGTGAAAATATTTGATAAAAGATTAAGCATTAAGAAATCAGGAACAACGAAATTTATGTAGCGTTATGATTATTAACATTATAAATACAATAATGTTAATAATTTATGTAATTTTGTACCACAGTCTACGTGTTTAAGATTCGGCATCCCGAATTTTTACCATTTTATAACATACCTTCGTTAAGCACTTTAATTTATTAAGCTCCTAAGAAAAAATGTGTAATTCTCGATAGAAATATCTAAACATTTGCTACGCTGAACGGTAATTATAAGAAATTCCCTCGATAGAAAAAAATTACAAAGAATGCTCCGAAAATTATAATAAACACGTTTTTTCTATTGTTTTACAAGTTACATGTATGAAAAAATCAAAGTTACTTAAGACGTTTCCAATGAGATCTTTGCTCTATTTTAAACGAGTCGTGTTTTATAAAACATTTTTACAATATTCAATTAATTATTATCGTTTATGCTAGCGCGCTACCTCTATCATTCGTATTTACATATCATCCCTTCTTTTACTTTTTGAACGCTTACTGTCGGGCGGTAAGGAAGGTAAAAATACAAACTTGAAACTTTTTATTCTTTACAATCCTTAATATCTTGAAAATATGTTTTTTTATATAATAGTAGAGCCGTTTATTAAAAAAAAAACAGATTCTTGCGGGAACTCCGAAGGGGCGACAATACGTTGCCTATACCGGGGTGGGACAGTGGTGGGTACTTCAATGCCCTTCATACATTTTTCCTCCCTGAACCTCTCCTTCTTTCCATAAAAGGACCCTCAATACAGCATCCCCATATATGATATGGGCCCTGAGGGAAATTGTTTTCCTCCTGTGTGAAGTAAACGTAAAAAAAAATTCTCTAACTTGATAAAAAAAATGCGCAATATGAATATAATATGTTATCTCCGGTAGGTACATAAATACGCAAACACACAAATAAAGCCCTTTTCAAACTTTAGAACAAAGATATATTTATTTTGTCTGATAAACATTCTTTCCTTCAAGTATCATTCGTATTTCTGGTTATTTCGGCTTATTCGTTTAGTGGTTTAATATATTGAATCAACCAATAGTTGAAAGCAAGATATTCTCGAAACAATATTAAAGCCATAATTTCTTAGAAATATTATTAAATAGACCTCCATTGTAACGTCTTCATAGGCATAATATCCCAGCAGAGATGATTCATTTATTTTATACGACTCTGGAATGTTAATCCAAGTCACTTGAAATGAATATTATCTTTGCATGTATTTACAGCAACTGAAGCATTTAAAAGAGAAATGATTTGCTTCAAAATTAAATTATGACCTAAAATTTTGCGCGTGCTTTGATTATAAACCTTTTAGGCAAAATTAAACATACAACATTTTTTGTAGCGTGCATATTTTTTCCACAAAAAACCTATTAAAGAGTAAAAGAGAGATAGGCCGTCTAGGAACGTGAAAAGTTTTCTTTTCGTAAGCATCAACATCAAGCTCAGGCGTGCTTTTAAATATTATTATTTTTATCAAACAACGGGTCCAAAGATAGCAAATATTTCAAATAAGACGGAAATAATTATTTTTTGCCACTAGCATATCAACATCAACGATAAGGGTAGGTATCTACTTTCTAAGAAATATTTTGTGTTATTTGCGCGACACCTAATTAAGATCGCTCTGAAGAAGTCGTTTTTGTGGTTTACGTATGTAAAAAGATGAAAGAAAAAAATATTTTTAAGTGCAAAATACAATTTTAAATTTATAAATTTGACTTTAAAATAATTTTTTTGTAAAGATGACGTGACCGCTATCAATTTCCCCGTGGAAGATAATATAAAAAAATATGAAGAGAACATCGTTCTTGAAACATGTCGACTTTTTAATGAAGTTTATTGTGGTAAAAACAAAGTGTTTTTAATTATTGCATTAATAAAATGGTGCAACAAAGTGAATTTGCAAAATTTGAAGAAATTCATCTCGAAAGTTTATTAAAGGTTTTTTCTGAAACTGTAAATTGATTTCCTGTGTGTTATTTTTTTTTTATTTTTTTTTTACAGTGAATACCGCACAAGAATCTCAACTGCTCCCGTCTGGAGCCAGTGAGACTATGGCATCCCCAATTGGGGTATGTTGTGAGGTTGAAAGTAGTGGGGAGGGGAAGGAGGTGGGGAAGAGGAAGGTTGGGAAGTACCTGGCTATTCAGATCTGGTCACTAAACATGGCTAAACCATTTTCAAGCAACGTTTCAATTCTGAATGGTGGTCTTACACCAGGGCGATACTGATAGTATCTTCCACTCTGGAACATGCCGCAAATATACTATATATTATTTTAAATGAATTAATTGTGAAATAACACAAATTAATCCAATAAAATTTATTTGCGCATGCCGGGTTCGAACCCGCGACCTCCGGATTGTGAGTCAAGAGTCTTACCCACTGGACTACGGAGGTCGTCAAAAGCCTGTTGTACCCTATAAGCCTGTTGTAACTACAACGTGTAAAAAGATATATTTTGGCTATGGGCTATCTAAAAATTAACATCGAAAGCTGAACACAAAAAGAAGTTTTTAACTTTTAAAAATCATTTTGTCGCATTTTGATACATCAATACTGTTACCAATTAACTTGAATAATGTTAATTGGTTATAGTGACTGTTTGAAACCAAAAAGCATTTAAATCTTTAAGCCGGTATTACATGTAGTGTAGTTTCCAATTACCTATCGTCAAAACAAAATCGCGGAGAAGAGCTAAAATAGAGTTAGAGTTTATCAAAAAATAGATTTTACACCTTGAAGGTGCATTGAAACCAATGTAAAAGTTATTTTGTTCAATTTTTTTAATCGAAATTACAAATTGTTATTTTTCCAAATTAATTGTCAAAGAGAGACAAACATTTCAGGGTTATGAATAACCTGGCAATATTTGAAAATTTCCTACTACCACCTCAGTAAGCGGAAAATGTTGTTTGTGCCGTAATGGTGGACTTTGAACATACGGCGCTTTGGTGGAACACTAACGCGATGCCAACTTAGCCAATGACCGGTTAAATAATATTGTTGAACAACTAATTTGATTACCCAGTTAGGAGATAAATATTCTTGGGTCTAACTAGGGAGCTTTCCCTGTACGTTAATGTTGCTTTTAATGACCATCAATTTTTGTACCAAGTGTAACAATCTCATTTCCTGTTTATATGAGTGAAAAGATATCTTCGTTTTTCTCAATTGTAACTAACTAACTAACTAACCATCATACCGTTTCCCCGCAGGGGTAGGCAAAGAGGACGGACCGCCAAACAACTCGGTCTTGCCACACACTCTTTGCCTCATTCACATTCATACATCGTATCATACATACTCCTCTATTATTCTAATTCTTGACATGGCCCGTCTCAAGTATCTGATTTACTTCATCGTGCCATATCTTCCTCGGGCGACCCCGACTTCTTCTACATGCGCAAACCATCTAAGGGTCCCTGTCTTAATCTTAATAATTACGCTTGCATTCTTTGTGGATCTCCACATTTCTCACACGATCATACATAGTTTTACCACACATACGCCTCAGGGATCTCATTTCAAGAGCATTCAGTCTGCTTTCATCCTTTCTCTGCCAGTTCCATGCCTCACTGCCATACATCACGGTGGGTACCAGGACTCCATTGTGGATTGCAAGCTTCGCTTCTTTTGACAGTTCTTTTCCAATTGTTATTCTTTTTTTATCATTTATGTTTATTTCTTCCATATTTTTATTATTTTTACATAAAGTCACTGCGGGTAGAATAAGAATATGTGATAGATTTTTGCAAAAAGTTCATAAACAATGTTTTTTTAAATTTTTTGGTATGCTTTTGAAGACAACATAAACGCTGTAAATTATTGTACATAAGTTTATTTGCTTATTAAAACATGAACTATAATATAGTGTAGTGTAGTTCTGACTTATCCCAAAAGATTTTATTCGTTTACGAAAGTATCTAGTTCAGATGGATCACAAAAGATGTCACTCGATTCTCGTGTAGCTCCGTACGTTTACGAAGATAGCCGAACCTAGTCCGTTAAGTCCGAGCTCAAGTAAGCAATCAGGACTATTCCTAGTTTAGACAGGAAAGGTCGCCTGGGGATAAGTAGATGTTTATTGTAATTCACTGTAATAAATAAGACGTACCATGAACTTTATTGAAGACTGAGCTTACGATGATTTTCTTCATGAATTTTTAAAACAGAGTTGGTCCAATGGGGTTTGGTAGACAGTTTTATAAGTTTTTACCACGACGCTAGTGGATTTTAAATACCAAAGTGGAATAATAACAGTTTAATAAAAACATACCGATCTGAAATACTCAACTTAGTTTAAAAAGAATAAAGATTTTGTGTATTTATTTATTTCAAATTTAATTAAAAAAATCGTGTAAATTGAGAAATTTATTTGAAACACTTCATAACGTAGACCAGGAGTACCTTTTGCCATCGGAGGCCATTTGAATATTTATAATGTCACCCACACTAAGATGTTCAGGCTTAGGGGGGGGGGGGGGGTTCAGGCGCGGTCCGTCCGTACGTACTGTGGATGCTGCGCTTCTCTTCTTTTCTAGGTTTGAAATAAATATAATAATTATTACTAGTGGTCGCCCAATGGTCGAAGTTCGACCATAATTAATTAAAATTATAAAGTGTGTGTAATGTTTTTTTTTTTTATTAATTTTTAATGCATTATTTAAAAAAATATTAGTATTCTGCACTCCTTCTCTATATAAACTATAAGTGTGCGAAATTTCATACTCCTCCGTCCGTGCAATTTTCGTAAAAAGGGGTACAAAGTTTTTGCTCGCGTATTAATATACCGATTATGTATTTATTCCGTATTATTTTTTTCTAGACGTAAACTGCAATAACGACACGGATCAGGTCGAAATATGAGTACATATGTAAAATTTACGAGTATATTCTTATTATCTCACCAACACCAGCAAAACAGTGGAGCTCTGTTTATTCCACGTCGGAACGACGGCGATATTTTTGATATTCGCACATGCGCGTTTAGTCAAGCATGCCATGGTTGAAGTAAGGCCGAATATGGATTCCATTGGTGCATCCAAAGCACAAAAAATTACTTTAATGCTTATAGGCACAGTGCACAGAATAGCTTATCTGAAGCGAGCGGACTTGATACCATTAGCGATTTGTTTGCCTAACCACCTTTCGATAGTTATTTGTTGTCTTGAGTAGCCGAATCCGTCTGACACATTAAATATTTTTCGGATTATACCTATTTAATTTAATTAAGGAATTCTAATATTAGGGAACTCTAATATTAGAACATAAAGGGTAACAATTATTATCTTCCGAGAAAAAATACATGACGCCAACGGGATCCCGTTGCCGTCATGTATTTTTTCTCGGAAGATTTTTTCAATGTGGATGAGTGTTTCAGGCTGATAATTATTGCTTATAATAAATGTTACCCTTTGTGCTATGCATGTCTTAAACGTTAGTTTAACAATTAAAAATAATAATGAAACATATAGGTTGTACCGCGGGTGGCTGGTTCCCCAGCTCCACTGTCGACTGTGGTGTGTGTTATACATAGAATGGTTCAAGTCTCCAAATCAAGATATGACATTTTAAAGAATGATTATTATAATTTTTGGTTTTAAAACACAATAAATTGAGTTTAAACGGAAAAATAATATAATTATGAGTCAAAAATCCTGGGTTACGTAAAAAAAAAATGTTTTTTATTAGAGTAAATCGTAAATTTATCACTTCATCATTTATTCAATTTCTTGAAAAAGGGGTAAACGACTATTTTTTACCCAAATAGCGTATCTGAAGTCTCCGATAAACGATCTATTATGATGCGTGTTCAAGATGGTAACTGGCTATAAAAATGGGATTGTAACTGCGCTGCGTACATCAAGCATTCTGTCATATCTGATTCCGCATTTCAAATTAAATATTCTCTTTCTCAACACGTGTTGAATATTACAATATTAAATAAATTGTGTGATTAATATTGTTTATTATATATTTGCTTATAAACATATATATTTGCTTTATAAACATGTAATTAATATTGTTTATTATATATTTGCTTCTTTTCTTGTAAAAGCCCACTAGGGCGTTAATAAAATATAAAAATAAAAAAAAATAAAAAATTAAAAATAAAAATAAAACATTAATTTCTCTTCTGCCATCATTTTACATAAATTTCTCTTCATCCTGGAAATAGTTTTTTTTGTTCTGTCATCTTATATTTTACATCAACTCCACATGGGAGGCCCTGAGGAAAAAAAACACAGGGCCTGTGTCATCTTTGTAGATGCTGCGTGGAGGATATTTTTAAGGGAAAGAAAGGAGAGGAAATTTTGGGAATCTGGAGGTAAATGTATCCAGCAGTTATGAATCCATCGCTTCCACTGCGGTTAAAGATGATAGGTAGAGAGAATCCGTCTGAAGAGTTCAAAAGTCTCCCTAAACCAATCTTTCGATCCGGCCAGCCTAGAAGTAGGTGGCATAAGCATCCGCCGCTAAAACCTAGAAACCTCTCTCCCTAAACCTCACCCCTCACCGGGCGCCTCTGCTACGAACACCATACGGAACGAACTTCTCAGGATGACCACCTATGGCAGGTCATCCATTACAGGTATATATTTTTTTTACATTAACTCCACACAGGAGGCCCTGAGAAAAATAACTCCCCAAAGAGCCTATGTTATCTTTGGGGATGCTGTATGGAGGGTCTTTTTAGGAAAGGAAGTAGCGGAAGTTCTGGGAAGGAAAAGGGTATTAGGGATGGGTAGGAATCTGGGGGTCAGTGTATCCAGGAGTGATCGATGCACGAATCCAACCCTCCCACTATACGGAGAGTACGGCTGGAGAAGTCAAAGGGACTCCCTCAACCATTCTCTTATAATCCGGCCTGCCATGCAGCTGGTGGGCAGACACATCCGCCGCCAAGACCTAGACAAAAGTCAAACCGTAAACCCGGGCGAACTTCTCCGGATGACCACATATGGTCGCCTCGGTGCCCACACCCATAAATAATTTTTTCTATGTGATAATGAAATGAATATTAGATACCTTTTAAAATAATTCTAAAATCGAATAAATTCATCCATTTTTATCAATAAACAAATTAATAGTAATAATTTAATTTTGTGTTTACTTTCAAACTAAACCGGTAACTAAAATAAAATAATCCCGAAGAATAAATAATATGAACCTCCAACGTCAACATAATTATATTCTAGAGTTGAAATCGTTTAGTCCACACACGAGCAGAAGTTCCCCTCAGAGGAAGCAATACTGGATTCGATTAAAGTTAGCTTTAGAGTTAATAAAATTCTCATCCATCGCAAACAGTCCATTATTCTAGAATCACCATTATACTCTCCTAACTATTATACCTTAGATACCTAATACCTACTATATAAAACAGTGTTAACTGTTTCTTCACAACGCGTCGGTTTATTTGTGAGCGAGCTCGTGATGTTAGTAAGTAATGCAATGTTTAAAATTTGATTAAAAGCTTGCAAAACTGAGATAAAAAAATATGTAAAAATATGGTCAAGGCAATTATTTACCAGAATAAAAAATGCACACAAAACAAAGGAGGATTTCAAACGTTTATTACGTAATAATGTTAAAGTGGGCTTATTGCCAATAGAGAATTTCTTCCTAACTTCTCCGTTATTATTTCATTGTGGGTATGAGTGGACAAATGCCTCAAACTCCCGAGCAAACTTAGTGACGTGGGATCAATTCCTCCGGAGGGCGCGCCTCGTTTGAGGGCGAACAATTTTAATGTTTGGGGTCACCCCAGGTTATAAGTCATGTTCGAATTCTTTCAATTCCTCAAAACATATCTCATTTGGGGATGGGCTAGTCGTACTTGAAAAGAGGATTAGCGCAAAAAAAACAAATTACGTTTTTCAACTAAACTATTGATAGAGCGGGGTGGCACGGCAATTTGTGGAAAATTGGCATGCGTCATAGCACACATTTAATAAGTTTGAGACATAATGTCCCATATTCATTGCACAAGTTCAGGCCTTTAATGATCCTAGTTGGAGTTTCCAGAGTTTTTTTTTTGGCTTAAATTTATTTATTTATTTATACATGCATATATATTACAATACATTACACAATGATATTTTGTCTGTCCAACTGGGAAGGATACCCGTTTCAGGACAGCCAAATTGTATATTTAGTTCATAATATAATAATCTGATAATTAATAATCATTTAATAATCTGAAACAATATAACTCTCAGAGTAATAGTATAAATAATCGCATTCTTGACTTAGCTGTAAGCAACATACTACTGAAAATTACGCACAATAATATGTCATTAGTACCAGAAGATATTTATCATAAAACACTGCTAATTTCAATTTCTATTAAAAAAATATATAAAAACCTGAAAACCAACGCAAAACAAATATTACTAAACAGAATAGCGGATTATTCAATAATAAACACAAAATTAAACGAAATTGATTGGGATCATAAACTAAACCATTTGAATACTCAACCCGCAACTGACGTCTTCTACAACATATTTAAACAACATTAAAATAAATTATGTACCAACTAAACCAGCTAAAAATTGTAATTATCCGCCTTGGTACACATCATCTCTCATAAAAATAATTAAAGAGAAAAATAAATACCATAAAATTTTTTTAAATTTCAAAATCCACGTGACTACCAAACGTTTTCTCTCTTAAGATCTAGACAAAAACGTATCGCACAACAACTCTACATTAATTATATACATACTGCTGAAAATAGCATAAATGGTAATCCTAAACTCTTCTGGAATCAATTATTATAAGCAATAATTATCAGCCTGAAACACTCATCCACATTGAAAAATCTTCCGAGAAAAGATACATGACGCCAACGGGACTTGAACCCGTGCCCTTCTGATTGCCGGTCAGCTGCTCTCCCAATTGAGCTATGGCGGCTTATCTTATACCCGCAAAATGATTCAATATATACTAGTGTTTCATTCAACGATTACTGCTTATTATATTTTTTCCACCTGGAATCATTTTAATAACATGAAAAAAACACAATCGTCTCTTCCAAGGACGATGCACCTAGATGACAAAAACGCAGAAAATGGCCAAGACATATGCAATATTTTCATGGAATATTTCCAATCAGTTTACATACACGATAATAACCTATCAGACTTCGACATACCAGAAAACACAAATAACATAAATATCACCACGGTCAAATTTACACGAGAAATAATCTTAAAAGAAATAAAAGCTCTTGACATAAACACAAGCGCCGGGTGTGATGACATTCCCTCATACTTTATAGTTAATTGCGCGGAAACACTTGCAAAACCTCTCTGCATTATATATAATAAATCAATGAACGAAGGCACGGTACCTTAAATATGGAAAAGAGCCTATGTAACACCAATCCACAAAAATGGTGAAAAAAATAATGTTAAAAACTATCGGCCGATTTCAAAACTAACAATATTCAGTAAGATAATGGAAAAAAACTGTTTACAAATATCTAAGTCCACAACTGAATCACATCATTTCAACAAAGCAACACGGTTTTACAAAAGGCAGAAATGTGGAAAGTCACCTCGTTCTTCTTACTGAATTTATTGTCGATCACATGGACAACCGCACTTAAGTAGATATCATATATACAGACTTTGCCAAAGCATTTGATAAAATTAATAAACTATTACTTGCAAAACTTTGGTCATTAGGTATACGTGGTAATCTATTTCGTTGGGTTACATCTTATATACTCAAAAGATCACAGGCAGTAGCAATAAAGGGCTTCGAATCAGATTTCAGTGAAATTTTCTCTGGGATCCAACAGGGTTCTCATCTTGGACCATTATTTTTCTTTTTATGTATCAATGATTTGGTCATTGTTGTTAAATACTCTGAAATAGAATTATTTGCTGATGATGCCAATCTATATAAGCCAATAAAAAGTCTAAACGATTGCGTCAATTTACAACATGATTTAAACAATATATTTACCTATTGCCAACAAAATCAACTATTTCTTAATGTCTCAAAATGTCATCACATTACATTTTCAAGAAATAAAAATAAAACATTATTTAATTATTCGATAAATAACAACAACATTGCAACAGTCTCAGATATTCGTGATCTTGGAATAACCCTTGATAGTAAACTACAATATAACCTTCATATACAACAAATCACAAATAAAGCTGCTAAAATGTTAGGTTTTATCATAAGAAATACAAAACTTTTTAATAGTATCAACGTCATTAAGCAACTCTACTTTGCCTACGTACGAAGTCATTTGGAGTTTGCGTCAGTTGTTTGGTCTCCATTTTATAAAATCCATACAAACAAAATTGAAGCATTTCAAAACAAATTCCTCAAATATCTTTGTTACAAGTAATAAGATTTAATAATTATGCAGAGGCAGCTTCATACTTTAAAATTGACTCATTGAGTGTACGAAGGCATCATACGGATGCAATATTCCTGTATAAATTAGTTAACAATAGTATTCAATGCCCAGAGTTACTAAATAAAATTCAATTTAATGTACCTGCGCGTACAACACGCTCTTCTGTCCTATTCAGGGTTGATCAATGCAAGACAAACTGTAAGCAAAATTCTTGTATGAACAGACTATGCCATAGTTACAATAGCATATTATCCAAGGTGGACATTTTCAATTCTGAACTTTCCAAATATAAGGGGTATATAAAAGAGCATTTCTCTGATGTTTCATGAATATGTTATGTGTCTTTGTTTCTATCGTTTATAATTTAATTTTGTTATCATTTTATTTATATGTACAACCTGGCTTCTTATGGTTACCAATGTATTGATATTTTTTTATGTAAATTTTAGTTTTATATACTTAATATTTTGTTTTATAAAATTTTTGATCTCATACTCCTTTATTATGATTTTTTTTATTTAAAATTTGTTATTATGCTGTTAAATCACATGAGGAAATCCATAATTGGTTTTATTTTGGCTACACAAACATGTACAAACTGGAAAAATGTAAACGGTTGATTTCCCGAAAATAAATAAATAAACAAATAAATAAATAATATTCTTAACAAGGGAATGGTTTCGTTCAAGATATCACAGGAATTTGCTTCTGTCAAGACAACTTTTGAGAACATTAAAAATTGTATTCTGGACAAAAGGATGGTTTCTTTATGTCTTTGAAAGAATCGCAAAGATGTGATTTTTTTTTCAAGGTCATTTTGGAGAATATTAATAATTGCATTCAGAGTGAACGAGTGGTTTCTTTAGTGAGATCACGAGTAGGAGATTCTTTCCAGTCATTTTAGAGAACATTTAATATTGCATAATTAGAATTTACACATTTATAAACCAATATTTGAAATATGAATTCGCAATGTATTTATGACTATTTAATTTTTATAAAGTTCTTCAGGAGTTTTTCAAATATTTCCAGGTTATTCTTATCCGGAAATGTTCCTACAAAAAATATTTACCACCTCCTTAATAGCCAAGACGTGAAACTATCTACTTAAATAAGTATGATTTTTTATGGGAAATTATTTTCTCTTTTACGTTCTTCATTACACATATAGTCGCGCTAATCCTGCTTAAAAACATAACACAGATACACATAGACGAAATGATCAGAAGTGCAAAAGGAATGGAAATGAAAGGGGTTGTGAAGAGGAATTCCACTTTATCATGACCGGAGGAATATCCCGAAATTTCCACGGTTCTACATCGACAATGCCTTTGCAAATCTACAAATGGAACAAACTTTAATATACTCCTCAATTCAAAAGCCACCACAGCATGTTTTTAGGAATGGAATTCGATTCCCAATATATGCCACAAGTTGAACATAACACGAAAAAGTTTTCAGGAAACTATTCAAATAACCTTAATTTAATAGCATACGAGTAAAAAGCTTGACATTGTTGGGACACTAAATAAGTAAACTTATTCTTGCAAGTAAACTCATGGCATTCGAGAAATGTGAAAGTTTCTTATTAGATAGGCAAAATTAACATATTCCATCAACAAAAGAAGCGCGTCCTTTGGGCATACCAAAAAAGTTTAAAGCTGTGAGAAGTTAATTGAATAATTTCAGTTTCCTGGTGTTTGTCTTTGTACTTTAATGGAATTTTGAACAAAATTAATAACCAGGATTAAACAACAACTTCCTGACGACAAACTTTATTTACGGCTATTTCCGATGGCCTTTCAACTCCTGAAGAGCCTTAGCAGACTTAATGGTGCCATTTCACTTTCAACCCTTTCACTTACAGGTGGAAATTTTAATTACATTACCGATCATTTAATCAATTAAGAATGTAAAATTTTCGATGGTTGATAAAGAAGACAATAGAGGGGTAAAAATAGAAACAGCAAATATTAATGGAAAATTGAACGGAATTGTTGCTAATAAAATGTTTTCAAAGGTGTCCACAATAATGGAGTCCTATGTAAAAGCAGTAAGGTTTGAGTTTGATTGAAAAGGGTGGAAATTAGACAACTGTTGTGGATGTACGATCCTTTTGACGTACATAACATTACAAATAAGTAGATCCTTAAACGGCATCCCAATTCATATCTGCTTGTTTGTAAAGGGTTTTACTTATGGAAATACAACGCTCCATGGTTATAATATTTTGTTTCGTGTTTTAATTTAGAAAGATAAATACAGATTTACAATTTGGCAGGCTGGTATGGGTACCACCGCCCGGGAATCATTTATTGGATAACCATCATACAGTTTTGATTTTTTCGTCCTTGGTGAGTTTGTGTGATGCCATTCCATCGACTTTCTCTTTGATTCAGGTTATAAAAAATTAACCCATTTTTCGTCTCCGGTCACAATTTTTTTCCAGGAACTAAGAGCTGCAAGTGTTGTGAGGCCACTGTTTTTCTTATTTTTTTATTCTGGCTGGTTAAGTTTCTTGGTACCCACCTTGCAAAACTTTTGTTGAAAACTCAGTTGTCGAATAATTGTCATCACACTGCCTTTACTGAGGGAGAGAATGCAACATGTGTAGTTATCTGGGGTCACCACAAATAAGTGCAGTCGCTGCAATCAACGGCCTGCGCCGCTCCGCTATTCCTCAGCCAGTGGTGTTTGTGTTTCAGCTCCGGAACAGTAACGAACCCATCGTCTAGCAGTGCTAATGTCCTTTTATGCATCATGGTACACATTTTTCAGTTTTTGATGAACATGTTTTTTTGCGTTTCCCCTTCTACAGTCAAGAATCAATCACAAAACGCTATCTATTACGAACATCGATGTTTGCCATTTTGCAATCGACTGCTGTGCTGCCACCTATTGACACAAAAAATTACTACTGCAGCAAATTGTAGAAGGTTTGAGGAATAGCACCAAATTCTAAATTTTCACTTAACTATCTTTATTTAAGTAGAAAAAAATAGGAGGCATTACTTATTGACTAACCCTCCTAATATACGTCTTTACATCTACACAATTTTAGGAAAATGTTTTTTACTATTAGACTTTTTCAACCAATTGTCAAAAACAACGGTGGAACGGAAATTCTTACTAATTGAACGTTGTTGTTTTTTAACGAAATATTTTTCCAGTGACAACTGTATTTTTTAATTGCCTTCGGCGTTTTGCCATATTTAACCAATAACCATGTTTTTTTTCATTTTTGACTAAAAAAACAGTTTGTTCAATCGTTGCAAACATAATTTTTCACGTTTCAGAAGACAATAGCAATTTTTTTTTGTGTTCAAGAATAATTCCGTAACTTGCTTCTAAGAAGGGCCAATGCCAGCATTTATAGATACGAGTATGTTTTTTTGTAAATTCGCCGCAAAACTGTATTGTCTTATTTTTACATTAGTTCTGTACAGGAAGCCCTGAGGAAAATAATTCCCCCAGGGCCTATGTCGTCTTTGGGGATGCTGTGTGGAGGGTCTTTTTAGGAAAGTAAGGGGAGGAAGTTCTGGAAAGGAAAAGGGTATTAGGCTGAGTAGGAATCTAGGGGTCAGTGTATCCAGGAGTGTATGTATCAATCCATCCCTCCCACTGCAATGCAAGGCGATGTTCCGAGAGAGTACGACTAGAGAAGTCAAAAGGACTCCCTCAACCATTCTCTTGCGATTCAGTTTGCTGGTGGGCGGAAGGATCCGCTGCCAAGACCCGGACAAACCTCACCCCATTAACCCGAGCATCCCTGCTAATTCACCAAACATAGATAACCACTTGGGGTGACTTATAGCGGAGGTGTTGATTATTCAATAAATGGTTCTCGGGGCGGCGGTACCTATACCCGCCTCCCAAAATGAATCCATCCTCCTAATTCTAAAAGAATATTTTGATTTTTTGCGAAGATTTATCAATTTGCGGAGGGCAACGTAACACTAGGAGATTTCTTTTCTTAAGATCGATAAAAAATAAGCACAAAGCTTTTTTTAATGCTGAATAAAAAAATAAAATTATAATTATATTTATTATACGCCTCAAAGGAAGGGAAGCGCCGTATCCACAGTATATATGGAGGGACCGCGCCTGATGGATGTATACATATACTGTATATATTATGCTCAACCCCAGTTTCCAACCCAAGACCTCGTATCTTTTTCCTTCCCAGAACTTCCTCTCCTTCCTTTCCTTAAAAATTCTCTCCACACAGAATTCCTAAAGATGACATAGTCCCTGAGGGAGATTATTTTCATCACAGCTACGTGTGCCGAGCAATTTTAAAAATAATATTTGATAACTTTTTAGAAGTAAGGCACCGAAATAAAGTAGCCCACCGTATTTTATAACAATGTGTTATGTAAATTGCCTATAGCAGGGAGCCAAAAGAATTTATTTTTTTCAATCGTCATTCCCATCTATATTAATCATCTTTCACAATTTTCTTACATAAAAAGTACTTTTTAAGCCGAATTATTTTATGTTGAAACATGCCTCAAATTTTAATCTGACGTAGATGTATTCAATGGCCACCTATTCCGGAAGCACACGCTCTGTTTTTGATATATTACTGTGTGAATTCGTATTTACGAGTATATAATATATTCATCCTCACGCTCGCTTACACAGTACGCAAAACCATGTTTTGCCTAAAGCCTACATATTTATAGTTAATTGAATGTTAATAGATGAGGCAATGTTCTCAATACTCAACACGTATATTATGATACGAATACCACGAATCTAATCGTGTTTACACCATGGAGATAAGAGCTATCACCATTCCATGATTCAAAGTTCATGGAATGGTGATAGTTTCTTGGGTTTGTGTCATCGTATCGCTTCCTACGAGAAATTGCTTGGAGGTTAAGACTTGAAAGAGGCGAGTTTTTGTATGATGAAATTGAACAAACTTTAAAAAATTCTTCTTTAGAAAAACGTGGAAAGGACTCTGATCAAATTTGCATATTCAAAATTATCAACAGTATTACTGACACACCTGCTTTGTGACAACTCATCCAGTCCAATACCCCTTCCCTAAGATTCCAAAATAATGAATTGCTGTTCCTCAATCAAAATTCTACTAATTATGGATATCATTCTCCTTTAGCCAGAATGTCGAGAAGAATTGTCAACTCAAATCAAAGCATTGAATTTTTTGGTGTAAGCCTAAATAACTTTCGGCAGTCAATACACAATGTGTAATTTGAAAGCCTTTTAAATCCATCTTTAAGCTACTTGTAGTTTATTTATTTGTGTATTTGTTTTTGTTATAAAGAATACATCAGTACAAAGGAAGGTCATTCATATATCAGTACATACCAACTAGGAAGGTCTCCCATTCTAGGACAGTCAAATGACAGAAACATTTAATTTACAAATGACCGATTTGGGACACAAATCAAAAAATCATCACCGAAAAACTTTATCTTACTTACTGAAGCTTAGGCAAAAATATTTCATTATTTATAATGTATGCATAATTTAATTATTTACTAATTTTATTATTATTAATTATGCACAAGTGTCCTTTACGTACATGTTTTTTTTTTCAATATAGAAAGAAGAAATAAATGTAAAATTATAAGATTACTTGTAAATAAACCAAAAGAAAAATAATACATATTACAAAAGAAGAATAAATAATACATATTAATACAAAGTTAATGAAAGCAGTGAAGAAGAAACAAACAGAAAAAACCTGAATACAGTGACCTTGTTAAAATATGTACTGCTAAATTGTTTAATTAGAACAGCTTTATACTTCAGTGGAGGCATACATAAAATATCAGAATCATTAGCTTAAAAGGTTTTCAAAAATGTTTGTGTTTTTCAATCGTACTTTAAAGAACTTAATCAGCCATTACAATAAAACTAAATTCGAAAGAAGCTTCGTAAGCAACATATTTTACACTGCAAAAGCAGTATACAAAAGACTCTCAATTAATTTGTTCCAGCAAGAAAAGTTGCAGAACCATCAGATAAGCTACCACGTGACAGAGTTGAATGAGTAATTTTTTGTTTTAAATTATATATTTGTTTATTTGGACCTGCCTAAATTTAGTGACTTTTGTTATTTTTGAATACAAAAGAAAAATATACAAGAAGACAGTAAATAAACAAAAGATATTAATTTGTAAAAAATAGAGATATATAAGGCGCTATAATATATAATTATCAGATAATATTTTTTATTAATATTTCTGACTCCGTCCTGCCCAAATCTAGTAACCATTTTGTTATTTTTTGACCGAAGGATGACACTTCACACAATTTTAGTTGTGAAGGGATTTTGTTATACAATTTTGGTCCCAGGTATGAGAATATGATTTGATAAGTTGCTTATTGGAATAGAAAGGTCATTTCTGTCCTTACTTCTGGTTTGATGTTGATGTTCGTTTTTTTTCATTTTGTATTTATTTTTAGGAGCATAAACTATTATCTTTTTAATGTAACACTGTCGAACAGTACATTAAATTACATTACGTAGTACATTAAATTCTCTGAAGAGAGTGTCGCTCGAATATCTGAAAGGTTTCTTCATTATAACACGTAAAATAAATTTTTGTGCCTTCAATAACGGATTTAATATTGTTTTTCCTGTACCCCCCCCCCCCCCCCCACCCAATGCACCCGTAGGTTATGATAGAGTTACAGAGCCCGTAATAGATATATTTTAAGTAGTGTGTTTTTAAAATTTCCCGCAGTTAAATAAATATATGAATAAGTGTACGCACTCTTTTCGGTACATTTTCTATTTGGTATTTCCATTTGAGGTTATTTTCAACTATAATGCCTAGATATTTAATAAATTTAACCCACTCAAGAGTTTCACAGTTGCATGGGGAGTTATTATTTCTAAAGATACGTTTAATTTTATGTATTTCTGTATTTATTTTGTATGTAGTTATCTTCTATATGTACTTTTATATTAAATGCAAATTGTCAATGCTCTTCATTTTTATGTCGGTTCTCTCCTTTCATTGTCATCGCTTTTTGTAATTCTTGTTTTTGTTATATTGTTAATGGACTATTTGTCCGTAAATAAATAAATAAATAACTTCATTTCATTTTTTAACAAAATCTACATATAGTACAAACAATACCCCTTCGAGTATATTTCGCTTTGCAATAAAATCCAAATAAATGGAATATTTCTTAACGTCTCATTCGTGTATAAAAAATAATTTTTAAAAAAATCACAAAGTTTCAATTCATTCAAAAGCGAACAAATGAACTTGAGGGTTTAAAAAATAGTGATCATCTCAAACCTACACTCTTAATAAGTAGCGCAAATCAGTTGCAGGATTTGTGATGCTGAAAGTTTATTCATTAAATATCTGCTCCAGGATCATTGCTTATCAAAAAAATATTGTTGATTTCCATTACAATCTTTTTGTTGACAAATAAGGATACGTCTAGAATGAATGCACACTGAATGAACATCATTAGTACACTTTAAAATCATTAGTGATTCAGATTTTTATCTGCCAATTTTTGACATACGAGTATTTAGTTCACATAAAATTTTAAGCAAACCATATGCGAATTTCAAAAAAAGCATTAATGGTTCAAACTTTATAATATATCTGATTGATTTAAATTTCACTTCACAGAGTACAATTATTAACGATTACGATTTAACGATTTAAATTTCACTTCACTCAATTCAAATTTAAATTTATGTAAATCTTCACAATAGACCCAATTGATCGGTGCATGGGAATTACGGTATTATGGAAAGTACGGAATACGGTATATTAAGTACGGAAGAACCTGGGTATTGAAATTCAGTCTCAAAACATAGCTATAGCCATATCAACCACTGTTTGGATTTTAAAAGGTGGCCTCTGACTATATTCTGAGAGAAATATCCACCAAGTAACAAGGTGCAAAAATACTTTTTTTTAAATCCATACGTGCTGGAACTCCCACCATATGCCAATTTCACACGCCTGCGAGTATTTTCAAATGATCGAGCCTGAGGCGAACAAACGCTTACAAATATTAATATTGTTTGTTTTTTTTTCTGAAACTCCGGTTCAATGAACCCTAAAACATTAATTTGATTTTGAGTCATATTCAAAACTGATTGAGGAAATAACGTATTCAGAGAAGTGATTAGCAAGTCACGTCTGTTTGTTCGGTTTTCGGAACAAATCATACAGGTGTCATAGAAATCCTTGTGTCTCCCTTAACTAATAAAAGTAGTAATACAATGTTTAAAAATATAATTTAAACGGTGTTAAAGAGAGCAAACATCACGATTTATATTGAAATCTAAAAAATAACCACAAAATAATTAAAATGTACGCTTTTGTGAATCCAAAGATTTCCGCGGACATTTGAAAAAATAAATTAAATTTTGGGAATTTTTTATTAATTATTCTTACATGAGATGACAAAAAGTGGGTTGACGGAAATGTTTATAATACATTTGCCTACTAAAACATGAAGGTGTTTTAATTTGTTTGCGTTATCATTAATTTTAGTTAGAAAAAATGTAATGTGAGCCACTTTTAAAACTTTTGTATGTTTGCAAGTAAAATTTTTATATTAAAAAATATATATTTTTACTTCTAATTATAAAATTTTAAAGCGTATACCATCACCTTTCCAAAACAGTTTTTAGTTTTCGGATACATTCAGAAATATTCCATTTATTTGGATTTCATTGCAAAACGGAATACTTTGACCCTCTGACAAAATTTTGTCGATGCCTGAAGGGTGTATGAATGTAACAAATTGAATTTATTTTAATTTGGTTAAGTTTTAAGATTTTCACGGCCAAAATCATTTTCGTTATTTGTTTTTGGGGTGTTATGCCGTGTTGCGCTACCTCCTTCTTTAGCCAACGTTTCGGACATCGTTGCAGTGTACATCATCAGGGCAGATCCGGTAGATGTGTAATTTTTAGTCGTGAAGTGTGTGCTTATTTTCTTCGAAGCGATACCGTGCCGCCAGCACCACTAACATTCACCAGTACAAAATAATCGTGACGAGCAGTGGCGTCATCGCCGCGGAACGGAATAGAAGGTTCATTAAAACGTGGTATTTATGCTAGCCAGGGGCAAGTCCGTTTGCGAGACGCCGACGGAAGTGGCTCCATCTCTTAATGAAATCTAAAATTAGAAATCACAATGGTGAGAATTTAAGAAAAAATAAAATAAAATAAATAAAAATTACAATGGTTAACTTTCACCAGTACAAAATAATCGTGACAAGTAGTGGCGTCATCGCCGCGGAACTTTTCTGAAGTAATTGTAACTGTAATTTTTAGTCGTGAAGTGTGTGCTTATTTTCTTCGAAGAAAATAAGCACACACTTCACGACTAAAAATTACACATCTACCGGATCTGCCCTGATGATGGACACTGCAACGATGTCCGAAACGTTGGCTAAAGAAGGAGGTAGCGCAACACGGCATAACACCCCAAAAACAAATAACGAAAATTATTTTAATTTATTGATAATTCTGTATTTCAAATGTTTAATTCTATCGTTAAAATTTTTGATTGGGTAGTAATTCTTCAAGTTTTTTAACTATGTTTATTTGTTTATTTAAACGTTTATAGTACGTTATTATACAAGTTATGAGGTATTTTAAATACAATTATTACATGGTTATAGTACCTATTTCGTAAGTCCGTAGAATATCATGGTAATTTTGCCTGAGATTTGAATGGTTCTTAAAACTTAACTAATAAATGAATGAGTAAAGTAATAAAGAAGATGAATGGAGATAAAGTCAATTTTAGAACAAGAAATGTAATCAAATTTAATAAAAATATAAGTGTAAGAAGTGTTCATTCGGAAGTTAAACCTCCGATCGTCTCTAAAACTGACAATTTTTCGGTTTTGACAGGCTGTGTTCCTAAGGCAAATACATATATTTTTAATATTTTAAGTGTCACAAATTCTATATTTATAATAGTCCATAATTATTCACGGTTCTGCGCAAGTTCGATGTGAAATAAGGAAAACATAGACATTTGTTCATCAGAATTTAAAGATAAATTTCTTCAATTACCAGATAACAATTATCAACTGCACCTGAAGATTATAAAGACTTTGGTAGAAAGGGCAGATGCAACGTACGATCTCCGAAGCATTTACGCATTTAACTTGGGAGTTGCATTCTCAATGCAGCACATACATGAAAATACTGGAATTTTTCATTAAACAAATGGGTTTGTCAGTCTGGTAGTAATGTGGTATTCCGTTTGTTGTAAGGTTTTATGAACCGCACAAAAATGGCAAATGATAGAGAACATCTTTACAAGACCACGTAATCATAATATAAAGATGATTATTTTTAAAGAATGTGCAAGGGGAAAAGATTTGGTCAAAGCGGTGCCATCTTCATGGCCGGTTTTATAGCTATCCGTTTATTACGCTTGATACCGTTTTTAATAAATATTTGGTCAAACGCCAAACGTAAATTGTTAAAAATGGTACCAAGCGTAACGAACAGGTGGTTATAAAACCGACCGTCAGAGAAACAAAGTATAACATAAAAAATAATTACCCGTAGCTGTACATTATAGATACACGCAAAAATAATATTATCTTTAAATGAAACAATGTTACTTTGTTCGAACCACTTGTGTATTTGTTTAAAGCTGACCAGTTTCAAACAAATATACAAGTATTGTAAAAATAAATTAAATATACAAATATAACGGCTTTAACCCCTCCGGATTTTCGCGAATATTCACTTGTGATGTCTCAAACGAAATGACATTTTACCAAAACTTTGTGTTATTACCGCTTCACAGTTAAAGCTCTATAAATAAAACATTTCTGAACGTAGCCGAATAGTAAAATATGTTTTAGAAAGGTTACAAAATAAGCTTTTGAATTATTATATTACAAATAAATATAAACATTTGTAAATATTAAAATTTAGAATGAAAACATTAAAAAAAATGTAAAAATGACTCACGTGATGTTTTTATGTGAAAACGGTACTAAACAACAATACTTTTTCTATTGTATAAGTGTATAAATTATGTGTCAGATTGCGCGAATGATAGAATATTCTTGTTATGTATTTCTATGGACAACTTGAATAGAAATGTACAGCTTGTTTCACTATCGACCTTCTACTTTTTGTTTAAGGGATGTCACTAAAAGAATAACGGAGTTAGAACTATTTCTATGGAGACACAAGCGTTGACGTATAAACATGCTTATTGTACTTGACTGCTGTCGTATTTCTAACGCATATATCTGCTTACGTTGCTGACCGCTTTTAAACAAATATACAAGTGGTTCAAATAAAGTAACATTGTTTTATTTATCTATAACTAGCAGACCCGGATGCACGCTGCTGTGGTTAACGAAACACAACGCCATTACCAAACCTTTTTAAAATCCACACCACCTTCTTGCCAGCTGCCCGCTGCCTGAATTTAATATTTGAATTTCTCGGCTTTTATCTATGCATGATTATACATATTAACATTCCTCTTGAATCACTCTATCTAAAACCACCTTTGGACAAAAACACTTTAAATATATAGCTTGCAAACTACACAATACACTACCAGCTATGATTAGACAAACCGAATCAATGACCAAATTGAAACAAGATATAAAGAAATGAATTATAAGTATTGGACGTCACACTACCGCTAACATCTGTAAAATAGATCACAAATAGACAGAATTATCAACGTACGTATGTCCTTACCCATGTTAAAGAAATTAAATTAGTAAAATCCTATATGTATAATATAACTCCCTAAATAGATTTGACAGGATTTACTACTTTATTCATCTCTTCCTTCATCTATATAATGCTCTCTTTATGGTATTTACCCACACTTTAAATCATCTTTCTATTTTAATTGTATAAATCAGTATGTATTTTACTTTAAATATTCTTATGGTATAATTAAATATTCTTATGTATGATATTAATTTATGTACCTCTACGCCTGTCTCAACACAGGTATACCCTAGTGAGACAGGAATCGAATAATGTATTTTAAACATACCTTACATAGATAAATAAATAAATAAAAAAAATGGTGAAAACCGCATGAAAATCCGCTGCGTAGTTTAAAAGATCTATGCGCACATACATGTTGAGCGACTTCATGTAATGATGGATAATCACAATGTTATAGCTACATTCAAAAGTATAATATTATAGAAAAATGAAACAATACAACTTTGTATAAACCACTTACATAATGTGCAAATCCGACCGGTTTCGGAACAAACGTTCCTTCGTCAGGGAAAGCTTATACTAATTTGACAGTTTAGAACAATGTTTTATTATGGTAGGGGTGGAGCCGTTGCTAGTTAAGAATGTAGATTGGATGGGTAGGTATTAGTGTAGAGTTGGTGGGTAGGAGAGCAAATCCATGATTACCATAATAAAACATTGTTCTAAACTGTCAAATTAGTATAAGCTTTCCCTGACGAAGGAACGTTTGTTCCGAAATCGGTCGGATTTGCACATTATATAAGTGGTTTATACAAAGTTGTATTGTTTCATTTTTCTATAATGGATAACCACAAAGTAATAGCTACATTCAAAATGTATAATATTATGTTTTATTTTTATTTTAACTAAATGAGTAAAACCTCAAATTGTAATATTTAATTAAATGAAGACAATATAAGCGAAACTCAATCAAAAATTTGAAAACAGAAAAATCAGAAAAAGATATTGACACCTCGAGCAAGAGGTCCTGGGTTCAAGTCCCAGGGGTGTCAATATCTTTTTCTGATTTTTCTGTTTCCAAATTTTTGATTGAGTTTTGCTCATATTGTCTTCATTTTATTAAATATTATAATGTTATGTGCTAAATAAACCTTTTTTTCATAAAATGTACAAAGTTTATACGACAACCTTTCATTGACCGAACTTACAAAAATTACGGGTGTATTTAAATGCTAAACATATCAATCAAGCGCTTTGGGTCATTTGTTTCACAGATTCAAACTATTTATTATTTTTCATGGTGCATTTAATAGCTGATCATTTCAATGCAAGCATTTTAGGTCATGTGTTTCACAGATTTGAACAATTTATCAAATTTCGTGGTGCATTCAATTGCTGATCATATCAATGTAAGCACTTCGGGCCATGTGTTTCGCAGATTTGAACAATTTATCAAATTTCTTGGTACATTTCATTGCTGATCAATAAGCACTTTGGGCCATGTGTTTCGCAGATTTGAACAATTTATCAAATTTATTGGTACATTTAATTGCTGATCATATCAATGTAAGCACTTTAGGCCGTGTGTTTCACAGATTTCAATAATTCATCAAGTTTCGTGGTGTATTTAATTGCTGATCATATCAATGTAAGCACTTTGGGCCATGTGTTTCACAGATTTGAACAATTTATCAAATTTCGTGGTATATTTAATTGCTGATCATATCAATATAAACACTTTGGGCCATATGTTTCACAGATTTGAACAATTTATCAAATTTCATGGTGCATTTAATTGCTGATCATATCAATGCAAGCACTTTGGGATGTTTGTTTCGCAGATTTGAATAATTCATCAAATTTCATAGAGCATTTAATTGCTTATATCAAGGGAAGCATTTTGGGCCATTTGTTTCACAGATTTTAACAATTCATAAATTAACAATGGTAATAATTTATGTGAAAGTTTTATTCCAAATTCGCCGTAATTTCAATTACATGAAACAACTGGCCTCTAATTATATAATAACAGAATAAACAGAACCTTAACAGAACTCAATATCATTTTAAAGTTTTTTTTCTTGAATAAAGAAAATTACGTTTTTATTAAAGTACAAATACCAAAATAAATACATGTACATTTCAATATATTATTCGTTTTCATTATTTTGTTGATTAAACATTTTACCAAGACTTTTTTTCATTTTCAATGTTGTCTGGAATGTAATTTTATAAATTGACCCCTCGTAACCAATGGATTTCTTACCATCGTGAGTATATGTGTAATAACTTTTAAATCTTAATGAATTTTTGAAATTCTGGGAAACAACCTGCCCTTAGTTGCTCATTTTATAAAAACAATACGTCTTCAATAATTTTATTTAAAATTACGTTGTGGCATCATTTTAAATATATGTATGATACAGCTTTTATTGAATAAATAATAATTAATTAGTTTTAAAAACTATTAAAGCGGTTCAATCGAAGTGATTTATTAATATTACCAGATTTATTTGTTTACTTCATTAAAGTAAAATTTGAAGAATTGGTTGTAATAATTACTTACTTGGTTAATAATAATTACTTACTCAATACATCAACAATTTTAAGTACCATAATTGTAGTTGATTAAGTAATCGTGCCCGGAATAGTAATTATTGGACTTCAATTGAATTATAATGGTCGATTGCACATTTGCAATATTAAGCCAATATCAAGTTAACTTCGGGCAATTAAGGGCCCGCAACCCGAATTTCTACCGATTTCTTTCATATCTCCCTTAAACACGTTAAGTTTTAAAGCTCTTATTCTTGAAGATAATATCTAGATATTGCCCGAGCCGAAACGCAAATTACGTAAAATTCCCTCTATAAAAAAAAATCGCAAATTACGCTCCAAAAATTATTATAAACACGTTTATTTCAGTTATTTTACAAGTTATATGTATGAAAAAATTCAGAATGTTTCTTTAAATGCTGTTTAAGACAATGCTTGCAAGATTATTGCTCTATTTTAAACGAGTCATGTTTTATAAAACATTTTCGCAATTTTCGCATCGATTTTGTCGCTGTAAATGTTAGCGCTCTCCTCTAACATTCGTAATTTCGTATCTCTCCATCTTCTTCTTTTCGAGTTCGGTTGCAAAGCCTTAAGAGAACGTCGATCGGATTATCAATTAACGTATCAAAGTTGTTTTTTACCTGAGCATTAAACATTTCCCTTAGAATAATCGCTAAGGTTTTCATAGTTCACGTAATCAATGAAACTGACTGAGGGTGACGGATACGTGTACCATTGTCCAGGAAACCACTTATTGGATAACCAACCCCCCTACCATAGGTTACCCCAAGTGCACGGGTGCACGGGTTAATAGGGGTAAGGTTTGTCCAGGTCTCAGCAGCGGATGCATCTGCCCACCAGCAGCGTTGTTGACTTGATCGAGGGATAGTGATTTAAGGAGACCTCTTGAACTCTCCAGCAGAGCTCCCTCAGAACCTCGCCTTGCACCTCGCCTTGCACCGTAGTGGAAGGGATTGATTCACATGTCTGTCACTTCTAAACACACTGACCGCAAGATTCATACCGACCCCTCATGCCTTTTTCCTCCCAGAATTTCATCTCAAAAGACCCTCCACACAGCATCCCCAAAGATGCAATAGACCCGGACAGATTTTTCTTTTCTCAGGGCCTCCTTTGTGGAGATAGTGTAAAAAATTTCTTTCCCTCTCAGGTATCGTGGATTCAATACTGCTAGTAAAGTTCTTCATCATTGCAATATGCTTCGCTCATTATAATTCAGCAATTCAAATATTGTCAAGTTATTCGTAATCCGGGAACGGTGGTCTTTCGTAATATTGTATCAAAGTGTTAAGATTTAAGATCAATACACTTTTTATTTTTTTAACGGTGTGTAACTAATTTTAATCAGAAAAAACCTTCCAGGAAAGTGTCTGATGCAGTAATTTCCGAAACATTTCCCTACAAAATTCAAGGAAATATACCTGCCCATATAAATTGCAAAGAGCCAGCTAAAACTACTTTAACAAGTTGCTTTAGTTGTAAATATTACTATTGATGATTTAATCTGACTCCATTAGCACTACGTCAAAATACACGGGTTTTAAATAACAAAGAGGGTAGTTATAAACTTGTTTAAATTTATTGCACGGTAGTTTACAATGAATACAAATATTTATAAGCATCCTGTCGTGAGAGATTCAAAATTGCAAGTATTGTGAATGTTGCGAGGTCCGCGCCGCCCAGCGGCGATAATACAAGTACACTACCCCAGCGGTGTGGTCAGCCGAAATAATACAGTTTCGAGTACCTGGCTACACACTACTAACGGACTCAAATTCAATCTATGTTAGAACCAGTTTAAGTCATGTCAATTTTAACTAAAAGGTATCAACGTCAGCTTAGTACCTTAGACCCATTTGGTTTTCTCCCACCTACAATCTACATCCGTCCCGGTAATAGTATGATTTACGTACTATTCTTCCGCCCGGAAACGTATCAGGCTAAAACCATATCCGTTAGCCGTGTCACCATTAGTGCTTCCGTCACAAAACTAAATAGATCACGAAATTCACGTCCAAAGCGACAGCCACACATTAAATGAATGGTAGATACACCAACTATTGCCCTGCTGAAAAACCACTATTCTGAATTTTGCTTGAAATGGCATAAACCATCTTTTGTGAACAGATTTGAATAACCTGGTACTTCCCCTTCCTTCATGTACCCCATCTCCTACTCTTCCCCATTAGCTTCAAAATATGGGAAAGAATACGAGTTACATTTGCATACCTATATATTTTACAAAATATTATATTTAAGGTCATCATTGGTCATGTGTACCTTATCAGAAATGCAGCGGTGCCTAACAAGGGAGCCACGATTCTTATGTAGGTTGTATGTTATAAAATGTTTTGTATGAAAAATTTACATTTTAATATAAGTTTTTTTGAAAAATTGATTAAATTTATTTATTTGTTCTGATTGGTTGATGTTAAATAATAGTTTTGCATTCGAGTTGTTTTAAAATTATGTGTTATAAATTGATTTCCATTTATTATAAGTTTGTTAAATTCTTGATGTTTTTTGTTTTTTTTTTTCTTTACATAACATCGATTGGGGATGCCATAGAATAAACTTTCCACTTTCTAAAATAAGTCATGCTGAAAATATACGACCAATAAATAATATTTATTACACATTAACATTTTTTTTATATTTATGGCCCATCGTGCATCGTTTATGATAAAAGAAAGTACCATCGGCAGAATACTCTTAAGTGAAGGTATAGTAATAACTTGGTATTGTGGATGACAGCAATAACCGTACCTACTTTCTTTTTCCTGAGAAGATCCAGACCTTTACTTCTGCTTTATATAACACCAAAGAAATCCAATATTTCGTTAGCGATTTCATATACTTCTGCATAATTTAACGAGGGCAGAAGTGATTCAGTCTACACACTAATGCCCCCACTACAAGAGCTTAAAACTTTAAGGTCCGCCAAAGTATAAAGTCAGCGATGTCTGAAAGATCGTCACGTTCTTTATAATGCATGCTCACCTCACCGCTTTGTGAAGATAGGAGTGGAATTCTACTAATAGGCGTGGATCTTTACTACATACTACTTGCAAGGACCAAATCGTTTGGTATCATACCAAACTTTTACGTACACTTTTCTTACCCTCGAAAAAAGTTGTAAACTTCGTTAAAATTTTCCCATTTTGGTTCAAGATGATCGATTTTACAAAATTGGTATCAGAAAAACTTTTCCGTGCTGACGGTACACATTTTTGAACGTGCAGTCTTATAAGTGATTTAATTATTGTTGTGAAACATTTTTTTTTTACATTAAGTCCACACAGGAGGCCCTGATGAAAATAATTTCCCTCAGGGCCTATGTCATCTGCGATGCTGTATGGAGGGTCTTTTTGAGGAGAGGGAGGAATAAACATTGGTCTTGAAAAGACCCATGTTGTAGGAAGGAGGAAACACAGAGGCCGGCAAATCATTCCACAGCCGAGCAGTTGAACACAAGAACGAGTCGAAGAAACGGCCCCCTTCTCGTGTGACAAATGTCAACCGTGTACAAATGTTGGGCACGCGTTTGGCGTGTTTCCCGACTATGCACCGGTGCCGAAGGGATCTTCATTGTAATACCGGTAGAACAAAGATAGCATTCCCACCCTAAGCCTGTGCTCTAAAGATTGAAATCCGTCTGTTAAGATGGGAGAATCTATTAAGCGGACCGCCCGTTTCCGCACAGAGTCGAGGGTATTTTTCAGGTATTTTGGAGCTCCAGACCAGAGGTGGCTGCCAAATTCAACCGTGGGGCGCACTTGTGATTTGTACAGGGTTAGCTGTTAAAGTATCTGCGGGCCCTGTACAGTACGCCCAGTTTTTGGGAGGCTAACTTTACTCTGGCTTCGATGGGGCCCCCACACCTGAGCTGGTCTCTTAGGGTTGAACCAATTTTTAAATTATTTAATAAATATGAGCAATTTTTATTAAAAAATAAGCATTTAAAACAAACCTATTACCGAAATAACTTTTATCATTTTTAATTAAACAAGCTCTCATTATGAGTAATGTTTAATTTTTCTAGCTTTGCATAAATATAGAGACACAAAAGAACACCGTTGGCAATAGATCGAATGATTGCCTTATTTATAAACGAAAACAAAAATGGATTTTCTTAAATTTACAGTTTGATTTCTGGGGCTTAATGCTAGAAGTGACTGTATCAAATTTGTGAATTCCTCTGGAATGAAGATGGTTTATCTACTCGTAAAAAACGCTTAAACAATATTGTGATTTCTACATTATATACAAACGTTATAATTGCATTAATCTAGAAAACCTAAAAAAAGTGTTCATTCCATTGAAATAAAGGAGTATTTTCTACTACTTAATTAAATTTCCAAAAACTGGCGTAGGCACTTCCAACATTAACCCCAGATTTATACTTCACAAATAATTGTTATTAAGCTGTTTGTTTGAAATATGAATTGCTCAGAAAACAGAGCGCCCTTGAGATAATGCTTTATCCTCTACCAAATTAAACTCCGTGGTTTGTTTATGTAACTCCACAAACATAATAAAGTTCAATGAAACATTTTTCTCTCAAAAAATTACATTTGTTGATGTGTGTAAAAAAGTGTCTTTATAAAAGTAATTATCCAGACTGCAGACTTACAAGAAAAAACGAATTTGGTGAAATTTGTGCTATTGCGAAAGCTCTCTCGTTTAAATTCTTTGAAAAATATGAACTCCTCTTCATAATTTTTATGAAAAATTTTATCTTGACAATCTAGAATCTATATACTTACATCATTCTCTTTTGAGAGCAGAACAGAACAGAATCCACTTCAAATATAAGGATGTTTCCGCTTCCTTTTCGATAATTTGACAGTTACAAGAGAAACGAGCTTTGTTCCCTTCTGCCCTTGGTAAAAAATCATTGATTTTATTTAATCCAATCCTCCTGAAATGCACTTTGGTAAGTGCTTCAAATGGCTTAACTTATAAATTATAAAAAATTTTCAGTCCTAATTTCTCCAGTCTTTCAAAATAAATATTAAGTCCACTTTTTGCACTAATCTTCTTATAAATGTAATATTAACAGTGATGGGGGTAGCAAATGTAAAATCATGCAATTTCCAGGGTTTTAAATATAGTGTCCTTCGTGTGCAAAGCCGTCTCTTATCCAAGCATAAACTTTCTAATTATTAAAATGTGTTTATCGGAAGTGACCTGCCAGGTAAGTATGATTTCTCTATCTATTCGTAAAGAGTAAAATTAGATAGAGCCTAAGAATTCATAATAAATTATACAGCGCCCCCTTGGGGTGATTTTTCAAGAAAAAAGGCGCTCTACAGATCATCCAATTATTAAATACGATTTTAGGATTTAGGATACAATAAGTAAATCGTCCTTATAGCAAAATTAACTATTATTTAATTTTGCGGCACTATTCGCATAAACATCACCACAATTGAGTTTACTAAAAGACAAAAAACATCATAAAAGTCAATATTGTCGTAAAAAAAGCTTTTTTTCATTCCCAGGAGTTTTGTATTTTTTTTATTTCCAGTCTTGCTATAATGGAAAAGTTTAACTAAACTGTATCTTAGAGTTATCTTCGGCTGCCTTTTAATCAAGCAAGTTTGAATCTTAATTCTTCGAAATTTCATATTCTTTCGTATTGGAATGCTTCATAAAAAATTATTTTACATGAAAACTTCTCAGATTTCTTCTATTTACATTATTCGTATATAACAACGCGCCAAGGTTCATAGAAAACGTATCTTACGTAACACATTTTCTACGAACCTTGCCGACGCACATTTCAGACACAATGTCAAAAATGACAGGAAATAAATTATGTTCGATTTCCTCTGTTCTAACTCAATCGGAAAACGTAGGCACTTACTTGAAATACAAATATGAGATATATGCAACAACTCACACGCTAAGGAATATGTACTCTAAAGGCTGGTTTGAACTAGGCTAGTAATTTAGTCGAGTGGCGAGTAACTTGCCTATCAACTGACCAAAAAGTTTACACATTACGGTCGAGTATAGTACATTAGTGTGAGGCATATTGGAAGATGAGCGCGATGCAGATCCCATAAAAAATATTATTTATTTTTTAATCCAGATATTTTCATTTCGTTTTCCAAATCAGCATATTATGCAGATCACTTAATTTGTTTATACATACAGCGGGGACTTAAAAAATCCACGGGCACTTATGTTGCAAATATAAATTTACATACTTTTAGAATCTTCGCTCCAACCAAACGATTTTTTGATGGCTAATGAACTCTACCAAAACAATGGGTTCGGACCTTCAATCAAGTATAATGGTCAATAGTTCGGACTTGTTTAATGAGTAGTGAAACGTGGTGAAAAAAATAGAACAAAATAGATTGTCTCGACTAAACCACTGACTATCCTACTCGGCTAAATGTATGTTGTTCGGACAGGTTTAGCTACTAAATTACTCGCCACTCAAACTAAATTTCTAGCCTAGTTCGAACCAGCCTTAATAATGGATTTGTTTAAGAAGATTGATGTTTTTTTTTTCGAACGAGTAAAATATCATATGTATAAGTGTCTTATTTTATTTTGGTGGGTTATGTGGTGCTCAGTGAGTTACCCTTTCTATTCCTTCAAAGTCTTTATTTTAACATCATCCAGTCTTTTGGGGTATTGGAAAGGATATAGATAACTGTTTTTATTCCGGAGATAGCGTTTATGTGGGTTTCACCAAATTGTCCTGATTTTGCATAACATGGCAGATACAATGGTTTATGTTAACGAAACCTCACATTTACATTTAAGTCACTGTATTAAACTTACGGTAAAATAACATTAAATTACAGTTAGTGTAATATAGTAGCCAGGAAATATGCCGCTATTACCCGTCGCCGCTGTTGAATCAGGGTGGCCCAACTACCCTAGCCGCAAGTCCGCCAGGGTGGCTGCCGGGCGCGTGTGATTTGCGGTCGCGACTGCGTGTGACAATTGCCGTTTCATTAATCATCGGCTGGCATATGTCATACAGTCATGTCCCTGTCCTCGACATGACGCGGCTCACGACGAACGCTATAACAATGAACTAGGAATAAAGTCAACGAAGGTAAATTTAGAAGTCATGGTGCTTTTACTTCTGATAATATTTTTCCAATTCTTCTAACACAGCAACTTATTTTGCGGCACCATTTAAATTCAAATTAATAAAATACTTAGCTTTTACCACTTTTATTAATTTGGATAATATTTTTGTTTATAAGTGTTATATAAGCTTGACACTGAAAGCGCAGAGTTTCCCTCGAGGCCTGCCATTTTGGTGGAAGATGCGGGGAGGGTGTATTTTAGAAATGTGAAGAAACCCATGTCGAAGAAGGGAAGAAGAACAGAGGCGGCAAAACATTCAACAGTCGAGCTGTTAAACTCAAGAACGAGTCGTAAAAACGACCCGGTTCAAAGGTGGCATGTACAACTATGTGGCACGCGTTTGACATGTTTTCCATCTACGAAATATAGTTAAATAAGGATAATATTCCCTAGTGACGTCTGTGCTCTAAGGATTTCAATCCGTTTATTAAGGTGGAAACCGACCAACTGTTTATGCACAGAATCAAATCTTTTTTATTAGTCGTCAGAATGCATACTTGATTCTGGGCTGCAATTTCCTAGCAACGATCAATCGTTACTCGTTATACGCCATCTACGAGCGAAAAATTACTCGTCGCCGCGACGAACTTTGTCGAATGTTTCATTTTTACGTATTCCTGAAAGTCGAATGGTGGAAGAGATTATTATATTGGCAGCCCTGTGAATATTGTCTATGTTCCTGATGTTTTTGAGATTTCTACGGTGTAAATTTGAAATATCTAACAGTTTATAATACAAATTAATAAAATACTTACAGCCTTACTAAAAAACCCAGTGAAAATTTTATTCAATTGACAAACGGCCGCGGATGTGAAAACATTACTAATTAAAAATTTGTTCTTTGAAAGAAATACACATGGTTTCCACGGCCTGGGAGGGTAGTTTATCTCTGTTTTAACCATTGATGTCCGAACGATATTTGTAATTTTCCCATAGTATTTTGAATGTTCAATATATTTCTTATTTTTGAAGGTGTCGTAAAAACAAATACCATTTATGAAAACTAGATAAAATTACCTTTTAGATTTGAGTATTTGAAATACACTTGAGCTTTCAAAAACTGCCGTATTTTAAGATTCAAACTCGGAAATAAATAGAAAAAAATTTCCTCCCACAACATTTTTGACCAAAATGTAGAGAAATTTAAATAAAATCAAAATTTAAAAAACACAGTCCTTTTGTGTAATAAATTAGAAAGGAAACTATCACCTCACTTTTTCATCGTGTATACAATAAAAAAATAATAAAAAATTTCAAAGTTTTTTTTATTGCTAAAAAAAAAACTTAGAAATAATACCGAAATTTAAAACAGATTTCTTGCATCTCTAATAACGTTAATTTTTTTGATACGTTTACGAACACATGTATTAGGTTTTAATATTATAAAAAATTATCACTTTGAAGAAATTCTCTTAAAATAAAGATCTTAAATGAAAATTTTATCTTTTAAGTAACCTATAAAAAATAATATTCTGACAGTTCAACTTTGAAAGTACGGCGTTTGTACAATAACTTGATTAAACTGATGTAAATCACACAAATAACATGGTAAATATATCAATTATGTGAACAGAAGAGTAAATTCGTCACTACAATAGAAATTATTAAGTAAAATCACAAATTTTTCGATATCCCGCCATAAAACACACCGAGCTGTTTTGACATCGCGGGCCATAAATAAACCATCGTGGGCTGTCACGGACCGACGAACTAATGCATAGGCGCGCCAATAATGCCCCTTGCGGAGAAAAATTAAAACAACATTGTTTCCTAGTAAATTAAAACCATATACAACGTTGTCACATCTTCAATGCGTTTTAACAGCGTGACCACGAAAGAAACGTTATTGGTAATAAAACGTCTTTTAGTGTATACGAGCTCTATTTATGTTATTGCAATAACACAGTTAATCGGTCGCGCTGTGTTTTTTTTTTAGTTAGGCTGTTAGTTTTTACCACTTTTATTGTTTACAAAAACCAACATGTTTCGTGAGCAATGCTCACTTCTTCAGGGTTTTTATTGATACTGATAATATTCGAAATGGTTGGGAGTTCAGGTTTATATTCAGAATATATCAAAGCAGCTGCTTGAGCTTGCTCAACATGATGTATTTCAGCCAATATCGCTAGTAAAAATCAGCCATTCTGATATGGAACCTTAAAAAACGATTTTATAAAAATATTCGATGTCTTTGCGGGTGCAAAAGTGCGCGCGGGAATACAATTACATTAGGTTTTGACAGTCAATGCATGGACACGCAAACAACTCACCGCTCGCTACTCACTACGACTAGTTCGACCCACTCGTTGTTCGTTTGGCATTTAAATATGTACCTTCAAAGAGACTCAAAAAAAACCAAGTCGACCAATGCACGTACTTTCAACGGCGATTGCGAGCAACCTGGCTTGGAGACTAGCCGACCAGGTGCAGCACAATACGCAATATTAATAAATATGTATTAATCTACACGAGCAAAAGCAAAACCTGCAACATGCCACTGATGTAGTCCATAACAGAGACGTCTAAAAAAGTCTGTCAAGGTGATCGGTCCCCAACCCGAACAGGATATGGAGAATAAGATGAGATGCTGTGAGATTCGGGAATGTCGGGGATGTTGTGATGTCGACTGACAAACCTTACAAAACAGGTTTTTCATCTGTTGTAAACATACCTGACGTTATTAATAGCGCAATTTTCTACTTCCTTCCTAATTGCATTTCCTAAATACGAGTATTAAGCGTCCGTTTCCAAATTTTCTTGACAGCACTTTCGATAGTTTTAAATTCACCTATTCTAAGAAACAGATTAAATACTTCACGAAGAACACATCTGTAAGACAATTGGTAAATAACTCACTGTTCTTGTCTTCATGAACCCGAGAGATCTGCCCAATTGCTGTGTTGACATAATTCTTAGAAAGTGAACGCCTACAAAATAAACAATAGTAAGTAAACGATCTGAACTTCTGAACGTAGATATTTCCAAGACTTCAAAGTTCTGGAACACAAATTAAAACATTTAATCTGTAAACTAAGTTTTTATTTCTTATAAATCTCAAAGAATTTAATTTTGAACTTTAAATACAAGTAGGCATATTATTTTTCTAGTGGAATTAAGTCCCGTGAACCAGGCCCCCTAGCATGGTCAATCGACATATATTTTATCGAAAATGTCGGTAACTTGAAATCGCTCCCGAGCACGACTGCAGGACGCTAACGAAAAAATAACAGTTTATATCAAATAAATTAGGAACCCTTAGTCGATGTGAACTGTTATTTGCTCGTTAGCGGCCTGCAGTCGTGCTCGGGAGCGATGTTAAGTTACCGACATTTTCGATAAAATCTATATCGACCGACCATGCTAGGACCCCAGGTACATAGAGTTAGTTCACCCTTTAAAGCACGCGAAAGCTTTATTAATGCAGTTAGAACTTTAAGTACGAGCGTTACACTAATTGTCTCATTCCAGAAATCCTTTTTTCTAGCTGGGGGCTTACTTTTAATTAAGCGTGGCCCTGCAGAATAAAACCACCTTTTAAATGAAGAAAAAGGCATAACGATTTGGTAATCAAATAAAAATAATAATCGAAAAATTCGACGAAAAATTATAGCAATGCGAAAATATGATATTTCAATTAAAAACAGGAATTCAATGCGCCATAAAAAAAGTATTCCTAAAATTAAATGCTTACTTACTTTCTTTCCGTTTTAACCATAAGTAAATAACCTCTCACTTGGATATAATTTTCACACCTTTTTAGTATGGTCCGACGCTCTGTGGGGAACTCGCTTGCTCAGCGCGGGTATAACCTGTTCGACCTAAAATTATGTTTAGACTTACGGAAATAAATACTTCGTTTGTACGAAAGCACTTTTAAACCATACATTATTTTACGTCAATGGCAAGCCAGATATTATCAGCCTCCAACCACCACCAAAACAAAAATGAGATATTTATTCAGTTTTATGTTTCTTTGGTTATCAACACAACAACTGCGTTCAACTGGTTTTGAACTGTTTTTTTCTTGTTTTTTTTTTTTTTTTTTTTTTTTTATATTAGCTCCAGGAGGAGGCCCGGAGAAAAATAATTCTTCTTAGGGCCTATGTCACCCTTGGGATAACTACGCTCAGGATCTTTTTTGGGAAAGGAAAGAGTGGAAATTTGGGAAGAAAAAGGTATGAGAGGTGGGTAGGAAACAGTGCAATGCGATTTTCCGATAGAGTCCTGTTTGTCAAAAGGTCTCCCTCAACCAGTCTCTCCCGATCTGGCCTAGTAAGCAGTTGGTGGATGGACGCATCCGCCACCTAGACCCGGCAAAACCTCACCCCTATGAACTCAATGACCTCTTTTTTGTCACCAAACGTAGCGTTGAACTTTGGCAGAGGCGTTGGTTATCCATTAAATGGAAATCGTTAATTGAATTCAGTGTTATTTGGTAGAATTATTTTAGAAAAAAAAGTTCACATTTCTTATCATTTTCATCCCAAAAATGAGAAGTATTTCACTGAAAATATATTGTTTTTTTTTGTGCAATATTCAGGAAACTTAAATCACAAAAACGAATAGTAGAATATGACAAATCTCAACACTGTATAATTGTTGGGCGTTTGGCGTGTTACCCGACTGTGCAGCATATTCCATCGAAATATCGGCAGAACGAGAATTGCATTTCCAACTGACGCCTATACTTTAAAGAATGCAATCAACTTTTTAAGATAGAGGAATATATTAAAAACGGACCGCCCATTTCTGAGCAGATTCAAGCGTGTTTTTAGGCATTTTGGGGCTCCATACCAGAAAAGGCTGCCAAATTCAACAGCAAATTAAAATTTGTAAATAAAACATACAGTTTAAAATAAACGATTTAAGGTTGTCTGGTTTCTTACTGTATAACGTCGCTTTATTACTGCTCTTGATCCAATACGTTGAATGTTCTTTCTGAGCTCCGCTATTATTATTTCAAGTCTGGGTTTTCATTAGACGCGCGGGTTCCATTATTTGGTTTCACAGGAACCAAGCAATTTTGGATTTTTACGAAATACAAATGTTATAAGATAAGTCTCCTAGAATAGAATACCCTAATGGGAAGGCAGTATATAGGTTTTGGTATCTTTAGAGATCAAAGAAAATATAACGCAAGATAAATGGTTACAAAAATATTATATCGTTCGGTACAAATATCTAAAATGAAACAACATTTGGGGAAGGAAATTTAAATACATTGAAAAAACAAGACAATTAAAAAATGTTAAAATTTTATAAATCTTCACTAAAGGATGGATCGTCAACAAAGGTCGTTCGGGATTAAAAGGTCTCTAATCCCATTATTGTTAATAATAACAACTGTTATTTATGTTTTCTTTCAACTTACCAAAAAAATGTACCTCTTGAAATTGAACTTAACGAAAAACGCACCTATTATGAATCCAAATAAACTATTTATAATCTAGCCTGTCTCGACACAGGAGACATCTGGTGAGAAAAACACAGTAAAAAATATGTGTTCATGTGTTCATACGGTTCCATGACAGTTGGTACCCTGGCTTACTTATATACAATGTGCAGTCGGTTCAGGGAAAATACGGTATAACTAATAGGCCACTTGCATGGACTTCATAACGACTTGGAAAAAATCGTGTGGATACAATCTTTTACTAAGATTATGAAAATGTTAGTAAAAATTTTTAGAAATGCACAGTTTTTTTTTTTTTTTTTTTTAAATAAATAAATCTATTATTTGGACTTGTGATGTCACTACATGAAAATGTCCCGTCGCCGAAAATGTTCCTATCATTTTTATAAAATCCAAACTGATTTTTTTTATGTGGCATCACTTTGATTTTAGGTGAATTTTTGAATTTGACATTAAACGTTCACTAGATTTATTGTTTGTTCTCTGCGAACGTATCATTTGGTTTGATTTTTTGACAGATGTTATGACGAGAACCCCGTACAATTTACGTTGTCCGTTCGTGTTTTAGAGGTATAATGATAATGGTGCGGATTTTAACAACATCAAATTTTATCATATTCTTATTATTATTATAATTTACAAGTACAAGTTTATAACATTTGATTAAGTAGACATTGAACATTATAATGATTTATGATCAATAAGATGGATGGAAGGAAAAAAATATTTATGAGATTTAATATTTTTGGTATGCCTCGTTTTTATCCTGTGCCATTCGTGTGGAAAACGTTCTTTTTTTTAAAATGATTTTCGGCTATGTAATTATCGTTTTTTAGCACCGATAAAATTATGTCCCGTCTTTCCGGTTTATAAAAAATGGTCTGATTTGTCGGATTTAAATTTTCAAAAAATCGCCAAGGTTTCAAAAATACGATTAAAAAAAAAATACAGAATGTCTTAGAATATTTGCCTAAACCGGAAAAATTTTTTAAAAAATATAATGCAAGTGGCCTCTTGCACAAAATATAACTTAGGAAGGGACTGACACTGAAGGGAAGTGCAGAGAGGATGTACCGCTGAATAACAAAAGTATAAAACATATTTTCATTCAAATTCATGAAGGAAAAATCTGCTTCTGTATATACTGTGTATACCAGCGCATAGGTACAAAAGATCATTTGACATTGATACCAACTTATTAGTATGGCTATTAAGTCGATTTTACGTTTTAAGTTGGTAAATAATGCACGAACAATTATAATTTTATGGTAAATATCATTTCGGGGGTCAACTACTGTCAGCGAATCAACTTTGTGTACCTAAAAATAAAGGTTAAATTTTTCAGCACTGAACATCAATCATACTAAATCACATTTATAATCGCGATTCATTTTTAGGATATTAAGCTGTGATTCGCTACCTCCTGCTTTAACCAACATTTCGGACAGCATTACGGTGTCATGAGATGTGTAACCGAAGATTGGTTTATATATTTTTTTTGATTTTATGGATTTGTAGCAACCACGCATTGTTGCTACGTCACGCTTTGGATTGCACCCGAAACGTATCGATATTTCCAGAGGCGGCGCCTGTGTTCAAATATATGCAAGCGAAATTACTAGAGCGCCCGCCAACCGTTGAGCATAGACGGTACACGACTGAGCAGTAAGTACCTAGTGCATCGAAACAGAGTCATGGACCTACCTACCTCTCACACATTCCAGAAAAGGTACGAACCATTGTACGCTAGAAATGCACAGTTCCAGCGCTTTCGAGCAACTTGCCGAGTGACGATTTACCACTAATACTCCACTCGTCTGGCCATATAAAAGGCGCCCAGCAACAACGAAAGTACCAGTATTCGTTCAATTTACCATGCAGTCGCCTCGTCTATCCGCAATCAACCTTGACCCAGTATGTACTATTTAATATCGTAAAACTGTTACGCTGACCGTGTTTGTGTGCTTACGAATTATAATTATTGTGGGAACTTATTAAAGGTTTATTTTATCACGCAACCTCGTTTTTCTTCATTTAACCACGAGCCTACACTCAAGTACCTACAGATTCTTTAATCTAATTAGTTAGGACTTATAATAATACCCGTTCATGTTTGTAACTAAGTAGTACTGCGGTTAGTTATGCCCTATTACTATTTCAATCTGACGGTTGTATTGACTTGAAAACCAGAAACTTTTCTGTGCCTTTGTAGATCTACAAAAAGCATGAGACTGAGTTTACAGGGAAAAACTATGGAAGGTGTTGTCCAAGTATGGAGTGAGTAGAAGTAGTAGTAGTAGGGAAGCGTTGTTTGTATTAGGGTGAACGGCGATTTTACGGGATGGTTTGACATCACAAAAGGCGTTAAACAAGGCTGCGTAATGTCACCGTGGTTATTCAATCTAAACATGGAAAATTATATGCAAGAATTGAAAGAGATGGGATTGAGCGCAAAATTGAGTAATCTGGAAGTATGTTGCCTGTTGTATGCTGATGATGCGGTGCTGATTTCTAACAGTATGGAAGATCTACCTCTCGTGTCTAGGATGAACGAAGTGTGTATGAAGAATGAGTTAATGATGAATGTAAGTAAGTCTAAAGTCATGGTATTTGAAAGAGAGAGTATGAAAACAAGGTGCTACATAGTTGTGAATGATAAGTATTTGGAGCAGGTGGATGAGTTTGTGTACTTGGGAAGTATGTTTACGAGAGATGGGAATGAACGAATAAAAGAGTGTAAGGAGAATATGTAACGCAAATGTGAATGGTAGAAGAAGTCGGGGACGCCCGTGGAAGACATGACACGACCAAGTGAATCGGATGCTTGAGTCGGGCCATGCGAAGAGTCGGAATAATAGAAGAGCATGTATGAGACGATGTATGAAAGTGAACGAGGCAAGAAGTGTGTGCCAAGATGGGGTTGTTTGGCGGTCCGTCCTCTCTGCTTACCCCTGCGGGGAAACGGCGTGATGGTTAGTTAGTTAGTTAGTATTGACTTGACGGTACATTACTTTGTTTAATGAAGAAAAATACGTTGCTGGAAAAAAACTCATTGGTGAAGTGTGTGCTTACGTATGTAGATGCAAAACCGAGTTGCCAGGTCGGATCATCTAAGATCTGGAATTGTAGTATAATTTAAAACGGTTTTCTGCCTTAAGATTTGGTGTAGCCGCCAATAACCGGATGCCAAGAACAATTGAGATTGGCCTGTCCTCAATCAAAACCCTGCGATTGCCTGAATTCCTGAGAAGACTCCAAACGATTAGAGCACGCCTAATTTTGAAAGCAATTGAAATTCGAAAAATCCATTAATATCAATAAAGACGACGGGGCAAAGCGCAATAGTTCTTGGTATTCGATGACTGACGGCTCCACCAAAACTAAATGCCGAATAGAATTTTAAATCAAGCATTTTCCCTGATGATGGATACTTTAATGCTGTCCAAAACATTGGCTAAAGAAGGAGGAGGTAGCGCAATAAATAACGTTAATGCTTTCGGCCGTGATATCTCAAATCTTAAAACTCATTTACGTTATTTTAAAATTGTTAAGGATGCTGGGTCCCAGGGTCTGGTCTCCAGACAGTCTTCTGTCAGTTGTAAGTTAAGCAGGTTACGTAAGCTTCTTAGTTTTCCAGACCCAAGGGGTTCCGTGCAGAGAGAGGTTATGATGTATCCTTTACTTAAAACACTTGTTGTTTTTATACTGGATATTATTGTAACTTTAATTTATTCAGATGAATAACAAGTTTACAGAGAGAATGATAAAAAATTTGAGACTGGGTTTTTAATTTGTAGAATGATTTGTAAAAAAAAATTAATTGAGCATTTATAAACATGAAAAAGAGAAAGCATGTCAGACGACCACAGACAAATTAGACACAAAATGCATCGAAATACTTAGTGAATGGTGAAACATCCGTCAAAATTGTGAGTAAAAAAGGCCATACATGGAATTAACGAAAAATGATAAAATGTAAAGTGCTAAATGAACTTAAATATTTGATATAAGACCACACAACACACACCAAACGGAACTAATCCAAAACAGCTTTTTTAGACGAATCTTTCGCTTTCTTGTTAAATACCACATTAATTCTTTAGAGTAGAGGTAGATTTTTCTTTTCCTAAAGCTAGGAATCGAAATAAATTTTAATAATATCGTGAACCTGATTTCTCTATCCCAACTCAATTAATTTTCAAAATCTTCCATATTTCAATTTTAAACAAGTTTGATGTTCTCTTGCTAACATAAAACGAAACTATTTTTACCACCTATAAAAATTACGTTAAAGTATATTAATAATAACTTCTAATTAGATAGTTACATATTAGTAATTAATTCTAAGGTATACATTTAAATTTTAATCATCATACGAAAGCGATTCCGTAATGGCCTAAAAAATTGTGTAATTTACGCGGTAGCCAAAAACCATTATCTTATATATGAAAACGAATTGCTGAATGTGTTGCTAAGCTCAAATCTCGAGAGCAGCTGAACCGATTTCGCTAATTCTTTTTTTAGAATATTCCTTGTAGTACGAGGATGGTTCTTACGGAGAGAAAAATTAAGAAAATTGCGCAGAAAATTGGATAATTTCAGAAAACCTAACGACTATCGCGCGTTTGACAGTTCGCGTGTTTGAGAATGACATTTTGCAAAACAATGATTGTTAAATCAGGATTCTATTTTTGAAAATCTTGATAAATTTATTTAAAGTAGGTACTCCCCTAATAGTTTGAATCAAATCAAGAATTTTAGATAGGTACCTATGTTAAGTACTAAATTTAACATGCATGAAAAATGGAAATTTGAATAAAAATTGTAAAAGGTGGCCCGCGGGCTACTTAAAAACTGAATGTACTGGGATTGAATATATGGAACGCGGGAGGAGGGTTGGCGGGATGAGGGAGCGGGAAAGGGAAGAGGGAAGGCGGGGAAGGTGGAAGGGGAACGCGGGAGGGGAAGGGGACGTGTGAGGGGGAGGAGAACTCGGGAGGGGGGTTCACGGGACGGGGGAAGGGGGGGAGGGAGTGGAGTGAGGAGAGAGGGAAGGTGGAGGTGACGGAGTGGGAACGCGAGAGGGGAAGAGGACGCAGGAGAAGTGGAGGCGGAAGGGTAACGGGACGAATGGGAAAGGACACTCAGGGAGCAACAACTTCTTTATTAAATGGCATAGCAACGTATGCCGGGACCAGCTAGTTTTAAATAAAATCACTGTTTTTTACCCAGCGCTAAAAGAATTTTCGTAAAACCACGGGACCAAAATAGGTCGACGTAACGCAAAAACCCACGAAATACAATGTAAAAAGGTCGTTTTCATTGGTAGTGGCGGTCACAGCCATATCACATTTTTAGGCTTTCATGTTGTACATATATTTGCAACTATCATAGAATAAAAAAAATACAAAAATACGATGGGACCCTGTTTCTTTATCCAAAAGTCTGACCAATTTTTGCCTAAAAATCTATATGAAATTTTCGATCAGAAGAACGATCAAACCAGGAGTGATTGTGATTATTTTTAGCGCGTGCCGCGAGGTGTCTGGTGCAGGATTGGGTTGTAGATAATTATATTTAGCGCGCGCCGCGAGGTGTCTGGTGCAGGATTGGGTTGTAGATAATTATTTTTAGCGCGCGCCGCGAGGTGTCTGGTGCAGGATTGGGTTGTAGATAATTATTTTTAGCGCGCGCCGCGAGGTGTCTGGTGCAGGATTGGGTTGTAGATATTTATTTTTAGCGCGCGCCGCGAGGTGTCTGGTGCAGGATTGGATTGTAGATAATTATTTTTAGCGCGCGCCGCGAGGTTTCTGATGCAGGATTGGGTTGTAGATATTTATTTTTAGCGCGCGCCGCGAGGTGTCTGGTGCAGGATTTGGTTGTAGATATTTATTGTTTTAATCTCTGCATGAATCGTGCTTTTGTAATAATATAATATGGTAAATTTATGATTATGTTTGTAAAATTCTATTCACAACTTATTTGTGTTATTTTTCGTTAACTTTAGTCAACAAATTGTACAGTGCATATGTGATAAATTGAACTTTCGTGTTGTCAGAAAGTTGGATTATACCATTATAACAATATTCAATTTTGATTTTTATGGTGAATATCGAGTTTTTCTCGAAAGAGATTTTTTTATGGTACATTACTTTGGATTTGTTACTGAAGTCCTGGGAAGACCCAAAACTTATAGAGCATGCCTAATTATAGAGGCAATTGAAATTCATAAAAATCCTACTTACATTAATAGAGACGACGGAGCTAAGCTCAATAGTTCTTGGTATCCGGTAATTGACATCTACACCAAAGCTAAATGCAGAAAACCATCTTGAAGTATACTGTAATGCCAGCTCGCAGTGGAGTGGAGCTGTCAACACGGTATTGCTTTGAAGTACTTAAACACACATTTCACCACTAACATTTACACTTCTGCCCTGATGATGGACACTGTAACGCTGTCCGAAACGTTGGATGAAGGAGGAGATAGCGCAACACGGCATAACACTTCAAAAACAAATAACATGAGTAAGATTGGCTCTCATTCAAATCTCATGTAAATCCATTTTCATTGAGTGTTATCTGTTGAAATCGGCGGTTATCTATTTTAAAAAACCTGGTTTGCTAAAGTAGGTTTATTTGTTTTGCTTTCACTGAATTCAAACTAGAAAGCTTCTAAAATGCTCAAATCCAATCAATTTATCTTTATTTCATTTGTGCATCATTGCAAATATTTCCGAAGCACGTCTCATTTTTACCGGTTGGGGTAATCCCGCAGAACCCGTATCGGGGCTTAGCCTCCCGCATTAGGGGAAACATTGTCCTAGGTTTCTTGTCCTGGAGGACGTTTTTTTATCCCTGGATGAAATCTTGAGAATTAAGCAAAAAACAAACAGAAACTTTTTCATTACTATTCTTTGCTCGATCTATTCCACAGGGGTGTACGCCACCGTGAGACATTTTATATAATGCGTTTATTTATTTATAATTGTTACGCGCAACGTAAATATATATTATATTTATTACGTTATCTGGGAAAAGAAAGAAGAAAATAAAAACATAATTGTCAATGTACGTAAATGAGAAAGCTGTTTGCTTTCTTTTAAAGTTTGAATAGAACTTTCCTAAAACTTTCCGATTCCCAGTGTAAACAGGTGGAGATTTTAAGAAAGAAAAGCAGGAATTTTTCTTGGAAGCTTTCACCTCTTGGCATAATATATTTAATGAAGTAATGGCGAATTTGCACGATTTGTCATTACACTGATTGCATGACTTAACTCTTTTTAAAATATTTATAATGTTTTTTTTAATAAGTAGGTTTTCTATCTGCATATTTAAAGTTGTTATTATAATTCCGCTGATTATTCTTTAAATAACAACACCGTTTCTTTAAAATCTCCCCATGTAAGTATTATAGCACTTCCATTTTAAAGCGCAGTGAATTTATTGCTACCTTCACAACTATCATTGTTATTTGAGTGACACGTTTATGTTATTTTGATATGCAAGTAAAAAGTTTTTAAATGCATTGATGATAGAACACACTCTCTTTATAATGGATAATTAGCGAACCTACACGTATTTTTAGTTAAATGACGCCAATTTTTCGGTCTTCGAGAAAATAATATTGTGTAACTCGTTCAGAAAAACTCTCCATAGTGTAACTAATTGTACCAACTCCGTGAGTTTTGAAATTAAAAGATGTGACATCCTCCTTTCCCCAACGTGTTTCACAAATCGATCCATAAATGTTCAAGACCCTCATAATGTCTACAAAATCATCATTAATAAATGAACAAAATTGTTTTGATGATGCACCATGAAAATTCGCCATATTTAAAAGCTTATATTTGCCTACACTAATTTGCTACTATCTTAAACAAACATAAAACATTGGTTTTTTATGTAATTTTCCGAACCACAGCTGCAAATTTTATTATTATTTTACCAGTGCTGTAACCTGCATAATACGGGAAAGCTATAGACTCCGGTGAACCGCACGATTGGGTCAGTGATTCGTGGCCCGACAAGTCCAATGAACGGTGAACAATCTTTCGCAAAGAACTGACATTTACCATTTCGATTGCCTTTGGGGAAAGAAGTAAGTTACTACCGAAGTATAACTCTACCTAGGGTCGGCGCAATAAACCCTTGCCCTTTGACTAGCTCAATTTATTATTACTATTTTGTCGTAGACGGGAAAATTGGTATAAAATACGGTTTCTGTAGCGTCTATACATTTGACATTGAGTTGATAGGTTATGGGTGCTATTTTAATCGAAGCGCAAAACTTATTAAGATTGATTACTTTGTACACGAACGTATTTATCTTCTTGTGATTTAATAATATTAACCCAATAAAATAAATTTAAGAATGAAATAATTAAAAACACTTTTTTTTACTACGATGATCTTTATTTAAAAAGTCAACATGTTTCGTGAACGATGTTCTCTTCATCGGGACATTATATGTACTAAAAACTAAATTATCAAGTATAGAAAGACAGGCATGGGTAGAAATGGAAGTATTGGAATGAAGACAGGTGGAAAGAAGAGGCGCTTAGAAGATCAACGGGGGTTGGAAGGGGGGGGGGTGCTTAGAAGATCAAAGACAAAAAATTACAATGGAAATATGTTTAAGATAGGGTTGTTCACAAAATTAATTTGTTGATTGATGGTGATCTTCTAAACACCTCCCCTTTCTACCTCTGTCCTTCCCACTACTTCCATTTCTACCCACGCCTGTCTTTCTATACTTGATAATTCAGTTTTTAGTACATATAATGCCCTGATGAAGAGAACATCGGTCTTGAAACATGTTGACTTTTTAATTAAAGATTATCGTGGTAAAAACAAAGTGTTTTTAATTATTTCATTAATAAAATGGTGCCACAAAGTGAATTTGCAAAATTTGAAGAAGTAAATTTAAGAAGTTAGAGGAAATAACTTAAGGATAGATATCACGGTACAAGTTATCATCATTGGAAAATTATCTTTAATATGGGACAACGACAGTTATGGTGTTTTTTTTAGATAGGCAATTCACCCTAGAACTATTTTATTTAACATGTAATATTCCTAACAACATTAATTCTATAACTTACTTTGTATTCCCCTATTTGTTTACAATAAGTCATTATAATATACACATAAATATGTGCTTCCAGGAATTGCATACAATCAAAACAAGCAATCTATTTTTCCAATCATTTTCTCAGTTAATCGGTTTAATCGGTAATAAATAATTTAAGGCACCAAGTCAACATAACACGGGAGCATTGTTAATATTTTATTTGAAAATTATTTTTTTTCTAAGTTTTCAAAGCGCACAAATTGAAATTGGGCATGGGTAGAAAGGATCAAATAAATAAGTCATCTCAAAGAGGCCTAGCTCACAGTCTTGTGAGCCGAAATAGCTATCACAATAATAAAAAAAACTTATGTACTTCCAGAACTTTAAAATTACATTATTAACTTTTTTTATGGAAACAAATAACTTTAAATCCACTATGTAATTAATATTATTAACATGTTTCGAATACTACGTTTTCTTCATCAGAATATAATTAAAATTCATATTAATCATATCCTGATAATCGAATCATGTTGATTATATTAATTATATAGTGTTTACAAAGTTATTTCTTTTTATTAAATCAATAAGGACGTCGCAAAGTATATTTGTGAAGTTTGATGAAGGAATTTATTAAATTTTATTTACATTAAATTTAAAAACAAATTAAATGGAGTTCTACGAATTAAACACAAACACAATTAATACCTACTTAAAGCACCGGAATAGATCTTTGATCACCGGAATTTAAGTTTTTCTTGTTAAATTCGTGATCATGAAAACATTGAATAAGATTAATTAAAGAAAATAAGATACCAATTTTCACGAAGAGTGGTGTGATTGCGAAGAAACAAGCTCATTTAACTACCATGAAACTTTAACGTCGTGATGAGAATTCTTTGCTGTCTTTCATAAAAATGAGATACTTTTTAAATTCTTACTTGACCATGTTTTGAATCCAATTAACTGCCAGAGATTTTTTTTTTCTTCCGTGATAAATGTGATTTTTTATCGAATTCCAAGCAAAACTTTTACGAGTATACCGGATTTCTTTTTAAGTTTGGTGTCAGATGAAAGTTTTTTTCATCACGTTTCACCCGACGAAAGTTTCCTTAATCATAATAAATGTATTAAAAATCTATAAAACACTTCATGAATTTTAAATTTTAAGCTTTCATTTATTATTTTTATTCGAAAACACGATTCACAAGAAATATTCCAAATGAAATCAGTATTATTTTGTATTTTGCTTAAGAGGGTATTACCAGAGAAAACTAGAAATATGTCATTTTTGAATCAGATTTTAAACGTATTGACTCTTTTCCACAAAAAATTAAAAATGGATTTTGAAAGATTGTTCTTTTATCTATGTAGCATTCGCATGTTTTAAATTTTGAGAAAAAAATGTTTATTTTTAGTATAATAAGGTTATACCATAGGTCGTTGGCAGATTTTGTATTATACCACACCCATTTCAAATCATATAATCATGCAGTAAAAAAAATCAATACATTACCTAGGTATTGCATGTTTTAGAATTTTAATTTTAGTTTAAATAAAATTATTAAAAAATAAATACGTAAATGAGTTTTTTGACGAAAATTGGTCCGTTTGTGTATTTATTTGCCCGTTAACCAACTAATATATTTCTGATTTTTTTTACATTCTTATTAAACTTAGACATTATTGAAAGTGGTAAATACTTACAATAAAAAAATAATTACAAAAAGTACATAATTTTAATAGTTTTATCATCACGCCTTTCAGCATTTTTGGATGTAGGTATAAATTAAAGCAACTTTGGAATGAAATAAAATCGATATTGAGTTATACTTTTAAAAAGCTGGTACTGAGAATACTTAATCTTTGTCATTGGAACCGGCCTGTACGATCGTAAGAGCAACTTTCAACGAAATGTGGATTTTCGGCCGCTGGCTGGTTAAACGCTCTTAAACAAACTTATAACGAGTTTATTTTAGTGAAACATAAGCAAAAAATGTACTCACTAATAATAAATTATTGTTTAAATATCGACAATTACCTGCCTACTCTTTGATGGTCGCCAAAAAGTAACTTTAAAAATACTGTAATCAATTTCGTGTCGTGTACTGAAAAATCAGTACATGGGTCATTTACTGTTTTTTTCCTGATACGGTAGTTATTTCCGAACGACACGTTGGATTTACCTTTTTTTACGTTAGTTCCACACTGTAGGCCCTGTGAAAAATAATTCCCCTCAGGGTTTCTATCATCTATGGGGATGCTGCGAGGGGGGTGTACTGTGAAAATAAAAAGATGGGACATATAAATCTATCCCTCCACTGAAGTGCCATGTTCCGAGAGAGTTCTGCTGGAGAGGACAAAAGATCTCCATCAACCATTTTCTCCCGATCCGGCTAACCATGCAGTTGGTGGGCAGACGCATCCGCCGCGCCGCCAAAATCCGGACAAAAACATCCCATGAACATCCCTGCTAAGTTAATAAACACAGCGAACCATTTGAGGTAACCTACGGTATGGGTATTGGTAACCCATAACCGCCTCCAAAATTTTCTATCATATTTTTTACGCAAATTTCAGTCATCTCGCACACAATTTATTCTAGCGCAACGCAAGTTACCAAAATTTAATTATTGCAGGTAAATTTCGAACGATGGATATGTTTTTGCGGTCTACTTTTTGTATGCGATGAAGCACTTGGATATTATTCGTTTACGACTTAACACTCTAATTATTATAACTATGTGTGCGTCTGAAAATGGGAATCCATTTAATGTAATAACTTCTCGTTACATTATTTGTATTAATATTGAATGTTCGTAGAAATAAGATACCATTTTAGCACTGCACTCTAGCCAAAGGGCGACTGCCATGGGTTTGATTTTTGATGAAGAAAGAAGAAGTAAAAGTGGTAGAAAATTAATTATAATGTTTTTTTTTTCTTTCTTTATCACACCTCGCTAGAATAATTTTATTTAACTTCCACTTTATTTTCAATCAGATGTTTTATGACTGATTACCCGAATAACCATCATTTGGAGTTAATAAGATAAGCCACATTTTATTGCCAAATAACCAAAAATAATTGGTGCAACAAAAAAATAAAAACTGCTGTGGAATTTTATTGTGAACATATTTTTAGATGTTAGCAATATTCGCTGCATAAATTTTCACGGTATGAACGTGAAGTAGGAATTATTATGAGATCGAACATAAATTTAAATGGCTAAGAAGTTCAGTGTGGGTATTGTCATTGGCACAAATAAACCCATCAACGCAAGAGGGTGGGAAACTTTCGTCTTTTGATTCAGTTCATTTGATGCCATTTAACGACCGAAAAATTAAGTAGTAGATTATTTAATTGAAAAGAGAAAGCAATTTTAGCAGGACTATATTTATACAGGTTTATATGACTATATTTATATGGTTTTTTCGGCTAGGCTTGGGGGCGGCTTTTCGCTCCATTTCACCCAGTTTGAGTGTTGGTGACCATTTTATAAATCGAAAATTCCTGTTTCCAAAATAACCAGTTCCTCGGATCTAGTAACAGCTAGTCACCGGGACAAAGTAACCGCGACAGGCAATGACGTCATATGTAATATATAGCCGCGTGATACTAGGTACTATTCACAACTCTAAGTATTACCGTCAATCTTTCTATATCCGGAGAGATGCTCAAATTCTACAAATCCGTAGTACTTATACCTAACTAACGGGGGCTAACGTACGTGGCGCCATGCTTTGACGAATTTTTGAATTCGAAACTTATAATAATATAGAAACGTATTAATAATATAGATGGCAGCACTTCCGTTTGTATCTATTTGTGAATCGGGTGCGTATGACAGACGCAAGGCTATTATTACTGTTTGATGATGATTATTCCATCAAAAAGTTTATTGAAAGTAATTAAATTAAAATAAAATTGATCGAAAACTAAGTGCCAAATGACGAAGAACGCTTTGACCGAAAAATCTAGAAAAGAAAGTCTCTTATTAAAACAGATTTACTGTCTTTGATGTGAAAATAGCAATGCGAACGTAAAAGGCATGGCAATTCAATTAAATACGCATAAAAGAATTAACATATTTTCTCATCCATGTATCTCCTATTCTTCATCTAAAAGACTTTTATTTTGAGTACCTAAATCGATGTAATAAATCCTTTCACATTATTTCAACAAGACTCGATGCCCTTTCCGGTATAAACCCAAGTCCATATTAAACAACTTTATATCTTCTTAACACTAGAATAAAAATAAGTTTCCCATAATGTTGAACCTTCGATTCTATCAGTTGCTCTGATACAAACCTAGTTGAATTTATTGAACCCAATAAGGATGGTTCCGGTAAATGATGTATTGACTCGAACGGTACAATATAGCTAATATATTACTTTGTTCATGGGCAGAAACCGGAAAATGTAGAACAGATAGACATATATCCTTGGATACGGTTAAGAGAATACATGCGATAAAAGTTGTTTTCCCAAAAGCCCTAAACGGATACTTCTCGAACCGATGCGTGCGTCGGTAATTTATGGTTTCAATACTAACAAGTTACGAATTCTTGTATTGTTAAAATATTTGTGTTCGCTAATCTTGTTAGTTAGGCCGCGCTTACCTTTCTCGCTAAGCCTAAGTTCAACAGAATAAATCCACAAAGACGATACAACACCAGATTTCAGGCTACTTCTCGCATTAGCATACAAATTAAAACTCTCGTACGGTGAAGTTTGCCTCGTGTATCACATCGTCGCATACATCAGCTCGGGGGCCGGGTTATCCGGCACTACAATAGAACTCAGAAGGAACTTTTGCAAGTGACGCGTATTATGTAATTTTCAAAGGTAATGCCGACGAAAAGTTATCGGCTGCAGTCAAAGTGCACTTTGATGGTAAATCTTCAGATATTTCAGGAAGATAAATCGATTAACTTACATAAAATTTTCGTTAAAAATATTTTAGTTCGCTTTACGGATAATACGGAACATTCCTCGTCGAGGTTAGAAACACGGATAATATAGAATATTATGATCTGTAATTTTCCTTTTTTATTAATAGATTATTAAATACGTCATTTTTCGGAAGTACCAACCTTATAAAATAAATTCTTCTCAAAATAAAACAAAAGTACCAAATTCGAATTATTCCCGGTACTACTATTATAGGCTTGTTGTTAAAACATGCGTTTTTCTTTTAATACATACCAGGTTTTTAATGGTTTGTACGGCAAGCACGGTTTGTCTAACGGGTACGTGTAATTATTCAAATATCTTTATCTCCATATTTTTCTGTTATAAATACAGGTTAAAACTTGTTAATTCATTCATTCACTTCATAACATGAATAAATCATTGTTTTTCATGGCAATAATATTTTTTCTATGATTGGCAGCATTGATTGTCTGTGAAAAGTAATATAAATACAAATATGGCGGAGTCAAAGATATTGCGCAAAGATATGTCAAAGATATTCGCGTATCGCGTAAGTGAGTTAATCATTAAACAATAAAATGTAAAATGCGTATTTTTTCGTCTCCCCCGACGTACTCACTTTTCGTAAATAATAAGAAAGCTAAATCTAACAGTTTGAATAAAAAATATTGAATATTAAGCGGAGAAAGACAGAAATAACGAATTTTCAACTCAATTTATCAAATTGTAATATTTAAATAAAATGAAGACAATATAAGCGAAACTCAATCGAAAATCTGGAAACAGAAAAATCAGAAAAACATATTGACACCTCTGGGACAATTTATCAGTTTCTTTCAAAAAACATTTATAACTAAATTTTTAATTATTTTGTGTTGGAACATGTTTAAAAAGCTATACTATTTTTAATTCGAATTGTTTATAACTGTTACATTTTTAATTATTTTTTTTTATACATTCAATTTAAAATTAAATAACTTACCAATTTTAAATAAATTTCTTCCACGATGCAAGTGAACTTCCAGCGTGGAGGAAGTTATACATTCGAAGATAAAAATATGAAATGAAATAAATTAAAATTAAAATAAAATGTTATTTCAGAGATAACGGTTAAATCGAAGCAATCTGACCGTAACTAAACAATTTATTGGCAACAATAACACACTTGAAACAAAATAACTGTTTGTTTAGAGTTTAGACTATAATATGCTTACCGCATTTTTTTACGTCCGATTGACATTCACAACATCTAGCTAAGATGTAGGTACTAATTTCGGTTGGTAGTAAAATTATTCACGTTTAACGATATCAAATGCTTTGAAATTAAGTATCATTTTTAAAATTGCTTGTGTTTAATAATATTTCGGACAACCTTTTCAACGTTCAAATCTTTTTCGAAATTGGAATTATAACATTCCGTTACTTTTAACAGCCCTGCGCTAGACATTAAAGTAAAATGCGACAGATTCACAAAAAAGACTGGTTTCTTAAAATTTGTAAAATTAGTTCGCGTTGTAGCCGAGTGCTCTAAAGTTTCAGGCTTTCACATAGGCGTCACAAGTCCTTAGAGAATTTTTAGATTTTCTAAACCCATGACATTCCTGGTTAAAAATTCAATATTAGATATGGCTGTTTTACCGTTCGTTTCTCCTCCAAACTGAAACTTATTAAAAAATTTAGCTTGATAACCGTAATAAAAACGTTTTTGAAAAACTTTTATGATCAGATAGCGACTGCAATGAATTGTAATCGCCCGCTGGGGACTTGAATAGACTTGTTTGAAGCAAGCGATTAACTTCAGTTTCATTCTCACGAGAGTTTCAAAAGGATATCCAAAGTAGCCTTTAAGCAAAAATTATTTTAATGCGTTAAAACACCTACTTATTTAAAAGCACCTATTATTACTAAGGACAGAAATGTGAAAAAAGACCGACAAATGTAAATTGTATTTTTATTAGTATCGTTTTTTGAAGTATTAGAGAACAATAAGAATTTTTCAAATGTGGGTTGCATCAGTCCGCTGTAGAAACCTTTAAACTTTCCAAAATCTTAAATCTTGTCAGTGTATTGGCTGACTTTAATATTAGTTGTGCAAAAAATCCAGGATTATTAGGGTTTCCTGGCATTTATCCCTTTATTTACGAATTTCCCCAAGGCATGGAAACCTGTTGGCGTCCGACATTTACAATGGCATGATTAATACTTGGATAATAGGAAATCAGTAAAGGACTCAATAGTATAGTGAATTCACCGATTACTTGTTGTTATATTTATTCTTGCATCGAGTAACTCGATTATCACATTTTGTCAGACAAAAAAAAATTGAAAAACCCATGATCGAAATAATATCTACTAGCAACACAGTAAAATCACAAAATATCTCTTTGAGACACTCCAGAACTGATCCAAGATATCTATTACGCGGTGCTACCCAACTCTTAACCGTACGAGATAAAAAGAGGGCGTGTCGCTTACATAAATTACATAAATTCTATTATAAGTAAATAGCGTATTTATAAAACTTTTAAATACGTACCTATCTAATAAGGAATCGATGGGCATTTAAAAGCTCTGAGTTACCGAATTTTCAACATAAACAAATATTATTCAAACGAACAAAGGGAACGCCCTCTTTTACAAATGAAAAATATTTTTCTCTCCCACATTAAAAAGTACGAAAAGGAAAAATATGAGAAGAGAAGAAGCCAACCGACTGAACCTTTTTATATTTAATTAACTGAACCTTTTTATAGCTGAACAAATAATCTCGTTGTTTTCAAAGAACCACAAAGTTCAAATTTGAAGAAATCATTAAAAAACTAGTATAATTATTATGCTGATACCGCATACCTTAATTGTATTGTTTCTGTTTTTAATATGAACCTTGTAGTATAATATAATACTTATGACACGGAAAAAATATGAAAGGACACACCCTTTAAGTGAACTGTCGCGACTTATTTGAAGGCGAAAGTAAATTTAACAAAATGTTATAAAATTATTTCTTAATAAGCATCAGCATCATTCAAAGATGAATTAATATCAATATTTCAATAAATTCATCCTTCAATGATTTCAAATCTTTGGATGGAATAAAAGTGTCCTTAAATTAAATATATTTAAAAAAATAAATTTACAAATTTTAAATAAAGCGATGCGTTTAGTCTAATGTGGGTCAGTACAACTCCAAAAATTATAAACTAAAATGAAATAGTTTACCTCACGAAATACTGGTATAAAATGTCACACTTTTATAAAATAGCACACGCTTAAACGTGACCAGAATACTTTTCCTTTGTAATAAATTTGTCACTCTCGTATCCGTAAAAAAAATCTGCTCAAGCGATAGTTTAGGAGGTAACGGCATGTTTTTTGATCAGTTTGTTTAGGATTTTTCCCTCGCTGTTATTTATTAGTTAGTGAAAAAAATACCTCTCGCAACTTTATGCAATTCCCTTTACATAGATACGGGTATGTAAGAAGATGGCGTCTATTTTTTTAACTGATAATTCTTGGTGGAATCCCTTTGGTTTAATAAAACCAATTTAAAACATTATTCCACTTGTTTTATTTAAACGCAACGGACCGGTTTCAGACAATCACAACTATTTTCCGACTGGTGCATGTTTACTTACTCACATAATTGCATGTTTATTTGCATTGAGATCTGGGTCCGGGAATGAAAAAAATGAATTTCATAGTTTATTTTAGGTGCGCGATTTTTGTAAACCTTACATCCGCCTCAGTGCTTTAAAAGAAGCATATCTAATAATTAGACCTGCTTTAAATATACTAAAATTAAAAAGTAGCCCCTTTGCAAATAATTAGATATTTTTTTAGAAAAAAGTCTTTATACTTTTTTTATAATTTCAGCTATTTACCATTCAAATCATCGTAAAAATTATTTATTAGGATTGGTGTTAATAATGAGATAATCAAATATGTTCAATGTCAGTCACAAGTATTTTGGACCTGAGGACCTGACCGACATTATCTAAAAACACTAATTGTGTGGATGTAAAGTTTTCATTAAATCCAAAATCAAATTAAAATTTTTGATGAGCCAGATTTTCACTGGGATACAATTTATTATCTTTCTACAAAGAAGAAAATTAAATTGTTTACTTCACTCGGTAAATGAGGGCTGTTTTTTAAATTGAATAATTAAACAGCGCTAACAGGCGGCTGTGAACAATATTTGCATATTTATTTAAAAAGAGAGAAGGTTTTTGCCACTCGACTTCCCACGCAAGTACTTATGTAACACTGAAACAATTCCTGTTTCAATCCGTTATTATCATTTCAAATCATCATGACTTGTGATTTTTTGGTGGAAATATCAAACAACTTCTTTTTTAAACATGCCTGTCAGATTTATTTTTTCAACACACAAAAAAAAATATTTTAAAAATATTCAATCGCAACTTTTTTCTTAACTTTCGTTTTGTGAGTTTTAAAAAAAAGTTGATTATTGAAAAGATTTTTTAAAATATGTATAATATTATATTCACATAAAAATATGTAGGTACTCAGTATATAAGAAAGCGTAAATAAATTACTTTTCTCTTTTATCAATATAAAAAAAATAATCGAAAAAAGAGGGCAAACATCTGATTAAAAATTGGTTAAAAAAAACTGAAAACTAATTTTTAAACTTACTTTTAAACTTTTCGTCGTTTTCAACTTTGCACAAAACCATACACTTAATCCAACACTCACCCACTTTTAAGATCAACTTAATCTAAAAGTTTTATACTTTCGAGAAAACGATCGCAAAAAACCGATTGAAAGTATTCGGGTCTACGCCAGATTTCGACTACGGAGATAGTTTGGCAACGCCTCTACGGACCTCTGCGGCGGGTGCGGCGACGCGGCGTAGCTCTCGCGTAGCACTGGCACAGTGAGTCGTAGCGGTGGGCTGGCTGCTACAGGCTACAGGCTACAGCGGTCAGGCTCGGCTCTCCGGCGAACCGGCGCGAGGCCGCCCGACCCGCTCGCAACCAAGTGCAGCCAGCCCCGAGGGGGTTGTGACGTCTGTGAATGCTTACTGCTCATTGCAGATGCATCAGACAAGAATCGATGACTTTACATGTTGAGTAGCCAATGTTTTTTTTAATAGTGGAAAAACACTGAAGGTGGTTTTCTGCAATGCATGTAGGTAACAATATTCGTGAAATATTTTATACAATTCTACCTCTTAAACTTAAGATATAAACCGATAAACGCATGCTGTTGGAATATCTTATTTGTCAGAAATAAGACTTTTCTTCGCCTTTTTCATGAATGGAAGTACTTTTTTGAACAGATAATTTTTTTTTTCTAATTTTGAAAACTTTAATTCATTGTGCAATTCCATTTTAAATGATTTTCATTGGCCTCTCTGGGGTCAAGGAGTCAAGAGATCTTATTGGCGACATACGTTTTCTTTCACTTGTCAAATATCACAATTCTAGGGATTTCCGTTCATTCAGAAGAACAAAATTAAGACATTTTCAATAGTTCATTTAAAGCACCAGACCATTTCATTTTCTCAAAGATGCATTTATTATGAAAGCTCTCACAATTTTTTTAAAAGAATTTCGTAAAATTGATGGAAATACAGCATTTTATGTGAAACCGTTTGAAACAGTTGGTACTTCGAATTATTCTTCAGGAAAACTTTGAACGCGATTTTCTCGAAACTGTTTTTTTCAACCTGATTTATAATATATAAACATGGTACATAAATGTACCAAGTTTTAAGCTGTTCGAAAATCCAATCTCTATGGCACCACATAGGGATTTTTTTTTAAATTCTAGTCTCCTCTTCCCTTCTATTTTTTTTATAAACCATGAAAATTTTCCATAAAATTCGCTGGGCCGCCATTTTTTTAGATATCTAAATTCCCCAAGTGGTGCTTTTAACCTACATGTCTTGTTTCTAAATATATATTTATTTAATTTTTCTGATGTATGACTTAATGAAATAATCATAAGACTTAATCGCTTTCAACGGAGGCGTCTGCTAATATCTACAGGAATTCCAAAAACTGAAAAAATCGGACTAATATCTATGACAACCAAAGTGCGTACGAATATCTACAGCTCAAACTGCTGACTAATATTTATGAGAACCAAAGTGCGTTAGAATATCTACAGCTCAAACTGCTGACTAATATCTATGAGAACCAAAGTGTTGACTAATATCTACAGCACTGGCAGAGGTTGGATTTGCAATTATGTATAGCATATTGGAATAACGTAATATTGCGTATGCAGTTTAAAAACTTAATTTTTGTATGTATGTGTGTAAAAATCCCTAATATCGGACTATTGGACACATTTAGCTGAATATTAAGAATTTGGGTTTTTGTTTTAACAGCTTTCTTTATTTCGAGTGATTGAAATACATAAATATTGAGTGAGTGAAATAAATAAATATATTTGTATTATGACCTCCATGTTTGTTCAATAAATTATTGTCCTCGTAAACAGCAAAATACGTAATATTATGCAAAAACTTCATTTACATACTTTAAACGTTTAAGCCTTTACGTAATTAGTAATTACGTAATTGAAGTAATTTATGCTTTTCCGTACAACCTCTTGCTCAGCTGCCCTCTGTAGATATTAGTCCAACCTACGCTCTGTAGGTATTAGTTCAACCTACGCTCTGTAGATATTAGTGAACACTGGGACCGTCCGACCTTAGCTGTGTAGATATTAGTCAACACTCTGAAGTTCGTAGATATTAGTCCAACATATGAGCTGTAGATATTCGTCTGACATACAGGCTGTAGATATAAGTATCTGGAGTCCTTTCAACTACCGAGCTGCAATTTCGTCGGATTGTCCTGTTGAAAGCGGCGTACACCGCAAACTGTACTTTAGATTTGCGTTAGTTTTTTTTTATTCAATCTTCAATATGTATTTATTAATTAAAACATTAATTAAAGAATTCCATTCATCGATTGATAAAATATTCTCGGGTGTGAGGCTCAGCTAATGATGAAATGAATATGTATATACCACAGTTTTTTCGTTAAACAAACACAAACCACTTATTGATGTTTCATGGGAATACCTAATACGAGATATCGATATCCAATTCCCTTCCATGAAAATCCCTAATTGTTGGAATGGAAGATCCAATGGCTTCGGACAGAGAGAAATCATAAGCAGTGTAAATCGCTCGCAAAAAAACATAAATATGTTTTTTAATATTGCCAGCCGTTTCACATCGCACGTAGCACTGAAATTTGGTATGTCTGGCAGAAGTACGAAACGAAAAATAATTCTTCATTGTATTTTTAAAACAGATTTTCCGGCTATTTATGTTATATACATACCTTATCTTAATTTAGAAATAATGATTTCTTCGTTTTTATTAAGAGTATTTAAATAATTTAGAATATTGTGTGGGTATTTTATTTCGTGGGATTGATATTCTAAACCCAACATTTAAAAACACAAAAAAATTAAACCATGTTAATAAGTAACGCCATTCTATTTTATATTTTATCAATAATGACTTTCTAACGTAATACCAGTATATTTTTTATGGTTGTAGTTAGTTCAAATAATTAAAATTATTTTCAAAACTTACATTTTTTTTTTAAATCGACGCCACGACGCCACCAGTCTCAAAAACCCAACGTTTGTTTGCTGTATTTCGTATAGTAGTCGAAAAAAAAAAATTCTTAAGATTGGCCGCTCTTAGTATTGAAAAACACTAGTCAGCATCTCGTCACTAATGTGATTGTTTTGTACCAAAGTGCAAATATACGTACATGACCGCATCTGATAAAAAATACACCGGTGTTTAAAAACCTGCTTTACTTTCTTCGAAAAAAATGGTTACTATTATAATGGTTATTATTACACTTAAGTTAACTCAATATTTTCTTTTTTTTTTTTTTTCAAAAGAAGCAAACACATTGTGACTTAATAAATAAAAAGAAAACACTTTGTTTACGTCACTTTATTATTTCTTCCGTCTACCGGTTTCGGTACCTCCGTACCATCATCAGGACTGAATATAAAATACTGACAAATACAGAGAAATATACATATATATATATACAAAATGTAAAAGAAAGAGACAGTAAATTAGAGCGGGACAGTGCGTCAGTTGTGGGAGGGAAGTGGGGGAGGAGCGATTGGGATAACGGGAAACATACTTATAATAGGGCTGAATGTTAAATTAAGTTGATTATTAATGATTTCAGCCTTTATATTAACTGATTTTTTTATTTCTAAAGCTTCTAATATATTTAGAAAACCTACCTTCACAGACACCGTAATTCATAATACATCCAACCACCCAACCTCACATAAACATTCCGCTTTCCACTCAATGATCCATCGATTAGTCACCACCCCTTTGTCAAATGTTAATTATACTAATGAATTAAATACGATAAAATTAATAGCTCACAATAATGGATACGAAACACAACTCATAGATAGAATCCTAACAAAAAAATTAGAGAGATCAATATCCATAAATAAATACATTTACTCTAGTTCAATATATTTTAATAATAATAACCTTAACCGCGAATGGCGAAGAATTTTGTATATTAATAACCTGTCCTCTTCGTGTACAATTAAATTCCCACCCGAAATTAAACCAGCTTTTTACACGAATAACAAACCTAGGAAAACTTTTAATTAATGCTAAAGACAATGAGGACGCACTAAGCCACTCGGGCGTTTATAAAATTAGTTGCAACGATTGTCCAGCATTCTATATTGAACAAACGTCACGCAATGTGGAAACTAGAGTAAAAGAGCACATAAGGTTCCTAACCAGTACAGGGTTTTCAGAATTCGCAGAGCACCTAATTAATAAAGACCATACCTTTAACCGGGATACGGGCATTAAAGTCCTACACAAAAATGGGATAGGCTTAAGGTTAAATAACTTAGTAGCTTTAGAAATAAAAAAAATCAGTAAATACAAAGGCTGAAATCATTAATAATCAACTTAATTTAACATTCAGCCCTATTATAAGTATGTTTCCCGTTATCCCAATCGCTCCTCCCCCACTTCCCTCCCACAACTGACGCACTGTCCCGCTCTAATTTACTGTCTCTTTCTTTTACATTTTGTATATATATATGTATATTTCTCTGTATTTGTCAGTATTTTATATTCAGTCCTGATGTGATGATGGTACGGAGGTACCGAAACCGGTAGACGGAAGAAATAATAAAGTGACGTAAACAAAGTGTTTTCTTTTTATTTATTTGAATATTTTCTTTTTAAATAACGTGATAGTTTCCAGTATTTTTCTTTGTGGTCCCTATTATGTTGAAATATTATAATCAACAATGATAATATCATATGTGTATACATGTGAGCAGACACAACATAAATAGTTGTTTTTGTGTATTACGACGTCCATTTACAATACATGTGTGAAACATTTACATTATTTTAAAGAAAAAAATAAATAGTAACATGAGATACAGATACTATTGAAGGTAATGTGTGGCATTTAATTGTCTCTTGAATTCTTTAAGGCTACTGTCGGAGATGTCGAAAGTTTTGGAAGGGTTATTTAACAGCACTATACCTCGTGTCACGCTACGCTGAGCCAATACCTCCGCTCTGCTATGTGGGATACATAGAAGATCATGGTAGCGTCCCTGACTGTAGTTGTCTGGTACGAATAACTTATAGCATTCTAGGATGCATGGGCTATCTATGTTATTAATTTTTTTTTGCCGTTACTGCAAGGGCCCTACTCCGACTGGAGACTTTGGTAGCGCATTTCGGCGAGCAGATCTTCATGATGCATGAATCGCGGGTACTCTCCATGCGTTCTCACATACAGGTATCTAAGAAACTTTTTTTAAATCTGTTCTAATTTTCAATGTATTTTTTTCTGGTATGGAGCCCATATAGCAGAGGTGTATTCAATTTTAATCCTTGTAATGCAATTATACGTAGCCATCACAGATTTAGGATTTCAAAACTGATTGATGCCCAATCGTGTTACGATTTTTAAGCTGTCCTCAAAATATCATAGCAAAATGAAAAATCCCAAAAGATTTCTGAAATAATAATTTTCATCTCATTTTGCATTTACCGTAACAACACATGTTTTGAACTAAAGTCCAGTGCAGAAAGATTTTTGTTTACATATTTAATTTTAAATTCATATCGTGTTTGAACGAATTTAGTAGCTTAAAACTATTTGCAGGACGCATTCTGTGGTAAAATAAAAGGAGCTAAGCAGATAGCTCTCGAAAACTCGACAGTTTTTTTCTTTCAAATAGGTCACGTACCTTTTCTTTTGTCGCAACTAGCCAAAATTTCTCAGAAAACTTTAAAAATGGAAGAATAGAAAACCTATTCAAATTATTTTAATTCTCCAGGTTACATGTTCATGACAATCATACCAATATTATAAACCCGAAAGTTTGTATGGATGTATGTTTGTTACTCTTTCACGCAAAACTTTACAATAATATAGCTCATACATCAGAATAACATATTGGATATTTATCATGGTAAGCTCTGGCGTTATGAAATTAAAAATATTAATACGTAAATTTTAAAATAAATTTCCTGACAAAAGAGTTATTGCTAATGTCAGACGAAAAGCAAAACAAATCGTGGAAACGATGTTGATATATTAGCGGGAAATTTTATTTTAGGCGTCGGAGTCAATATCTATGTCGTAGGTCGATGTAAAATCAGGCAGATTATGATGCGCCTAGCCACATCGTGAAGTGCCTGGCCCCAGATCGTGAAGTGTCTGAGCCGCATCATGATCTGCCTGATTTTACGATTGGCCTGCTACATCTATCTACCTATCTATGTTTGTATTTATTCTATATAAATAAAAAATTAATCGCCGAAATGTGCGTACGCGCATAACTTCCGAATGACTGCACCAAATAGGATAATTCCTTTTTTTCGTGTTCGTTATTGTCAGGACAAGGTTTGTATAAAACTACTATTGTGCTCTGGCATTATGAAATTTATATAAAAAAAACTGCGGTAGGTGGCACGTGACTTGTTTGAAAAATTAATGTAGTGGGAGTGAATGTATGGAATGCGGGAAGAGCGAGGGGAACTCGCGTACGGGGTTCGCTGTAGGAGAGAACGGGAACCCGGGAAGGGGAGGGGATCCTGGGAGGGGGGAGGGGAATTCGGGAGGGGTGTTCGCGGGACTTGGGAAGGGGGAAGTGTAGTGGGGAGAGAGTAGAAGGAGGAATCGGAGTGGGAACGCAAGAGGAGAAAGGGACGCGGGAGAGGAAGGGGAGACGGAAGGGGAACGGGACGAATGGGAAAGGACACGCAGGAAGAAAATTTATTTATTAAATGGTATTGCATTGCATGTCGGGAACCAGCTAGTCTGTTATAATTATAAAAATATTTAGAATTTTTTTTACTTTCATATGTACCTTCTATTTGCGGCATGTTCCAGAGTGGAAGATACTATCAGTATCGCCCTGGTGTAAGACCACCATTCAGAATTGAAACGTTGCTTGAAAATGGCTTTAGCCGTGTTTGGTGACCAGATCTGAATAGCCAGGTACTTCCCAACCTTCCTCTTCCCCACCTCCTTCCCCTCCCCGCTACCTTCAGCCTCACAACATACCCCAATTGGGGATGCCATAGTCTCACTGGCTCCAGACGGGAGCAGTTGAGATTCTTGTGCGATATTCACTGTAAAAAAAAAAAAAACCTACCTTCCTATTAAACAAAATAATTTAGTTGAATGTGATGTATCTTTGTTTTATCATATTTATGAAGAGATGTTCACAGAAAGGAGAACTCCAACAGAGCGATTATTTTATTGAAAAATAAATCAACTTTCACCCACACGTCATAAACACCTTACAGTATTTTCACTCTACTCGATGTGTCTTTAGTCATTTTAAAACTTTTCGATTATGAGTTTTTTCTACCCTAGGTTAAGTGTATTGGCGTCCAATGGGTGGAATGGCTGTCGGAAAACTGAAAATTCCACTATCAAACGAAATTTCTGCAGAATTCGTGTTAAAAAATCTGATTTCTGAAACAGTGATTCGCTATCACACAGTAAATTCCACACACCTCTGTCTTGCCAATGCCACACACCTTTCATTCAATCTTATAAATGGTACCATACATAATATTATATCAATTCTTTAAAATACTTATCTTTAGTTATTGATTCACTCGATTCTATGTAGGTACAATACCTAACATATATTATCCTAACCAAGAAGTAACAAATTACAGATTTTTCTCCAAAGTTTTTGCACGGTCCCTCCAAGGTCCTTAAAGGTCTCTGGTCGTAAATCGGGCTTCTTGTTTGACTTTTTGTCTTCCGAAATAAGAGTGGGCGGAACATTTGTGGTATTTTGGTTAATTTCATATAAATAGTTCAGATAAACTTGCAATAAGGATGAAATTATATTAGATGCTGGTGACAATAGTTTTATGTAATTGGTGACAAATGTTTCCAAATGATTTGACACTTTTTGCTTCATATGAAAGCAGAGACAAAATAATGACAATTTTGTTCTTTGAAAACGAAGATAAAATTTATCAAGAGGTTAAATTGAAAGTAAAAGAATCCATTGACGGAAATAAATCAAGATGAATTTAAATAGAAAATGATAGATAGAAAATGTAGTTAAATGTTTCAAATAGGACGACGCCACACAACAGTGTTAGGACCGATGGCAAAACTTAAGCAGACTGTAATACTTAAGATTTTGAACATTTATTTGTTTGTTTTTTATCAAAGGACAATAGAATAACTGGAAAAGCCCTACTTTTTGGTGTGATGATCTGCTAGTCCATCCACGAGTCAAAATTATCCAGGTTTTCACAATTAAACCGTAGGTATCAAAAACTTATCTAAACGCGAGTTTCAAGAGAGATCAATAATGTACGCTACCACCAGCGCGAGAATATTGCGACTGACAATCTGGGTATTGTAAATATGATTGTAAAATAATATTTTGAACTGGCCAGGTAGGTAGGAATGTAGTCATATACTTTTTTTTCTCCCAAGTAGGGCTTTATAAGGAAGAAGACGGACAATTGTAGATGAATACATTGAACAGTAACTCGGGAAATGGATTAGTCCCAAAGCTGTTTCAAAACTAAACAGTATCTAATAATAAAAAAAAAAATAATTAAAAAATTGAAATCAACCATAGAAACTAATAGATAACCCGATAATGTACATTGCTGATGAGTATTTATTTCAGATTAGTTTTTCAGAGTCATCCCAGGAGTTGGTCAAATCAATAACTTTTGTACCATTGAATTTTCAATAACGTTTCTGGCACAAATGGAATAAGTGAACACAGAATATAATTCATACAAGGCTGGTGACATATTAGTAACTGAACACTGAACATTGATACCTCTCACGCTTAATCTGGCACTGGATTACATTTGGTTTTCCACTCCTATCAACGCCCAACACACGTTTTAAACAAATAAATCAACGATGAATGCAAACATACAGGCTTTTCAAATGCTTTCTCGAATGAAATAACAACGGATAAAACGATATATTTTTGATCTAGTGTTGTTAATTTTTGCTTTTTATATACCTATTTTGTTAATGGGTGTGTACCTGATAATAAAAATCGTCACTAGTCACTCAGTCATCAAACCCTCACTCCCGTCCGAACAGTTCAGTTCAAACTGATTTTTTACCATCGTGATATACCTATTCTTTTTTTTCTTTTATTGCGGAAACAAACATTACATACAAAAGTTAATACAATAATTGGTACCAATGACATGTCGCTGTTGTAAATATATGTTTTTGTGTGATATATTATACGTTTTACCAAAGTTAAGTTAATTAGTATATTATGGAAGTAGACAGGTGTGTTGTGTGTGTGTGTGTGTGTGTGTGTGAGGGTGAGGGTGAGTAAGGGTGAGTGTTTGTGTGTGTTATGTGTACAAATTCAGTTTGCTAGAAAAGTTTTCTTAAATAGAAGGAGGATTTCAAAAAATACATCTGTATTTGTGTTAGTTTGAATAGAGTATGTCGAATGTTTGAAGGTTGCAAAATGGGGGAGTTGGCTACAGTGTTTGTTTTGTTACTAGTCGGTTGGTGTGGCGAGTTCTTTTAAATGGGATGTTAAAATTTATTTGGAATAGAAGTTCTGGGCAGTCTGTTTTATTGTGTATTATTTTATGGAGAAATTTCATGTCAATTACCGTTCGCCTGGATTTCAGGGATTGGAGGTTGCAGTTATAATTATTGTTGTATTTATAACTGTAGTGTTGGTAATATGTTAATCTGTCGGGTAGGTTCGGAAATACCGAACATAGCCGAAGCGACCTAACATTGGTACGATATAATAGCGAGCGGAGATCTCGCGCGCCCTCTTTCTCGTCAGACGGCTTACAGCCAACATTGTACTATTATATTCTATTAAACAGTTTCCGTGGATCAAAGTACTACGTTTTTAAATAATAAACTTGAAAACTTCCTAGAGGAATACTGGAGATAAAGGGCCCAGTATTGCCTGCAAACATTGGACATCACAATAACCGAGATACTTAATAAATTTATTTTGTGTGCGCTCTATATTATTGACGTATTGGGTGTATTTGGAATTCCATGTATAAGTCAACTATGTAAAACTAAACATCTACCCTGATGATGGACGCTGTAACGCTGACCTAAATGTTGGCTGAAGAAGAAGGTAATGTAACGCGCCATAACACCTCAAAAATACATCGCTATAATTCTTTTGACCGTGAAAATCTCACATCACACCTGATTTTTTGGGTGAACCCGTAGTCTATTTGGCCTTTATAAAGGACAACTCATACAGGTCTCATAGAAACAGTTGTATCTCCCTTTCTGTCATAGCTTTGTCTCAGTTCTTATTTGTCCAACAGACCATTTTAGTTTTTGTTCAATCTCTACTTTAAAATTAAAAATAAAGTATTAAAAATGATAGTTAATCACTTAACTAAGAATTATTTAGACTAACAAGACCTTTAAACACCTATCATAATGTTTCATTGAAATAAAGAAAGAAAACCTTCTCTCCCTGTAAAATTTTCTAATGGTCTGTTGGACAAATACGAACTAAGAGAAATATGATATACTTTGTATTCAAATACAAAAACTAACCACAAAATAAGTAAAATGTACATCTTTATGAAACCAAAGTTTCGAGTCGCATTTCACATTGGGAATTTTTTATAAATTATTTTTACACGGAACGACAAAAAATGAGGGAGGTGGGCAAAAGCATCCGCCGCCAAGACGTACACCCCATGAACTCAGGCACCCCTATTAACGCACCAAACGTGACGAACCACTTGGTGAGACGAACGGTAGGTCTGTTGGTTTTCCAATAAACGGTTCCCGGGATGACGGTACCCATGCCCTCCTCCCAAATTAAATATTGCATGAATGTGATCTCAGAAACCACATCTGGGCTGGGGTCTCACAACACTTGATTAACGTGCATTTAGGGGATGTTTATCTGACACCAATGAATAAATAATATAAATATATATTTTTTTTAAATGAGCTCCACACAGGAGGCGCTGAGGAAAATAATTTTCCTCAGGGCCTATTTCATCTTTGGGGATGCTGTGTGGAGGGTTTTTTTAGGAAAAGGAAGGAGAGGAGAGTTCTGGGAAGGAAAAGGGTTTAAGGAGTGGGTAGGAATCTGGGGTTCAGTGTGTCTTGGTCATCCGCCTCCAAGACCTAGACAAACCTCACCCCATGAACCCGGGCACCCCTGCTAAATCACCAAACGTAGCGAATCACTTGGGGTGACCTATGGCAGAGGTCTTGGTTATCCAATAAAGGTTCCCAGGGCGGCGGTACCCATTCCCGCCTCCCAAATTGTAATATTATTTATGATAAATATTGTTTTGCGTTCCCGAAAAATATAATTAACAGAATCATTTATAATGAAAACAACTGAACACATCTACCGGATCTGCCAGATCTGCCCTCATGATGAACACTGCAACGCTGTTCGAAATGTTGTCTAAAGAAGAAGGTAGGGCAATACGGCATAACACCCCAAAAACAAATAACGAAAACAACTGAACTTGCTTATTTACATAAAAGGACTAAATAAGAACTCCACTTGTAAAAACTAAAATTTACATTGATAATAATTTTTCTCACATTCAGTTTCACAAAGGAAAAAATTCTATCCGACGAAAAACACACTAATCTTCTTAATTGTGTAGTCTCGTAAAATTTTCTCGGTATTCTGAATTCGAATAAATTCAAACAAAGTGGTCTCTTGCAAGCTGTGCGGTGTTTATGACAATATTTTAATATGAGGAGTTATTAAGTATTTAATAGGGTTTCAGGGTTTATTATTTTTTTCTTAGTCTCTCTTTTTTTCCCCAACCTCTCCATCTCCAGAGAAGAAAATATTATTATTAGTAGCGTCGGCGTCGCGTTGGACTGATTTTGCTTTTTCTACCACAACAACTTTTCTTTAAAAATATTTTTTTAGTAAATTTTGTTCAAAATATGTTTTTACATAATTTTTTTGGTTTATTTTTACAGCAAATGGTATTCATGTAAAAATGGCAAATTTAAGACAATTCCGAATCTCTATCAAGGTGTAACGCCCTTTCCTTGAACACTTTTTCAACAAATTTTAAGCTCTTAGAAAATATTAGTTATTGTTTAAGAAAATCTCTGTTCAGATGCCGAGTTCTAAAAGTAATTATATGTAATTCCCTCGAAAGAAAAAAATTGCAAAATATGCTCCAGAAAATAAAAATAAAATCTCTGGTTCTGTGATTTAAAAAAATCCAACAGAAAAGGTGATTGACTAGTCCTGGAGAAATTCAACAAATTAATCCACGCCTGTTTTTGGGAAGGATTTACAAATACTTGAGAAAAGTTTTTGGAAATGTTGGAGAAGATAATTGAGAGTTGTTTTTCATGGGTTGATTTCGTAAAGGCCTGTAAAAAATATTAACTCTTGTTTTACGCATTGTTTATTATAATAAGGAAATTTAAAATCAATTGCACAGAACCAAACGACGTGGAACCTAAAGACGTCCACACACCTCCGCATCTAGGAGGAGACTAAATGCGACTAAACGATGCGATGCGATAACTATCAGCCCTTCTGCAGATGTCATGAGGTTGAAATTCTAACGAGGTAACACCTTTTTATCCATTGGAAAAAAATATCGCCAAAATTCATGTTTTATTTTATTTTGTGAAGTACAAGCATAAATATCAATGTTTTTTGCAATTGATATTTAAAAAAAAACTGAATTTGTTACAATATATTTACAATAAAACCATTTCCGAAAAGGGGTTTATAAGTAGGAGAATTTGCACATGAAAGTGTTTTTTTGTGGCCCAAATACTTTTCTTTTTTTCTAGGCTTATTAAAATATTTACAAAAAAAATTATAAATATTTTGAAAGGCTTAACTCGCAGTACATCGCTCTAATGTGTTCTACTCGCAGTGTTTTATTGAAGCATCTATAAATACTTCGAAGCGATAAAAATTTTAAAACAAAAACACATGATTTTGTATGATTTTTAATTATTTCGCATGTCAAATAATTCATATGACAATAGAAATATTTTCACAACTCCTTTCAAACCGTCTTCAATAATCTTCTTCTTCTTTTTTGAATACTTATAACGAATGTGTAACAAAATAAATCAGAATACCAACTTCTTTTTTTTCTACCTAGATTCAACAAACGAATAATAAACATAATGTTTTAATCATTTCTGAGGCGCCATTTTCCTGAGAAAATCACTTAATGGACGTTTTTCAACTTAATTTATATATTTAACCTTTTCCCTATCACTTTATTATAACTTATATATAACTTAGATTTATTATAACTAGACTTATATATAACTTAGATTTATTTCTAGTGGCTTATAACTAAGATTATTAACCAGTGACTTCCAACCAAAAACGTACTATTTTTATGACAGAGTGGATATATACACAATACTATGCTACGTTATGTGACTAAAAACTACGGTTTAAAGCTAGAGATAACTGCCCGTGCTGTCAGTGGTAAGTTATAAAAAATATTACCTAAAAGAATTTACGCGCAATAAATTGTTATAAAATTAAAGCGATAAAAGGGAGAAAAAATTAATTTGTTCTGACTTGAAAAACCACCGAAGAAACGCGGTCGTTATTCTGGGTACCAGAATTTGATTAAGTGTTTAGTTTTGTTGTTAATCAGACAAACTATCTGTCTTTCGCAAACGTGAAAGGAGTTTGTTCCAAGCTGTTGGACCTGCTACTACATAAGCCCGCTCTCCAAAATTGGTATGGGAATTATGCATAGGTACTGATTGTCTACCTATAGCTCTCTGAGATGCTGATCGAAGGGTTGCTTGCCTAGTATTGACATCGTTTGAAATGCACAGTTCCGACAAGTAGGGTGGCGCCATATCATGTATTGCTTTAAAACCATTCAGCTGAGTTTAAATTGGATTCTCTCTGGACACTTAAGCCAATGGAGCTTCCGCAAATGTTGTGATATGTGAGAATATTTGTAAAAACCGGTTACCATCCTTGCTGCAGTATTGAAAACTGATTGAAGTCAGTGGATGTGAAGTATATATTTTAGGGTGATTTGCGTATATGCCATTGCAATAGTCCTATGTCTGGTACAAGGATGGTAGAATCATGATGAGGCGCCTCACGAACGAAAAAATTATTTATATTAAACATGTAGATGATTTTTTAAAAATAACTTAAATATTGGGAAATTATCCTCTCATATTTCATCACATTTTCACATCATACAAAAATGGATTCTTTTTCTACCAATATAAAGTCTAACAAATCAGACCTATCAATCTACCATCAAAATAATTGATCGATAAACAAAAACTTTGACCATTTTCTCATCGAACTCGAACTTACTAAAACCAAATATGACCTAATTATCTTGACAGAATGTTGACTAACACCTTACTATACTCCCAAAAACAGTCCCAATTATACCTACCATCACACCTCGAATCACTACAGACAAAACGATGGCGTAGTAGTATATACATAAAACAACACTCCCAACACATATAACGTCAAAGAAATCACCATTACAAACTCCAACTGTCTTCAAATAAAATACAGCATAGACACATGTATTATTGCACTTTACCGCTCTCCTTCCAAACCTAACATCTCTCCCTTTTTGCGAGACTTAAACTGTTATCTTACCGAGCTAAAAAAAAAACAAAAAACCTAGTTTTAATTGGAGACCTTAACATTAATATTCTAAAAAACAACGAACATGCCCAGTGCCAAGATTACTTAAATACCATTATGTTTCACGGAATGGAAAGTATAATAAACTCACCTACACAATGTATACCACACCTTTTCTCCTGTATCGACCATATTGTGGTTAAAACATCAAACCAATACACTTCAGAAATCCACATGTCATCAATTACAGATCACTACGCCACCTTCTTCACAATGAGTTCCAATCGCAACATACAAAGCAAAACATCAACTGAAATAACAAAGAAAATAATTAACTATGACCACCTCAACAAAACGATTAGTTCTAAATCTGGGACCGACTCTATAAGATAGCAAACATAGAAGAGGCATGGAAGTACTTATCTACCTACATACAAGACACCCTTGTCCAAAACACCAAAATAACCACAAAAACCATTCCTAGAGCGATCAAACCTCTCAAACCATGGATTAACCATACTATCACCAACTGCATTCGGAAACGCAACTCCCTACATAAAAAATGTGCCACAAATCCATATGATATTACACTCCATAATTTCTACAAAAGATACAGAAATATATGCACACAAGTCATTAGGAAAGCCAAAAATCTATACTACAATAAAAAAAAATTCCGAATGCAACAATGATCCAAAAAAAATATGGAAAGTCCTCAAGGAAGCTACCAATTTAAATAAAGCCACCGTCGCCTTAAACTCTCTCAATATCAATGATATCACTGTAGACATATCATATACATATACATATATATACATATCATAGACAAATCATCGAACCCCAACACAATTGTTAATCATATAAACAGTTATTTCGCAAATATAGGTCCAGGGGTCCTAGCATGGTCGGTCGATATAGGTTTTATCGAAAATATCGGTAACTTGACATCGCTCCCAAGCACGACTGCAGGCCGCTAACGAACAAACAACAGTTCACATCGACTAAGCGTTCCTAATTTATTTGACGTAAACTGTTATTTCTTCGTTAGCGTCCTGCAGTCGTGCTCGGGAGCGATTTCAGGTTACCGACATTTTCGATAAAACCTTTATCGATCGACCATGCTAGGGGGCCAGAACTAGCAACAAAAATTCAAACAAGCAACCATATGCTTGTCCCTAGCGTCCACCCTTCCAATGATGAATTTCCAACTCGCTTTGTTCTCAAAACGGTTACAGAGAAAGAAGTTTCTACGGTAATAAACTCTTTAAAAAATTCTTCATCCACCGGCATTGACGAAATACCCAACAGTGTTCTTAAAAAAATTGTGCCGGTTATAATACAACCATTAACTCACCTGCTGAATATTAGCATCCGCCAAGGATTATTTCCCGCCATTCTAAAACAAGGTCTTATTATCCCTATTTTCAAAACAGGCTCCAAACTTGACATTAGTAATTATCGTCCTATTACGTTACTCAATTCCCTGTCTAAAGTATTTGAAAAGATCCTTAATAATAGTCTTATGGAGTACCTTAAAACCAACAACCTACTATCGCCGTGGCAATTTGGCTTCAGAAACCATAAAAGCACAAACGATGCCACAGCCACAGTCACTGACCATATCTCTGGCCACCTTGATAAGGGCTCGAAATGTCTATCGGTATTTCTCGACCTTTGTAAAGCGTTTGATACAATATCACACATCAAATTAGAACGCAAATTGTTCAATATAGGTATTAGAATAATGAATTAAGCCTCCTCTCCAGCTTCTTATCGGGCAGATCCCAATGCGTTAAACTCGGAGCTACAAAGAGTCAGAATTTACCTATTAGTTACGGTGTCCCACAAGGCAGTGTTATAGGTCCAACGCTCTTCTTAATATACATTTAAGAGTTGTGTAACCTAGACATCGATGCCACTATTGTCAGTTTCGCCGACGACACTGTCCTACTATTCCGAGCAAAAGACTGGCCTACCGTATATTTGAAAGCGGAGGTAGGAATTCAAAAGGTTAAATATTGGCTTGACTCGAACATATTAACTCTTAACGTACAGAAAATAAAATACTTACTGTCCAGTCTCACCAATATCACAAAACCAAACCTACACCCAAAATTAAAAATACACGAATGTAATAACTCATCTCTGAACCGGAATTGCAACTGCCCATGCCTTGAACAAGTAAACACTATCAAATATTTAGGATTAACCTTTGATACACACCATAAATGGAAGCAACATATATTTAACACTACAAACAAAATCCGCAAATCTATATACTTTTTCAAACAAATGCGCAATTTCCTTAACCTACAACTTTTAAAAACAGTATATTACTCACTGTGCCAATCTCATATTGAATACGGAATTTTAGCTTGGGGTAACATTTATTCTAATGCCCTTGACTCCATCATTAAAGCACAAAAACTAATAATAAAAATAATTCTTAAACTTCCTCTCACTACCAGCACTGATACGATCTTCAATACTTTCATCGTTATGGACATTAAACAGCTCTACGCAAAATCCATCTTAGTTTATTTACATAAAAACAACGAAATCCTATACAAACCAACACAAATGATACACAATACCCGAGCCAAAAATAAAGAACTTCTCCAAACTCCCTTTTCTAAAACTACCTAAAAACACTTTAAATACATAGCTTGCAAACTACACAATACACTACCAGCTACGATTAGACAAACCGAATCAATGACCAAATTCAAACAAAATATAAAGAAATGGATTATAAGTATTGGACGTCACACTACTGCTAACATCTGTGAAATACATTACAAATAGACAGAATTACCAACTTACGTATGTCCTTACCCATATTAAAGAAATCAAAATAGTAAAATCCTATATGTATAATATAACTCCCTATATAGATTTGACAGGATGTACTACTTTATTCATCTCTTCCTTCATCTATATAATGCTCTCTTTATGGTATTTACCCACACTTTAAATCATCTTTCTATTTTAATTGTATAAATCAGTATGTATTTTACCTTAAATATTCTTATGTTATAATTGAATATTCTTATGTATGATATTCATTTATGTACCTCTACGCCTGTCTCAACACAGGTATACCCTAGTGAGACAGGCATCGAATAATGTAATGTAAACATACCTTATATAGATAAATAAATAAAGTCTAGTCGTGATACAACTTACGAGTTTAACAACATCTTTGTGGCATTAAACCGAAATGTTTCTCCTTAACCCGTCTGCTTGTTTAGGAATAAATACATCCCAAAACACATAATCGCGTTATACTCGATTACATTTTGAAAGCTATATATCTCTCTTCCTCTCATGCAAACTTATGTATTTTTCTTTTAACCAGAAAGAGAACGAAATAGTGCTTATTTTTGTATTTCAAATATGAAAGCTATCTTGCATAGATATTTTATAATCTCGATCCAAAGTGACGGTTTCAGAATTTACGCGGGAAACCGAGACTTCCGGATTGTGAAGTGCGAATATATTGAACCAAGCAGACGGGTTAAAAGGAACAGCGCTTACTATTTTGTTAACCTGGTATTTAACTGAAATATCTTCATCTATGTAGGTCCACACCTAGGAGTTTAACGCTATTTCAAGTATGATGTTACAGCCAGATGAGGGGAGGTATATCTAATATTGACTGGAGCTTTTGTATTACCGTCCAGAGAAATTCTGTTTTGGTTGGATTTACTTTTAGTTTATTCGAAGACATCCAGTCTAAATGGCAGCAATATATTTAACAATGGTATCTTTTAATTTATCTTTTTAATGTGCATTTCATTTTGATGCACGATGAAATAGATTTAATGCGTAGCAAGATTCATCAGCGTAGCAATGAGGAAGAAGTTTGATTGATTCTCGTATTTTGGCTGAATAGATGATGCACAAAATAAAATTTAGGGGTTCCAGCACTGAACCCTGGGGAACTCCAGAAAAGTGGGTTACAAGGGGTGAGTTTTTACCCCCCGTTTGAACAGAATGAGTTCGGCCAGAGGTAGAATTTTATTTACTAAATAATTTCTCACCCGGTTTAAAAGTTTTTTCTAGTCTGTTGATCTAGAAATTGTGCTCGATCTCAAATATAATAAAGAACGCAAGCTCTACTGACGAGAAAGACAACAATACTCACCTGACTCGTCTAGCATCAAATCAGACAACATACGCAGGGCTTCGGTCTCTAATAAACAGAAACTTCAATAAACTGACTGGTGTTTTGAAATTGCGAGTACCTATATCATCTTCACTAGATATTACAAGTATATCATCTTCACAACTGAAGTTATCTGCCTGATAAAAAAAATTTCGGGACTTTTGAGATTAATGATGAATTTGACACAGGACGACAATTACTTAAATCTTCATAATCTAGTTTTTTTATATGAATACCTCACAAGAGTCCCAGCTGCTCCCGTCTGGAGCCAGTGGATCTATGGCATCCTCAATTGTAGGATGTTGAGAGGCTAAAGGGAAGGAGATGGGGAAGAGGTAGGTAGGGAAGTATCTGGCTATTCAGATCTGGTCACCAAACACGGCTAAAGCCATTTCTAGAAAAATTTCAATTCTGAATGGTGGTCTTACACCAAGACGATACTAAGAGTAGCTTCCACTCTGGAACGTGCCGCAAATATACTATTTATTATTTTAAATTAATTAATCGTGGAAAAACACAAATTAATCAAATAAAATTCGATTTTTTGTATTTCTTCGGCATTAACTATGTAACAATTTCTAGACATTTTTGTTTTGAAAAGTTTTAATTTTCCATGTACATTTGTTACTTTAATTTTAATTTTTGCGACCGGTTTCGATACCTCTGTATCATTAACGAGCAAACTTAAAACTTTTGTTAAAAAACTTTTGTTGTTTTTTTTTTTATTAACGAGCAAACTTAAAACTTTTGTTAAAAGTTTTTTTTATATGAATACCTCACAAGAGATACTTAATGATACAGACGTATCGAAACCGGTCACAAAAATTAACATTAAAGTAACAAATGTACATGGAAAATTAAAACTTTTCAAAACAAAAATAAAATTCGATCCCGCGACCTTCAGATTGCGAGTAAAAGCTTACCGCTAGACCACGCCGGCCGCCAAAGTGGAAGTCAAGTTTTCGAAGTTGAGTCACCGCGCCTAAATCAAAAAAAAAAATTTCAGTAAAACTAAGAAAGGCACTGTATTTTTCACACACCTTTTGAGAAGCCATATTATTGTTTTTTTTACTGTTTTAATTTTAGATATTTTAATTTTTTTTGCACAATTACGATTTAAATACTTTAAAAAATCATTGTAAGATCAAACTTATTGTTTTAAATATTGATTAATACAAGCCGTTAAAACAAACTAATTTGGAGAGCAAACAGTTGTAAAAGGTAATGTAATAGATTTGTCAAGAGGTTTACTTTGAAGGTTTATAGATGAAAAAAGATTTCCATTCCGTTTTAATTTACCTACTTATTTCCCAGCAAATAAACCGTGAAAAACTATGACTTTTCTTTATTCTTGTTAAAATTCCTTTCTTACCAATTTAACGAAAACGAAGAAAAACAAGACATTATTTTATGTTATCAAGTGTTAATTAAAAGTGATAAATCTATTTATTTATCTTCTTCCGTTTCTTCCGCAAGCCATTTGTTATCTCCAAACAAAGAAACCGCCTTTTTTCACCGTAAAGGATTACGTTCATTAATTGTTGTACGCAGGTACCATTATCCTTAATATGCGGGCGGTTTAAAACATCAAACCTAATTGTCGCATTAAGCGCATTTCTTGGGTTAGGTGGTTTTGTTCATCTTTGCCTCCTGTTTGTTTATTATTAATCAGTTAACGAGATCTGCGAATGCTCAGAGTCCACTTCACTTTGTAATTCATTTTGTTTTTGTTTCAGTTTTTTTACATTAACTCCACACAGGAGGCCCGAGGAAAATAATTTACCTCAGGGCCTATGTCATCTTTGAGTATGCTGTGTGGAGGGTCTTTTTGAGGAAAGGAAGGAGTGAACACCCAATTTTGTAGGAGGGAGGAAACACAGAGGCTAGGAGCTGATACCATTGAGCAGAACGAAAACTGCTCGGCGAGCCAATTACATTTATTTTATTTTTATTACATGGGTATTTTGGCCACAAATCCAATTTAAGTTTTTTTTTATGAAAAAGACCGCACAGCAGTTTCTCTTAACTTGTCGACTCCCGGCAGGGGATCAGAAATGACCCAGTGTTTTCAAAAATGATATTATTACGTCGTGGCTATTTCGTTGAGGCTAATGTCCTTTGATCTAATATTTTATCAAAAGTGTATCCAATATGTGTGTACTATTGAGGAAAAAATTAATTTAATCGGGCAATATTCAAGCTAGTTGTCGAGTGCAGATTGCACGAGTATCATCATGTTGAGTTGAATATGGAAATTGTAGCATGGAGTGAATTTTTTTATTTGAGAATTCCGAAATCGCATAGTTGGGAAACATGTTCCATGCATTAACAATTAAAATCTTTTAAAAAAAATTATGTTAACAATTTTTGGATAGCGCAAAAGCTTTATATTTTATTATTTTATCGATTTTACGTTAATTATTTAAGGCTCATAAAGGCAAAATAAAACGCAGATAAAATGTATGTTTTACTATTTATTTTACAGATAATACATTCACAGATTAGTCAAATGGAACAAAAGTGGGAAGAAATAATGTACACATATTATTTATCGTATTGAAAAACTTAAAGGGTACGTCCGTAATGAACGGTACTGCATTTGGGTGTCAAAACGAGGCGTTACGCTACGTCCGCACGACAGGCGGCTTACCTAGAGTGCCCTAGAGCCTAGTGGCTTGCATTAGGGCTACTTGCTAGGATACACGGTAGCCGCACTGAAGGTGGTTTGCGTGGTGGGTCACTAGGTGCTTTGGTCATTTGCTTGTCGGCACTTTGTCGAGATTTCACTTTCAAAAATAGATCTAAAATTGTTAATTACAGAAAATTCATCTTTAAAATATACTACTTCAAGGCCGTATCAATCATGTTGGGTTCATGACACAAATAAGTCACGGTCAAGTCGAGGGGAGTTTAATGTTCTGTATAAACAATATAGATTTTCAAACAGTGCATTACAAACTCGAGAAATTTTGTTGAATTATTTCAACGGAATTGGATTGATTACCTGGCAAAACATTCATTGCCTGAAAACATAATCCAAAGCCATAACCCCTAATATACATTCATAACCGTGTATGGTTTTAGATTTTCACGGCCAAAAGTATTTTCGTTATTTGTTTTTGGGGTGTTATGCCGTGTTACGCCACCTCCTTCTTTAGCCAATGCTTCGGACAGCGTTACAGTATCCATCATCAGGGTAAATGAGCTACAACACGGCATAACACCCCAAAAAACAAATAACTAAAATTCATAACCATTATTATCTTCTCAATGTAAAAAAAAATTTCATCATAAATAAATCACTTTTTTATTTATTTATTTATTGACGCCCTTTTTCGGGGCTTTTACAAACATTACATATGACTAGGGCTCGGATAAATATGTATTAAAAATATCAAAATATATACATATAATATGGACCAAAAAATGGAAAATATATGAAGTATAAAATAAGATATCTTTCATATTAAACAATGTTTGTTGTGAAAAATTACTATGCAGTAACAGTTACATAAAAAAAATTATAAAAAGATAGCGAAATGTTCAGATAATTCAAATAAAAAAATGAAGTTTTATTCATCTTCCTCTAAATCTGTCTTATTAAATTGAAGACAGTGCACTATCACATGCTTTTTTAAATTATCGAAATTAAATAAATAGACTTTACTTAAATATCTCAAAATGTCATATAGTTAGATTTTCTCGAATAAAAAATCCAGTGATCTTCAATTACAACATTGATAACAATACTCTGGAGATATTAACACAAATTAAAGACTTGGGCATCACTTTTCAATCTAATCTTTCATTTGTTAACCACATAACAGAAATCTCTAATAAGGCCTTAAAAATCATGGGATTTATAACTAGGCTAACTAGAAATTTTAACAATATTAAGTGTATAAAACTCTTATATTTTGCATATGTTAGAAGTCAACTTGAATACAATTCTCCGTCTGGAACCCATATTACAATAAACATGTACAAGCTGTTGAAAGAATAAAAAACAAATTCTTACGTTTTCTTAATTTTAAAATGGGTATTCCAGCAATTATGTTGAACTACAATACTATTTTGAATGATATGAATATGCTCATATTGTCAGACAGAAGAACTTTCACTGACTTGGTATTTCTGTATAAAATTCTAAATGATTTAGTTGACAGTCCGGTATTGCTCGAATTGATAAGCTTCCGGATTCCACTACGTAATACTAGAAGTCAGGATTTATTTCAATGCAGTAATTCTGGAACTAACTACCATATGTATTCCTCTTTACCCAGAATACTAATGGAGGAAAACAATTATACCAAGTCAGTGGACATCTTCAATTTGTCTTTAAACAAATATAAAATATTGTTACGAAGGCAGTTCAGTTATGTACAATAAATACTGTATATTTCTTACTATTCATATGTAAAAGCCCCGAAAAAGGGCGTTAATAAATAAATAAATAAAAGTTTGTCGATTTGGTCTAAATATAGCCTTATATTGGCTGAAAGATCTTTCCACGTCACATGATGTAATGGGAAGACGCCTAGTTCCAAAATTGTGTAAGGCACGTCTGCAGTACCCTCAAAGCTTCCGCTCAGAACTTTATTAATTGTTTTTAGGGTGTCAAATCCTTTATTTTTATCTAAAATATACTTTACTTAAAACGAAAAGGTTGCTTATCCTTGGGCATTTTGAAATTATACTGATAGGTACCTAGACAGTAGTAGTGGGTGACTTGACATCAAAATAAAAAGACGCGCAAACAACAGCAAGCAAGTAGAGGAAGAAAATCAAAAATCAAATTACGACGAATAATACGCGAGAGAAATGAAACAAAAAAAATGATAATTGTTGGCGAGAATGCAAATAAGTAAAAATTATATTTGAACTAACTCATGTTTTATGATATAAAAATTGATAATATGGATGATTGTGATATTTTTTTGTAAAATATGGACTTTACCATAAAATATGGAAAAATATGGAAAATAAAAATTAGTTTTTCACAATCTATATATGATAATCTAGGTAGAGAATACACGCGAGACCGAAAATCGTGTAAATAAAAAATATGTATTTACGTATTAATCCGGGCCCTACATATGACTAATAAGAAATATACAGCATTCATTGTGCATAACTGAACTGTCTCAGTAACAATATTTTACATTTGTTTAAACATAAATTGAAGATGTCCACTGACTTGGTATAATTGTTTCCCTCCATTAGTATTCTTGACAAAGAAGAATACATATGGTAGTTAGTCCCAGAATTTCTGCATTGAAATAAATCCTGACTTCTAGTATTACGTAGTGGAATCCGGAATCTTTTTCTATAATGAGCAAAATTAAGAAAGGGACCCTCAGATGGTTTGGGCACGTAGAGCGAATGAGCGAAGAAAGTAGTGTAAAAAGAATATATGATGCAAATGTGAATGGTAGAAGAAGTCGGGGACGCCCGAGGAAGACATGGCACGATCAAGTGAATCAGATACTTGAGACGGGCCATGTCAAAAGTCAGAATAATAGAAGAGTATGTATGAGACGATGTATGAATGTGAGTGAGGCAAAGAGTGTGTGCCAAGACCGAGTTGTTTGGCGGTCCGTCCTCTCTGCCTACCCCTGCGGAGAAACGGCGTGATGGTTAGTTAGTAATCTTTTTCTACTTCGATTGCTACCTCTTCCCGTAGTTTCTTTAAAAAAACTGCATTTTTATGGAGTTCATTAGCTGGATTCCCCAGAGGTTCTCTTTTAAGAACTGATGCAATTAATATTTCATCCATTTTTCCGTTCTAAGTTGCCTCGTGCCTAGTGGCAAAAAATCAACACGTTGGCGTTGGTTTACCTCTATACACTCTAAGCGATTATCTAGGCGCCAAGCGCACAGTGCGGACGGTCGCGAAAATTCTAGAACGTTCGTTTTACTAAGCTTCTCGCTAGGTGACTCGCTAGGCTCTAGGCGCTCAAGCCGCCTGTCTGTCGGACGTAGCCTAAGGTTTCGTAACTATAACCTTGTTTTTATTAAACAGCAGCTGAGGCTTCTGCTATAATTTTCACATATCCATCTGTGGCTTGAGTGGGCAAGGAAAGTGCTTTGTCATTACATCTTCAATTATCGTGTGTTCGGTAATGGCTTGTAAGATTGTCTCGTCCCTTATAAATTTCATGATTGGTGACAGCGGTAGAAACTTTTTTGTGTTCTCAATATTTTTTCAAAAATTGAAAGTGGTTACGGGATCCCAATTATAAATAAACATTTTTCTAGTTTTTTTATTTAAGATAAGTGTAAAACGGAGCACCAATCCTGCGTATGCCGAATTCTATATTACGAAAAAAAATCTCCATACTAGACCGCTCCACCCTAGGATAGCCATTGATGCAGTGTGTCTAACGCAATCAAAATATGTACATTTTTTATTTATTTAATAATTCCCTGCAGGAAGCATGAGGGATAAATAAGGAATTGCACAAGATGATATTTAAAATTAAATGTATAGAGAAAAATGCATACAAGTATTTAAAGTTGATTTTTAAGTGATCTGTTTGTACCCATCACGGCTACTTGGGTTTTGTTTTGACCCGCCATACCAAGGTTTAGGTGCTCACCCAGTGCCAGATCTATAAGCTCTGTTGCTCTATATACCGAAAGGTCGCTGGTTAAAAGGCTCGTCGAAGACAAATGCGTGAATCATTTTTAATGATTTCTTAGTTAATTTATATTTTAAAGCAAAACACGAATTAGAAAAGATAAAAATTATACTTTATAATTAATTAAGTTAAGTGTTCAAATCTTAATAGCCATGTACTTCTTGTCTTATTTTGTGTGAATCATATTTCTACAACCTCCGGCCCGTTGATATTTCTTGGGGTTACACGAAAAAAGATATTTGATTTTAAAATAATGCATAGATACCCACGTGCTCTAGTAACACACATACTACCTATGTATTTCCAGAGAGTAGGTAATATCAGTCTAATACTGCTTCGCTGGCATGGCCTAAGTGGCATCGATCCAGTGAGATGAACAGTTGTGAAATATTGTGACCTGAGACCTGAGAACGACGTGTCGTGGAAGAAGCAGCTGTACTAGATGGACTTCAAGAGCTAATTTACCTACTAACATGGTTAGAATAAAGAATTAGTTTTTCCAAGAAAACTTTGTAAGAAGCAAACAAATAAGGAAATACTCATGAGTGTTAAGACTCAAAATTTCAAAAGGTAAGTTATTCTTAGCAATAACGTTCAGAAACATTGAACTGAAGTAACGTGGGGATTATAAATTAATCCAAGAGTACATAAGGTATCGGGAGCATCCCCTATCCTTATCATTTATTCATATTCCACTCTCCTTCACAAACGTATTTGTTTTAGTATGATTAAACCAACTTTTGCATAAGAAACTTTTTTTGGCTTAACCTTATTTAAACTTTTTTTACATAAACTCATATGTAGGTTTATCTCATAAATTTACTCACTTATCCTTGTACTACATACGCTGGTTATATCTTATAAATAAATAAAAAATATTAGACCTAGGGCCGAGTGAAGAAACCTTTAGATAGTATGTATTTTAAGCTGCAAGAATTTTGTAAACATTCCGTAAACGTTACGAATTATCTGATGTTATTTGAATTTTCCCTACACAAAAGCTAAAAATCTTGTGCGATGAATGAGAACTTAGCTAGCAGGAAATTGAACCCACAACTCCTGGAACAAACATAATGATTTAAAACTTTAAACTACTCTTCTACTAACCATGGGTATCCCAATAAATATTTCGTTACGTTATAGAAATAATTCTCCACATAAATTTACATATTTTTAAACTTTAGAAAAAATACAGTTCTCAGTAAAGAGGTTAGTTGTTAAACTCTGAGTCAGGAAAGTGTCACAAGCACGCTTCAAATGCAGAATACCAACGCGTATAGAATTCTTGTTGTTTGGCCTTCCTCGGCAGTGCAGTGTGTCCAATATTTGCGGAAGGAAGGCTGCATGCGCATGCCTTCGCCGCTATAATGCGACCGGAGCAAGACCTGGAGCGCGCTTGTCCTAGCTAATGGTACACAGCTCGCCCTTACGAACAGTAGGGAGTGTCCTTGATTGTTCTTGTTCACTGTGATTGCTATTGTCTATTGTGTATGCGCTATGTGCCAGCGTAAAATCATTTCATGAGACTGTTAATATTCTATGTTCTGTTGTAGTGAAAGAACAAACAGTTTTTTTCTTTTTGTATTGGTGATAAAATTAGACTAAAAATCTACGATTTATCTTTATCAGAAAAGAAAATAAATAAAAAAATCTCAAATTGCATTAAAACTTTTTATTTTAATACATAAAAAACAATATTTTTTTGTTTGTCTCTTATGCGGTTCCTAAACCTGTCATCCGATTACGATTAATCTTTGATGAGTTGTTGTGCGCACTCCCGCAATAGTTTCTATATATAGTGGTGAGCTCTGGCATTATGAAATTATTTCCTATACTGTTTATCCGATTGCGATGAATCTTTGGTGAGTTTTTATGCTCACGCCCTCAAAAGTCTCTCTATTTATATTCTGGTGAGCTCTGGTATTATGAAATTTGTATTAAAAAAATTGCAACAGGTGGCACGCGAGCTGTTTGAAAACTGAATGTACCGGACTGAACGGATGGAACGTGGGAGGGAGGAGGGTTATGCGGAAGAGGGTTTTCGAGACGGGGGAAGCGGGAAGCAGGAGAAGAGAGAGAGAAAGCGGGATAGGTGGAGGGAGAACGCGTGAGATGATGGGGCCGCGGGACTGGAAGGGAAGGAGAGGGAACGTATGGAGGGGGAATGTTAGTAACGGAGAGGGGACGAATGGGAAGGGACACGCATTAATTGGCATTACATCGCATGCAGGGAACTCGCTAGTGCTATATAAAATGGTGTGTTATAGATTTGTCGCATAATAATAAAAGTTTTAATTTAGTAAAATCTCGATAACTTGGACAAAACTCGTTCCGTGAATGCCAATGTCGTGAAAGTAAGTTCGAATAGAAACAGCATAATAATGCTGTAATAACTCGTGTTATCATTTCATTAACCGGTTGGTCCTTAGCTACAAAGAGCTTAAATTATGGAGCTGCAGGAGAAAAAGTAATGGGAGAAATAAACTTTAAGTGCCAGGGTATTGCAGAAGCAAAGCGCATCATAGGATATGAGAAACAGGAGGGAAACGGAAGGAGACCGAAAGGAGTTGAGGTGAATCCTAGAGGCCCCCAAGACTAATCAATGATCATAGCGCGCATTTTAACATTGTTTAAGTATTAAAAAAACTAAGACATGTACGAGTATATGTTTTGATTTATTGTGAACTAGCAGACCCGGCCACACGTTGCTGTGGCAAACGAAACACAACGCCATTACCCAACCATTTATAAAATCCACACGCTGCCCGCTGCCTGAATTAAATATTTCTCTACTATAATAAGCATGTATTATACATATAAACTAATTAACTCGCCACTAATTATACAATGCTTGCAATGCAACACTAAATATTTGAAAAGGAAAAATCAAATACCTTACTCGGACATCTATTTTCCAATTTCTTCCGTAAAACGAATTTCAAAAGTGACTATAGTACGGCCCGCCAGCCGTTTTAAATTGCACAAAAATATGTTTTCTTTGAATTTCTCGGCTTTTCTCTAATATAATTTACATGTATTATACATATAAACATTCCCCTTCAATCACTCTATCTATTGGTGAAAACCGTATGAAAATCCGTTGCGTAGTTTAAAAGATTAACGCGCACATACATTTTGAGCGACTTCATTTTATACTATGTAATGATGATGATGATGATATGTATACCTACTCATGGTTAGAAAATAAAAGGAAAGGTCATTTTTTTATATTAGCTCTACACAGCAGGCCACGAAGAGAATAATTTTGCGGCCTATGACATCTTTGGGGATGCTGCGTGGAGGGTCATTCTAGGAAAGGTATGAGAGGAAGTTCTGGGAACGAAAAGGGTATTATTAGGGGTGGGTAGGAATCGTCCGCGCTCCTAGACAGTGTGTCCAGGAGTGCGGACGTATGAATCCATGCCTCCCACTGCGGTGCAAGGCGTTGTTTTTTATATTTTTTTATTATTTCATAATTTTTATATTTATTTATTTTATTTTTTACATTACATTAGATACATTTATATAGCAAAAATAACATAGTAATACAATTGCAAAATAACAATAGACATTAAAATGTGTAAAACTATTATTTTGTCTTGTAGGTCGATATTAATTCCTAGCTAGGCAGAATGCCGGTTCTAAGGAAGCAAATGCGGTTCTAAGAAAGCAAGTGCTGGTGAAAATGTTAAAAATTAATTCTGTAAAAAAAAATTTTTTTTTTATAAATTTAATATACATGGTGTTAAGGGACGTACTTGACTTTTTTTGTTTTTCAAAATTTTTTTCTTCAAAATCACACAACAAAAAAAAATCTTCCGCATGTCGTCACTGGTCACTCAGTCGGGTGTCCGACGAATCCCTTACCCCGCCGCCAACTGTTCAACAACTACCATTTTTTTAATGTTTTTATAGAAAAAAAACATCAAAAATGTCACCGGAGTCCAAATTTTCATTTACATTTTTTACTCCAAATAATGTCAGGAATCACTGGTTAAAGTAAGTCAAGTACGCCCCTAATACCCTGTATATTAATGAAAATGCCAAAAAATTATTCTGTAAAAAAAAAAAAAAATATTTTTTTTTATTTAAATATAAACAAAAATTTTACAAAATGGTGCAGTATTTTGTAATTTTTTTTAACAACAATTATTATGTTCTGAGAGAGTACGAAGAATGGTAATCATACAACTGAGAGAATACGGCTGGAGAAGTCAAAGGGACTCCCTCAACCATTCTTTCCCTCCCCACCCCGCCTGCCATGCACCTGTGGTCAGACGCATCCGCCGCAAAGAACCGGACATACCTCACCCCATGTACCCGCCACCCCTTCAGATGAATATATACGTGAAATCCTATCTAGGTACTATTTTGATTAATCTTTACGACAAATCGGCTTACAGTATGAAAATCAAAAAAATATGCTACGGATAAATCAAAGCTTTTACTAGCTTTTCTATGTATTGGAATTACAATGAAATTATTATTTACGTAACAAAAAATATAAGCGTAAACCACCAAAAAAAATGTTTTTTCATGACTTAACTAAGAAGTAACACAAGAAAAAAATTTTTAAAAATACCCCTTTATGGCTAAGACTATTTTTGAGGTTTTCCATGTTCTAACTTTTTTTCGTTCTTATAAAATTATGCACAAAATAAATAAAAACTACCTTTTCGCTTACTAGCCTCGTGCAAAAAGTCGCTCGATTTTAAAATTTTGTAGGCATGAGATTCGAAATATTTCTAGCGTTTATATTCCTCTTCATAGTCACTAAACGTAGCGAACCACTTGGGGTGATCTATTTATTTATTTATTTATTTCTATTCGCAAACATACACTTAACAGATTATTACATTGGTTTAAGTACATAAATAATAAGTTTCAGTATAATAAAGAATATGAAAAATGTTATTGATCCGTAACTGTACGTAAATTGGTTAAAAGTAGTGTTTTGTGAACACCTCACTAGGCGAACCTGTGCTGAGGTGTTCCCATTTTTAGGATAAGTGCTCTTCTGTCGGCAAGAGTCGAAGCACAGTATCCTCCTTGATTTTGTCAAGAAGGGCACCGTGGGTCGATCCATGACGGCAGTATCCTATACATAAATTAAATATTAGTAAGGATCTATATGCAGGTTATTTCAGGATATCTAGAATATGTATAAGATAAAAGAATTACTTGATATACAATTAGGTATAATTTTTCTACAGACCTCCCGCCACTAGTATTAAATAATATTGTAGTACTTTTTGTGTCCCGAAACAATTTTTTTTTTTTTTTTTTTTTTTTAAGTTTGGGTTGGGTCATGTTTGGTTAGGTGTTAAAATCTTTTGAGTAAAGAGAATACCTTGTTGTTTGATCCAGTCTTTGATTAGTTTTTTGTGATGGATTGTTGATGTATTTGAAGTTAATAGTTGCTTCAGTGTATTGGGCATGCAATTATAAAGTTTGGTTGCATAGTACTTAAAGTTTCTCTGCCCGTGTGAGGTATGAGTTATTGGAATATTTATGGTTTTTTTTTGTAGACGCCCTGGTTTTAATCGCTATTTGTGGTTGCATTGGAATGTGGAGTTCGTGTTGGAAGAAGTATATTAGTACAGATTTGGCATAGAGTTGTCTTATTGTCATGACGTCCAGTGTTTCGTAAATTACATTCGTGTTTGTAAGGAACGGTACTTGGAGGATGAGTTTAATTATTGCCTTTTGAATTTTTACTAAAGGGTCTAAAGCTACATTCGTTGCACTTCCCCAAGCCAGTATGCCGTATGAGATAATGGATTGACAAAGTGCAAAGAATATGGTCCTGAGGATTGTTCTTGGAAATATGTTTTTAATTGAATTTAAGAGATGCATGACTCGTTTCAGTTTGCTTGTGATATAAGTTATGTGGTCAGTCCAGCGCAAGTTGGCATCTATTATAACTCCTAAGTATTTTGTGTGCTTAACCCTTTCAATACGCTCGCATTGACAGGTGGGAGAAGTTTGTCCACAGTTGTGTAATATAAGGTCAGTATACGGTGAGGGTTGGCCTCTTTGTGTGATGCTGTGTGTAATATAATTGGTTTTTGTAGTGTTTAGGGTAAGAATGTTATTGTTTAGCCAATTTTTAACTACCGATAAACTTTTTTCGGCCTTTGAATATACCTCATTCCATGTTTCTGCCTGGCAGAGAAGTACTGTATCGTCAGCAAATGTTACGATTTGACCGTCGATATCAATGTCACACAGGTCGTTAATGTAAATAATGAACATTAGGGGACCAAGGACGCTTCCCTGTGGTATTCCATACCTACATAAAAGTGGCTCGCTTAACATGTTGTTAATTTTGACCTGTTGCATTCTACCCGACATGAAGCTTTTCAGTAAGTCTAGTTCTGTGCCACCAACACCGACGTTTTTTAGTTTTTTTAAGAGTTTTTCGTGAAAAATTGTGTCAAAAGCTTTACATAGGTCTAAATAAATTGATATGACTTTTTTTTAGCATCTAGGTTATGCGTAATAAATTCGGTTACAGTGACAATTGCGTTTTCTGTATTCCTATTTTTTCTAAATCCATATTGGTTTATTGAAAGTATTTGCATGTTTTCCAAATAATGTTGCAGCTGGACTTTTATTGCTTTTTCAAGAATTTTTGACAAAGTGTTTAATAAAGTAATGGGTCTGTAGTTATTGACATTATATTTTGGTCCTGATTTATAAATGGGAATAACCAGACCTTTTTTTAGAATGCTTGGGAATACTCCTTCTTTCAGACTAAGATTTATTACGTATGTTAGTGGTATGAGCAGTTGGTGGCTTAGTGTTATTATTGTTTTCGAGTCTATTCCGTCAGGTCCCGTTGTTGTGTTATCCTTTAGGGATTGTATTATTTGTTTGGTGTCTTCCAGAGTTACCTTATGTAGTTTGAAATGTCTGTCATTGTTTGTATTATAACACTGAGTCATATTGTTTTGAGGTACTTGATTACCGTTTCCAGTTGAAATTTTATTTATATTTTCGGCTAGGCTAGCTCCGATATTTATGTAATGTCTGTTAATATAATTAAGAATTAGTGTTGGATTTTTGTGGAACTCGATTTCTTCTTTGTTAATAAGTAACTTTTTGATTTCATCATCTTTGTTTTTTAGTGTATGTCAGAGTATGTATGGCAGAGGTGTTGGTTATCCAATAAATGGTTTCCGGGAAGGCGATTCAGATGATTCATGAACTGATTGATGAACATGATTCATGAACGATTCACAGAAGATTCATGAACTAAACGTTAAGTGCCTCAAAGAATCAGCAAAAATGGAGACATTTAGGAAGATTTCAATGCTGGAAACCAAAAGTCTTTGAAAAAACGCAGAAGATTGATTGGCATAATAATATGTTATGCGAATATGATACTGATGTATGGACTTCGCATTAAGAGGGTATTATCCGAGAAAACCAGAAATATGTCATTTTTAAATCAGATTTTAAACGTATTGGCTCTTTTCCACAAAAAATTATAAATTGATTTCGAAAGGTTGTTCTTTTATTTAGTAAACGAATGTTTTAAATTTTGAGAAAAATATTGATTTTTAGTATGATAAGGTTATACCATCAAGCAGTAAAATAAATCAATACAAACAATGTAAACGCATGTTTCAGAATTTTAATTTTAGTTTAAATAAAATCATAAAAAAATAAAGTACATGTGTTTCTTGACGAAAATTGGTTAGTTTGTGTATTTATGTGCGCATTTACAAACTAATATATTTCAGATTTTTTTACATTCTAATTTTGCTTAGACATTATTGAATAATGATAAATACATATGATCAAAAAATAATTACAAAAAGTAAAATAGTTTTTTCATCACGCCTTTCAGCATTTTTGAATGTGGGTATAATTTAAAGCAAATTTGGAATGAAATGAACTCGATATTGAGTTATAATTTTTAAAAGCTGGTACGGAGAATAATTAATCTTTCTCATTGGAACCGCCTTGTATAATCGTAAGAACATCTTTCGACGAAATGTGGATTTTCGACCGCTGGCTGGTTAAACGCCCTTAAGCAAAAATACTGAAAAAATCCGTTTTATCCGCCATTTTCAAACTGTGGTTAATCCACTTCTAGACAACTTACTTATAGGATTTTAAATGTAATTTTTAAGGGGTTTAAATTGATTTATTACCGGTTAAATAAACCAATTAGCTGATATCGAGACAGTAGATACTCTATTATGTGGGATTCAGAATCTGTTTTCCCGGCACTAAACTTTAGGGTTACGGGTCCCTCCAAACATCAGCCGTAGTCGCCGTCACACGTGTTCAAAATTCACACGGCAAAAAAGACGTTCCAAAACAGCAAAGCATGAAAAAAGGAATGGTGTTATTGAATGAAATTTCGAAAGTATATTTAATTACACTTTAAATGACCATAAAATTTTTTTGTGCCGATACAAAAATATTTATCTTCCCAAGTGATACGAATGTTAAATTAAGAAATCTAGTTTGTACTGTAAATGTATAATTAATCTTTTTAATTTTTTTTCTTTATTGATTGCATATTATGGATTACCATATTTAATTAAAATAAATATGCTTCATTTTTTTTCAATTAATCTTTCTTTTTATAATTTTTACATATTAAAAAAATGTTGCAAAGAAAGGAGGTCACAAAAAAATGTTGCAAAGTAAGTAAGTCATCTGTATTCCGGCAGCAAACATTCCAATGAAAAATGCTTTAAAATTAATACAACGTTTTTTCAACATAGTTTGAAGACCTCTGCAGTAAAAGTTAACTCTCTAGAATATCTCCATCCATTTTGAGAAAAAAATGGTTGAAATAAGATCACTTTCAATTAGTCGGAAGGTAATCACCGGCCAGAATTTTATTCCACCAAACAAATTGAATTAAGTGGGGCCCGGGACAGAAAATCGATACTCCACTTTCTATGACAAAGTTTGCAGCCCCGTAGTGATATTTTTTTCGCTTACTGAAAGACAGATCTAATCTATGGAGATATAAAGGCAACCCATATTCCCAATAAATTTGCCGAGTACACCTAACTATCCATTACTCAATTTCTGTATAAAGTTTTCCTCGCTGGAAGCTTCAAATAATGGCAGAGAGGATTTTTACGTTAGCTCCAAACAGTAGGCTCAGAGAAAACAATTCCTAGGGGTCTATGTCATATTCGAGGACGCCGTGAGGAGGGTTCTTTTAGGAAAAGAAAGAAGTGGAAGATTTGGAAAGGAAAAGGGTTTTTTTTAAAGGGAGTGAGGGGTGGATACAAATCTGGAAGTCAGTGTGACGAGTGACGTACGTATGAATCCATCCCTTTCACTGCGGTGCAAGGCGATGGAACCAGAAAGTCCGGTTGGAGAGATAAAAAGGCCTCCTTTAACCAGACGTTCTGGATCCATGCAGTTGGTAGACAAACGCATTCGCCGACAAGACCTTGACAAACCTCACCCCATGAACCCAAGCACCCCTTCTAAGTTACCAAACTTAGCTAACTACTTGGGGTGGACCCATGTCAGGGGTGTTTCCAATAAACGGTTGCGGGGCGGAGGTATCCATAGTCCATAACCGCCTACAAAATTAAAATATTAATATGAAAAATAGAAATTATAATTTTACCATTATACAAACATACATTCCAAATCTAGCAATTGTTACAAACATTCGTTTTTATTCATTAATTAGCTAGTTTAAGCTTTTACAACATTAAATATTAGGGTCGTCGTAATAATATCTGAAATATACATAAAGAACTTTCTTTTCTCACCTTAATTTCACTCAATTGCATCAATTTTTCCCGTTATTTTGCAAACTTGCACTTTCCTACAAAAAATAATTAACTTAATGTGCAGTTTTTTTCACATGTTCGTTTAACAAATACGAGTACATTCATTTCAACAGTTTTGTCTAACATCCGACAGATATGAAAGTATAATTATTATTTAGGGTCTAAAGCTTCGAATTCCTAAATATTGATCTCTGGTAGCATTACAACCGCCTCTGCTATTGGACAGCAAGAATCCGGTACAAATGAAAAATGAACATTTTTCATTTTTTGACAAGAGAAGCCGTGAGGCCAGTCGCTCAACGTAACGGAAATTGTCTAGACTTTAGAGATATGTTTCTCTTGCATTCAATTTTATAAAACAATATGAAAAATGAAGTAACTGAAACATCGTCAATAATAAAAGTGTCCAGTGTTAAAGGATTGCTACAATCATATAAGCAATAATACAATCGTATTAAGAACAACTGAAAACTTTAATTCCTTACAAGTCATTAAACTATTATACGTATCTCTAGTTAGAAGCCTAATTGAATATAACTCAGTAGTTTGGTCCCCATATTTCAAAATTAACAACTACATCATTGAGCGTGTGTTCAATCTAAGTGAAAGTGTTCTAACAAATAATAAATATTTAAACTAATTATCTTAAATAATAATAATAAAACAAATCAGGGCAGATCCGGCAGATCCGGTAGATGTGATCTACCGGATCTGCCGGATCTGCGAATATTTAATACATAAAAGGATCGGAGGGATAAAAGGATCCGAACTTTTAATACATAAAAGTTCGGAGGGATAAAAATTTAATTTAACAACGATTTACCATCTCTAAATTAATCGTGAAGTAACTATCATTTAAAGTGTTATCTAACCAACGAGTTTTGAGATAAAATACAGTTTAGAACGATAGAGTTCATGCATCATTTTAATTAATTAGATTAAATAAAAAAAAAAAAATTGAAGTCAAAAAGATTTAATTAAATTTAGGAAAATAAAAATTAATTTAGGAAAATTGCAGCAAGGTTACCGTGTATTTCCCGGTCGGAAAAACCTTGGTAGGGGTAAGTCTTTTCCGTTATAAAATTTTACAGATTCCAAGGAGAAAGCGGAATGCAGCAAACATTGGTATTTGGATTAATCATTTGACCAAGATATTACTCTCTTAATATGTGATATGTAACTATATTAAAATATTATAAGTATAATAAGTATATTTTATATATTTATATATGTATGTATATAAACATATATATATATGTAATTTTATTGTTCCCAAGAAAAATTTTAATCAAAAAGAAAAACACTTATATAAAAAGAGGAAAAGGGTATCGATTCCTACCTCTGAATTCATCAATAACTATTAAAAGTAGTTATGTGTGATAAATTTACAAATCAATATTTTATATTTAATTTATGTATGTATTAATATAATTTCAGAAAATCCAGAACATTTGAAATAAGTTATGATATTAGAAATTAGTTCAATCATAATATAATTATACATATCAATATTATAAATTATTTATTGAGACAAAGTATATATAAATGAATAAATATGTATATGTAATCGGGTATCAGACTAGACAATTGCGCTAAGTACATCATTATCAAACAAAGAAAATTTTAGAGTCATCTCACATGTCTCCGGAATGTCTAAATTAAACACACCTCATACGCTTGAATCTAGGTCACGAGGCCGTCGAGAATGTTTACAAAGCTCAAATTGTTTACAAAATAAGTCGGTCACTGGGACACTAGTTCGAATACAGTAAAAAGAAGAAAAAAAATGACCTTGACTAGTGGATATCGTACTTAGGTATTAACTTCTAGGAACCGGATAAAATTATTATATTGCGCAATTATTAGAAAAAAAAAAAAAGGGAATTAAACACTATCTTTAATTTTAACGTAAAGAGGTATCTACAGACCTAAGCAATCGAAAATTAACAGATTTATTATAGCAGTTCAAAAGGGTGTATTGAAGATTTACATGAAACAGTTGATAAATCACGGGATAGTTCAAAAAGGTGTGTTGAAGATTTACATGAAACAGTTGATAAATCACGGGATAGTTCAAAAAGGTGTGTTGAAGATTTACATGAAACAGTTGATAAATTACGGGATAGTTCAAAAAGGTGTATTGAAGACTTACATGAAACAGTTGAAAAATCACGGGATAGCTTAATAAGGGGTAATGAGGATTTACATGATTCAATTGAGAATCACGGGATAGCAAGAATTTATCAAAAGTTGAACATTGGAGGGGAGGGAAAGAAAAAAAAATACAGTTCAACCAACAGAAGGCAGTGGTCGCTTCTATAATAAGGACCATTAATCAAACCATAGAGATGGCGGATCTCTCAAACAAAACCGTCAACAAAACCAAACAAAAGCTTGGAGTTATGGTGAATCTCCAGAACACATCGCCAGATAAGATCTTAATGTACTAATATTTATTTATATCACCCACTATTCTTATGCGTCATAAATTTTAAATTAAATATCCCTCTGGACGACTTAAAATTTTAAAAACATATACATTCGGAGACAGATGTAAAATAATGATATAACCATTTTATTCAAAATACTAAACTCTGAATTCGAGTGTTGCGAACTACTGCAACTCATAAACTTACGAATATCCACAGCAAAAACACAACAAAACACACTGTTCCACTGCAGCATTCATAAACGTAAATGCATTGCCCACTCTCCGATACAACGGTTTCACACTATGGGAAATCAGTACTTGGTGATGTTGACATATTTAATATCAACTTTGCAAGTTTTGTGGATTATGCAAAATACTTATTCCAACGCTATTCCTCAATACATCTTGTACTTTTGTAAACATATCAAATCGCTGCATTTTTTACTTTTTGATTCTTGTATTTTTGCAACTTGTGTGTTTTTTTTTTATCGAATGTAATTTAATTTTTATTATTTCGTTCTCAAGTTTCAAAATTATCTGTCATGTTAAAACTGTACTACCAACATGTAAACGCCCTCTGGTCGTTAAATAAGTAAATACATTTTAAAACAGTCATACCATAAGAACAAAAAGCGGCAGAGGGTACGAAAGCTAGTAAACAAATTAAATAAAGTGTGTGATGAATTGCATTGATCAACAGTGGAAATTAGAAAATATCGTAGCTTCCCACTTTAATTTAAAAAGAAAATATCAATTACTTATAAAACGGACACGTCTACGACATCTATCGGATTAGAGTAAAGTGAATTCATATTTACGGTAGGGATCTATAATTAGACAAGGTGAGACGAGTATTGATGAAAGGATCACAGATGGTATCAACAAATAATCAGAAACAGGGACTCCCCAATATACTTTAGGCCGTGATATATTGACAGCCAATTGGATTGCAACAAAAGCGATTAAAAACCAATTCAGCCTATCAACAAGAAGAGGGCCGAGCCCATTTTTAGAACAAAGGAACGACCTTTGGACTTGGCAATTAGGAATGTAATTAATGAGTTTGACGTTCCCACCAAACCGAGAGGTGAATAAACTCCATGGGAAAAAATAATCTGTTCAGGGACAAAAGTACGGTGACCCCAAGAAATGTTATGATTAACCGGTACATTCCAGGGATCAGAAACCCTAGTTCTCGAACGCATTAAAGCATATCAGGTGCGGAAAAAAGGATACACGTAAACAATGATGGAAAATTTTAAGTGAAAAATTGCATAGCAAGTGACGAAAACGTGTTGTAAGATGTTAGGGAGATTTCCATCTATAATACGATTGTTTGTGACGACCGGAGATGATCGATTCGAGGGAAAACGTGCTAAAGGAAATGGAAATGTTGAAAAAACAATGGAAAATTATTGTTATCAATTCTAGACGGAGCTAGGATATTACGATGAAAGATTTAGGGAGGAAACGTCAAAAAAAATGAGAGTTTTAAAGAATAGGCGGGGGTATATTTCAGATGTCTAGAGCAGTAACAAGTGTTAGAGGAGAAAATAGAGTGCAGTACGGAGGGGAGTGGAAAATGCTGAAAACATTGCGATAGAAAAACTCAGGAAAAGGAGTCATTTTACGTAATTAAAATGGAGTTTATAGAGTAACATAGTACGCGACTGCAGATAAAAAAATGAGACATAACAATGGTTGTCGATTTCAGATGTATTTTGTTGTGATAAACAAGGAATATTCGAACATGAAAATTGTTTAGATAAGGGCGATTAGTCGTTAAAAAGGTAATAAAAATTATCATGGGTCTTATGAAATATTTACATTAAAGAATTCTCATAAAAGTTAACGACACTGAAATAAAAAAGGATTTATTGCCAGGTGGGTACAGAAATTAATGTATACAGCTGTCAAAGCATATGGTTTATGGGATTTTGAGTAAGAATGGGACAAAATTTGGGGGACGATCTCTATGAAGCAATAAAAATGACAGGAATTTAAGGGCCGAAGTGGGGGTATCTCCTATAAAGATGTTAAAAATGATATATTTATTAATAGCAAATAGAAAATGAAATTTTCTAAGAGGCAGCAAACATCAAAAAAACGATATGGTTATATCAGGGAAGTACAGGGAAGCGAGGGGAGAGAAGATACGACAGAGAAAAACAAAGGAAATCTTAGATTAACAGTGAATAAAATAAATACGGCTTGAAATATAAAAATCTATAGAGATATTTATTTATTTATTTATTTATTTATTTATTTAATACAAACGGCATAAGTATGCCATAAACATTAATTACATGTCACAAATTCATATTCAAAATATTAGTAATGGTAAAACAGTGTATGTATAACAGTTAATTGTGACGATACATTGTGAAGTGACACCAGAGATACATTTACATGCAAAAATCTATAATACAAATAAAATTAATAGTCATTAAAAAAATATGATAGCATAGCCGTCTTGTACCTATGTTCCGTGCAGTTAAATAGATCTATCACATCAGCATATCTATTAGTAACTTCATGCAACCTAGGAAAAAGTGAGTGTTTCGTATACTCAGTCCGATTATTGTTACATTTAAAAAGGATTTTAGAACGAGTAGTTCTCGTGGGAATATGAAATTCAATGAGCTTAGTTAGATCAGGACTGTCTATTCTACCATTTACAATTTTGAACATTAATATTAAGTCGGATATAATTCTTCGATCTGACAGTCTTAGTAAATTTAATTCTTTCATCAAGTAATTATAATTTATGTTTTCAATGGGAATACCGAGGTTAAAATTAATGTGTCTTAAGAATTTGTGTTGAATTTTTTCGATTGAATCTGAATGTATTTTAAAATGGGGGGACCAGATCGAGGAGTTATATTCGACTTGACTACGTACTAAGGATGTATACAAAATTTTTAAAGTTGAAATATTCTTGAAACCTCTGGAATTTCTAAGAACGAAGCCAAGCATTTTGATACCTTTATTATATATTGAGTTTATATGGGATATGAAGTTTAATTTAGAGTCGAAAATTATGCCCAAGTCACTAATTTCTGCGACAGAGGTAAGGGTAGAGTTGTTAAGTTCATAAAGATGAATAATTGGTTGACTTATTCTGTAAAAACTTATTGAATAACACTTATTTATGTTCCGATAAAGTTTGTTAAAAGAGCACCAACTAATTAATTTGTTTAAATTATTTTGTAGACAGGCACAATCTTCAGCGGTTTTGATGATTTTAAATATTTTTAAATCATCTGCAAAAAGCAATACATCCACATCTTTATCAAATATGTCAACAATATCATTTATGAACAGTAAAAACAAAATTGGGCCTAAATGGGACCCTTGAGGTACACCACTGGTAGCTATAAATTGATTGAAATAAAACAAATTAATTTTTACAAGTAGAACTCTATCAGATAGATAGCTTGCAAACCAGTCTAAAAGTTTTCCGTCAATACCGAGCTTACGTAGTTTAACCAGTAGAATTTTATGGCACACTTTGTCAAAGGCCTTGATAAAATCTGTGTATATGGAATCGACTTGAGTTTTGTTAGCTAATGCATTTGATATAAAGTTTTCATATAATGAGAGATTTGTCAGAGTTGACCTGCCAGATATGAACAATAACGTAAGAATAAATAAGGAAATTCATGGAAAGAGTGTCGTGAATAAAAGAAAATTCGAGCAAAAATGGAAAATTCAAATATACGACGTAAATAGAGAAAATTCGGTTTTAAATGGAAAGGTTCATATAGAATACAGAAAAACTCGAGGAAAAATAATAAAATAAAAATGAACAATTTGCGAGAAAGGCTTCGACATGAAGATATCTCTGATAGGCGAATTTGGGGACAGATTTGGAACATATGGTAGATGCCGTACGCACGGACATGTTACGAAATAGATGAAAATAGAACTTTAAAATTATTAAATTCAAGCTAATTTTGTATGAACACCAGGACAAAGGAAGTTGGGCCATTAAACATGGATCTTACCAAATCCGGATCTTGTAAGTATGGAAGTACGAGACAGAATTTAAAGTATCAAACGCGGAAGGTACTAAGGGACCGCATTCGACAATAATGGAGAGGTTTCAAGAAATAACGAGTTGATAATAATTAGATTGGTTTATTACAGGAGATTCAGATACGATCTTTTGGACCTGAGAGGGGTATAAAAGTCTAGACAAATGCCAGTTGGGGACAGTCTACGGTCGTGGTCGAAAAGGTTGTAAGTTCGCGGAACGTGACGAAACGGTGGGTGATTTAAAGTTGAAAAATTCTAAGTGATAATTATTTTGATACTTAGAAAAATTTCACATTCTAGTCAGTGATCTACAAAAAAATACTTTGCAGTTAGATTCAGTGGAAATAAAAATAAAGCCAACGCATTAATTTCTTGTGAAAAATAAAAGTGCTCGTGATAAATACAATTTGTTTTAGTGGAAAATTCGGATTTTATAATCACTTAATATCGTATTTTTAAACTTAGAAATTTCGCGTTTAATATTAGTGCAATAAATAACTGAAGTGATGTGATAATTTAGCGTGAAGAAGTTATAATTAAATACGTGTGTTCAATGTAAGTGAAAGTGTTCTAACAAATAATAAATATTTAAACTAATTATCTTAAATAATAATAATAAAACAAAATAATAGTTTATTAATACATAAAAGTTCGGAGGGATAAAAATTTAATTTAACAACAATTTACCATCTCTAAATTAATCGTGAAGTAACTATCATTTAAAGTGTTATCTAACCAACGAGTTTTGAGATAAAATACAGTTTAGAACGATAGAGTTCATGCATCATTTTAATTAATTAGATTAAATAAAAATAAAAAAATTGAAGTCAAAAAGATTTAATTAAATTTAGGAAAATAAAAATTAATTTAGGAAAATTGCAGCAAGGTTACCGTGTATTTCCCGGTCGGAAAAACCTTGGTAGGGGTAAGTCTTTTCCGTTATAAAATTTTACAGATTCCAAGGAGAAAGCGGAATGCAGCAAACATTGGTATTTGGATTAATCATTTGACCAAGATATTACTCTCTTAATATGTGATATGTAACTATATTAAAATATTATAAGTATAATAAGTATATTTTATATATTTATATATGTATGTATATAAACATATATATATATGTAATTTTATTGTTCCCAAGAAAAATTTTAATCAAAAAGAAAAACACTTATATAAAAAGAGGAAAAGGGTATCGATTCCTACCTCTGAATTCATCAATAACTATTAAAAGTAGTTATGTGTGATAAATTTACAAATCAATATTTTATATTTAATTTATGTATGTATTAATATAATTTCAGAAAATCCAGAACATTTGAAATAAGTTATGATATTAGAAATTAGTTCAATCATAATATAATTATACATATCAATATTATAAATTATTTATTGAGACAAAGTATATATAAATGAATAAATATGTATACGTAATCGGGTATCAGACTAGACAATTGCGCTAAGTACATCATTATCAAACAAAGAAAATTTTAGAGTCATCTCACATGTCTCTGGAATGTCTAAATTAAACACACCTCATACGCTTGAATCTAGGTCACGAGGCCGTCGAGAATGTTTACAAAGCTCAAATTGTTTACAAAATAAGTCGGTCACTGGGACACTAGTTCGAATACAGTAAAAAGAAAAAAAAATGACCTTGACTAGTGGATATCGTACTTAGGTATTAACTTCTAGGAACCGGATAAAATTATTATATTGCGCAATTATTAGAAAAAAAAAAAAAAAAAGGGAATTAAACACTATCTTTAATTTGAACGTAAAGAGGTATCTACAGACCTAAGCAATCGAAAATTAACAGATTTATTATAGCAGTTCAAAAGGGTGTATTGAAGATTTACATGAAACAGTTGATAAATCACGGGATAGTTCAAAAAGGTGTGTTGAAGATTTACATGAAACAGTTGATAAATCACGGGATAGTTCAAAAAGGTGTGTTGAAGATTTACATGAAACAGTTGATAAATTACGGGATAGTTCAAAAAGGTGTATTGAAGACTTACATGAAACAGTTGAAAAATCACGGGATAGCTTAATAAGGGGTAATGAGGATTTACATGATTCAATTGAGAATCACGGGATAGCAAGAATTTATCAAAAGTTGAACATTGGAGGGGAGGGAAAGAAAAAAAAATACAGTTCAACCAACAGAAGGCAGTGGTCGCTTCTATAACAAGGACCATTAATCAAACCATAGAGATGGCGGATCTCTCAAACAAAACCGTCAACAAAACCAAACAAAAGCTTGGAGTTATGGTGAATCTCCAGAACACATCGCCAGATAAGATCTTAATGTACTAATATTTATTTATATCACCCACTATTCTTACGTATGTATTCGGTATCAATCTGAGAATTTCGCAGAATTTGATGGGCGAGATCCGAGCTCGGGATGCGATGCAAGTAGTTTCGTATTGCGAGTTATAAACCTTCCCAAAACGTATGTTTACATATATTTCTTTTTATGTACTGTTCATTGAATGAAACGAACTCACTTACAATTAGTGCTTTAGGCCTGTCGGGTCACTCTCGTCTCATTTCTTGAACGTGGAGGGAGGATTCACGACCCGTAACTCCACACAAACCCGTGAGTATATGATTGCATATAGGACGAAACCGGTTCGCCCTAAGTAAATAGTAAACTTTGGAGGAGTAGGAATTTGGGGGTATCTGGGCTCGGGGGAAGACCTGAAGGCAGCGCATGATGGCGAAGGAAGGTTCATTTGGGACGCGATAACTTAGGTATCAATCAATTGAACCGTGCCAAAAGACTGTGCGAATTTTGGGTTGACTCCTGATCACCTTGCTTACTTGATGGAGGCAGGAGCCAAATTTTGCCAGAAAAAGGGTTATTCTGAGTTCGTCAAATATGCAATTAACTAATTACATTAACCTAATAAATCCATCTTTATATGTACCTTATAGCAGCTGAATCAAAATGGAGGGGCGCCCAGCAGATACAAAATACAATCATAATCAAATTTACTAACTTTTAACCATTTGAGTTATATTTAATTATCTGTTCAATTAGTCATGTGTAGTTTCGATTAGTATTGCTTATTCATGAATTCATTAGGATGTAGGGAATCATAATAAACGTCAAAGGGAAGTTAGCTCATTTAGAGAAACTACTTAAGGTTAGATTTGCAAGAGAGAGACCAATACAGTTTGAAATTCAACACTCTGTTTAGAATCAAGAGGGTTACCACAAAAATTTAAGTAATTAAAGTCCTACATCATAAATCAAAAAATTACACAACGTTTGATGGAGTTTAATTACAACCTAAATACGAAAATATTTACGTTCAAAGTCGTAAATAACGTATTTATTAGTTAAGTACATATATCACTAAAGGTATGTAGTACAAGGGAGCTTTAAGTAGCTTTCTGTAGTTATCAGAGGAAATAAGGGTCCAAATTTATAAAGGCTTGTGTGACGTAGGGGAGGAATTTTCCATCCTTACCACACATATGCAAAGCCTTAAGAATTTAAATATCGATCAGAGCCAAGAGAAAACGAAAAAATTTACGACTGGTGCCAAGTGCCAGGAGTAAATAAAATACAGACAAATATACGAGTAAAAAAGACAGAACATCACAAGTGTTCATTTTGTAAACAATAACTATTATTGCGCTTTGACGCCGTTTTATAAAGCATTCACTATTAACGCTTTCAATTTACTTTGCCATTACTAAGATAAATCTGGGACAAATCATAATGTAATCTAAGTTTTCACAATCGCTTGATGCCCGTGTTGTCATTACTTAATTTAACGAGTGTTGCGAACAAAAGATTTCGTTCATTCAATTAATGTAGTTGTTCCGCTTGCTCTCACCCCAACAGTGGCCACCCAACCTAACCTAACCTAGGCTAACAATATCCAACCCCCCCATCCCACCCTTACTCCGTCCCTCCCACGTCATAACTGCCCACTGCGCTAGACATAAATTGCCCACGAGACTCCAACTGGGTCGTTACCACCGATGTATAAAGCACTAGATGAGACACCCCAGAAATTGAAAATATTGCGAAATTGCTTCAACGGGGTTAAGATTAAACGGAACATACTTGTGGACCGGAACATAGAACGCCCCAATTTAATTATTTTAGGAAAAACACTTTTTCAAGTCATGCTTCAAAATAAATTAATTATTTGTTTTGTTTGCATGCAATATGAATATGAATAAAGAATATTATGAATAAAGAATAAAGGCATGCAAATGCAATATTGGTTTGAATCACTAATACAATATTGCATTTGTATGCCTTTCTTGGAAGAATCGAGTTTGTATTCGACCAAAACTATTTATTGATATTCATCTCTTCTCTACATCTCTACATATTATAAATTAAAATTCTCGGTTGCGACCAAAGATATTGAAATATAAGTAGATGTGCTATCTGCTGTTTTTACTATGTGGGTCTGCGCTTCCGGGTGTCACCGATATTGTTTACCAAGTAACAAATAAACTAAAAGAACAAATAATTAACGAATAAAGCAAACGAACGTTAAACTAAATGAGGGAATTCTTTCCTTATTCAAAATATATTGTTAACCAATATTAATGCACATTTTCAAAAAATCAACGAAATGAACAAATTCTTTTTTTATGAAAACAACGCTAATTAGCGCGTAGTCCGGCGACAGTTGCGCGGACACCATAGCATATCTCTTCTGTATTTGAATATCTTTGGTTGCGACTGTCTATCTATCTGTCTGTTCGCGATAAACCCAAAAACCCCTGAACGGATTTTCATGCGGTTTTCACCAATAGATAGAGTGATTCATGAAGAAGGTTTAAGTATGTAAATTTTGAAGTTTTTGGGTAAATTGATTAAAATATATAATATATAAAGCAGAATGACAGTAGCTGCTGGCAAGCGGGCGGTGTGGTTTTGATTTGTATGCAAATTAACAGATAGCGGTGGTTATAAAGGTAGGGTAACCATCCAGTAGATGGCTTTGTATTTCGTTAGCCACAGCAACGCGTGGCCGGGTCAGCTAGTAATGCATAGATAAAAGCTAAATATAAAATTCATCAGACAGTCGTATCTACGTATCCACAAGTCAAAAACCTTTCGTCTTCACCATTACTGCCCGTGACATTATAAATAAATAGTTTTGTAAAATGTAAAACAATCCTATATGTAAGCGTTTTTAAAGGTCATTTCATGAACATTCTCCAGCCCTAAAAAGTCCTAATTCTCCAGTTTCTCAAAATAAATATCAACTCTACTTTTGCCACTAATCTTCTCATAAATAACACTAACAGTGATGTGGGTAGCAAATGTAAAAGCATGCAATGTCCAGTCTTTTTGTCCTCCGCGTCCAAATCCGTATCTTTTTAAAGCATAAACTTTCTAATTAAAGTGTGTTTATCGAAATTGAACTGTCCGGTAAGTATGTTTTCTGTCTACTTATGAATAATAATATTAAATAGATCCTATAAATTCATAAATTGTACAGGTGATTTTTCACAAAAAACGGCGCTCTACATATATTATCAAATTATTATTTTTATATGTATGGGCGCAAACAAAAAAATCATCTTAATATTCTTCTTCTTCTTTCGTATGGTGGGGGGTCAGAGGGGATCTTAATATTTTAAAGCATAAACAATCTAATTGTTTTGTTATGAAGAGATAATACACAACATTATCAGAGCAAAGTACTGGGCAGAGAAATAAACAGAATTGTAACTATTCAAAAGTCCTATCAATTCATTTCGATTGAATTATGTTTCTACTTACTAAAATAAGTTAGAACGAATTAACTAAATCAAAACCTTTATACCATAACTAGCTGACCCGGCGAACTTCGTACCGCCTCAGAATCAATAACTGTTGTTTTTATGTATTAGCTGAATTAAATTCAGTTTACAATAAAAAAAACGCCTAAATTTGTTTAAGACCATTTTTATTTTAAAACACTCTACGTGTTTCAGAACCACCCTTCCTTCGTCATTCAGAAGCACCCTTCCTTCGCATATTATAACTGAATGTTATAATATTCGTCTGACGAAGGAAGGGTGCTTCTGTGTTCTTCCTTCGTCAGGAGAATATTATAACATTCAGTTATAATATGCGAAGGAAGGGTGCTTCTGAAACATGTAGAGTGTTTTAAAACAAAAGTGGTCTTAAACAAATTTATGCGTTTTTTTTATTGTAAAATATGGCGAGCCACAAAGTTTATGCTTTTTACAAATATCTAAATTCAGTTTTTTTATTAAGTTAAAAATTACACAATGAAGCAATTATCGATGCGCAACTGTCCGTGTTTTGTTTTTGTCAGTATCAGAGATGGCGTTGTGCACGGATTTAAATTTTTTGTGATTTTCTAACTTTTCCACTTACTTACGGGAATTGCGTTTCATGTTCTTTATACGTGTGACGGAGATTTATTATAATAATTATTGTATTTTTCCTTTGAAGGGATGCAGACATACGTTTACCGTTTGTCTCATTTTCGACTATTGACATTCAGTGCATAAGAAAGAGGGGCAGCATTATATGTTTAAGAAAAAAAAACAAAACGATCAGCGCATTGACATTTGACGTTTTTGAATTTTTGGAATTCACTTATTATTCAAAATTATATATTTATCCCAATATTGCTGCAGCTATTTCAAAAGATGAGAATTCGTTCCATGCAAAATGTTTGGGGAAAACAATTTTCTTCATAAATTTTTTTCGTGAATTTTTCCGATGTTTTAATAACTATTCTGCTATTCGGGGCGGAGACAAATCCAACAAATCAAAGATCATAAAAATCGGTCCAGCCATTCTTGAGTTGTAAATGTTGTAACTAACCTGACTTTGTTTTAAATATTAAGATAATTATATATATTACAGGTATATTACGTAATTTTTTTTTTAGCTTTCATAATGTTTAATATTATGTATCTGTGCCCATACTATTTAAAATCTTTTCTAAACATTAGTTTATAAATTAAAAAATAATAATTAGGTTTTATTCATATTTTATTTAAAATTTCATCGTTAAGCATTCTAAATGAAAATTTGTGTTGCTTTAAATGGTCAGCACTTAAAAATGGAATGACATTATCTTGTTTAGTGACTATGTTATAGTCAATCCTCGACGCTCCGGCGCTCCTAGGTTTGACTAGTCAATCCTAAGGTCTGACTTGAAGTCTTAGTCAAAGCCCAAACAAATGAAGTTTTTCGGCCTCTGACTAAAGAATTTTCGTCAAACCTAGGAGAAACTATTTTGGTCAGGCAAACGTCAAAACTCAATTTAATTTAACGATATTAAAAGGGTATGCTATGCTTTGTGTCAATCACAAATAGAGTACGGTATAACTGGATGGGGGTCTGCCTTGAGCACTCACACAGAGCGACTCAATGTAGCCCAAAAAGGAGTACTAAAGACAATACTGAAAGTTCCGCTTAGAACTCTGACGGAAGAAATATTTAATAACTTTCAAGTCTTCAATGTACAGAAACTTTATTCAAAAAATATTTTATTTAAACTGAAAAAAAAAACATTTATTATGTACACTCCACTGCCCAACATAAATACTCAACCAGGGCAGTAAGCAATAACATCCTGGTTACTCCCAGTTTGAACACATCTTTTGGACAGAGAAATAATAAATTCCGTGCTATGAAATTATACAATGCTCTACCAGATCAAATCAAAAATATAAAGGAAATGAATATATTTAAAACAAAAGTAAAAACATGGCTGAGAGATCAAAGTGATAATAAAATTACAAAAATCATGAAGACGATATAAAAACAATCCATAACCAAATACAAATATTTTAAAAAACTACAAGCCACCTCAGAACAGGAAATCCTAGTGAGGAGGTCTGTGAAAAAAAATGAATCTATACTACTTATACTATACATTATACATACACGTACAAACCTTGCTATTGAAACTAATAATAAATAAATAAATGAAATCGGGGTTTGACCATTCAAACTTCAATTAGGTATTAGAAAGTCTTAGTTTGTTAAGGTAGAGGGTCGCCGAGGGCCTGGTAGGAGACAAATGTCTTGGCTGCGTAACATACGAGAGTGGACCGGCATTAGAAGTGTGGAGGAGCTATTCCGGGCAGCGCAAGACAGAGAGACATTCTCAAGAGTGATCGCCAACGTCGGGGGGACCTGATACGGCACGCAAAGAAGAAGAAGTTTGTTAAATTAGGTGTAATAAAACGACTTTATTTTTATTTTAACCTTCTTCAATGGCGCTACAGCCCATTTCGAGCCTTGGCCTCCTTTAAAATAAGCCTCCACCGCCCTCCGTCCTCGGCCGTCGTCTTCCAATCTGCAACATGTAGTAATCCTCTTGCATCCTTCCTGACATCATCCTCCCATCTCAGTCTAGGTCTGCCCGCCTTTCGTTTACCTCCCGGGTGTCCTGTCAGAACCTTCTTCGGCACTCGTGTGCTTGGCATTCGGTGCACATGTCCGGCCCATCTCAATCTTTGGAGCCTTAAATGGGTGGAGAGTCTGGGAGCTTGGTAAATATCATAGAGCTCATATGGCGGATTCTCCATGCCTCTCCCTCTCCCACCGGTCCTAAGATTCTTCGAAGTACCTTTCTTTCGAAGATGTCCAGCTGTTCCGCTGACTTTGTTGTCAGTGTTCCCGCCTCACATCCATAGGCCAAGACCGTTCTAATAATTGTTTTATATAAGGTTATTTAACCTAACTTTAATGAAGTTAAATAACCTTTTAGGTTTATTTTAACCTAACCTAACCTAACCTAACTTAACCTAACATAACCTGATTATTAATTTTCTCCGTAAACTTCACTTTTAAACCTTCTTAATTTTTCAGTAACACCACTATTTGATTCACTCATCTTTAATCTTACACGCCCGCACGCTTAATGTCGAAACATGAAATGATAAAATAATTTACAGAGAAAGCATAAAGTTGCTTGCTTGAACACCGCTAGTATAAACTTGTTAAACGTGTTACAAGTACAGTCTACGTTTGACCGAGTCTGCCAGTCGCTTCTAGGATCGACTAGGCAAAGCCCGAAACAGATTATTTTACTTTCGATGTTTGACTGAAAAGCTAGGAACTTCTAGGTTTGACTAAAGTATTTTAATCAAAGGCCGAAATTGGAATTTATTTCGGGGTTAGCCCGAAGGCTTTGGTCAAACCTAAGATAAACCAGTCATTCCGCGAAGAGACTGCATATCGACTTTTGACTATGACAACTATACAGAACAAAATCATCGGCTAGTAGGTGTGCTCTAAAATACGATTCGGATTATCATCAGAGGGTTTGAACGAAAAATAAAACAAGTTGCTTATTTTGACCAATCGTAGGCTGTTGCCAAACCCCTGCCCATTCACACCGTCACATCTTCTCAACCTGATCCGGCACTGATTCATTATCGTGATTAACTTTTGGGTTATTAGTTAGTATACCGTTTTGCACTTCCTCCATCTCTAGCAAACCTTCTAGAGAACAGTGTCCATCATCGGGCAGGTTTGTAGATGGTTTTTTTATTTACTAGATTAATATGTGCCACTAAGTGGGAATCATTTAAATGAATGAATTTAAAGGTAGTGTTCTTTATACAAATAGAATGGCGTCATATGTGCCTGGCAATTTTTTTACCTCATGTGGGTGTTTGAATCAAATGCCGCATTGAGCAAGCTCGTGCAACCTTTATCCGCATGAAAAAGATGTTCTGCAGTCATGATCTCAACCTTGGATTACGAATGCGAATGGTCGGATGCTACTTGTTTTCAATATTGTTTTATGGAATGGAAGCATGGACGCTTACTGAAGAACTAATAAGGCGACTTGAGGCATTCGAGATGAGGATCTGCAGAAGAATACTTAAAATAAGCTGGATTGACAGGGTTACGAATGAAGATGTTATGGTTCGGATGAATAAAGAAAAAGAAGTTATTAAAAATATAAAAACCCGAAAACTTCAATATCTTGGACATTCAGAGAAGTATGAGATCTTGCATCTCAAAATTCAGGGAAAGATTGCCGGAAGATGGAGAAGGGAGAAACTCATGGCTGAAAAACCTGGTTTGGCCAGTCTACCGAAGAGCTGTTCCGGGCCGCAGTAAACAAAGTTTGCATAGTTAACATGATAACCAACGTCCGTTGAACGGACAGGGCACGAGAAGAAGAAGAAGGGTGTTTTAAATATTACCTGACTATTACAGACTTAGACGCCTTATGTTTTCTCTGTAGGGAAAATTGTGGTAGGGAAAAAATCCGTCTGCGGCAAAGCGTGTCTTTTTGTGTCATGTTGGGATTGGGAAGGAGTCGGTCATTTAAATTCTTTCGCATTGAAAAAAACCTCATCCGGGAAGAAGCAGCCGTCTGTCAACGTGAAACAGAACCGGTCTTTAGTTTCATCGGTATATGAAGTCCTGCATTGTGTATTGTATATTTCTATTTTTATGTTAAACATGTAAGTACTTACGGGAAAATAAAGATTAAACATATTATGGTAAAATAGATGGTAGTGAAATGTTTATGTACGTATAAGAGATTTAATGTTGCGACCGTCGTACCTTTATTTCAGTTTTGCGAAATTTATTGTGCCTTTGGCGTTTAGTGTTGGTATAATCATTAATTATCGGAAACCAGATTATAATAATCGAAAAAAATATTTTCCCGTGTAAATCTCGAATCATATCCGCCGCTAAATGGTTTAATAATAATAATAATAATAATAATAATAAAATTATAAAAATATAAAATATAAATATAATATATATAAAATTATACAATGAAACATATATGGAAACTTTGACTAGCCAACTAGGAATGGATCCTGTTTTAGGCCAGTCAAATTGACAAATTTAGTTCATATCATAATTTTACATTACATTGATTAATTATATAAACCTATTATTTATTGAATGAAACAAGTGTTACGATTGAATTCCTCGTAGAAGCTTTAGTTAATAACTTTCTATTGAACATTTTATTGTTTACTGAAAAAAAATCCCTCTGGGCCTTTGTCATCTTTGGGGATGCTGTGGGGAGGGACGTTTTAGGAAAATAAAGGAGGGGAAGTTCTGGGAATGAAAAATGTACGAGGGGTGGATAGGAATTTGGGGGTCGTTGTCGTTGGTTTCGTCGATGATGTAGTTATGAATCCATCCCTTCCACTGCGATGCAAGGCGAGAGGTGGTGAGGTCACAAACTTAGCGAACAACACGGGCGACCTATGGCAGCGGTGTTGGTACCCATACCCGCCTCCCAAATATAATTTGAAAAAAAATGCAGTTTTTTTTATTTTTTGGGGGGGAATTTAATAGTTTTCCTTGCCACAAAGTATATTCTAGTATATCTAGTATATTCTTCACATCTGGCCTTGTTGGAAGGAATTCGCGAGTTTGATGAACAAGCAACTCACATAATATTCCATAATATTAATCGTTGTTTGGGTGAAATATCGCCGCGTCGGCGTCGTGGTGAGTTATGGCGACGTTGGTGGTGTTGTGTCGCGATTAGGCTTCTCGTGGAATATCTGCTATCTTCCTACAGTTTTGTCATTCAGACAAAATGTCTTTTACGCTGAGTAATGCTAATGATGTTAAAGCGTTTCAGCGTAGTGGATAATGTTGAACAAGTATTATTATTAACTCGAAGCTAATAATGATGAGAAATGCGATGTAACAGCAAAATGAAATAACTTCCATTTATTGCAAAATAATCAAGAAAATGTTTTTTAAAAAAATGAATAACTAACTCGTGGGACGTGAGTAGATACAACACTTAATATGTAGTAGGTTTTTAGTTAACATTTCTTTAGAACCGTTATGATTTTTAAACTCAAAGAAACGGAAAACGAACGATACTAAAAACACATACATCTTTAGGATTTAGCCTGCGAGAGAATGAGATAGACTAATCGTTGTCCTCTTTATGAGGTGCTTCGTAGCCTATCGGCCTCATCTCTGTGCGGTGCTTCGTAGAATAAAATTAAAAATATTTTTTAAACGTGGGAACAATATTATAATAAATAAACCCTACAATTATCCTACTCCCGATACTCTGCATTGGTCTCATTCCCTCAAAGTTTAGTTTTATGAGAGTTTCACTTCTACCGCGTGTGAACTGCTCACTTGTAATTTTTAATTCAACTTGTATTTTTTTACATTAGCTCCACACAAGAGGTCTTAAGAAAAAATATTTCCCTCTTTTGAGGATGCTGTGTGGAGGGTCTTTTTAAGGAAAGGAAGGAAATGAAGTTCTGGAAAGGAAAAGGGTACAAGAGATGATTAGGAATCTGATGGACAATGTTTCCCGAAGTGACGGACGTGTGAAGCAATATCTCTGTGCAAGGCGATGGGTCCAGAGAGTCTATGTTAGATTTCAATTTAAAATGTACAAATCTTTTTTATCTATGTTTTGTTGCTAATGTTGTGTGTATTTGCCTAGTCTATTGGCAGTTTTAAAATATGTTATCCATTGAAATAAGTCAGCTATATCCTTATTATTTCATTACTTGATACTGACTTGAGTGATGAAATTTCATTACTTTTTTTTTACTTGACACCTCACATTAGCGACCCTGTCTTTACCGACTTAAAGACAAGGGGACTATTTTGCCATCCGATCGGGCAGTGTTGTGAGGCGGGTTAAGGTAGGGACTGCAAGAAATTTATTAATGCGGGTCTTCAATTATAGGAAAAACGGATGCCAGAAGCTCGTACCATATACGTGCCGACTTACACAAAGAGTCGAAGAAACTACCCGTTCCTATGAAGTTAATGTCAATTGTGAAGAAGTATTCCGGTCGTATCCGTCGATTTTTACGCACGAAGAGTAGACTTCATTAAAATACCTTTATAATAGACACAGCATGCCTACACTGCGTCTGTGCTTTAGAGATCTGGTAACAACGGATTTTCAATCTAAATACTAACATGATAAAACAATTTTAATTCCATTTATTTTATTTTGACCGTTACTGGATTCAGTCCATAATTGTCATCTTAAAAATGGTACAATTATTCCTTAAACTATGATTTATGAACACTTATTATTCCTTACACAATTTTTCTTTATCTACTATATGCAATGTTTATGTAAACCATAGTTTAAGTAATTATTGTACCGGTTTGAAGACGGCCATAATAGGGTGTAACCAGTAACGTTAAAAAATTAATAAGTGTTTTTTTAAGTGTAACTTCTGTAGTCCCGCTGTGATTTGGATTTCGGATGAAACAGAAATGACGATTACTTCACCTGCGACGCATCAACCACGCTAATTGGCCGCTTTAATTATGATGTCAATTTAAAGGCTCCTATTGGTTGAGATATGCAGCAGAAATTACACTCGGTCTGCGCTCATTTGTCGCTTTGATTATGACTTCACTTTTTATACATTTCTATTTCTATATTATATTGAAGAAAAAATACATTGTATAAAAACACTAGATTTCCAAACGTCGTTATATTCTGTTATTAAAAATTCATTTTATTACTTAAATATTGTTATAAAAATTATAAAAGATCACGAAATAACTAACAAAAATAACATTATTATTTTACATTATTTTTTGAACAGTAATATCATAACGATACATTCAAAAACTTTTTTTTCTTTACTTAATCATGCATATATTCACTGTGTACTATATTTCACATTCATAAATATAACAGATTTTATAAAAATCTTAAAAGATTATAAATATTCTAAAATAACACTAGATGTGAACATACTTATTTTATATTTATTAAGTCTTTATCAAAAAGTACTTGTACCAATTAGCTCTAGATACAATCACTTTTATATTGTTAAATATTTAACATTAAATTCCTCAATCTATACTCAAAATACTTCTCTTGTTAAACAAAACAAAAAAAAAAAAAATTCTTACTGGTTGAAACCTACAAAAGATTTTAATTATTGTATTGGTTTCATAAATGAAGTTATTCTATTTCGCTATTTTTTCATGTTTACCGGACAGATAATAAAAATATGTGTTAAATTATTTATTTATGTATGGGATTTAACCAACCTAACAATAATATTAAATTTTATTGTTTTATCTAAAAATAAAATATTTGTAATATTATGTAAGGTTAAAAGCATGGAAAACCATTTTGTATCATTATATTATACTAAGGGCTGTTACTTTAAGAAAAAGAATTGTGGTATCTTTGATAAAAATAAATGCTTTATCATATTTTATATTAATCATAAGTATAAACACGGATATCAGAAAAAATATGTATGTAATTATATCAACTATTAAATTGAAGCTTACACTTAATTATGATATAGAGTTATTTCTTATAGAAATATTTCAATATATAAAATCAACCAAACTTCGTATCACAATCTTATTGTGTTGCATCAAATTTAAATATGAATTAAATGGCTCAGAATAATTTCTCGTATATAGATAATGATAACGAAATAGAATGTAGTACAGTAAATAATTTAGAAGATTGGATAAAAAAACAAAACATAAATGCGTCTGACAATCTTGTTTGTATTCAATTAAATATAAGATCTATACAAAAATATTGGAATATATTGCATATATATTTACTTAATTGTTTGAAGCATATTGACATTATAATGCTATGTGAAACATCTATTCAAACTGAAAGTACGTGTTTATACAATATTCCCGGATATAATGCATATAACTACTGCAGGACTGATAAGTCAGGAGGAGGGATTATATTATATATAAGAAATAAATTTGAATTTAGACCAACATCGTTCCAATCACTTCATTTTGAAAATATAACGGGAAAGCTCATACTCCAGGACAAAACTAAAGTTAATATAGTAGCTATCTATAGACCTCCTAATTTGAGTAAATCTTCTTTTTTAACGGAATTATCATCGTATCTTGATACAATTAATAGTAAGGAAAATATGATCTTACTTGGAGACATAAATTTAAATTTGCTTAATTACCAAGATTATATCATAACTTCATATGAAAACTTACTTACTAATCATTATTTAACTAAATGCATTAATGTAGTAACCAGAGAAGCTGTATTAAATGGACAAATTAGTCGCACGTGTATTGACCATATATTTGCCAAATTTAGAGGCAAAAAAATAACAGCTTGCGTCTGTGAAAATTGTGAATATTGCCGATCATTATATCACTGCTATTAATATAAAATCTCATAAACGTCAGGTAGACTTTTCAAATAAGTATATTCAAATCATCTCACAAAAGGTTATTGATCGGTATATCAAAGATTATAACTGGAGTAAACTTATAGAGGAGAGGGATTGTATTTCATTATATGAAAAAATAAAATCTTTATTTAACAATTTTTACAAGAGTAGTTCTAAAACGATAGTGCAAAAACCGAATACACGACCTTATGCAATAAATGAATGGGTAAGCAGTGAATTATTATGTCATATAAATAAAAGGGATAAACTTTATAAAAAATGGAAAAGTACACCAACAAACAAAACATATGAAACAGAATATAAAAAAACACGAAACCTTGTCAATAAACTCATAAATAAAGATAAAACGAACTACTATAATAATAAATTTAAAAACTGTTTTAATGATACAAAAAAAACCTGGGACGAGATAAATAATATTTTAGGACGTAAACCCAAAAACGATTGTGATCAAACTATAACACGATATATGTTAAAAGATAGAACTGAGGATTCTGTGTCAAATGATTTTGTGAATTACTTCTCGGATAGCATCAGCAACATGTTACATAAATGCAATCACAAAGCTACTAATATAGTACTGGAAGAACTACCTCACAGTTTATATATACCAAGAGCTACTATAACCGATATTGAAAACATTGTTAAAAAAATGAAAAACTCTAAAAGCACAGGTATTGACAATATAAGAATGTTTGATTTAAAAAGAAATATAAAAACTCTTGGGCCAATAATTACTCATTTAATAAATTTGATAATAAATCAATCAAAAATTCCACAAGAATTTAAATGTAGCATTACTAGACCAATATTTAAAGGTGGAAAACACATTGAACTGGGAAATTATAGGCCTATTAGTATTCTACCAGCATTAGAAAAAATTCTTGAAAAATTTTTATCAAATAAATTAAATAATTATATTGAAAAATTCTCTATCATTGATCCAAGTCAATATGGTTTCCAAAGAAAAAAAAATACTGAAAAACTACTGCAAGATTTTTCCAATTACGTAAATAACCAATTGAATAATAAATTACATGTTATTGTTTTATTTATTGATAACTCTAAAGCTTTTGACACAATTAACTCCAAAAAACTGCTTAAAACACTAGAAAAAATTGGAATAAGAGGAAATGTGTTAAATTTATTTAAAGATTATCTTACAGATAGAAAAATATGTATCAAAATAAATAATACTTTTAGTAAAACAAAAAATGTATCTGCAGGAGTTCCACAAGGTTCCATATTAGGACCTACACTATATATAATTTATGTAACCATAATGAAAAAACTTTTCTCTTTTGTGAAACATTTTGTATTCGCAGATGATACGGCATTGGTCATATCACATAAAGATCTAAAAATTGCAATTGAACTCATGCAAATTGACTTTAATCAACTCTGTAAATGGTCACATGATGCAGGACTATTAATAAATGCTAAAAAAACCAAAGTAATGCATATAAGATCACCTAATGCCAAATTTCAATTTAATCCTAATATTATATCTCATAATTTTAATTGCATTCATAAAAATATTCCAACTAATTGTAAATGTGAAAGCTTAGAATTAGTTTCGGAATACGTGTATCTTGGTGTTACTGTAGATTGTTTTTTTAAATGGGACAAACATATAAAAAAAAACCTGTAAAAGACTCAGATCGATTGCTGGCAGAATGTACACATTAAATTTTTTCCTATCAATTGAAACACTTAAAATAATTTATATGTCACTAGCAGAATCTATTATAAGATATGGATTAACAATATGGGGAAATACTTCTATAACCAATCTGAAACAAGTGCAAGTTGTACAAAACGCAATTGTAAAATTATTGGTCGTCCCTAATATTTTCAAACAGAGACAAAATAAACCGTTGCTGTTTCAGAGTGCCAAAATTTTACCTGTTAAGGCAATACTTTGGCACAAAATTATAATTCAACATATATTTACCCCGCAGCATAAAGAGAAATTAGAACATAAATACAGCACTAGATTCACGCGTAACGACGGGTTAATAGTTCCGAAATTTAACACTAAGTACGGACAGAGAACGTTTGAATATATCATACCGAAGATATTTAATTTATTACCTGACACTATAAAGCAATGTAATTCTATGAATAAGGTTAAATATATGGTGAAAAATTGGCTATCGGAAAAAAAAGATTTATATTGATTTTGATATGTATGAAAAAATGTTGTATCTGTAGATATAAGATGTAAATTTTAAATATGTATAAATATGTAACTAAAATATAAGCACCTGTTGACAAGCCGATTCAATTGGCTTAGCAGGACTTGTTTGTTGATTATATTATGTATTATCTATTTTTTCAATAAAAAAAAAAAAATAAAAAAAAAGTATTATTTTTCAAGAGACATTCCAAGCTAGAAATAACGATAACATAAGCACCCGTGTCAAAGAACATCTTAGATGTTTACACAGCTCAGGATTTTCAGAATTTGCAAACCACTTGATTGAAAACGATCATAAATTTGACAAAAACGCTGGCGCCAAACTTATTCATAAAAACAACATCGGTATAAGGTTGGATAATTTAGAGGCACTTGAACTTAGGAAAGCCATAAACACTAATAGTAAGGTAGTAAATAACCACCTTAATTTAAATAAAAGTTCCATACTAAGATTGTTCCCTATTGATAAAGAACACGCCCGTTCCCTTCCCAATTCTCCATCTATCCCTCCCTCTTCCTCCTCCACTTGACGAGTCCAGCCCAGCCCATTTTTGGTAAAATATATATTATAACACAAATGTAACCTAATGTTAGTAGAGCATTATACTGCCCTGATGAAGCTACGGTTGTAGCGAAACCCGGTCGGCATAAAGTATAAAAATAAAAGTGGTGTTTACAAAGTTATTGTTTTATTTTAAATTAATAATGTCACATCACAAAGTATCCGCTTCATATGAACAAATAAAAATAACGAACTTTGTTTACACAATTATGTAATGAAAATTATTAAAATGTTTTAAAAGCCAATTTTCATCAGCAGTATATTATTTAGATACAGTTGAGCGAGGCAACTCCAGAAACCTTGTGAGGAGAGGATGGGACTACCATGGACAGAGGCCGAACAATCAGCACAAGACAGGGACGTATGGAGGAGGCTTGTCGATGCAATGGATCCCCGACCCGAATAGGATAAGGGGAAGAAGATGATGATGATGATTAGTGTAGTATTTAAGTATACTAAAAATATTACGTTGATCTATAAGTTCAAGAAGAAAACCTTTGGAAAATCCGTGATGTCAGATCTCGCCGTTCCAAAGTAATTTTTTGCCAGATAAACGAACAGATTCTGGGATCAAACCGAATAAAAAAAATTCTTGTTTTCATCGACTTGTTATCAATTACAAAAACTTTAAAAAAATTATTTTTAAATGTTTTAATATTCTATTATTTTTTACGCCTTTGCCTTTCTCGCAGCTTTAACCCTGTGTGATTTTCTTTGTCAGAATAATTACGAAGCCCAGATTTTATCAAGATGGACCAGTTTAAAGAACGAAAGAGGCCAACCGATCCATAACGGATATGACACTGAATGTAAACGTTGGCCATTGACACTTTGAACTGCGAAGAGTCGGTCGAGAGGAAATTGAATGGACTGGAAATGTGGTCAAAGATAGAAATTCTTTGATATATAACATCATGAGATGAAATGTAAAATGACAAATTCTTTAGAATTTGTTGTACTTAGGTAATTTCTGAATTAAAAAAATAACATCTCATTATATTAAGAAGGAAATTAAATTATTTATCCTCAGTCAAACTTATCGAAAAAAAAATTGAGTGTGTAATTCACATGCGATAGAAGTGAATCTAGAAAGTCGCTAGATGTCGCTTTCTTTTGCCTGTTCATTTTAAAGTGGTTTGAAGATTGGATATTGATTTTAAAATAATACATATATTTTTTTAGATTTCCTGGGATTTGAACCTTCGTCCACTGGATTTCTCTGGCCGCTGAGAGACGCTGAGAGGCGCAAATTTGCGCATTATATTCCGACGACCCGTAAAATAATAAAGGGGCCAATGAGCGCAGACCTATCGTCGTTTCCGTTTTAATATCTATTAAAGGAGCTTTGGGCGCAGTTTGATGCTTCGCAGGTGCCGTAGTGCGTCATCTCCGTTTCATCCGAATTTCAAATCTCTCTAACGGGGCTAAAAAAGTTTAATTTTAAAAAAATCACAGTGTGCAATTCTCACGCGGTAGAAGTGACACCTTTAGAAATCTAAAGTATCACAAGAGTGGGGAGGCTACTAAGCACCGCACAAATAGGAGACCGATAAGCTACGAAGCACCGCAGATGAGACCGATTATACTGTCTCATTCTCTTGCAGGCTAAATCCTATAGATGTATGTACTTATTTCTTTTGAGGTGTCGCTATTTTCTGTTTCATCGAGTTTCAAATCACAACGGTGCTAAAGAAGTTTTCATATCAAAAATTCTATAAATATTATTATTGTTATTTATTATTATTACAACTTATGCTCAAATACGCCCTCCACCCTTCCACTCCCACCTATCCATTGACACCTTAAAGTCTATGTTTATTATTGTAAAAAGTTTTAATTAAACCCTAAGGAAGTAAGCATTGCTTACGAAACATTTTTTTTTTTTACAGTGAATACCGCACAAGAATCTCAACTGCTCCCGTCTGGAGCCAGTGAGACTATGGCATCCCCAATTGGGGTATGTTGTGAGGCTTAAGGTAGTGGGGAGGGGAAGGAGGTGGGGAAGAGGAAGGTTGGGAAGTACCTGGCTATTCAGATCTGGTCACTAAACACGGCTAAAGCCATTTTTAAGCAACGTTTCAGTTCTGAATGGTGGTCTTACACCAGGGCGATACTGATAGTATCTTCCACTCTTGTTTATTTTAAACAATAAACGTGGTCAAAACTAAGTATTCTATTAATTTTGAACTAAAGTGGTGCTAAAAAATAGGTTTGCTGTGTTTGAAGAAATGAAATTGTTTTGTTAGTTAGATATTACTACATATTTTGACTATCACTGAGACAAATAAAGATTTTACTTAATTTTACAAAACTAGATCTCTGTCAAAACCAAAACCTAAGTCAAAGGTCACCCCAGGAGTTTAGCAGGGGTTCCTGGGTTCATGGGGTGAGGTTTGTCCAAGAATTGGCAGTCGCCACGTCTGCCCACCTGCTGCGTGGTGGGCAGGATCAAAAAAGACTGGTAGAGGGAAATCTTTTATCCTCCAGCCAGAATCTCTCGAGCCATCGCCTTGCACCGCAGTTGGAGGGATGGATTCATATGTCCGTCACTCGTGAACATACTAAGCACCAGATTCCTACCTACCCTCATACCTATTTCCATCTCAGAACTTCCTCTCCTTCCTTCCCTTAAAAAACTCTACACACACACTAAGATGACATAGACCCTGAAGGAAATTATTTTCCTTAAGGGCCTGCAACCCGGATTTGTACCGATTTATTACGGATTTCCCTTAAACACGGTAAGTTTTAAAGCTCTTAAAAAAATATATCTTATTCTTGAAGATAATATCTAGACTTTGCCCGCGCCGTAACGCAAACTATATAAAATTCCCTCAATAGAAAAAAATCGCAAAGTATGCTCCAAAAATTATTATTAACACGTTTGTTTCAGTTATTAGACAAGTTATATGTATAAAAAAATTCACAGTGTTTCTTTAAATGCTGTTTAAGATAATGCCCCCGAGATTTTTGCTCTATTTTAAACGAGTCGTGTTTTATTAAACATTTTTGCAATTTTCGCATCGATTTTGTCGCTGTAAATATTAGCGCTCTCCTCTAACATTCAGGCAATTGCGTCTCTGTACGAGGGAAGCGTTGCGTGTGTTAGGGTGAACGGTGGTTTTACGGGGTGGTTTGACATCACAAAAGGTGTCAAGCAAGGCTGCGTAATGTCACCATGGTTATTCAATCTATACATGGATAATTGTATGCAAGAATTGAAAGATGTGGGATTGGGCGCGAAATTGAGTAATCTGGAAGTATGTTGCCTGTTGTATGCTGATGATGCGGTTCTGATTTCTAACACTATGGAAGATCTACAGTCTCTCGTATCTAGGATGAACGAAGTATGTATGAAGAATGAGCTAATGATGAATGTAAGTAAGTCTAAAGTCATGGTGTTTGAAAGGGAGAGTACGAAAACAGTATGCAACATAGTTGTGAATGATGAATACTTGGAGCAGGTGGATGAGTTTGTGTATCTGGGTAGTATGTTTACGAGAGATGGGAAGGCTGAAAGAGATATTGAAAGAAGGGTGAATGCCGGTAACTCCATTAATGGTGGACTGAATGCCATTGGCGCTAATAAAAAACTGTCAAAAGAAGCGAAGCTAGCAGTCCACAATGGAGTCCTGGTACCTACCCTGATGTATGGCAGTGAGGCATGGAACTGGCAGAGGAAGGATGAAAGCAAACTGAATGCTGTTGAAATGAGATCCCTGAGACATATGTGTGGTAAAACAATGTATGATCGTGTGAGAAATGTGGATATCCGCAAAGAATGTAAGGCTGATGTAAGCATAATGAGTAAGATTAAGAAAGGGACCCTCAGATGGTTTGGGCATGTAGAGCGAATGAACGAAGGAAGTAGTGTAAGAAGAATATACGACGCGAATGTGAATGGTAGAAGAAGTCGGGGACGCCCGAGGAAGACATGGCACGATCAAGTTAATCAGATACTTGAGTCGGTTCATGTCAAAAGTCAGAATAATAGAAGAGAATGTATGAGACGATGTATGAATGTGAGTGAGGCAAAGAGTGTGTGCCAAGACCGAGTTGTTTGGCGGTCCGTCCTCTCTGCCTACCCCTGCGGGGAAACGGCGGGATGGTTAGTTAGTTAGTTAGTCTCTAACATTCGTAATTTCGTATCTCTCCATCTTCTTCTTTTCGGGCCCGGTTGCAGAGCCTTAAGGGCTCCTAAAATTATCCCAACCATATACTAAGAACTTTATTTTCAAACAAAGGTAAGAGTTCTTAAAGCAAATTGTTTTTTTTTTCTAAATTTCATGTTCAAATTGAAAATTCAATAAAAAATATTAATTCTTTGTAACATACGACAAAATTGTGACGTACGACGTACGACATGTGACAATGGTGAACACGGATAAATTGATTTCTAACCAAGTTAGACGACTTCTAAATAACTAATTTCGAATTTAACAGAGCTTATTTTGTATTTTCGTCGATCAACTTTCATACACGAATCTTCAAAAGTTATACCTTACAATAAACTGAAGGTTTTGTTTGAGAAATATGCCGATATAGCCTCGCAATATTCACAAGCCAAACAATAGTGCAAATTGTAAATAGAACTAGAGAGAAATATCATACATCAAATGACACATAAAACCTGTCACGAACATTCGAACTCCGTTCTGCGGCGATGTTATTGTTTATCTGTTTGAGACTTCTTCATATACTGTACGCCGTGAATGAAATTATACGGCAAATAATATACAATGATATTAAAGCAAATATTCTGTGATATCATAAGGCAAAGCAATAATGCTTTTTGTGTATTATACATTTCAATATATGTACATGACATCGTACCCCTTTCTCAATACTTTCTCTTTTCGCGTATTTCTGTTTAATTGTTGCAATAATTCTAAGATTTCGACTTTACACAGAGTTTTGAAATCAAATGTAGACAGTGACCTTCCTCTTATTATGATGGTCACATGAGCAAAATTTCATCAACCTCGGCATAAAACTGTAGATTTGCAGACAAATCAAATCCATACCGCCCGCTTGCCAGCCCGCTCGTTCACCACGTACAGACATTCTCCTCTGTATCCTACTAATATTATAAAGGTGAAAGTTTTTTTTTTTTTTAGGCAATTCACCCTGAAAAGAGTGCTTTGTGCCGGTAATAGTTAAAGTGGATAAAAAAAAATCAGTTAATCTATTGGGAAAATAATAAAAACCTTTGAATGGATGTATGTTTGTAACTCTTTCACACAAAAACTACTGAATGGACTTTAAAAATTCTCTCACCAATAGAAAGCTACATTATTTGCGAGTACTATAGGCTATATATATTGGTAAGTTCTGGCATTACGAATGATCTCTGTCATGAAATTATTTGTCATACGTTTTCTGTCCCAAACAAAATCGAGTTATTGCAAACGTCGGAAGAAAAGCAAACAAGTTGTTGCCTTGGAAACGATGTTTTTTTTTTTTTTTTTAATTGGGCAATTCACCGTAAAAAGAGTACTTTTTTTGGCGTCGCAGTTAATACCTATCTCTAAACATGAATCGCCGAAATGTATGTATGCGCATAACTTCCGAGCGACTGCACCAAATTGGATAATTCTCTTTTTTTGTTCGTTATTTTGTATTAAACTACCGTTGAGCTCTAGCATTATGAAATTTTTACAAAAATTGTACGCGACATGTTTGAAAACTGAATGTACCGGGTATGAATGTGTGGAATGCGAGAGGTGGGAGTGGGGAGGGGGAGAGGTAGGTGGGGGAGGGAGAGGGGGAGGAGAATGGAGTGGAGGGGGTTAGGGGTGGGTGAGGGGTAGAGGGAAGGAAGGGGAAGAGTGGAGAAGGGTGGGGGGGAAGTGGAGGAGGAGGGGTAGGGGCGGAGAAGGGGTGGGTGGAGAGGGAGGGGTTTGGATGTTGATGGGGGGAATGGAGTGGGGAGAGGGAAGGTGGAGGAGGTGGAGTGGGAATCCCCCTAATACCATGCGAGCGAAGCCGCGGGAATAAGCTAGTATTTTATATTTCAACCAATTTATACAAACCATTAACAAATTATATACGTAAACCTTTCTCATGAATCACTCTGTGTATTGGTGAAAACCACATGAAAATCCGTTCAGTGGATTTTGAATTTATGGCCTACAAACAGACAGACAGACGCGGCGGAGTACTTTAATTTATAATATGTAGAGATGAAACCAAGAAACTGGGAGTAATTCCAGAGTAGAGATGAATTCAGTGATGTTAATTTCACGTAGAGCAATAATTATAATATAAATGTTGGAGGGTACTAATAATATTACCTTATGTGATGTATTTCATACACAGTAGATACTTTTTTTTGCAAAAAAAAAGACAAACATTTCCGACAAAATTTGAAAAACTTATACTAACATCATTATAAGCGGAAATAGTTTCTTGGGCAATTATGGAGGACTTAGATAGTAGAATAATAAAATTAAACCCACGATGACTACGCCTGTGTGGTAAACCGCATTTGGCAAATAAGCTACTAACTGGTCACAATTTGGTAGGCGGGTGTTCACCTCACTACACCTCTGCCATAGGTCACTTGGTCATTTGGTGACTAAACCGGGGTGCCTGGGTTAATTAAGTGAGGTTTATCCAAGTTTTGGCAGCCGGTGCGGCTGCCCGCGGGCCATGTGGTGGGCAGAATCGAGAGAGACTGGTTGAGAGAGGTTTTTTTATCCTCTCCAGCCGGAATCTCTCGACCCATCATCATCATTCATTCAGTCCGTCTATACTCCTGGACCCCTTTACCCCCTGATCCCTACCCATCACTCGTAGTTATTTCCTTTAAAGAACTTCCTCTCCTTCGTTTCCTTAAAAAAACCTCCACTCAGCATCTCCTAAGATGAGTTAGGCCGTAAGGAAAATTATTTTCTTCAGGGCCTCCTGTATAGAGCTAATATAAAAGAAAAAAATATTTTCCGTTTCAATATTTTAGTAGAAATCATTGATTGTGCACACTGCACAAAAGCGCAATGCAAACAATTTTGTATTTTGTTACATTTCTTTAATATACCGGGACAAAAAATTGTTACGCGTTTGTGCGAAACATTTTATGCATCGAGAACTGAACAATATTGCCATCATCGTGTTATTGTTTTACGACAAACAACGATAGTGATTCGATGTAGACCATGTGCTACAATAGTTTGAAACGAGATGTCAAATGATTTATCTAACGACGACGTTTACAAATTGTATTCACTTTTTCAAAACACACATCGACTAATTTCCCTAATGTGGTGTTTAATTACAGTGACGACTGTCATTGTCAATATTATTATCAATAATTTAATTCATGCATGTTGAAAGTTTGTATCAGTATGACAGCTTAGGAAGGTAATTAGATTTATTTATAACAAAAATTCAAAACATAAGTCAACTTTCTACGGTTGTGCGAATTATTTAAATCACCTTCGCTGCAGATTTCGTGCAATAAAAAAATTAATAACACATTGAATGCCTAATATGCTTTATTTTATTTTTTTATTATTATTATTGAGTTAGTTTATACTACATCAATATAAAGCACAATATAACATTTCATTTAATAAATTTAAATATACACATACATTCATTCTTTCTCATACTTTCAGGCATTTCATCATACATGTACGTAAGGCAGTTCTGTGATTTTGATTTCTTCATTTATGGCAATCGAACTCTGTTTATATTTCTTGTTTCGTAATTATGAATGTCTCTATTAAAAACAATTTCATCCTTAAAGTATTTTGGCATTTGGTTTTTCATAATTTTATGCACAAAAATTAACACATTAAATAGTAGTCTCTTTTTTATTGGAATCCAATTTAGTTCCTCTCTCATTTGATTAATCCTTGCATATTTGCCTTTCCCCAGTATACATCTCATAGAATAGTTTTGTATAACTTCTAGTTTGTTCAAATTTCCTTCATTGGCCAAATATAACATCGAAGAGCAGTAATCCAAATGTGGAGCAACAATAGTTTTATAAATTATCACCGTAGTGTTTCTATTTAATTTACGTCTTAGTCTTCCAAGAAAATTTACCTTTTTGATACCTTTTTTAGCACATATTCAAAGTTTACTGTGAAAGTCAGTTTTGAGTTGAGTATTACACCCAGGTATTTGATTTCATTTACTTTTCCAATTTTTTCACCATTAATTGTTAAATTTAACCTTGTTTTACGTGTTTTATTGCCTATTACCATATATTTTGTTTTGTTTACGTTCAGTTTCAACTTGTTTAATTTTAGCCATTTTGCTATATTTTGTAGGTCTTCGTTTAATTTGTAAATTGCTTCTATGTAATCTTCACACGAAATATATATTAAGGTATCGTCTGCAAATAGTCTAATTTTGCAATGTTTAATAGTTTTGATAATATCATTTATGTAAATTATAAATAGAATTGGACCTAATACCGACCCTTGTGGAACACCAAAGTTGTTTTCTATCGATTCTGATTCTGAGCTTTCAACTTTCGTTACCTGTTTTCTTTTCTGGAGATATTCTTTGAATTGATTCAGAAAATCCTATGTCTTCTAGTTTTTCCAATAGTATTTTCCTTTCTATCGTTTCAAATGCTCTTTTGAAATCTAAGAATGCTGCAATGGTGATTTTTTTATCTGTTTCTTTCTTCCATGTATCAATCACTATGTTTATCGTCGCTTCGCAAGAGTTGTTCTTCCGGAATCTTGATTGCTCCTCACATAATATATTATGTTTTTCCAAATACTCACCGAGTTGTTTTTTATTACAATTTCTAGTACCTGTTAGTATTTTGGAAACATATTTATTGGTCTTAATTCTTCACATTTTCTGGTATTAACAATTTTCGGAATCGGGATCACAGTAGATGTTTTCCATGTGTTTGGAAATTTTCCACTTCTTTTGAGGAAAAGGTTTTGAAGGAAGGCCGCTGACTCACCCGGTCTCTCTTTTCTTCGCCAATTATAACTTATTAATTTGATTGTCTCTCATGAAACGTAAAAATAGTTCAACACAATGTTATGACAACACAAACACAGCTGTAATCTGTAGCCGCGGCTGGTAAATTGGTTCACAAATTGAACTCATTTGCGAGTATTCCAATATCACAAGTAAAATGCCCAAATGCAATATTCACACAACATGCATATGCATATCGGGGCGGGAAACCACGATCTACAATGATTTTTGTCTTTGGCCTGGTCATGGATAAAGGGAGAGGAGCGCAAATTAGCTATTTAATTGCTTGATTTAAACAACCGCTATGTACCATAATCCGCACAAACATACTATTGACCAAGTTTGATATCGAGCGTTTTCTGCAGTATTCATCGGGAGAAGAAGATTATTTTAAACTGACGTGTTAAGTCTGAAACTGGAATAGTTAGCAAAATTTGCAATACTGCCCAAAAAAATAATAATCAATAGGGAACATGGCACAGATACGTTTATTTGTTGGTCAATTTTGTTGGTCAATAGACATCTTCGATGTCCAGATTATTGGCTTGGATCCAGCCTGGTTTCTCAGACAGTATCCTAAAAAGAAGCTCCAAATGCAAATAATTCCCATTTCCTAGACCCAGTTTGCCCGCAGCCAGCTTCCGTCAGACATGTCAAAGGACATCGCATAATATCAAAGTCCCGGGATTCAGCTTTTCAAGTCGCACTCTATCGCTTGGGGCCGCAACCAACTGCACGTAGGAAAATATCAAACATTTTCGCAACTGAATGGAAAACGGGGATTCGACTCTACGTCAAAAGCACTGGATTGGATGTATTTCTATCTGCGTGCCCACTCTGAAGTAAAATCTTAAGGCAGACCTTTTATTTCCTGTAGAAATTATGCAGAAATTTTCAGAAAGCTAAAATTCATTCGAATAATGAAAGTCATGATGGAACCATCGAATTTTTTTAATGGGTATATATTGTCACTATGCCTCATACGTCATACATTTATCTGGTAATATTATATTGTTGTGAAAACAAGCTTATGGGTCCGAGTGGTTAAAAGAAGAAAGCATCCCAACTAATCGGTTCCTCCTTTTTGAGTTCAACAGCTTTTGGTGTGTTTCTCATCAAGTCCCATATTCAGTCCTTATTTTCCTCAAAAGTACCTTCCACACATCAACCCCAAAGATGACTTATACCCTGAAGGAAATTATTTTCCTTAGGGCCTCCTGAACGGAGTTAATGTAAAAAAAAAGAATAATTGTTAACGAACAAAATGTACTATCATCTAATAATTGGGAACACGATTCAGCAGTAGGACTACAGAACACAAACACAGTACGAGTTGGACCTACTGAATACCCTGCCCTCGATATCAAAGCCTACGCAGCGATAGGGGTGAACTATCTTTTATCTATCCAATGATGGACATAACTTTAAAAATTTTCTAACTTTTACCACCCTAAAATATATAATGTGTAAGGGATCAAATTCACCAACGAACAGAATAACTGAAATTAGAGACGTGGGCTAATTTTGCTGCTGTCGGTTTTGTTGTGTTGTCTCTAATTATTTATTATAATGAAATTTCATTATTCGTTGAAAATTCAAACAGCCAACACGAAAACCATTTTGGCACGTCTCGTAATAAATATTTTCGTTCGAAAATAGAGTAATTTTAATAACGGGTGCTTCGTTACTGTGTAAAATGCACGGTTTATTAATTATGAAAACACAAAATAGTTTCCTGCTTTCCGGAAATTTATTAAAAGGCTTGTTTAATATTAGCTCAGTTGAATGCAATATTTGGTCAAGCCACCTTCAGTCTATCCGTATTTTCTTTTTAGGTAAAAAATCGTTCAGAGGAACGCGCTTCCCCGAAATATTGCACAGATCTCGTCGTCTGGAACGAACATGGGTGTTTTTTCGTTTATCTTAGGAAAGACAGTTCACTGACCCGTGTCTTTAATTCAAGGATTCGTTAGAATTTTTTTTTAAATCGATTAACTTCGAATATCACCTCAGTTTAACGGAAATACTACAATACCAAAACACCGAGGCACATGATTCATTATCATGGTAATAGGAACAAAGGGTGATATTGCGTGGATGCGTGCCTAGGACCAAACTGCAAAAGAAAGTTTTTCATTTGGTGTGATGTGAAAGGCGGGACAGCATATGTGCTCATATTCGTAGTATCTGAACCTTTGGGTGAACGATGTGGTCAACACTTTTGTGGGCTTTAAGGTATAAAGGTTTCATGGTAATAATGGTTCATAGACCATTTTCCTTTGTATCTAGGAACAGCATTGCGGCCTTTTTGATACACGACTTAAATTTGGATTGAGGCCAAAATACTTGACAAAACTAAATAAATATTTTTGAAATCAAAAGGCATAGCAAATATCTAGTAAGGACATGTGCTACTATTTTTTATTTATATGTTTTTCAAATTATAAAATATAAACCACGAGAGAAATAGTTTTTTCACGATAATGGGAGTAAATTAGGCAATTATTTGTTAATAAATAATTCAATAATAATAATTATTATTTTTTTTAAATTATTGCCTACCTACTATGTAAATACACTGAAATACGAAGTTTTGGAAAACAGATTTGTCGTGTTTAATTTTAAAATTTCTTAAAAAAAGTTTTTTTTACAATGTCATTGAATCTGATGTAATATAATCATTATTATTTTTTATTTTATATTTCATTTTATTTGCACCGAAATTTGGGAAAGATTATTTTTTTACTAAAGTTGATTGTAGTATTGATTGATCATAAAAAAATATTCTTTGTTGGTCTATATTTTTTTAATTTGCAATTCAAATAAATAGAGTAGGTACACAACATATCCGTAATAATTATTTGCTATATTTTTTTTTTGTAAATATTTTTCTCACATAAGCCCCAAACGGGAAGCCCTGAGGAAAAAATCTCTCAGGGCCTATGTCATCATTGGGGGAGCTGTGAGGAGGTTATTTTTTATCGAAAGGAGGAAGAGGAATTTCTGGGAAGGAAAAGGGTATGAAGGATGGTTAGGAAACTAGGGGGTCAACGCGTCCAGGAGTGACAGTAGAGTGAGAATCCACTCTCCCACTGCGGTGAGGCGAAGTGTTGAGAGTCCGGCTGGAGGGGCCAAAAGGGTCTCCCTTAAACAGTCTCTCCTGATTCGGCCCGCCACCCAGTAAGTGGCCAAATGCATCCGCCACCAAGACAAACCTCACCCCATAAATCCTGGCGCCCAAATTTACCGAACGAAGCGATGCACTTGGGGCGACCTATAGCAGGGGTGTTGAACATCCAATAAATGGTTCCGGGACGGCCATTTCCATATCCATCTCCTAAATTGTTATTATTCAGTTTTATCAAGTAGCTATTTTGAGCTCAATCCAAATTTAAGTTTGGTATGAAAGAAGCCGCACATCTATTCCTCTTAATTACTTTTGCATTATCGAAACTATTGATTTCCAGCTCAAATTAGTTCATATTGTGGTGATAAATAATGTGTTAAGATAATAATTTCTAGCAGGCTGACAAGAAACATCAAAAAATCAGTTTAACTGACCTCTAAAACGTTATGTTGTTTTGATAGCCGAATAAAGTTTTATTAACGGACATATAAAGTTTTTAACGGATAACTTGGCAAAGAAAAAAATCACAAGTTGTAAGGAATATCAAATTTCCTCGCACAGTATAACATGAAACTTTGCGGCTATGCTTAATTTATATTTGAACTTTTACTGAATGGGGTATTTCCACAAACGAGGAATTCTGTTGAAAATGTACGGAATATTTAAAGATTATTTTTCTGATTTTAATAATCCTACTAAAAATGTTTGATTTTTATGTTTTCATTCAATATTATTGATTTTAAAAACGATCTAAAACTGATCAAATCAAAACGGCCCATGGTTGGGAAATGGGTTTGTGACGTCACAAGTGTCGCTAAGCTGAACTAGCATAAAATAAACACTGTCAGTGAGCGTCCTCACTCATGACGTCACACGATAGCCACGCCCCAAAATATCGTTTTTGCGGTAATACCAAAATGGGAAACTTTAACTCGCTGTAGAAAATTTATTCGTCAACATAAAAAGAAAATAAAAATGCTGTAATCATCGTAATTTTTTGCTTAATTTTTTTTAGCTATAAAAAAAACACGTGGAAATACCCCATTGTTAAACTTCGTGTTTTGAAAGGTATTTATCATCCTTCTCATCATTATAAAACATTATTGTTATGGTAAGTTTTAAGATTTTCACGACCAAAAGCATTTTCGTTATTTGTTTTTGGGGTGTTATGCCGTGTTGCGCTACCTCCTTCTTTAGCCAACGTTTCGGACATCTTTGCAGTGTCCATCATCAGGGCAGATCCGGCAGATCCGGTAGATGTCCACATCCTTATATTCTCTCCAGAGAAGATCTTCATAAGATAAAAATATAAGATAAAATACTCCCGAGAATAAACGGCCGTTCAGGTTGAGGGTTATTTTCTGATTTGAAGGGCTCCTGAAAACCGTATTTCGTAAATCTACCTTCAGTCACTGGTGTCGAAAAACTGCAGCTCCACTGTATTAATGGTGTTTGAAAGCCCTATGCTAAACACACGAAGGGTTAGTCCCAAAACCATTTTAACTGCCACGTTTATATAGAACGATAAAGTTGTGATGAACAATAAATTGTAATGGTTCAAATCTGGGCTTCTGAAACATAAGATAAGCCCAGATTGGAGTATAGGAAACAAGGACTCACCCGTCGTAGTTAGGACCATACGTCTCCAGATTTTCGATGCTTCACTTCACCTTATGAATCTTTAAATAATATATTGAAATATAAATTCCCCATATTTCTTCCACAATCGTCGTTGTTATGTTATAAGTAACCCGCACTGTCTCCGATATTAATTTACACTGATTACTGAGCTTCACTAAGCGTACAAGCGTAAAGTTAGGTATTTTTCTTGCCACAATTATATCGGTCATGGTAACATTTAAGGGTGGGTAAGTTGGGTAGGTGGAACAATTGCAGGATTTTTTTGACATTTCCTATCCAGTAAGTCTTTGCGATGCATACCTACAAATCCCATTACACATTGCTTTAACAGACACTTTCGGCACAACTCGGCAACGAGACCATGTGACCCGAAGAGCCCATAGAGGAATGATATATTACGATTATCAATAATTGTTAAAAAAAATTACGAAAACCGTTTTCGTTAAAAATAAACAATCCCGAATTTTTTACGTTAATAGTTTTATTTTTAATATTTGGAGAATTACAAACTGAATGCTTAAAAGTCATGCAAACGTACATGCAGTGACAGACACTCACTTACGTAGCTAACGATATTACTACTTAGTCCAGGCAACGAAGACCAAAAAATACCAAATAGGGGAAATAATTCATGTAGAAGCCAATTTTGGCACAGTTGAAGGGGAAGGTGTCCTTAACAAAATACTAAGAGTACTTGGGGGTGGGGGTGGAGCTAAGGGTGAGGGGGGGCGTCTAAAGGTCCCTTTTTTTCAGTTTTTCGTTAATAACTCGAAAACTGCTTCCTTTAGCGAAAAAACGTTCAGGTATTAAATTATCTACATAAAATTTTCTACAAAAAAGGTTGTATAAACTTTTTTGTTAGGATCAATGCTTAAAAAGATAGGAAGGGGGAAAACGTAAAATTTAAAAAACTTTTAATTTTAAAAATGAAATGTTTGTCGGTAAAAATGAAATGCTTATTGTTAAAAAATCAAATAATTAGTGCTTAAGGATGTACCTTGAACATTAAATTTCGTCGAAATCTAAACTTTCATCGTCATCAATGCTGTTTTCGACGGGGGCTCCGTTCATACATGAGCCGCAGGCACCAAAGCAGGTAATCCCTGCTTTGCGGCAACCGCAGCGCATCCCACACCCAGTCGTGCATCGGCAAAAGATCGTGTTCAAAATGGAGATGGGTGCCACAGGGTCGTTAGTGTTAACTGGGTTAAGGATCCCATCTTCTCCCTTGACCCAGCCCCATTGGATGGGTGGTAGGGGGTTGCCTAGCCACTGTTGTATCTGTAAAAAAGTAATGAGACCAAGGTAAGCATTCATCACAAATTAGTATTTGTAATAAGAAAGCAGTTTTTGAAACTATATGTAACTGGATTTAATTACCTGTAGATATACTCTGAGCGAGTGTTGCTTTGAAGCTCCTCTGGTTGGAGGAAGAGTGGCCATGTCTGATTTGGGTTTCGTTGACGCTTTCAAAAATGCCGAGTACCGATGTTTGTTTAGGTTGTTTTGATGAGCAGGCGCTTTGTATACAGCCAAGAAAAGTTTCTCGCCAGCCTGTTCAATATTCTCAGGTAATGCTGAGGGATCAGAGAATATTGGTGAAATGTCTTGGGTGAGGCTAGGATTTTCTGTGAAGAGCTTAGCAATTCCCACTTTACTCTTTCCATATATTGCCGAGGTGGTGTCGCATCCGGAGAAGCTATGGAGAAGGAGAATCGTTTTGGTGATTGGAAGCTGTTGAAGTTGTCGCACCGAAAACAATTTGGTCTCCACATTCCCACGTCCCAGCTTCATGATAGATATATTGATTGATGGTGGTTCCAATCCAATGAGGAGAACTAACAAGTCCACATCCTCCCCAACTATTGCTATATTTGAATGAAGAGCGGCAGTTCATTAGCAAGAAAATGCTCTTGTTGAATGGTGATGGTCGTTTTTTCGTGAAAGTTGATATCAACAGATCTATTGTCGTCCGTGTATACTCGATTCCAAAACTTCCCGAACAATTCAATACTACCTACTTATCTCATACACTGTAAATCTGAATATATTATATGTTACCAGGTTAATTCAGCAAATCCGAATATACTATATGCTACCAGGTTCTTTTTCTATTTTTTTGTTGTTATGTAATTATGTAATGTATAATACGAACTACACCTGTCAATTTGACTGTCCTGGAACGGGAAACTTTCCTAGTTGGACAGGCAAAGCTTCCTTATATGTAATTTGTACTTTCTTTTGTATCTATCTACAGTAAATAAATAAATTAACACATTCTTCACTAGCAATATGTGACCAGTCGATTTAAAAGCGGGCCGATCTTCTTGCTTCCAAATCAAAAAGTAAGAGGAACCGGAAAACGCTCCCCGTGCTTCGCATAGACAAAAAGAATCAAGAAAGTGTCGCCAACATTATCATTTTTTCTTTAAAAGCCGCAGTTTACGAAAGTACTTGAAGGAATAAAAATATTTAAAATTGCTTCACTCCATTTTGAACACGATCTTTTGCCGATGCACGACTGGGTGTGGGATGTGCTGCGGTTGCCGCAAAGCAGGGATTGCCTACTCCGGTGCCTTCGGCTGCCTCGGCTCATATATGAACGGAGCCCAGGTCGAAGACAGCATTGATGACGATGAAAGTTTAGATTTCGACGAAATTGAATGTTCAAGGTACATCCTTAAGCACTAATTATTTGATTTTTTAACAATAAGCATTACATTTTTACCGACAAACATTTCATTTTTTTAAATTAAAAGTTTTTTTTTTAATTTTACTTTTTCCCCCTTCCTATCTCCTTAAGCATTGATCCTAACAAAAAGTTTGTTGAACCTCTTTTGTGGAAAATTTTATGTAGATAATTTATTACCCAAACACTTTTTCGCTAGAGGCAGGAGTTTTCGAGTTATTAACGAAAAACTGAAAAAAGAGACCTTTAGACCCCCCCCCCCACCCTTAGCTCCACCCCCACCCCCTAGTACTTTTAGTATTTGGTTAAGGACACCTTCCTCTACAACTGTGCCAAATTTGGCTTCTACATGAATTATTTCCCCTATTTTTCCTTCGTTGCCTGGACTAACTGTAGTGTATACACATGTATAGTTGTGTTAACTCTGTCGTCTCAAGAGTGCACGCGCGGCGTTGCGGGACGTAGGATGGTACTGGCCGACCAACCGTAGTGAGAAGACGCGTGGACGCTGGCCGTGTTAAGTTAAGTGAGTGTTACTTGTTCTTTCTTGATATTAACCCGAGTCATAGTGCACATTACAACTACATTGGTTGTTTTATTACTTACTGCTGCTGATTGCCAATTTTATAATTGCTGCCTTCACACAATGTCAAATTTTAAACTACTTTTATCACAACTTTGCTAGTTCGTAGCAATTTTTATTGCATTTTTTCTGCATGTTATAAAATAAAGTACATAGAATAGTTAATAATAATACGCCCTACGCCCCTGCATAAAAAACATTTAAAATAGCAGAATAACGGAAAAAACCTAACAGAAGAGGCGAGTGTTAAATTAAAGTTCTAAAATATCCTACTAATATTATAAAGGTGAAAGTTTGTATGGATGAATGTTTGTTACTCTTTCACACAAAAACTACCGAATAGATTTTAAAAATTCTTTCACTAATAGAAAGTTACATTATTTGCGAAATCTATAGGCTATATATATTGGTAAGCTCTGGCTTTATGAATAATCTCTGGCGTTATGAAATTATTTATCATACGTTTTCTGTCGCTAACAAAATCGATTTATTGCAAACGTCAGAAAAAAACAAACCAATTTTCTCCTTGGAAACGATGTTTTTTTTTAATTTAATTAGGCAATTCACACAAAAAAGAGTGCTTTTTTGGCGTCGTACTTAATAACTATCTCTAAAAATGAATCACCGAAATGTATGTATGCGCATAAATCCGAACGACTGCACGAAATTAGATAAATTTTTTTTGTTCGATATTTTGTATAAAACTACCGTTGAGTTCTGGCATTATGAAATTTGTATAAAAAATTATAATAGGTGGCACGCGAGCAGTTTTAAAACTGTATTTATCGGGAATGAATGTGTGGAATGCGAGTGGAGAAAGGGGGGAGTGGGGAGGGGGAGGGGATATTGGGAGGGTGTTGCTGGAGGGGGGAAGTGGAGGGGGAGGATGTTGGGGGGGGGGATTAGGGGAGGAAGAGGGAGGAGGGAAGGATGGGGAAAGGGGAAGGACGGAGGAGGCTGTGTGGAGGGGTAGGGGATGGGGGAAGGGGGTTGATGGAGGAGTGGTGTGGGGAGAGGAAATGTGGAGGGGTAGGGGGTGGGGGGAGGGGTGGGTGGAGGGAGAGGAGGAGGGGGTTGATGGAGAGAGTGGATGGGAGAGAGGGAAGATGGAGGAGGCGGAGTGGGGTGGTAGAGGTGGAAGGGAAGGAAGGGAAAGGGGGAGGGGAGGAGGAAGGTGGGGGAGGGGGTGGAGTGGGGAGGGGTATGGGATGGGGGAGGGGTCAGTGGAGGAGGAGGGGGAAGGAGAGGGGGGTTGATGAAAGAGTCGAGTGGGTAGAAGGAAGGTGGAGGGGGGAGGATTAGGGGGAGGGGTGGGTGGTGGGGGGACAGGAGTGCGGGGAGGGGTGGGTGGAGAGGGAGGGGGGGGGGTTAATGAAGGGAGTGAAATAGGGAGAGGGAAGGTTGAGGAGGCGGAGTGGGAAACCCCTAATACCATGCGAGCGAAGCTGCGGGAAAAAGCTAGTAGGAGTATAAAGAGAATAATATTATAATCGTATCGAGAAAGTAATTGGGTGTTCTAGATCAGTACCACACAATTAAATGAAGAAAAAATCCTTATTTTCAAACTTTTCTCAGAAAACTTCACCCAGGGTCTTTAAAAAAAATAAATCGAAAGCAGGCTAAGCTGAGAGTGATGGTACGTTATCATTTTTTTTTAATCTCGACAAAGAAACAATTCGTTTCGAAACATGTCGAAATTTTTGATTAAATAAGTGTTATTCACAAACTAATTTATTTTCTTTTAAGTCACTTTATTGTTATTTTTTTAGTCTATTAACATTATTAGTCTATTAAAGTATTTTCTTTTTATTTATTTAAAATGTCAAGTCACAATGTGTTTGCTTCTTTTGAAAAAAAAAAAAAACATTTATTTTCATTTAATTAAAGAAAACGGTTTTCACTTCCTTCTCAAGAGTCTTGTTTGAAAACGAAAAAGATATAAGGTACTAGAACTCTGACGTCACCGTACGATCTCTCGCTGGGAATAGTATATTTCATTGTGCTTAATTGTGTTATTTTAGAATATAACTTAGAAGATAATATGTCAGGTTACTAACAATGCATGTTATTAAGTTAGTCGTATCTGGACAAGAGATATATTATTATAGAGTCAAATTTCACAAAGTCATATTCTGGCTTTGTACAAATGCCTTAACTTTGTTAGGCTGTAGTGCAGGGGTGGGGAACCTTTTGGATGTTTATACTTTAACCCGCAGGCCACACTCCGATTTCAGTCTCGGGGGAACACAGAAATGGTTTTAATTACAGATTGAATCTGTACGCGGGGAATTAAAACTATACTCAGAACGTGAAATTGCTTTCCTCCAATACTGGCAGCACATTTGCAACAACTACAAATTTATAACTGTATATTTATGCATTTCACACATTTATATTTATGCACTTCACACACGAGAATGGTTTCTTACGAAACGCGTTAGCGAGATAAAACCCCAACTGAAATTTTTTCGTTGCATTCTAAACACAGAACTGGTTTTAATTATAAATTGAGTTTGTACGCGGGGAATTAAACTCCAATCAGAACATAAAAATGGCTTTCCTCCAATTCTGGCAGCACAAAGTACGCAACTAGAATTTTATAAATGCACTTCAAAAACGAGGAATGCGTCAAAAAATGAAACCCCACCTGGAATTTTTTTCGTTGCATTCTAAACACAGAACTGGTTTTAGTTATAGGGTGAATCTTATCTTTAGTTATAGGGAGACTTAAAATTACTGAGTGTAGCTATTTTACTGAGTATATAAAAATGGCTTTTCTCTAATTCTGGAAGCAAAAAAGCAACTAGAATTTTATAAGTGCACTTCAAAAACGAAAACGGGTTTCTACGAAATACGTAAGCAGACGAAACCATACATGGAATTTTTTCATTGAAGTTTTTCATGGAATTTTTTCATTGCATTCACACACAAAACTGTTTTTTTTCCGTCAGAGAGAATTGGATTGTGAGTCCCCAGCTTTAATTAATACTGCACCTAGAACACCAAAATGGTTTTACCTTTGAAATGCGTTATGGTTAGCAGATGAATCCGCAATAGGAATTTGCATTTTGAACACAAAATTGGTTTTACCTTTAGAATGAATCTGCATAGGAGTCCACTAGTCAACCAGCTTAAATTAAGTTGTAGTTGATTACGTGAATGGTTTTTCTACATTTTGTTGCATATTTATTGTCGGCAATACAATTATATATTTATTTAACTAATTACAATAAATCACATGTAGTGATTTTTTATGGCAGAAGTGTGGCAATTATGATGGCATTAATATTTGTATTATATACAAAGTGTTAAAGGACGTGCTTGACTTAATATAACCAGTGATTTCTGATTTTATTTGGGAAGATTGTTATATCTAGCTTTTAGTTCATCATCGCTTTGTAATTGAATAATTTCGTGCTGCAGATTATCAGATAATTAAGCAGATTATCAGATATGCTGCTAATTATCAGGCACATTCGATGGTTCGACGTTGAACGGTGTAGCAAATATGTTCAACTCCGTTTGTTCTTTTTTCACGTCCTTAAATCATTCATTAAATGCCACACTGAATTTCGCGCAATTAACAGCGTATTTAAACGATGTAGAAAGCTTTTGTCATTGCAGTGTTGTTTTATTATCATCCACTTTACTTCCGCAACGATGACTAGAAAATAATTTTTATGACAGACTGCCTAAGATTCCCCTCCGAATACAGTTGCTATCAATCCTGAAATATTGGAACTGTCCCGTTCAAGAAAATTAAAAGTTTCGATAGAATTTCACTATCGTTTCACAATAACAAATTAAAATAAAAGTAAAATGGGAGGTTTTATCACTTTTTCATTGGTATCTAAACAACTTGATAGTAACAATTTTGTAATAACGTCTTAAAAATACACCGTGAAAAACCCATCCCGTTCTTTGTAAATTTTTGTGGTTCTTTCAGCAGGCCGCACCAATAGTGCCCGCGGGCCGTAGGTTCCCCACCCCTGCAGTGTAGTGGAACACGCGTCGTTATGCCTCTTTATAATTATTCAAAGCGTTTTTATTTTCATCAGAATTCTGCGTCACAAGTCACTAACAGCAAATTGTTAAGTCCTTGCTGTGTAAGCCTGGAGCGTGGTAAAAGCCACAAACTATGCTGGAATTATTTCCTGAGAAGTATTTAAAGGAATTTACTTTTCGGCATAAATATATCAAAGACTGAAACCACATAAATCGCTTAAATGTAATTAAAAGTGACACCAAACAGTAAACGATGTCTCCCTGTAAAGAGCGGCTCTTGAAACTTCTAGTTGGCTCTATCTACAGTTTTACTTTTGATGTAGATTTGTTACATGAATTTTATGAAAAATAAAAGTCATCAAAACAAAACGTCCAGAAATTTTACATAGTTAATGCCCAAGAAAAATAAAAAATTGTGAACGCTCAATCCTCCACACAAAGGACACCTCTCACAAATTATATTATGTTTCTAGAAAAATAAAGTAGAATTCCAACTCGACCCGAAGGAGACAAAACATCCTGGACAACAGAAAATTTTTTATTTAAATTTCTGTCCAAACAAACGTTAGAGTGCCAATTATTATTTTTAATTTATAAACTAGCGTTTAGACAAGATTTTTAAGCATAGCACAAAGGGTAACAATTATTATAAGCAATAATTATCAGCCTGAAACACTCATCAACATTGAAAAATCTTCCGAGAAAAGCTTGCCGCCAACGGGACTTGGACAAAAATAAAGTTGATTGTTTTCAGGTGGAAAAAATATAATAAGCAGTAATTGTTGAATGAAACACTAGTATATATTGAATTATTTGGCGGGTATCTGATAAGCCCCCATAGCTCAGTGGTCAAGAGCAGCTGACCGGCAATCAGAAGGACACGGGTTCAAGTCCCGTTGGCGGCAAGTATCTTTTCTCGGAAGATTTTTCAATGTTGATGAGTGTTTCAGGCTGATAATTATTGCTTATAATAATTGTTAGAGTGCCATCTATGATGCAATTCATCTAAAAACATTTATGACAAGTTCTTTCAAAAATTTTGAACAAATCATCGAATATTTTAAGTTAATTTTTACGTTCTGTGTATGTTCTATTGAAGTTCTGCTAATATACCAGCACATGCCAGTTGCTTCATAAAACTGAAATAATCAGAGAACTTGAATGGAATATAATCTGTATAATTTGATAACTGAATGGTGTAGTTACTACCCTCTACCTGTCTTAATCTATTTTATTTACCGACAGGATATGTCGATAATGCAGGTTTCTAACTATCTAACTTATCTTTTTATTGCTAATCATCGAACAATAAACAAAGGTTTGTTTTGCCTTTAGTTACATTGAACGGGGAATCGGGCTATACAGATTAATTGTCTCAATTGTCAAGTCTCGAGTCATGTTTTAAACTAAAAGTTGTAAATAAACATGTAACTCAGTTCAAATTTTCGGAGTGTTTAAATGAAGAAGGGACCCCCTACCAAGTCCTAATACCATTCTTAGTGCAACTTCAAATAAACAGAGCCGGAGAAACCATATTTGAGAAATGAAAATGAAATAAAATTATTTATAATTAATTTTTAAAAAAATCTTAAAAATTATATTATGGTACTAAACCACCAACAATAAAAGTGCTTGTATTTTTTTAATAAAAATTTTTTAATTCTTTGAAAACCAAATTTATGTTTTTTAATGCATTTGGTTGGGTTTGTATCAGATTTATTGATAATAAAATTCAGAGAAGTCGAGTGCCGCAACCCGTACAATGCACTGCGTTCAGAAGTAAAGATTAATGTCCAATTTGGGGAAGCAACGAAAGGAGGGGAAAAACGTAACGACCTGGATTTACGATGGCGGTATTCCTTGCAGTCTGGTGACGTCACTAATCTACCGTAAGTGGGTCAGGTTAGGTTACTGCGTTCAGCATTATGACGTCGTATGTGTTTTATGAACATATTAATATGGTAGTTACGTAAGGCTATTGTTCAATGCACTTTCAGATTGTTAACATGAAACATATAATATAAGGATATTTTTTATTTATTTATCAACAAATATATAAGTGCGTAATATATGTAATATTGTTAAAATTTCTGTTTTTTAATGTTAAGGGTAAATAAAATATAATAATAGCTAACACATGGTATGCGTTGCAATTCCACTCAAGCAAGTGTTTGTGTTTTAATTTTTTTCGAATAAGTCAGAGGTTTTCCTTAAAAAAACCCCGCCTTCCCTCCCTGCCGCTAAACTATGTGAACTACACACATTTTTCAAACAATTCGCGGGCCACCTATTGTAATTTTTTATACAAATTTATTAACACCCGGGCTCACCATTATACATAAAAACCTCGGCGGGCGTGAGCACAACAACTTACCGAAGTTTCATCGCAATCGGCCGAATAGTATAGGAAATATTAAGGAAATACGGAAACAATCATTTTCATGTATACGGGTGATTATTTTTTTTACCTTTTTTTTCTGGTGTTGAGGGACGTACTTGACTTAATTTAACCAGTGATTCCTAACATTATTTGGAGTAAAAAACGTAAATAAATATTGATTTCGGAATATTGAATAAAATTAAATTTTGGTCTCCGGTGACATTTCTGATGTTTTTTTTTTCTACAAAAACAAAAAAATGGTAATTATGTGTTGAACAGTTGGAGGCAGGATTAGGGTTTATTCAGTTACTCGGCTTAGTGACCAGTGATGACATGCGGATGAAATTTTTTTTTTGGTTTAATTTTGAAGAAAAAAATTTGAAAAAAAATAAAAATAAAGTCATCATAAAAGTTACTGCAGACCAAAATTTTCTTCACATTTTTTACTCCAAATAATCTCAGGAATCACTGGTTAAAGTAAGTCAAGTACGTTTCTTGACACCCTTTGTAGATATGTTTCTTGATGGAGTATTAGCATACTCATTAAATAATGTTGTTAGTTACTTACTTGGTGAGTGTTATCATTAGTTAATGCAATAATTAAAAACACTTTGTTTGTACCACAATAAACTTTATTAAAAAGTCGACATGTTCAAGAACGATGTTCTCTTCATCAGGACATATAATGTACTAAAAAAATGATCGAATATAGAAAGACAGGCGTGGGTAGAAATGGAAGTAGTGGGGGAGGAGAGAGGTGGAAAGGGGGGGTGCTTAGAAGATCAACAAGGGGGAGGGGGGGAGAGGTGGAAAGGGGGTGCTTGGAAGAACAAAGACAAAAATTACAATGGAAATATGTTTAAGATAGGGTTATTCACAAAATTAATTTGATTGTTAATAATAGTTAAATTTCTATTGACATTTTTCCTAATTACTAATATTTCTAAAAGATCTAAGTGAAAACCACTAACGTTAGTCTGTAAAATTTTGAAACCAGTATTTATATCAAATGAATGGTTAAATTCAATTAGATGGTTATAAAATAAATTGTACACACTAACGTTAGTGGTTTTCACTTAGATCTTTTAGAAATATTAGAAATTAGGAAAAATGTCAACAGAAATAAAAATATTATTAACAATCAAATTAATTTTGTGAATAACCCTATCTTAAATAAGGGGGATTGTTGATCTTCTAAGCACCTCCCCTTTCCACCTCTCTCCTCCCCCACTACTTTCATTTCTACCCACGCCTTCTTTCTATGTTCGATCATTTTTTAGTACATTATACGTCCTGATGAAGAGAACATCGTTCTTGAAACATGTCGACTTTTTAATAAAGTTTATTGTGTTAAAAACAAAGTGTTTTTAATTATTGCATTAATAAAATGGTGCCACAAAGTGAATTTGTAAAATTTTAAGAAGTTATCATTAATGTTTATACTTTTATATTTTTTTAATCTACTAACTAGATTCATTTTTAACGAATAGTGGTGACAAGTGAGGTTGATATAATTAAGACATAGTCACATTGTAACGTGACTGGGCATCGCAAATAATTTCTCAGAGATCTTCTTTCGATTTAAAAAAAAAAAAATGCGGAGACAATAATATATTACCACGTAAATACATGGAAGTGTGGTACAAACCAAAAACTCCTCGAAAAGGCTATATCTATCTGTAAACTGTGCGTTAAAAAATATCGGTGTTTTACTTGTTGGTATCGTTTTGATGCTGTGTGTTCCATAAAAATACAAAAGCTATATTGGTTCACATGTTTGAGGTCACTCCTATTTTTGCACTCCAAAATTTGCATCGCATGGGATATGATAATTTAGTACAGTGCTTTGGTTTAGTTACTGGCGCGGAAACTGAGCAAATGCGCATCGCTTTTCTGCTTGCGTTCTGTCGATTGCACCCGGGTTGCGAGCTGCGCATAATCATTAGTTTGGTTGATAATTTGCACGTTAGTTCGGATGTTTTATTCTCACGTCTGAATGATGGAGTTGCAACATAGTGATAAATAAACGCTTAATGCTTACATCTCGATGTGTAAACAGTCAGGAATCTTCTGCGTTTACCGCGTTCTTCTGGAATTTCGGTGTATTTTCATTATACCTGTCACAAGAATCTCAAATATTTGGAGCCGATACAACTATGCTTTTCCCAATTTGGAGAATGTTACTATTTTGAAGGGGGGTAGGAAGGAGTGCGGGAAGATTAAATGGATGCGGAAGTTTGGGAAATCTACATTATAATATGTCCCGGCGTGGGTTTGTGGGTTTGTTTTTTTTTAAAACAAATCTACAGTTTTAAACCAAGATTGATCAAATTTTGCACACTTGACCTCAAAAATAGAAGAAAAGTCATTTTTTTTACATTAACTCCACACAGGAAGCCCCGAGGAAAATGATTTCCCTCAGGGCCTATGTCATCTAGGATGCTGTGTGGAGGGTCTTTTTGAGGAGAGGAAGGAATGAACATTGGTCTCTTGAAGAGACCCATGTTGTAGGAAGGAGGAAACACAGAGGCCGGCCAATGATTCCATAGCCGAGCTGTTGAACACAAGAACGAGTCGAAGAAACGACCTGTTCTCATGTAACAAATGTCAACCGTGTACAAATGTAATTTGGGAGGCGGGAATGGGTACCGCCGCCCCGGGAACCTTTATTGGATAACCAACACCTCTGTCATAGGTCACCCCAAGTGGTTCGCTACGTTTGGTGATTTAGCAGGGGTGCCCGGGTTCATGGGGTGAGGTTTGTCTAGGTCTTGGAGGCGGATGACCAGGACATACTGAACCCCAGATTCCTACCCACCCCTTAAACCCTTTTCCTTCCCAGAACTCTCCTCTCCTCCCTTTCCATAAAAAAAAACCTCCACAAAGCATCCTCAAATGACATAGGCCCTGAGGGAAATTATTTTCCTCAGGGCCTCCTGTGTGGAGTTCATGTAAAAAAAAAAAAAAAAAAAAATGTTGGGCACGCGTTTAGCGTGTTCCCCGACTATGCACCCGTGCCGAAGGGATCAATGATGCTAGTTCCTCGGAGCATCTTCCATTGTAATACCGGTAGAACAAGGATAGCATTCCCACCCGACGCCTGTGCTCTAAAGATTGCAATCCGGCTGTTAAGATGGGAGAATCTATTAAACGGACCGCCCGTTTCTGCACAGAGTCGAGGGTATTTTTCAGGTATTTTGGAGTTCCAGACCAGAGGTGGTTGCCAAATTCGACCGTGGGGCGCACTTGTGATTGGTAGAGGGTTAGCAGTTGTGAACTATTAAAGTATCTGCGGGCCCTGCACAGTACGCCTAGTTTTTGGGAGGCTAACTTTACTCTGGCTTCGATGGAGCCCCCATACCTGAGCTGGTCACTTAAGGTTACACCAAGTTACTGCTTACAAGAGGTCACGAATACCACCCCTCTTTCCACCCCTTATTAAAGCAAAATTTTGATACTTCTTGATGAAATTTTGCATACTTGCAAATCCGTCATCTGATTTTTAAAAAAAAGTGTAGATATACAGATCTGGTTACTATACATTTATTATTTATTGAAGACAATATTGACGAACCTCAATCGAAAATTTGAAACTGAAAAATCAGACAAAGATACAGTCTCATCTAGGAATTGATCCCAGGACCTTATCCTTGCCGAGGCTCCACCGAGCTACTATCTATCCCCGGCTTCATTTTCTTTAAGTGATAATTTTATTGGCCGCTATCTTTGTGTATGATTGCAAGATTCTTCTCGCACTGAATGCATTCTAGATAGCGTCTTTAATTTTTATTTTTCTGTGTGATTTCTGTTGACTTTTCTGCAAGACTAGGATGAATATTTTTGGGAATAACTTAATAATTATTGCTTATAATAATTGTTACCCTTTGTGATATGCATAAAAATCTTGTCTAAACGTTAGTTTATAAATTAAAAATAATAATTACTATTTGACAAGTTTAAGTATTTCCCCAATAAATGTAGTCATAATTTGTCTCGACGCCACCTAGCGAGGGATTTAACACTTACAATGTCTCTCTCGCAAAAATAAAGTTGGTTGTTTTCAGGTGGAAAAAATATAATAAGCAGTAATTGTTGAATGAAACACTAGTATATATTGAATTATTTGGCGGATATTTGATAAGCCCCCATAGCTCAGTGGTCAAGAGCAGCTGACCGGCAATCAGAAGAACACGGGTTCAAGTCCCGTTGGCGGCAAGTATCTTTTCTCGGAAGATTTTTCAATGTTGATGAGTGTTTCAGGCTGATAATTATTGCTTATAATAATTGTTACCCTGTGCTAAGGATAAAAATCTTGTCTAAACGTTAGTTTATAAATTAAAAATAATAATCATTCTATATATATATTCTTAAGGGTCTTGGTCGGATATGCAAAGGATAGAGAAAAATAGAAATCTTTAGAGGAGGCCTATATCGAAAGCTGTTTCTAAAAATAATTTCCCGAACTCTGATAATTTAGAATAATATTTAAAAATAAAAAAATAAATAGATCAGAAAAATGTTTTATAAGTAACAGCAATAAAGGCTAATTTTATTTTATTTTTTATTTTATATATATATATTCTATATTCTTATAGATTATAGAATTCTCTCGCAGGCTTAATCCTATAGATGTATGTGTTCGGCTCTTTTTGGTGTCGCTATTTTTCGTTTCATTGAGTTTCAAATCCAAACGATGCTGAAGAAGTTTTCACATCAACAAGTGGAATGACGTTACCACGAAGTCGTTGCTTACTCCTAATTTATTCATAAACAATAAGTGGAAACCAAGAGACCAAACTTTACATTTCGAAACTTGGCGGACGGTTATATCAAACGGCAAAATTGAACAGTTTTGGAGTTAGGCCGACTAAGCTGACGGAACGAAGTAAGACCAAAGGAACGGTTGATAGGATCTGTAGCTAATGTGGGTTGAAACAAGCTCCCTGCATTGGATAAAGGTAATGGAATATATTATGGCTGTGTGGTAAGATCTTTGTCACTAGGCCCAAAGGTCGCGATTTCAAATATCGCGAGATGCAAATAAGAAATATTTGGTTTTTACTGATTACTAGCGCGCAGACCCATCAAAAATCTCCAGATATTATATTATAAATTGTAGGATTTGAGAAGTTATATTTTGTATATTTAACAAATATTTGTTTATGGCTTTCACAAAACGGTGAAAGCGATTAAAAATAAATTTCATCCTAAAACGCCCTCTTTTAGTAGATAGACCCTCCTCATTTTTCAACATCTATCGTTTTTTCCGGGTTTGGTTTTTTTTTATGTGCATTTGGGAAGTTTGTGTGGGTTCCGGCTCCTCTGGAACCATTTATCGGATAGCCAACAACTCTGCATTAGGTTACCCTAAGTGGTTTGCTACTTTTGGTGTCCGGGTTAATGCGGTGAGGCTTGTCCGGGTTTTGGCGACAGATGCATCTGCCCAACAACTGCGTGGCAGGTCAGATCGGGAGAGACTGGTTGAGGAAGACTCTTTGACCTATCCAAAAGGAATTTCTCAAAACATCGCCTTGCACCGCAGTAGGGGGGGGGGGATTCATATATCCGTCTCTTCTAGACACACTGACTCCAAGATTATGTAGCGATCCACAGCCACGCAAAAACGCAGCCAATGTATATTGCAAGCCACGGCCACTCAATGACAATCCAGTCTACTGTTGAGTTGCTGCGACTATCCCGGCCTTGGATGCTGGTGCCGGATAAGTAACAACCAACGGCTATACCATGACAAACCAGTCTACTTGCTGCGACCGTCCTGTCCTTGGATGCTGGTGCCGGATATGTAGCAACCCGCGGCCTCGCAATGACAAGCCATTATACTTATGGGTTGCTGCGCCCGTTCCGGCCTTGGATGCTGGTGCCGGATATGTAGCAACCCACGGCCACGTAATGACAAGCCAGACTGCTTGTGACTTACTGCGACCGTCCCGGCATTTGAGGCTATTACCGGATATGTAGCGACCCACGGACACGCAATGTCAAGCCAGTCTACTTGTGAGTTCGCCGGCGATCATCCCGGCCGTGATGATACCCACCTAACATGGATGCTTCGGTAACCTAATTTTCTCTCCTTACAATGCATATGAACATGCTACAGTGCCCCTGCTGATGCTCAAAGCTCAATAGAAAACATCTTTACCAAGACATTGCAATATTCGGGCGTCTCTGTGTGCCGGTGCTTATTATTTACAGTTTTTGTGCAAGCCTGTAGGTCTTGTACATGCTCTTCATTTAACAATGAAAATATTTTATTTATTTTAATTTATTGGGGAAACAAACAGTTATAGATATTTTATTGAAATAATTACAAGGTTGGATTAACCGGCGAAGTTTCCGCAAAAATTTGTGGTAGGTATATATATAAAAACATAAATGATTAAAGAAAACATAAAGTGGTAAAAAAGAAAGAATAAAATAAATAAAAATGAATTAAAAAACACAAATTGAATTAATAAGAATAGATAATATAAAATAAACTATTAACCTATTTAAAAATAATACATTTTCACATCATAAGATAATGTTCAAGGATTTTATTCATGACTTTGTCTGGCCTACCATTTCTGTCGTTCACTTCATGAAGAACACAATTCTGGTACTGTTAAAAAACTTAAGTTGAAATCAATATTGCATTTCGTATGCACAGTTAAAATTCCAGTAGAAATTCATTTGCTGACGCATTTCAAAAGGACCGATCTTGTGTTCCGAATAAAGCAAAAAAGTATATTTGGATACGCTGCAAAATTGGAAGGACAGCTATTTGCATATTCTGAGTGTTATCCTAATGAATACTGAAAACTCGCAAACAGATTCCTCTTTAAAACGATTTTTGTGTTCAGAATGCAACATAAAATTTTATTTACGGATTCATCAGCTGATATATTTCAAAAGAAACCATTTCGGGGTGAATTTTAAAATTTGAGTTGCACACTATGCTTCAAAATTCGAAGAAAAAGCAACGGATTGTTCAGCATGTAACATTTGATTTTGGTTCTCCAATCTTTGCCAATTCACTTTGTGACGTCATTTTTAATTAAATAAAAAAAAAAACACTTGTTTAACTTATTTTTGTTTTAAAACATGTAGATAATTTTAATTAGAAAGTGGTGTTTGACAACACGATTTGTTTTCATGTAATTGTTTTTTTACACACATTTTTTTTTTACATGAGCTCCACACAGGAGGCCCTGAAGAAAATAATTTCCTTAAGGGCCTATGTCATCTTTGAGGATGCTGTGTGGAGGGTTTTTTTAGGGAAAGGAAGGAGAGGAGAGTTCTGGGAAGGAAAGGGGTTTAAGAGGTGGGTAGGAATCTGGGGTTCCTGGTCATCCACCTCCAAGACCTAGACACACCTCATCCCATGAACCCTGGCACCCCTGCTAAATCATCAAACGTAGCGAACTACTTGGGGTGACCTATGGCAGAGGTGTTGGTTATCCAATAAAGGTTCCCGGGGCGGTGGTACCCACTCCCGCCTCCCAAATTGAACATGCAGATTAACTCTTATTAAAATTTAAGTGGTGGTCTCATCTGATGTCGAAATCAAGGGAATCTACTCTTGCGTTCTGAGTGTAGTAATAAACTTATAGAAAGACTTCTGTTGCGTTTGGTCACAAATTTTTCTTTTTTTTCGAAGAATTCTTGTCAGGTGTGTGTAAAAAATTGTTTTTGGTAAATTATATATACTTATACTTATAATAATATATGAGGATCAAAGGATTCCCCTCTCCCCCTTCACTTCACTCCCCACCCCCCCCCCCCCCCTTCACCATAAAATCTAAATGCGGCCCGCTGGTAAGTAGTAGTGGTAGTGTAAGCTGTTCAAAATATAAAACAATGTAAACGTTTATTCACGATCAACGGTTCGGCTCGATAGAACATGCTGACTACTTGGAACCATGTTCGACACAAGACGTCATAGATGTATCACCTAATCGCTCAGTCAAACGTGAATTTCTGTCAAATATATACGAGGGGAGGTCCAAAAGTTCGTGGAATGGAGGAGATGGAGTGGGGATAGGGGCTCTCGTTTAGTGTCATACTAATTAGCAACTCATCATTAGTATATAAATTAAGTTTCAGCCCTTTTGCGTTATTCGTTTACGAATATTCGCCTGCTAAACAAGCCAATGCGGAAGAAAACTGAAATTATTGAGAAAATTGAACACCATGCTGTGATAAAATTCCTTACCAAGCAAAGAAAGAACGCTCGGATAATTTTGAATGGTAAATCAATGATTTACAAGTGGCGTGGTCTTTTTAAACATGGTCGGGAGCTGATTGAAGACGACCCTCGCTCAGGAAGGCCAGTTGAGGCCACCACATCAGACATCGTCGAAAAAGTGGAAAAAATTGTACTGGAGGACACCCGTTTGAAGAAAAAAACAGTAATCTTCATTAGTTGAAGAATCAGGTACCAGCATTTTGCGAATCCTACATGACCACCTGGGTATGACAAAAGTCAGTGCAAGATGGGTACCGAGAATACTCACGCCGCTTCAGAAACAACAGCGCGTCGATGCATCAAAACAATTTTTGGAGTTGTGTGGAGACAAACTTGCACTGTTTTTGGAGCGGATTGTTACCGGAGATGAAACATGGGTTCATCACTTTGAGCATGAGTCCAAATAATGTGTACCAATGGGTATACTCTTTTTATGCAATGACATAAAAAGGGTACACCACCGCCAAAGAAATTCAAAGTGTCGGAGTCGGCTGGAAAGCTGATGGCTACTGTTTTTTGGGATTGTGAGGGGATAATACTCATTGATTACAAAAAAAGGAAAGGACCATAACTGGGGAATACTATGCAACGATACTAGAAAAATTACAGGAGGCCATCAAAGAAAAACGTCGAGGAAAATTAACCAAGGGTGTGTTGCTCTTGCAAGACAACGCGCCGGTTCACAAGAATAGATTTGCAATGGCTGCTCTGCACAAGTATGGCTTCGAAACACTAGTCCACCCACCCTACATCAGTCTGATCTGGTTCGTTCGCTTCATATCGAACAACAAACATCGAGTGATATGTTACACACGTTGGGCAACTATAAATATAATAAACACAAGCAAGTATACATTCTACGTCTTTTTTATTAGATTCAATGGCAAAGTTTGTAATCGATGTGGGTATAGTATTAATTTACCGAACGTATTAATTTTAAAACATTCACAATCTACTTCACTGTTCTGAGGCGGCCTGTAGTTTTTTAAAACTTTTATATTTAGTTCCAGGTTGCCCTTGCATCGTCTTCATAATATTTTAAGTTGATTGTTCTTGCACTTTGTTCTCTTAGTCATGTTTTTATTTTTGTTTTAAATGTATTCATCTCTGTTTTCTTTTTTGTTAGATTTGGTAGACTATGGTATAGTTTTTTTAGCATAGAATTTAACATTTCTCGGTCTAAATGAAGTTTTTTGGTAGATTCTTACTTATTCTTCATTTTAAACCAGAAATTTCTTACTCTTAATATCGCCCTGGTCATATGCCATCGTTTATGAGTTTCCAAATTTCCTATAAAAAATGTAGGCAACGTTTTGGACCACAAAAGGTGATCCGTCATCTAAGCGACACTGGGAGTATCTTGTACTCCAGAATAAAGCGAATAAAAATGTTAGCATGTTTAGTAGATTTTCAACGCCTTACCTTTGAGTCGTAGATATCAACTCTTATCACTTTGCCATGGAGGTGTGTGCATTCGGTATTATCTCTTAAAAAGTTTATGGGTTCACCAAGCGTATGAAAAAAAAATAATTGCTCACATCAGTCTGGGTGGTGTGATCTGTGACGAATCAAATTTCGTCACAAATAAATTTGAATAAATAATTTAGTGTTATGAAAGTGTCTCGCTCTGTGCAGCAAAGACAAAGAAAGTGATGATAGATTTGGGTGGAAGAAGAAAGAAGTGGGGGGTAGAGCCACGGGTCCTATGAATTCATAGGGCACGCCGCGACAAACAGTCAAGATCTAGACGGGGAAGAGAGGGGGCACGAGTAGTGGTGCAACACCGAATACGGGTTCCCCGCCCAGCGACGTGGTACTGGGCGGTGGATGAAGAAGTTATAGTTGAGTTGAAGAAAGTGATTCGCAAGATGTGTATTTCTGCGCCCGGTGACCTAGAGCGGCGACCAGGCGCGAACACGTACGAAGACGATGGCGCAGGCTGGAGGAGACTCGACTCCGCTAGGAGGGCCTGAGCTGCTGAACCAGAGGAGGTGCCATCGAGGACCTCGGCCTTATCAAGGCACCCGCAGAGAACCCAGTGACACGAAGGTAGTTTCAGTGAACAATTAACTATGACGATGTGAACAATGGAGAAGCAACCCCGAACCATATGACAACTAATTAAGATTTAGATAGTAGATCTAAGTATAATTAAGACTGTGTATTAATTTGGCCAAACCTTATTAAAATCCTAACATATAAAATCTCTGCAATTAAATTCATCCCCCTTTTGTCCCAACCCAAGCGACCCGAACTGGTGAGAAGGGAGAGTGGAGAAAGTACAGAGGTAGGTATAAAAACTGCACTTATTTAACTATACATCAATGATTAACCTGAGCTAGCTTCCTGCAACAAGACGATACGTTACAGATGCTATTCTGATTGATTTGAAGTTCTAACTGTTTTATGCCTTCAAAATTTGCAGATAATCTACTCGTATATATAAAAATGTCGTGTCACGGTGTTTGCGGTCGCACTCCTCCGAAACGGCTCGACCGATTTTAACGATTTTTTTAATGTATATTTGGTAGGTATGAGAATAGGTCGTAAAGTATATTTCATACCCCTATGTGATTAAGGGTGTCCCTATCCAGATTTTTTTTTCTATTTTTTGACATTTTTTTTATTTAGCATCAAAAAACAAGTATAACCCCAAATTTTCTCTTACGAACAAATTTAACCGTCGTTCGTATTTCAAACAGAACGAAATTATTTATGTTGTGGAGGACAGATGGCGCTACGTCGGTCTCATCGAACTTTTAGTTACATGGTAGAACAACGTTTGGCGGGTCAGTTAGTAAACAATAAATATTGAATTCGAACATTATTCGTTTTAAGGCTTTGCAACCGGGCTCGAAAAGAAGAAGATGGAGAGATACGAAATTACGAATGTTAGAGGAGAGCGCTAACATTTACAGCTACAAAATAGATGCGAAAATTGGGAAAATGTTTAATAAAACACGACTCGTTTAAAATAGAGCAAAAAGCTCGAGAAAGAAACACTGTGAATTTTTTCATGCATATAACTTGTAAAATAACTGAAATAAACGTGTTCACAATAATTTTTGGAGCATACTTTGCTTTTTTTTCTATCGAGGGAATTTTATATAATTTGCGTTTCGGCGCGGGCAATGTCTAAACATTGTCTTCAAGAATAACATATATATTTTTAAGAGCTTTAAAACTTACCGTGTTTAAGGGAGATATGTAAGAAATCGGTAGTTGGCAATTCAATCAAATTGGCTCGATTACGAGGAATTTTATTGTTCCTATTTAAACCGTTTATTTTTAACATTTCATCTTCATTGACAGCAGAGTCGAACATCTAAATTGAGGACAAATAATATTTATCAAAAAGTCGAGCATATTGACCGGGATAATTTTACTATTCAATCACATTGCAAACTTGTCCATATAAAAATAAACATTTTCCGTCGATACAATCAAGTCTAACGTTTTAGCCAGACTCATTTTATTTGAAATATTCTTGGATCAGGAAAATTTTTTTATGCATTTATTGATATAAACGTCTTATATTCAGACAGTAGCAGCGGATTTGCGAGGGTTTTCCAGAAAATTTTATTCAAAATTGAATTCTTCCGAAATACCTCCGGAATTAAATACAATATTTCGCTTACAACCCCTGTGTTTTCTTGCATAATATTTTTCGGAAATGTCATTTTTAAAAATTATAAACTACAGACATGTTGTACAGATCTTGAAAGTAGCATGACAAAGACATGGTAATTGTCATACTTTTGAATTAGTATTTTATAAACCTTCACACGTCGCGTATTATCTCTAACTAAATTGCGTAAATGAGTGCCAAAATTCCCGTTGTGTGTGATGACAAAAAAATGTTTACAAATTCTATTTTATTTTTGTTGCAACACATAATTGTATCCTATACCTAAATACTGACTTTTATCGTACATACGTCATACGTTGTTTAATGTACATTGATAATGAAATAAAATCCACACTTTTATACGATAAACAAACAAACAATTCGTCTTTATTGGAGTGGGTGCAATGAATTTACAAGTATGTCACAGTTCTAAAATCGTAAAACATTAAAAACTATATATGACAGTAGCTTTATGGGTATTTTAACAATAAATAACCAAAAGTAAACTATTCGGTTCCTAACCGCTCATTATACCTTATAACAAGAGGATTTTAGAGTTTATTTTCTCTCTCTGGAGACCTGAAGCTTGCACGGGGCATCCCGGTAGGCAAACTTAAGGACTCACATGTCTTAACATCGGTCAGCTGCCCTAGCGGCGGGGTTCTCATTCATTAACCAATACAATCCATCGTCCCTAATTGTAAAAGACAAGCCATGCAAGAAAGAGAAAGTATCGAGATTGAACACTTATAATAATAATTAGATTTGCTACACTTTCTTATGTTGTTATCATTATAATACTGCTACCCTTCTGTTTACCACTTTGTAATCTCATGTATCAGTTAAACGTAAAAGCCATTCTATGGCGTTTAAATAAATAAATAAATATAAGAACCACTGAAAAATTGGAAACTCCAAGAACTCAATTAAAAATGACCCTTATATTAACCGGCCAGTGGCTGACTTGGCATCGCGTTTGGGTCCCACCTGGGCGTCGCGAGTTTCATTCCTCGGCTGGTTAAGTCCTCCACCACGACACAGGCAACATTTTCCGCTCACGGTGGTGGTAGTAGGAGATTTTGCAATATTGTCAGGTTATTCGTTACCCAGGAATATTTGTCTATCATTTTTTTTAATTTGCAAAATCTAAAAGCTGCAAGGATTTTCTTTAAATACATCTAAAATTGTTTTTTTGTACATTTTTCATAATAACTATTGGATTTTCACCGCTATCTGCTCTGGTATTTTCAAAATCAATGAGTGCGACTCTGGAATGTAAAAAAACGGAAAACAATTAAATTTAATAAAGGTTTGGAGGAGATACCGCACGTGATTTAGTGACTTTCATTAAAAACTTTAGGGTTCGCAGATACACAAAAAACCACAATTATTTTTCCGCCCCAGATAGCTTTTATTGAAATTAATTACCGCTTTCAGCTTTGCGTCACCAGGAAAATTTCCAAACTTTGGAATTTCATAGATAAATAGATTGGAAAATCAAGTTATGAATTTGGATTTTCTTCTCAAGTAATTCAAAGGGGGCAGCGCAATAAACTATCGAGTTGTCAGGTTTTAAGAACTTTCATCGAATCTTCTTTCAGCAAAATAATTTATTTATTTGTAAGGGACAACAGCTTATGCATAAAATATAAAGATAAAAATTAATATTATTTTTTTATTATTTTTTTATTTACATTTAAACCCGCTAAACTACTTATGTAGTTTGTCAGCAGGTACATAATGACAACATTTGTACATTTTCAAACATTGTATACATATAATTTTATAATTTTTGATGCTAAATATCAATTAAATAGATTATTTAAATTACCGAAATAGTATATACATGTAAATAGCACTAGAAGCCTTAAATAATAAAAAGTACAAATGGATTTAGTATGAAATGATATAATAAAAAATTAGTATGTTATGATATAATAAAAAAGTACAGATGGATTTAGTATGAACAAATGAAATATAATCACAAGTAAATTAAAAGTTTCATATACATTAGGTATTACAAAAATTGTAATGAATTTACCAATTCCTTCAATGTGAGTTTCAATAAAGAATACAAGGACTTCGGTAGGGCATCAATATTAATCATCCCTATCTAATAGCCATTTCCTAAGTTTATATTTGACTTTACCATTAAAAACGTTATTATTTTTGATCGTCATTGGTAGTTTATTGAATATTTTGGGTACAAAATAGTTTTTATGTTAAATAAAGTCAAGCCAAAAAAGTCTCCTTAGAGATAATGTTTTGTTATATCTTAAAATTAATTTTAGGTGAGAAGGAGAGGAAGAAGAATATAGGTTAAGAATAGGAGATGCTGCCGATACATTCAAAACTCTTGTATTAATTTTTGATCGTACGCGATATAAGGGTATTGCTAAAAATGTTAATGTGTTATATTGCGTAGGTATATGGGGAATCGGGGATTTTTATCTAATGTTAGTTCTACATGTCGGCAAATGAAATAAATTGAAGTGATGTGTTGATTTTTTAAAATGTGAATTTTTATTAAGTTGGTAAACTATAGCGAGTCCAGGCCATTATTCAGAATTTTAAATAACAAGCTGTAATAATACGATGGCTTGTTGTTTTTTCTTTGTTAAATCTACTACAATGCTATTTGTTAATTCGAACACATCTAAAGAGTAAAAAACTCTTACAGTCGTTCGTTTAATACTAATTCTTCTTAATTAAAAATGCAAGTCCTGGGTCAACCAAGAAAAAATAATAAAGCCTAATTTAAATTACGCAAGCAAAACTATAAAAAAAACTGTTTCCCGAATGAGTAAACCTCTTTTTAATACATTATGGAGCATTTAGGGTTGATTTGTCATTTTCGTCTTTAAAAATCTCACCCAGTTACAGGGAACACACATTATGATAAGTTGAGTTTGATAAGCGACACCAATTGCATCACGGTTTTACACTCCGCAATTAGTTTTTTTTTTTTAAATATGTTTATTTAGTTATTAATTGTACAATAATTTCTCTTACTTAAATCTTACAAAACTGATCAATCAGTTTGATTGTAAAAAATCTCTCATTTTTCCTATTTATTTACTTACAACATATAAAATGTTTGATATTTTGGTGCTTAATACATATCTAGTAATTATTTAATAATATAATACTTAATATTAAAATACTTAACTAATTATTGTAATGCTTATTATAACATAAATTTTATTTTGAACAGTAGTTAAAAGATCTAGGTACCTATTCGTTCACAATATTATTTGTTTTTCATAGATTTAGGTATTTTTATACAATATTTTAGTTTTCATGTTCTATTGAAGTAGAATGATCTAACTTTAGTTTTGATTTTTGAATATGATGTCTCGTTTTTAATATTTTCAGGCAATGCATTAAATATTTCCGGAATTTTATGCCTTTTTGTTCTATCACCGTATACATTTGTAGATTTATTAATAATAAACATTTCTGCTTCTCTATGCCTAGTGGGGTAGTTATGGTTTACAGGTTTTTTGAATTCTGTATTCCAGAATTCATCTAGAGTTAATTGGTAATCTACCCTACTATGTATAGAGAGCACATTACACAAGGAGAACATTTTTTTATAATCGCCATCACATAATTGAACTTTTTTTTTGCCTGATATCAATTTTAGGAAACGGATTTGTAGTTGTTCTATTTTATTTAAGTACGTTTTGTACGTTAATCCGTAACTATTTATTCCGTATCCTATAATTGATTCTGCTAATGCGTTATATATACAGTATAATATATTTTTATTAACAAAGTTTTTTAGGTGATAAAATTTCCCTAATATGGATCTTAATCTATTACATACATTTTCAATATGAATTGACCAGTTAAAATTGACATCTACTGTAAGACCGAGGTATGTATACTGGTACACTTTTTCTATATTTGGGCAATTACACTGCAGGGATTGGTTTTTTGTGTGCAAGCAATCATATGAATGACTTTTAATGTGCAATTCCTTATCCTGACAATTTGCATGTGGTGAATGTATAAGCATATATTTGGTTTTTTTTGCGTTGATAATAATGCCATTGTCGTGGGACCATTAATGCAAAACACTAATGATTCTTATTTTGTGGCATGCAACTAAAGCCCGCATCATTAAAATATATGTTTACATGTGAAACCAAGGGTGCAACTAATGTCATGAAACTAGTTGCGTAAATTAAATTCGGCGTAGGTACTATATGTATCTATAAATAGTGGACCGTTGACCAGAAGATAGTTCACGTGACCATTTTCTGTAATTTAGATGAGTAATGTAATTAGGATGACAGAACAGTTCATGATAGCTTTTTGTTTGACAAGCCCCCAAAGGGCTCACAAACTCCAACGGCTCGTATGGCTTTGAAGCAAAGAATGGACGGTTACCTCGAGAGTGTTTTCTCTTGGGATAAAAATAATCTCCTTGAATTTAATGTTTCAAAGACCCAATCTTGTCTGATTACGTCTAAAAGGGATCGCAATGAAAATCTAGTCTCTTTCAACGGAAGCAATCTTCCGAACAGGCCCTCCATTGATATGCTTGGTGTAACCCTAAGTAACCAGCTCAGGTATGGGGGCTCCGTCGAAGCCAGAGTAAAGTTAGCCTCCCAGAAACTGGGCGTACTGCATAGGGCCCGCAGATACTTTAACAGTGCACAACTGCTAACCCTGTACAAATCGCAAGTGCGCCCCACGGTTGAATTTGGCAGCCACCTCTGGTCTGGAACTCCAAAATATCTGAAAAATACCCTCAACTCTGTGCAGAAACGGGCGGTCCGTTTGATAGATTCTCCCATCTTAACAGACGGATTGCAATCTTAAGAGCACCGGCGTCGGGTGGGAATGCTATCCTTCTTCTACCGGTATTACAATGGAAGATGCTCCGAGGAACTAGAGTCATTGATCCCTTCGGCACCGGTGCATAGTCGGGAAACACGCCAAACGCGTGCCCAACATTTGTACACGGTTGACATTTGTCACATGAGAACGGGTCGTTTCTTCGAGCTCGGCTGTGGAATGATTTGCCGGCCTCTGTGTTTCCTCCTTCCTACAATATGGGTCTCTTCAAGACCAATGTTCATTCCTTCCTCTCCTCAAAAAGACCCTCCACACAGCATCTAGAAACTATTTTCCTCAAGGCCTCCTGTGTGGAGTTAATATAAAATAAAAAAATTATTTCTCCCACACGCTTGTGACTTTTAACACAAAACGTGAAACAACAGCGCAACTAATGTTATAAAATAACTTGTGCGCAATTACACTCCCCTCCACACAGCGTCCCAGATGACATAGGCTCTGAGGGAAATTATTTTCCTCAGGGCCTCCTGTGTGGAGTTAATGTAAAAAAAAAAAAATTGTTGCGTAATGTAAATTCGGCGTACTACCTATATCTATAAATGGTGGTCCGTTGACCAGAAGATAGTTCACTGGACTCCATTTGCTGTAATTTAGGTTACTTCTCCCACACCATTGTGACTTTTAACACAAAACTTAAAACTAACAGCGTTGGTTAATTTTGTAGAATGTTGGGGCGTATAAATAACCCCAAAAATCTCTGAGCGTAATACTCAAAAATATTATTGCGAATTTACCTTGCGCGGACAATGTATTACAAAAAAATAGCAATCTGATAAATCTCAAGGGAAAAAAACAGAACACTAACCTTGTATGTTAATCTCTGCAATGTGGGAGGCCCCCCCGTAATTCCAATACACTTAAATTGAGATCAGCACAATTTTTGAAATTTTGAAATATGCACAAGCCAGTTGTCAACTTTACACAACTAAAGTATAAAACACAATGACCTGCTAGATATTCAAACAACAAGATGATGTGACAGTTATTCCCACATGTCACAATAATATTTTTAAATAAATACTTTTTAAACTGCAATATTTATCCAAACGGACAAGTGAGCGCCATCTTTGATCCATTGTGGCCGATCATGATGATTTAGCAGTTTTTTCGAACAATACATTTCAGTCAGATAAGTTTTAAGATTTTCACGGCCAAAAGCATTTTCGTTAGTTGTTTTTGGGGTGTTATGCCGTGTTGCGCTACCTCCTTCTTTAGCCAACGTTTCGGACATCGTTGCAGTGTCCATCATCAGGGCAGATCTGGCATCTACCGGATCTGCTGGATCTGCCCTGATATTTATATCTTAGAGACTTCGGATATTATCCCTGGTTATATCCATCAGCCTTTTTGTCCGGCATGCTGGGTATTAATAGCCTCGCCGAAAAAAGGAAAACTGCTTTGCTGACAACAGCATATAAACTTTTAAACGGTAACATCTGTATTCCCGATATATTACAAAAATTTGAGTTTTATGTCCCCGACAACTTCACAAGAGCGCGCAGACACAGAACTTTTGTTGTTCCGAGATGCAGAACTAACTTACCATTAGTAATGCGCTCGGAAAAATGATTCTTTTACTAAATTTCCTGCCCCCTGATATAGATATTTTTAAACTAAATATTCATCAATTTAAAAACGCTATTATTACTTAATAAAATAAAATGTATGTTTATTATTGGTTATGTATAACTGTAAATGTGCATTTAAAATAAAATAAATAAATAAATGATGGACACTGCAACGATGTCCGAAACGTTGGCTAAAGAAGGAGGTAGCGCAACACGGCATAACACCCCAAAAACAAATAACGAAAACACATTTCAGTGTCTGTGATAATCCAAAGAGACCGCCAAATCACCATTCTTGCAATATTAATATATCAATATTATATATTTGAACAAACAAAAACATATTAGAATGCCTAAACAAATATTATGAAACAACTTGTGCACAACTAGTTTCGGAATGTGAATTTGGCGTACTTTATCTATAAAAGTGGTCTGTCGAGGTCCAGAAGATAATTCACTTGACTCTATTTGCTGTAATTTAGATTATTTCTCCCACACGATTGTGACTTTTAACACAAAGCAGAATTGCAATCATTTCTCTTGACCGCTTCTGGTCTATTGGGATTTATGTTTTGGCAGTAGCAGTTGCCAGATATGTAATGTGTTCAGTTGGAAATGAAAGATGGTTTTAATCTCATTTCCCTTTCGTTTGAATAAATGTTAAAAGTAATTTAATTTTTGTTTTCGTTTGTTTGCTTATTATTTATTATTGAGAAGAACATAATATTAATAAATATAAGCGAAACATGAAACAGAACAAGTGGTCGCAACCAACATTGATTATCTGTTGTGTCGGTGAGTATTAAGTCCAATAATTCAGAATAATAAAATAAACAATATAAAAATCAAACATACTACTTTCGGTTGCATGTGCGCGATGTAACATACTATAGCATAATGTAATCTAATACATAAAATTATTTACGTCCAATATATATTTTTTTTTAATATGAGATATTGGTGTACAAAACACTTATTAGACCAGTACTTACGTACGCAGCTGAGACTTGGGTACTAACTAAGAGGAATGAGCGAGCACTGGACGCTTTTGAAAGAAAAATTTTGAGGCGCATCTTCGGACCGGTTCTAGAAAATGGATTTTGGCGCAGACGTTATAATAATGAGCTCTATACTCTGTTTAAGGAGCTAAACGTCTCAAAATTTATAAAACTCGGAAGATTTCGGTGGCTGGGTCATGTGGAGAGAATGACCGAGTATCAAGCACCAAAGTCCCTGCTGAACTCAAGACCAATAGGGCGAAGGAGCCTGGGAAGACCAAGACTAAGATGGAGCGACAACGTTCTCAAAGACATATCTATCTTGGAGCTTCTAAACTGGAGAGAGCTGACACAAAACCGAGATGAGTGGAGGAAGACACTTGAGGAGGCCAAGACCCACCAGGGGTTGTAGAGCCAATAGTGATGATGATGATGATTTTTTTTTGAAAACCGGAATTGATTGTGGGAACCAAGCGATAAAGTGGGTAGGTACTAACATTACATTAAAAATATTAAATGTACGACTACCACAACACCGGCATTAGCCTAGTGTAGTAGCCAAAAAACAAATATCTGTAACTAATAAAGAAAATATGAAATAAAAAATAAAATAAATAAATAAAATAAATAAATAAAATATTATTATCGAAGGAAGCAAGTACTTTGTGGTGTGACATTATATATTAAATTAAAAAAACACACTTTGTAAATCACCACTTTTTATTAGAATTGATATTTAACAGCCAACCAGGTTTCGCTCATCTCGAGCTTCATCAGGGTTTATTATAACAACTAAAGATAATTATCCACAGACATATATATAAAAAATAAATAAAGAGAATGAGTGAAAGAGATAGCAAAAGAATAGGCAACACCCTATTGGTGCCAGAAATAGAAAAGAGGGAGACAAAAATAATTACAGGATGGGTAAATAAAGGGGGGAGGGAGAGAAAGGGAATTGTTTAAGAAGATGTTAACGGAATAAATTAAAAATGGGACTATCAGATAAATTGATTTGGTTATTAATAATGTTTGATTTATTATTGAAGGCTTTTTTGATTTCGAGAGCTTCTAGATTGTTTAACCGAATTCCAATTCCATTTTTATATAATATTTTAGTCCCGGAGATTTTATCGAATGAGTGGTTAGTTTCTATTAGATGGTTTGCGAATTCTGAAAAAGCGTTACTATTTAAACATCTTAGATGTTCTTTAATTCTTATGTTTATGTTCCGGGCCGTTTTTCCGATATAAAATGCAGAACAATCATTACAATTTAGTTTATATTCGCCAGAGTGGCTAAATTTATCGTCAATATCTTTAGTGTTAATTAAGTAGTTACCTAATAAGTGTAAAAGGCGGGTTTTATTTCCGGAGGGAATTTTTTTTTTTTTATTAAGTATCAATAATAATAAAATTGATTTCGATATCTACCGTAAACCTACCTATACCGATACTACCATTCAGAATTCATCCAACCACCCCATATCCCACAAACATTCCGCCTTCCACTCCATGATACATCGTTTGATTACAGTACCATTAAATAATAATAATTTTAATAAGGAATTATCCATAATTAAACAAATCGCTATAAATAACGGGTATGAGACAAAACTAGTATACAATATTCTTAATAAAAAATTGAAACAAGCAGCATCAAATAAATTTCTTTTTAATAATTCTAATAATAGTATAAATATTAATCACCAATTCCAATGGCGTAGAGTACTGTATACGAATAATTTTTCTAAAATTTTCTAAAAAAAATTCCCTCCGGAAATAAAACCCGCCTTTTACACTAATAATAACTTAGGTAAACACTTAATTAACACTAAAGATATTGACGATAAATTTAGCCACTCTGGCGTATATAAACTAAATTGTAATGATTGTTCTGCATTTTATATCGGAAAAACGGCCCGGAACATAAACATAAGAATAAAAGAACATCTAAGATGTTTAAATAGTAACGCTTTTTCAGAATTCGCAAACCATCTAATAGAAACTAACCACTCATTCGATAAAACCTCCAGGACTAAAATATTACATAAAAATGGAATTGGAATTCGGTTAAACAATCTATGTGATATTCTTGCTTCCTCGTATTGTTTTATTTTATTCTTATATTTATTTACTCCTGGGCACTTGGCACCAGTCGTAAATTTTTGTTTTCTCTTGGCTCTGATCGATATTTAAATTCTTAAGGCTTTGCATATGTGTGGTAGGGATGGAAAATTCCTCCCCTACGTCACACAAGCCTTTATGAAAATTGGACCCTTATTTCCTCTGATAACTACAGAAAGCTACTTAAAGCTCCCTTGTACTACATATCTTTAGAGATATATGTACTTAACTAATTAATACGTTATTTACGACTTTGAACGTAAATATTTTCGTATTTAGGTTGTAATTAAACTCCATCAAACGTTGTGTAATTTTTTGATTTATGATATAGGACTTTAATTACTTTCATTTTTTTGGAAACCCTTTTGATTCTAAACGGAGTGTTGAGTTTCAAACTGTATTGGTCTCTCTCTTGCAAATCTAACTTTAAGTAATTTTTCTAAATGAGCTAACTTCCCTTTGACGTTTATTATGATTCCCTACATCCTAATGAATTCATGAATAAACAATACTAATCGAAACTACACATGACTAATTGAACAGATAATTAAATATAACTCAAATGGTTAAATGTCAGTAAATTTGATTATGATTGTATCTTGTATCTGCTTGGCGCCCCTCCATTTTGATTCAGCTGCTATAAGGTACATATAAAGATGGATTTAGTAGGTTAATGTAATTAGTTAATTGCATATTTGACGAACTCAGAATAACCCTTTTCTGGCAAAATTTGGCTCCTGCCTCCATAAAGTAAGCAAGGTGATCAGGTTTCAGCCCGAAATTCGCACAGTCTTTTGGCACGATTCGATTGATTGATACCTAAGTTATCGCGTCCCAACCGAACCTTCCTCTCGCCATCATGCACTGCCTTCAGGTCTTCACCCGAGCCCAGATACCTCCAAATTCCTACTCCTCCAAAGTTTACTATTTACTTAGGGCGAACCGGTTTCGTCCTATATGCAATCATATACTCACAGGTTTGTGTGGAGTTACGGGTCGTGAATCCTCCCTCCACGTTCAAGAAATGAGACGAGAGTGACCCGACAGGCCTAAAACACTAATTGTAAGTGAGTTCGTTTCATCCAATGAACAGTACATAAAAAGATATATATATATATAAACATACATTTTGGGAAGGTTTATAACTTGCAATACGAAACTACTTGCATCGCATTTCAAGCTCGGATCTCGCCCATCGGATTCTGCACAATCCTAAGTTTGATACCGAATACATACGTAAGAATAGTGGGGAATATAAATAAATACTAGTATATTAAGATCTTATCTGGCGATGTGTTCTGGAGATTCGCCAAAACTCCAAGCTTTTGTTTGGTTTTTGACGGTTTTGTTTGAGAGATCCGTCATCTCTATTGTTTGGTTAATGGTCCTTGTTATAGAAGCGACCACTGCCTTCTGTTGGTTGAACTGTATTTTTTTTCTTTCCCCCCCCCCCCCTCCAAGGTTCAACTTTTGATAAATTCTTGCTATCCCGTGATTCTCAATTGCTTCATGTAAATCGTCATTACACCTTATTAAACTATCCCGTGATTTATCAACTGCTTCATGTAAATCTTCAATACACCTTTTTAAACTATCCCGTGATTTATCAACTGCTTCATGTAAATCTTCAATACACCTTATTAAGCTATCCCGTGATTTATCAACTGCTTCATGTGAATGATGGATACCTATGAGAGTAATTATTCTATAAATTTTTACTCGAATCTTTCATGTAATTCTTTGATACCCTTTTATTTGATTAGCTATAATAAATCTGTTTATTTTCAATTGTTTAGTTCTATTGATATCTCTTTACGTTCAAATTAAAGATTGTGTTTAATTTTTTTTTTGTTTCTCATAATTGCGCAATATAATAATTTTATCTCGTTCCTAGAAGTTAATACCTAAGTACGATATCCACTAATCAAGGTCATTTTTTTTCTTCTTTTTACCGTACTCGAACTAGTATCCCAGTGACCGACTTATTTTGTACACAATTTGAATTATGTAAACATTCCCGACGGCCTCGTGACCTAGATTCAAAGCGTATGATGTGTGTTTACTTTTAGACATTCCCGAAGATGTGTGCGATGGCTCTAATTTTTTTCTTTGTTTGATAATGACCTACTTGGCGCAATTGTCTAGTCTGATCCCCGATTAGCATAGTCATTACGTATATATTCAATTATATATATACTTTGTCTCAATAAATAATTAATAAGTATACTGGTATATATGATTATATTATGATTAAAATAATTTCTAATATCATAACTTATTTCAAATGCTCTGGATTTTCTGAAATTATATTAATACATATATAAAATTAAATACAAAACATTGATTTGGAAATTTATCACACATAACTACTTTTAATAGCTATTGATGAATTCAGAGGTAGGAATCGATACCCTTTTTTCCTCTTTTTATATAAGTGTTTTTCTTTTTGATTAAAATTTTTCTTGGGAACAATAAAATTATATATATACATATATATATATAAAATATACCTATTATATTTATAATATTTTAATATAGTTACATATCACATATTAAGCGAGTAATATTTTGTTATAATAATTAATTCAAATACCAACGTTTGCTGCATTCCGCTTTCTCCTTGGAATCTGGAAAATTTCATAACGGGAAAAACTTACCCCTACAAAATTTTCCGACCGGGAAATACACGGTTCAACCTTGCTGCAATTTTCCTAAATTAATTTTCATTGTTCTAAATTTAAATAATTTTTTTTTTACTTCAATTTTTTTTTTTCGTTTAATCTAATTAATTTAAATGATGTATAAACTCTATCGTTCTAAACTGTATTTTATTTCAAAACTCATTGGTTAAATAACACTTTAAATGATAGTTACTTCACGATTAATTTAGAGATGGTAAATGGTTGTTAAATTAAATTTTTATCCCTCCGAACTTTTATGTATTAATAAAATATTATTTTGTTTTATTATTATTATTTTAGATAATTAATTTAAATATTTATTATTTATTAGAACACTTTTCACTTAGATTGGACACACGTATTTAATTATAACTTCTTCACACTTAATTATCACATCACTTCAGTTATTTATTTCACTGATATTAGACGCGAAATTTCTAAGTTTAAAAATACGATATTAAGTGATTATAAAATCCGAATTTTCCACTAAAACAAATTGTATTTATCACGAGCACTTTTATTTTTCACAAGTAATTAATGCGTTGACTTTATTTTTTATTTTCACTGACTTTAATTGCAAAGTATTTTTTTTGTAGATCACTGGCTTGAATGTGAAATTTTCCTAAGTCTCATGATAATTATCACTTAGAATTTTTCAACTTTAAATTACCAAACGTTTCGTCACGTCTCGCGAACTTTCAACCCTTTCAACCACGACCGTAGACTATCTCCAACTGGCATTTGTCTCGTCTTTTATACCCCTCTCAGGTCCAAAAGAGCGTATCTGAATTTCCTGTAATAAACCAATCTAATTTCTATCAACTCGTAATTTCTTGAAACCTCCTCATTATTGTCGAATGCGGTCCATTAGTCCCTTCCGCGATTGTACCTTTGATTTCTGTCCCCTACCTTCATACTTACAAGACCCGGATCCAGTATGAGCATATTAAATCGCCCAACTTCCTTTGTCCTGGTGTTCATATAAAATTAGCTTGAATTTAATAATTTTAAAGTTCTATTTTCATCTATTTCGCAACATGTCCATGCGTACGGCATCTACCATATGTTCCAAATCTGTCCCCAAATTCGCCTATCAGAGATATCTTCATGTCGAAGTCTTTCTCGCAAATTGTTCATTTTTATTATATTATTTTTCCTCGAGTTTTTCTGTATTCTATATGAACCTTTCCATTTAAAACCGAATTTTCTCTATTTACGTCGTATATTTGAATTTTCCATTTTTTCCTCGAATTTTCTTTTATTCACGACACTCTTTCCATGAATTTCCTTATTTATTCTCACGCTATTGTTCATATCTCTATAAATTTTTATATTTCAAGCCGTATTTATTTTATTCACTGTTAATCTAAGATTTCCTTGGTTTTTCTCTGTCGTATCTACTCTCCCATCGTTTCATTGTACTCCCCTTATATAACCATATCGTTTTTTGATGTTTGCTGCCTCTTGGAAAATTTCATTTTCTATTTTTTATTGATAAATATATCATTTTTAACATTTTTATAGGAGATACCCCGACTTCGGCCCTTAAATTTCTGTCATTTTTATTGCTTCATAGAGAACGTCCCCAAAAGTTCGTCTCACTCTTACCCAAAATCCCATAAACCATATGCTTTGACAGTTGTATACGTTAATTTCTGTACCCACCTGGCAATAAATTCTCTTTTATTTCAGTGTCGTTGATTTTTATGTGAATTATATAATCTAAATATTTCGTAAGACCAACGTTAATCTTTATAGCTCTTTTAACGACTAATTGCTCTTATCTAAACAATTTTCATGATCGAATATTCCTTGTTTATCACAACAAAATACATGTGAAATCGACAACCATTTCCTGCGTCCACTTTGTCAGTAACCAAGCTCAATTATGTGATCCTTTCAACGGCACAAATGACACAAAACGACCATTTCTGTTGAATAAAATCATCCGTAATTTGTCCGGTATTGTTACTCGACCCCAGACACTTAACAATACTAATTGTATTCCCTTTGAGATTGCAATTAGCACACCGGGCCATGCTTTATGCCCCCAACGAAACCACCATTTTTTATTTAAGTTTTCTTCTAAAAGTCGTCTTTCTAATATCTCCGCTTCATCTGAAATTAATAACAATAATTTTCCATTGTTTTTTCAACATTTCCATTTCCCTTAGCACGTTTTCCCTCGAATCGATCATCTCCGATCGTCACAAACAATCGTATTATAGATGGAAACTTCCTTAACATCTCCCAACACGTTTTCGTCACTTGCTATTCAATTTTTCACTTAAACTTTTCCATCGTTGTTTACGTGTATCTTTTTTTCATCTTTAATTTTTTCATATTATCTCGAAATCTACGGTTTCTTACCTCTTAATTTACCCTTATGTTTAGTTTCAAACGCGGGTTCAATGTGCTTATGTCCCTGAATTGACTATTGTTTCCCATGGAGTTTATTCACCTCTCGGTTCGGTGAGAACGAAAGGATAATTAATTACATTCTTAATTGCCGAGTCCAAAGGTCGATCCTTTGTTCCCCGTTGGTGTACGCCCTTCCGTTTATTAATTGGTTCGTTCAATATTTTATTGTTTTTGCTGCAATCCAATTGGCTGTCAAGATATCACGGCCTAAAAAAAATTGGGAAGTCCCTGTCTCTGATTATTTGTTGATACCATCTGTGATTTTTTAATCAATACTCGTCTCACTTTGTCTAATTATAGATCCCTACCGTAAATATGAATTCACTTTACTCTGATCCGATAGATGTCGTAGGTGTGTCCGTTTTATAAGTAATTGATATTTTCTTTTTAAATTAAAGTGGGAAGCTACGACATTTTCTAATTTTCACTGTTGATCAATGCAATACATCACATCTAGAAGCTCTCGAAATCAAAAAAGCCCTCAATAATAAATCAAACATTATTAATAACCAAATCAATTTATCTTACCATTTTTAATTTATTCCGTTAACATCTTCTTAAACAATTCCCTCCCTCTCCCTCCCCCCTTTACTTACCCATCCTGTAATTATTTTTGTCTCCCTCTTTTCTATTTGTATCGCTTTCTGGCACCAATAGGGTGTTGCCTATTCTGTTGCTATCTCTTTCACTCATTCTCTTAATTTCTTTTATATATGTATGTCTGTGGATAATTATCTTTAGTTGTTATAATAAGCCCTGATGAAGCTCGAGATAAGCGAAACTTGGTTGGCTGTTAAATATCTATTCTAATAAAAAGTGGTGCTTTACTAAGTGTGTTTTTTAATTTAATAAATAAAATATTATATTTTTATAATGATTCTATTCTTATTTGAAATGTGTTTTTCTTTTTTTTAATTTTTAACAGATTTAAATCGTTGTTCGCTCGAAAAATTAATTTCGGGTCATCTCTCCAACTATTATTTATTGATTGGCAATGAATGATCCAGTGGCAAATGTTTTTTATGGTGACCGGACAACTCAGAATGAAACCAACTCAGAAGTATCTCAGAAAGGTCATTAAGAGTGATGATAAAAAAATATTAAAAAATTGGTTAAATAGGTTAAGTTAGATCAGGGTAACCGACTATTTTAAAATTATTATTTCATAGCTTTTAACGACCTCTCTGAGATGTTTCTGAGTTGGTTTCATTCTGAGTTGGCATGGAACCGTTTTTTATACATGTAGGTACTTTCAGTTCGCAAGTTCAACAATTATTGTAATATCCCGCAATTTAAGTACGTACAATAAAAAGAGAAAAAAAAATATTTGAAATTATGCAAATAGTGGTTTAGGGGGTATATTTGAACGTCTCCCGTCTTCAGAGGGCTATCAGGGGGAACTTCATTCAGGCAGCTATGGCAGTGATGATTGTATTCGTGAATCTGCACGATGCGCCATAAGATTCCCATACGCTGGCTGAAAATTGCTCTAAAAGAGTTCTCTCGTCCCTCCTTATCCAATCATTGTATTTATTAAAAATATTGTAACTGAAATTCTATAAATTTTTTTCACCTAACATCAGCAATTTACTCTTAGAAGTACACTATTTAAATTTACGCTCGAGATAATGTAATATACTATCACATTATAATGTCCACATTATTTCAGATTTGATTTAAAACTTTTTGATTGTTAACCGTAACAAATACGATGTACCACAAGCTGTACTTATACCTTGCACCTTGTATTTTATTTATACAATGAACATTATTTCATTTGAATTAACATACGTAAACGTCAAGCGTTCGTTATTTTTATTAAACCAGTGGACCCCAATATAAGCAAGAGTAACATTAAAATGATTTGCCTGTACGTAGGTACCCGTTATATTTGGAACCTAAATAACATTTTTTAATTTTTTATTCTTCAATTTAAGCACCCGCTAAACTGCCAAAGCAGTTTGTCAGCAGGTCAATTTAACAATATTAATATAACACAATTATAACAAGATACTAGAATACTAAGAGGAATATTTTTTAAGTAATTACTAATTACAATATAAAGGTATAAAATACGCAGACAGACAGAAATAACACAAGCAAATTACTCATAGTCATATTATACATAAGATTACAAACAAAATCAATATAAAAAGTCTTGATCTATATTAGCCTTTTTTTGGTATCGGTGGTGCAATTTGATTCGATTTTTATGTTCATTGGCACCTTATTAAACATGGTAGGGACAAGATAAGTGAATGTCCGTTGACAGTATTTATTCATAATTTTCAGAATGGACAACGCCTCATTTTTAATTAATCCAGTGCCATATATGATCTTCTTTTCCTTGAATCTAAATCCGACGATTGGTTTTGGCGTCCAATATTTTAAATCATAATATCCCTCGCACAGGTAATATACTAACTGACTCATAAAATAATTTTATGTCTCTTCTTTGTGCATAAATGCTTTTGATTTCCAAGAGCAGAGTATTAAATTGTTTGGATGTAATCTATATTTGTCTTGCACGAGTTTCTCAAATTATGGTTTATTCCAGAATGTATTGATTCTAATCGGAAAACTAATAATGTTTAGCTGGTTTAAGCTAGGTAAGGTCAGGTGAGTTGAGGTCACCTACACTTCTGAACCATTTTGAAAACCTAATGTTACTTGGTCTCTGCTTCCAAAAATTGTTTTAATTTAGTGGATTTAAGAGACCTAAATACCTACGGCTTTAAATGGCTTTGACATCGAATCGGCTTTCACGCGATAAGAAATAATGCTTTTAGAAAACTATCTACTATCGAAATGTAATTTCGTTAAAATCTGATACCTTTCCGTTGGTACAAGCTTTCATTCCGTCCCTAGAAATATCCATCAGAATAGAGTACCTTGAAGCAGCAGTCAGCAGAAAATATAAAACAAAACGAAAAATCTGACTTTCATTCGTTTCCGTACCGTCCAACTGGAGTACCTACAGGCCTGGGCGTGCGACGGATTTTAAATAATATCACGTGGTCGAGTCAGTGCCGTCGAGCAACGACAGATTACAAATGGCGGCAATAAAACGTTTTTGGAACTCTTTATTTTTATTGATTTTTGTGGTGTTTTACCGCATATTAAATAAACAGAGTTATCAAGACTACATTAAACAGTGAAGTTTACTTAGCGACAGCACTGATTTAGTAATTTAGCGGTCGCGCACCCAGGTATTCTAGTAGGTCTTATCTTCGGTGTAGGTGACGTCACCCAGTTAACACCCAGTACACAGGGAGTTATGGGGCGAACTTGACTTACTTTAATAAAAGTAAATGACAATTTTTTCCCGGTGACTTTTTAAAAGTTTTTTTTATTTATTTTTTCTTTAACAGCAAACAATTTAATCAAATCACTGGTTATAGTAAGCCAAATACGTCCCTTGACACCCTGCATACAGGGTGTCCTGGGGTAAAGTGCATTAACTTTGGGAGGTGATTCTACATGATAGTATAAGTAAAAAAGATAAATAACTTTTTTCGGAATTCCATCTTTTAGAGGTAATTTTGTTGTAAAATGATAAAATTAGTCCGGCGTGTGCGGCCAGTTTTATTATTTTCCGCTGTTACCATACGGGCCAGTCACAACCATGCTATGTTGCCACAATCGTGCCCGGCAGGCTCTCAGTATTTTCAGTACATACGTCTTTTTGTGTGGGAAAAAAAATGTTGGAATTTCGGAAAAAATTGTTAATCTTTTTTACTTCTACCATCATGTAGAATCACTTCCCGAAGTTAATTCACTTTACCCCCAGACAGCCTGTATAGTGACCGGTTCCCGCTCCACTGGCCACGTAGCAAATGGAAGTACCCAGTTATCTATTTATACTTTAGTACCTACATTCCGGACGCGCGGGAGAGGGCAAGTTTATTTTCTAGAGACTTCCACATTCGCATCTTAGCGGGGTTCGGACAAGGGTTATGCGGCGGTGGAAAGGACGGGTTGTACAAGATCGATAACAGAATTTTAACAAAAATTTTCAGCACGTTTGCCGTCGCCGTCTGCATTTATGACCTGCGGATTTTTCACGTTGCTTGTAAAAAAGCTATTTCGCATAAATATGTTCAAAGAATTACAAAAAAAACCTTGTTGATTCGTTAATACTAATTAAGGAAAGTGCACGTACACAATCAATATGCAGAGAATATTTCGGTTTTATTAAACAAGTTAATTTCGGATGTGATTTGTTGTACCTACTTAAGTGGGAATAACCAGACAAAACCGGAAATATGTCATTTTTAAATCAAATTTTAGACGTTTTGACTCATTTCCACAAAAAATTATAAAATAATTTCGAAAGACTGTTATTTTATCTAGTAAAGCTATTTTTAAAATTTTGAGGAAATATATTAATTTTAGTACATTAAGGTTTTACCGTAGGTCGTTGGCAGATTTGTTAAATTTTCAAACCAAATTTTGTATTATACAATATATATTTCAAATCATATAATCAAGCATTAAAATAAATCAATAAATTATTAGGTAAAGCTGCTTTTAATTTAAATTTTAATTTAAATTCCAATAAAATTATTAAAAAAAATCCACGCCCTTGTTTTGCGACGAAAATACTTCAGTTTTTCTAATTATTTACGGTCTTACAAACCAACATATTTTTAAAAAAAGCATTCTTATTTTTCTTACACATTATTGAAAAATTATAAATACTTATGATCAAAAAATAATTACAATATGTACATAATTTTAATAGTTTTATCATCACGAGTTTGAGAATTTTTAATGTAGGTATTTATGAAAGCAAATTTCGAATGAAATAAAATCGATATCGAGTTATTATGTTAAAATTCTGGTATGGAGAATAATTAGTCTTTCTCATCGGAACCGCCCTGTACGGTTGCAAGGGTACGATAGCAAGATCATCGTTCGACGAAATTTAAATTCTCGGCTGCTGGTTAAGGGCTCTTAACATCCTAAATTTCAAAAATGCATCATTCTTTTTTCCAATATAATGAATTTATGCCAAATTCTTTTTATACGAGTAGTTGACCCTGTAATAGTCAGCAAAGTTGACTCTTAAGTATTTGTTCGAGATTTGAATCTCGGCCATGGCAGAAATATAATATATATTTGGTAAACCCTCCGCATACCTGGGGTCCTAGCATGGTCGATCGATATAGGTTTTATCGAAAATGTCGGTAACTTGTCATCGCTCCCGAGCGCGACTGCAGGCCGCTAACGAACAAGCAACAGTTCACAACGACTAAGGATTCCTAATTTATTTGATGTGAACTGTTATTTCTTCGTTAGTGGCCTGCAGTCGTGCTCGGGAGCGATTTCAAGTTACCGACATTTTCGATAAAACCTATACCGATCGACTATGCTAGGGGGCCTGGTAGAGTCTGACAGACCCAGGGCGCTTTTAAACAGCAGTAACTAATAAAAAAAATTGCGGGCAAATGTAGTGCGTTTTATTCGCTGCCTCACATACACTTTTAAAAGAAATGTTATGCTTACTGTAAAAATATTTAAATTTATTAAATGAAGTGTTACATTGTGCTTATTAGTTTATATTCATGTAGTATAAACTAACTCAATAAAAAAAATACTCCTTTTATTCCGACACCTGACCCGACGCGACGTCATGATGATTGTTAACTACCTTTCTGACATAAATTACAGGTGTAGAACATGTCCAAAATGTACACAAAATATCGTGACAAAACATCCAATGTGCACACAAAAAAACGTCAAAAAAGTCAAAGTATGTATGTCACTAGTAATCATATTTGTTTAGAGTACTCAATTTTATCCTGATAAAAATTTGCCATTTTCCAGGCCAAAAATTTTAACGAAGCTATTACAAAAATTATTTTCCTAGTTAAATAATGAAAAATCGTTAAATATTGAAAAATTTGGTTGGTGTACAACACCCAATGGGTCATTAATTTTATTTGTGCACTTTTATAAACTTTTGATAAAAATTAGACGGTTTTTAAGGGTAAAGGAGTTAAAATTTCTGAAATATTTTGTGATCATTTATTGGAACATAAATTTCATAAGAAAAAATTATGTTCATAAAAAAACTAAATCGATTAAGTTTCACCGACTATAACTCGTTGTGTAATTTCCCCCGGCATGAAGAGGGTTAAATATATTATTTCTTTATTTTTTTTAATTGCTATATTTATATTGCGATTGATTTTGTAATGGTCCACCACTCCTGGCTTTGACACCAATTGTGATGAACCCTACCTAATTGATTTACTTTTCTAAGCTTCTACCTCGTAGTTCAAATCTCGTAGCTACGTTCATAATTCTACCCTTATGTCCTACTGATCACACCCCTAGGTATGATGGCCTGACTTAACCCCCCCCCCCCCTTTTTCGATTTGTTTCTACCTCAGGCTCGTGATTTTCTAACCCCTAAACTTTATAATCTAGCTGAACCTACCCTATTTTCTCAAATCCCTGCGATTTTCTCGCAGTAAACAAGATTTAAGATTTTTGTTCACATTATTTCTATATTCTTCGTTGTGTATTTTTTTTTGTTTTAGAATTTACATCTGTTTGCATACCTAGTATGCACACATATGTAGAGAAGATAATGTATTACGTGTGGTAACCCCTAGATTCTTTTAGAGAAAGTGTGAGAATTTTCCGATCTATTTAGTTATTATTATTTTAGTATATTAAACCGAGTTTGATAAACTAGCCTCACCCTTAAACCTCGTGTCTGCTTGATTTCCGTAGGAATTTTGTTTGTTTATTTAATCCTTCCTATCACCGCTGATGCGTCGATAACATAAAACAACAGTTAATAAATTCAACATTTAGGTAGAGAAGTTTACCTTACCGTTGTAGGATGGTCGTTTTTGAAGGTCCAGTTTTATCACTCGAAGTCCTTGTCTGCAACTTCCCCTAACATAGTGTTTTGTATTCATGGTTAGTATTCGCAAAATTGTTGAAAAGTAGGAATGGATGGACATGGATGGATATGGGGATAATATGTTTGCTGAAAAGTCGGCTCCTCCGCTAACCAAGTGAAAACCGATGAACAACAATTACAAACCGGATTCTCCCCAGTACGTTTGCTAGGCTTGTCCTTAGATCCGAGTTTTACCCTCTTCAACGGGCGTCTCATGCTATGAAAGGGGCCCTTCACGCCAGCAGGAGGAATACCTAGTCTTCATGCCGTTTTTCCGTCTTACTCCGACTTCCGTCTCCTCCGGATTGAATTTAACTCTACTGAGTCTAGAAGGGGTATTTCATGTCTTCCCTTATCATGCCTCTATCCGTTGAATGTGGCGTAAGCTTGTGACGGGCAGATCCATCCTCCCGCGTGACCGACCCAGCGTTACACTCCACCTCTGACTAGCTGACATAAAACGCACCTCGTGAGCCTTATGTTTGCTTTCAGGTTCGACAAGGACATACGGTATGCAAATAACCTGCAGCTTTAATGCCGCGTCAGCGTACTGTCCGCATACGTCCTTCCTCTTCCCCGTATGCCCACCTCGACAATACCGCCACAAGATCAAAGCTCTCCGACCAGAAAGGTTGACACTTACATTTCCGGATAGCCCATACTCACATACAGAAGCCTTGAAGTCTAAATACGTGTGCAAATTCAGGATTTAGGACTGTATGAGTATTTGAACACCAGTGTTTTTTAAATGAGGTCACTAGTTCCTCGTGTGTTAGGTATTTAGGATTGCGGATGATTATGGATTCCTGGATACCTACTTCCTATAAGAGAAATTTATAAAACGAGATAAATCATGTTGTCATTGAATCAATGACCTCCTGAATAATAATGATGAGCTCTTTTGAGTTTGAAGCTAGTCGCGGTACTTTACTTTGCGAAATTTTTGCATGCTGTAACAATGCTACCTATTGGCGATCGCTCTAGTATAATCAAGTTGTTTAGAATTGAATGAATTTAACGTCAATGTTGCTATCACATATTGAATGCAGATTTCGTCGTAAGCTATAATTGATAAACTTGTCCCTTGGCATTTATGCTTTGTTTTGTTTATCTATTGATGGGATCTAGGTGACTGTGTCAATGGATGACATTGAACTCCAATCGAAATTTTTGATGCACAATCGAAGGTCATATAAACATACCCTAATCATGCTGGTGAAAAGAAGCTAATAGGTATTTGTTTTACAAGTACGCTAGGATGCCAAAATTGATTTAGTGATGCGTTTCTATCTAATTATTTGTTAAGTATTTGTTTTATTTAATGTATGTGTTGTTGTTTATTTTTCCCTCATCTTATTATTGTCTTTATTTTGTAATTTAAAAATATGGAATGTATTGCATTGCACTTCCCCTGCATACATACTGGAATAAACCATTATTATTATACAAGTATGCCAATGTAATTACCTAAAATTGATTGAGAGGTACATTTCTTTTAAATCGTGTAGTACCTAATTACAATGCGCCAATAGTTAATTAACTCCGATGAACGAATGAACGATAAGGGATAGATACATCATTTTTTATGGTATATTTGTTTACACTTCACATAGACGACCTTCGGTTTACTGACCTACTTTGGAGATTGTTTATTTCTACGGTCATTGTCCTTTTGAAACACGATTCATTGTTTAACTAATTCATTTATATTTTATTTGTCCTAGTTTTTACCCAAACATCGGTCGTTTAAGTAGGTACTTTGCTAACCTAAGGGGTACCTGGATGACCTAGTTTCAACTAAGGTATAATTTGCTTGACCTAGTTTTGAGAAATATGGGTGTTTCGGTTACGAATCAAACTGATATCTTAAGTCGCCGTATCCTTATGCGCGCTTAAATAAACAATAGACCTACCTAACTAAAACAAGTACTTGTATGACCTAATTTTTAAATAGGTATTTCCTGTGTGACCTGATTTTAAGACGCACGGTTACTCCCGCATACGAAATATAGAATAAAGGGACTCCTGAATAGTCATTCATTACGTTCTACGCGCCTCGATTCGTTTTATATGAGCTATAATAAATTAGCGTATTTCTAAAGCAGGTATTTCCTATTTGACCTACCTTCGAGCAAGTGAGAATTGTTATCAGTGTGTTAGTGACAAAACTTTAAAGCTCCGATTGGTTTTTTTTTGGTGATGCCGCCCGTTCTCTGTCTCTGAAAATAATTAATAATTGGTTAAATCTTACCAGCCTCGATCGATTACAATTTTTCAAGTCGGGAATTTTATGACAACGACATTGTGATCAAGGCTTCCTTTTTTTGTTTCCTAGCTAACGGTTTCCTATCGGCCTTTTTGAGAAATGACTCTGATGACGGGAAAAACTCTTCAAATATCTGTCTATTTAAGATTCACTTCGGTATTTCACTTAGTTTCTAAACCTCGTATTAACCTCGTTTTTATTTCATTCGATTCGAAAAATGATTTATCAAATTGCAATTCAGATGTTTTAATTTTAAAACCCGGAATAAGGTAAATTATTATTTATTCTCAATATTTTAATATCACTTTAGAATTAATAACCGTAGATACGTACGTTCTCTAAGTGTTCGGATTATTATCACTACTGTTTATTATAATTCGTTATTTAATTCACAATGAAATTTTAAGGCATATTATTATGGAAACACTGTCGCAAAACCATCACTCGAGAAATTCGTTATTGTTATTTATTTCACCGATGTTAAGTAATTTAAAGTAGAATTATACTTTATTATTATATCACCTTTAGTAAGTTTTAAAAATAATCGCGTTATATGTTTTCTTTTATCCGGTAAACTGTATTTATTTTAAGACACTGTATTTTTGTTAAATATTAGAAAGTCAATAACTATATGTTGTAAAAGAAACACGAATATTATTAAATTCCTATTTACTGATTTTAAACACTTTCAATATAAAACAAAACACCCGAACTTTCACGAAGTATTATTTTTAAGCACCTTTTCGGTTTTTTTATTCCTCAATTTAAAAGGAGATTATATACCGAATTTACTCCTTTGCAAACACTTGTAGAAATTTCAACTTTTTAATAAAGAGTTTTACGTTTGTTCCTGGACCCCGGTCTGTATCCCAACTGCCAACGGACTCTCAATAAAACTCTCAACGAACTCCCCGTTCTTTATCAAACCATGGCGTTTTAAAGACTTCTTAAAGCTCTCTTTTCGTAGGAAAATGACTTCTGATCACCCAGACCTTCATAGAAAAAAAACCAAATTCGGTTCCTCCGTATACGACCTTTTGTCAAATCTCTGATAATCTCCTATCTCATGTTTTAGACCGAAACCAGCCTAACATCTCTCTCACGTAGGAAATCACATAAATTTTCTCATTGACATGTATTTATTTAAAATTTTTATGTACTTTGGTAATAAGTCATTGTTAATGTGTTTGTAATAAAATTTTATATGAATTCTTTAGTCTAAACATTACGTTAGAGCAATGTTAATTTTTATGGCCTTTTTTAATCGCTAATGGGCCTTGTGTAAATAAAAGGCATGTTCGGATCTTCATTGTTTTTGAAAACAAAATACATGTGTGGTCGACAACCATTTCCTGCGTCCACTTTGTCAGTAACCAAGCTCAATTATGTGATCCTTTCAACGGCACAAATGACATAAAACGACCATTTCTGTTGAATAAAATCATCCGTAATTTGTCCGGTATTGTTATTTGACCCCAGACACTTAACAATACTAATTGTATTCCTTTGAGATTGCAACTAGCACACTCTATGCCCCCAACGAAACCACCATCTTTTTTATTAAATTTTCTTCTAAAAATCGTCTTCCTAATATCTCCGCTTCATTTAGAATTGATAACAATAATTTTCCACTGTTTTATGTATATTTTTCATTTTTCCTTTCGTCAGACTACGTTAAGCATCTTTTCCTGCGATTTGCTTTAATTGTAGAGTGACCAAAATGTACTGCGGTCTTAGATATAATTTTCTCAATCTCCTGTTTTTTGTGAATGGTGTTGTCAGAACAGAGTAATCCTTATATCGGTACCTATTCAAGTAGTTCCAATTAGTTTTCTCTTGAGATATTTGGTTCTAATTACTTCGTTTCACCGTTCCATCACCATATAAATAGGGTTTTCCCCCTTTCCCAGGCTATTATCTTCAGTTTTGAAATTTTCCGAGATTCCACCCGTTTTTTGCGATCATTCCAGGTCGGTTTTAATTAAATCGTCCCCTGGGACCATTCATGTTACGTTTTCCGTGCCCTTATCGGTGATATTTATTTTCAACATTCCCGTCTAAGATTTTTTTGTTTACATTTGAAACTTTTGGCGCCCAAAACCTCCAGTTTTCGATCTCGCCTTATGTAAACACGATCCGGGGTTAATAATCCTTCAACTCTTTGTCTAAAGGTTTGTTTATTATACAGTTCGTTCACCCTACGTTCCTGTGAGAATTTATTCAAGACCACTCAATCTGATCAAAGTCCACTAACCCTATACACGCCTCTATTTTCTCTGATTGGTTCAGATTATTATTAATCGCTGTACACAAAGGGATATTGGTAAGATTTAAACTTTCTTTGTTCTCGAGACAATTATGATACGGGGCTTCCCTCGCTTCAGTCTTTATACAGATCTCTGTAATAGATGTCGCCGAATGTACCGAATTCTCTACATAGTATTGAGGAGAAAAAAAAATTTTCCTTGTGGGCTTCTCGTAGGTTGAAGGTTAGCATTCATCACAATTTTCACCAGCTATAATTCGTTGTGTAATTTCCCCCGGCTTGAAGAGGGTTAAATATATTATTTCTATTTTTTTTTTATTGCTATAATTCCCCGTTATTCATTTAAGGGTCTGCAAATTCATCGAAAACGAGTTCATCGAAAATCAATTCATCGAAAATCAATTCATCGAATGATCAATTCATCGAATCGCCAATTCATCGAAAAACATTTGTTTTGTAGGTATTAGAGCCGTCAAAATTAAATACCCAAAAAGGTCTGTTTAACTGTGTTAAATGTGTTTAGCAACTGTCAGTTTCGTAGTGACAATGTAAAATTTATAGGTTATCTCTTCGATTTCCGATTGTCTGATACTGAAAAAAAGGGATATCTAAGGAACGGTGACCAGACAACTCATAATGAAACCTACTCATAAACAACTCAGAAAGGTCATTAAGAGTGATGATAAAAAAATATTTAAAAATTGGTTAAACAGGTTAAGTTAGGTTAGGTTAGGTTAGGTTAGGTTAGGTTAGGTGAGTTTAGGTTGACCAATGCTTTTTTTAACTTCTTGATCCGCTCGGCATTTCTCTCAAATATCAACAAAATATTTTTTTTCGGTGAATTGGCGAATGGATGAATTGATCATTCGATGAATTGGTTTTAGATGAATTGATTTTCGATGAATTGGTTTTCGATGAACTCGTTTTCGATGAATTTGCTTTCGATGAATTGATTTTCGATGAATTGATTTTCGATGAATTCGTTTTCGGTGAACTCGTCGTGAACCCTACATTACTATAAATCAATCAATGATCTAACTAGTTTCCTCCGGAAGAATTTTGGGAATAAATTGGTTATTATTGTATAAGTCCTATCTTAATTATTTTTAAAATTATCTGTGCAATTTTTCAAATGGGTAAACAACTTGAACTTTAAATTGAACCCAAAAAAGATAAGAATTTTGGCACCATTATTTACAGATTTACCTACTTAATAATAAACGCGTAACAACCATTTACCCTACATAATGATTGTTTATCTATTATATAAGTATAAAAATTAAAACAAGTTTATAAGTAAGAACCCTAGTGTATAACTAACATATTCATAATCAAATGGCTATAATTACCAACATATTAATAATCAAACTCAGGTAAATATTTCCCTATCGAGTCCACGCTCAAAACACACTTTGGGTTAAAAAATAAAACAAATTGTACTAGGTAGATTACAGTTATTAATAAGTAATTCAGTAACCGGAATTGAAAAATATTACATTTTAATGGTTATTTTATTATCTTTAAAAACGCGAAATGTCATTTCTCAAGGAACGCCATGTTGTTAATTATGACGGCAAACATCTCGCGTGATTTTTTCGTGTTTATGAAACCGAACAAAATAATGATCGATACACATTATTTATCATTTCCGAAGATTGCGATTCGTACTTATTATTGTAGAACTGGCAGAAAGTGATTTTTTTTTCTTTTAAAAATACGTATTTTATCGTCGTAATTAACATGGCGGTCAATAAAAACATTAAAACGCAATATTTTTCAATTCCGGTTACTGAACTACTTATTACTATCCATTATCTACCTAGTACAAATTGTTTTAATTTTTTAAAGTGTGTTTTGAGCGTGGACTCGATAGGGAAATATTTACCCAAATTCAGAATTAACAAAACAAATACAATAAGCGGCCAAGAATTTTGTTCAAAATATTCTTTATTTTCAAACATTTAATCCCTTATGAAATCGGTTCACAAAGAGTAAAATTAGATCGAAATTTTTAAAATAGATGACCCGATTACGCCGATAGACATTAACGTTCGTTATTCTTCTCTTGTTCGTGTTTTTGAGAAGATAATGCGACTTGTCATTTATTAGGACAAGCAATGGGAAAAAAACACAAGGCCCTTTTAAAGACGGTAAAATATATCTTCCAAAAAAATTTCTTCTTTTGTCTTGAATAAAGGTCGTAGAAGGATAATATCTAATCGTTACGCTTGTAAAACTAAACAACTTTAGAACTGAATTGTTACTTTGCCAAACGGATACAAGGTTTTTCTATGAGGTGTTCAATGTTTCTTACGACCGACATAAATGTACTATGGTCCGTTAAACGTAATTGTCAATGTCAAACATCCAGCCTTCATTAAATATATAAACTCAGAAAAAAATGTATGTTAAATATTTTACTGAGATTATCTTGTTTTAACTTCTTTTGGCTTCTGGACTTAGGAGGCAGTCCAAAGCGAACTTCTGATTACTAACAGATAAACAAAAAAATGTTCTATTCGGTCACATAACTTTTTATTACTGAAAGCTAGTCCATAAATTCCTACCACACTACCTAAAATTCATATAAGATGTATATTATTTGATGTTTATCATCACCAGTCAGTGTCGAAATTTAAATTCAGCATATTGGAATATTTACAATAGAACTTTTTTTTTTTATTTAAGTTTATTTAGGAAACATACAGTTGTAAATACATTCATTTTACATTTTATATTGAATATAGTATAAACCAGTGAAGTTCCATTTATGATTTAAAAAAAAGGAAATGGTTACTGATTAGAAAGCAAGTAGATAGTAATAATATTATAATATAGTATTAGTAAAAAGTGCGTCAAAAGAAAAAATAAACAATGAAGAAATAACAAAGAAATAATCGTTTTGGTTTAAGTACATTGTAAGGTTAATTTAGTTTTAAACGTTTTAAGAGAGCAGTGGAAAATATCGATATCTCTTAGGGCGTTGTAAGATTTGCAGATACGCCCGAGCAAAGAATTTTGTGCATATTTCGATTTGAAATGCTGTATAAAAAATAGGGTATTCGACCTGGTATTGCGTTCAGGGCAACGAAATGCAATCCTTTCTAATAGATCTGGTGAGTCAATAAGGCAGTTCACTATCTTGTATAGAAACAGTACGTCAGAAATGTTTCTCCGTTTGTAAAGAGCAATAGGTTTACACTGGTGATTTTCGAAACGATACGAAAGGTGTTTCAAAAATTTTGTTTGAATATTTTCAATACGCTTAATGTAAGTTTGGTATTGTGGATTCCAAATGACAGATGCAAATTCAAGATGAGATCTTACATACGCCATATATAGTAGTTCAAGTGTAAAAGGTTTGTTGAACGGTTTTGTGATGCGTAGGATAAAACCCATTTGTTTGTAGGCTTTTTCTAAGATGTATTCAATGTGATCTTTGAATAGTAATTTGGAGTCAAGTAATACTCGAAGATCTCTAATTTTATCCACTCTTTCAAGCGGAACGTTGTTCAGATGGTAAATATGGACGATTGGGTGATTTTTACGTGAAAACGTTATCGCATTACATTTCTTTACATTGAGAAATAGTTGATTTTCTATGCAATATTCATTAATTTTATTAACTGTAAATCTTTGTGTAGTTTGTAATCTTCTGTGTACAGTTTATCGTTAACACACATAATTATGTTCCGTAAAACACCTACCATACAGGGCGTAATAAAGGTTAGTAATTTATAATTTATAAACAAACTTTACAAAGAACTTTAAAAAACTTTACAAAACATGTTGAAGTATATTGTAGCGCCAGCTCGTAGAGGAGTGGAGCTGACGACACGGTATCGCTCCTAAGTAGATAAGTACAAACATCACCCCTAACTATTACACATCTGCCCTGATGATGGACACTGCAACACTGTCCGAAACGTTGGCTAAAGAAGGAGGTAGCGCAACACGGCATAATACCCCAAAAACTAATAAAAAAACAACTTTTCAAAAACTGTTTTTTTTATATGTAATAGGTAATAACAACAAAATTATTTTAACGGCTTATACTTTGATTAACATTTAATTTGATTGTAATTAGATACTCTGTTATATTATATTATCGAACTCATTTGTCCTCTCCGTAATAGTTTACTGAATCATCTGACATTATTTTTTTTAACCTGAAATGTTCCATGGTAGCAGTATAAAGTATTTTGTCTTCTGAAATTGAATACTGCAGAAATTCTGACGATAGTGTAATTGATCAAAATGGAATCGTTTTGAATATTAATTTTAGTGCGGTTCAAGTCGGTAGTGCGTATTTTCTTTGAAATCAACTTCGCTATGTATTCAACACACATAAATTACACATATATTAAGAACCCATACATTATTATTATTTGTTATATACTTATATTATGCTATCTGCAGCTCTATAACAGTTTATTTTCTCTTTATTATATACTGTTATACTTTTTACTTACCAGCTTTACTTTTATGTACCATGTGTAAAATCTATTTATGTTTTCTTTGCCATCTAACACACACACCTGTATGCAGTAAAATATAAAAAATGTAAATGTTTGTAAAAGCCCATAAGGGCGTTAATGATTAATAATTAAATAAATAAATAAATTATAAAATACTTCTCAAATTAAACAAAATAACTCTTTAAAAAAAATATTCATAAATTATTTCACATAGAAACAACAAAAAAAATTAATGATACTACCTCATTTATAAATCTTATGTTACAAATCTTAATGTTATTTCCCCCATACATTATAATGTACCTAGATTACGTTGTTCACTTAGTTTTACGAAAATTAAATTAGTTAATGAATTAAGTTCAATTAGCTAACGAATTTATTGTTGTGCAATTGTGTTTAATTTAAATTACGATTTGTATCAAATATGAACGTTGTAATTTAATAATACTGTGTATAATATTTTAAAAAAATAACCGATGGAAACAGAGCAGGAACAAAAAAAATAACAATTTAATAACAAAAAATTACATAAAATAACTGGCAATCAAATATATTCTTCTTTTTTTATTATTTTTTTTTGCACGAAAACATTACGCAAATATTGTTGGTGATTACTGTGAAATTACTGTGAAAGTATTACGATTAATGCGAGCTATGTATCTAATGTGAACTAAATGTGCAATTTGACTGTCCTGAAATGGAAAATTTCCTACTTGGATAGTTAAAGCTTTCTTATATTATTGTTTTTTTTTTTGATTAATTGAATAAAATAAAATAAATAAACTTGTACATTTGGCATGCCCGTAGATTTGTTTGTACTGTTCCGGTTCCAGTTCAAAACGGTGGACACCATCTTTTCTCACAAATCAGAATAATCAATATAACACAACCAAGCCGATACGGTACCTAACGGTCCTAACGGCCTCTTTTTACATTAGTTCGACGCATGTGACCCTGAAAAAAATATTTTCCCTAAGGGCCCATGTCATTTTAAGGTATGCTATTTAAGGAAATGAAATTCTAAGCAGTAAAAAGATGCGAGGGGTCTGTGTGTCCAGGAGTGATAAACGTGTGAATCCGTCCCTCCAACTGCGGTGCAAGGCGGTGGGTCGTGAGAGTCCGGCTGGAGAGATCAAAAGGCCTCCCTCAAACAATTTCTCCCGATCCTGCAGGCTGCAGGCCACTAACGAAGAAATAACAGTTCACGACAAATAAATTAGGAACCCTTAGTCGTTGTGAACTGTTGCTTGTTCGTTAGCGGCCCGCAGTCGCGCTCGGGAGCGATGACAAGTTACCGACATTTTCAATAAAACCTATATCGATCGACCATGCTAGGTCCCCTGGGCTGGTTTCAGGACGTAGGTGTACCACTAATTAAAATTGTTAAACATAATATTTTTATATATTTTGTCACAATACAGACTTTATTTAAGTACTTATTTAAGAATTATTATCAAAATTAAAATATAACTTCTTGTGACTTGACCACGACTTTGTGACCCGCCTGGCGCCAAAGCTGGATCCGCCCTTGGACAACATAATAAATTGTACACAAATACTGTCAAGACTGAAAGTGGCAGGAGAAGAATTGGCCACGAGGGCGTACACATATATAATCTCCTCCCAGAAAACCTAAAAATGGAGAAGAATATAAATACCTTCAAAAAAACTATTTAAACTTAAATTGTTAGAACAAAATTAATAATATTACTACTATGCTATACACTACTTTATATATATATACTACTATAATCTGTACGTAAGTTAAAAAAGCGAAATATTATATTTCATTTAACTTAATAATAATAATAAAAAAATAAAATTTAAAAATTTAAAAAAAAACACTTAGGGGTGACCTATGGCATAGGTGTTAGTTATTATTTAATAAATGGTTTCCGGCGCCTTAACCTTCCTATACTCGCGCGCTGTTCTCTGAGACCGACAAATCAATAATTCGTTGTTTTCTCAAAAATTAACAACAATTTTGAAGTTCTTATTAGCTTCTTAATTTGTTTTTAATGTTGTTTAGTGCGGCTGGCGCGTTGATGCCGAGCAGGGGCGTGTAACTCCATTCAAACCTTGAAACTCCAAAAGAGATCGGGTTTCTCATAGATGAAGATAAATTGTAGATAGTAATACATTTTTATATCGCCCCATCTCTCCCTCTCCTCCAGAACCTCGAATCTTTTACTTTAACGGAAGCTGTTCCAACTTCGCGTTTTTATTAACATTCCTAAAAGGTTTATCCTGCACGTTTTTAATCGAAATATCATTGTAGATACATTGAATTTCAGAGGTGAAAATGGTTAAAATGTGTCAACAATTCACCAAGGAATTGGGTAATTATATAAAACATTCAGTTTAATTTATCCGTAAATCAATTTGAGGTTATGTAACATTTGATATTTATTTGCAGATCATTCATTCAATTCATCGGGGGAATTAATCCAGCGTTTCTATGTGTTACTACTGAAAATAAAAGTATTTAAATAAGTACCTTTGAGTTTTTAATTTTTCTAAATTCGTTAATACGTTTCTGCTAACAAGCAATTTTATTTTTTTTAAATAATTTATTGGACTGATGAGTTAAGGCGGTACACAACCCTAACAATTTTTGTTTGCTCATTTCCGGCGAATTCGAAATTGAATTATCATTTTTATTTGCATGCCTCTCAAGGGATGCGACTTATTTATATTTTCAATTAATAAAAATAGTACCTTACCATTAATGTATTTTACGCACAACGATTTTAAAACTTTATAACCCGTTTTTTCAACTGTAAAGTTAGCGGTAAGCACCAAATTTTATTTTTCTAGACGATAAATTAATATCTTCGGGAGTGCGACATGGAGACACATTTTAAAAATTTGTAACACGTTCTTCGGAATTAATTAAAGTGAACACGACGGAAAGGTCCAATCTCCAGGCCTGCTAGGGTGAATTCGACCTACGCCCGTGCAATACGCCGTGCCGTAGGTGCATATTTGTTTACATGCTTTCTTACGACGTTGAGATTCCCAAATTATTTGTCTTCTTCTTCTTTTCTTTGATAGGGCAAATTCAACAGTAGGTCCGTGCAATACACGGGTAGCGAGTCGCAAGTTGTCGCAAATATTTTAGGGTATATTGTCGTAATAGCGGAGTAGGTCGTGTGCCAGATAGACAAATGGCCTTGAACTTCCTATAAAAAAGATCAGGTACGTTTTTCCGTGGTTAAGTTGATGACAAACCATTTTGTATGGAGAAGGCCCCAAGATATCGATCTAGGGATTGGTTTATTTATGGTGCCGAGTGGACGTGTGTTTTTTCCGTTTGTATATGTAAACGTCAATATTATTATGGTTTATATTTAATTAATTAGGTATTTAAGTATCTTATGATTTCAGAGGAAATTTTGACTGCTAGAACTACTTTCCGAACATAACTTAACTTTTTAGGACATAAAACATATTAAAAAACCTTATTTGGCTTCATGTACTAATACTCTTCTCTGTATATAAAATAATTATGTATCAAAATCAACGATTTTTTTAATGAAACACCTCACAAAGCTCCCTTAACTATGAAGCGTTAAGCCAGGTGAACTATATTGCCAACGGGCTGCGTGACATGAGATGGGATTTGTGAATGTGGGCCTTAAAGAGGTCGGGATTAAATGGACGAGGAAATGAGAAAACCGGTAGTTCAACCTCCATACATCCAGAGTAGGTAAGGGAATAACTTCTTTTAAAAATAATTATAAAAAAAACTTGCAGTTAAACCAGAGTAATCCAATAGAGAGTAATCATGTAGGAACTGGTTCATAAAATAGCCAGTTTCCTGGATCCACTGTGATCCAGTGACAGCTAGTCACCGAGGCAAAGTAACGGTGACAAAGTAACAGTGCCAAAGTAACTGTGTCAAGTTAACATAGACATGCAACGATGTTATGTGTAATTTATAACAACTTCGTCAAGTATTGCCGTCAATCTTCCAAATCCGGAAGGATACTTAAAATAGTATTATATATTGGTTTCTGGCAAGTTACAGGGAGAAATTAACCCTCTTGTCTTGCAAACTGTAGTAATGTGCTAGTCCTAGTGAGGTTAATATTTTTGTATGTAAAGGAACACATGTATGGTGAGAAATTATAAATAAAAATAAAAAATAAATAAATGTCACCTGATGGATTTTTTTTACCCGATGTTCGGGCTACCTTGGGCAAGATAAAGGGCATTAATAATATTTTTTATGGTTTGTTCATCTGTGAGCGGTATACATTTTGTATAGATATACAATAGATACATTTATACACATACATACATTTTTACATACACCCATGCATGTATGTATTCATATGCAACAAATATGTATACCATAATAAATACATATAAATATTTATTTATTTTTTATATAAGAGAACAAAGGTAAATTTTATTATGGCCTGCGCATCAAGGTGGACGAAGGATGGATATGGGCAGGCGGTGGAGGAGATTGCCATCGGGACTTGATTGCCCGAGACATGAGATGCTTGGGTTCAGATTTGAAGCAAGTTTGGAGAAAAATGTTTTGGCTAGGTCTATTATGTGTTTTTTAAGTGGAGGGATTTTCGTGCCTGAATTAATAATGATATTTCGAACGAACCAAGGGCTTTTGGTGAATCTTCTAAGCAAGACATTTTGAAAGGTTTCTAGACTCTTAGTATTGCTTGTGGCCCGAATTGGGGAGGTGTAAGTCATGATGGGTCGCAATTTTGATTTGTAAATAAGAATTTTGTTCTGTAGTGACGTTTGACTATTATAATGTAAAAGCGGGTAAAGGGATGCGGCAGCGTTTTTGGTTTTTAAATTGTATGTTTGATGTGTGTGTGCCATGTGAGTTTTTTGTCGAGTGTGACTCCAAAGTATTTAACGTTGTTTTGCCAGAGTATTCTTGGCCGTACATGAAAACGTGACCCTTAGGAGTGCTGCGAACCTTTCTTCGTGAGAAGAAAATAGCAGCGCTCTTGGAGGGGTTCACATCTATACACCATTTGTTATAAAAGTCTTGGGGTATGTTTATGTTGTGTTGTAAGCGAAGTGTGATCATCCTGGGAGAACTGTATCGAACCACAATGGCGGTATCGTCAGCGTACAAGGCTTTATACGAATGTTGGTTCTCCGTGAGCGGAATATCGTGCATGTAGATATTGAAGAGAATGGGGGAAAGCAGGGACCCTTGTGGGACGCCTGCTGTCATGAATCTGGGCGTTGAGAGTGCATCTCGGATCTTTACTTGAAAAATCCGGTGACAAAGAAATGATTTTAAGACACCGAGGAGTTGGGGATCGATGTCCGTGTTGTGCAATTTGAGAAGCAATCCGTTTGACCATACTTTGTCGAAGGCTTCGGCTATGTCCAGGAAAATGGCGCCAGTGGACCGTTGGGAGTTGAAGCCGCCTAGAATCAGTTTGGAAACTCTGAGCAGTTGATGAAGGGTTGAGTGTTGAGATCTGAAGCCATGTTGTTCATCAGGGAGGGTTTTCACCTCGTGATTGTGCTTTAAGAGCCGAGTGAGGAGAATTTGTTCGAATATTTTACCAACATTTGAGAGAAGACTGATTGGATGATGGTTCTCACAGAATTTCGGGTCCTTCCCAGGTTTTGGGATGAGAATGACGTGTGCGTGTTTCTAACTTTTGGGGTCGGATACTTAAAATATTTAAATCCGTAGCAGTTATACCTAGGGGGGAAACATTCACCCGCCCTGGTATAAGTAACTGATGGTTACTCCTTCAAGGCTCGCAAGATTCTAATTTTTTTGTTAAACGATCATTTATTTATTTTGAACGAATCTAGACCTCCAGTGTCCTTGCATACGTTGTTAGTAAGCAGTATGCAAGTGCTTAACAGGAAAAACAAAATGCAAAAAATAGGTTAGTAAGAAAAGATAAATTAAAAGGGGGAAAAGAAAAACTCATTCATGAGGCTCCACGAGGCGGCATTGCATCTGTAAAAACCTGCAAGCACCTGCATAAAATAATCCCGACACGAAAGAACGAAATTCAAATTCCAAAGAGTTGATATTGAGCAGAATGTCAGAAAAAAAATATATTACGTCAAAATTAAATTAATTTTGGCAAAAACTAATAAAAACACACATTTTTTTGCACAAGTTATTAAATAAGATAATATGACAATCTCTTCAAGACCAATGTTCATTCCTTCCTCTCCCCAAAATGACCCTCCACACAGCATCCCAGATGACATAGGCCCTGAGGGAAATTATTTTCCTCAAGGCCTCCTGTGTGGAGTTAATGTAAAAAAAAAATTATATTATAGAGCAAGCTAAGTACGTGCAACCTGTACGGAGGCAAGAACTGAACTAACACGTACACAGATGTTATTTGAGGCGCGGCCGTTAAGCGTGGCGTCAGACATGCACTCGTGGATGGGTTCTGAAATTCAACCACACAGATGCTAGCCTATTAATACTGTTCGATGATTGATGATGATTAGTTTAAATATTTTTTTTAGTTCCGGTTAAAGTATTAAAGTATCGTTATTCGGGCCAATTTCATAGATATTTCAATGCAACATTGTCATCCAATAGCCTTTTTGTTTTTTGATATTTAAGTGATCCCTGTTGTAGGAGCTACTCGTTACTTAATTTTAAATACTGGCAATAAACACTGAGGCGCACGCGCGTTTGGCCGCGTTTCCGAAGTAGTTGCAGTCCGCCATTCTGACTACGTTTATAATAATATATCTTACTTCCTACATACTAAACTCAGTGTTTCCAACCTTTCTGATAGCATCGCTTTGTGACTTTGAGTGTTAAACAAAAGCTAATCCTTTTGAATATTAAATCGGTTTATCCTATGATAATAATCGCATCCTCTTAGCAATCTACAACTTAACATTAACATCCCACCCGCGATACCGATTCTCGGTGCGTTTCAGCTTTCTATCAAATTTTAATGATCTGAACAACTTAACACAGGATAGTCGTCCTCTTCTGCTGATCGCAATTTGTTCAAAAGCTGAAACAGACAGGATCGGTGTGACGTGAACCTTTCAACTATATATTTTTTTTAATGGCCCTGAATCGCTATTTGATGACAGAGTTACATTTGAATTTCTTTGACACAACCCGTCCTATCGCTAACTGGATGTATTTTTATAATATTACTAAAGTACTAAATAAGAGAGTTCAGATAGATTTGTACCTGTAACAATTCTCGGCGGTCTAATGCATCATTTGCCTAATGTTTGGATGGGAACAAGCAAAATTCCGAACAACATATTAATTTTTATTATTTTAAGAGCTAACAAAGTTTCAAAATCTTCTTTCTGTATTTATGCACTACTTCTTGACAAAAAACCCTTTGGATTTTTCTTCTAAAACTTAAAACATCTGAGCCCAAACCCTAGATAGCAAAAAACCAAGAGATATTTCTTGGTCACGCACGCATTCTGACAAATACCCTTTTAGTGCAAATTCTTACGAAGGCATTGTTCACGTCTGACTATTATCCGGGTAGGGATTTTCGGACAACGTCTTGCCTTTAAGAAGAGTGTTTGAATTTCACGTGCTTCTCAAAGGCGTAAAATAAAACCATCTGACGGTATTAATAGCCTAGCGTCTGTACGGTTTAAATTTAATAATCTGACCACAAATACAACTCTGACGCCGCGCCTTACGCAAAACCGTTTTCGTTCGTGGAGTTTGTTACAAATCAGCTTTTGTAATACACGTATTAAAGCAGAGCCAAAAGATGGCGCCACTTACGTTAACTCGAGGCGTGAGGAGCGTCGGCTGGCAGGCGTAAGTAGGTAAACCTCTCCGAGTATGGAGGGATGCATGGTATGATTAATATTATAACTGGCAGTTGTGAATAATAACACCACATTGTGATTTTTTTCCGCGCGTCTATATATATTGTATATGACGTCAATGCCTATCGCGATTACTTTGTCCCGGTGACTAGCTGTCACTGGATCCGAGGAACCAGCTATTTTTGGAAGCAGTTCCTATCGGATTTATAAAATGGTCACTTAAGCTAGTTAGAATTATTAGTCCTTTGCCGGGATTTTGCAGCACGTCACATTATTTGCACGATATAACACAAAAGTGTAAGCAGCCTGCCAATGAATTGAAAGAAGTCGAAACTGAAATTGTATAAGCGTTCAAATTTGTGCTCGAAGGTAGCTGGAGGTCTTGCATGGACGATCGATAAAACCGTATATCAATACGATATTGACTAAATCCGTCATGAATGGTCAGTTATCAACATTTGCAAGGACGGTCAAGAAATGATGAGAGATATTCCAACCGACGATTTTTTAATTTTAGCGCAACCTCCATATTGTGAGATAAGTTTCAGTTAACTCTTAATATACTTACATATATTTTTTAAATAATGTCGTTCGTTATGCAAATTACTGGCATATTAATGACCGGAGTTAAACTATCCTCCGTATCATTCAATGACGCTACTTTGGTTCGGGCTTGGAGAACCGAAAGATGTTCACATAACAAGTTGTGAATAAAGACCTCATTAACTAAATAACTAAATAACCTTTTTAGTGTAAAAAGTAATTGCGGGCTGCCAACACCTTTTTAGGTTAGTATTTCAATTAAGTATATCCAATTAATTAATATCTCTACGCTGTTGTTTGGTGTTTCGGAATGTCAATTCATAGAAAACACCTCCAGTTAAGCCAGAGTACTTTTTTTATTTATTTATTTTTTATTTATTCCCTATTGATATCGGTTCGGCTGTCAACAGTGAAATCGTGTTTGGGATATCGATATAAAATCGTTGGAAGATAGGCCTATCGATCCGATAGATACCAGCAGGTACCCCATGAAACTGTACGGGGAGTATTTTAGGGAGATAAAGGATACGTAGAACTGGGAATGACAACAGCAAAAGAGACAGGTAGTAATCTGGGAATGTGTCTAAAAGTGACATACGTGTGAATCCATCCCTCCCACTGCGGTACAAGGCGACGGATCGCCTATCCTTCCCTTCCTTAAAAAGACCTTCCACACACCATCCCCTAAGATGATATAGGGGAAATATTTTCCTCGGGGCCTCCTGTGTGGAGCTAATGTAAAAAAAATGGTCTCCCGCAATCCGCCTCTCCCAATCCGGCCCGCCTTGCAGTTTGTGCAACCGTTGCCAAGACCTTAACAAATCTCACCCCTTAAACCCGGGTACCCCTGCTAAGTCATCAAAAGCGGTGAACCAATTCGGGTAACCCATGGCGGAGGTGTTGGTTATCCAATGAATGAATTCTCCAAAATGAGAAGGCGTTGGTACCTACATATATATGTGAACAATGTTTACATATTAAACTACAAAAAATTAACATCTTCCCACTCGCCACAAATAACTATTTTGTGGGTGAGATATACACTTGCGTATTTTTTAAATTACTTATAATTTGTACAACACGTTATTTCATAAGCGTTTTTGGAGAATACGTGATTTTCAATTGAAATAAAGGAATATAACTAACGGTTCAAATCATCAGTAATATTTTTGTAAACGAACCGGAATAAAAACGCAATAAGTCCCAGAGCGGCCACATCTGTTGCAATCGTTGAATTCCCGCTGAATGTTAGTCCTCTTCCATATATCGTAATCTGTACAAAGCCTTGCATTTTCTGAAAGCTTCCGATATATTATAGGGAAATAGTTCAGAATCCAGTCGAATTCTCATTACTTGGATCTAATAAAAAACAGAGATAATGATAATTAAAATCTACCAACACCTTTCATTCCTTGTAACACACTAACACAATTTCAACGAACTAACTCTGATGAAATCAAAGTTACTATTAATAAATTAAAAGGAAATTCTTCCCCTGGTTATGACAATATAAAAAGAAGAAATAGTAGAAATACTTAAAAGAAATTCTGACTCACTTTGCAAACCTTTGGCACACATCATAAATACAAGTTTGGTTAATGGCAACTTTCCCTTAAATTACAAAAAAACTATTATTACCCCAATTTTTAAATCTGGGGACCCCTGTCTAAGCAGTAACTATAGGTCAATTTCTCGTACTTCAAACATTGCAAAAATATTTGAAAAAGTTGTAAAAAAACAAATATTTAAATTTGTGAAAGAAAATAATATATTAAATGCACATCAATATGGTTTTAGAGAAAATTTGAGCACTCAAGATGCTATCGTTGATTTAACATCTAAAATTTATAAATCTTTAGATAGTAAAAAAAAAATGTATTGGAACATTCATTGGCTTAAGAAAAGCATTTGACAGTATATCGCACTCTAACCTTATCTCTAAACTAACGAAAATTGGTATAACTGACAATGCTTTAACTTGGATTGAAAATTATCTATTTAATAGAGAACAATTTGTTAAATTAAAGGGCCTTATGAGCGATTCTCAGACCACGAATTTTGGCATCCCGCAGGGAACTGTACTGGGGCCAATTCTTTTTATCATTTTGTCAACGATATGTTTAAACTAAACATCAAATCTAAACTCATTTCATATGCAGACGACACAGCAATTCTAACTGAGGGTTTAACTTGGAATGAAACCCAGAAAACAGCAGAATTAGACTTAAACATCCTAAAAAAATGGTTCGACTCAAACTTGCTGTCACTTAATACGGAAAAAACCTTTGTTATACCGTTCACCATTAATAAACATGCATTCAATGAAAATTTAAAGATAAGTATACATTCATACAATTGCAATAGAAACACAAATTTATGTAAACCTGACTGCTCTGTACTCACTGTTAAAACTAAAATAAAATACCTCGGTGTAATTATAGATAGCAATTTAAAGTGGAAAATACAAATCAATGCAACAGTAGAAAGATTAAGAAAATTAATGTACATTTTTCTTAGAATACGAAACATTTTAAATTTTAAACTATTAAGAACTATCTATTTCTCACTGATCCAATCTGTATTACAATATGGAATTCTTGGTTGGGGTGGTGCATTCAAAACTTCTCTCATGCCTTTAGAAATCATCCAAAAATTATTAATAAAAATAATTCTAAAAAAACCATATGACTTCCCCACCATAAGATTATTTCAAGAATTTAAAGTCCTTTCACTACACAATATTTATAAAAAAATTACACTTTTACAAATCCACAAAGATTGTTTCAACAATGATAACTCATTATCTATTTCAAACAGCAAAAGACCAAGTATTCTTGGCTCTATAACTATACCGCGTTGTAATACCACTACAGCCCAACATTTTTATAAATATATTGGAGTCAAGTGGTTTAACCAGTTACCCCTTAACTTAAGATTTGAAATTAATTATAAAAAATTCAAAAGTTCTAAAAAAACACTAAATCATTAGCATATTACAATAATTGAATTTAATAATACAATAGAATGTCTCTCGACAATTGATTTTGGAAATCCATTTACTTTTATATTCTTTTCTCTTTTCTCACTTCCTCTTTCTCTTCTTCTTCTTTTTTATACTGTTTTTCTTTTTTTCTATTCTATTTCATATATCTTGTTTTGATTATGTATATGTATTAAATATATGTATATATATATATGTACATATATGTATATATATATATATAAAAATATATAAAAATATTTAAAAATATATATTATAATTCTAAAAAAATATGTATAATAGTTTTTCACACACGCTGCTCCACCTTTTTTACACTAGCATGCTCTAAAAAAAGATGAATCACGTTATATAAAAAATGTATCTGAAAAATGTAATGTCATTATTGTATGTACAAAAAAAAAATTAAAAAAAAAAAAAAAAAGTACGAAATGTACGAATATCAACACAACATCGATAAAAAAACTAAAAAAACCGGAGGACAGAATTCTTCAACAATTACCAGAAAAGATATGATCCGTTAATAATAACTTTAAAGATTTCAAAATACAAATAAAACAAAAAAAAAACTTGACTGCACATTTTTTAAAGCAAAAAATTAAAAAAGCAACCACATCAATGATAAAAATACATCTTAATAACTGAATAATTAACACTTCCTTCCCCCTTCCTTGGTACTCACCATTAAAGCTTTTAATGGGATCATTTTTAAATTAAAATATAGATACATAATATGAAATGTTACTCTGTTATCAATGATGTTTAATATAATATGATGTGTTAATTTAGATTCATTTATTCTATATGTATTCGAAGGACCTTTGTATGATGTGTGTGTAATTTAATTTGAAACTACTTAACTGAGGAGAAATAAGTCACACAGGTAAGGAAGAAACAAGACTTACTGCGAGACTGTGTGACATTCTCTTCTGTCAAGCTAATTTATATATTCCACTGAACTTGATTGAGTATTTCACTGTATTTTATTTTGGAAACTGCGAAATTTAGCAATATTTATTAACTTATTTATTTGTAAGAGGAAAAAAGCTTACACCAACTTGATGGCGGATATATGGCTATAGATATATGTCTACGGATATAGATGGCGGATAGAGATACATATTTACAAAGTTAAATTAAGTCAAAAGCCAAAAGACCTCCCATGCTTAAGTATTATATGATGTTTGTTAGGCGAAAATCAATAAATTGATTGTGACAGATACATACAGGATCAGGGTGGGTACAGCGGTTAATAAATGTAGGTGAGTACATAAATGTAGATGTGTAGTACATAAATGTAGGTGTACTGTACAGATGTCTCAACCAACATAGAAGTTTAATATAGAAGATTTCGCCGATTTAATATAGAAGTATCGACCACAGATCTCAAAAAGATCATTGAAGTTTATAATTTGTCCAAAAAAGAATTGTTGCATTACAAATTTTTTTATCAATTTTACCACAAGTATGGAAAATTTGACCCACATGCCCGTATGCCCACAATACACTTTTCTCTACGATAAAAAACAAGGAGTTGTAAATATATACGAAATTTTGTAATGGTTCTTTGCGTTATCATTCCAGGATGATTGATGATGAAATGTGAAAATACCTTACTCATAATAAATAAGGTCAAAGAAGAACCAACGAGGGCATCAAGTACACAAATTAAGACGATTAAAAAAAAAAATCAAATTTATTTTTAAAGGAAATTTTTTAACGATGTACCTTACATAACTCGTAAGGCCTTCCCAGAGCAATATTTCCATAACACGTAAGGACTTCCCAGATCAATATTATTGGTTTATTTCTTCATGTTCTGTGGTTTAAACGATTATACACCAATATATTACGAAGGTTTACAAATTTGAGGCACGTGTAAATGTAAAGTAAAGAGATCATGGGGGCAGTTTTAGTATTTTGTGAACGGACTTTAAGTTACATTGAAATGGTCAATGTAGTTTTTTTTTTGTTTTTTTTTTTACATTTAAACCCGCTAAACTACTTATGTAGTTTGTCAGCAGGTACATAATGACAGCATTGGTACATTTTCATACACTGTATACATATAATTTTGATGATAAATATCAATTAAATAAATCATTTAAATTACGGAAATAATACAAAAAATAGATGTTAAATTGAAGATATTGGTTAAAAAACAACACCAAAAATTACGTACTATCACAAACATATTGTAGGAACCTATTATCACAAAAACAGTATTTTCATACACCTAATATAGGTTAAGTTTTGGTTTACATGGGCGTCGATGTCATACTTACCTTGTCACTGACAAGTTTTCCAAAGTTTTAAGTCTTTTGCGGCGTTGCAAGTAGTTATGAATTATTCCGGTTTTCCGCCCTCTTAAATATTATGTGAGTAAGCTTACGTCACACAACGCCTTTCACCTCCTTCATTTGCCTTTCATTACCATGCATTTTCAGAAAGAGGATAGGCTACCTCTTAAATAAAGTCCCTCCATATTTGTAATCTCTATATCTACGTCTACACATCATCAAAGCGCTGAACTGCCAAAAACAACAATGGATCATTGGCACAGGATTCACACCTTGGTCCAATCTTGTTTATAAATTATATTCCAAAAACAGTTCATAATATATAATACTTAATTTTCTCTAATGACCTCAAATTTTTAGAATTATTTAAAATATTTACAACTGTAACATTCTTCACGATGCTACCAAAAAATTGTAAACTTGGTGCATTGAAAATAGACTTTACTTAAATATCTCAAAATGTCAAATTGACTGATTTGTTCGAATAAAAAATTGCGTGATCTTATATTGATAACAATGCTCTTGAGATAATATCACAAATGAAAGACTTATTCACCATTTTTCAATCAAATCTTTCTTTTGTTCGGAAATCTCTACAAATGTAGGGATTTATAATTAGACTGACTAGAAATTTCAACAATATTACATAAGTAAATTAAACGGTTATATTTTTCCATTGTTAGAAGTTAACTTGAGAACAATTCTCCCGCATGGAACCCACATTATAATATTCATGTAAAAGCTATTGAAAGAATACAAAATAAATTCTTACGTTTTCAAGGGTTTTAAATGGTACTCCAGCAATTTTGTTGGACTACAATCCTCTTTTAAATGATTTGAAAGCGATTAAATTTTCAGACGGAAGACTTGGTATTTTTATATAAAATTTTAAATGTTGCATTTTACAGTCCAGAACTGCTTGCATTGATAAGCTTTCGGATTCCACCACGTAAACTAGAAGTCGGTATTTATTGCAGTGCAGAAATTCTGGGACTACTATGTGCATTCCTATTTTCCCAGAATACCAAGTCAGTGAACATAATTATAATAATTATACCGAGTCAGTGAACATCTTCAATATATCACATATTATTACTGAAGCAATTCAGTTGGTAAATATTTCCCTATCGAGTCCACGCTCAAAGCACACTTAAAAAAATTAAAACAAATTGTACCAGTTATGGTTAGTAATAAGTAATTCAGTAACCGGAATTGAAAAATATTGCGTTTTAATGTTCTTTTCTTTAATTTTACCGCCATGTTAATTACGAAGATGAAATACGCATTTTTAAAATAAAAAATCACTTTTTGTCAGTTAGACAATAATAAGTACGAATTGCAATCTTCGAAAATGATAAATAATGAGTATTAATCATTATTTTGTTCGGTTTCATAAAAACGAAAAATCACGCGAGACGTTTGTCATCGTAATTAACAACATGGCGTTCCTTGAGAAATGACATTTCTTGTTTTTAAAGATAACAAAATAACCATTAAAATGCAATATTTTTCAATTCTGGTTACTGAATTACTTATTACTTACTGTAATCTACCTAGTAGATACAATTTGTTTTAATTGTATAAAGCGTGTTTTGAGCGTGGACTCGATAGGGAAATATTGACCGTTCAGTTATGTATAATAAATGCTTTATAATTTTTACACTTTATATGTAAAAACCCTTAAAAGGGGCGTTAATAAATATACACGAAATTTGTTTCTTTTGCATTTTTGTGTATGGGAGAAAACTTGGATGCAAAATGAATTTCAAATATTGTTGAACATTCAAAGTGGGAGGAAAATAAGCATTAAGTTGGAAAATTAGAAAGATCCGTCGACAATAAATTAGCGTAGAGAGAAGATTTAAGAGATCAACTCGTGCGTAAGAATCCAGATGTTTAGTTTAAGATGCATACTTCTTATTGTGAAGAAGAGTTGTAGGTAGTGAATTCAGAGGTTCTTTCATCACTTGATCGAAAATATCGCCTTCTTTTTCACTTTTTTATATACATATTGCGAATGAGAAGGGGCATTGCATTCAAGTAATGGGTACAGCCGCCGCGGGAGCCATTTTTTGGTAAACCAACACACTCGCATTCCCCATGTGGTTTGCTACATTTGATGTCTTAGCAGGAGTGCCTGTGGTTCATTCATGTTGGGTGCGTTTACACGCCTACTGCGTGACGCGCAGGATCGGGAGAAACTGGTTGAGGGATGTCTTTTGACCTCTCTAACTGGACTCTCTCAACCCATCCCTTTCACCGCGGTGGGAGGGAAGGATTCATACAACTGTCACTCCTGGACACATTAACACTCTCCCCCCACCACTATTTTTATTACGTTAGCTATACACAGGAGGCCATGAAAAAAATAATTCCCTTCAGGGCCTATGTCATCTTTGGAGATGCTGTGTGGTGGATCTTTTAGGAAACGAAGTATAGGTATTTTTGAGAAGGAAAGGGGTGTGTGGGGTGGGTAGAAATGGGGGTCAGGAAGGGCGGACGTATGAATCTATCCCTCCCACTGCGGTGCAAGGTGATGTTCTGAGAAAGTCCTGCTGGAGAAGTCAAAAGGTTTCTCTCAATCAGTCTCTTCCGATCCGGCCTGCACCGCTGTTAACGAGAAGACGCATCCGCTGCAAAGATCCGAACAAACCTCACCCCACGAACCCAAACACCCCTAGCGACCTCTGGCAGAGGTGTTGTTAATCAAATAAATGGTTAAATTCACTTGAAGTGAGGTCAATTTGAGCTTTATTTGGGCACACCGACACATCCACACACCCTTGTATCGGTTTATCTCTTCAATTTTATATGTTCTACAACTACCACAATAGTGACAAATTTGACCCTTGCCGTAGGATATCTGATATGCTTCACGAGTTTGACCCTTCTCTGACTAAGCCTAAAACAAAACAATCGGAAAGGGTTAATCATTATTGTCCCACGGTTGCATCACCTGATTGGGTCTTTCAGCCCTGCGAGGGTATAATGCTAAAATCACAATAGATACCCAAAGGAGGACCTATTCCTATTAATAAAAGTAATTTATCCATTAATATTACAAACTGTTTTAGAATATAATGGCGTCAATCCCTCAACCTTTCATTACTTGAATTAAGTTTTTTTTTGCACTTTCTAGTTTACTTCCTCGACGAATTTTTGCTGGTGCCAAATGTATATAATAATATTTTTTTATCTTTTAATTTTTTCCGTGTATTCTTCTGTACACAATCTAGATTCTAGGTCCTGTTAAGCGTGTTATTAAATAATAGAATTTCCAATAATAATAACATGTTTTCCCAATGGTGTCCTCAGCATGCAAATTGTATCTAAATTTCTCTAATAAACAACAAAGAGTGTTAATCTCAAGTGATCTCCCAAGTAAATGTGATCCTCCATATTTTCTACCTTTTCGAAACATTAAGAAAAAAAATTATGTACAAGTTAACGCAGCACCACGTTCATTGGTAAAATGCATTGACCATATAGTTTTGTATTAGTGATCGACGAACCGATGGATGCAATCTTTTAGCCATAATTTGTTATAATAGTTTGTCTAGTCTGTAGTTAGAAATAAGATAGAGAGTAGTAGTTAGTAAATATTTGCTAGAAAACGAACCTCCTAAATTTATTCACATTCGTAGAATCCAAGTACATAAATAATGTACACGGCATTAAACAACGCGCGTTTGGGCAAAATCAAGGCTTCTTCACCAAGATTCGCTCATTCTTCTGTACTGACAGAGATGGTATCTTTAATTAAATATTTGGGTAGAAGGGAATTTGAAAAATTGTTCAATAGTGTCACTTAAAATTACATATGGTTATTTATTAATGACATACTTAGTAAAATCTTAGCAAATAGTTTTAATAAAAACACTATTTAGTGACAGCGTAGTTTATTTGGCATTTTCACGAGCATTTGGTTCCTTAGAACAGGCAATCTGCCCAGCTAGGAAGTATCGAACTGAGAAGTTATAACAACTAATTGAAAGAAAAAACTGAGATTGGAAAGTGTTGCTTTGGATTGAAAAATTAGAAAGATTAAAATATACCATTTCTGTATTTTTATAAGGCCTCACTTTCATTAGGGCTGGACTACACTGAAATTAGAAAAGCTTATGATATTGCATGAATCGTTTATTTCATCAAATCGATGTTCAGAATTTTTTTTTAGCTATCTGTCATTCAGGTGTAGTTAATTTGTAGCTAGGTAGGTACCTACCAGTTTTTTTCATTCATTTGTATTGTTTTTCGATTCATATTATGTGCTTTGTGCTGTGTTATTATTGAATATCATTTAAACAAATGTAATCAATAAAATTAAAATAATAGATACCTGGTTCTATCGACGTCTTCAATTTAAACCAAAAAGGTTACTAAACAAATGCCCCCTAATTTAAAATGGTTGTATATTTAACCCGTTTGATTTTTTTATTCACTGAAACATTTATTATAATTACAATTTTACAACATTATATAACAACAATATTTCAATCGCTCTCCTAATAAAGCAGTTGCTTGTGTTTAGGAGAGGACAATTAAATACTTTTACATCTAAGTATATAAATTAAATATATGATTACAAAAACTATTAGTAATTTTATAGAAAATACGATATATGTCATAAAATATTGGTTAGTTAATAAATGATTCAAAGGATTGATAAAGCAAAACATATTTCTAAACAATAATTAAAGTTATGAGGTGGTACTAGAGTATTTCAATTTAATTTTTTTTATATGTGTCGTAGTTTTCATCCGATCGTATATCTGGGGGTAATTTATTGAATAATTTTAAATCCTTGAATGTATAGTGATGTTGTGCTGTCGTAGTTCGTACTAATGGTACGGTTAATCCTCCAACAGATATGATTCTTTTACTATTATTTAATTGTGGTATAGTATTTTTATTAAAAAAATCTTTATGTAATTGTAGGAGTGTAATTTTGTCATAAATTTTTGTTAGAGGGGGAACCGGGAAATCTTGGAAAACATTTATTATTTGGTAGTAATAGGGCTTTTTTAAGATGATTTTTATTAATATTTTTTTAATTGTTTCCAGTGAAAGTAGGGATGACTTATATGCACCCCCCCCAAGCTATGATTCCATATTGTAGTACGGAGTGCGCTAGTGCGTAATAAATATCTTTTAGTAATTTTAATGTTACAGTATTTCTACGTCTAAAAAATATATAGATCAGTTTTCTCATTCTGTCTACTGTGGAATTTATTTGACTTTTCCATTTGATGTTATTTACAGGGGACCAAATGTCCCAGCTCGCGTAAGTCTCATATAAATCATTGTAACTCTCTTACTGTCATGGTGAGAAATGTGTATATAAAGGTAGTTAGAAAGAGAAAACTGCGCGCTTTATATTCAAATCTAGAAATTAACACCTACATTAGACCAAAGTTTCCGATAGCAATTTAAGAAAAATTTAACATATTTGCAAGCGTATTTCATCACCTTTTAAAAACAGATCTTAATTTTCGGATATGTTCATTAATATTCCAATCATTTGGATTTTGGACTTCTGGAAAGTACGCCCGATTTCTGAGGGGAATGGTATATTCTAAGGACGGGATGTTTCCCACAATTAATCAAATTTGTCAAATTGGAATACTGTGAAACAATCGGCTAACGATGAAATTATAACAGAACTTGAATAGAACTTTCATAGAACTTAACTTGTTCAAATTCTGTGAAACAACCTGTCCTAAGAGTTCATATGTATTGAAAATGATTTTCGTTCGAGAAATAACCTGATACTTCTCAAGCTGTTATAGCTTTTAATTTCATAAAGAGTAATTACGGTGAATTTCTATGGAACACCTTCTCAATAGAAACATGTTATGGTTTGGAACACAAGTACAGCCTCAACGTCATTTCAACTTAACATGTTGATTGAATGTTGTCAGGAACCATTCCCTTTTACACGTCCTAACCACTCTTATCTAACACGGACTCCAAGTCCTTTGACCAGCCCAGGAAGTGTAATAGCAGCAAATTCTCTGCACGTCTCAAGGAGTGGCTGCAATACAAGATCTTTCAATATACGAAACGTGAAGATGCAATAGTTTCACTGCCCGAGGGGCGAGGGCAGACTGAGCTATTTTGCAATATCATTCATATTTTGCAATAATATTAGAACGAAGTATTTAAGGATTTGCATATCGTCTGGTTTCTAGGCAAAATCTATTCGTTGCCTTATGTAACTTCTTATGATGTACGAATTTTGCTTACGTCCCATGTGTCCGCACATAAATATTTTTGAGAATATTTTTTCAGGATATTTCTACATTATATTTATGTATTTAGTTTGGTGCAGAGCTAAATTTGTAAATTTTACAATTGGGAAGAAGCTTGCTGAGATATAAATAAAAAGTTTGTGTTTTCGTCACCCGGCGTTTGGCACTAGTAAAAACCTCAAGGGTGCTGTGTTAGGGTATTGCCTCCTAGACGCCTTGGCTCCTTAGCGCCTGTGTAAGCGGGCGTCCCAAATGCGCCTGCACAGGGCCAGCCCTGGTTCAAACCTAAAGGTAACTGATAATAATAATAAGTGGATAATTTTTAGAGCGCCGTTTTTGTGAAAAATCAACTCAATGCCGAAGTTTCGATCCTATTTATTTTTTTATTTTATTATATTAATATTACATTTGATTACAGTAATGACGTATTACCCATATCACTAGGTGTGTTGAGACAGTAATTTACAGAGTGGTTGTTATCTAGGTTTTTTGTTTACGTAATATGACAATGACAGTCATAAAAATAAAATAAAATCAGTCATCGAGGGTTGAGTTATCCGCAAACATTTTACCTAGTAAGTTAGCCTTTTCGGTGGCGGTGTTTGCTAGTGAGCCGTCGGGTCTGGTAAGAGGTGGCAGACTGGATTTGCAGAAATTGCGACCTATTGAGCCCGCAAGCGACCAGAATTGCCTGCTGCCATGCGGGCATGCAGTCAGCTTTCTGCTGATCTGCTGGTCGTGCTCGAATTTTGACCTATTTATGATTCTCTTGGTTTCCTTTGCCATTTTGTTGTAAGCTGTTCTGTCTTCGGATGTTCTAGATGTGTTGTAGGCTCGGTAAGCCGCGTTTTTTCGTGGCACTGCTTCAGCACATTGTCGACTGAACCACGGCTTTGAGCCTACACCAGTTTCCTTAACAGTAGATTGGATGAAGCCATCCATCGCGGATGTGATGACCTCACCAATTTCCTGGGCACATCTTGAGGGATCCGAAGTCCGAAAACAGACAGCTGACCATGGGAAAGCATTAAAATGTGCCCGCAGACCGAACCAATCTGCTGACCTATAGTGCCACACTTTTCTCTTCAGCCTCTCGTTTGGTGGCCTGAAGTTTACAGGGATTGATGTCGTCACCAGGCAGTGGTCGGACGATCCTAAAGGCGCTGTGACTTCAATACTGTAACCGTGTGGCACAGTAGTTAAAAAAAGGTCTAACAGATTGGAACGGTGAGTCTGGACATCAGGAACCCTTGTAGGCTCCTGAACCATTTGCTCCAATCCGTAGCAAAGGGCAAAAGATTCCGCTTGGCGTCCAGCCGAGTCTGTTGATCCTGAGAACTTCAACCAAGGTTCGTTATGAACATTGAAGTCCCCCAGGACCACAAACTCTGCCATAGGGTAGCGGGGCAAGAGGTCATCAATAGTGTCGCTTAAATGTTTGAAGAGCTCGGACGTGTCTGATTCGCTGGTGCTGTCCCGACGTCGGTTCCTCACTGCGGTTTTCGTATGAAAAAGCTGAGGATCCGGCATCGGGAAGTACTCCATGTTTTACGAGGGCTTGATGTTAATAAAGCTAGTGGGCCTGACGGAATACCTGCCCTGGTACTGCAAAGGTGCGCTGCAGAAATAGCTCCAATTTTGACGAAGCTTTTTAAACTGTCCCTGAAGACTGGCTCTGTGCCCTCTGGTTGGAAAAAAGCGGTTATCCATCCTATTCCAAAGAAGGGTGACCGCTCCAACCCGGCCAACTACCGCCCCATAGCGATCACATCAGTTCTGTCTAAGGTGATGGAACGTGTGATCAACGACAAACTGCTCACATACCTCGAGAAGAACAAAATTATTAACGACCGTCAATACGGATTCCGGCGGAACCGCTCGTGCGGTGATCTTCTCGCGTATGTGACGCATGTTTGGGGGCAATGCCTGGAACGTTTCGGTGAGACCCAAACGGTTGCACTGGACATATCCAAGGCCTTTGACCGGGTTTGGCACCGAGGACTTGTCAACAAACTGCATTCTTACGGACTTCCCGCATCCTTGTGTACGTGGATTGCCGACTTCTTGAGGGAGAGGTCGATTCAGACGGTAGTCGATGGTTTCACCTCCTCCTCTCACTCGATAAATGCTGGCGTCCCACAGGGATCGGTTCTGTCTCCAACTCTGTTTTTGTTGCACATCAACGACCTTTTGTCATGTGCACCAATTCACTGCTACGCGGATGACAGTACAGTTCATGATAGCTTTTTGTTTGACAAGCCCCCAAAGGGCTCACAAACTCCAACAGCTCGTAAGGCTTTGAAGCAAAGAATGGACGGTTACCTCGAGAGTGTTTTCTCTTGGGGTAAAAATAATCTCGTTGAATTTAATGTTTCAAAGACCCAATCTTGTCTGATTACGTCTAAAAGGGATCGCAATGAAAATCTAGTCTCTTTCAACGGAAGCAATCTTCCGAACAGGCCCTCCATTGATTTGCTTGGTGTAACCCTAAGTGACCAGCTCAGGTATGGGGGCTCCATCGAAGCCAGAGTAAAGTTAGCCTCCCAAAAACTGGGCGTACTGTACAGGGCCCGCAGATACTTTAAAAGTACACAACTGCTAACCCTGTACAAATCGCAAGTGCGCCTCACGGTTGAATTTGGCAGCCACCTCTGGTCTGGAGCTCCAAAATACCTGAAAAATACCCTCGACTCTGTGCAGAAACGGGCGGTCCGTTTGATAGATTCTCCCATCTTAACAGACGGATTGCAATCTTTAGAGCACAGGCGTCGGGTGGGAATGCTATCCTTGTTCTACCGGTATTACAATGGAAGATGCTCCGAGGAACTAGCATCATTGATCCCTTCGGCACCGGTGCATAGTCGGGAAACACGCCAAACGCGTGCCCAACATTTGTACACAGTTGACATTAGTCACATGAGAACGGGTCGTTTCTTCGACTCGTTCTTATGTTCAACAGCTCGGCTGTGGAATGATTTGCCGGCCTCTGTGTTTCCTCCTTCCTACAACATGGGCCTCTTCAAGACCAATGTTCATTCCTTCCTCTCCTCAAAAAGACCCTCCACACAGCATCCCAGATGACATAGGCCCTGAGGGAAATTATTTTCCTCAGGGCCTCCTGTGTGGAGTTAATGTAAAAAAAAAAAAAAAAAAGTATTTTTATCAGTATTACAGTACATTCTACAATTCAAGTATGAATGTAGAAGATTAAGACAAAATTATTTTGATTCATTTAAATTTCAATATGGCAACAGGTATCTGATAAATGATAATAAAAAAAGGCAAGTGAAACTTAGTCAAATGTAAATATATGAAGTACTTACATAGTATACATATGTATATACAGTAGGCATAAATGTAAACATGTTATGAAATACTCGTGAAAGATGTTTATTGGAGGTAATCAATGATTTTGCTTTAAAATGAACTTTTAGTAGGCGTGTTTCTAATGGCAGTAGGTAGAGAACTGAATAGCTTTGTAGCATTATATTTAAAACTTCTTTGCCCATAATAGGTTTGACAAACTGGAATGTTAAAGGATTTTACATGTGGGCTCTGATTTTTATTCGTTCTTCAAACATGTGTGTGTTTTTAAATTGATGAAGCAGGATATTTTTTTAATACAATTTTATTTAGTTTCTTAAAAATAAAATCAGTGCTCGTTCTCAATAACCTTCAGAATTAGTATTTTAATTTTAAATACAATAAAACAAAAATCTATTATTCATAAATCAAGGAATATTAGCATCTCATCTAAAATGTTACAAAACAGCTTTCTTTCGAAGCAGTTTATAAAAAAAAATAATTGAACGCAAAATGATTCATGAATAATTTTTTTAAACTAAATTCAACTACTTTTAGGATTGTTGATCAAACATTTAATTGGTTGCAGATTAAATTTATTTCAAGATGTGTGTTATGAAATTTGGGTTAAACCTACCTATGTACTTAGTGGAACCGCGCAATGATTGCCAAAAGAAATAATGTTTGCCCCGAAACTTTTAGAGGGTTGACAATATTGTTGACAGTTGCGGGAACTTTGAACCCTAACTGTCAAACTCCCCTCAAGTTTGACAGTTGTTGTTGTTTTATAAGCGAATAAACAACTTGTGGGGCGGCCTTACCCTCTTAACACATATCGCCACCTACATAACTGGGAAACTATTTAAATCATTTTTCCCTTTTTCTGACTCTTAGTGTACTAGTAGTCCGGTGAGCAGTAGACCACGCTTCTAAAAATAATGTTTCCAATTTTCTCTCATTTAATAAATTTAAACCAAAATTTCCTCAGACGTCACAAGATTTGTGAGTTGTTGGTTCTTAAATATTAACTTAATTGAAAACCATGTTTTTTTTTTTTTTTACATGAGCTCCACACAGGAGGCCCTGAGGAAAATAATTTCCCTCAGGGCCTATGTCATCTCTGAGGATGCTGTGTGGAGGGTTTTTTTTAAGGAAAAGGTAAGGAGAGGAGAGTTCTGGGAAGGAAAAGGGTTTAAGGGGTGGGTAGGAAACTGGGGTCCAGTATGTCCCAGTCATCCGCCTCCAAGACCTAGACAAACCTCACCCCATGAACCCGGGCACCCCTGCTAAATCACCAAACGTAGCGAACCACTTGGGGTGACCTATGGCAGAGGTGTTGGTTATCCAATAAAGGTGAAATGTATATTTTATGTGACATTTTTCGAACTTTCAAACAAGGAATTATTCAATTTGTCCAAAGAAACTTATGATCGCAATGATATTTTTTCAAACCCTCTTTAGGTAGGTTTGATACTGAAAAAACGCGAATAAGAAAGTTCAAATAAACACATCGATTTTTCTTTTGAAAAAATAATCTTCACTGAATTATTAAAACGGCCATCATATTAAAACGGAAACGAAATACAAACAATTTTGTAGACAGTTGAGGTTATCCACCACTTACCCGCCCTGGAATAAGTAACAGTTGGTTACTCCTTCAAGGCCCTCGCAAGATTCTAATTTTTTTGTTAAACGAAGCTACATTTATTTATTTTGAACGAATCTAGACCTCCAGTGTCCTTGTATACGCTGTTAGTAAGCAGTATGCAAGAGCTTAAAAGGAAAAACCAAATGCAAAAAATAGGTAGTTAATTGTTTATAATAGTTTATCGGGTCTTGAGGTAATCCAACCGCTTTCCCGCCCTGGTATAAGTAACAGATGGTTACTCCTTCAGGGCTCTCACAAGGACTCTAATTTTTTTTAATAAACGAAGCTACTTATGATGCACGAAGCTAAACCCTCAAATGTCCCTGTAAAACAGGAGTTAGTCTGAAAATGGGGTGATGGGTTAGTGTAATGAATGATGAACATAACATGAGATAAATACAGAGAATATGATTAATAAGTTTATCGGGTCTAGCGTTTATCGGGTTTAGCGGGTCGGATCGGGAGAGTTTGGTTGAGGGAGACCTTATCTAACCTAATATAATCTAGGTCTCTCCAGCCGGACTCTCTTGACCCAACGCCTTGCATTGCATTGGGAGAGATGAATTAATATGTCCATTATTCCTAGACACATTGACCCCCAGATTCTTACCCACCCCTCATACTTTTTTCTTCCTAGATCTTCCTCTTCTTCCTTTCTTTAAAAAAAACTCCACACATCATCCTCAAATATGACATAGGCCCTGAGGGAAATGTTTTTTTCTCAGGGCTTCCCGTATGAGACTAATGTTTATAAAAATAGCTGGTCAAGCAATGCGGCGCTATTAAATTAAGTTTCTAAAATAGTAGATTTGCATATTTATTTAGTAACTACTCTTTCAATTATCTTAAACCTTTAATTGTATGTATATCTACCTAATAATGTCAAAATAATAAATCTTGTACTGTAAATGGATGATTAATTCGTCGTACAGTAAACATACCATGTATACATATCTTCTTCTTCTTTGTGTACCGTATTAGGTCCCCCCGGTGATCACTCTTGAGAATGTTTCTCTGTCTTGCGCTGCCCGGAATAGCTCCTCCACACTTCTAATGCCGGTCCACTCTCGTATATTACGCAGCCAAGACATTTGTCTCCTACCAGGCCTTCGTATATGTATACATATATACTTTTTTTAATTAAGTATTTTGATAAGGTTTTCTTACGACTTATTTTTAAGATCGATAAAACATTTCATATAAATGGAAAAAAAAACTTATGTTTACCCCCCCCGTAATATTTGTTTACCCCTCGAACATATAAATACTATCTTCTCGGCAAGTTAAAAACTCCATGTCAATTTCTGTGATAACATTTGCTTTCGATTTAATATGGGAGAAGTTCGTTTTGAGTTCATTCCGGAGAGCGCTGTACGTAATGCATATTGTGCTCTTCTAAATATTGACGTTCGAAATGGAAATGGTATAAATTGTGGAGGTAAGAATCCGGAAGCAACGTGAAAGGGGTCTACCGGATTTTATTTCTCGCAATGCAACATCCCGAGTTACAGCAGTCTTAAGCTTCTGCTTAGATATTCAGTGGAGTAAAAATGTTTACTGACAGACACCTTTAAAAAAGAGTTAATGATGAGTGTTACGATATGTTCATAACCGGGGAATAACGTTTAACCAGTCAGCGGCCGAAAATCCACATTTCGTCGAAAGTTGTTCTTACGATCGTGCATAGCGGTTACAATGAGAAAGATTAATTATTCTCCGTAGCAGCTTTTTAAAATTATAACTCAATATCGATTTTATTTCATTCCAAATTTGCTTTAATTTATACCTACATCCAAAAATGGTGAAAGGCGTGATGATAAAATTATTAAAATAATGTTTTTTGAAATAATTTTTTCATTATAAGTATTTATCATTTTTCAATAATGTCTAAGTTAAATAAGAATGTAAAAGAATCTAAAATATATTAGTTTGTAAGTGCTCAAATAAATACACAAACGGACCAATTTTCGTCAAGAAACACGTGTACATATATATATTTTTAATGATTTTATTTAAACTAAAATTAAAATTCTAAAACATGCGATACCCAGATAATGTATTGATTTATTTTACTGCATGGTGTGGTAAAATACAAAATTTTTTTGAAAATTTAACAAATCTGCCAACGACCTATGGTTTAACCTTATTATACTAAAAATATATTTTTTCTCAAAATTTAAAACATGCGAATACTAGATAAGGAACAATCTTTCTAAATCCATTTACAATTTTTTGTGAAAAAGAGTCAATACGTCTAAAATTTGATTTAAAAATGACACATTTCTGGTTTTCTCTGGTAATACCCTCTTAAATAGTATTCACGTCTTATAAAACAATTATACAAACAGCCATCAAAAGGCCCGTTTGGACGAGAAGCGAGTAATTTAGTCACTAAACGTGTCCGAACACCATAAAATTAGTAGAGTACTTCAGTGTGTAGTCAGTGGTAAACTAGAATCAATCCATTCTGTTTTTGAAGTGAATACTTCTTTACCACCATTGTGATTTAATACTCGATGAAACGAAAAAGAGGAAAACACTAACATTTATAAGATTTAGCCTGCAAGAGAATGAGATAGTACAATCGGTCTCCCCTTTGTGCGGTGCTTCGTAGCCTCCCACTCATGTCTAATTTTTCACTTCTACCACGTATTTTGAACAGAACAATTGTTTTTTTGGGTGAGAAGCGCCCCCCACCGTAACATGGGTTACAGCTCGCTGGCTCAATCATTAAGGTCCATTAAGCAGCCAGCGGCTGAGAATTCATATTTCGTCGAAAGATGTTCTTACAATCGTACAGGGCGGTTCCAATGAAAAATATTAATTATTCTCCGTACCAGCTTTTTAAAATAATAATAGGTACCCACCATGAAATATACTTATTAATTGTATTTTTTTAACCAAAGTATCTTATGTACTGTTTGCTTCTGTTTTAAAATAAATAAAATAACTCAATATCGATTTTATTTTATTCAAAATTTGCTTCAATTTATACCTTCATTCAAAAATGCTGAAAGGCGTGATGATAAAACTATTAAAATTAAGTACTTTTTGTAATTATTTTTTGATCATAAGTATTTATAATTTTTCAATAATGTCTAAGCAAAATAGAAATATATATATATTTTTTTTTAAATATATTAGTCTGTAAGACCGTAAATAAATAGATAAACTGAAGTGTTTTCGTCACAAAACATGTGTACGGATCTTTTTTTAAATTTATTTTATCTAAACTAAAATTAAAATTCTAAAACATGACTTTCCCAGATAATTTATTGATTTATTTTACTGAATGATTATATGATTTGAAATGTGTGTTGTACAGTACAAAATTTTGTTAGAAAATTTAACAAATCTGCCAACGACCTACGGTAAAACGTTATTGTACTAAAAATAAACGTATTTTATCAAAATTTAAAACATAGCTTTACTAGATAAAAGAACAGTCTTTCGAAATCAAATTATGATTTTTTGTGTAAAAGAGTCAAAAGGTCTAAAATTTGATTTAAAAATGACATTTTCCGGTTTTGTCTGAGTTTTACCTTTTAAATAAGTCCGAACCCGTTGTTTTGGTAGAGTTCTTTTGTAGCCGTTGAAATATCGTTTCGTTGGAGCGAAGGTGCTACTCTAAAACTATTTATTTTTTCTGTTAATAATCTACACCCACAGTTACCTTACTTTTTTCTCGCTTATTTCTTCTTTTACCTCTTGCGAAATAGCCATTACAATCAGCTTTATCGGTCGATTTACTTTGTTGCGTTGCACCCGTTCTTCCAATTCGCCCCTCACTAGTGAACCTACTCTACTCGACCGTAATGTGAACGATTTTTGGTCGTAATGTGAACGAGTTTCTCGCCACTAAACTACTACCCTAGTCCGAACAAGCCACATAGGGGAGGAAAATACCATTTTTTTACGGTTTCACAATTGATTTTGTCTTTCGTCTAAAGCAGGGGTCTCCAAACTTAACAGTCTTAAGGCCATACAGTAATGGTACGAATTTAATTTTTTTTTTCAAAATTTCAACTTTTTGTATGAAGATATACCGAATATATTTTTCTATGAAGATATACTGACATATTCAGTAAAATACTGAAAATCTTCATACATAATACGGGCATTTGCCTAGCTTGGTAGTCGAAAAAACCATGTTAAACAAACCTGTAATAAACAAAATGAATAAAGAAAATTAAAAAAAAAAAATTAAAAATTTTTTGAAATTTCAAAAATATATATAAAAATCAATTTCAGCTACAACAACATCAATAACGTCGTATTTTTCAATCTTAGCACTCCAGCTCACTGAAAAGTCATGGATTGCCACTGAAGTAGTGGTACGAGTAGTACCCTCTATCCATCACAAACAAAGAGCGCTAGTGGTACTTTTTCGCAAATAACCTCGATAAAAATAAAATTGGTTCACAACTACAAACCATTATCAGTGGAAAGTCACAATTACATAAATCTCATTGGTATTTTATATGTTATAATGTTTAGATATTATATGTTTATGTGTTATAATGTTTGCTCATAATTTTAGTTGAAGTCATTTCAATTGTTTGTTAGTGACTACGTTTAAGTTAAATTTTCTGCGTATTATGCTTGTCATTAAGCTTTACCTAGGAAATAAATAAAACTGAGTTACTATAATTCTGTGTTTTTTAACCAACTTATCACAAAAACAAAAACAACATTAAGCCTTTAGCTGTCGCCGGCCTGATTAATGACACTAGTCTTTATCTGTTGCGGGCCGGATTGATGACACTGGCGGGTCGGATTCGACCCTCGGGCCGTAGTTTGCAGACCCCTGGTCTAAAGTCATTAGGTTTTTACAGAAAATATCAATAAAAATCCCTCAAATAAAAAAGGGAAGAGGTAAATGAAATCATTTCCATAATTCGTCTCCATGTGGCATGTTAACTACAGCATGATAATGGCCTTCAGACCCGGAACATCTTACACAATAAAAATAAAATTCGTTGCTTTGATTTTTTGTAATTTGCCTTTATTATTTCTTTACTTAAATGCACCCACAAATAAAAACGGCTTCTGCCACAGTCAAAATTCTCACCAATACATCCAACAGCTCTCACATTCAAACCTTCTACATGTTTTTAACCAAACACCCCCACACCATATTATACTGGATGACCCCAATACCAGGAAAGCAGAGCCAAAGCTAATAATATTGGGAATCTATGTTTATGAGATTATAAAGTACTTATGTTGCGTTAGTGCAACCCATTTTCAAACTAAATGAAATATATTATACAAGCCAGCTACATGGTAGAAGTATCAAGGCCGACCAGAGTACAGTAACCGCCAAATTAGTAAATCAGTGCATTTGCTAAGTAAGTTTTATAATAGTCTATTCACTATGTTAACTTAATATTTTTGCTGCAAAACCTCACACATATCAATAGTAACAACAATAGTTGCGCGATGGCACTGACTTGATTACACGATACTTCTAAATCCGTCGCACGCCAAGTCATTTGTTTTGTGACATGAAAGGGATAGTCTGGAACTGATTTTCGAAATTATGAAGTAGCAAAATTTTTGGACACTCATTCGAAGTAAAATATGTTTTTATGGTAGATACTCATTTTGGGAGGCGGGTATGGATACCGCCGCCCCGAGAATCGTTTATTGGATAACCAACACCTCCGCCGTAGGTCACACCAAGTGGTTCGCTACGTTTGGTGACTTAGCAGGTCCGGGTTGATGTGGTGAGGTTTTTCCGAGTAATGGTGGAAGATCGCAAGAGACTGGTGGAGTGAGACCTTTTGTATTAGTTGGAGGGATGGATTCATTCTTCCGTCATTCCTGGATGCACTTACCCCGAGTTCCTATCCACTCTTCATGCCTTTTTCCTTCCCAGAACTTTCTCTCCTTCCTTCCTTAAAACGACCCTCCACACAGTATCCACAAAAATTAATTATTTTCCTCAAGGCTTCGCGTGGAGCTAATGTAAAAAAAACTCCGTATTGTCCTGGTAAAAGACCAACATTGGAAACAAAACGTTGCTTGAAAGGGTTTTTTCTGAATTTATTGACCAGATCTAAATATCTAGGTACCTCCGAAACTTCCTCTTTTAACCTACCAACCCCTTCCTCTTGCCTTCCTCACTCACTTTAGCTTCACAACATATCCCGTGTACTGCTTCCGAACAGTCGGTAGCAGTTGTGTAAATATATAGTGTCCGGCCGAAACAGGATTTTCTACCGAAACCGAAACCGAATCTTCGGTAGCTGTCTCAGTTTCGGCCCCGAACCCGAAACTTTTTTAGACATGTTAAAATCTATTGTTTACTGAAATTTGGCTTATTTTTTACACTCATACAAACCGTTAACATGTGTTAAATGAAATATAAAAAAAAAAAACAATAATTGAAGTATGTGAAAACTTTTTTTTTTGATATTACTAAAAATTATCTAACAAGTTAACTACTTCTTGGAACAAAAATTTCTCAATAATCAACATTTATGTACATTATACAGGAAGGACTTCATGAATTAAGTATTTTAATTTAAATTGCGTTTACAATCACAACATTCTTAAGACTAAATTTACTATTTATTGAAATCTTTTGCAGAGTTTCGGTGCGGCCGAAGGTTCGGCAGAAAATCTGCTGAAACCGATACTGATGCTGAAACTAGATTTGCCGAAACCGAAACCGAAACCTTCGGTCGGTCACTACAAATAATATCTGCAATCCAAGTAAGAAAATGGAATAAATAAATGGAATGACGTCGAAAATAAATAAAACACCACGAATAATAATGAAAACCTAGCGCAGCTACGGGTTCAATTTCACCGAAGCAAGGCGGGTAAAATTGGTATTCATTAATGAAAAATTGTAGAAAAAACTGGATTGGTTTTATACACCAATAATCACAATGCAAAAATCCAGCATTTTATAAATTTCAACGAAAATAAAACAAAAACCATTTAAAATAGTGCACGCTTCGTCCACCATCCAATTTGCATTTGGATGCAGCTGCGAGATTGCCATCAGAATTTTAATAATATTCTGATATTACACTGACCGACGATCATGGAGTATCGAAGGTTATGGAGAATACATGAAAAGTAATTGTTTTACTTCTGTTTTTTATTAGACTGAAAGAGATTTTTAAAGCCCTGTTACGTTTTTTAGTGTAGCCGTTTGTATTGGCAAGAGAAACTCGACTAGTATTTTTTTAGCGGGACCACGCTATCACTAATGTGGGGGTATGTCCTGAAAGTGAATGGAGGAGTAAAAGATTGGTAAGAGAATGGTTTGAAGTGCCTGGATCAAGTTCAAGATGACTAAAGACATTTGAGGTGACCTAAATGGTGGTAGTTCCCAGGGGCCTTATTAATTAATACCTACCTAATAACCAAATTTTATTAAATGCATTACTTTAAATCCACAAAGATAAACTATTTTTTTAAGGTGAATACCGCGCAAGAGTCCCAACTGTTCCCAACCACCTAGAGCCAGAGAGACTAGGGCATTTTTATTTATTTTATTATTATTGTACAACAGAATACTTCCAATTACAGTACAATTTAGTTACCCTATCAGCATTTAGGCAAGTGACTCTTCAATAATATTTTTAAAGCATATTAAGAACAGCCACTTACATCCAAATGGTTTGCAATTTAATTTAACAGCACCAATCCCCTCGTCATGCTATGCTTTGCCAAGACGTCTGTTCTGCCGTTCGGTACTTTAAATAAGTCATGATGTCGACTTCAGCTGTAGTGGTCTGGTACATATAAATCATAGCATCCCAAGAGAAATGGGCTATCGATGAAATTGTTCCAAATTTTGAAAGACAGAATAGTAAGACTTGCTTTCCGTCGAGTTTCTAGACTCACAGAATCAGTTTCCTGAAGTAAGTCCATATGGTGCATGAACCTTGGATAGGTTCCATGCTTCCGCATATAAACATACCTGAGGAATTTCTTCTGGATTTGCTCTAACATATCAATGTACTTCTGGTGATACGGTGCCCAAACATCGCTCGCGTACTCCAGCTTGCTTCTCAGTACGCCATCAAATAACGCTAGCACAGCTTCTTGGTTATCAAACTGCTTACAAGCCCTAATGATGAACCCAAGAAGTTTGTAGCAAGATTAGATTATTAAATTATTAAAATTGAAATTAAAACACTTTTTAACTTATTTCCATTTATTTATTTCACCAGTACCGGTTTCATCCTATTATGGACATCTTCAGGCTGGCATATATATAAACATATGTACCTACTTTAACATTGTGTACCTACCTACCTAATTTTGTATAAATTCTGTAACAAAAGAATGTCAATTCGCAGCCTGAAGATGTCCATAATAGGATGAAACCGGTACTGGTGAAATAAATAAGTGGAAATAAGTTAAAAAGTGTTTTAATTTCAATTTTAATACAATATAATTCCACCACGTATAACAGAACAATAAATAAACTCGTAATAAATTATTAAATTCGCATCATCAATTGGAGAATTTTGTGAAATTGTAGGTGATGGGGAGGGGAAAAAAATTGGAAGAATCTGCCAATTCAGATCTACTTACCAAACACAGCTAAAGTCATTTTAAGTAATGTTTCAATTCTGAATACCAACTAAGGATTTAAGGATTATAAATAATAATCCTTAAATCCTAATGTTGGTTTTTTAAACAATGAAAGTGGGTAAACTAATTGTTTAATAATTTTGAATTTTTCGTTGCCACGCAATATTTAAGTGCTCTTTCTCTAAAATTATAATCGATTTAATTAGATTTTTACGTATTTTCAATTATGAGGTTAAATAAAATTCTTTAAAGTTGTAATATGAATAATTAACAGATTATCATGTAAACGATAACTGCAATTAACGATAATTTAAAAAAATATAGTATGATTTTTTTTTTAATTTCGGTTCTGCACTTAATAAAAATATTAGAGTACCGGCTGTTGCGTGCTTCGGTGGAAGTACCCACGTTCTGCCTCAAAACTAGCTCAGATAGGTCGGCAGAACAGGAGGGGCTCTCAGCATCAAGGTGGGGGGGGGTACATAGAATATGCCAACACTCGTCACGCCTCGTCAAATAAAAGATCGTCTAAGGTAAACATCACTTGTATTGTCGGGAACACACACAAATATAGCAGGGCAGTACATTTACAATCAATTACTAGGCACAGGTACACTAATCGACTACCTACACATGGGGAAGCCTACCAGATCTCTCTCAAATCGCGTCCCCCCTGAGGGTCGGTTATTGTTCGCGGGACATGAAAGGACACAACAAAAATGAGGGAAAGTGGCGTTACTCACTGGTACCAGGTGGTGGCAGGGCAAGCATTCCAGGGGGACGCTTGCTTGTAAGTACGGCAGGCTACGCCGAACAGGGAATCCATTGCAATCAGGTAGCGTGGCAGTGGGGCCGGTCAACTCGGGCCTCACGGAACATGGTGGACGGGCGCGTCTCACGATCGGCTCCGTGAATTCTGTGGAATGTTCCGGAACCGTGGCGCTGTCGCAGCGGCGGGCACGGGTTACGGCTAGGAGAGCTCCGTAGAGAGTGGCCGCGTTGCCGGGTCGCGAGAGCGTGGGCCGTTTGGGCGAGGTGAGAAGGGGTGCGAGTGCCCGGGGGGACGGGTGGTGTGCAACTCACTGGCGTAGGGTGGTGCCTGGGCGCTACGTAACACGGCATAAATAACGATGAAACCGCCTATCGCCTATTGGCAGGCTCTGCAGTCTGGCCTGAGAACCAGAAATATATTATTATGTATATCTTTCACAACAGCCAAAAATAAAATCCTTTGCTTTGATTGGAAGAACTGTCAATGTGCAAAAAATGTTGTAATTTAGTATCTCGCTTAAGGTTAAATAGAGTCTGTCAAATAAGAGTAGAAAACATAAAAAATAGAACTACAAAATTTGTAGGCTGGCAACACCAATTTTCCTGTCAAATATTATTTTAAAGTGCAATCACCCTGAAAATAGAGTGAAATCACACTGAAAATATTATTTTAAAGATAGGTATACACATTTAAAAATACTTTTTTTTGTTCCTAAAACAAAACTAAAAAATTGAGGAAATATTGTTGTTAAGGTACCTACTTAATGACGTAAATTTGATTAAATTGTGTTTTACAAAGTGATTGGCTTCCATTTAATTTAACATAAATTTGAATTTAACAGTAGGTAGAAACGGAGAATTATTAATGGTCTGTTTAGTTACACTACTTTTAGATCTGAATGAGTTAAATATATTGAGATCTAAAATTCGAGACATGACCGTTGTCCAGGTACTTAAGTAGGTACTTAAGTTAATATTAAATAAATGTGAGCAATTTCTAAAGTGTGCTTTATATTTTATTACAACATCGTTATTCTTCATTATGTTAACATAAAATTGTAAAGATATATCTTCTTCTTATATATAAAAATGAATCACTGAATGTGTTGCTAAGCGCAAATCTCGAGAGCAGCTGAACCAATATCGATAATTCTTTTTTTAGAATATTCCTTGAAGTACGAGGATAGTTCTTACGGAGAGAAAAATTAAGAAAATTGCGCACAAAATTGAATATTTTCAGAAAACCTAACATTACAATATCGTTATTTTTCATTATGTTAACATAAAATTAATTGTAAAGATATATCTTCTTATATATAAAAATGAATCCCTGAATGTGTTGCTAAGCGAAAATCGCGAGATCAGCTGAACCGATTTCGCTAATTCTATTTTTAGAATATTCCTTGAAGTACAAGGATGATTCTGACGGATAGAAAAATTAAGAAAATTGCGCAGAAAAATGGATAATTTCAGAAAACCTAACGACTATCGTTCGCGCGTTTGAGAATAACATTTTGCAAAACAATTCTATTTTTGAAAATCTTTAACTTGATAAATTTATTAAATGTAGGTACTCCGCTAATAGTTTGAATCGAATGAAGAATTTTAGATATTTTAAATAGGTACCATGTTGGGTACTAAATATAATATAGTGAAAAATGGAAATTTGAATAAAAATTGAAAAAGGTGGCACGCGGGCTGTTTAAAAACTGAATGTACTGGGATTGAATGTATGGAAAGCGGGAGGGAGGAAGAGATGGGTAAGGGGGAGGGAGGGGGGTGGTGATGGGGGGACGGGGGGAGGGGGTAGAGGGGTGATAGGAGGGGGGAGGGGGGTAGAGAGAGGGGGAGGGGGTAGAGAGAGGGGGGAGGGGGTAGAGGGGTGATAGGAGGGGGGGAGGGGGTAGAGAGAGGGGGGAGGGGGTAGAGGGGTGATAGGAGGGGGGGAGGGGGTAGAGAGAGGGGGGAGGGGGTAGAAGGGTGATAGGAGGGGGGAGGGGGTAGAGAGAGGGGGGAGGGGGGAGGGGGTAGAGGGGTGATAGGAGGGGGGGAGGGGGTAGAGAGAGTGGGGAGGGGGTAGGGGGAAGTGGGGAGAAGGGAGGGGGTGGAAGGGTGGCGAGAGGGGGGGAGGGGGGGAGGGGGGAAGGTTGAGGAGGCGGAGTGGGAATCCCCCCCTTACACCATGCGAGCGAAGCTGCGGGAAAAAGCTAGTTAATAATATATCTTTGTGCAATTTTATTTTTGAGATCAGTGGAATGAAAAAATATTTTTTTCACTGTTATGCCTTTTTAATCTATAATATAAAAATGAATCGCTAAATGTGTTGGTAAGCGCAAATCTCGAGATCAGCTGAACTGATTTCGCTAATTCTTTTTTTAGAATATTCTTTGAAGTACGAAGATGGTTCTTACGGAGAGAAAAATTAAGAAAATTGGGCAGAAAATTGAATAATTTCAGAAAACCCGCACGTTTGACAGTTCGCGTGTTGGAGAATGACATTTTGCAAAACAATAAAACTGTTAAATCAGGATTCTATTTTTGAAAATCAAGTTAATAAATTTATTTAAAGTAGGTACTCCCCTAATAGTTAGAATGGAATCAAGAATTTTAGATATTTTAAATAGGTACCTATGTTAGGTACCAAATTTAATATACCTAAATGAAAAATGGAAATTTGAATTAAAATTGTAAAAGGTGGCACGCTGACTGTTTAAAAACTGAATGTACTGGGATTGAATATATGGAACGCGGGAGGAGGGTTGGCGGGACGAGGGAGCGGGAAAGGGAAGAAGGAAGGCGGGGAAGGTGGAAGGGGATTGCGGGAGGGGAAGGGGACGTGTGAGGGGGGAGGAGAACTCGAAAGGGTGGTTAGCGGGACGGGGGAAGGGGGGGGAGTGGAGTGGGGACAGGGAAGGTGGAGGTGACGGAGTGGGAACGCGAGAGGGGAAGAGGACGCAGGAGAAGAAGGGGAGGCGGAAGGGGAACGGGACGAATGGGAAAGGACACTCAGGGAGAAACAATTTCTTTATTAAATGGCATAGCAACGCATGCCGGGACCAGCTAGTTTTTAATAAAAATGTAGGTTACACAGCTTTAGATTAACACCAATATTAATTTTCTAGTATTTCCATTTGGACGACAGTGGCGCCCTCCTATGTTTTCTACTCTTATTTGACAGACTGTACATGTAATTTACCCCCACATTCCCAATTTCTAACGATTTATAACACAATTTCCTGGAATACTTTTTATGTCCTTAAAAAAATATATGTTATTTTTTATACATTTATATATTTGCCGAGCGGAAACGGTATGTATAAAAAATTGAAAAGTATGCTCCAAAAAGCATAATAAGTAGCGACCGACCAAAGGTTAGGTTTCGGCAAGTTTCGACAAAAAAATCTGGTTTCGGCAAGTTTTGGCAAAAAAAAAATCTAGTTTCGGTTTCGGCAGAAAATCTGTCGAACCTTCGGCTGCACCGAAACTCAGCGTTCGTGATTAATCGCGCGTCGTTCGGCTGACTACGGGTGACTTAGTGACTCGTGTGTCACCCGCCATCATCAGTTGAGTTCGCCGGCCGGTCCGGTGTGATTGTGTTGTGAGTTTATGTGTTATTACTCGTTCATAAGGTAAGAACGGTATTTGCCTTTCTTTGTTGAGACTGATGATTAATAATTATTGGTTATTAATTATGTAATCATACATTACTAATTGCAATTAAAAGGTCTTAATAAATGTTAAATTTAGTCTTAAGAATGTTGTGATTGTAAACCCAATTAAAATTAAAATTCTTAATTAAAAGGGCCCTTTCTTTATAATATAAGTGTTTACATTTTTTTGTTTCAAGAAGTAGTTAACATGTTTTGTTATTTATTATTATTTGTTTATTGTTTGTTTTATAGCTGCAATACACTTTTTATTGTTTTTATTTTGTTTAACATGTCTTAACCGTCTGTATAAGTGTAAAAAAGAGCCAAATTTCAGTAAATAATATATTTTTACCACGTCTAGAAAGTCTTGTTTCGGTCGGACACCAATTATAAGTACATTTTGTTCATTTATTAACAAGTTATAAGTAAGTATGAAAAATTCACAGTGTATATTTAGACATTTGTCGAGAGATGTTTGCTCTATTTTAAATAAGTCGTGGTAAATTAAGGGGGAATAAACCAGAGAAATATGTCATTTTTAAATCAAATTTTAGACGTATGTACTCTTTTCCACAAAAAATTATAAATTGATTTTGAAAGATTGTTATTTTATCTAGGTATGCTATAATTTTGAGAAAAAATGTTTATTTTTAGTTTAATAAGGTTAGGTACACCACAAGTCGTTGGCAGGTTTGTTAAATTTTCAAACAAAATTTTGTTTTATACAACACACATTTAAAATCATATAATCATGCAGTAAAATAAATCAATAAATTATCTAGGAAAGCCGTGTTTCAGAAATTTAATTTTTGTTTAAATAAAATCATTTGGGAGGCGGGAATGGGTACCACCGCCCCGTGAACCTTTATTGGACAACCAACACCTCTGCCATAGGTCACCCCAAGTGGTTCGCTACGTTTGTGATTTAACAGGGGTGTCTGGGTTCATGGGGTGAGGTTTGTCTAGGTCTTGGAGGCGGATGACTAGGATATACTTACCCCAGATTCCTACCCACCCCTTAAAAACTTTTCCTTCCCGAAATCTCCTCTCCTTCCTTTCCTTAAAAAACCCTCCACACAGCATCCCCAAAGATGACATAGGCCCTGAGGGAAATTATTTTCCTCAGGGCCTCCTGGAGCTCATGTAAAAAAAAAAAGATCCGCGCACGTGTTTTGTAACGAAAATACTTCAGTCCATTAATTCACGGTCTTTCAAACTAATATATTTAAGTTTTTTTACATTCTTATTTTGCTTATACATTATTGAAGAATTATAAATACTTGTGAGGCCCTTAAATCATTGTCTTTTCTTTAATATGAGGGCGTTCCCTCTTACACTCGTATTTACAAATCTCCCTTCAAACCATCTTCACCTCCTTTTTGAACGCTTAGTACGGAGCCTTAAGAAGTCACGTTGTGAATACACTTTGTAAAGTACTTAACTTGTCGACATTACTTGCGGCTTCCTCAGATGCCTGCGTCTTTCGTTTTCCTATAATATTATATTGTTGAGGTTTCTCAGGTATTTCTTAATGGATACACTCATAATGAAATTGGCTTGCCGCAAAGTATCATCACCATCATCTCAAAAAAAATGTTTGTTTTTTTTCGGTTATGCGGATAAGATGACTATGAACTTGAGAATAAAAGGCTCGAATCCCATAGATCGCAAATTAATTTTGATTAAAATAGTACCTAGACAGATTTTATTTTTCATTAAAAAAACAAAAAAAAACAAAAAAACCCAAGTGGTTTGCTACGTATGGTGACTTAGCAGGAGTGCCAGGGTTCATGGGGTGAGGTTTGTCCGGGTCTTATCACCCACCAGCGCACCAGCTGCATGGCAGGCCGGATCGGGAGGGAATAATTCCTCTTGACATCTCCAGCCGTATTCTCTTGAAACATCGCATTGCACCGCAATGGCAGGGATGGTGTCCGTCACTCCTGGACACCCTGAACCCCAGATTTCTACCCACCCCTAATACCCTTTTCCTTCCCAAAACTTCCTTTCCTAAAAAGACCCTCCACACAGCATCCCCAAAGATGATGTAGGTTCTGATGGGAATCATTTTCCTCGGGGCCTCATGGGTGGAGCCAAAGATATTGAAGGTGGAGCTAATGTAAAAAAATAAACAAAATTAAAACATTAACATTCTTATTGTATTTGCGAATTCTTATTATATTGGAATGCAAGCAAAAACTGGTAGTAAAATTTTAATAAAAATTGTGCTGTGATGTTTCCAACAGACCAATGTTACTCACGAGCATTCACTATCCCGAATCGCTGAGCACCCTTAATCCCTGAAAACACGCCATCCCGTATCCATCAACAAACAAGGTTATCTCAGAGTAGTTTTCGCTGCCTACAAAGAAATCCTGTGTAGATTTTTTATAGAGAACCTTTCGAATGATGTTTCTAAAAGCAGCAATTTTAAATAACCTTTCTCGGCCAACTCAGAGGATGTCCTCCGATAATATATCTGCAATGGTTACGACTGTTCAAATTTTAGGTAGTCACGATCAAGATATCCATTAAGAAATCGACCGTTAGTACTTTTGCGGACAAAGGCGTGGGGATCCAACCCATGTAGATTCGATCCTCTGCTATTTTACACCTCCAACATTTTACAAGCAACATGCTTATATTTTCGCGAAAATCTTTAGAACAAGGTTGATATGCAGTTTGAAGAATTTTGTTTAATTTTTTGATTTAAATACTAAGAAAAAAAATGATAAATCCTTTTAACCACTGGAGCGACAGCGCGATTTTTAACTTCTTCCTCCGATTGCTCGTGATTTTTTGGTGACTATTTTGAATATTTTCTGCCGACATTAAAAAAAATCATACCTTCGACTTTCAATATGGAAAAATTGAAAAAAAAAAGTTTTTTGCATCTAGGGAAAATTTGTCTAAAACTGGCAGCAAAACAATCCGAGGTATTTTAAATGGTGCCATATTGTGGCTAAAATCGCTCCAGTGGACATTTTCCCACTTAACCGGTCTTTTCCTTGTAATGACATTGTAATCCCTTATTCTAATAAACTTCCCCCACTTACCTTTCCCCCTTCCTTCTACCCCTTCCTCTCCATGTATGTGATCTATATTAATTTTTAAACTTTAGTGTACATTTACTTCTGATGATGCGAACATTGTTCACAAAAACAACGAACAACACCAACCAGCTTCGACTACAATCATTTTCTTTCTTCCAGCCCAAAACAAAAGAAGCCGATTTTCTAACTTTCTTCCTTTCCTATTTTTAAATATTTTTAAACTAATGCAAATCTCATCCAATGTATTTCGTAGAACGAAAATGGAAGTCGATTCAACTTTAGACTTCTATCGCATGGAAAACCTGTTCTCACTGATCTATTTCGTAGATTCTATGAAATATATCATTGAGTAGATGTGGTGGGATCTCAGTTTAAGCAGTGGTGGTTAGGAAAAGTCGCACGTGCGTCGGTCGTCGGTATGAGCGAACCACAATGTCATTTCCAATCCAACGTACTAATCTCTTGTTGAGGATCATTTTACAAAATTAAATATACTTAACATACAACGTCCTTTACATACTATACAGGGTTACTTAACTTACTTTAACCAGTGAATCCTAACATTTTTTTAAGTGAAAAATGTAGATGAAATTTTGATCTCCGGTTTTTTGAAGATTTTTTTTCTTTTTTCAAAATTTTTTTCTTCAAAATCAAACACTTCTTTTTTCACTCAGCGAGTATCGTCAATCGTAAAGAGAGTCAAGTACATCAATTAACACACTTCATAGTATTTAAAGGACGTTGTACGCTAAGTACATAACATATAATGTCCATAAAACTTAGAACTCAGCTGTGTAATGAATGTAGGTATCAAATTACAAATGTGAAAATCGTACTGAATATAAAATTTCTTCCTCAATTTAAAAAGATATGGATTTACTCTAAAGCGAACAAGGTATTTATTTGCTTTTGGTTTAAAGGCTCTTATAAACGCCTAACAAATTGCTGTATGTGGTGGTTTACGTAAAGATGAATTATTAGTCTGGCTTCGGAAAAATTAAAATGCTCAACGCGGTTTCGCAGATTATAAAAAAGAAAGTCTTTTTTTGATTACGAATTTATTGACTAAACGTGACGAAGTCGTTTTTTAACTCGACCATATGGAATACCACATATCTGTAAATGTCTTTGTTTTGTTCCGGTTCCGGTTCCTGGTCTTGTCGCATTCTATATTTGTATCCCGCCAGAGCTCGCTTGATCGTGGCTCCTACTACGAGCTGTCAAATTGGAATAATCAATAGTATGGTAAGTAAGTACTTACTTACAAGCCTAAAGAAATTTTGAAAAACAAAATGTCATTGAGATTGTGACATGTCTTTGGTCAAATTGTAGACGTATTTTCTGATTAAAATTTTTCAAATGATGCCTTTTTTACGCGAATATAACACATAGTTTTTTTACGCACAAGATTCCAACTGCTCCCAAGCATCTGGAGACAGTGAGACTATCTCATTCCCAATTGGGACGTGCCGCAAATTTACTCGTACCTGTTATTATACAACTAGCAGACCCGGCCACACGTTGCTGTGGCTAACGAAACACAACGCCATTACCCAACCTTTATAAAATCCACACCACCCGCTTGCCAGCTGCCCGCTGCCCACTGCCTGAATTGAATATTTGAATTTCTCGGCTTTTCTCTACTATAATAAGCATGTTTTATACATATAAACCAGCCCCTTGAATCACTCTGTCTATTGGTGAAAACCGCATGAAAATCTGTTTCGTAATTTAAAAGATCTATAAAGACTTCATTTTATACTATGTAATGATAATGAATACGAAATAATTTAGATAGTTAAGTTTATTATGTCAGAGGCACATGATTTTCCGTATATGTCGAAATAAATAAATAAACATAAACCAATCAAATCAAATTGACTTGCGCACGCCGGGATTTGAAACCGCGACCTTCGGATTGATAGTCGAGAGCCTTACTCTCGATCACGGAAGTCGTAAAATATAAGTACTACAAATTTTATGGTTTCAGAGGAAATTTTGGTTTTCATTTATTAACTGAGAGAAAATAAGAAACATATTTTTTTGGACGTGAGTTCTATAGCTCACAGAACTTCTCGTTATGCTTTTATCATATGAATAAGTCGACTTTCAGGATCTAACCGTACGTGTTACCTTTGGAAAATTGGGCTAAAAATGGGTCAGATTTTAGAAAGGTAGTTGTACATTATTTTCTTCTCACACTTTTTAATCCGCGGGAAAATTCCGAATAAATGCATAAAAATATTTGTTTCGTAAAATATTTTACTTTTGTTATTTCGACCCATTTAAAAAAAAGTAGTCATACATCAAGGTGGAAATAGATACCTAGATATCTTAAGACTTCGGTAGAAAAACTTAGAACTTAGGATTTATAACTAGAAATTATAACAATATAAAGTGTATTAAACTGTTATATTTTGCCTATGTTAGAAGTCAACTTGAGTACAATTCTCCCGTCTGGAATCCACATTGTAGTATACACGTACAAGCTGTTGAAAGAATACAAAACAAATTCTTACGATTTCTAAATTTTAAAATGGGTATTCCAGCAATTATGTTGAACTACAACACTATTTTAAATGTTATGAATATGCTCAAATTGTCCGACAGAAGAATTTTCACTGACTTGGTATTTCTATATAAAATTCTAAATGATTTAATTGAATCCCGGTATTGCTAGAATTGATAAGCTTCCGGATCCCACTACGTAATACTAGAAGTCAGGATAACGTAATACTAGAATACTAATGGAGAGAAACAATTATACCAAGTCAGTGGACATCTTCAATTTATGTTTAAATAAATATAAAATATTGTTACTGAGACAGTTCAGTTATGTACAATGAATGCTGTATATTTCTTATTAGTCATATGTAATATTTGTAAAAGCCCCGAAAAAGGGCGTAAATAAATAAATAAATAAAAAACAAAACTTACCACACCCATTTCAGGCCGATCGGGGCTGGAAACAAATGGAGGTTTCTCCTTTCTGTTAAAATTCTCTGAGTAATGCTCAATCTATTACGAAACTGCCTGATTTGGTGAAAAGGCAATTTCCTAGAGAGCAATTTACAATACAAATTCTTTTAGCCTCCAATTGTTTACCCAACATCTTTGCAGGCTTTTTTACAGCATAAATTAAATTATTATTATTTTTCTTGTTAACAGTTACCTTCATGTAAAGGTGCCCGTATACCAACTGAGGAGCAGGTATTCGATTGATAATTTTGAATTATTATTTTCATATCGCGCAGATGTTACTTGGATTGTTATTGGTTATGCAGTGGCTGGTTCACCATTGAGCCTTGCGTTGTTTGGCCTAATATTTATTTAAAGTTAATATTTTATTGATTTGCTCTTCTTTCCTTCCAACTTAGCCGCCCTCACAAAGATAGTTTCTTGTAATCTCGACATTGCTCGCAAACCACTTGCTGTTTTTCTTGATCTTGCAAAAGCATTTGATACGGTCTCCCATCCCTTACTTTGGATTGGAATAACAGGAGTAGCCCACACATGGTTTGAAAACTACCTGATAAACCGAACACAACAAACTCTTATCCAATCTGATAAAAAACATATAAGTAATAAATTATCAGCGTCCTATGGTGTACCCCAAGGCAGTATACTAGGACCAATTTTATTTCTTATATACATTAACTCACTATGTGCCATGAATATTGGAGGTAAGATATTATCATTTGCCGATGACACGGTCTTAATATTCGAAGATGAAACGTGGCAATCCGTTATTAACAAAACTAATAATGGCCTAATAAAAGTAAAACATTGGCTAGACACTAACCTCCTCACACTTAACATCGACAAAACACAATATATGACTTTTTCCATACGTCAAAATAATATACCTAACAACTGCCCTAAACCAATCATTCACTCATGTTCACTCAACTTACACACTCCAGAAATCACACCTAATATTAATTGCACTTGTTCTGTTCTTAAATCATCAAAGGAAGTCAAATATCTGGGGATAATCATAGACAACCAACTGTGTTGGGAAGCTCACATAAGTGACACAGTAAAAAAACTCCGTAAACTCTGCCATATATTCTGCTCCTTTAGGTCCATCTTAGATTTACAGACCCTAAGAACCGTATACTTTGCCGTTTTCCAATCCATAGCAAAATATGGTACTGTGGGATGGGGTGGTTGTGCTGAATCCATTATCAATCCAATTATTACAGTTCAAAAACTAATTTTGAGAATCATATTTAAATGCCAACCTACCCATCCCTCAAATGAACTCTTTGCTAAAATCAAAGTCTTAGACATTCGACAGATATTTACTAAGATAAGCATATGTTACATATGCCAAAAAAATCTACTGGTGGCTCCACAACATCAAGTACACACACGTTTTTCATCAAACCTGGGTTGCGTGGTCCCTAAAACAAAAACCTCATTCGCCCAACGACAATTCTGGTTTATCGCTCCCAAAATGTATAATGCTCTGAGTGCCGATATAAAATCACAGAATAATTCTAAATCTCTCTTTAAAGCCCGTATCAAACATTGGATATTTGAAAAGGGAAGAGATTTCTTCAAACAACACATGAGAGCTTAATATTACAATAAAAACAAATATATTAATATAAAAAAAAATATATAAAAAATAATACAAATTTAATTAATTAATTAATTTAACTTAACATTACATTAAAAAAAATTACAAACAAAAAAATTTACTTTCTCTAACACTCTTTCCAACTTCTTTCAGAGAAAGAATATCAAAAGCGACTACAAACATGTACTCTCATGCAGAAGAATACTTACCAATTTTTATTTCTATTTTTATCTCAAGAATAATAATACTTACCAGAGTTTATTTCAATCTTCTTTAAATTATCTTTTTATTTTTTATTTCTTGGCTTACTTTTAATTGTTATATCTTTATTTGTATCTGTTTTTAGTTTTATTTATCCCTAAATATGTTATTTTTTCTTTCCTCTTCTCATATTTTTTTATCTGTTTATATAAAATAATATGTCATGTATGACTACCACAACACGGGCAATAGCCTAGTGTGGTAGTTAAAAAATACCAACAATGTATCATGTAAACATTTATTAAATAATAAAAAAAATAAAATAAATAAACTTCTTTTAATGCCCATTCTCAATTTGGGATACAGGTGTGGGTACCGCCGCCCTGGGCATCATTTATTGGATAACCTATTTCCCTGCATAGGTCACCCCAAGTGGTTTGCTACAATTGGTGAATTAGCAGGGGTACCCGGATACATGAGAGGGGGTGTCTTGATCTTGACCTAAGCTAGAACTCTCCAGTCGGAATCTCTTGATCAATGACGTTGCACCGCAAATGGAGGGATGGATTCACACGTCTTAGTCACTACTGGATATATTGTGCCCCAAATTCCTACCCCCCCCCCCTCCCAATTTCCTTCCCATAACTTTCTCTCATTTCTTTCCCTAAAAACATAGCATTCCCTCAATCACACAGCATCCCCAAAAGTGACATAGGCCTTGCGGGATTTTTTTCCTCAGGGCTTCCTGTGTGGAGCTAATATAAAAAGTATATACTTTCATAACATTCTACTGGTTACGACCAACTACGACTTTTGGTAAAAATACATAAAATATCAATCTAAAAATAAAAAAGATGAAATCGTGGTTTCAAAATTATATAACGTTCCAACTTGCGCGTGAACATTGGACTGTGAAGGTATAGAGGTACAATTTGATTAATGAGAAAATGAGACAGGGGTTTTCAACAAAAGTCTAACAACTATTCACCCGTCGTCGCGTTGTAGGTGACTATCGCAATTCTTCTCATCTCCTTAGGTACTCGTACAGTGACAATGTAAAAAACTCTATTGTAAAATGAAAAATAGTTTTTTAACGCTGAGAAGGTAACCTTTCGGAACTATCCGACATAGACTCTGGAGCACTATGTGAGGGTTAAATTGAAATAATATATCAATGTGACCTTTTTGAAGTAAAACTTCTTTACGAACGCTTGACTTAGGGAGTAAGCTGGTGAATGTGTGACGAGAGCATTACGAAAAGAGTGATCGGGCGAGGCGAACGGTCGGGCCTTTACGCACGCTTGACTTGGGAAGGAAGCTGGTGGAGGGTTTAAGGGGTGGGTGGGTATCTGAGATTCAGTGTGTCCTGGTCATCCGCCTCCAAGACCTAGACAAACCTCACCCTGCTAAACCCCTGCTAAATCACCAAACGTAGCGAACCACTTGGGGTGACCTATGGCAGAGGTGTTGGTTATCTAATAAAGGTCCCCGGGCGGCGGTACCCATTCCCGCCTCCCAAATTATAAACCTGGTATAGAATGTTGGCGATACAATATTGATTGGTAAATAAAGAATATGGTATGTTCACAAACTATGAATACCGTTAAAAAAATTCGGATTTTGATGATCGAATCTGCTAAAAATATATAATTTTAATGTTTTCTTTGTTAATTATTGATTTTATAATTAAATTGAACCTAAACCTCATATTCCTAAACGGTTCCAACTCGCTACAAAGTCAGTATAAATTATGACGTAAAAAACGGTACTGGCATGTAAAACGACTATCACCAAATTTTAACGATATGCGTAAACAATGTCACATTCACGAACAAAAATGTACATTTCGTTTTAGCGGCCGGTTTTGGTTTATATGTTTTGTAAATTTTTTCAGGAAAAATTTGCCTTTGGACTTACAAACGGTCGAAGAAAATATTCATTTTTATCACGATCTATTTATAGGAAAACAAAGGAAAGGATAATATATTAACCTAAATTTTTATGCAGATGATTCCATTTTTAGGATCGGTTAAAAAATATTCCAACACTAATATAGAAGGGAAAGTTACCATCAAAATGATAATATTGAACCTTTTTCCAGTTTTTCCAGGGAAAAAATTAAACGTGGATAAATTTTAACGTGGGAAAAAGTTTTTATCACACTTACGGAATTCCACCAAGAATTTTCAATATCAAAAATGGAAATATTAATTCAACCATAATATCTCGATGGTGCTAACTCATAAACTGTAGAGGTAACAAAGCACGTGCAAAAATCATTTGTTTCCAATAAAGTTATATTAAAGTTGAATTTTTCAGCAAAAGTTTTCATTAGTAATAACTGTCTCTAGTGTCCAAGTGGCATAACAAGAGATTCACTCAAGGGGTTCAACTCTCTTCTTGTTGTATAATGTTTCTATAACGTATTATTGGAAAATTCTCATTAAATATATTATTCTATTGTATGGGGAAAAACCCTGAAAATATCGCTTTCCATTATCATTTCAACATTTATTATATTTTCCAAGAACACGACGCCGCCCATAAATAAGAACTTTTTATACCAAAAGCTACTTTTCAAAGAGCCTTAAAAATGACCAACAAAAGAACGAATAGAAAATTGGACTGCGCACAAAACCGTGTAATATATATTTCTCTGGATTTGGAGTCAGTACCTATGGTTCGTCGTAAAATAGCTTGAATGGTAAAATTCCCCTTAGTTTATTTTTTTTAATTTACAGACCTCCGAAGAAAGCAAGTTTCCTGCAATAATACAATTAAAAAAAGAAATAGCTTGGAAATGTATATCTTATACAGTGATTCTTGTTAGTGTATAGGTTAATCAAATAGTTTCAGCGTCCATCAATAGATGTCGCTAATATAGTTTTGCTATATCCCAGCAGATAAGTATGATTTATTTATTTATTAATTTACGGAAAAAAGTCCATTAAAACATAATGATAACATGAATAAAAAAACAGAGATGACAGTGGAGGGAGAGCATGCATAAATTAATAGCAATGACAATATAAAATGTAAAAAGTACGTATAGAAGACACTACAAGTCAAAGCATGAAGAAGCATTTAAATATTGCGTATCGACTGCCGAAAGTCGTTTAGTTTTACACAAAAAAAATCAAAGCTTTGACTTGCGTTGACAAGTCTCGACATTCTGGATAAGGAAGAATGGTATCCATAATTAGTAGAATGTTGATTGAGGAACAGCAATTCATTATTTCTGAGTCTACGGGAAGGGATGTTAAACTGGATTAGTTGTAACAATGCAGGTGTATCAGTAATACTATTTATAATTAATATGTAAATTAGATCAGAGTCTGTAATGTCTGGGTGAATTGTATGAGTGCAAGCGAGATAGCATGCTTGCGCGAATCTATATAAGGCGATGCGTGCTAGATCCGTGCTCTTTTGTGTTAGGCAGCTCCACAATAAATGCTAGTACAGTATTCCGTTACTCTCTCTTCTTTGAATACTACCTACCAATATTCGTCTACACTTCCAATGTAAGTCCGCTGGACCTTACAACAGACTCAGCCTGTAGAGCTGATATCAACATATCGCAACCGATATTACAGAGTCCTTTCTACGTTTTTCTAAAGAAGAACAGCCTTACTAAAAAAAAAACACAGCACGCCAGATAACCCGTGTTATTGCAGCAACATGAATAAAACAAAAATACACTAAAACTCGATAACATTACTAATAAGATTTGGTCTTAAAACGTACTGTAAATCCGGCAACAATGCATATTTAAGTACTAAATTGTTTGTTTTCCTTCATAACCGCTAGGTGGCGCGGCGGCGCGGCGCCTGCGCGTTCGTTGTTCGCGCTCGAAAAAGACGCTGGAAGCGCGAAATGTATTTCTGTGTGTGCAATATTACTTATGTGATGGTTAATTTCTATTAATATGAATAATTTACTCTTATATTTATATCATTGATATATTTACACTGTTTTTTTGTGGTTTTTCATAAGTTTTAGTCAAGTTGTAAAACAATAATCGTACTTTGAAAATTGAAGTGTCAAAAACTATTTTATATGATACATGAGAATTCAAATTTACATTTAAAGGTTTTATTTTACGATAATTTTATGAAAGTGATGTTTTTTTTAAATAATAATATCTAATACATGTGTGCCTAAATGCATCAAAGAAATTAACGTCTTTAGAGATGCAATAAATCTGATATAAAAGACGGTATAATTTTTAGGTTAGTTTTTTAGCAATAAAAAAAACTTTGAAATTTTTTATTATTTTTTTATTGTATACATGATGAAAAAGTGAGATGATAGTTTCTTTCCAAATTTATTACATAAAAGGACTGTGTTTTTAAATTTTGATATTATTTAAATTTCTCTACATTTTGGTCAAAAATGTTGTGGGAGGAAATTTTTTTCCATTTTTTTCCGAGTTTGAATCTTAAAATATGGCAGTTTTTGAAAGCTAAAGTGTATTTCAAATACACAAATATAAAAGGTAATTTTATCTAGTTTTCATAAATGGTATTTTTTTTTACGAAACCTTCAAAAATAAGAAATATATAGAACATTCAAAATACTATGGAAAAATTACACATATCGTTCGGACATCAATGGTTAAAACAGAGATAAACTACCCTCTCAGGCCGTGGAAACCATGTGTATTTCTTTCAAAGAACAAATTTTTAATTAGTAATGTTTTCACATCCGCGGCCGTTTGTCAATTGAATAAAATTTTCACTGGGTTTTTTAGTAAGGCTGGAAATGTTTAAAATGTGTTCGATTTCATCATATGAGTACTCGCCTCTTACAAGACCCAACCTCCAAGCAATTCCTCTTAGGAAACGATGTTGTACGGATTCGTTGCGACAAATGTGGACAGCACAGAAAGGAGACCAAATGACACTAGCATATTCAAGGTGAGGGCGAACCAGCGAACATTAAAGAGTTTTAAGTGTACTCATATGTTTGAAGTCAGAGGTAATTCTATGAATGAAGCCGAGTTGTTTAAGTGATTTATGTACGATATTATTAATATGATCACGGAAAGAAAGTTTTCAGTCTAGATTGACCCCAAGGTCCTTGATAGATGTGACAGTAGATAGACAAACACTATTTAGTTTATAATCAAACTGAATAGGTTTTTTGGTTCTATAAAAGAGAAGAAGAGTAACATCAATCGTCGTTCGTGTCTTATATACTAACCGTTACGATGAGAGTTGGACGAAAACCTTCAACCCACCCGCTGGCAGCGGCAGAACTCCTTAGGCCTATTCAAGGACGTCGAGTCTGGTTTAATATTCATTGTAATTTTTACGATAACTAAATAAATCAACTAGTAGATAATCACACGAACCTCAAACTTTTTCTTTATATAAATATCGCACAAGAGTCACCAACTGTGCCAGTTGTCTGGAGCCAGTGAGACTATGGCATCCCCAATGGGGTATGTTGTGAGGCTGTAGTTAGCGGGGAGGGGAAGGAGATGGGGAATAGGAAGGTGGGAAAGTATCTAGCTATTCATATCTGGTCACCAAACACGGCTAAATTTCAGGCAACGTTTCAATTCTGAATGGTGGTCTTACACCAGGGCGATACTGAGAGTATCTTCCACTCTATTTATTCATAACAAAAGAATTCAGAATAATTTGCAATGTGAAATATGCAATATTAATTAAAAAATATATATATTTTTCATGTACCTACTGGCAAAACCGATGTCAAAAAATTAAGTTTTTCCAATACGAAAATCAACTTATTTTGCACAAGCGTCTTATGGAAGTCTAATGGGCAAAACAATAAATAAAACGGAAAATCTTGCCTAAGCATATTACACACCTCATATAATTGTTATACATAGCCAGTAAAAATTTACAAGACGCCATTGAAAAAATACAAATTGATTTAAATTATGTAGCGCTTTGGCTTCACCAAAACAAACTAAAATAGAATGTAACGAAAACAAAGTTTTTAATTGTGGATAGCCCAGGTGGAAACGAGCAGGCAATACTAAAAATTGATAACGAAAGCATAGAAAGGGTTAGCAGTATTAAATATCTGGGATAATATTGGATGATAAATTGAAATTCGACAAACACTTAGAATACATAACAAAGAAAATTGCTTAAAAAGTTGGATTCCTAAAAAGGATCAGAAATAACTTGGATCTGAAGACAACGCGCCTTGTCTACAATTCTATTGTAACTCCGCATTTAAATTATTGTTCCAGTGTTTTATTCCTATGTAATGAAGCCCAAAATAATAAACTGCAGGTTATACAAAATAGGGGGATGAGGATGATTTTAAAATGCAACATTTTTACAAGAGTTAAAATTATGTTACAAAATTTAAATATGATGACAACAAAACAACATATAATATATAATACATTAACAATGATTTACAAACTTAAAAATAATATGCTGCCAAATTATCTTAAGAGTACTTTTATGTTTCAAGAAAATGTTCACAATTATCCTACGAGAAGACGCGGAGACTTTAGGCTTCCCAAAACTAAACCTTCGTGCACACAAAATAGCGCATTTTATAAAGGGCAAAAACTCTATAACAGTCTGCCAAATACCGTAAAGGAAGCCTCAAGTCTCAGCACTTTTCGTAGGTTATGTGCATTATATGTAAAAAATATTTTTTTTTTATTGTTGCCCTTTTTTACTCATTTAAAGTACGCTCTAGCGTGTTTAAATCGCACTTTATGGAACGCGCGTTTTTTAAAGTTACCATGGCAACATCAACAAATCAACAAAATGTGAAGTCTAAATGTCAACTTTTAACTATAAATCTGACAGGAATATTTTAAACGTCAAATAAAACAAACACTTAGAATACATACGCCTTCTTAGCAACGTCATCCTTGCTAATTGCCTTCATGAATGCATGCACTTTCACAAATGATTTTAAATCAACCCCTTTATTTATCCTCAACAGACATTGCAATTTCGAATGTATGGCCCACATAGTCGATGCTTTGTACTGTTCCGACTTTTTCGGAAGGTAAGCAAGCACAACTCGTTCATCTACATCTACTACGTTTTGCTCCTGCATCCATGTTATGAACATTTCATATTCTTTTTTATAAACGTCTTTGGATTTTTCAGGTATTAACCGCGATTCTGCTTTGGTATTTAAATTATCAATGTTAGAACTCATTTTACAACACACAATAACTAGTAAAAACTGTGATGTCAACTATTAATCTTATGTGACAGATTGCAAATTAATGTTTGTGTTTTTCATTTCCATGGCAACAAGATATTGTGATGTCACATCACGAATTCATTTAGTTCTTATTTCCAAATTTTTAATAATAATATCAATATTTATGTTTTCAAAGTGTACCAATAAAAAAAAATAGCGTAAAGTATTCGTGGATAACTGGTCTTTAAAACACTTGCTTTATTTCGACCACTCGGCTACGCCGTCGTGCTCGAAAAATCGCGCGTGTTTTAAAGACCTGTTTATCCACTTATACTTTAATATACTATTTTGATTACTTACCAATGTTATTCTCATATCTTATTATTTTATAATGTATTTTTGTATAGTTATCTTTTTTATTTAGTATTCTTTTTTTAAATGTATTTGTGAAAGTTACTGTACCTACTTCGTAAATTGTATTTTTTATATTTTCCTACTAGATGTATGAAATTATTTACATACATCTAAATAAAAATTTCCAAAACAAAAAAAAAACAAAAAAGCCTCAATCAAAATATAAGAAATATAAATGAACGGTTATTTATAAACCTCGATTAATATTTAGAAAGGCGGAGTATTTTTAGTCGATGTGATATTTTGTTTCATTCCTGATGTGCAGAATATATATGCGTGTATGTGTACATACTTCGATGTTTGAGCAGAAAATGCAAAAAATAGTATATCCATTAAAATCCATTTCATAACTTGGTTCTCAGAGGTTGGCCTAATTTAGATTCGCATTTAAATAACGTTCCCAGAGGCGCTCTCCGGCATATTAATTCGTCGTTTTCATTAAAACATTAAGAACGGAGACCATTATTCGTGGAGATAATTTACGCGAAGTTCTTTGAGGTGAAAACTAAATCCAGAATTTACCTTGCGATTTCGCTGTCAATTAATGTGCAGCGGGAGTAAGGAAAGGGTCTTTTGTGTTTGTAAAACAGCAATTTACTTATCGCAAACAAAGCTCTTGAAATTTGATTTTAATTTGATAAATAAAACAGAATCAAGGCGTTAAATTGGATAAACATTCAATTATCTATATTTTTTTTATTATTTGATCTACTGAATGTTTAGTAACTAACTAACTATCGTGCCATAGGGAGACAGGCCGAACCGCTAAACAACTCAGTCTTGGCGCATACTCTTTACCTCGTTCATATTTTTACATCGTCCCATACATACTGTTTTATTATTCTAATTCTGAACAAGGCCCGACTCAAGTATCTTCTCATATACTCCTTACACTCCTATCTTTTGTGCATTCGATCCAGATGCCCAAACCATCTATGGGCCCCTTTCTTAATCTTACTTCTTACGCTTATATCTACCTGCTGATCTCCACATTTCTCACACGATCATACATGGTTTTACCAAACACACGCTTCAGTGATCTCATTTCTAGAGCGTTCAGTCTTCTTTTATCCTTCTGCCAGTTCCATGCCTCACTGCCATACACCAGGATAGGTACCAGCAATCCATTGTGGACTGCTAGATTCACTTCTTTGGACAGTTTGTTGTTAACGCTAGCGGCATTCGGTCCTCCATTAATTCAATATCTCTATCAGCCTTCCAATATCTCGTAAACATACCTTCCAGATACAAAACTCATCAGTGACTCTGTGATTTAAGTATGTTTTTAACGTTTTTTTTTTTTAATTTGTGATATACCCATACAACTGTCTACCTTGGGGCAACGTTAAAGCAATATCATCAAATTTACTAGTTTGCTAAATGTATAATATAACACATACCCCTTACATTCATTTTTCAAACAGCTCGCGCGCCACTATTAAAAAGTTACAATCATAATATTAGTATAGATTAGTATTTTATGGACATTTGAATTTTTACTATCAAAGGGATCTCCATAGTAACCTAAACAAATAAAAAAATGACAGCGCACGTCGAACAATTACTTAGCAACGCTTTGCTTTTCGTCCGTACAATAAACGTATAATAAATTATTTCATAACGCCAGAGCTTACCAATATGTACAGCCTATATTATTTGCAAATAATGTAGCTTTCTATTAGTTAAATAATTTTTAAAGTCCATTCAGTATTTATTGCGTGAAAGAGTAACAAACATCCATACATCTATTCATCCATACATCCATACAAACTTTCGCCTTTATGATATTAATAGGAATAAGATAATATTCTTTTAGTAACACAGCTTGAGAGTTGTAAAAGTAAACCATCAGTCAACAAGCGCCCATTCGCAAATTCAAAAATATTGTATTCCATCTCGAGATTGGCGCCGCACAAAATGAAAGTCAATTAAAATAAAGTTCCTATACCTAAAAGCAAGAAATAAGACGCCTGACTTTCAAGAAATCACAGAATATTTTATTAAAAAAACAATGCTCCCACAGACAAAAGCAGATATTTCAAACAATAAAATCTTTAAAATTCATTACACAGTCACGGCAATTGTTTTTGCTTTAAACAAAGGGGCCCTGGAAACTTCTTTATACAAAGTTGACATTCCATTAGCCGGGGCCCGCGGGCTGTGGTCCGTTGCAAAGTTCACTATGTATTCCATTTTTGTTCTGCCTACCTATAAAGCAAGTTTGCATAAAATTCCGTTGTTCCCCACATTCGCAAGGCTTTAAATTGAGATTGAGTCACGGCGTATGTCACTTTTGAGAGGCAACGCGTATTTGTGAAATTAAAAATCAACACCCTAACTTTTTAATTAGTTAAATAATTTTTTAAAGTGTAAATTTTTTAATTATTCAGAAACCAACGATTTTTCATTCATGTGTAATTTTGTAAAGGTTTTGTGTTTTTTTACTTACGACGTCACTCCTTATCTGAAACATGCGAACACGGATTCTCCCGGTGAGGTATTCACAAAACTATTACTTCATTAATTTGCATACAGTATCTGATTATTTTACGTTCTTCTACCATGTTTGTAATGCGCCACAGTGTTGAATTTGGCAGCCACCTGGTCCCTGATCTAGAGTCCCAAATTATCTGAAACATTATTTTATTTGCGTTTTTGTGCTAAAATATAGCATACGTTTTTTTACATTTAAACCAAATAACAAAATTGCCCATCGTTTAAATATTAAATTATTTATTTAATTAGCCTCGCACATCTTGAAATAAACATAAATTTAAGGTACGTTGTTACACACTTACAGCTTATTTCCCCAGTAGAAACAAATTTGCAGTAATATTGCCCATTTCATTTGCATTTAAACAATAAAAGGTCATAAAAGTAAAACAATGTTGCCGCGGCAGCTGCACACAAAGTAAACTGCAACTAAAACTGGCAACGCTGGAATGCGTGCACTTTTGCATTCGAATACAAAAGCAAGACATTTTCGTTCCAGTTCCAAAATTGCAAGCATTAAATATGAATTAGAATGCTAGTGTTTATAGAACCCCGCAAAGCAGGGGTTACATGGGTTTGTATTCAAAGGCTCGAAAAGATGCATGAATAAAAAAACATAAGCGATTACTTCTTTAATATTTCAATGAAAACCGCAATGTATTTTTTTAATTACCTTTCTATTAACCGTCATTAATTTCCTATAGAATACTAATTTTATAATAATTACATTTAAAATTAAACTTCTTGTGAATTGCATTGATTTTCTTGTATTTTTTACGCCTTCGGGAACTCGTACATACGGTTTTCATCTAAGTGCGTGCAATTAATTCCTTAGCCCCTGCATTATTGCAATTGATTTCATTTCATGTTCCTAATAGACTCAAATTAACTAAAATATCTTTCACTGCAACAAAAATTTCAATACGTTATGAACTCCCTCATACTACGCGTACACATTTTAGGTAACCAATATATGCAGAAGTCGGAGATATTTTTTATAGCTCCGAAGGAACTTACAAAAAAAATTTCACATACTGTTTTTAAATATTTTTAGTTTACACTTTATTTCCGATAACCAGCCTAGCAATTCCGTATTTTTGTGAGATCGTTATTGGATAACGGATGTTATCTCCTGTCAGATTTGAGTGATTTTTATGGCTGTTATTTGCGTTTTCTATGTACAACGTACATAGAAAACGCAAATAACAGCCAAATTAATGAGTAAATAATCATGCGTACTTCGAGGGATTCATGTTTAAATCGATCTTAACTAAAATATGTGACGTAAAAATCACACAAATCTGACAGAAGATAACGTCCGTTAACCAATAACGATCTCACAAAAAACACGGAATCGCTAGGCTGATCGTATTTTTTTGTTATTTTAAATCATTTTTGTATGTTAACACTGTACATGTATTTTTTTGTAACACATTTTTTATTTAAAAAATGTTTTATTCTGTCTTTTAAGATATTTATACGTCAAATAAAAAATTCCATTCAAAAACCAAATGCCGAATGGTTTTCAAATGAAATTTATTTGTATGTTTAATTACATACATTTATATTGAACTAGCTTGTTCCCGGTATGCATTGATATGCCATTTAATAAATAAATTGTTTCTCCCTGCGTGTCCTTTCCCATTCGTTCCGTTCCCTTTCCGCCACCCCTTCTTCTAATGTGTCCCCCTCCCTTCTCGTGTTCCCACTCCGCCTCCTCCACCCTCCCTCTCCCTACTCCACTCCACGCCCTTTTTCCGTCATGCGAACCCCCCCCCCCCCCCTTCCTTCTCCCGCATTCCATACATTCAGTCCCGTTACATTCAGATTTCAAACAACTCGCGTGAATTAACTTTTGATGGTTTTCTTTATACACCAGACACGTTAAATGAATATTCGGTGAACTAATTTTATTTATTTTAAATTAATAAACATTACATTGAGTTATTACAGTTTCAATTGGAGAATTTAGCAAACAAATAGAGACGTGTAGTCTCTTGAATGATAATTCGAAGATACGCACTCGTCAGCAGCCGGTAATCGCTTTGATAGGAGGAGACGTCCGGTGTCCATTGTACCTGATAACGTTATTGGTTTTTTGTTACTTGTGCATTGTCAGATTAGGTGCAGCACCGGATGCGTGATTTGTTCGGTGTTATCTTCAGGTCGGTCGGCGTCTTGATTAGGTGACACGTGCCACCTATTGCATTTTTTTATACAAATTTCATAATGCCAGAGCTCACCGGTAGTTTTATACAAACCTTGTCCTGATAATAACGAACACAATAAATAAGAATTATCCAATTTGTTGCAGTCGTTCTGCCGTTTGGTGATTCATTTTTATTTATACAGATTGTATTTTTCCTTTGGAGGGGTGCAGATATACGTTCACCGTTTTTCCCATTTTTGATTGTTTAAGAAAAAGGGGCAGTATTATGTGTTTAAGGCGATCCAATAGAAAGGAAAATATCAAAATCGGAATTCAAGCCTCTTTATGGGATGAGTTTAAAAATACTTGAGAAAAAGCTTTTGGAAAAGTTTGGAAAATGTATTTGAAAAAAAAAATTTATCGGTTGATTTCGTTAATGCCTGTAAATAATTATATCTTCTTTTTTACGAATTGTTTATGTAATAAAACGGAAATTAAAAATTGATTTCACGAAACAAAGCGACGCGGAGCCTAACTGCTGTTCTCCGTCCGGGGCGTAACTGATTTAAAAAATGCCTGCAACAAGTATGTGATCCTTCGGTGGATGCTCACTTTGAAAATCCCAATTCGTCGACTAGCGGCCGTATTGTAAAATAACAACGCGATAATGCACATTTTATTTTATTTTGTAGAGTTCTTGCGTAAATATCAATTTTTTTGCGATTATTATATAAGAAACTGAATTTGCCACATTATACAATAAAACCACATCAGAAAAGGGTTTTATAAATAGGAGAGTTTGGACTTGAAAGTATTTTTTAAAGACCTCATACTTTATTTTTTTATAGGCTTATTAAAAGACTTGTAAAAAAATTTACCGATATTTTTAAGGGCCAAAGTATGTTCTACACGCAGTATTTAATTGAAGCATCTATAATACTTTTAAGCGATCAAATTTTTAAAACGAAAACATATGATTTTGTATGATTTTGCATTACTTAGTATGGCTTCATCTTAAGAACAACAGCAACACAATCAGCAAATTGACTTTTGACGTTTTTGAATTTTTGGAATTCATTCTCTACTCAAAATTAAACTTATCACAATATTTCTGCAGCTCCTTCAAAAGATGATTTCCCTCATACAAAATGTATAAGGGAAAGAATTTTCTTAGTAACTTTTTTTTCGTGAATTTTTCCGATATTTTAATAGCTATTCTGCTATTCGGGGCGAAGACAAATCCAACAAATCAAAGATCATAAAAATCGGTCCAGCCATACACGAGTTATAAATGGTGTAACTAACCCGACTTTGTTTTATATATTAAAACTAGCTGACCCAACAAACGTTGTTCTACCGTATAAATTATTTGTAGTGAGAATTTTGGTTGTTGAATCAAAAATAATGAATGTATTTTACGTGCTTGGGGATGGGATCTACGACAGGAAGAGGAATGGAGCGCTGTAGACGATTACCGTCTATGAAAACAAAAAAACACCATCTAAAGTAGGAAAATGAAATTAAAAAAAATCTATTTGAATTTTGAAGAGCAATTGAGTGTACGAAAATTTTTGTCATCCGACTTTAATGCGACTTTAGCCAACACAAATAAGCTCGATAGTTTGCCCACGTGAGAACATGATGCCGAATGAAATAAAAAAATGACGAGACGTTTCTCGTGAATGTCTTGCGCATGTGTGGATGAAAGTTCTATGAGGCGGACGTAGCGCCATCTGTAGTTCAACAACATAAATAATTTCGTTCTGTTTGAAACACGAAAGACGGTTAAATTTGTTCTTACAAAAATACTAAAATCGCGATTAAAAAATGGGAGTGTGGGGGTAGGAGGGTTAAAATTTGGGGTTTTAGGTATTTTTTGATGCCAAATAAAAAAAAATACTAAAAAAAAATTGTCATAAAAATTGATTTTTTTTTCCTTGATAGGGACACTATCACCTAGCGGTATGAAATTTACTTTAAAACCTATTTTCATACCTACCAAATATACATAAAAAATGTCATAAAAATCGGTCAAGTCGTTTCGGAGGAGTGCGACCACAAACACCGTGACAGGATATTTTTATATATAAGACTAGCAGAGTATCGGAAATTGTATGCTTGAACGCGGAGATGTTTAATTTAGTCATCTCGTTAATTTTTTATTTTCTACAAAATTGCAGCAATAGCCATTTCACTGTATATATAGTATACAGTGAAATGGCTATTGCTCCGTAGTCCAGTGGGTAAGACTCTTGACTCACAATCCGGAGGTCGCGGGTTCGAACCCGGCATGCGCAAATAAATTTTATTTGATTAATCTATGTTATTTCACAATTAATTAATTTGAAATAATATATAGAATATTATTCCCGCATGTTCCAGAGTGGAAGATACTATCAGTATCGCCCTGGTGTAAGACCACCATTCAGAATTGAAACGTTGCTTAAAAATGGCTTTAGCCGTGTTTGGTGACCAGATCTGAATAGCCAGGTACTTCCCAACCTTCCTCTTCCCCACCTCCTTCCCCTCCCCACTACCTTCAGCCTCACAACATAACCCCAATCGGGGATGCCATAGTCTCACTGGCTCCAGACGGGAGCAGTTGAGATTCTTGTGCGGTATTCACTGTAAAAAAAAAAAAAAAAAAACATTTTTTGAAGTACATATCAGTGCCATTTCCCTTTTTGAACTTCAGCAAGGCATGTTGGCTCATTGCTAGATTGTTTGTCCAGGAGCATTGAATACATTCACGGAAATCGGATATTTGTGAGAAAAATGATGTTTTTTCCTGAGAGCATTCATTCAAGTTTTTTTTCCACTTAGAGTCATTTCGCTGCACGAATCTAGTATTTTGTTTTACGTATAAAGTGGAACTTATGAGAGCATTTGGATTCCTAACATAATGTTCTCTTTTCTGGGAACTATAATTAATAATACTGTTGTTTACCGAAAAAATATTGAGTGTTCTAATCAGATCATCGATCGGGTAATAATATCAATAACCCTTAACCCGGTGAGCGTTAGGATCAAATTTGTAACATCGAGCGTAGGTTCGGGTTTTCACCTAAAATTCTTACTTGTGCCTACAATAGACAACATCTTTTTTCAGCCCGATTCCAAATAGAGAACAAAGTCAAAATTTTTCGCTTTACGCGATCGCTGTTTTCATCTCTATTTTCATATCTACGTTTTCAGTTGGCATCACAGCAAATAGCATGGTTCATTTGTTGTTTGCAGTGATGACAATTGAAATCATAGATATAAAAATAGACATGAAAATAGCGATCGGGTAAACCGAAAAATGTTGACTTTGGTCTCTAATTGGAATCGAGCTGAAAAAAGATGTTGTGTATTGTAGGCATTAGATCGTTTTTTTAAATGAAAACTTCTTTAGCACCGTTGTGATTTGAAACTCGATGAAACGAGAAATGGCGACAAACACATATACATCTAGGTTTAGCCTGCGAGAGAATGAGATAGTATAATTGGTCTCCTCTTTGTGCAATGCTTCGTAGCCTCCCCACTCTTGTCTACTTTAGTTTTCTGTAGGTTTCACTTCTACCGCGTTTTTTTGTTTTTTTTTATTCTTGACTTATTACTATTTTAATTCAGTAGTACCTATACTTATTTTTCCTATTTTCTAAGTACTTTTTATTCGAAAGAACATTTTCTTGGGGAATTCAACGTACGGTACTTGATTGTCCAGTTTTATAAAAAAATTATTAAAATTTCAAAAAATAACATCGTCTAATTAATCATAAAAATGCAAATTGTAATGGTTTTTTCTCCTACAACTAATCTTAGTACTTGTGGAAAATAGTAAAACCGGACATGTGTAAAACTCACCCACCGACTACTTTAACGACGTCTAACTACCTCGCAGAGCGGTGGTTGACTAAATCGGCTAAATCCATAAATGAACTAATACCACTAAATCCAAATCCACGTTTCTTGTCGCTCCCTTAAAGCCTGACCAAACCGGCGCGTTCATTTTGCGTCCACGGTGGCGTGCACGGGAGCGTCCTAAGAGCGTGCAGAAGCCGTTCACACCAAACTAGCGATCAACTAGCGTCCGTGGCACGTTGATGTCGTCAATCGTGCGGTATAGTTCGGAGGGAACTCTTTAAATAATTATTTTTGGACACGAAAGCTTTTGGATTAAGCTCAACTCTGATGCGTCCATTTCTAATATCTAATTTCAATTACAGATTATGTAAAGTGCTTTCGGCGTATTGGCTCAAAAATTGCGAATTTTTTTTTAGACCTTTGGAGGCAAAAACACCAAAAAATATACTTCGATAGTAAAAGCTTCATGTGTGTTACATAATTTTTTGAAATCGAATAACGGAAATGTGCATTACGATAATAATAATTTACTACCTCCATTGCTGAGAGCGCAAACGGTTATCTCAATATGGAAATCAATAATCGTAGAAGTATGAACTACGCATGAACATAAGTGAACATAAGTGAACATAAGTGTACGTGAACACTTTATTTATATGTATTGTGTATATTTATTTATATGTATTGTATATAATTTTGTATTTGAAATGGAGGCCTCAGCACGGGTAAGCCACCCAGTCAGGCCAACATCATTGAATTGTGTATAAAATGTAAAAATATTGCATCAAATAAATAAATTCATTACTTTAATTCATAAAAAGGTTAGGTATATTTTTTTCTGTATTTGTGCAATAAAAGTGTAAATTAAGTGTTAATTCATAAAAATCTATGTCCTATAAAAATATAAATATTTTTCTGTAGTAAATGCGCGATCTGATCGCCCCCGCCGCGTGTAGACGCTGCACAGAACGCCGCGACTGGCCGCGGGCGCCCCGGTTTGACCCTCAGAGTAACAATTTTGACCACTTCACAACAACTGACCGCCACCGCGGACGCAAAATGAACGCGCCGCCGGTTTGGTCAGGCCTTTACTTCCCCCCACACAGCTAATGAGGGTCACGGGACAGTCGAGCGCGGCAAACTAAAATTATCGAGCAACATAAATTGCCTCCGTAAATTTTACCTAACCTTACGCTCGCCAGGTTAATATGAAAGCGATAAAGATGCAAAACATTAAAAGTTAACGGTCGCAACTGGGACTCGAAACCAAATACTATGGTTTTACTGGCACTGAAGTCTCTACCAATTGAGCTATTTCCACCGGGAATAAATCCTGCGAGTAGATTATGTGCATCTCGGCATGTTTTTTTTTTTGTACGACAGACAGGTAGATCCAATTATGGCAATTATTAGCGAATAAGCCACAGCATGACAGGAGATATGGACAATTAATAAGGTTTTTTATTAACTTCAATTCGAATGCCATGAGTCCGGCATTACGCCTGGTCTCCAGGCTTTGATAATTTGTCTCCTTTAACAGTTCCACGTGAAGCATGAATTTCGGATATATTCCGTATGATCGCATGTAAACATACCTTATGATTTTTTTTTTAATTTTTTCAATCATATTTATGTATTTAAGTTGATAAAGTATCCAGACAGTACTAGCGTACTCCAGCTTGCTTCTGACCACTCCGTTGAACATGGCGGTCATTGCTTCTATGTTACTGAATTGTTTGCAAGTTCTAATTACAAAACCAAGCATATATGATTTGAAAAGTAAGCTGCACTATATGATTTGAAAATGTCAGCCTGGGATCAAAGGTCACCCCAAGATCCTTGATGATATTTACGCGTGTTAGTACTTCTCCATTCATTGTATACGGGTATAATAACGGATTCTGTGAACGACTATAAGTCATAACGACGCATTTTTTATATTGAAATTAAGTTTATTTTCTAACGACCATTTCATGATTGAATCGAGGTCTGCCTGCAGTTTGGAATAATCGTCATCTGATTCGATTTCCATCATCAGTTTCATGTCATCCGCGAATAGGAGACATGAGCTATGACCAAAGATATTCAAATACAAAAGAGATGTGCTATGGTGTCCGCGCAAATGTCGGCGGACTACGCCCTAATTAGAGTAGTTTGCATACAAAAATAATTTGTTCATTTCGTTGATTTTTTGAAGAAGTGCATTAGTATTTATTTATTTATTTATTTATTTCAAAAACATACGGCACAACATGTACCATTGACATAATTATATTTATATATATTATAATACAATAACATAAGAAAGTGACATATAAATGTAAAGTTAAATATTAAAACAAAAGGTAAAAGAAAGGAGTTAAGGTAATGAGTAGTAAATAGAATTATGATGTATAAAATGAAAGTATAAAGTAAAAGTGTAAACTATAAAATATAAAGTATAATGTAAAAGTAAAAAGTTAAGATAAAAAGTTGAAAGGCAGGAAATAACATAAACTATAAGTTACCTTTGTAAATAATATAAAGTACAAAAGTTATAAATATAAAAAAAGTATGACAAGTAAACAGTAAGAAATGCTCTTAGGAGCCAAATATTGAAGATAACCAAAATTTAAAAAAATAAATATAATAAATAAAAGGAAGGTATTACGGAGTATACAAAGCGATATGAAAAATAGGTACCTATGATATGTTTCTAAGCCATAGGTATTAGAGTGCATACTGGTAGGACATAATATTATGGTTACATGATTATACTTATTATTTATTATGTAGTACTAGCAGATATATTTTGTCTAATGCATCTTTTGTATGATGACAGACTTTCGGCATGATCGATATGAGCAAATTCATTACCTAAAGTGTGTAAACGATGTATTATTGAATTTTGTTCTGCATTACTGAGAGTGTTGTTGCAATAATAAGGTGTTTTGAGTCGAGTTGTTCTACTAGGTACATGATAATTTATTAACGATACCAATTCAGGGGAGTCAAACCAGTTATTGTTTATTTTAAATAAAAAAATAAGATCATTGAGAGTATTCTTCTATCTTTTAACGATAAGAGTCGCATTTTTTGTAATAGAGAATCATAGTTTATGTCATCCGCGGGAATTCCTAATTTGAAATTAATTGATCTGAGAAATTTGCGTTGGATTTTTTCAATGGAGTTTGCGTGTCTTTTGTAGAGAGGGTTCCATATGGGGGAATTATATTCCAAATGACTCCTAACCAGAGTTGTATATAGTAATTTAAATGTATGAATGTTTTTGAAATCTTTACATAGTCTTAGAATGAAACCCAGCATTTTCATAGCTTTATTAGTAATGATAAAAATGTGGTTGATAAATATTAGTTTAGTGTCGAAGGTTATTCCGAGGTCCCTTATTACAGGTACTGACATTAAACTGTGATTGTTAAGTGAATAACTGTATTTGATGGGGTGTTTTATTCTAAAGAAACTCATGATTTGACATTTCTTAATGTTAAGTGTAAGTTTGTTAATGGTACACCATTCTGCGAATTTTACAAAATTGGATTGAAGGGACAAGCAGTCGTATATATTTTTAATGATTTTATAAATTTTCATGTCATCAGCAAATAATAATATGTTAACATCATATGGATATTGTTAACAATATAGTTGGAATACGGAAAGAATTCGTTCATTTAGTTTAACGTTCGTTTGGTTTATTCGTTAATTATTCGTTCTTTTAGTTTATTTGGTAACTGGTAAACAATATCGGCGACACCCGGAAGCGCAGTCCCACACAGTAAAAACTGCAGATAGCACATCTACTTATATTTCAATACCTTTGGCTATGACGTATGCAGTCCTGAATGTCATCTATTAGAATAAGGAATAACATGGGACCTAGCTTCGATCCTTGAGGAATTCCTCACAGAGCTACGAACTTATGGGAGTCGTATCCATTTACATTTACATACTGGCTTCTATCTTTTAAATATGAGGCAAAAAATATCAGTAAGGGTTGATTAAAACCTATTTTGTGCATCTTTCTTAATAGAACGTCATGATCTACTCGGTCAAATGAGAAATCCGTGTAGATTACGTCCGTCTGATGCATACAGTCAAAGCCTTTTGCTACCCGTCGAGAAAAAGAGAGTAAGTTGGTTCTCTGAAGTTCGTAGATATTAGTCCAACATATGAGCTGTAGATATTTGTCCGACATACAGGCTGTAGATATTAGTATCTGGAGTCGAATCGACGTATGAAAGCGACTTAACAATTTCTCCAAACATTGTTGTGTACTCTTCATTATGCACGGAGTTTACATCACCATGGAGATAATTGTCAGTTTGGTAAGGGAAAATAAGGTAGAATGGTGAAATTTGTCTTTATTGTAGTGCAAATTCGTAGGTACCTACGTGGAGCGGAAAGTAGAGAGATATTTTAGCGGTGCGGTTTCAAAGAACTTGTGTCTTCGATTGGATGCAAGCCATTGGTAATTGCTAAAATACACGGACATATGAATATATCTGGACCTGCCCTAAGTGATAAAAACGTATTATTTCCCCCTCCCCATGGAGCCAGCTGGAGCTCCTCCTTGGAGCCAGCTCGCTCCATGTGGAGGGGAGAGAGCCTCGCTTGTATCTAAAATATGTGACGTCATAATTCTTGTCTTTTCATTCATTTTTCGAAATAACACGCCAAAAACGGTAGCTTGTGCTTTACATTATACGCACATATTATATGGACAAAATTATTAATTATTATATAGCAAAATATTGCTATGTGAATTGGGGCGAATCTTTTCGGGGCGAGCATTTGGCCTTAGCAAATATGTTATTAACGTGGCAAGCAATTCGCGCTCCCATATAAAAAGGTCTTTTCATTCAAAGCAGATTTTGCTTTTAAGAACTAAATGGTGATATTATAATGCGAGATGCCTATATACTGTCAGATTCTTCGCCTCTTCATTCTTCGATCTCTTCGCCCCCCATAGTCTGGTTTTACCCCTCATCTGTATGTTCTGATCTATTGAATTCTGATGTCTATGCTAAAATATAACAATGCAACAATAAACAAATTAAGGCAAGACATAACCACGTTTGTCGGGGGTTTGCCCGAGGCTCACATTTAAATCTATTTCGGCAAATTCATAACTAAATTATCATTTTTATTTCCATGTCTCACAAGGGATGCGAGTTATTTATATTTTAGATTAATAAGTACGTTGCCATCATTTTTTAACGTATAACGCCTTTAAAAAAGTGTAATACGTTGTACGACTAAAGTTAGCGGTGAGCATCAGATTTTATTTTTCTAGACGATGAATTAATAACTTCGGGGGTATTCATTTAGAAACATTTTAAATATTAATAACACGTTCTTCAGAATTAATTAAATTGAAACCGGTGGAAAGATCTCCAGGCCTGCTAGGGTGAATTCGACCGCACGTCCGTCCAATACGCCGTGCCGCGGGCGAATATTTGTTTACACGCTTTCTTCACTCATGTCGTTAAGATTACCAAATTATTTTTCTTCTTCTTCTTTTCTTTGATAGGGAAAATTCGACCGTAGATCCATCCAATACACGGGTCGCGAGTCGCAATTTGTATGCACGGCAGATACTAAATATATACTGAGTATAGTGTCGTCTTAATGCGAGCGAGCGTTCTTTAGCCGCTAGCATTAATTGATGAATATTTTTGTCTTTTTATAAGCCTAGAAAAAGATATATTTTAGGTTTGAAAAAAAATGATTTAAGTGTAAAACGCCAACATGTATTCTACTTGCAGTATTTAAATTTAAATTCATTTGTTGAACAAAATGAGAAATATTAAAAAAAATTCAAAAATAAAAAAGCACGTGTGTTTTATTATTTTTGAAGATGTTTAGTTTAGTAGTCATAAAAAATAGTAGAAGCTAGTAGGTAACACCGGTCAGTGGTTGAGTGGACATAGCGCTTGGGTCCCACGTCCCACCTGGGTGTCGTGTATTCGATTGCTCGGCTGGCTAAGTCCTTTATCACAACACAAGCAACATTTTCGGCTTTCTGTGGTGTTAGTAGGAGATTTTCAAACATTGTTGGGTTATTCATAACCCGGGAAAGTTTATCTTTCTTTTTAAAAAAAGATTTTAAAAAATTATTTTAAAAAAGTTATTAAAAAAACACGTGTAGGTTGATGATATGAATTAATAAATATTAGAGCAGATAATTTGAATCAAACACAGTTTATAAGTGACGTTGAAATTGTCAACGGTCAATACAATATCGTTATGCATATGAGTCCCTCTGTTGATTCGCATCGAGCTGGCGAGAAAGGATTTGTTAGACTTTACTAGTAAGTTTCATTTATTCTTTGTTTTTTTAATGTTTATTATTGCATATTTTGTTAGTCTCTATAAATATTAAATCTGAATCAATAATTTTAACCGCGTTTAACGACAGTATCTGAATAACAAGGGACTTTCTCGCCCTTTTTCTTATCTCCTTCCACACTACTCTTCTTTAAAAATATCTATAAATTATTATATTATATTCTATAAATTTTAAAAATATTCCACAAATGCCATAGTAGGTTAATCACTTAAAAACACAATATCATGGCGACCAATAAAGTGTGATAATATTTAATAGTCATTATCAAGAATACCTTTGTTTTAAAACCGTGGAAGAGAAGATGAATATTCAAAGGACAGTGTCTTCTTAGAAAATTTCCTTTGATCTGATTCCTGTTTTATTATTTCTTTCATTAAGAATTATAAGACCGCGGCACAGCTTTCTGGCTGCAAAGAGATTGCGATATAACGGTGAATAATAAATAATTAATTTTAATTGTTTTTTAACAGTATCGTTAACAATATGCTTCTTGGTTTGTTTTTGTTGCCTTTATAACATTTATTTATCGAAATTATTGTGTATTCATTATTTTTTAAAGAAAACAACAACGCAGCGATTCGCTTATTTTGAAAATATGTCGAACATTCATATAAACTTGCTGTGCAATATTTTGTTATGGTTCATTGGATTTAAATCATATTTTTGCTGAATATCAATAAACAAAAATTTTAACAAAACAAAAAATCGACTTAAAAAAATGCACTAAAAAGTCAAAATATAATTTCGTATTCTTCTACAACTTAATAATTAACTTACTTTTTCTACTCATCAATATTATTACGATTTTTTTATACTCATCAATATGTAGCTACGATTGTTATTTTTGGAGTCGGTGTCAGCCAGTTTGTAACATATATAGTTATAGGTGAGATGTGCTTGTGTCGAACGCGCGACTTGACTAGGCGAGAGCGGGGCCGCAGTGGGAGGGGAGCTGTTAAGTGAAAACGCCGGGCCAGGTACCTTGGCTGACACCGACTCCAAAAATAACAATCGTACCTACATATTGATGAGTAGAAAAAGCAAGTTGATTATTAAGTTGTAGAAGAATACGAAAATTTTTTTTTAATTTTTAGTGCATTTTTTGAAGTCGTTTTTTTGTTTTGTTAAAAATTTTGTTTTATTTTTTTTTTTTAATGAATCTGAAGTACACTTACTAATTTGTCTGAATATGGGTAGACCTACTAAACGTGCTACACATATGAGACAGGCATTAATTAACCATAACGACATTACGGTAGGGGACTCAAAGATCCGGATAGCCTATACTACCGGATCTGCCCTGATGATGGACACTGCAACGCTGTCCGAAACGTTGGCTAAAGAAGGAGGTAACGCAACACGGCATAACATCCCAAAAACAAATAACGAAAATACTTTTGGCCGTGAAAATCTAAAAACGTATCAGCCCATAAAAGATTCGGCCGAGTGTCGTTAATTTGCTCCTAAGAATTGAAGAGTTCCGTTACTTTGTCATGGATCCCATAATCAGAACCTAACTAAACTCTCATCAAACTACCCATGATGTACATCCTTTCCAATAAATCATCGAAATCGGTTGGCGTGATATTGAGTTATTCGTCCATTTGTCGCGCATATACTTAACGCAAATTTAAGACTTATATCGATTTCTCATAGATGCCATTGTCAAAACCGGACCACACGGAAAGCACCAACTTTCAAATAAAAAAAAGAATCATCAATATCGGTTCACCCAGTCGTAAGTACTGAAGTAACAAACATTAAAAAAAAAAATTAAAAAATACAGTCGAATTGAGAATCTCCTCCATTTTGAAGTCGTTTAAAAATTTTACCTTTTACTGTATAGGAAACTGATTAATTATTTATTTTCCTAGTATCCATAAAACAGTTGCGCACCAATACATTACAGATGATGTAGACCACACAAATATACCAACAGTAAATGAGAAATGGTAAAAAAAACGCAAAAACGTAGTAATAGTAATAATAAATTGTAGAAATGAGTTGATGACACGTGTAGAAGTAGAAGTGAGTTCATGACACGTCTTCTAAAGAGCCAGATACTTCCCCACCTTCCTCTTCCCTATATCCTTCCCCTCCTCACTACCTTCAGCCTCACAACATACCCCAATTGGGAATGCCATAGTCTGGCTCCAGACGGGAACAGTTGGGACTCTTGTGCGGTATTCATGTAAAAAAAAGTCCTCAAACGTAGACTTAGAACTTGGGTGACCTATGGTGGAGGTGTTAGTAATGCAATAAATGGTTCCTGAGGCGGTGGCACCTATACCCGCCTCCCAAATTTGATATGTACAATTGTACAGTACACTTGTTAGTGAACGTGTCTTTCAACGTAGGTGGATTACACGTAGTTATACAATTGCGCAAAACTACCACTCTGCCACGGATGTCATTAAAGCAACGATAATATTGTATAGTGTAACACATAATGTATGCAATGTTAAGTCATCATTAGGCTTTGTGTGTCTAGTAGTTAACAGCAGTAATCGAAATAATTGTATGCATTGGATATGAACACACGATTAGGGACGAGATCGTGGAATCGGCGGCGTGATTGCACTGTGGCCTTGTTACCTCACCCCTAGTATCACGTGTTGACAGGTTTCAATGACGATTTCCACTCTAAATGCTAATTCGGCGTGAGACGAAAAAAACCATCAAAATATTCAAATTAGAGACAGTATTCATGACGGGTTGATGATCCCACTACTACTGTATCAGTTCCACGGATTATCCAAGCCAATGCCCTCATCATTGTCAATAATATTATTCTAGAATCGATATTCCCTGAATATATTTCACTCTTTCGCTGTTGTTGTAAATGGGTTTGCTGAATTTTAAGCAGACAATTTGATGGTTTTTGTAATACGAATAATCCCATCGTAAATTTGAAGGGGTGTAATACATCCAACGTAATGGACTACTAGTGCGTTTCAATAAATTTTATGTTTAAAATAAAAGTGCCGTGAATAAATTTATGGTACTTTTTCATTGTCTGGAGTTTGATCTCATGCAACCTTTAAAACTGCTTTGTGCGTAAAATATTCGAATAACAAAAAATTAAGACATTTATTTGACCACCTCCACTATACTGGCACTAGTATCTCAAATAAAACATCTTAAATAGTTCATTGTTAAGGGCATAACTTACTTTAAGAATTGATTCGTGACGTTATTTGGAGTAAAAAATCTAAATCTTTAAAAATCAGTACGTATTTGACAGGTTGGGCAGGATAAGTACTAGAGTAAGTGACTAGAGACGAAATGTAGAAGTTTGTGTGGTTTGGAAAAAAAAAACATTGAAACAAAAGGAAGAAAACACCGGATACCAAAATTTCATTTACATTTTTTACTCCAAATAAAATCAGGAATCATTGTTTAAAATATCAAGTACTTCCCTTAACACTCTATGTATTCTTTTTTTTTATACATCATTTTTTAATAATAATACAATTTCACATATCTTCTAATGCTGGTGTTTTTCAATTAATAAAACTGGCAAAGAATTATGATAATTTTGTTAATGAGATTCCTGCTTATGTGGTAAAATCATCTATGATAGAATTACATGACAAAATCAGAAGACAATGATCTACTATTTCTGCCGAAGATAGTTTGAACACGTAGAGCGAGTGGCTGGTGGAGACGTGGTGTGATCAAATGTATCAGATGCACTAATAGTCGGAATAAAAAGATAGGTGTGACTAGATAGATGACGACCTCCGTAGTCCAGTGGGTAAGACTCTTGACTCACAATCCGGAGGTCGCGGGTTCAAACCCGGCATGCGCAAATAAATTTTATTTGATTAATTTGTGTTTTCACAATTAATTCATTTAAAATAATATATAGTATATTTGCGGCATGTTCCAGAGTGGAAGATACTATCAGTATTGCCCTGGTGTAAGACCACCATTCAGAATTGAAACGTTGCTTGAAAATGACTTTAGCCGTGTTTAGTGACCAGATCTGAATAGCCAGGTACTTTCCAACCTTCCCCTCCCCACTACCTTCAGCCTCACAACATACCCCAATTGGGGATGCCATAGTCTCACTGGCTCCAGACGGGAGCAGTTGAGATTCTTGGGTGGTATTCACTGTAAAAAAAAAAAATAGAGCAAAGGGTTTTCTTCAAGAGATTTTGTGGCCTAAAACAATTTCAGAGAATTTAAATAACGTGATTGTTAAGGATGGTCTTAGAGGGCTGAGAGGCGAACTCATGACGAACCAGAATATTTATTTATTTATGTATTTATTTATACTGCATTTTCACAGGTTGTTCACACACATGTGAGAACATATATATAATATCATGATTAGATCGTCGCAAATTGTCGTTGGTTTTTGAGACATTGCCACTTTATGATTTTCGTGAAATCGACACATCACATCAGTTTTTCGAGTGTCACAGTTATAAAATTACAAATCATAAATTTGAATTGAATATTACGCAACTCTATAATAGCGTTGCTATTGATAATAGTCCAAAATAAAACTAACAGTGCCTATACCTTATTTTTGTTATTTTGGTAAATCTAAGATTTTTCTCGATTTTTTCAAAATTCATGTGCTAATAATGACTTTTTATGAAAGTCATGTTGTGATATTCTGGGCGTATAAGTTGGCGTGTCAGTCCTCCAAAGAATAACGTCGAGTTGCAGGGTACGCTGCATATATGTGTGTGTATCTGAGTGCCTTGTGTTTCATTTCTATGATACGCATAAGTTTACCATTTAAATTACATGATTTTCTTAAAACCAAGATCAATCTTGGGAACTAACTGAAACAATGTGGTGTTATAACTTCGTTGACTTTGATGTATGTTTCATACAAATTCGCAACACGAAACCGTAACTAGACAAGAAACTATTCGTGTAACTTGTGCTGATGCAATTACAATTATGTCTGAATGTATAATGTAACATTTTGATTATGAATGGATTAAAATTTGAGGGGGATATTATAAACTAAGTTTCTGAATTATTTTTATTATATTAAAAATAAACAAATAAATTATGGTAACAAATTAATACATAAATCATCATCGTCGGTCTGCCATGGGAAACGCATCCTAATGAAAAAGGTATGAGGGGTGGGTAGGAATCTGAGGGGTCAGTGTATCCAGGAGTGACGGACGTATCGATCCATTCCTCCAACTCTCTCAGTCTCTCCAGTCAGTCCCTCTTGATCGGGCCCGACATGCAGCAGGAGGGAAGACGCACCCGCCGCTAGAACCTGGGCAAATCTCACCCCACGAACGCGGGCATCCCTGCTAAATCATCAAACTTACCGAACCACTTGGGGTGATCTATGGAAGAGGTGTTGGTTATCCATTAAATGGTTCCTGGGACGGCGGTACCCATACCCGCCACCAAAATTGGTAACTGGCTTTAATGTCCGTTTTAATGGATGATCTATGTTGTTCTGTGGCAGGGGAACTAGTCACTGAAGCTGCCAGCCTGCCGATCGATTATTATCATTGGCTAACTCGTCGCCTGGAACAAAAGTTGGTGTTTTACATATATCTTTTTAATTTAAAAATTAGTTAAAAAGTTTTTATAAAATCGTTTAGCCTTGAATATCACTTCAGTTATTTACAATTTGGTAGGCGGATATGGGTACCGCCGTCACGGTCTTCTAATCTACATAGTGAACAATTAACCTGTCGCAAACTGTCCGAAACATTGATAGGAAGCGCAGCACGGCTAAATCACATCAAAATCTATCTGCATAATAACGCTGACAACATTTAAAATCACAAATGTTTAGTTCTTACAGTGTTCAAAAATTTATGTAGACTTTGTAACAAATTGCTATAATTTAATTTAACATAATTACTCAATGGCAATTTATAACATTCAGTTTTTTTAATGAGTCTAGTTTTTGAACTGTTAATTCGTGGTGGAATTCCATTGTATTAGAATTGAAATTAAAACACTTTTGTACTTTCTTACATTTATTTATTTTCACCAGGACCTACTACAGACATTTTCAGACTGGAAATGTCCGTAGTAGGATGAAACCGGTCCTGGTAAAATAGATAAGTGTGTAATATTTTGTTTTTTTACGTATATATTTATTTACTCCTGGGCACTAGGCACCAGTCGTAATATTTTCGTTTTCTCTTGGCTCTGATCGATATTTAAATTCTTAAGGCTTTGCATATGTGTGGGAGGGATGGAAAATTCCTCCCCTACGTCACACAAGCCTTTATGAAAATTGGACCCTTATTTCCTCTGATAACTACAGAAAGCTACTTAAAGCTCCCTTGTACTACATATTTTTAGAGATATATGTACTTAACTAATTAATACGTTATTTACGACCTTGAACGTAAATATTTTCGTATTTAGGTTGTAATTAAACTCCATCAAACGTTGTGTAATTGTTAAAAATTGAGATACTACCAGCACCTATGGGTTGCTTGAGCAAGCTCCCAGACATTAATATTTCAAATGGTGCGAAGCTTGGCTAGTCGCTGAGTGTTCGGTACCTGTTTTAACTACCAAATACGTACTATGGAGGAAGCCATTTTTTTGTAGATGCTTTCGAATGTCAAATGTATAATCGTAGATTCTTTAAATGTGTGCAGGTTTTTACATTATAAAAGTGCTAGCATCCCATTATTATCGCTTCTTCCCAACGCAAGTTTTAACAGTAAACAACTGCCAGTGTTTGGCCCGGTGTGTTGACACCGTAATATAATACATTTATAACATGTCCAAGTGAAATAAACAGTGAAGTTTTTTGCAAAGATAATTATTTTATTTAAAAGGACACCCATCAATTTTGAACATGGGCCTTACGATCCGGATTGCAATCAGAGGACTGCAATAATATAAAAAAAAAACAAGAACCAGCTGCCAATTAATACAGATGACCAAAATTACAATTACCGGAATCACAAAGATGAACAAAGGAAGACTGGATTCACATCGGAAATGAGATAAGTTTTTAGTGCCTTCCCACCCATACCCATTCCTTAACATCCATTCAGAACTCATTCGTAGTTTTTTAACAAGATTAATCCCATAAATATTGTATTGTAAAAAATAAAATCACTACCCACGTAAAGATTTTATGCAACTCATGATTCTCAATTAATGATTGAACATTAGGTTCTCAATTAATAATTGCCAGGAATATTGTCGTTGTTGTCTTTCAGGCGGGTAGCTTCTCAAATAAATAAATACGCATTGTCGGAACACATTTTATCAGGGATTAAGCTACGAAAAGGTATTTGTACACAAAATGGATAAGATCAAATCTTTAATAGCCAAGAGAGGCGTGATTAAGGGGAAATTGACGCGTTTCGCGGATTCTATAAACTCCTTGTCCGCGATTGAAATTAAACTGAGGTACGACCGAATTAAGCCATTGTTAGATCAATTCGAATCTATACAGGACGAAATTGAAATTTTATCGGATGAGGAACTGGAAAATTCTATTCAGCGCGAGACGTTTGAAAATCAATATTTTTCAGTCCTTGCGACTGCTAAAGGGGCGATTGACTCAATTAACGAGGGTAGGGTTGAAATCAAACTTCCAACTCTCCAATTGAGAGAATTCGATGGGAATCAAAAAGATTGGGTAAATTTCGTTGAAACCTTTAAAACTTTGGTTCATAATAACAGTTCCTTGAGCAACGTCCAAAAATTCTTTTACTTACAATCTGCGCTGAAAGGGAACGCATTGAAAATAATTGCTAATCTAGAAGTTTCGGAATTAAACTACCTATCGGCTTGGGAATTGTTGCACGACAGATTTGCGAATCTCAGGGCTACCGTACATAAACATATCCAAACTCTATTTCAATTAAAGGATATGAAACATGAAGAGCCTGTAGCATTAAGGTATTTAATTGATGAAATTAATGTCAATTTGAAAGCGTTACAAAACATCGGAGTTAAAGTAGATCATTGGGATCCTTTGATTATTTACATAATTTCAAATAAATTGGATATAGCTACCCGGAGAAATTGGGAACAATATACATTGCAAGGTGAATTACCTACATTAACCCGAAGGATCCGACCAACTGTATACGTAGTTGAAAGGAAATTCTCATGTGGGCCGACCCACTGTATTAGTAGTTTGGAGAATTCGTCATGTTCATCTCTAAATATTGAGATAATTTACTAGTAAATGTTCGTAGTAAAAGATTCATATTATAAAACCAAGTGTTTTGTACCATGTCCTTTAAAGAGAAAGACCTTTTTACTTACAGTTATTTTTTAAATTAATTTTTTCATCATAGCGAACCTTTCAAATTACGTCGAAGTTTTTTTGGACCGCATACAGTCTCGTCTTGCGCGTCGATGTGTTAGTGCGTGCCGGTACCGAGCAAGCGTGCTTACATTGATATCGTTTATTGCGGTGCACATTATTTCGCGAGGTCTTATCTTTTTATGGCTGATAATAAACTGATTGAGATGAGTTATGTCCTTTGTCGGCTTCATGAGATCCGTGTAGATATTTACGTGAAATTTTAAACCTACGATTTTATTTATGAACATTTATTATTTCGGTAACTTTAAAAATATCTCATTGCGGTGCATATTCTTTCGTGGCCCATGTTTTATTATTTTAAATAATTTCAGACAAGTATATCAGTGTACAGTGGGTTTATAATTCTTAAAAATGGATAACGAAGATATCGAAAACTATGTGTTAGATTGCGATTCGGAGTTCTCCATGAGTGATGAAGAAGACTACATTCCAGAAAATTTGGAGAGTTCCGATGAATCAGAAAACGAAGATAATGAAATTAATAATTCTGGATTGGACGACCATTTATCCTCAGATATAAATTTTATGAATTTCTCGCCAGTATGGGAAAGTGCAATAAACTTCCAACCCGATGTACACAATTTCAACCAACAATCTGGTTTACGAGATTGTGAACTCAATCCGGAGAGTAGTGAAATTGACTTTTTTGAGCTTTTCCTAAATACAAATATCGTGGGTTGCATTACAACCGAAACCAATAGATATTTTACCACTGTAAAGTCACAAAAAGTATTTGCTCCAAATTCAAGTTTACACAAATGGAAAGATGTTGATACAGAGGAGATGTACGTATTTATTGCCCTTACTATGCTTATGGCAAGAAGCAAAAAAGGGAAAATTCGTCAATATTGGACACTGGACAAGTTGATTTCATCCCCAATATTTGGAGAAACCATGTCAAGAGATCGCTATATGTCAATTCTGAGCATGCTCCATTTTTCAGATAACGAAAAACAAAAAAAGGGCGATACGACCTTCAAAATAAGAAATTTTGTAGATATGGTATGCGGCCAATTTAAAAAGTACTTTTATCCGTTCGAGAATTTGTGTATTGACGAATCGCTGGTGCTATTCAAAGGAAGATTATCGATCAAACAATATCTTCCAGCAAAAAGACATAGATTTGGCGTAAAACTATTTGTTTTATGTGATTGCAAAACCGGTTTTGTTTTACAATTTGTTATTTATTGTGGCGCCAAAACAAACATAGACATACCAAATATGGATGAAGGCATATCAAAGCAATTGTTGGTTTCTGGAAAAGTTGTGGTTTCGTTATTAGCCGATTATTTAGGAAAGGGACACACAGTATACACGGACAACTGGTACACGAGCCCTTTTTTATTTAGTTATTTACACAATAAATACACTAATGCGTGTGGCACTGTTAAAAAAACGCGAAAATGTTTACCATCATTTGGAGATGTAAAAAAAGGAGATGTGGAAAGGAAGAAATCTGGATGCCTACTTGCAATAAAATGGCACGATAAGAGGGATGTTCATATGCTCACTACATCACACAATGATTCAATGGTAGAAACAGGAAAAGTGAATTGGAAAACAAAGGATCCAATAATAAAACCCAATTGTGTTGTAAATTATAATAAGAATATGGGGGGTGTAGATAGGTCGGATATGTTGATAACATTTGTGCAATGTGTTCGTAAAACCGTTAAATGGTATAAAAAAATTGCGTTTCGGACAATCGATGTAGTTTTAATAAATGCCCACGCGATGTATAAATACACAACTAAAAAAGAAGTAAGCCTAACAGATTTTCATTTAGAAGTCATAAGGCAACTAATTCAAAAACATCACATTCCCGGCTCAACAAAAAAAGTTAATCGAGTTGGTGAATATCCGCTAAGGCTAACTGCCAGACATTTTCTGTCGGATGTTCCACAGTCTGCGAATTCGAAGAGAAAAACAGTTTACCGGGAGTGTTATGTTTGCAAACACTCAATGCGAAATCCAAAGCGTCGAGTTCAGACACGTTATTGGTGTTCACACTGCGAAATTGCGTTATGCCCCACTACCTGTTTTAAAATATATCATACTGTACAGAAGTTTTAATTATTAAAAGTGTCCGCCGCGCCTAACAATCTTATGGTGACCCTATCTAATATAGACATGGTGTCGCGTAAGTGTATGTGTGATCACCGGAAAAAAATGACTGCGTAGTAAGAAATCAATAATTGTAATCAATGTGTAAATAAACCTCCAGATAAATCTTGATAATGTGATTGCCAAAAGTATATTATTTATGTAAAAACAAAAAATTCTTCGATATTACAATGAATAAATAAACTGCGAGTGATTATAATTCGGGTGGCTGCATTTTTAAGGTAAATTTTCGTTTATATTTCACATAACACCTAATCAGAAACCAAAAACCTAATATTAGATTTATAAATATAACAATTCAACATTTAAGAATGCATTAAAACAAAATTTTTAACTGAAAACTTGGTTTGTGCAGCTGTATGATTTTTTAAACAAAAACCCAAAATAAAAAACACAACAGAAATTCATGCCGTTCCAGGCAGCCAATTCAGTAAAATCTTTCTCGGTGCCTAAGGGTTAAAGGAATTCATAAAATGTTTATCTGCTAGGGCACAAGTATTGGAGCTTATTAATGCTTCAGAGAAAAAATCTTCTAACCTACATAAAATGCAAATAGGCAACAATAATAACAAAAAAGATTCATCGGTATTCTTGGCAATAAAGGCAAACAACTGCATTTATTGTAATGATAAAGTTCATCAAATTTATTTTTGCAAAAAATTTCTAAAATTAAAATTACAGGATAGGATTGATGCTACGAAATCAATCCGGGCGTGTTTTAAATGTTTGAGGTTGGGTCATCAAGCACAGAGTTGCAAGACAAACCTAACCTGCAAAATTTGTGGCAAGTATAGCCACAATACTCTATTACACAAGGAGGTACCTCCGCCGGAGACCTCAAATATGGATGCTAATAACGAGGTTATAGTGTCGAATTTTTCTGCATCGGAAAAGGCAGAAAAAATAATATTATTGTCAACCGCCTACATAGGAATTGTGGGGGCCAACAATAAAATGTTTAAAGCTCGCGCCCTGATTGACTCTGGTGCGCAGAGTAATTTTATGAGAGCTGAATTTGCTAATAAATTAAATTTACCATGTGAATGGATAAACAAACCCGTGTCTGGGATCCATAATAATATCACACACATAAAAAAGAGAATTTCAGTGGAGATGACTTTGCTTAATACGGATTATAAACGCGAAATATCATGTCTGATTTTACAGGAAATTACAACCAATTTACCACAAGTGACAATGGCGAAAAAAGAGTTCAAAATACCACCAGGACTGGAGCTGGCAGACCCGAACTTAGCTGCACCCATCGACATCCTGTTGGGCGCGGAGAGCTTCTGGGAAATGCTAAACAACGATAGATTGAAACTCGAGTCAGGACCAACGCTTCAACGTACGCAACTGGGATGGATTGTGTCCGGTCCTATCAACGTGTACCCCAAACAAAGGCCTGTATCAGATTTTTGCAGTTTATCTATAAATAAGTTGAGTCATCAAATAGAAAAATTTTGGAAATTGGAAGAGATTAATTCCACTAAAATTCAAACTCAAGAAGAAAAGGCTTGCGAAGCCAGTTTTGTAAGTACTCATACTAGAGAAGATGACGGTAGATATGTAGTAAGTTTACCGCGTCGGGCATGCATTGATCAGTTGGGAAACTCATTGCTCACTGCCGAAAAAAGATTTAAAAATATAGAAAGAAAATTTGTGTCACATCCCGAGTTAAAGACAAAATATGTAAAATTCATGCGTGAATATGAAGAATTGGGACACATGGAGATGTGTGACCAGTCAAAAGGGGATCGTGACTCCTATTTTTTACCGCATCACGCTGTAGTGAAAGAATCCAGCACTACTACTAAAGTGAGGGTCGTTTTTGACGGCTCCGCCAAAACCTCAAATGGAATTTCCCTCAATGAAGCCTTGATGACAGGACCTGTTATACAAAAGGATCTATATAACCAACTATTGCATTTCAGGAAACATCAAATAGTCATGACTGCCGACATCGAGAAGATGTACCGCCAGATTAACATGTGTGAAGATGATCTGGACCTACAGAAGATAGTATGGCGCGAGTCGCCACAGGATGTGCTCAAGCATTATCGTCTGAAGACTGTGACTTATGGACTGGCACCTTCCTCCTTCTTAGCCACAAGATGCTTAAAGCAAATTGGTATGGATAATAATTTAATTTTTCCTAGAGCTAGTCAGGTCATAGAAAATGACTTCTATATGGATGACTTGTTAACGGGAGCAGATGAGCTGGAATCCTGTAAAAAATTAAAAGAAGAATTAATCAGCATCTTGTCATCTGCGGGGATGACATTGAGGAAGTGGAGGTCCAATGCGTTGGAATTGTCAGCCGAGTCGGGCCAAGCTAAGTGTGCCGATTCAGGCGATTCCGACAAAATTATTACTGACAATCCAAAGACTGAGAAAATATTAGGATTAACATGGAACAATGAATCTGATTACTTTTCTTATGTAATAATGAAGCCATCAGGTCCAACCGAGAGCAAACGAGAGATATTGTCTTGCATCGCATCAACCTTCGATCCATTGGGACTCCTAGGGCCGATAATAGTCATAGCCAAATTGATAATGCAAAGGCTGTGGCAGTCCAAAGTAGCATGGGATGATCAGTTACCTAATGAAATATTAGCACCCTGGAGGACCTACCTGCAAGATTTAATTCAGCCAAATGTGTTGAAAATACCAAGAAAAATTATTTGCAAGCAAGCAAAAGAGCTACAGCTACACGGTTTTTGCGATTCGTCTGAGAAGGCTTTCGGAGCCTGTATCTATATGGTGTCAATGGACCACAGCGGTAAGTGGCATTCACACTTAATAACATCCAAATCAAGGGTAGCACCATTGAAGTCTATTTCACTGCCTAAGTTGGAGCTGTGTAGTGCTGTACTACTGGCAAAATTAATGAAAACTATGAAACAAGCATTAAATATAATGAAGATCAACACATATTATTGGTGTGACTCTACGATAGCGCTGTGTTGGCTGAAAGGTCAACCTACTCGTTGGAGCACTTTCGTGGCCAATCGAGTAGCCGAAATACAAGAACTGAGTAATCCAGATCAATGGAGACACGTATCATCATCCGACAATGCAGCGGATATACTTTCAAGAGGAGCTACGGCGGATAAACTGATAAATTCTACAATATGGTGGAATGGACTAAATTGGTTGACCGACGGAGTCAACGATTGGTCTATATCGAACATTTCCTGTTCAAACCCTCCGGAGCTCAAGAGTAAAAATATTCTTTTATCTACTGATATTCAAGAATGGGAAATATTTGGAAAATTTTCCTCATTTATCAAATTGAAAAGGGTTACAGCATATGTACTGCGGTTTGTGAATAACTGCAGAAATATTAAAAGTAAAATTTCAGGTAATTTAAGTGTAGCTGAACTAGAAGCAAGTTTGAATTGTCTACTGAAATCAGCTCAGGCACATGCCTTTCAAAAAGAGTTAAAGACATTAAAAAACCAGGGAAATGTCAACAAAAATAGTAACTTAAAATCTCTTCATCCCTTTTTATGTGATGGTCTTATACACGGTGTCCGAAAACTCGTGGTACAAGCGGGAAACTGGGGAATCTACATCACATAGAGTACCCAAATAAACATATAATTTTTCGATATGAGCATTTTTACATTTAAAAAAAAAAAATAATAATAATAAAAAAAAAATTCGGCTAATTGAGGGTTAAAGACATTATAGGGTATTAATAATCGAAGAGCCACTATATTCCCCTACACTTAAAATACCTAGGCATAAATTTTAAAAAGTAAAATACTTAAGCTTTTACCACAAGAACCACCGGATTCAGTCAGGATAGACGGCAAATATGCATTAAAATTCGATTTTCGTTCAAAGTTCAAAATCTCCATTGCCGCCGTATTATTATTATTATTGTATTTGACATTTGCGAAGTTTTGTTTCAAACTAAATACGTGTGAATTACGTAATTTAACTAAACTGAGAACATAATAACCTATTTTGTGTACGTAAATAGTTGCTTCTTGTAGTAATTGTAGAAATGAAGTGTGATTTCCATAATATCTGCTTAAAAATGCGGCGGCTTGTGGATTACCTACCTACTTATTATAAGCACAGGAAGGTACTTAGGTACTTACATTATGTAGCAACGATCCTTTTGCAATCCAAAGCACACATCATCACCAAAATTGTTTAAAATTATCACCTTAGCATAGTTAGCACAGAGCACAGAGGCCACAGAGGCTATTCGAACTTGTACGAAAGTAGGGTTAAACAACATCTTGAAGGAACCACAGATTCATTCACAGATTCAGATTCACACGGTTATGAGAGGAATGTCTTTAATAACCGTGTAAATTTCATTGTAATTCACAAACACGTTTTTTGACGCAAAATGTTGTTAGCAATTCGATAAATGTCAAAACTTCACGAAATCACACACATGCCATGTAAACAAAATACAAAATCGGTATTCCCTCGCTCGTGCATTGCATTGGACTGACACAGAGAGACCCTGCATGCGTCTCGTTCTAGCCGCTGTTTAACAAACGAGACAACGCTAGTTTGCTCAAACTCATGCTCTTTGCAGACAGTGTCGTGTGCCCATGACGCGGCCGCCATTAGCTAAGGGATCTTTCAATTTAGACGTTTCGTGTCGGACCGCTGCCGCACGTTTACCGTGCCACTTGTTATAACCCGCTGCAGTACGGTAGCAGTCCTATACCAAACGCCTGAATTGAAAGCGTATCTGACTGCCGTGCGTTTGTATGCTAGTGATATTTAGACGTGGGTCGTTTGATGTTTTAAATTCATTTGACAGCAGTTAAGCCATGGACTCTGACGAAGTAACATTACTGTTAGTGCTCTTGTTGAAAAACATCCAACAGAAACAGAAACAAAAACGACGCCCCCGTATAATAGCATCACCGATGTTTTCATTAACGTGTAATTTTGGTGATTTCAAAATCTTTACCCTAGGTTAAAACAAGGTAACATTTTTTTTTATTATTTAAGAATGTCTTGAGAATGTTTCTATGAATTACTTGAATTAGTTAAAACTAAAATTCAACGGCAAGAAACCATATTCAGACATACTAATATCAGCTGAAGAAAAACTGTACCGACGCCGCACGGTTGCCGCTCCGTGCACTTTACATGAAAACAAATGACCGTTTTTGAGCCATACGACAAACGCACCGTTTCGGCACTGCAGTGGTCCGACCCTAATGACGGCCATTTTTTATACGTTATTCGCTCGCCTGTTTTGGCACGTGTAGATTGACCCGAGAGAAAGAGATGCTAATTTTGCTAGATCAGCTGTTTAACCGTGGAACGACCAAATATTTTATTTTTAAACTGAATTAAATGATGGGCAATTTCAAAACAATGCTTTAAATCCGGATTCTTTTTTTGTTTTTCTTTTATATGGTTTTTATTAGTTAGGTACTATGATCGTCGGTAATAATTTACAAGAATTTGACCAAAAAAAAAATCAACTTCTGACTCGATTTACTCGAAAACGAAAGCTCAAATCAAAAAAAGTTATACCACAAAATCGACTACAAATGTGATGTGGAGTCTCCAGTTTCCCGCTTGTACTACGAGTTTCCGGACACCTTGTATATGTGGGCGGTAGATTAAATTTAGCTACACACCTATCGTACCAACAAAGACATCCAATTATATTGCCAGCTAAACATAAGCTAACCGAATTGATTATACGTCACTATCATTATGTAAACTTACACGCAGGACCTCAAGCGCTATTAGCTGAAATAAGATTAAGGTTTTGGCCTATTTTTGGGAAAAATACTGTTAAAAAGATATTACATAAGTGTATTGTGTGTTTTAGGTGTAATCCTCGTATTGGTAACCAAATCATGGGAAGCTTACCGAGCGAAAGAATCACACCGAGCCGACCGTTTGCTATCATGGGAGTCGATTTTGCTGGACCGATTCCAACCAAAAGTGGGCCACTGAGGAGAGCTCCACTCGTGAAATCGTATTTATATATTTTTGTTTGTTTTTCCACAAAGGCGGTTCACTTGAAATTAGTTTCGGATTTATCTAGCAATGCTTTTTTGAACAGTTTAAAGAGATTTATATCCCGTAGGGGAGAACCTGATAAGATCTTTTCCGATAACGCTAGCAACTTTCGGGGGGCCAGTAATAGGCTCAAGGAGCTGTATACCAGTTTAAGAGAGAACAACGACAAGATTCAAAATTATTTAGCTAACAGAGGTATTGAGTGGAGGTTCATAACCCCTCGAGCCCCTAGTCAGGGAGGGCTGTGGGAAGCTGCGGTCAAGTCAGCAAAGTTTCATTTGTATAGAGTCACTAGTAATTCTGCTTTAACCTTTGAACTTTTGTATACCTTAATTTGTCAGATTGAGGCCTGTCTAAATTCCCGTCCATTGACTTCCTTGTCTGATGACATCCACGATTACCAACCCCTCACCCCAAACCATTTCCGCATAGGCACTAAATCCTCTATCATTCCGGAGAGAGATGTCCGAGCCATACCAGACAACAGGCTGACCCAATATCAGAGAATCCATGCGCTAATGTTATCCTTTTGGTATAGATGGAAGTAAGAGTACTTGATGGAGCTACAAAAAAGGACTAAATGGCAAACCAGTAATCAACGGGCACTGCAAAAGGATGATCTGGTTATTCTGAAGGAAGATAATTTACCTCCACCATTATGGAAAATGGCGCGAGTTATATGTACACATCCCGGCGCGGATGGTGTAGTGCGAGTGGTTACCCTGAAAACCCCTCAAGGAATCTTTGTCAGGCCTATCACAAAGATATGTCTAATGCCTCTGGATCCGGAAGCTGAACCTGTGACGGACGCCCCGGACCCTTCCGTCAGTCCGGACACCTTGGACGACCATGATGAAACTTTTTAGGGTGAAAATATTTAAAAAAAGACCCTTTAAAGATACCAATCCCAGAAACAACATGACAACCTATAAATTGATGATTGATTGCACCCCGCGCTGTGGTGCTTATATCGTGGACTGCACCTGGAGAAGATCCTAACCAATGGACTTGAAAAAAAAAAGACAATTGTGTTGTGTTGGGTTGGGTTTTATTATAATATTATTTTGTGTTGGGTTGTGTTCTATTATAATAGTATTTTGTGTTAAGTTATTATTTAAATATGTAAAAAAATTTTTGGTTAATTTAAGTTTATGTAATTAGTTTAGGTTAATCACCTTAAAATTCAACTTGTGAATGTGCATTTTTAAATAATACTATAATAAGCAGTGCAGGATTATTTAGTTTTGGCTGCTAATTTATAATAGGTAAAATTATTTGTTAGTATTTGTACGGTATTTAGAGTTAGGATTTGTGTTTTTTCTGCTTTTGCCTTGATTGTCTTCCCCTGTTTTTGTTATGTTTTCTTGAAGGGTTCATAAATCGGTATAGGCGATTTAGAAACCCCGAGGCGGAAGCTATGTTAAAAATTGAGATACTACCAGCACCTATGGGTTGCTTGAGCAAGCTCCCAGACATTAATATTTCAAATGGTGCGAAGCTTGGCTAGTCGCTGAGTGTTCGGTACCTGTTTTAACTACCAAATACGTACTATGGAGGAAGCCATTTTTTTGTAGATGCTTTCGAATGTCAAATGTATAATCGTAGATTCTTTAAATGTGTGCAGGTTTTTACATTATAAAAGTGCTAGCATCCCATTATTATCGCTTCTTCCCAACGCAAGTTTGAACAGTAAACAACTGCCAGTGTTTGGCCCGGTATTGACACCGTAATATAATACATTTATAACATGTCCAAGTGAAATAAACAGTGAAGTTTTTTGCAAAGATAATTATTTTATTTAAAAGGACACTCATCAATTTTGAACAGTAATTTTTTGATTTATGATATAGGACTTTAATTACTTTCATTTTTGTGGTAACCCTTTTGATTCTAAACGGAGCGTTGAGTTTCAAACTGTATTGGTCTCTCTCTTGCAAATCTAACCTTAAGTAATTTCTCTAAATGAGCTAACTTCCCTTTGTCGTTTATTATGATTCCCTACATCCTAATGAATCCATAAATAATCAGTACTAATCGAAACTACACGTGACTAATTGAACAGATAATTAAATATAACTCAAATGGTTAAATGTTAGTAAATTTGATTATGATTGTATCTTATATCTGCTTGGCGCCCCTCCATTTTGATTCAGCTGCTATAAGGTACATATAAAGATGGATTTAGTAGGTTAATGTAATTAGTTAATTGCATATGTGACGAACTCAGAATAACCCTTTTCTGGCAAAATTTGGCTCCTGCCTCCGTCAAGTAAGCAAGGTCATCAGGTTCAACTAAAAATTCGCACAATCTTTTGGCACGGTTCGATTGATTGATACCTCAGTTATCGCGTCCCAACCGAACCTTCCTCTCGCCATCACGCACTGCCTTCAGGTCTTCACCCGAGCCTAGATACGTCCAAATTCCTGCTCCTCCAAAGTTTACTATTTACTTAGGGCGAACCGGTTTCGTCCTATATGCAATCATATACTCACGGGGTTGTGTGGAGTTACGGGTCGTGAATCCTCCCTCCACGTTTAAGAAATGAGACGAGAGTGACCCGACAGGTCTAAAGCACTAATTGTAAGTGAGTTCGTTTCATCCAATGAACAGTACATAAAAAGATATATATATATATATATGAACAAACATTTTGGGAAGGTTTATAACTTGCAATACGAAACTACTTGCATCGCATTTCAAGCTCAGATCTCGCCCATAGAATTCTGCGAAATTCTAAGTTTGGTGACCGAATAAATACGTAAGAATAGCGGGTAATATAAATAAATACTAGTAGATTAAGATCTTATCTGGCGATGTGTTCTGGAGATTCGCCAAAACTCCAAGCTTTTGTTTGGGTTTTCGACGGTTTTATTTGAGAGACCCGTCATCTCTATTGTTTTGGTTAATGGTCCTTGTTATAGAAGCGACCACTTCCTTCTGTTGGTTGAGCTGTATTTTTTTTTCTTTCCCTTCCCTCCAAGGTTCAATTTTTGATAAATTCTTACTATCCCGTGATTCTCAATTGATTCATGTAAATCTTCATTACACCTTATTAAGCTATCCCGTGATTTATCAACTGCTTCATGTAAATCTTCAATACACCTTTTATTTGATTTGCTATAATAAATCTGTTTATTTTCAATTGTTTAGTTCTATAGATATCTCTTTACGTTCAAATTAAAGATTGTGTTTAATTTTTTTTGTTTCTCATAATTGCGCAATATCATAATTTTATCCCGTTCCTAGAAGTTAATACCTAAGTACGATATCCACTAATCAAGGTCATTTTTTTTCTTCTTTTTAACGTATTCGAACTAGTATCCCAGTAACCGACTTATTTTATAAACAATTTTAATTATGTAAACATTCCCGACGGCCTCGTGACCTAGATTCAAAGCGTACGATGTGTGTTTACTTTAGACATTCCCGAAGGCGTGTGCGATGGCTCTAAATTTTTTTTTCCTTTGTTTGATAATGATGTACTTTGCGCAATTGTCTAGTCTGATCCCGGATAAGTATAGTCATTATGTATACATATATATATATATTCAATTATATATACTTTGTCTCAATAAATAATTAATAATATACTGGAATATATAATTATATTATGATTGAAATAATTTCTAATATCATAACTTATTTGAAATGCTCTGGATTTTCTGAAGTTATATAAATACATATATAAAATTAAATACAAAACATTGACTTGGAAATTTATCAAACACACAACTATTTTTAATAGCTATTGATGAATTCAGAGGTAGGAATCGATACCATTTTTTTTTCTTTTTATATATGTGTTTTTCTTTTTGATTAAATTTTTCTTGGGAACAATAAAATTATATATATATATATATATATATTTAAATATACCTATTATATTTATAATATTTTAATATAGTTACATATCACATATTAAGCGAGTAATATTTTGTTATAATAATTAATTCAAATACCAACGGTTGCTGCATGCCGCTTTCTCCTTGGAATCTGGAAATTTTTTATAATGGGAAAAACTTACCCCTACAAGGTTTTCCGACCCGGGTTCTAAACGGATAAACCTTGCTGCAATTTTCCTAATTTTTTTTCATTGTTCTAAATTTAAATAAATCTTTTTGACTTCAATTTTTTTTTTTCGTTTAATCTAATTAATTTAAATGATATATAAACTCTATCGTTCTAAACTGTATTTAATTTCAAAACTCGTTGGTTAAATAACCCTTTAAATTATAGTTACTTCTCGACTAATTTCGAGATGGTAAATTGTTGTTAAATTAAATTTTTATCCCTCCGAACTTTTATGTATTAATAAAATATTATTTTGTTTTATTATTATTATTTTAGATAATTAATTTAAATATTTATTATTTGTTAGAACACCTTTCATTTAGATTGGACACACGTATTTAATTATAACTTCTTCACACTTAATTATCACATCACTTCAGTTATTTATTTCACTGGTATTAGACGCGAAATTTCTAAGTCTAAAAATACAATATTTAGTGATTATAAAATCCGAATTTTCCACTAAAACAAATTGTATTTATCACGAGCACTCTCAATTTTTTCACAAGTAATTAATGCGTTAACTTTATTTTTATTTTCACTGACTTTAACTGCAAAGTTTTTTTTTTGTAGATCACTGGCTTGAATGTGAAATTTCTCAATACTTATCTCACAATACTTATCACTTAGAATTTTTCAACTTTAAATTACCGAGCGTTTCGTCCCGTCTCACGAACCTTCAACCTTTTCAACAATGACCGTTGTTGTTGATAAGGTTGAAGTTGTTGAAAAGGTTGGACCAACTACTCCCAACTGGCATTTGTCTTCCCTCTTATACCCCCTCTCAGGTCCAAAAGAGAGTATCTCAATTTCCTGTAATAAACCAATCTAATTTCTATCAACTCGTAATTTCTTGAAATTTTCTCGTTATTATCGAATGCTGTCCCTTAAACCCTTCCGTGATTGTACCTTCGACTCCTATCCCGTACTTTCATACTTACAAGACCCGGATTCAGTAAGATCATGTTAAATCGCCTCAACTTCCTTTGTTCTGGTGTTCATACAAAATTAGCTTGAATTTAATAATTTTAAAGTTCTATTTTCATCTATTTCGCAACATGTCCATGCGTACGGCATCTACCATATGTTCCAAATCTGTCCCCAAATTCGCCTATCAGAGATATCTTCATGTCGAAGTCTTTCCCGCAAATTGTTCATTTTTATTTTATTATTTTTCCTCGAGTTTTTCTGTCTTCTGTATGAACCTTTCCATTTTAAACCGATTTTTTTCTATTTACGTCGTATATTTGAATTTTCCATTTTTTTCCAATTTTCTTTTATTCACGACACTCTTTCCATGAATTTCCTTATTTATTCTCACGCTATTGTCCATATCCCTATAAATTTTTACATTTCAAGCGGTATTTATTTTATTCACTGTTAATCTAAGATTTTCTTTGTTTTTCTCTGTCGTATCTACTCTCCCATCGTTTCACTGTACCCTCCTCACATAACCATATCGTTTATTTTATGTTTGCTGCCTCTTGGAAAATTTCATTTTCTATTTGTTACTAATTAATACATCATTTTTAACATTTTTATAAGAGATACCCCCACTTCGGCCCTTAAATTTCTGTCATTTTTATTACTCCATAGAGAACGTCCCTCAGATTCCGTCTCTCTCTTACCCAGAATCCCATAAACCATATGATTTGACAGGTGTATACATTAATATCTGTACCCACCTCGCAATAAATTTTCTTTTATTTCAGTGTCGTTAAATTTTATGTGAATTCTATAATCTAAATATTACGTAAGACCAATGTTAATCTTTATAGCCCTTTTAACGGCTAATTGCGTTTATCTAAACAATTTTCATGTTCGAATATTCCTTGTTTATATCACCAAAATACATGTGAGATCGACAACCATTGTAATGTCTCATTTTTCCCTGCAGTCGCGTGCTATGCGACGCTATGATCTCCATTTTAATTACGTAAAATGACTACTTTTCCTAAGTTAAATCTATCGCAATGTTTTCAGCATTTTCCACTCCCCTAGATACTCCACTCTATTTCCCTCTCAAACACTTGTTACTACACTAAACCTCTGAAATGTCCCCTCGTCCACTCTTTATAACTCTCATTTTTTTTTAAGTTTTCTCCCTAAATCTTTTATCGTAATATCCTCGCTCCGTCTAGAATTGATAACAATAATTTTCCATTGTTTTTCAACATTTCCATTTCCTTAAGCACGTTTTCCCTCGAATTGATCATCTCCGGTCGTCACAAACAATCGTATTATAGATGGAAATTTCCTTAACATCTTCCAACACGTTTTTGTCACTTGCTTTTCAATTTTTCACTTAAACTTTTCCATCGTTGTTTACGTGTATCTTTTTTTCATCTTTAATTTTTCCATATTATCTCAAAAACTACGGTTCCTTATCTCTTAATCTGCTCTTATGTTTAGTTTCAAACGCAGGTTTAATGTGCTTATGTCCCTGAATCGGTTCTTGTTTCCTATGGAGTTTATTCACCTCTCGGTCCGATGAGAACGAAGGGATAATTAATTACATTCTTAATTGCCGAGTCCAAAGGTCGATCCTTTGTTCCCCATTGGTGTACGCCTTTCTGTTTATTGATTGGTTTGTTCAATACTTTTATTGCTTTCGCTGCAACCTAATTGGCTGTCAAGATATCAATATTTGGAATCGCGCCTAAAAAAATGGGATGTCCCTGCCCGTGACTATTCCTTGATACCATCTGTGATTTTTTAATCAATACTCGTTTCACTTTGTCTAATTATAGATCTCTACTGTAAATATGAATTCACTTTACTCTGATCCGATAGATGTCGTAGGTGTGTCCGTTTTATAAGTAATTGATATTTTCTTTTTAAATTAAAGTGGGAAGCTACGATATTTTCTAATTTTCACTGTTGATCAATGCAATACATCACAAGTGGAAACAAGTACAAAAGTGTTTTAATTTCAATTATAATTCATTTTTTTAATTTATTTTTTTATTTAAAATTTTTGATACTATACATATTAAAATAATGAAAAGTACATTAAAAAGGCTTAATATAATAAATGTGTGAACAAAAAAATCCCACAAAGGCAATGCCTGTGTGTGGGTATAATATTAGTTTTTTACTTTTATTTTTATTTCTCTGGTTAAAGTGAAGATTTTAAGTAGGTATATATAAATTGTGCATTTAAACAGAGTAACTGAATAAATGCAATTAAAAATTACAACATAATAACAGTCAGCACTGTTATTATCGCATTTGTGAGAGTTTTATAAGAGTAATGTTACGAGTAGCAATTTAAAGATATAAAAAAAAACAAAGCAAACGCTATAATATATCTACTCTAAAAACTGTCTAATGATAGATATAATTAATGACTTTCTAACATTATAATAGATAATAGAAAAATATCTGTTTTAGTGTTTTTTAGCCAAATTTTGGTATATTTTTATAAGATTGAAGATTTGCACTTGTGTTCTCTTTAATGGTTATACGTAGTAAATTATACAATTTGGAGCTATAAAACTAATACGACTTTGGGACTACCTATGTAGTTTTGCAGTAGGGTACAGCGTTCTCACAGTTAAGTGAGATTGTTTCAAATTTTCGTCTAATTTGACATAATCACAGTAATTCGTCAATCAGCATCGTTTGAACGGTCTTCGTTAAATTTTGAATTAAGGTCTCTTTCAGCTTGTTATCAAATCGTGTTTGGCTTATATGCATTAAGGCCTACACTTATAGAGAAATCGAAAACTGGTTGGCAACTCAATTCACGGCGCAACCCAATTTATCAACCTTCTTAACAAAATCGATATTTTTTGATTTGATATATCACAAATTATTAGAAAACTTGACAGGTCGTGAGTCGTGAACCGCTTCCGTGGCAACCTGTTAAGAAGGCAACTGAAATGTGACAGCCGCATGATATTGACAGGTTGCCACGATAGCGGCTCACGATCTGTGTGCGGACCGCCAATGAAATTCACAAGTTTCTTTCCTGCGGTTAGCGATTGCGTCGCCAATTGTTTTTTTTTTTCAGTTTCTCCATGTGCGGATGCCTTATCACTTATCAGCTTTTCATATGTAATTGAAAAAGTTATGATGATGACGATTTTTGACGAAAGTTTGAAAAAATCAATATAATAAATGTCAATTACTAATTTTACTCCTCTGATCACCTGCTGGTTTTACTTGGCCTATAGGGCTTCCGGCGATTTCAATTCGCCTCTTAATCCGTAGCCAGTCGGATGGACGGCTAACACTTTAATTAAATTTACTAGGCGATTCGCGCAACTACTATGTCGTGGGATTACTCGCTACATATCGCGGTCGCGTGACATTGTCACTGACCACTGCGCAGATAAATCGATAGAAATGTTGATGTGGGCGTGGCTGTGGGCGTGTGCATGGCGTAAATTTAGTGCCATGTTTAATTTTAAGAACCAAATTGGGAGGTAGGTATGGTTACTGCCGCCCCGGGAACCATTTATTGGACAACCGACACCACAGGTCCCCCCAGGTACTTTGCCACTTTTAGTGACTTAGCAGGGTCCTGGTCTTTGTGGTGGATGTGTCTGCCCTCCAGCTGCTTGACAGGCCGGATCGGGAGAGACTAGTTGAGAGAGACCCTGTGACTCTCAAACAGTACTCTTTTGGAACATCGCACTGGGATGGATGGATTCATACGTCTTTCACTCCTGGACCCACTGACTCCCAGATTTCTACCCACCTCTCATACCTTATGCTTCCCAAAACTTCCTCTCTTTCCTTTTCCTTAAAAGACCCTCCACACAGCATCCCCAAAGACGAATTATATTTTCCTCAGGGCCTCTTGTGTGGATTTATTGTAAAAAAGAACCTCCCAGCCCTCCCTAGCCTCTGCCTGCTACTTGCAGCCTCCCATTATATCTCAATCAAGGATGCCATAGTCCCACTGGCTCCGGAAATTCGAGAATCCACCGGAATATTCACATAAAAATTATAAAAATTTCCTTACCTGCTTACCGAAGTTCTTGGGTAGAAAAATATTTGTATTAGATAAATAAAGTATTAGCCTACCTACTGACTGACTACAGAATCAAGAGGACCTGACTAACATCGATGTACATGACGAATTAAGAGATTTATGCCGAATAACAAAACGTTTCTTTTACGTATTTATTGAGAAACAATTTAATCCCGCGAGATCCGAAAGGATATTAGTAGTCATAAACTAATTTTTATTTTTAATTCAATGATTAAAACGTCGCTCAGTATCCCAAACTGAATAAAAATCAATAAAATTTTCAAATTTGGAATTCCTTTCTTGAACAGATCAATAACAGACGGCCGGTGCAGTTCAGCGGTAAGTCTCTTGACTCGCACACCGTAGGTCGCGGGATCGAATCCCGGCGTGGCAAATAAATTTTATTTGATTAATTTGTGTTATTTCACAATTTAATCATTTAAAATAATATATAGTATATTTGCGGCACGTTCCAGAGTGGAAGATACTCTCAGTATCGCCTGGTGTAAGATCACCATTCAGAATTGAAAAGTTGCTTGAAATGGCATTAGCCGTGTTTGGTGACCAGATCTAAATAGCCAGGTACTTCCCCACCTTCCTCTTCTCTATCTCCTTCCCCTCCCCACTACCTTCATCCTCATAACATACCCCAATTGAGGATGCCATAGTCTCACTGGCTTCAGACGGGAGCAGTTGGGACTCTTGTGCGGTATGCATATAAAAAAAAAATTAAATAAAATAACTTCGTTGGCTGTCCATTGTCTGAGGAATCGAAAAGTCAAACCTAAATTGAATACAGTTTGTTTTATTCGATAAAGATCACTGGGCTTAACACTTCTAGGCTTTTGCTGTGCAGTGTTGCTGACCCTATAAGACTGGCTTAAATTGCAGAAGATACCGATTTGCGGAAATTCAATTCACAATGCCTAGTCTACTGTAAGGCAAGGAGTTACGACACGACAACAATCAATTTTGTACATAATATTTTAAGGCCATTATTATTTTCTTTACAACTTAAAAATTAAAAATATGGATGAAGAAGACCAAAATACATACCTGTTTTATTTTATGTTCCTGTTACATGTTTTACTAACATTGTGTACATTTAGTTAACCAGTTTTACTTTACTTTGTGCTATAAAAACGGGTTCCACGACTTTTCATCCCGCGACAAAATACCACCCGACAATATATCCCCGGCAAGCCCACGGACTAAACATCCTCCGACAAAATATCCTACGGATAATCCCCCAACATAATATCTACTAAAACCTAACCTTACCTAACCTAACAAAAAAGTGGGACAGAAATAATACAACCTATAAAAACAATAAATTATTTCTTCAAACACAGCAAACTTATTTTGTGGCACCATTTTGATTAAAATTAATAAAATAATTTGTTTTTAACACTTTTATTGTTTACAAAACCAACATGTTTCGTGAGCAAAGCTCACTTCTTGATACTTTAGTATCAATAAAAAACCCCGAAGAAGTGGTAAAAACAAAGTAAGAACAATAAAAGTGGTAAAAACAAAGTATCTTATTAATTTTAATAAATTATTGTTTAAAAATAGTAAAATGGAACAAAAATAATACAGACATCCTATAAATACAATAAATTATTGTTCAAAAATAGTAAAATGTTAAATTAGATTAGGTCAGGTTAGTATAGGTTAAGTTAAGTTTGGTTGGGTTAGGTTTTAGTAGATATTTTGTTGGAGGATGTTTTTTCGGAAGGATATTTTGTCCTTGGGATATTATTTTATTTTATTTTATTTTTATTTTTATTTGTTAGCGTTATAAACAGTCATAACAAGTTCATATGTAACAGTGTTAGAGATAGTCATATCATTGACCAATAAAATAACGACATAAAAATTTGAGACCATAATAAAAAGAAAAACAAAGAAAACAATATATGTTTGTAATATAAGCATTTCTGAAAAAGTGCATCTACTCACTTAAATCTCCAAAAAATGTATTTTCAAGGGTAATATATACTGTAACATTTTTGAAGAGGTTATTTAATGCAAACTGCTGAAATAAAAAAAGAAAATGTAACGAAAATGTAGAAAAATGAAAATGAAAAATGAAAAAGAAAGATAAGGAATTAATGAAACATTAAGTTTTCCGTTGAACATTACTTTTTACGAATTTTATGAAGTTAGCAAGGTTCGTGTTAAACATGTCAACGTCTGTGCATAATCTATTGAAAGTGCTACAGCTTCTTCTTATAAACAATTTTGAAGGTAATTAGCATTGCTCTTAGGAATATAAAATATGTCTGGAGATCGAGTGACTCTTATTGGACATCTGAAATTAATATTTTGTAATAGGTAAGGGCTATCAATAAAATTGTGGATTATCTTATAAAGCATTACTAGGTCTCTGATATCTCTGCGTTGATCAAGGGTTTCAAGGTTCATAGAGACATAATTTACATCATTGCGCATGCGAAACGAAACATATTTCAAAAACTTTTTCTGGACTGTTTCTATATTTGATTTATATGTAGAACAATGAGGGTTCCATACTGTTGAAGCATACTCTAGGTGGCTCAAATTATGTCGAAGGATATTTTGGCGGGAGTATATTGTGTCGGGGATATTTTGTCGCGTGATGAAAACGCATGGTAACATAAAAACGTATAGTAATGGTGAAACAAAATTGTAGAAATTTTAAATTTATATTTTATTACGGAATAAATTAAAACATCAACGGAGTTGTATTTTTCAAGCGAGTGCGACACAAGAAGAAATAGGTTGAGTATGGCTGTTTTTTGAGTAGATTATGCTCTGGAAGTCTCGTGTTACGATTTAAAATGTTACATACAATGGGAATTTATACCCGCTAAGCTACTGCAAGTAGCTTATCAGCAGGAGATTAGTTCCACAAATTATTTAAAATAATACATGAAATAATCCTAAACGCCTCAGCGTGGCAACAACGTACACATATAACAGCATATTAACCATAAACATATTTATAAATATATTCACTAAACATTGTGATAATGTGATAAGTAATGTTGATAATAATACAGAGACCGTATTTTATGGTGAAAAAATATTTTTTATTTATTTATATGTGTGTGCTGTTTTAAATTTAATATATAAAATATACATTTGAGGTACAGGGCAAAGGCGCTTTCGAAATTTATTGGAAAAATTTGGTAAATGCTAAGATATGCATTAGCTTCATCTCTAAGATTCATTAAATATTAACACCCGTGAAACCAAAATGCATAACCCAACCCATGGAATCGTGAAGGAAATGAATTAATGATTTCACTTAACGTTGAGAGTCATGTTGGAATATATAATCATAAAATGTACTTACTTACTCGCATTAAGTATTTGATAAAAGGATACAAGATGTGTTTTAGAAAGCAAAATGGGACCTTCATAAATTTAAATAGTTCCAGGCAAATTTCTATATCCAAGAAATAAAAATTACTTTCATCCTAAACTTAAAATTCTGGATGGCTGAGGCACCAGTTGGCAAAATCCTTCGCTTATTTTCTTCAAATAATAAGGGACCCCACAGATCAAGTAGAGTTAATACATTAAAAGCGAATGACCAGCAATCAAAAATTCAGATTTCGTCCTTCCTGTTAGTGCCTCCGTTCACGGAGATACTTACAAGATACTCGTTTCTCGTGCGCGTATCATACGCGCCGATCGTAAGTACCCCACGTACAATTTTACTGGTGCCCGTTCACGGCGCCACGCGGTGGCTGTCGGTTTCCAATCAGTATCACGATACCGACAGTGCTGATCGCACGCGACGCGTCACATCATTTGTGTCTGAAAGTTATTCGTTTGACGTTTGACAGAAATGACGTCGGAACATGAAAGTAATGTTAAATTTGTTCTGGAAGTGAAAAAAACGCATGTTTATATAACTATACTTTACTAGAATAGCTAAGAAAGGATTTAGTGTAGAAGGCATGGATTGATGTTGGAAAAAAAGTCATATGAAATCGCTTGACAGCATGTTAACTCCACGGCTGCACGTGAAAAATGATCAAGTTCAGTATATTTCGGATAGCGCCGTGTACGGATACTAGCATTAAAAAGTAGTATATCAGCATGATACTTGTGGTTTCGTCACTATTACGTAGATTGTAAGTATCTCCATGAACGTAGGGCCTTAGTCGCCTTACGATTTCGGCTAATATTGCTTAGAAGAGCGCCGCGGACACATCTTATAACTTCCGCGTTCAAACGGATAATGGCTTCGAATATTGGTGCTTCGAGTTGGCAACAAATATGCTCAAACGCGTGATGTAAAAAATATTAATATTATGTACTTTTATAATTATTTCTTATCGTAAGTATTTATAATTTTTCAATAACGTCTAAGCAAAATAAATGTGCAAAAAAATCTGAAATATATTAGTTTTTAAGACCGTAAATATATAGACAAAACAGAGAAATTTTCGTTATAAATACATGCTCGGGTTTTTTTATGAATTATTTGAACTAACATTTAAATTTTGAAACATATGTTTATTAGTTAATGTATTTATTTAAAAAAACTGCATGATTATATGATTTTAAATGTGTGTTGTATCGTACAAAATTTTGTTTGAAAATTTAACAAATCTGCCAACGACCTACGGTAAAACCTTATTGTACTAAAAATAAACATATTTTTTCAAAATTTAAACATACGTTTACTGGATAAAAGAACAGTCTTTCGAAATCAATTTTTATTTTTTTGTGGAAAAGAGTCAATACGTCTGAAATTTGATTTAAAAATGACGTATTTCCGGTTTTGTCTGGTTTTCCTTTTCTCTAGAGATCTGCATATAAGTCCATGATTTTTAATTTTTATTTTGGTTTAAACGATAACAAAATTTTTTATAATAACCAAAAAAGTAGTCACCCAAGGTAGGCAGATTGACTGGAGGTTCTACCATTTTTCTTTAATTTAATAAGTCAGGTATGCATCATACTGGTAATGTTGTAGGTAGCTTGAAACAAGCCTATAGGTCCAAGTGGTTAATAAAAATATCAAATAATCACTTTCGGTAGATATGATTATTTGCTTAAAAAATCTCATTAAGCAAATAATCACCTCTACTTTTTAATTTTTTGTCTTTGTTATAATTTGTTCTAATTTGTCTATACTTGTTTTTTATTTATTTTTTAAAATTAACATCTGAACATAATGTTGTTATTGAAACATGTTGACATTGTTAATTATAGAGTGGTTTAAACAAAATGATTTGATTTTCATTGTATTAATTTGCAATTAGTAGCCGTAATAATTAATTAAAATTAATAGTTATTATTGAGATAATTAGTTATAGTATTAAATACGACTTTCGCCAACATTCGCTAATAGACATTTTTTATATCAACAGACTACCACACTTCCTCTTTTAAATTGGCAATTAATTATAAAGAAAATATTTGTGCAGCTTTCTTTAAAATCCTTTCATAGCTTTCGTCTCTGTACAGTCAGTTTGTTCCGTTCCAGAAGATCTGCCACAGAAAAAGCACGATCGCAATACCCGGACTTATATATTTTGTCCTTAGAGCTGCGATTATGTTGTGTGCATTGGTATTAGCGGAACGTAGCGGGTACTGCCGCAAGCTGTTCCGTTGGCTTCGCTTTCTCACACAATTCTGAAATGTGCAGTGTGAGCCATTCCGCCGAGTGCCTTCAAAACACCATCAGACGTGGTGTGTAGTCAATTTTCTTCTAGATTCTCAGCTAGTTACGGTACTGAAAGTTACTTTCAAGGATATAAGCAGTATTTTTCTTATATTTTTATTTTTATATGAATACCACACAGGATCCCTGCTCAACTGCTCCCGACCGTCCGAACCCAGAGAGATTTTAATATCTCCTGTTGAGATATGTTGTGAAACTGAAGCGAATGGGGAAGGAAAGGATATTTTTTTTACTTTTTTTAATATATTTTTTATTTGTCTTTAAAATGGAACAAATGAATATAATATTACATATCTTCCATTAAAAGCATTTGTTTGTGGATGGAAGAGTTCACATTTCATTAAGTGCAATTTACACTGTCAGGTGTTTCATATATAATATTTTTAATTTGGTAGGCGGGTATGGGTACCGCTGCCCTGGGAACCATTTATTGGATGACCAACACCTCTGCCACAGGTCACCCCAAGTGGTTCGCTACGTTTGGTGACTTAGCAGGGGTGCCCAGGTTCTTGGGGAAATGTTTGTCCAGGTCTTGATGGTCTCGGGTGCGTCGGCCCACCTTCTGCGTGGCGGGCCGGATTGGGAGATGCTGGTTGAGGGAGACCCTTTACAACCGGTTACCGCTGTCCGGGCCGCTCGGTAGTACAGGGGCCCGACCCTCAGGCTCATGACTGAGGGTGGGCTGCCCCATCAACGAGTGTAAAAACCCCGCCGCTGCTGTTGTGCCGGTTCTTGACCGGAGGGGACCCAGCAGTAGCGTTTGGGGCGCATTGGGCGACCTCTCCAGCCGGACTCTCCCTTCCCATCGCCTTGCACCGCAGTGGGTGGGTGGGATACATACGTCCGTCACTCCTGGAAACTCTGAACCCCAGTATCCTACCCACCCCTTTACCTTTTCCCTCCCAGACCTTCTTTCCTCTCATATTACACTTAAATAACCCTACAAATAAAATCATGAATATACAACCATCAACAATTAACGTCATTTCAGCGGCGAAGAGTAGGCGTCCCCGGTGCACGCCAAAACTGTTGGTGAATTACACCAACATTCGCGGCCTGCACACCAATTTAAACTCTGTCCACCACCATCTTTTTTCTCAACGCCCCAACCTACTTTTCCTGTCTGAAACACAGATAGCTGAGCCTGTAGACGCCTCATATCTGGACTGCCCGGGCTTCACCCTCGCAGGCAAGTTCAGACCTAAAGGAGGTATCTTTTTTTTTTTTTTTATTTAGTAAATATATAATATTTTTTACATTTTTATATGAAACATGTTAGTTAGATGTATATATAAAATATATTCGTAGTCCTCCTCACTAGGAGATCCTGTGCTGAGGGGGACTATGCTTTGGATAAGTTTTTCAGCGACTTCTATGGTTTAACTTCATTGGATAAGGTTTTCCAGAAACTTCTATGATGTTTTAAGTATACTAGTAAGTTCATTTTCCGCTGTTCATTTCGTTGCATTTCATCTGTCTCTATAGTCGAGCTGACGCCAACTGTGTGCGACTGTTGAATCTGGAAAACTCCAGATTCGACGTAATGTGGGTACGCGTCAATCTTGCCAGTACGGTAAGATTCTACGCATGTTAATACCGCTCACCGAACCTTGGCGAATCAGACACGTACGAGCTCTTCAAACATCTAAGTAATACTGTTGATGACCTCTTGCCCCGCTTCCCTACGGCAGAGTTTGTGGTCCTGGGGGACTTCAATATTCATAACGAACCTTGGTTAAAGTTCTCAGGACCAACGGACTCTGCTGGACGAGAGGCGGAATCCTTTGCCCTTTACTACGGATTGGAGCAAATGGTTCAGGAGCCCACAAGGGTTCCTGATATCCAGACTCACCGTTCCAATCTGTTAGACCTATTTTAACTACTGTGCCACACGGTTACAAGATTGAAGTCACAGCGCCTTTAGGATCGTCCGAATACTGCCCGGTGACGACATCAATCCCTGTAAACTTCAGACCACCAAACGAGAGGCTGAAGAGAAAAGTGTGGCACTATAGGGCAGCAGATTGGTTCAGTCTGCGGGCACATTTTAATGCTTTCCCGTGGTCAGCTGTCAGTTTTCGGACTTCGGATCCCTCAAGATGTGCCCAGGAAATTGGTGAAGTCATCACATCCGCGATGGATGGCTTCATCCAATCTAATGTTAAGGAAACTGGTGTAGGCTCAAAGCCGTGGTTCAGTCGACAATGCGCTGAAGCAGTGCGACGAGCCTACATCACATCTAGAACATCCGAAGACAGAACAGCTTACAACAAAATGGCAAAGGAAACCAAGAAAATCATAAATAGATCAAATTTTGAGCACGACCAGCAAATCAGCAGAAAGCTGGCTGCATGCCCGCATGGCAGCAGGCAATTTTGGTCACTTGCGGGCTCAATAGGTCGCAATTTCTGCAAATCCAGTCTGCCGCCTCTTACCAGACCTAACGGCACACTAGCAAACACCGCCACCGAAAAGGCTAACTTATTAGGTAAAATGTTTGCGGATAACTCAACCCTCGATAACCAAGGTGCTGTCCCGCCGTCGGTTCCTCACTGCGGTTTTCGTATGAAAAAGCTGAGGATTCGGCATCGGGAAGTACTCCATATTTTACGAGGGCTTGATGTTAATAAAGCTAGTGGGCCTGACGGAATACCTGCCCTGGTACTGTACTTTTTAAAATGTCCCTGAAGACTGGCTCTGTGCCCTCTAAGTGGAAAAAAGCGCTTACGGACTTCCCGCATCCTTGTGCACTTGGATTGCCTTCTTGAGGGAGAGGTCGATTCAGACGATAGTCGATGGTTTCACCTCTTCCTCACACCCGATAAATGTTGGCGTCCCGCAGGAATCGGTTCTGTCTCCGACTTTGTTTTTGTTGCACATCAACGACCTTTTGTCATGTGCACCAATTCACTGTTATGCGGATGACAGTACAGTCCATGATAGTTTTTTGTTTGACAAGCCCCCAAAGGGCTCACAAACTCCAACAGCTCGTGGGCTTTGAAGCAAAGAATGGACGGTTACCTCGAGAGTGTTTTCTCTTGGGTTAAAAATAATCTCGTTGAATTTAATTTTTCAAAGACCCAATTTTGTCTGATTACGTCTAAAAGGGATCGAAATGAAAATCTAGTCTCTTTCAACGGAAGCAATCTTCCAAACAGGCCCTCCATTGATATGCTTGGTGTAACCCTCAGACACCAGCTCAGGTATGGGGGCTCCATCGAAGCCAGAGTAAAGTTAGCCTCCCAGAAACTGGGCGTACTGTATAGGGCCCGCGGATACTTTAATAGTGCATAACTGCTAACCCTGTATAAATCGCAAGTGCGCCCCGCGGTTGAATTTGGCAGCCACCTCTGGTTTGGAGCTCCAAAATACCTGAATAGTACCCTCGACTCTGTGCAGAAACGGGCGGTCCGTTTTATAGATTCTCCCATCTTAACTGACGGATTGCAAGCTTTAGAGCACAGGCGTCGGGTGGGAATGCTATCATTGTTCTACCGGTATTATAATGGAAGATGCTCCGAGGAACTAGCATCATTGATCCCTTCGGCACCGGTGCATAGTCGGGAAACACGCCAAACGCGTGCCCAACATTTGTACACAGTTGACATTTGTCACATGAGAACGGGTCGTTTCTTCGACTCGTTCTTATGTTCAACAGCTCGGCTGTGGAATGATTTGCCGGCCTCTGTGTTTCCTCCTTCAGTTTTGAGCAGCAGTTTTCCGTTGATGATTTCTGTAAAATACTTTGTGACGGAGTTCAACAATTATTGTACTTTGTCATTAATGCTTCAGATTTCTACTGGTAGGTTATTAAAGAAGTATTTTCCTTGCTATGTATAGTGGTGTTTAGCAAAAGAAGTATTTAGTTTGGGGCATACAAATACATGTTTAAGTCTAATTTTCAGTTATGAGCGATTATTTATCTTTTTCTTTTATAATTTGTACGATTGAATTTTTCACAAATAAGTTTTTAAATGTTGGAACTTTGAATTCTTCGAATATGCGTTCAGTGGAGAAGTCTGGTGTTTTTTTTAGTGTAATTTTTTTTATTAATTTGTATTAATATTTTTTATGTAACGGAAATGCGAGAACTTGGCATAATAATAGAAACATAAATATTTATATTAAGAACAATTAAAGTCGTTAAACTTTTGTACATACCCCATATGTTAAAAGCCTAATAGAACGTAGTCTGGTCGCCCTTCTACAAATTCATATTCGTATTATTGAAAGAATTCAATAAAAAATTTAACTTAACATCTCTTTAGCTTTAGAGCATATAAATTACCCGTCGTTATTTTAAATATTCCGACTTAAAAACAGATGAAAATTAAACGACCTAACCTTTTTAGCTCTAAATTCGATTGTTGTGAACTCCTGTGATTAATAAATCTACATCTACCTACACGAACAACTAGACAAACATTAACATTATATATATGCACTAGTATATATACATCTCATTCAAACTATAGTTTGCATTTACTAATACAATATTTGTTCACCAGTACAGCAGTACAACGTTTACATAGTCTTGGTAACAAATACTTAAACAATATGAATATATTTGACAATTTGAAATAGGCAAACTCCATACGCCATGTGCCAACTTGTACCTACGAGTATTTCAAACGAATTTGAACACCAATTTTAAACTTGTTTTATTATATTGTTGTTGATTTGGAGGATATTGGTAGATTATCTATTTTTACTTACATTCTACGTTACCTACTTTATGTCTCTTATATTTTATGTAACCTTTTTTGTTTCTTATGTTTTATGTTACTGAGAGTTAAGTGGTGCATGGTTTAAACAGGTCACATCTATGGAGCTCCTGTCTATTTGTTTAACTTGTGTTTTGTTTGACCTACACTTCTGAAAATTGTCATACGCACGCATAGCTACTTGCATAACCTACCACATTTCGCGAAATAATTTTAACTCTTTGGGAACAGTAGTTATGTTCAATTCAAATTTGAGTAAATGAATTAAATATCTCATTTCTTTGTTTTTGGTTTTCGAATGCAAGCTTCGGGCGCGTTGTAATCTCAAGTGTTTGGTGTGAAAGGTCGACAATAAATTAGTCAAAAAAACTTCAAAAAAGTGTATTAGTGCAGTGTTAAGTGCTTTCTGAACTGTGCGGCCTCAATCGAAGTGCGTAAGCAGAAAGAACGAAGACGAGATATCGAGATAAGTTTATTTATTCAATTTTATTATTTTGAAATCTAAATGGTACTTATATTTCCGTTGGATATTACCTACAAAGATGAGGCTGCTTGCTACATACTGCGTGAACACTTCAGTTCTTGATTTACGACTTGGAAATACTTGAATCTGGGTTTGGAAAACATTAGGGGTTCACACTTGTTGAAATACCGACAGATTATGTCTGATTTGAACAAGGAGGGAAACGGCACATGGAATAAAAAGATTCATTTAAGCTCAGATCTACGATTTTAAACATACTTCAACATCTTTCAGGGCTTTTCAACACCATATTTTACTCTATGTATGTAATCACATTTTTAAAGTACATCTTATTAGTAGACTTTATCAACATATTTTATTACTGACGTGCACAAGATATTTTTTTCGCTCTTTTCTTTTAACGGTTAACAGGTTTTTGGTTTCAGTCAAAAATCTGGAAGAAGTTCTTTTCAAGTACACATTTTATCATTAATTAATGCAGTCACTTTTTACACATTGGAGGAGTGCCACCTGTTCTTTTTTGGATTACCGGATTCAAATATTCAAGAAAATGCAAGAAGAAACAAGAAGAACCAATAAAAGTCAAGAAGAGCGCAAACGCAGCAAAAATAGACAAAGAAGATGAAGAGGAATCAGGAAGAGTCTAGAAGAGGCAACAAGAGACAAGAAATGTCACTATAAGGCAAGAAAAGTCAAGATGATGCTAGAAGACGCCTGTAGAGACCAGAAGAATCAATAAAATGCAAGCGAAGATTAGGAGAGCTAAGAAATGCCAAGAAGAAGCGTAAAGCAGCAAGAACAAGCAACTTGAAGGCAGAAGAATCAAGAATGACAAAGACTGAAAAAGAGCTAAGATGAGGCAAGAAAACATCAGAAGAAGAAAAGAACAGACCTTAGAAAAAATAGCGATCAAATTCTTTCTTTTTTTAGGTTGACATGTGAATTAAACTCCAGAAGAAGTTGCAAGAAACTCCACAAAAAGTTGCAAGAAACTCCAAAAATAGCCAAGTAGGAGCAAGAAGAGATAAAAAGAAGCAAGAAGAGTCAAGAACAGACTAGAATAAAGAATAACAAACACTAAGATACAAGAAAATGTAAGAAAAAGCGAGATTAGCCATAGTAGGTGAGAATTTGAAAGAAGAAGCAGTAAAAATAGAGGTGAGTTAAGAAAACCCAAGAAAAAAATAATTATAGACGTTAAGAGACAAGTAGGAAGCAGAGCCAAAAAGAGACGAGAAGATCCAAGATGAGGGAAGAAGAGACAAGACAAGCAGAGGCCAGAAGAGACGAGAAGAGACGAGAATTTGAAGAAGAAGCAAGAAGAGACGAGAAAATCCCAAAAGAGACAAGAAGATATAAGAAAAAGTAAGAAAAGACAAGGAAAGCTAAAAAGGGGCAAGAAGAGCCAAGCAGAGCCAAAAACAGTCAAGAAGATCAAGAAACAAGAAGATCTAAGAGCCGAGAAGAGGCAAGAAGAAGAATATATATAACGCTCAATCCATTCCTTTATTCCTGCCCTTCCTAAATTCCAATATTGGCTTATTAGGTTGCCATGTATACCGGTCGATTAAACTCCAACCTCTCTCCTATTCTCAGTGCACGTGTTCCTAGTCCTAACAAATCAGTGCCCCCTGGTGTGCCGGTCTCATCGGGACAGGAGTGCTCCTGGCTGGGGTGGTACAATCGTATTGTATCGTATCGTATCGAATCGTATCTTATGTTTTATGTTACTTGCATTTTATCTTTATTTTTCTTGTAATTTTAAAAAACATCTACTGCATTATATGTAAGAGTCCTTTGGGTATTTGAACAAATAAATTCGGGACAAATGAACATGTATCCAGCTATTCATAAATGGTCACCCAGCATGGCTATAGCCATTTCAAGCCATTTTTAATACTAAATAGTGGTATTTCACCGACGCAATAATGAGAGTATTTACCGCTCTGGAATGTGTATCAAAAATTATATAAATAAAGATATTAAATACGTTTTTAGATTTTCACCAAATTCGCCAATTTTTGGCCAAAAGAATTTCCGTTATTTGTTTTTGGGGTGTTATGCCCTGGTAGGCTTCCTGCTTCTTTAACCATCGTTTCGGACAGCGTTACAGTGTCCATCATCAGGGCAGATGTGTGTATGTCATCAGACACACGCTGTCCGAAACGTTGGCTAAAGAAGGAGGTAGCGCATCACGGCATAACACCACAAAAACAAATAACGAAATTAAAAATATTTGTTCACATAGGCATTCGAACTCACAACCTCTTTATTACTTGTCGGGGATCTTAATGGCTTGACAAAGGAGGACGATGAGTTTCTCTAAATCCTAAGAACTGTGTATTAAACAATGTGAAAAATAGCATTGAAGAAGAAAATAATACTAATAAATCTAAACGAAATATGAAACAGGAAAATATAAAAGGGCATCGGTGTCAAAGGGATCTCGAACCCAGGATCTCGTGTCTTAAAGCGCCTTAACCAACTAATGGCAGAGTTAACGTTATCATCTTATTCTATCTCACTGGTTCTTAAACGAATTAACGTGTACATTGTTATGGTACGCCCAAACGACAAAGAATTCAAACTCCTAATTCGCCGCAAACTACACAACACCCTGCTCCCCCCCTGTTCCCTGCTTCCTACTTCCTATCCCATCCGCCCACCCGCACGCGATCCCTTCCAGCAGTTGAGAATTGCGAGCCGCCTCGGGCACACGTTAAGCCCGCGCGTGGATTCCCACTGTTCGCGCCCGGCGTACTATCGCTCGAATTGTACTCAAATATAACCTGCAATGTTAATTCAATAACCTACGGGTTTAGCGCTGATATTTCACCATGCCTGTGTAAACTTCGGTTCTGTCCTAAACTCGGGAGGTCCCCCTGGAAGCCGGAAGACGAAGACCCCCAACATCATGTAAGCTGTACAATTGTTTCCTCATTTGATTGTGTCCTTTAACGATAGACTGTAAACTCCCGCGCAAAGCCATCACTCAGAGAGTTTCGTTTAGGGATCTTGAGGTTATAAACACGATAGCCAGGATTGTGTAGTATGTATTTCTTGTGTTGAATTGTACTGTAATGACCTATGCACTGTGTTTTAAATTTGCAATACATGAATCTAGTTAACTCAATCCTGTTATTATTCTGCTACGGCAGGAGGGTTTCCTAGAGAGGGAGTATCCTGCCAGACGACTGAGATGCGAAGGAATTTCTGAAGCCTCGAGCGACCCACCACCTGAATAGAGGGTAAATCATGCCTCCCCTGAGAGCTAGCTTGGGACATGTTTGGGGGCCCGCTCCTAACACTGGCGTCCATAGTGGGGCCCAGAATTTTTTTTTCATTTTTGCCATTGTCTCAGTCGCCTTACGGAGTGCTCCCTGTCGAAATCTTCCCCGCATAGGAACTGTTTGTAAACATTGATTGTACTGTGTCTTGGTGTTTTATACCCAGTGAATAATGAATTCTGTGGGAAACCACAGAAATCCATGTGCAAGTTAAGTCCATAACGCAGATTTGATTGCAATTATAAAAAAAATTGCGTCAAAGTTGAAAACATGGCCATTTTGTAACCAACCAGAAAGACGGCAGCATTTAAACCGCGAATCTGACTGCGCACGCGCCGACCCCTTTGTTCACAAAGCAGCGGACGAGCAACAGTAATTCGCGCCAAATCAACGGCCCGATGTTTCACGCGGTAAATACATACCTAATCTCTGAGTTGCGCGCGCACCCACGCGCATCGAAGCACAAAAGTGCGTTTATCGCGCCAAACTCCAACGGCAAAAATCCGTTTGAATCAGGCAGAACAATTCCCTGTCACTATGCAGTGTTTTGAATAATAAAATCGCCCTTCTGTCACTAAGGTCGGAAGCAATGGAGTTCGCTATTGTAAATTTGGTTTTGGAATTCCAATTACCTTGTGGATTCTTTAATTAAAAAATCTCACACTCACGTTTTCTTGCACAATATACCGATCGGCCCACTTGTTGTGTCTGTCAAATTAGTACCACGTATATTTCACCAAATGGACAAAATAATGACTTTCTTTCCACATTCTACGTTATAGGTACCGCATTTTTTTTTCAGCATAAGTGTAAAGTGAATTGTGTTTTTTTCCTTACATAAAAAAAAGTGAAATAATAATAAAACCAATGATTGGTCCCATGAAAAAATAAAATAATTTTAATGTGGTTTCGTAACAAATCCCATATTCAGTTATTTTCATCCGGAAGTTTGTCCTTATTTGCCAGAAGAGTGCCTTTTGTGAATTTTAGTGCCTTTCTCAGTGCAAAGTGGTTTGTGAAAAATAAAAAACCCGTTTTCTAAAGGTCAGTCCTGGCAAAATTTTTTGGAAATAAATAAATACTTGTGAATTTCACAGTTTTCTCAAAAGTGGTTTGTGAAAAATAAAAAACCCGTTTTCTAAAGGTCAGTCCTGGCAAAATTTTTTGGAAATAAATAAATACTTGTGAATTTCACAAGTTTTCTCAAAAGTGGTCAGTGAAACACAAAAACCTTTACTACTTAGGTCTTTCCACGCAAAATTTTTTCTTGTGCCTTCCTTTGACAAAGATTCTGGTGTCATATATACCAAATTGTAGTATGGAATACAGTTTTCTATAACTATTTTAGAAATACCAACCAGTGATTACCAAGTGAAAAGTGCCTCACAAAATTAATTTTGCGTTTGCTAAAGAAGACCCCTGGCAAATTTTTTTCACCACCTGGGAAACTCACAATGGAAAACAATCAAGCAATGGCATCATCCAATTTGGGCATCATTCCCAACGTGCACAACTTATCCAAAACTCACTTACAAACTGCTTTAAGGGATAGAGGACTCTCGCCATCAAGCAAATCTAAACCTACATTAAAGGCTTATGCACTTTTATTTAACAAAAAGTACATTAAGAGAATAAACCTCGCCCCCTCAAGCGAAAATAATTCACGCTCGGCTACGCAAGTTTTGAATAATCTTGTTCCTAACGAAGAACCTATGCCACGAGTAATGATAAAACAGGACATCGCACCCACCTTGACACAAGATAAAACCTACGATTTATCCTCTTGGAAAATCAAATATAATGGCGTCTCCGATGTACTGGATTTCATTGACCGTATTGAAGAAACGGCTACAATCAAAAATATCCCATTCGAGATTCTACGAAAAAACTTCATAGAACTCATCTCCCCAGAATTGATACCCTGGCACCGCATTCAAAAAACTAAATGCAAAGATTGGAATAAACTCAGATCTGCCCTAATCTCGAGCTTCGGAAAAACGGAAGCCCAGCACCGGATCAAATTATCTTTACTATCTATTAAACAGCTAGTAAATGAACCTGTAGCAACATTCATAGAAAGGGCTGAATCCATTAACATCAAGCTTTCACATCCCGTTTCGGAAGCTGAACTATTACCAGTCATAACTGATGGCCTTTTAAGCAAATACGAGAACATCATTACCTCACAGAAAATTGCATCCCTAGCCCAGCTAAACGAAGTCTGTCTCCTTCTGGAATCGTACCAGGATAGGAAAAACATAAAGAATGTGTCAAATAATGTAGTTGTGCCAAGCCGTTCGTCTGGTTTAAAACCAGAATTCAACAACAAAAAAGTGTGCTCTTTTTGCAAAAAAGTAGGCCATCTGGCCACTACTTGTTTCAAGCAAGCAAGGTTTCTGGAATCTAAGGAACCCCGAACTTTCAAGAGGCATCACTCTAGGGACCGCTCTCCTCCAAGCGACGAACTGCGCAACATTTTCAAGAAATCAAGGCACAACATGGAAAGGTTACAAAACCCAAGCGATGTCAGACCTCAGGTGGATTTCTCCAAGCCCCCACCAAATTTCTACATGAAGAGGCCAAAAAACTAAATAATAACCTCTCAGGCACCCATTCTGAACCAAGGTCTAAAGAATGGACTGATTGGTTAGCACACATTAAGTATTTTAACCAGACCTTAAATGTTTCTTCGGTTTGTTGCAAACAAGCTAAAGATGGGAGACCCTACGCTTTTTTCTCTGTTAACAATGTGCCCTTTTCCGGATTACTTGATAGTGGTGCATCTGTCAGCTGTCTTGGAAACAATGCTCACCTGCCTTTTGTTAACAGTGATTTTAGAATTTCGCCCCAATCAACACACCTGACGACTGCGTATAATGTTTCCCAACCGGTCATCGGTGCCCTTGCCCTGCCAATTAATTGTAACAATAAAATAGTTACAATCAATTTTCTAATAGTGCCCTCTATATCCCAGAATTTCATCCTTGGCGTTGACTTCTGGAAGGCATTCAATGTTGCTCCCCAAGTATTTAATACTCTTGGCGAAACCTCCACTGCTGCTCAAATTAGTGAGATCCGCACAATAATACCTCACGAAAATTTAAGCACGGACCAGGCTCTCCAACTGAAAGAAATGGTCAATAAATTCGAGTCAATATCTTTCGAAAAATGTGGATTAGGTTTGACAAATTTGGTTGAACACCATATCAAAACCAATGGCCCACCCATCAAGCAACGTTATTACAACTTAGCCCCCCAAAAACTTAAACTTTTAGAAAACGAACTTGATGAAATGTTAAAAATGGGTGTGGTGGTTCCCAGCAGAAGTGCATGGACCAACCCAACTCTTTTGGTTTCTAAAAAAGACGGCTCTGCACGTTTCTGTCTCGACAGTAGACGTTTAAACTCTTGCACGGAAGCTGATGCGTATCCCTTACCTCACGTTCACGCAACCTTAGACAAGCTGCGTAACGCCAAGTTCATCTCTTCTGTCGATCTCAGCAAAGCGTTTTGGCAAATACCCTTGGACGCAGAATCGTGCGAAAAAACTGCTTTCGTTGTACCTGGTAGGGGAATGTTCCATTTTAAAAGATTACCCTTTGGTCTAAAAAACAGCCCCGCCGAGTTACAAAGACTGATGGACAAACTTTTCGGTCCTGAAGTCGATAACAGCCTGTTTTGTTACCTTGACGACCTCATCATCGTCAGCGATACCTTTGAAAAACACCTATTAATGCTGGAAAAAGTTTTTCAACAACTCAAGTTCGCTGGTTTAACCATCAACTTGAAGAAGTCTGAATTCTGTAAGTCCCGTCTACGTTATTTGGGATTCATTATCGACGAAAAAGGTCTAAGAACAGACCCCGCTAAGGTGGAAGCCATGGCAAATTTTCCCCGACCCAAAAACGCGAAGGAAGTCAAAGGTTTCCTTGGACTTGCAGGTTACTACAGGAGATTCATCAAAGACTTTTCCACTATCGCAGCCCCCTTAAATAAAATTACCGGCATCCGTAAAGGTGTCAGCAATTTCCGATGGTCTGTCGAAGCTGAAGAAGCGTTTACAACTCTAAAAAATGCCCTTCAAAAAGCTCCCGTTCTGAATTGCCCGGATTTTGCACTCTCTTTTACCCTCCACACGGATGCCTCCAATGTAGGAATCGGTGGAGTCCTTACTCAAGAATTCCCAGATGGCGAACACCCTGTAGCGTATTTTTCCCGTACATTAAACAAACACGAGAAAAACTACGGAATTACCGAGAAAGAGTTATTGGCTGTATTGGATTCTGTTCACCATTTCCGCGGTTACATAGACGGTAGCAAATTTACTGTAGTTACAGACCATAGTAGTTTGAAATGGTTGATCTCTTTAAGTAATCCCTCCGGTAGGCTCGCTCGTTGGTCCTCCCGTTTGTCTCAATACAATTTTGATGTTGTTCACCGTAAAGGCGCGGACAATATTGTTCCCGACGCCCTTTCAAGAATTGAACTGGCTTCATTAAATGTTGACACAATTGCCCCCCCTCCATCTACAAAAGATGAATGGTACTTGAAAATCTTCGAAGGTTGTAAAAATAACCAACAAAAGTTTCCTAATTTTATCATAAAAAAAGGACAACTATACCGTAATTGCAAGGTACCACTATCCATCCTCGAAGATTACTCGTGGAAACTTGTCGTTCCCCTCGAAAGTAGAGAACAAATAATTATTGACAATCATAGTGCTCCCGACTCCATACACCCAGGAAATTTCAAGACGTATAAAAAGATCTCCTTGAAGTATTACTGGCCTGGTCTCTTCAAGCAAATTCGCAATTACATCTCTAAATGTGAAACTTGTAAAGCCTATAAACATAGCACGGCAGCACCTGCCGGCCTAATGGGTAATCCCAAACGTGCCGACAGACCCCTACAATCATTGTCAATGGACCTCGTCGGACCCTTTCCCCGAAGTTATGCCGGACACATGCACATACTTAGTGTAGTGGATGTTTTCACTAAATTCTGTTGGATCTTTCCTTTAAAAAGAGCCAACGCGTCCGCCATCATCAAACTTCTGGAAAAACACATTTTTATACCTTACGGAACACCCAGAACCGTAATTGTTGATAACGGAAAACAATTTATTGCCCAAGAATTCAAAGATTTTCTTGCCAAATACGGAATCAAGGATATTTACTATAATACCTTGTATACTCCACAAAATAACACCGTCGAACGTTATAACCAAACAATCAACACAGCTCTGGCTATTCTAGTTGATAAAGATCAACGTACTTGGTGTAAAAACCTAGATAAAATTCAGGCTGCAATGAACAACACTGTTAATCTGGCCACTGGTTACACACCTTTCTTCTTAAAACACGGTATGGAACAAGTTGTTCATGGTTCTCTACATAGGAACACTAACTTTCCTACGTCAATTGCCACCACAAGCAACCCTACCGCGAACTATGCCCATCGTCTGGAAGAACTGTCGGCCATCTACAGTGAAGTCACTGATGCTTTGCTCCTGGCTCATCAAAAGAGTGCGGACAGATACAACCTACGTAGGAAACATGTCACCTTCAATACAGGAGACATAGTTTGGAGAAAGAACAACACACTTTCCCAAGGAGCCATGTATTTCTCTGCCAAGCTGGCACCACGTTTCGTGAAGGCCAAAGTTCTAAGAAAGATATCAGATCTAGTGTACTCCTTGTCTGACTGCTCTGGAAAACACATTGGTAATTACCATATTAAGGATATCGCAAAATCTGGAAGTGAGGAGTCAAGTAAAACTGCCCCCACTATCTCAGCAAACTTAAAATGATCCAGTGTGTATCACCACAACCTTTTTGTAAGCACACCAAGTCTTACAATGGCTGGCGTGTAAAGTGTCAATTACATGCCCACCCTTTCGTTGATAAAACGAATATTGTTAAAAAATCATTTTTGTAAATTTATGTACAATCCACGGTGTAGTTTGCCCCGTTCATGTTCGTGAATTGGCAACCACCGTAATTTTTGTCTCACACGTTTTATTTTTATTTTTTTCTTTCTTTTTTCTCACCTGTTCCAAAATTGATCACTTTAGAGCAGAGACACCCCTCGAGTGACAGTGTTCGGGAAGTCATGAACCCAATCATTGCCTCTCAACCCCTCACACTACGCAACGTTCATGCCATGGCACGCTTTGCCATGTAATGCAATATTGTAATTTTCACCATTTTTGTTTGTTGTTTTTTTTTCATCATATCGGAAGGAATCTCTTCAATTTTTTTCTTTTTATGTTCTGTAAATACTGGAGCGTCGTTCTAAAATCGATTTGGTAAACTCCAAAGCGTTAAATCACGACCCAGGACTAGTAAACCATCTCAACATGCTCCATATTTTACCCATCATGGTAAAGATAAGTGGTTACTCACATAATCACATTCCTTGTGTATAGTAGTTTTCAATTTTTTCTCAAATATCAAAAATTGATGGCGTCCTACCCGAGCTCTTTGCTAACAAATTGGATTTTGACACATCCATTTTGAAATCATATGTATATAAATAAAGGAAAAGCCTTTAAATTGGTCTTTCCATCCTTGTACAAATCCTCATGGACTCGTTTCAACTAAAGTACGTAAAACCAAATACTCGGTCTTTTGTTGTTATAAGAAGTCCTCGATTTGTCCCTCTTCACAACATGTATGTCTTGTATTACATGCTTCAACCCTTACGGAAAAGGTTAATAAAACCTAACGGCAGCCCTGATTTCCGTACATAAATAACCGCAGTTTAACGTAAATCATCAATGTTTTGTTTGATCATCGTTTTACAAACATAGGCATTCAACTCCTGTTTCGCCATTTAACCAAGTATTTGCAACCTAAATTGCACATAACCTGGTATGTTGTAACCGCACAAAGGGTATGTAAAACCACAATTGGTCCCTTTTATTTGTCCCCACTGAAGTTTGCTGCAATAGACAGTATGTAAAACCATGTAGGTCTGTCTTTGTTTGTCACATGGTGTAAACAGAAATGTACTCTGTCATCACCCCGCCTTTATAACATACGAAGTGACATTAAATTGTTTACCTCCTTGTTATCCTATCGTACGCTCCTGGGCTACGGAGTTAGTTAATCTAACAAATCTTTATAAACTGTGTTAAAACAAGCATAGTTAACGTTTATTGTGTTGTATTTAAACGTAACCCTGTTACATTATAGGAGAGATCCTTAGAACATCCACCATTATAGGAGGGATCCTTAAAATACCTGCCGCGATACGAGAAGTTCGTCATAATCACTTTTTTCTCATAGCTAAATGTTATTGAGCTGGTCGTGTGCCATTCATTTGTCATGAGAACCATTTTGTACATTCTATTTTGGTCGTGTGCCATTCATTTGTCATGAGAACCATTTTGTACATTCTATTTTGGTCGTGTGCCATTCATTTGTCATGAGTACCACCCTTTTCGTATAACCTGTTCCGGTCGTGTGTCATTTATTTGTCATGAGTACCGCTTTTATGTATAACTGTGTATAAACTCTGTACACGAGACGTGGAGACGTAATAACAATACTTACCGTGATTCGTGTGAACGACATAATATCGGCTTTGCTATCTTCTTTAGGATGCATTGTATAAACTCTTTGACTTCTGTCTATAATTGAGTTATATCTTGTATGTACTTACATATTTTGTACACTATACGTGGAGACGTTAAAACACTTACCATGAGTCGTGCGAACGAAATAATATCAAACCCTTTGTGTGCGATCTACGAAATGTAGTCCACAACCCTTTGTTGTCATTCAACGCCAATGCCCGTGGACTTCCTGTTTTTTACTTCTTTGCAAAAAGGAAAGAAGCCCAGGAATATCTACTATCCCAAAAGGACTAGTTTTCAGCTTCACTGTCAATTATGGGGCATAGTGCTGTGGGAGTTAATCGATTGAGCACAAAAAACCACCTAACTCGTTGTCTGGAGAACGAACAAGAAAACCCCCAGGTTTGTGAAATTGGAGCAAGGGTCTGTCTTTTCTCACAATCATGTAGAAGTTTTTAAAATGACCCCTAATCTTTTGCCCAATACACGCGAAAGATTAGCCTCTTTGATATAATGTGTATTCAAATGTCTCCTCATCCTTTTTGATAAATGTAAAGAGTCAGGAAATCTGCTGGTTGATTATGTTTCATTTTCACATAGAGTTTGAATCGGAAATTGGTCCAGTCTCTAGCAAGTTTCGCAACTCGTCTCCCTTCTCCCCTCCTCCTCCCATTCCCCATGTTTCAGACTTATGTTATGAAGTGAAAAATCTGTCGTTGACCATATCTCGCCCTCACTTGGAGTTCGAATAGGTAACTGTCCGGTTATCTACAGGTTTTCCCCCTCAATCTCTGCATATGTCTCACCAGTTTTTTCTCTCTTTTCTCAATTCCACGAAACACATTCATGAATGTTGGATATGTACGATATGCACTTGGCGTACCGTCTGTCTCCTTTTGACAACCTTTATTCATGAATTGGTTTCCCTTTGCCGTGACTAGTTCACGATTCTTTGTCTCGTTCTTTGAAATTCTACGAAAATGTTACCATCTCATGTTAGCATAGGCCATAGAGGGCCGGTTGTTTTTTAACCAAGACATATTGTCACTAGGCAAACGCCAAGTCATCCTGGCAAAGGAAAATGTTCATGTAATCACAATTTAGTTAGGAATCTCTCTTCGTCACTCTCTGGGTCGGTGGTTAAAATTTCGTTACTTCATTATCTGGACACATTTTGTTTCTCTCCAAACCTTTTCTTCATTGGTCCCTAGGCAGGTAAACTTCAAGAATTTTGCTCTAATAATAACTCCTCCCGGATTTAAAAAGAAGCCCAGGCGGATGTCATCACCAACAGCCAAGCTGAGCTTCACTTCCTGACAGCACGCGCTGTGGTTACAAGGTCTCTCCTGCTGCCATTTTCTACGCAATTGTTCCTGAAAGCACAGACCATACCGCCCATACGTATGTTGTCTTGTCGTGCCACAGCAAGCTGAGTTGTCCCACTATACTTTATGACACTCTAAACTACCTTTTGGGCACGCTAGCTCTTAGGTTTGTTCTTACTCTTGCTATCAATGCCAACCTTGTCGTCTCTTGCTCTGTCATGCAGTGACGCATATATCGTCATGTGTAAACCATCATTACCTTGACCCACCAGTATTCGCTGAATGCGCACCAATACAAGTTATCTTGAGCTACATTATGCTTCAATAACCATTATATACGATCCGTGTTTACCATAATAACACTTAGGATTCGCACTGGCATGTCTGCAGATACTGGATTCTTCTCTTCAATGACCTCTGTAACCATAGCCGCGGCACAGCAACCACAGTCTCCACTTCGTGAACTTCGACGTCTTCGACAAAACCAAGTGTTTTCTAAGGCCCAAGTGTACTCCTGAGCGTTGTCTCAAATGGGTCTGATTACAGTGATAATGTAATCCTTAGAATCCGTGAAGTCACGTCCTTTTCTTCGAAATTCTCCGAAACCAAACAAATCCACGCTTCACAAACTTAGCTCCAAGACCAATGAAACCTCAGAATCACACACTTTTTTCTCTTCTCTTGTACAAATGTATTGTCATTCTTTCAATTGCTTAACCATGTGTATTGTCATTCTTTCAATTGCATAACCATGTGTATTGTCATTCTTTCAATTGCATAACCATGTGTATTGTTATTTTCAATTGCATAACCTTGTATGTTGTTTTACACCATGTACTTTTCCCAAATTTGTCTTGTCCAAACATTGTATGTACCCCCACCCATTCCCTACAAACATTGTGACCCAAACTATAGCATAAAACTGTATGTTCTAGCTAGGAAATCTCTCAAGCAACGAATCTCTCAAAACCCCGATGGAAGCATAAGAGGATTTTTTTTCCCTACAGCTCCATTGCCACGTCGCTTTTTTTCCAAGCGCGGGGGGAAGTGTTATGGTACGCCCAAACGACAAAGAATTCAAACTCCTAATTCGCCGCAAACTACACAACACCCTGCTCCCCCCCTGTTCCCTGCTTCCTACTTCCTATCCCATCCGCCCACCCGCACGCGATCCCTTCCAGCAGTTGAGAATTGCGAGCCGCCTCGGGCACACGTTAAGCCCGCGCGTGGATTCCCACTGTTCGCGCTCGGCGTACTATCGCTCGAATTGTACTCAAATATAACCTGCAATGTTAATTCAATAACCTACGGGTTTAGCGCTGATATTTCACCATGCCTGTGTAAACTTCGGTTCTGTCCTAAACTCGGGAGGTCCCCCTGGAAGCCGGAAGACGAAGACCCCCAACATCATGTAAGCTGTACAATTGTTTCCTCATTTGATTGTGTCCTTTAACGATAGACTGTAAACTCCCGCGCAAAGCCATCACTCAGAGAGTTTCGTTTAGGGATCTTGAGGTTATAAACACGATAGCCAGGATTGTGTAGTATGTATTTCTTGTGTTGAATTGTACTGTAATGACCTATGCACTGTGTTTTAAATTTGCAATACATGAATCTAGTTAACTCAATCCTGTTATTATTCTGCTACGGCAGGAGGGTTTCCTAGAGAGGGAGTATCCTGCCAGACGACTGAGATGCGAAGGAATTTCTGAAGCCTCGAGCGACCCACCACCTGAATAGAGGGTAAATCATGCCTCCCCTGAGAGCTAGCTTGGGACATGTTTGGGGGCCCGCTCCTAACAACATCTACTAAAATAATTGTTTTAACTAGGGCTCGGATAAATATGTATTAAAAAATTCAAAATATGTTCATATAATACGGACTAAAAAATGTAAAAAATGGAAAAAATATGGAGTATGAAATAAGAATATCTTTCATATTAAACCATTTTTATTGTGAAAAATTACTATGCAGTAAAGTAAGTTGTTTCGTTAATGTCTTGGAAAAAATATAGAATGTTAATGTAATGGCATTATAATGAGACAATAGCTTATGCTTTTAATTTGCAAATGTTCAATGTCAAATAATATTAACTACAATAATTATTACTCCATTATCATTTATTTTTTGACAATCTTGACGATGATGTGGTTAACACGATCCATCACCTGTGTGGATGGGAAATGATAAAATGATGGATTGTATTATTAAACATCATCGCTGCTTATTATTTCCTGAGAAAGTACGCGATGGCATCAATCAAAGTGAATAAAAGTTAATGATACCAACGGCCAAATCACTGTATCAACGCAGAAAATCCATTAGCTGACTGACACAATATGTAATTCTGTCACGTAACACGTCCGCAGATATAAGTGAACCAATCAAATATAATGTTATTGAAACAGAAGTTTCACATCCATCGAACACACCAAGTGATAGAGGAATGGTTCCTCCACTGCATGGGTGGAATATAGGATTTATTAATCAATTGAAAGAGATTGGTTTCATCAGATATTCAATGAAAAGTCGATTAAATTAATTATTATTTTTAATTGTTACACTAGCGTTTAAGACAAGATTTTTATGCATAGCACAAAGGGTAACAATTATTATAAGCAATAATTATCAGCCTGAAACACTAATCCACCTTGAAAAATCTTCCTAGAAAAGATACATGACGCCAACGGGACATGAAAACGTACCCTTCTGATTGCCGGTCAGCTGCTCTCCCAATTGAGCTATGGCGGCTTATCTTATACCCGCCAAATGATTCAATATATACTAGTGTTTCATTCAACAATTACTGCTTATTATATTTTTCCACCTGAAAAAAAAAGTTGGTTGTTTTCAGGGAAAAAAATAAAGTTGGTTGTTTTCAGGTGGAAAAATAGCGGCTACTAATGGCTACGACCCGGACTTAATTACTAAAATACTTAATAAAAAACAAAAACAAGTAGCTACTAATAAATTCCTTTATAAAAGCACCCCGACCATCAATAACGATACTCAAAAATACAATTGGCGTAGGATTTTATATATAAATAATTTTTCTAACCTAAGCGTTAGGAACCTTCCTTTAGACGTTAAACCGGCCTTTTATACAAACAAAAACCTCGGAAAATTTTTAGTTAATACTAAAGATAAAGAAGATAGTTTATCTCATTCGGGTATCTATAAACTTACCTGTAATGATTGTCCTGCTTTCTATATTGGAAAAACAGCACGAAATGTCAACATTAGGGTAAAAGAACATTTACGCTGTTTGAATGGAAAAAGTTTCTCTGAGCTTGCAAATCACTTAATCTCAGCAGACCACAGTTTTAATAAAATTTCAGGAACTCGCATGTTACATAAAAACAGTATTGGATCAAATTAGATAACTTAGAAGCCTTAGAAATAAGAAAATCATTAAATACTAATATGTCAGAATTCCTCCTTAATAATCAAATAAATTTATCAAATCAAAAAAATACACCCTATAGCCCTATATTTAACTTGTTCCCTAAAATCCATTCCAGCCCATGATGTGTATATTTGTATTATATTGTTATTCTGAGGTCCTTAATTATTAATAAATTAGCACTACTCTAAATATTGTCCTAATACATCAAAAATTTTATTAGTTAGTTGAATCCCGTTAACTGTTGGATACTTGTGTTTAGATGTATATTGTTGTCTCCTTCCCTCTAATTGATTATCTATTGTACCGCCTTCAAATATTTTGTCTCTATCTAACTATGTTCTTTTGTCATATTCTTTCTCCCTCTGTCGCTCAACTTATATATAACTGATAACTCTGTCTTAATATTTACTTATTATTTTATCCTGAGGAAGCTTGGTCTAAGTGAAACCGGTAGATACATAAATAATAAGTTCGTGGTTAAATACAAAGTGTTGTTTTATTTTTATAATATAATTTCTAACCACAAAGTAATTGCTTCTTATGAAAAAAATAAAAATTATCATTAACTCAGAATTGCCTCTAAATTCATGAAAAAAATGTTTCTTTCAATCCAAATTAAAGTTTTCGTTCCCCTTTGAACATCTTAATTAAGTCGGCTCCTGAGGTTTCCGGGATAATTAGATATGTTAAAATATTCATATCATAATGACTATTAAAATGTTCATATTAAAATGGCTTAATTCACGACGTGTTAAGATGTTGATTAAAATAATGTACGTATTATTAAAGAAACAAGTTTCGGTTGTCTGTGATGTGAAATGTTCTTGCGTGATGAATTCAAATTTACTTCGAGGATTTCAAAATTGGATCTGATGATTGTGACAAGCGATACTGTATTACCTGCCTACAATCACAACATTATTTTATTTTTATTTAATTGACAAAGACTTATTTAAAATACTTAAGTATTTTTATTTGTTCAATTTTTTTTATGTAAACTATCCAAACAAATGCTAGCTATCCAATCTGGTTCGATAAAACTATTAAATATTAAATTAAATGTAAGGAATCTATTCGTTTAAAGCTACAAATAATAAATCAGATTTTTTTACTTTTTTTTTAATTAATTTATGTATATAAAGTGTATTTTGACGGGGTTTTTCGATGCCTGTCTGACTAGGATATACCTGGGTCGAGATTGTTTATTATTCTCTGCGAAGAATCCGATCTCAAAAAAGAGACGTCTTTATAAGAAAAGGTATTTGTCTGCTATTGAAAATGGGATCAAAGAAACCCCAAACCCTTTTGACAATATATTAGATCACAAAAATCATGCAAGGACACTCCTATTGGACTCATGAATGTCAATGATCAACAATGTCCCCAACAAGTTTCAGAGAGATTTGCTGACTATTTCCAGTCGGTGTATAACCAAATCCCCGTTACCCAGGATTACAGGTTCAATCTCTCTGGAAAAAAACTAAGCCAGAAGAAGTCAAAATATTCATTCGGGAACAGAAGCCCAACAAGGCGATGGAGCCAGATGGAATCCCACTTCATATCAATATCTTATTGGGAGAACATTTGTACAATCCAATTTTTTTTATCTACAATCTCAGTATTAACACTTCCACTTTTCCTCAATCCTGTAAAATTACTAAAGTAAGCCCAATGCATAAATCAGGAACCAAAACGGATGTCCAGAACTACAGACCAATAGCGGTACTGTCAATACTTCCTAGAATAGTCGAAATAATAATTTGCGAAAAGCTTAAAAGACAAATTCAAACGTTTCGTTGGGGCAATTAACAGAATTTTTACCAAAAATGTCCACCGTCTCTTATCTTCTCGAACTCTCGCAAAGAGTCGCAAGAGTATTAGATACGCAACAACAAACCGAAGTGATCTACCCGGACTTTACTAAAGCGTTCAACCGAGTCGATTACGATGTGGTATTACAAAAATTACACAGAATAGTTTTTCCTCAAACTTCTTCTAATTTTTTTTTAAACATGAGCTCCCCACAGGAGGCCCTGACGAAAATAATTTCCTTCAGGGCCTACTTCACCTTTGGGGATGATATGTGGAGGGTTTTTTAAGGATAGGAAGGAGAGGAGAGTTCTGAGAAGGAAGAGGGTTTAAGGGGTGGGTAGGAATTTGGGGTTTGGTGTATCCTGGTCATCCGCCACCAAGACCTAGACAAACCACACCCTGTGAACCCGGGTACCCTTGCTTAGTAACCAAATGTAGCGAACCTATGGTAGGTGACCTATGGCAGAGGTGTTGGTTATCCAATTATGGTTCCCGGGGCATTCCCGCCTCCCAAATTACATATCTTAGAAATAAGAAACAGTACGTACGCATCGACGGATAAGACTCTAGAGAATTCTCTGCATTCTATGGAGTTCCACAGGGATTAAATCTGGGACCTTTACTATTTTTTATTTTAATTGATGACATTCAAGAATGCATCAAACATTCCACTTGCCCACTTTTAGGTGACGATTTGAAATTTCTCAATAGGATTTGTGAAGGGCAAGATTGTGTTAAATTACAAACCGATTTAGATTCAATTTCCTCGTGGGCTGACGCAAAGAATTTATTTTCGTAATACAAAAAAAAATATGTCACCCCATCAAATATGATTATAGTATTTAAAAAAATATTTTGTCTCCAGTAAAATCCACAAGAGACCTAGGGGTAGTCTTTGATCCCAAACTTATGTTTTCAGACCGTATATTACAGTTGACAACAACATGCTACAAGCTTCTAGGGTTTGTCGTAAGACCTTGCAAACAGTTTTCAAATCCTGAAGCGATGATAGCTGTGTATAATTGCATTATAAGGTCTAAATTGAATATGTCTCCGCTGTATGGGCCCCACACCAGAAAAATACATTGAGAAAATAGAACAGATTCCAAAAAAGTTTCTTAGATACCTGTATATGAGAATGCATGGAGAGTACCCGCAATTCATGCATCATGAAGATCTGCTCGCCGAAACGTGTTGACAAAGACACCAATCGAGGAGGAGTGGAATACTATAAGTACTCCTGGAATACTATAAGTTCTTCGTACCGAACAACCACAGCCAGGGACGGTACCACGATCTTCTATGTATCCCACATAGCAGAACGGACATTCTGGCTTGGCATACCATGCAACGAGGTATGGCGCTATGTTAAAGAACGCTTCCAAAAGTGTCGACATCTTTAAAAGTAGCCTGAAAGAATTCAAGAGGCATTTAAATGCCTGCTATAATACGTATCTCATGTTTCTGTTTAACTTTTTTAAATATATATCCACATGGTGTATACAACAAAGGTGTTGCTTATTATAATAAATGGACATCACTATGTTGATGAGATGATTTTTCATGTTTACTAACGTTGTACATTCGAATGAAAAATGCCTAACGTTTCTCTAATTTGCCGACAAATAATATTATATTATTACAAATAAAAATGGCAAAAATTGTTTTTGATAGGCAATATAATCCTGAGATACTTATCACGTAATACAGTACGTGAAACAATATTTATCGGTTGATCGTGTTTACTGATAACTGTGACAGCCAGTCTGCCATCGTCGTCAGTTGGGAGTGAATTAAGCACCCGCTTTATCTTATGCCCAGTTATTGTGAACAGAGATTGTCGTCTTCAATCCAAGCTGTATTCAATCTAATGTCACAATATAGACGCGTCGAGGGTACATTAATACGGTGTAATGATAATTTGTCGTATTTTCCGTATATTAAAATGATCATATGATGATATGATGTATGATCAGCCTCTGGTAACAAGACATTGCATTTTAATTGCGATAATCTTTTATTTTTGTTACTTTGCAAACGATGAGAGTCAACACAATTAATTATTGGTTTGTCTTCGAACCTAGTAAAATTTTCGCCCAAAAAGCGGGGAATCTCTGCATTAGAATTTACTAGACAGAATTATGTGAAGAACTAAATTAACGTAATCAAATCAAAAACCAATCACAAAAGTCATAAAACAGACAACCGCTTGACTATGAACATACATCTAACCCTTGGGCCGTTCAAAATTATCTACGAGTATAAAATATTTATTTATTAATTTATGGTGTTTAAAATAAAAACCATGCATTGTATTTTTTTTTTATTGAAATAATAGATAATACATAATATAATCAACAAACAAGTCCTGCTAAGCCAATTGAATCGGCTTGTCAACAGGTGCTTATATTTTAGTTACATATTTATACATTTTTTTAAATTTAAAATTTACATCTTATATCTACAGATTCAACATTTTTTCATCCATATCAAAATCAATATAAATCTTTTTTTTCCGATAGCCAATTTTTCACCATATATTTAACCTTATTCATAGAATTACATTGCTTTATAGTGTCACGTAATAAATTAAATATCTTCGGTATGATGCATTTAAACGTTCTCTGTCCGTACTTATTGTTAAATTTCGGAACTATTAACCCGTCGTTACGCGTTAATATTATGTATGTCTGGGGCGTGTAAATAACCCCAAAACTTGTTGGGCGTTACACGCAAAATTATTGATTTAGAATTTACTCGCGGACAAAAATATATCACAAAATAGTAATCAGCACTGGCCTCAACGTATAACAACTCATCCATTACATAGTATAAAACAAAGTCGTTTCCGCTTTCTGTACGCTTAGATCTTTTATGCAACGGATTTTCATGCGGTTTTCACCAATAGTGTTTCATGGTATATAATTTGTGTAAATTGGTTGAAATATATAATATATAAAGGGAGCGGGCTGGCAAGCGGTCGGTGTGGATTTGATATCTATGCAAATTAATAGATGGCGTTGGTTTTAAAAGTTGGGTAACGGCATTGTCCGTAGATGGCGTTGTGTTTCGTTAGCCACAGCAACGTGTGGCCGGGTCAGCTAGTACTCTTATAAAGCGATCGTCTTCTGCATAGACAGCTCTTTAGATGATCTCCATTCGATAAAATAATATCACCACGCACAATTAATGCAATGCACGAGTAATAATTTCGTGACAGAAACAAGTTAGTATACCCAGTCGATCCGACAACAGCAAAATTTACAATGATTTGGTAAGTTGTTTTCTTCGTATCACAATAATATATTATTTAAAATTCAAATTATTATTTAAACGGACACTTGGACGCCATCTGTGATCCATCCGTAGTTCAACGGAATTGAAAATACAAGGAGACCGCTAAACAACAATTTTTCATGATATGAATAATATTTATACATTTAAATTTAAATAAAAATTAACAAAAAATACTCGAATAATTTGAAGGCAAATATGTGTGTTAATTGTATTATTTAATTGACGCATCTGAAATATTTTTACGCGATCTAATTTTCACACTAAAAACACACGATGTTTTGTAGTGTGTAATCTTAATATCATCAGTATAAATAGTAATCATTGCAAAACAAAAATTAATAAATCACTTTTTCTTGATAATCTATTATATACAGAAGAACAAAGCTGTCAACGAAACGTTAATAGATCATAGTTTGCTCGCTCAGCGCACACACTTAGACACTTCCATTACAGCAATCTCTCCCCTTCGAACATCACAGATCTCCCTCAGAATCCAGACTTCCGGTCTGCCCAGCGCTGGAGCCGGAAGCAGAAAGAATGGGAAGATCGCGTGTAGAACGGAAGTGATGGCACAGAGAATGAAAATAATAATATTGGATCCGTTAATGATCCTTAACCAAAGAGATTTTTTAATGTAAGTACCGCACAAGAATCCCAACTGCTCCCAACCGCCTGGATCCAGTGAGACTACGGCATCCCCAATTAGGGTACGTAGTGAGGCTAAAGGTAGTACGGAGGGGAAGAAGATGGGAGGAAGAGGAAGGTGGGAAGGAGGAAGTACCTGGCTATTCAGATCTAGTGACGAAACAAGGCTAAGTCATTTCAAGCAAATTTTCATTTCTGAATGGTGATCTTACACCAAGGCGATACTGAGAGTATCTTCCACTCTGGAACGTGCCGCAAAATATACCTAACATTAATTTAAATTTTAAATAACACACTCAAATAAAATTTACTTGCGCACTCCGGGATTTGAGCCCGCAACCTTCGGATTGCTAGTCAAGAGCCTTACTCTTCGACCACGGAGGCCACAGAGCGTTTGTCTATTTTTAATGATCATAAAAATGTTAATGCTTTCTCTTTTGTGTTAATGCCCCGATTCACCCGCGATTTTTACATTTATTTGACATTATGTAGCAAACAACATACCGCCATATTGTATTTGTGGTAAGTTTAATGTATGTAAGGATGCGTATACGTGTGCGAACCGAGACGCGAACTGAATCAAGAGTTACGAAAAAGGAATGGCAAGCGGCGTTTCGCGCCATTTGGGTTTGCTTCGTTCCTTTTCCATAATTCTTGGCTCGGTTCGCGTCTCGTTTCCAAGTATATAGGCAGCCTTAAGCCTGCCTTCCACTGCGAGCGGAGCGGTCTCAGTACGGAATCCGCTCGACTAGCAAACGTTAACTGCATACAAGTGCTTCCATCAAGAATGAGGCGAGCGGAGCGGACTCGTTCGAACCTATTTAACTCGTCTAGTTAAACTAAACGAGTTAAATAGGTTCGAACGAGTCCGTACGATCTCCGCTCGACTCGCACACGTTGACTGCATACAAGTGCTTCCATCGAGAAGAAGGTGTGCGGAGCGGACCGAACTTGTTAAAATGGGTCCGAAAGAGACCGCTCGCGCACACCATCGCCGACTAGTTTCTAGCGGACTCCGCTCAAGAACTGTAGCCAATTTATTTGTCTCGCTGCGTTTTTGTCGAGATGGAGGTGTTTATTGAAGCCGTTTGCCAATTATGTTTATAGGATATGACTAGCAAAGTTTGTCGACATAAAGGATTCGACTTAGAAACCCATTATTGAGATGAAATTGGCGGAAATAAGGAAAAAAAAAAAGTTTTAAAATATTTGATATGAGATTCTTTTTATAAATGTACATTTGCAAACATTTTTTTCATTGCATACATGCTGTCAGAATCATCATCACTAGATCAGTATTTGACATCACAAAAATCACTCCGTTCACTCATTTTTCATTGACCTTGCTCCGCTCGCCTCGCTCATTTCTCGTACGGACAGTGGAAGGCAAACACTTATCTTCTAAGCGACTCTTTTTTTATGGAAGGTCAAAACTATTTCACTCATCTCCCACCCCGCTCCGCTCAACACTTTTCCGCTCGCAGTGGAAGGCGCCCTTTACAAAGCGCCGTACTCCGTACCCTTGGGATAATTTTTCACAAAAATGACGCTCAACAAATTATTCAAGTGTTATTATTATTATTATCGAAGATCAAATTTAATTGTATAGTAGTCGGGAAATACGCCAGAGCACGCCCTACATATGTACACTTCAAGACCCTACTACAACTTCAACAAGACTCTACTCTTCAAGAACTTACTCCTTCCTCTCCTCAAAAAGACCCTAATCTCGGTTGACATAGGCCCTCAGGGAAATTATTTTCTTCAGGTCCTCCTGTGTGGAGTTTACGCAAAGAAAAAGATAATATTGTTACATATTTCTAACCATTTTCCTATCCTGATCCTGTGTCAGGACCCAAGTATTGAGTTATTGAGTTACTCGTATTAACGTTATTTAGTTCAACAGCTCGACTATGAAAGGATTTGCTGGGGTTCTTCGTTCCTTCAATATGGGTATCTTCAAAGCTCATGTTCACTCCTTCCTCTTCTCAAAAATCCCTCGCACAGAATCCCCAAGAGATGAAATAGGCGCTCAGTGAAATCATTTTCCTTAGAGCTACGTGCGTGGAGGTAAAAATTAAAAATTAACCTACCTTTTTGAGTTCTCATACCCTTAATTTAAATATACCTATGATATGTCTTAATCACACTTTTCTCACTGAATTAAAATTAATCGAGTCCTTACACATCAATCTGTCTCTTGACGAATCGCATTAAGGAAGATCAAACCCTTATAGGTACTACTGCACCACCCATCATTAAATGTTGATTTCCAAAATACACTCATCAAAGAATATATTACATATTAATATGAAAGTATTTTTCAGGGTTAAATAACATGTGTTCACAATCATGTCCTCTGCGTGCGAACTCTATCTAAATTTCTTTAAATGGACAATATACAACAGTGTTTTTCAAGCGACCTCCCAGGTAAGTATGGTCCTGTTTTCATAATTTTTTTTGGCAGCATCGCGTTCATTGGTTAAAACATTGTACATATATTTTCGTATCGGTGATCAATGAACCGTTGTATGTAATTTTTAGCCATAAGTTGTTTTTAATTGTTTGTCTAGCTTGTAGTTTTTTTAGATTTTACAAATGTATTTATAAGTTTGTACAGTGCCCTTGAGGTGATTTTTCACAAAAAACGGCGCTATATAAATCATCCAAGTATTATTATTTTTTATTATTTAGAACAAAACAAAAAAATACACGAAAACTACATAGTTTTAGTAATTATTATTGCTTGAAATTGGATATTATATAACGAAATTATAGTATTTCCATCACCAGAGTATTTTATGATTTCATTAATTTGTATATATATTATAAACTGTTCTTATTTTTTCATACTTCTCGAGTAAAAAAACTTATCTCTAAATTAATTTTGAATCAAAACTTTATATTACGCTGATGCTTTTTTTTCATATTTTTTGACATCGTTCGTCCATTTCGTAAGCTGCCTAGGAATACCTGCTTTAGTTTTTGTTTTTTGGGGTCAAAGATTATCATTGTTCATCTGTATAGATGATTTATATATTTATTCTTATTTTTATTTCTATTATCCTTAAAATATTATTATTTGTTACTTTTATTTTTTATTTTATTTTATTTTTATTTATACAAGATTCACCTAGTTTAACTCCTTTCCTGTATGTGATCATGTACGTAATACTAGTATGAATATTTTCCTTAATATGTATGTTATATTTTTGTACTTTCACCTACATATATGGATGATTATACTTAATATTATAAACTTAATATAACATCTTATGAATCTCGACTACCATAATACGGGCATTTGCCTAGCTTGGTAGACGAAAAACCATGTAAAACAAACCTGTAACTAACAAAATGAATAAAGAAAATTAAAAAACTAAAAAAATTTCAGAAGCCAAAAGTAATAACTCGGTATAAAAACGAGTTTAATATTTTTGTATTTTTGATAAAATGAAAGGTTATATTAATATTTGAACTTATTTCTTGATTTCAAAATCATAAATAAACAGTTATTTCGTAAAAATGTAAACAAAATCTAATCGGAACCGATTGAGAAATATTATACATTTCGTGTTCTGCCTTTGATACAACACAAGCGACTGGTGTTTCGAGATACAGGGTCCGACATATAAATACGAAATATCTAGGTATTCATTTTTTTTATGGTTTTAAACATATTTTGGAACTTTTCTAGACTACTTATAACATACCAGCGTGATTCTCAACTTGGACGAGCCACATCTCTTCACCTTGCTCGCTTAAAACTGAAAGCTGCACTCACATACGGGCTAGCAATTTAAAACTCGAAGTTGTGATGTCACGCATTCAAGTTGCTGCTCCTATTCATTACGAATAGAATTGCGGATTGTATGAAAAGAGAGTTAAAATGTTAAGTTCCATTAGCCAAAGGTAATTAAAAGTTTCAAGTAGTAGATTAATAACTTGCACTGCGCTGACTCTGGGAATGGAACCACAATCGCCTGACTCAAAGGTAAGTCATATACCACAAAGATACTTTTATACCATCACATTAAAAACTTTTATTATTAGTAGTCATAGCTTTTACTTTGTTCTGTGATCAGACAAGATAATTACGCCCTCAAAAGTTCCAGCTTACATAACGAGATACCTTATTTTTCACGTTTTTTACCTTTTATCTTAATATGCAAAAATGAATCTTTCTTTGTTTATCCCTTATGCACTCCTAAACCGGTCGTCCGATTGCGATAAAACTTTGGTAAATTGATGTGCGCATGCCCGCAATGGTGTCTATATAAATAGTGAGCTCTGGCGTCGTGAAATTAGTTCCTGTACTATTCATCAGATTGCGATAAAACTTGTGAGTTATTGTATGCACGTCTGCGATGGTTTCTATACAAAATGGTGAGTTCTTTCGTTATGAAATTTGTGTCAAAATTTTGCAATAGGTGGCGCGCAAGTGGTTCGAACAATGAGTGTATTTCGTGTAGTTTAGCGGCAGGCAGGGTAGGCGGGCGGGGGAAGGGAATCCGGAAGGGGCGGAAGGGAATGAAGGGGGAAATCGCGGAAGTGGGGTAGAAGGAGGGGGGGAAGGCAGAAAAAGTGAAAAGCGAATGAGTGGGGGACGCGAGAGGATGGGGGATGTGTGGGACGGGCGGAAGTGGAAAAGAGGAGGGGGAAAGGCGAGTAAGGTGAAGGGGGAGCACGGAAGGGGTGGAGGAGGCGGAAGGGAACGGGGACGAATGTGAAATAACTCGCAGAGAGAAACAATATCTTTATTTAAGTGGCATTGCAATGAATGCCGGGAACTCGCTACTTTGGGGATTAAGATTGTTTATTGTGTAAGTGTGTAGATGGCAAAGCGAATAAGTAAGACGATTCAATACTTACAAGTTTATTAACACTATTTACAGACACATAAATCTCCAATTTAAATATATGCAATAATAAATTAATGTGAAGGGCGAACAAATATTAAAGACCAGCGGCTCCTGACCGAGAGTTAAAGCAGAATGAATCGTTAGTTTTTGATGCAAGCGAGGCCAGTTGCTTGAGGAAAGGTCTGCATCTAATTGGTGCCTGAGGGACCAATCGGGTGGCCAGACGATGCAGAATAGTGTCCTTTGTTCGTCCTCCACATCAGCCCCCTTCCCGGTAACTCCTACACCATTACAACCCCTAGTGAGAAGGCTCCGGGGGATTGGTCAACGTCCGTGACCTGTGGGCATAGAAAGTGAATGTTAGAGAATTCAAAAAAATGTACCTAATATGGTAATTTATTTTCCTCTTATATTGGCTTAGATATGAAAAAGTTTGAATTGAACTTAGTATAAACTTATAATTTTTTTTTAAAAAGGTTTGTAAAATTTGAAAATTTATTTTATCAGTCCTATTTGGTTCAATAAATTAAATGATAAAGAGGATAATATTAAAGAAAGTTTCTAAACTGTATTTGAAATTAATAACAACCTTAGTTTATTTAAATAAGAAACTGTTAATGACTCGTTGCTAAGTATGAAAGTAGGTACTTCGATTTGGCCAAGCGCAGCGCATTAAAACTGCGGTAAGTACTTGCATTGTTTATATTGAACTGAGCCAGTATTTAATAATAAGCAGTAATAATAATATTGCTTGACTAATGTTGAATTTAAGTAAATAATATTTATGTATAAGTGAGTATCTGTGTCGCTCGCTAGTTAATTGATAATGTGATATTATTATTATGCGATAAGCGGCAATGCTGAATAAATAATAAAAATAGGTACCAGTTAGAAATGCAATAAATTTGGCTATTTGAAAATGAACGCAAAATGTTATTTTAATTGCAGTAAAGTTATGGATAGAACTACTATTAAAGCGTTTTGTTTGTTTTATAATATTTTTTTGAAGTGCACAAGAAATTTTTGTTGAATTATTATTGTTGTTTGTTTTTTTAAAAAAAAATCATTTTTTTCTTTCTTCTTTCTTGAGTTACGTGGCGATGCGATTGTTTGCTGGTTGCTGTCGGCAGTTACGGGCAATGGTTTTGGACATGTTTTTGCAGGAGCTGTGTAATGCTGTTTGCTCTAGGAGTAGTCGAGCCGTAGTTGCAAGGTTTGTTTTTTCTGGTGTCTCCAAGTGACGATACGTTGTTACGTGCAGAACCGAAAAATTATGTTGTGTCCAGCACTGCTGCGATGTGCAGTTATCAGTGGTGGTATTGGTTTGCGGGGGCTAGTTGCTGCCGCGAAACCGGTTTGGCTGCTTGTTCTAGTTGAACGGAGGCAAGGCCCTCTGCCTGTTCTAGTTGAACAGGGGCAGAGTTAGCTAGACTAGTTGTCGTAGCGTGTTACTTCTGTGAGTGGAAACGGCGACATTCTTCAAACTGCGCGTCCAGGTGCCAAATTGTGATTCTTGAGCCAAAGTAGTTGAAGATTTTTTGAAGTACCGCAATTAGGGCGGTGATTTTTCGAAATTTTCGAATTGAATGTGCACGGCGCTTAACATTTGTAGGATTTTTTTCCAAATTGATTGTGGTAAAAACAATATTGGTTTCTAGTTCCATTTTGTTGAGACGAGTTCCGTCTTGTTGAGTAGTTCGCACGAGTTGGCGAATAATTATTGTCGCCTGATTTCTGGCGAGAGAATGTTTGTCGGCGAGACTGGTGTTGCGAGCCTCGACCATGTTGTGACTTCAAATGCCTGATTTCGCTGGTTAAATCTGCGATTTGTTTTTGAAGCGTGATGAGGAGTTTCTCGCTGGAAGTGGTGAGAAATCCTTGATGTGAGTTGTCGACACTGCATGTTTCGGGTTTGTTGTAAACTTCGAAGATTTTGTCGGCTTTTTCTGCCATGATAGAGAGTTGTTCTTCCGGTAATATAGAAAGTATAGCTTGAACATTTTGCGGAAGTCGTTGCATCCAGATTGCGCGTGTAATTGCGTTGTCTGCGAGACCCGGACCAGCCAACAAGGAGGTAGTTTGACGCCAATACGATGTTGTTCAGGAGCATCTTGAGGTTTGCTTGAGGAATTTGAGGAGTTTGCTTCGTCGGTAGACATGTTGCCGAGGATTGAGATTACTGAATACCATTGGAAAATATTTTGCGACAGTAAAATACTAGTTTAAAAACCTGTAATACAAATTATAAAAGGACACTGTATTTTGGGGTCAGATACAGTACCTTATACAAGAATACCAGTTTAAAAAGGATACTTTTTTAAATATATTCCGTTGTGCGGCGACAAAGGTCCGTGATAATATCTCAGCTCCCGTGAGGCTGCTAATTACCGGCTGCGAGCTGCAGCTGTCAGTAGGTATTTGACTGAAGGTTCCTCGATGATGAATTTCCTGAAATGTAAATTTAGGCAAGCTTAATCCATTGCAAAAAAGGTTTTTATTATGGGTTGACATGCATTTATTATTTGAAAACAGTGTAGGTAATACTGTGTTACTGGTTGTAGGTATTATTAATTTAAATTTTTGATGACCGGGCGATAATTTATTGCAACAAAATTTTAACAATATATTTGGCAAGCAAGAATAAATCGTATTTTACGATATGTATGTTTAAGATATTTCAAGAAAATATGAATTATTGTAGTAGTGATAAATGATAAAAAGATACTCACAGAGTTAATTAGCCCGGGATTCTGCCTTAAACCTTCGGTCAAGAGGCTTGGTTGTTGATTCACTTTATACTTAAATTCGTGTTGATTACGATTGAAAATTAGATATTATTTCGCGTATTTCGTTTATTCACAGGGGTCACCACTTTGGGGATTAAGATTGTTTATTGTGTAAGTGTGTAGATGGCAAAGCGAATAAGTAAGACGATTCAATACTTACAAGTTTATTAACACTATTTACAGACACATAAATCTCCAATTTAAATATATGCAATAATAAATTAATGTGAAGGGCGAACAAATATTAAAGACCAGCGGCTCCTGACCGAGAGTTAAAGCAGAATGAATCGTTAGTTTTTGATGCAAGCGAGGCCAGTTGCTTGAGGAAAGGTCTGCATCTAATTGGTGCCTGAGGGACCAATCGGGTGGCCAGACGATGCAGAATAGTGTCCTTTGTTCGTCCTCCACACTACTTATATTATAATTTGGTATTCTGTTACCTACAACTAGGGTTGCCATAAGTCCGAAATTTTCCGGACAAGTCCGGAAATATAGGCCTTTGTCCGGAATGCGGGGGAATTCTAAACAGTCCGGAATTTCTACAATTAAGTAGAGATTGATATAAAAAATTAAGAAAACAAATTATTTTTATTACAAATCAAAGGAAAAACTTCACTTCTGATATTTAATGCTCCCAGAAATATTCTTCAACACTTACAAATCTTTAATAATAGTTTTGTAGAACATTTCGTACTTAAGTCATATTTTTCAAATTATACTGTGTTAAGAGAATCGACTTGACAGACTCTACAGAAAGCCTGTACCTTTTTTTACCATAGGGTTCCAATTCCTCTGGGTACATTTGTTACTTAAATCTTATTTAATTTATTTCGAAATTTAAAAATAAAATTAAGTTACAAGTTCATTAAGTAGAAAATAAAACTATTTAAAACAAAATGTCTAGAAATTTTTACACTTAGTGCCCAAAAAATACAAAAAACGTTTATTATATATAAAAGGAATACCTACCACTTTCCAAATCTTACAATGCATTAAGACATTCATATAAAATTATTCTCTAAGTAAAGAACTACTGAGAATGACGTACTTCGCATTCTGTCAATCCATAATCCAATATGGTATAATAGGATGGGGTGGCGCCTATAAAACTCACACACAATCTCTTTACATTGCGCAAAAACTAATAATTAAAATAATATTAAAAAAATCTTTTCTATATCCATCTGAACTAATATTCAAAGAATTTAAAGTCAGAAAATTAAATACTCTCTTCCTGTATCATTCAAACTTACAAGTTTACAAAGAGGATATCCTAAACAAATCCATACCCTTCAAAAACACAGTAAATCTCAGGCAAAAATACATGTTACCAATTCCCATTTGTAAAAAAACTTTGGGTCAACAAAACTATAAATACTTAGGAACAAACTTCTTCAATAAATTACCAGAAAATATAAGATCCCTTAAGGACAGTTTCAAAAATTTCAAAACACAGTTAAAAAAATATACTGAAAACCTTAACTAAAAAAAATAAATAATAATTAAAAAAATATATACATATACACAGATATGTTTCTCTTATTCTTAATATAAACTAAATTTAAAAAAAAAATCAAAATAACCTAACAAATAATACTTCCTCCCGTACACACAAGCATTTGCTTATTATGGGAGAACATTTAAAAAAAATATGTATATCTGTATTTAATAATTGTATTAAGTTTTTTTTTTATATACTTTCATTATATTTATGTATCTATTGTATGTAATGTACCAAAAAAATAAAAAAATTTCAAATTTAAAAAAATTATTTACAAGAAAGTCCGGAATTTTTATCAAATATCAGGAATTTTCTCCGGGATTTTCATTTTTTGATCTGGGAACCCTACCCACAGGTGTGTATCTCTCGCCAAAATGGATTTTCGTGAATTAGTTCGAGATAACTAAGACTCGTATGTAATGCTTGAGGTATTTAATTAGAAACTATTCACCTAATACCTACATAATCTTACGATATCAAATATTTTAAAAAGATCCTTGGATTTTTGTTTCCCTTCCTTTACCAAATAATAGTTAAAACTTTAGATGTATTACGAGTTCGACTCCGCAAAACGAAAAAAAAATATCTCTAAAATTTGGAATTATCTTTTTTATTTATTTTTTATTTATGATATTTACTTCTATTGTCTGACCCTGTATCATCCTCGTGGCATAAATAATAATATTCGAGTGGGAATAGGAAAGGTTATTCACGCCCAAAACACCGATAAATTATAACGCTCTTCCCTACATGTATCGAGAATACATCTAAAACTCGGCAAAAAGATTTTCAAATTTATGCCCTTTCTTTGAGAGAAAACACTCAAATAATATTTCTGCCTCTGAAATCTCGAACAACGCTTTTATATTGTATGTGCCAACACTTGTGTTTGTCTTCATAAAAAATGGTGACCATTGTATATTTCCGTAACAAAACGTAATAAAATGAAATATTTTTATAAAATCTACATTTTATTATTGTGTCGGTGTTTGTCTTCTGATAAATGATATTGTCACAAGATTAAATATTCATCCTCCGCAGTATTTCGTTGAAATACAAAAAGACACCTTGTTTTTTCCTATTTTTTTCTTCCCCTCTTAGGCACAAAATCTAAGAAAATGTAAGACAAATTTTCTGAAAACTAATGTTTTGAACCCGGAGAGATAATTCCTGGAAGCGTTTTCTTGGAATATTACCTTAGGTCATATGTCAATGAAATTCAATTTCAGCTTAGGAAAAAAAAATGATACTTTAATTTTGCTTGACTTATTTCACTTTGGGGGGCGGGTATAGGTACCTCCGCCCCGGAACAACACCTTCGCCTCAGGTAACCCTTGACCCTTGAGTTAGTTTGGTGATTTAACCTTCCCGAATTTCGATCGATTTCTCACATATCTCCGTTAAACATTTGAAGTTTTTAAGCTCTTAAAACAATATATGTTATTTTTGAAGATAATATCTAGACGTGTTCCACGCCGAAACGCAAATTATATGGAATAAAAAATTCACAATGTTTCATTAAATGATACTTAAAATGCCTCCCACGAGATTTTCGTTTTTTTTTTAAACATGTGTTTAATTAAATATATTCAAAATAGTCGCTTACGTCTGGACATAGTTTACGTCTGATTAGCGCGATCGCTCTGTTTTTAGTGTTTACATATTTCCCTTTCAAACCGTCACCGAAAAATTCATTCGCCGTGAGACCGGCTTCTCTGGGTGATTTGGTATATTTATGGCTTGCTCGATGGACCTATGTTAGTCGTTCAGGGAACTAAAATTAAGTGATTATGATATTATTATATGTTTTATAGGTAAAAATGATTTGTTTCAAGCATGGGAATTGAAAAAAATATATCTTGTTGTTTTAAGAAAAGATTAAATTTATTACGAACTAGCTGGTTCCCGGCATGCGTTGCTATGCCATTTAATGAAGAAATTGTTTCTCCCTGCGTGTCCTTTCCCATTCGTTCCCTTCCTCTCCCGCGTCCCCTTCCCCTCTCGCGCTCCCTCTCCCCACTCCACTTCCCCCTGAGTTCCCCTCCCCCTCCCAGGTTACCCTCCCCCCTCCCAGGTTTTCCGCCTCACGCATTCCATACATTCAGTCCCGGTACATTCAGTTTTTAAACTGCTCGCGTGCCACCTATTCAATTTTTTTATACATTTTTTTTTAATACCAGAGCTCACCAATCTATCTATCTTCTATCTTCTTATCTTCTTATATCTTATATATACTATACAATATAAATAAAAATGAATCGCCGAAATGTATGTACGCTCATAACTTTCGAACCAATGCACCAAATTGGATAATTCTTTTTTTATGTGTTCGTTATTGTCAGGACAAGGTTTGTATGAAACTATTGGTGAGCTCTGGCATTAAAAAAATTTGTATAAAAAAAATGAATAGGTGGCACGCGAGGAGTTTGAAAACTGAATGTACCTGGACTGAACGTATGGAATGCGTGAGGTAACATACAAACCTTGTCCTGACAATAACGAACACATAAAAAAATAATTATCCAATTTGGTGCATTCGTTCGAAAGTTATGAGCGTACATACATTTCGGCGATTCATTTTTATTTATATCGAAGACAGAAGACAGAAGACAGAAAACAGAAGACAGAAGACAGAAGACAGAAGACAGAAGACAGAAGACAGAAGACAGAAGACAGAAGACAGAAGACAGAAGACAGAAGACAGAAGACAGAAGACAGAAGACAGAAGACAGAAGACAGAAGACAGAAGACAGAAGACAGAAGACAGAAGACAGAAGACAGAAGACAGAAGACAGAAGACAGAAGACAGAAGACAGAAGACAGAAGACAGAAGATAGAAGATAGAAGATAGATAGATAAGTTTTACCACTTATCGAACGAACATTATATCTTATCATACCTCTTCATTTTTGTACACAACGTAGATATCTACGTCACATATGAAAATAATAACTTTTTTTATTCATTTTCCCGTCATCTTTGGAGATACTGTGTGGAGGATTTTTTAAATGAAAGGAAGAAGATGAACTTCTGGTAATGATAAAGTATGAGGGGTGGGTAGGAATATGCGGGTTGGACGAATGAATCCATCCCTCCCACAGCGGTGCAAGACGATGTTCCAAAAGAATTCTGCCTGAGAGGTTACAAGTCTCCCTCAACCAGTCTCTCCCGATCCCTCACACCATGAACCCGGGCACCCCTGCTAAGTCACCAAACGTAGCGAATCACTTTGGGTGACCTATGGCAGAGGTGTTGGTTATCAAATAAATGGTTCTCTGGGCGGCGGTACCCATACCCGCCTCCAAAATTAAATTAAATGCGTTCTGGGTTCTTTCGAATACCGTAAATGTAAGTGAATAAAAGTGCGCTGGTGTACTAAAACGGACAATATTGTTATAAGTAATTACTTTGACCTTTTTTATAAATGTTGTAAGATTTACTTTCCTCCGTTTATTAGTTTGACTGTTGTTAAAGCCGTAGTTTCGTGAGCATTAACTCAGGGCTGCCACAATACAAACATTTTAATAATATTAAATAATAGTATTTGCATAATTTATATTGTGCCGTTTTTGTAAAAATATGCATTGGCGTTTATTACATTATAATAAAAAATTAATTATTACCTAAATGCCGCCTTCTCGCTCTTTATTCATAAAGGGTGTCCGGGGTTAGATGCACAAACTTAGGGAGGTGATTCTACAAGATGGTGGTACTTGTAAAAAAGATAAATAACTTAATCTTAATTCCATATTTTTTTCCCATACCAAAATATTTTTCCATACAAGAATATCATTTTTAAAATACAAAAAAATACAATTTTTTACCCGAAAACTACCTTAAAACCTTTTCAAAAAAGTTCCCTATCGTTTTTTATTTGTAGGTACTGTCGTATAGAATCACCTCGATGCCGTAGGCCCCTACTGGTATGGGCGGCTAAAAACAAAATTACAAATTTAAAAAATTATCTTACACGGGATTGCTTCCTTTGTTAATTTTCGACTATTTTAATTGTTGAAAAAATACAGGTCTTTGGCACGGAAATGATCAGAGGAAATAACAGTTGTTTTAGCTGGTTGCCAGACATCCTCTCCGCGACTGTATCTTATTATTTATATCAACTTACTTCTTAATATAGGATCACGAGGTTTTCTGTAAAATATGAATGAATAAAATTAAAAGTTTACTTAATACTTCACCAAACAAACCTGTCACATATTTTGTTAACTTAATGGATAAACAAATTTCGTATTATAACTTTATTAAATATAGTGTCAACGCGAAGAATTTACAAACACTTAAACACAAAGACAAATTTTCACATTTATAATATTCTTATATGTAGTGTGTAAGTACCTTTTGGGTTATTATTAAAAACCTTTTTTTTAAATTAACAACGCACTCATGGGAAAATTTAATTTGAAGAAGAGGCAACCCTGTAAACATGGCGTTGTCCTAAGACCAAATTATACTATTAAAACTGAATTGTTTCTTTAACTAAATGGTTATTTAAAGGTAACTTACCGATGATAGGTAACATTTTTAGTTGTTGTCAATCGTCCTTTGTAATTCCTGCACACTGTTATAGCGCAAATCGTCATTTTCAAATATCACACAACACATGTTTACCGCACAACGATAGTGTCGCCACTGAGCGGACAGGACGAGCTTATGAGCCAACAGTTGGCTGATATTTTTTTTGGCGTTTCGTCGCCCGAACGCTCTATCTAGACATTATATAATCAAAGCTCCTAGGCATAAACGGGCTAGTGAAATTGATAATCTGTGCCAAAAAAAAATCTCGATTTTTTAGAGAGCGTTTGACTTTGACTAACTTCACCAGAACATAAGAAAAATCATAAGCTACTTTGAGCACGCGGACACGGTCACAACACACTTCTTGCTATGCAGTTATGGTTTGACCGCGATTTTAGAAAAAAAAATCGGACTTGTGAGACAAATCTGTCAAAATTACATGCACAAAAAAAATCAAGGAAGGACTTCGTATACCAAAGATTTAACATTTGTTCAATTTTTGATTTCATCTCAAACCCTAGCCATTTTAACAGTCGGTAGTTGAATTGAAAAATGGGTCGGGTTCAATTCCTCTGCAATTTATGTCTTCTTTCAAAATACAAGCAACATCTTCCGCTTATTATGATGCTATTAGAAGATTTTCAAATTGTCAGGTTATTGGTAAACCGGGAATATGAATTATGAATTTTTTCCTTTAAAAAAAAAATAGTACCCAATAAATAGACAAGCCTCACCCCACGAACCCGGGCACCCCTGATTAGTCACCAAACGTAGGGAATTACTTGGGTGATCTATGGAAGGGGTATCCAATGAATGGTTGCCGGGGCGGCGATAGTCGTTTTCCAAATTGGTACCTCATTCCATGAACCCGGGCACCTCTGCTAAGTCACCAAAAGTAGCGAACCACTTGGGTGACCTACGGCAGGGGTGTTGGTTGTCCAAAAAATGTTTTCTGGGGCGGCGGTACCCATACCCGTCTCCCAAATTGATAAGAGTAATTAAAGAGAAACAATGATAATAGTACTTCCGTTATAATAATGTAGCTTTGTTTTGTGAACGTTCACCTCAAATGGACATTACACTATATAGGTAACCTAACGTAATACATTGAGAAAATAACAGATATATTCGTATAAATATTATGTTTATTCTAAAATTGTGGCAGCCCTACTAATTATTCGACTTGTCTTGTGAACGAATGTTTGAAATGTTGCTTTTCGGGAATTATTATTTTTTCCGAAGTTCGACGATTAGCCAGGTTCCAATCCAGACCATTTGTTAACATTTTATTAATAATACCCGCTGCAAGTACCCCTCCCGTTATAAGTTTTTAACAACTCTCCACTGCTCTAAATCGAAATTTTTCGTGCGGAAAGCATGGTCTTAACAGGGTGCCGGGTTCATAGGGTGAGATTTGGCCAGATCTTTGCGGCGTGTACGTCAGCCCACCAACTTCGTGGCAAGCCGGATCGGGAGAAGCCGGTCTAGTGAGACCTTTGAATCTCTTCAGCAGGACTCTCTCGAAAAATCACTTTCCACCGCAATGGGATGGTTGGATTCATGCGTACGTTACTCCTGGACACACTTACTCTCCAGATTCATACCCGCCCCTCAAACCTTTTTTCCTTCCCAAAACTTCATCTCCTTCCTTTAATCCATACAGCATCCCCAAAGTCGACAAGGCCCTGAGTGCAAATAATTTCCTCACGGCCTTATGTGTGGAGCTAGAGACAAAAAAAGGTAATTCTTTAAATTTGCTTGATACATTTCACTAGAAGTAGGAAAATTATACTTTTTTCGAGCCCACAGAAACGACGACGCTCCAATTGGTTATCCCTTCAGCGATTATGAGTTATGATAAAGTTTGATATAATATTATCATTATAGAATTTTTTATATATCAATAAGAGTTATAAGTTACATCATCATCATCATTTCATTACATAGTATAAAATGAAGTCGCTCAAAATGTATGTGCGCATAGATCTTTTAAACTACTCAACGGATTTTCATGCGGTTTTCACCAACAGATAGAGTGATTCAAGGGGAAGGTTTATATGTATAAAACATGCTAATTATATTAGAGAAAGGCCGATAAATTCAAATATTCAATTCAGGCAGCGGGCAGCTGGCAAGCGGGTAGTGTGGATTTTATAAAGGTCGAGTAATGGCATTGGGTTTCGTTAGCCACAGCAACGTTTGACCGGGTCTGCTAGTCTTCTATAATATAAAAATGAATCGCTAAATGTGTTGGTAAGCGCAAATCTCGAGATCGGCTGAACCGATTTCGCTAATTCTTTTTTTAGAATTTTAGAATTCCATATCTCAAATGGAATATTCACACTCAAATAATTGCTAACAAAATAAGAAAAACCATGCACTTTTTCAGAACGATACGAAACTTTCTCGACTTAAAACACTTGAAAATGATTTATTTTGCAGTCTGTCAATCCATTATTGAGTATGGTATCATAGCATGGGGAGGCGGTACTGCATCAGCACTGGACCCAATCATAAAGGCACAGAAAACTATTATAAAATTAATTCTTAGACTACCTCTAATTACAGACTCCAACTTAATCTTCAATATTATGAATGTGTTTGACGTTCGGCAGATATATGCAAAAACAATCCTCACTCATCTATACACAAATATACACAAATACTATGAAAAAAGATGAAACACTCGCTGTACTCGAAACAATAACAAATATTTACTACAAATTCCCATAACTCATACTACTTTTGGTCAACGAAGCTTCAGATACCTTGCAACAAGACTTTACAACATTCTTCCAATTAGTATAAAAAAATGTGATTCACAAAAAAATTTCAAAAAAAACATAAAAATTTGGATAAAAAATAATGATAGAGCATTTACCGGTGCACTCACCCAAATTCGAAATTAATATTGAACCAATGCTGTTATTATTGTACCAATGTTATTGTTATTATTAATGCAACCATTCTATTGTGTGATTTTATTCTAATGTAAGTGTAGGTATGTTCACAGTATAATAAATTGACATAAAATTACTGCCTCAACACAGGCTAGCCTAGTGAGGCAGGTTATGAGAAACCTAAATTTATAATTATAAATCTCTGTTCTTTAATTACCTACTGTATATATGTATTTTGTTTTTTGATATTAACTTTCGTACGTATGCATCTTTTAAACTGTACTTTTACTGTACTTATGATGTACTTTTTGTTTTTGTAGTTATAAATCTTCATTTTTTTTTTTGTTCAATAAAGATATATTATTATTATTATTATTATTATTATAGAATATTTCTTTAAGTGCGAGGATGGTTCTTACGGAGAGAAAAATTTAGAAAATTGCGCAGAATATTGGATAATTTCAGAAAACATCGCACGTTTGACAGATCGCGTATTTGAGAATGACATTTTTCAAAACATTGATTGTTCAAATCAGGATTCTATTTTTCAAAATCTTTAAGTAGATAAATTTATAGTAGGTACTCCCCTAATAGTTTGAAAGGAATCAATAATTTTAGATATTTTAAATAGGTACCTATGGAAATTTGAATAAAAATTGTAAAAGGTAGAACGCGGGCTGTTTAAAAACTGAATGTACTGACTGTCTGTTGTCACTTGATTTGTAAACGATATGTTTTTAATTTTGTCACTTTATTTCTTTGCTGTGCATCTATAATATTACTAAATCTAAAAGCCACAAATTTCTATAAAATTAAAAAAGTGTTGTGATTTTGTGACCTACTAAATATGCCTCCTATAAGGCGGCGGACAAATTTAAACAGAAGGAAAAGAAATGCAACGAATCAAATTAATTATCGATCTAATCATACTGCCCAGGAACGTGAAGATCGCAATGAACGTGAAAGAATTCGGATAAAACAGACCCGTGAAGCGCGACATTCGACTAATAATGGTGCAAGTTTGAATCGAACTGCTTTCTGTTACGATATGTCAATTGATTACACTGCCTGTATTGCTATTGGACCTATGAACTCAGTTTGCCAATATTGTAAGGCATTGAAATGTAAAAATGAAGCCAATGGATTGTGTTGCGCAAATGGAAAGGTGAAATTGAGGAAAAAGTTCGGTTTATGGGCGAAATTCCTAAAAAATAAAACTAATTATTTTTATACTAATTTGGGGTCGGGGAATCCGAATCTGAAAGAATTAGGCGGCGGCAAGCAATATTAACTGAATTACGCGACTTTAAAATTTTCTATACACACACACATGAAAATAATCATTTCGGAAGTATTTTGACACACGTAGTACAAAGATCATAGAAAAACAAGGAATATACAAAAACATGTGCCGGCAGTGTTACCAGCTCTCAAAAATATTTATCCCTATATCAATAATTTCCGACACGATAATTCCTCACATAACACATTAACCTGATGAATTACGACTATCTCAACGGCCGTATTCTTAAACCAAAAGTATGAAAATTCGTAGTCTTAAAAATCCGTAACCTAACCTAACCTAACGCTAGGTTTGTGTAACATGGTTTGTGCCCCTTTATACCGCCTGCTCGCGTCACGGCAAAAAAACATCCCTGTTTTCAAGTAGTTTAGCGGCTACGCTAGGTTCGTGTAACATGGTTTGTGCCCCTTTGTACCGCCTGCTCGCGTCACGGCAAAAAAACATCCCTGTTTTCGAGTAGTTTAGCGGCTACGCTAGGTTTGTGTAACATGGTTTGTGCCCCTTTATACCACCTGCTCGCGTCACGGCAAAAAAACATCCCTGTTTTCAAGTAGTTAACATGGTTTATGTAACATGGTTTGTGATACAAAAGTGAGTAAAATTTATAATTTATAAAAAATAAGTACTTAAAATATAAACATGTTATTTTACCTTATTAATATTACTGCTTAATGGCAACACTTAATTTTGTGTGGTAAAAACATCTATGTTATCTTGTTTTTCTATGATCTTTGTACTACGTGTGTCAAAATACTTCCGAAATGATTATTTTCATGTGTGTGTGTATAGAAAATTTTAAAGTCGTTTAATTCAGTTAATATTGCTTGCCGCCGCCTAATTCTTTCAGATTCGGATTCCCCGGCCCATAGTTAGTATAAAAATAACTAGTTTGATTTTCTAGGAATCAAAATGCTTCCAAAATGGCTATTTTCCTGTATGTGTATAAAATTTTTTAAAGTCGTGTAATTCAGTTAATATTGCTTGCCGCCGCCTAATTCTTTCAGATTCGGATTCCCCGACCCCAAATTAGTATAAAAATAACTAGTTTTATTTTTTAGGAATTTCACCCATAAACCGAACTTTACCCGAAATTGATACCATTGCTTCCACCGCCAGAGCCATTGTACTCATTGGTTTTAGGAATAGGAACAGATTCAATATACTTTTTAAAGAATATTCAACAATACAACGACTGCTTTCAAATGACTTCATTTGGAGCAACAAAAGTAGTTCGGGAAAATTTCATGCCAACTTTTAAGGTTTGTAATAGTATTTGCAGTTGTTTGTTTATTAATCATAACTATTAGCCCATATACATTTTTACAATACATTTTTTCCCTTTACAGATATAAGGTCAAATATATCACAGAGCAGGTTCTTTGTTACCAGTGCAAGATAGCGAGTACAAGTTTTTGCAAATTTATTTTATGGGCAATTCTCCAGAAGAAATCAATCTACGTTGTGCACATAACAATTCAGTGAAAAGTTCAATAGTTGAACAATTACAAAACTTATTTCACGAACACAATCAATTAATTATATTATTTAAAAGTGCAATGGATATGATGCCATCTGATGATCACAAAGTTGTTATCAGAGCAGATAAAACTCCTGTGGGCCGACATGCAGGACGTTTTAATGCACCTACTATCGATGAAGTTGCCATTGTTGTAGTTGGAGAAAATTTGGAGTCACGTGATATTGTTTTACATCGTCGAAATAATCAATTACAACGAATTAAGGAAACACATCGCTCATATGATGCACTGCAGTATCCCATTTTATTTTGGCAAGGTGAAGATGGCTATGATTTCTCAATCAAGATGATAAATCCCATTACAAGTAATTGCAATATTGATTTATGAGATGTTACGTCATCTACTACATCTATAGTTTAATTTGTTATTCAACTTTCATCATTATAATAAAAAAAATATATTTACAGGTTCTGAAATCAACAAAAAAGTTAGTTCAATGAACTATTATTCATACCGCCTAATGATCAGAGAAAATGAAGACAATCACATCTTGAAATGCCGGCGATTATGTCACAGATATGTTGTTGATATGTATGTAAAGATTGAAACGGAGAGATTAACATTCATCAGGTTGAATCAGGCCAAATTTCGATCTGAAGAATATATTCACCTTAGAGATGCAATTAATTCTGATGGAAATGCAGAAAATGTTGGCCGGATGACTATTCTTCCAGCAACCTACACCGGAAGTCCTCGGCATATGCATGAATATGCTCAAGATGCCATGTCCTATGTTCGGCATTATGGCACAGCAGATTTGTTCATTACATTTACATGCAATCCACAATGGATAGAAATTAAACAAGCGTTATTCCCTGGCCAATCACCTATTGATCGTCATGACATTACAGCAAGAGTCTTCAGACAAAAGTTGAAATCTTTAATGGATTTAATTGTTAAACGTTGTGTGTTTGGTGAGACACGCTGCTGGATGTATTCTGTAGAGTGGCAGAAACGTGGATTGCCGCATGCACACATTTTGATTTGGTTGGTTGAAAAAATTAGGCCAAATGAAATTGATGAAGTCATATCAGCTGAAATCCTTAATGAACAAGAAGATCCTGGCTTGCATGAGGTAGTTATCAAAAACATGATACATGGTCCATGTGGAACACTTAATCAAAATGCACCGTGTATGGTAGATGGTAAATGTTCAAAGCGCTATCCACGGACATTAATATCGGAAACAATTACTGGAAATGATGGTTATCCACTCTATCGTCGGCGATCACTAGCAGACAATGGAAGATCAACAAATGTCAAAGTAAATCAACAAGATATTGAAATAGATAATCGTTGGATTGTTCCATATTCACCGATCTTATCAAAAACTTTCAAAGCACACATCAATGTTGAATCTTGCCATTCAGTAAAATCTATCAAGTACATATGTAAATATGTAACCAAAGGAAGTGATATGGCTGTGATTGGATTTGGTGCAGAGAATTTAAATGATGAAGTAACCCAATACCAAATGGGCCGCTATGTTAGCAGTAATGAAGCATTTTGGCGAATTTTTTCTTTTCCAATTCATGAAAGACACCCCACAGTTGTTCACTTAGCCGTGCACTTAGAAAATGGACAAAGAGTGTATTTCACAGCACAGAACGCAGTACAGAGAGCTCACCAGCCACCATCTACTACCTTAACCAGTTTTTTCGAGACGTGCCAAAATGATCATTTCGCACAAACACTGCTATATTCTGAAATGCCAAAATATTATACTTGGAATCAATCAACAAAGAAATTTATGAGAAGGAAACAAGGAAAACCAGTTCCAGGATACCCAGGTGTATATTCAACCGATGCAATAGGTCGAATTTATTCCGTTCATCCAAGAAACGATGAATGTTTTTATTTACGGCTGTTATTAGTCAATGTACGTGGCCCAACATCATTCCAACATTTACGAACAGTTGATGGTGAATTGTGTGGATCTTACAGAGAAGCCTATCATCGTTTGCAACTGTTAGAAAACGATGCACATTGGGATCAAACTCTCAATGATGTTGTAATTTCATCACAAGCTCATCAAATAAGAACATTGTTTTCCATTATCATATGTACATGCTTCCCATCAAAACCAATTGATTTGTGGATAAAATACAAAGATAATATGTGTGACGACATTATATTTAATATACGCAATAGAACAGGGAATCCGAATTTACAAATAAGTGAAGAAATTTACAAGCAGGCATTGATTTCCATTGAGGATATGTGCTTGATGATGTCAAACAAGCTATTAGGTCAATTGGGGATGGCCGCGCCCAATCGCCCAATGCAAGATGCTTTTCATCAAGAGTTACAACGTGAAAAATCGTATGATCTCAACACTTTGAAAGAATGTATTCCAATAAATCTTCAACTATTGAACGAAGAACAAAAATATGTATTTGATACTCTTAAGAAAGTAATAAATGATGGAACTGGTGGGATTTACTTCTTGGACGCTCCTGGTGGTACAGGAAAAACTTTTTTGATTACTTTAATATTGGCAACAATTCGCTCAAAAGATGAAATAGCTCTTGCTCTTGCTTCGTCGGGCATTGCAGCAACTTTGCTTAAGGCGGTCGAACAGCCCATTCAGCTCTAAAATTGCCATTGAATATGCAATGCAACGAAACTCCAACCTGCAACATTTCCAAGAATTCTGCAATGGCAAAGGTTTTGCAGCAATGTAAACTAATAGTGTGGGATGAATGCACGATGGCGCATAAAAAATCTTTAGAGGCTTTAGATAAAACCTTAAAAGATCTACGGAACAACCAAAACCAATTTGGTGGCGCAATGATTTCATTATCAGGAGATTTTCGCCAAACATTGCCAGTGGTTCCACGTTCAACGCAAGCTGATGAACTGAATGCATGTTTAAAGTCCTACAATTTGTGGAAACATGTCAAGGTATTACATTTAAGCAAGAATATGCGTGTCATGTTGCAAAATGATCAATCTGGAGACATATTCTCTAAACAACTTATTGATATTGGTAATGGCAAATTTCCTATAGATGTGCTGACTGGCTGCATCACCTTTCCTGAGAGTTTTTGTCAGTTAACGCAATCAAAAGCTGAACTCATTCAAAAAGTGTTTCCAAATGTTGCTCAAAATTACTTATTCCATGATTGGTTGAGCGAACGAGCTATACTGGCTGCTAAAAACACTGATGTAAATGAATTAAATTTCAAAATTCAAGATGACATTCCTGGCGAAATGAGGACATATAAATCAGTTGATACGGCAACTAATGAAGATGATGTCGTGAACTATCCACCGGAATTCTTAAACTCACTTGATTTGCTAGGATTGCCGCCTCACAATCTTCAATTAAAAGTTGGATCTGTTGTTATAATGTTGCGAAATATTAACCAACCGCGACTTTGTAACGGCACACGATTAGTGATAAAAAAATTAATGAATAACGTAATAGAAGCAACCATATTGAAAGGAAATTATAAAGGAGAAGACGTTTTGATTCCGACTGACGTACCATTCGAGTTTAAACGACTGCAGTTTCCAGTACGGCTTGCGTTCGCTATGACTATAAACAAATCCCAGGGGCAGTCATTAAGTTTTTGTGGTATTAATCTAGAAAACCCATGTTTCTCGCATGGTCAATTGTCTGTTGCCTGTTCCCGTGTTGGAAAACCATCTGCTGTGTTTGTTTACGCGCCAGATAATCAAACAAAAAATATCGTGTACCACAAAATACTACAATAAAAATGAAACTTAATTTAGAATAGCAGAATTTAAAAAAAAAAAAAATAAAGAATCGACTGTTAGGCGGTACGAAGTTCGCCGGGTCAGCTAGTTTATTAATAAATTAAATACCAAACATTCAAAATTCAAATTAATTCACTCTGAATCTGAAAAACAAAACTTTTCGAATATACTAAGAGTCAGGAATAAGAAATATTTTTTTGACTTTGAGGAATAAACTCTCTTCTCTTTTCAACGAAAATTTTACATGAGGAGAAACGATTTTGTAAGTTAATTAGTTCCCTGGAAAATCAGGTTCTCATGAGAATCTGAACACCACCGTTGAGACGCCAATGTCCCAGTGCAATTCTAAAGATCAATCGGGAAGTTATTTTTTTATTTTTTTTTATTATAGCGACTACATAAAATAAATTTTACATACAAAATGTAATGTGAAATTAAGTATAAAATATTGTATTTCTTAGTCCTCCTCACTAGGGTGTCCTGTGCCGAGGCGGACTAAAGTTATTTAAATTTAGTTCATTTGTCTTCTTTGTCGTTTTTAGCGTCTTCGCTAGGGTTTTCTCCTTGACCTCTTTGAGCCATATTTTTATTCTTGATTTGTATTCAATTGGATTTTTTATTAGTTTTATGTCTTGGGGAAGGATGTTATAGAGTTTTGTTGCAAAGTATGTATAGTTTCTTTGTCCAAATGTGGTTTTATAACTTGGAATATTTTTTATTTCATTTTCAATAATATATTTTTATTTTTTATTTATCAGCTTCAATAATATATTTTTGGCATATATTTGTTGTAGTTGTTTATATTTGTTGTTGTTGTTTTCACTTAAACTTTATATAAATATTGCACTAACTAACATATTGCGTCGTTTTTCTGGAGGGGTAGAGAGATTCATATGAAAATATGGAGATAAAAATAAATATATCTATGGCGGTCAGTACCTTTTTTGTTTCCTAATTCCCTTTAAAAAAAGCTTAGTTACGAAATCTAAGATAATTTCTTTGGCAAAATAAATAAAGTTTTCTTTTCGCACAAACGTAAAGGGTACAGCCTCCCCGATATCATTTATTGGATAACTAACACCTCTGAAATAGGTAACCCCAAGTGGTTCGCTATGTTTGGCGACTTAGCACAGGTGCATGGGTTCATGGAGTGAGGATTGTGCAGGTCTTGGCAACGGATAAGTCTGCCCACCTCCTGTGTGGCTAGTCGGATTGTTAGAGATCCCTTAACCCCTTTTAGCTGCTCTCTCTCTCGACCCATCGCCTTGTTCCGCGCCACTCCGCGGTGGTAGGGACGGATTCGTGCGTCCACCACTCTTGGACATGCTAATCCCTGGAATCCTACCCAACCTCTATGCCTTTTTCCTTCCCGGATCTTCCTCTCCTTTTTTTCCTGGAAAAACCCTCCACAGAGCATATCCTGAGAGATTTTTATTCCTCAGGGTCTCCTGTGTTGAACTAATTTAAAAAAAAAATAGACAAACCTAATAATATAACTAGGCCAATCCAAATTGATACGAGTTGCACCAAAGAAAACAAAACTAACTCGTCCCAGGGAGTAAGTAGATTCATTTTAGTTTCTTGACAAAGACAAATAGGTCTGGTACCCGTGTTCCTCGGAAGGTATCCGAGTTTCACCAGACACCGCAAGGAAGAATGATTAATGTACTATGAAAAATATATCGGATAGTAGAACACATTTTACTTCCCCATTGAATATAATTTTATTCAATTGTTTTGTTCCAGTTGTTTTTGTTGACTTTTATAACTTGTAAAACTCAAATTTTTTTAAGTGTTTTTGTGAGGCTTCCTTTGAAAAAAATTATTGTCTTAAATAAATGTAATTAACAATTTCATCCTCCATAAGCTTTTTTGTATTCCGCTCTAAGACAGGGTTGCCAAAACGAAAGATCGCGATCGACCGATCAATCTGACGATGTTTTAAAATCGATCGTTCAAATAATAATATTATGATCACCATTTTTAACATAGTAGACAGGTATAATAGTCAATGAATGGTCCAAATATGTGAGCAGGAACCTAAAAGATTCCCTCAGAAAATTGTTCAGGGTGCTTAGGGTGTGAACATACTAAAAGTCCTGACGTCTAGGTGGTGAGCCGGGGGAGGGGGGGGGGGGAAGTCCCGATTTTCGGATTAACGCTTGTATCTCGAAAACGGTGCAGTGAAATTTTTTTCAGAATAAGTAAAAGCTCATAAAATTATCAACAACTTTCTTTCTGTATGTAATTTTCAAAATCCCAGCCGTTAATTCTAGTTACTTTCGAAAAAAATCATATGCATCAAAGAAAGAAATTTATTTGAAAGAAGTTGTAAAAAGTTTAATTCCCTTTTAAAATATATTTATACACTTGCAAATTAATCTCCAATCAGTAAATATTTACAGCAATTTTAAGTTTTTCGTATAATGTTGGCACTTTTAGGAAAATCTGTTTTTATCTTAATACAGATACACAACTTTTTTTCGTTCGCCTAATAAATAATACGTGTGACCACACTCTAAAACCAGTTATTAAATAAAATAGACAAAATTAATGTCATAGATAAATGAAACAATTTAACTTTGTTTGAACCACTTATATAATGAGTAAATCCGACCGGTTTCGGAACAACCGTTCCTTCTTCGGGGAAAGCGTATACTAATTTGACAGTTAAAAAAATACAGGGATTCTTCATATTAATCATAAAGGAAAACGTTTAGATAACTTAAAAATAGTAAATCTATTATCAACAAACAAAAAATATTGTCTTAGCTGTTGTTATTTACCAATCTTTATTTTTTTTACAATTATTAATAATCCATGTCTGAATAATTGTTCTCAGTGCTTCTTTTGTAGGTTTATTATTATATTTTTATTAAGTTTATATGTATGTTTTTTTCTTTAAATTACATTGTAAAACTGCATATCTCGATAAAGGAATGCCCTAGTGAGATATGCAGCTTATGTTTTTCTGTATTTCTTATTTTTCAATAAATAAATAAATAGCCCTATCATGGATTTGTTCCCCTACCCACCCACTCTACATTAATATCTACCCATCCACTCTACATTAATATCTAGCAACGGCTCCACCCCTACCTACCATAATAAAACATTGTTACCATCCATATTTCGAAACTGTCAAATTAGTATACGCTTTCGCTGAAGAAGGAACGGTTGTTCCGAAACCGGTCGGATTTACTCATTATATAAGTGGTTCAAACAAAGTTAAATTGTTTCATTTATCTATAATGGATAACCACAAAGTTATAACTACATTCAAAAGTATAAAAATAATATTACTTGAAAATTTTTATTGTATTTTATAATCATAATGATAATGATATTTATCTCATGATAATTTTATTCCATATCGTTACATTAAGTACATAAAATTATAAACCTCATTGTTATCACTGTTCTCAATAACATCATGTTAAACTCTCCACTTTATATGGATTCACTTTTTCATCCTCTTTGGACGTGAGGGTCCAGGCAAGCGTTGTTCATCCATGGCATCTTCATCCTCAGTAGTGGATTGTTCTTTCTGAATGGGCTCTAAGTCGTCTTCGTCGTCGTCCTCGGTAACAGGCACGCTATTGGGGCATCTCCCTTGGCAGTGGAGGCGTGTCCTTTCCCATTCGAACCCGTTCCCCTGCGTTAAACTATATTAAGAAAAATCATTTTCAAACAACTCGCGCGCCACCTATTGCAAAGTGTGTGTGTACAAATTTCATAATGCCAGAGCTCACCAGTGTAAATAGAAACCTTCGCGGGCATGCGGACAACAATTCACTAAAATTTCATCGCAATCGGATGAATAGTATAGGAAATAGTTTCATAACGCCAGAGCTCACTATTATAAATATAAACCTTTGCGGGTATGCGCACATCAAATCACCAAAGTTTCATTGCAATCGGATGAACGGTTTAGGAGCGCAAACCAAATAAGGTACAAACAAAGAAACATTTTTTTTTATATTTTAAGATAATAAGTTATTAAATTTTTCCAAAGAAACTTGTCTACCTCAAAACAATTATTTTTTTAAACTTTCTTCTGGCAGGTAGGTACCATAGTATTGAAAAAAAAGAACTAATAAGTAGTGGGAATATGATTAGTCCAAATTAATACTACGATTTCACATTTGAAAATAAAAATATTTTCTACAAGCATTAAAACGCTCACCATCTTGAAACAAAAACGGAACGTACGATAAAGTTTACAGGCAGAAGAAAATCAACACGGTCTAGTTTTAAAGAAATTTCGATACGCTCAGTCAATTATGCATGTATTGCGCCTACTACTGTTGAGAGATCATGTTACCTGGAATATGTACAATGTACTGTATATAACTGAACGTACATGTGTTGATGGATAACCTACCTGGATGACAGTGAGTGGTCACATGCACCAGGTGTACAGAGTAGGTACATGTAGATCATGTGTAGACACTGTATACCGTGCCAAGGCAGCGTGTAGCAGAACGACCCATCTCTGGGGCTCTGTGAGTAGAGCCAGTCAAGTGAAGGCAAAGCATTTTATGAAGTGGAGGCGGGCAAGGTTTTCTTTTGGTTTGCGATATTTTAATGCTGTACTTTTATGTTTTCTTTTATTATTCAACACTTCGCTCAGAAACTATATTATTTTACACAAAATTGCGTACTAAAACACATAAACAGAAATAAATAAAAAAATATCTGTTTTACTTTTTTATTATTTTAAATTATCAGTAATATCATTTATTTTTAACTTAAAGAGTGAAGCCTCTAATTCTAATATATAATTAGTGAAAACAATATTAAAAAAACAATAAAAAAAATTTAAAAGATACAGTCTCATCTAGGATTTAACCCAGGATTTTGCCGGGGGCGGTGCTTTACCAATGAGTTTATGGGACTCTAACCAATTCCTTCCTAGATGTCTTGGATAAATTTAACCATTTTTTTTATTTTAATATGCGACATCTATTGACTTTTCTGCATGCCTGGGATGATTTTTTTTACTGTAATATTTAATTCATATTTATTTATTTTTTAACATTATGAGTAAAACCTCAAATTAAAATGTTTAATTAAATTAAGACAATATTAGCGAAAATCAATCGAAAATGTGGAGACTTGGTCTGTGAGTTAGGTCTCATCTAGGAATCAAACCTAGGACCTTAAAATATGCGTTAAGAAAATTAAAATAATGTTGGTAGTTCTTAGTCGAAATATGATACAGTACTCAACCGAATCGGTTAGGGTCCCATTAGCTCAGTGATAGAGCACCGCCCGGTAAGGATACGGTTCTGGGCTCGATTCCTAGATGAGCGCGTATTTTTTTCTGATGTTCTAATTGAGATTTTCGATTGAGTGTCGCTAATATTGTCTTAATTAATTAAATAATATTATTATTTATTTTGTAACCCTTTCTGAGGTGGTTCTGAGTTGGTTTCTTTCTGAGTTGACCGGTCACCGTTAAACACAACATCTGTTTCACCATCTGAAGGCATTATCAAACTGTCAGACATGCCTTAAAAAGGCGAAACAGCTGTCATTCATAATAATAATTACTCAGCAGAACTTTTTTTTTACATGAACTCCACACAGGAGGCCCTGAGGAAAAAAATTCCCTCAGGGCCTATGTCATCTGGGATGCTGTGTGGAGGGTCTTTTTGAGGAGAGGGAGGAATGAACATTGGTCTAGAAGAGACCCATGTTGTAGGAAGTAGGAAACACAGAGGCCGGCAAATCATTCCACAGCCGAGCTGTTGAACACAAGAACGAGTCGAATAAACGACCCGTTCTCATGCGACAAATGTCAACCGTGTACAAATGATGGGCACGCGTTTGGCGTGTTTCCCGACTATACACCGGTGCCGAAGGGATCAATGACGCTAGTTCCTCGGAGCATCTTCCATTGTAATACCGGTAGAACAAGGATAGTATTCCCACCCGACGCCCGATCTATTAAGCGGACCGCCCGTTTCTGCACAGAGTCGAGAGTATTTTTCAGGTATTTTGGAGCTCCACTTGTTTTTAAATAAAATGTTTTTATAAATTGAATAATAATATTATTGAATACATAAAATAAAAAATAAAAAATGAAAACTTGGTTCTACGGATTAAACTATTAGGTATATTTTCCGAAAATAAATATACATGTGTAGGTACTCAGTGTAGGCTGATGGTTAAATGAAGAACAACGAGGTTGCGTGATAAAAAACCTTTGATGGGTTCCCACAATAATTATAATTTGTAATCACACAAACACGGTCAGCGTAACAGTCTTACGATATTAAATAGTACTAACGAAGTTACACACTGGGTCAAGGTTGATTGCGGATAGAAGAGGCGACTGCTTCGGTAAGTTGAACGAACACACTGGTCCTTTCGCTGTTGTTGGGCGCGTTTTATATGGCCAGACGAGTGGAGTATTGGTAGTAAATCAACACTCGGCTAGTTACTCGAAAGCGCTAGAACTGTGCATTGCAAGCGTACAATGGTTCGTACCTTTTCTGGAATGCGTGAGAGGTAGGTAGGTCCGCGGCTCTGTTTCGATGAACTAGGTACCTACTGTTCAGTCGCGTACCGTCCATGCCAGACGGCTGACGGGAGCTCTAGTAATTTCGCTTGCATATATTTGAACACAAGCGCCGCTTCTGGAAACATCGATACGGTTCGGGGGCAATCCAAAGCGTGACGTAGCAAAGGCTGGTTGCTACACATGTTTGGTGACCAGACCGAATTACCATGTACTTTCCCACCTCCCTCTTCTCGTCTCTTTCCCCTTCCCACCGTCCCTACCTTCAGCATCACAACATATCCCTATTGAGAGTGTTGTAGTCTCACTGGCTCGGCCCGACGCGATAGTTGGGAACAGTTTCCCGTGCGTTATTAAAATTTGAACCAAAATTCAATACTGTTCCCTGTGCTCTAGCCAGACAAAGCCTAATTGAAACATAATATTTACGAAACCGGGGGTGCTGACCGCAGCTACGTGAATTGATATTAATGATCTCTATCCATTATGACAGCTTTCAGCTTTGGAGATATTCTTGATGAAAAAATCCAATCCCGAATAGAATTTGCGAAATAGGGATTTCGGGATTTGATTTTGACAATCACGGTAATAGGAAATACGTCTTTATCATAAATGTAACTTTATAAAAAAAATAACAAGAATTTTTTTTTTCTTTACTGGATGAGTTAGACAGGAATCTTTGGAATAAATAACAAAGCAAGATGAATGAGAGGTATTCCCCAGAAAGATAAGGGGATTATTTTTACGTTTAACCTTTTTTCTAACTCTGAGAATAAATAAATAAATTAATTAAGGACAATTCATATGACTGAAATTTTGGCCTTCGTTGAGTATTTTGTAGTGTGGATAGCATTATTATACGCAGATGATACTGCAAGTTTTTTTCGGGGGTAAAGATTAAGACGTTTTGCTAGAAAAAATACGAAGAAGCCTAGATAAAAATAACAGTTTAAGCCTAGATAAAACTAACAATAAAACAATCAAATATCCTAACTAATGTAAAAATAACAGGATACTTGATTTTAATTTCAACTCGTAAAATAATTCCTAGTCGTTGAAATTGAAATCAAAATTATGTATGGAAACAAAACAGTAAAAATTAATAGAACGTTATGAATATAATCACAATATAACTATAATATAATTATATGGAAACAAAACAGTAAAAATTAATAGAACGTTATGAATATAATCACAATATAACTATAATATAATTATAGTTATATTTTGTTTTTATATCTTTTTTTTAATAATTTTCATAATTTTTATATTTTTGTTAAGTTCTTACGGGTACTGGACCCTTACTTTTTTGTTTTCCTTTTTTAATTATAATTTTAATTATGTGAAAATCTGTCATTGGATATAATGCTTATTATTAATGTTATTATTATAAGTGTAAAATATCTGTTGATTTTCCATAATAAATAAAATAAAATAAAAATAATACATTCCTTTACATTAACTCAACACAAGAGGCCCCGAAAATAATTTCCCTCAGGGCCTATGACATCTTTGTGGATACTGTGTGGAGGGTATTTTAGGGGAAAGGAAGGAGTGAACACGAGTCTTGAAGAGACCCGTATTGTAGGAGGGAGAAAACACAGAGGCTGGAAAATCATTCCGTAGCCGAGCTGTTTTAACTCAAGAACGAATCGTAGAAACGACCCGCTCTCATGTGACAAATGTCAATAGTGTGCGAGTTTGGCGTGTTTCCCGACTGCAAGTTTCCTTTCATACAAAATACATAATAAACTCCAACACACAAACAGAATTCATAAACACGTCCCATTTTTTGACAATTTTTCACGACAACACGATAACATGTATTTAAACACCATACTAACTATGGTAGCAATCCATTGGTTACAGGAGTGGGGGGGCAATTTATATATAGACTGAAAAGAGAAAAAATCTAGGTAAATTTAAAAAAAAAATTATCATTTTTATGCTTAATCAACAAAACATTGAAAGTTATTAACAAGTGATAATGTAATTTCCTTTTTCCTAGAACATAATTTAAAAAAATGTAATTTAACGAATTTTTTTTCTTAAAGGAAACCGCACAAGAGTCCCAACTGCTCCCAATTGGGGTATGTTGTGAGGCTAAAGGTAGAGGGAAGGGAAGGAGATAGGCAAGAGGAAGGTGGGGAAGGACCCGGCTATTCAGATCTGGCCACCAAACACAGCTAAAGCCATTTCAGGCAACGTTTCAATTCTGAATGGTGATCTTACTCAAGGGCGATACTGAGAGTATCTTCCACTCTGGAACGTGCCGCAAATATACTATATATTATTTTAAATGAATAAATTGTGAAATACACAAATTAATCAAATAAAATTTATTTGCCACGCCGGGATTCGACTCCGCGACCTTCGGAATGCGAGTCAAGCGCCTTACCGCTGTACCACGCTGGCCGTCTGATTTTCCTGTAATGATATTATTATTTTTTAAGAAAAAAGAAAGACAAACATTCTTAACAATGTTTGAAAATCTCCTACTACTACCACAGATGATGTGATGTCAGCCGAGGAATCGAACACGTGACGCCCAGGTGGGACCAAACGCGATGCCCATTCAGCCACTGACCAGTCGGATATATAATTTTAAAAGCTTATATTTTCACATGATTAAGTGCAATAATTACAGCAATATGTAACAAATAAAATACAAATGTACCTACGTAATTAATATCCAATAATTGGGTAATGTTAATATTAATCATATTAATTTAGCAAAAAATAAGTGCATTTTTAAATATTTTAATACATGGCCCATTCGCATCCAGAAACATTAATGAAAATCTGGTATTTTTGGTTAGAAACTATGCGGGAACCATATGGGTACTACGTGAGGACTACCGGATATAATTCAAAGGCTTTTAATGAAATATCGAGTTCCTCTCCATGCTTGTTTATGATGCAATGCTGAAGAATCTCATTAAAATTAATTTGACAGCCGGGTTTTCATTCAATTTCATTGGTGTTGTTGCGGGCAAAGTTAATAAATAAAATTCATTGTAAATTTGTGGCAAATATTTTGGATGATTAATTAACGGTTTCAATCTTACGATGGTTAATACCCTTGGGAAATGGAAGGCAGATTAATATTTGTGTTGTAAATAATAATCAAGTCAAATAAAATAAAATTGTGGTCCCTTCAGATTCAGTGGTTTTTTCTTTATTTCTAATTATTTTGTAAAAGATTGTTCTCAATATATTTTTATCAAGATGTTAAATCAAAAAAGATCAAAGGTTTTTAAATTTCATCTGAAAAATTTAATACTTGAGATGGAAACGAAAGTTTATTCAAAATATCGCAATGAGTGGACACAAGTTAGAGCACGAAATTTGAGTAAAGTTGTCTGCTCCTTGCTACCTTTTGGTACATGGGTAGAGTATGTTTAGAATATCTTGAATAATGGTTTAGAACGCTTAATTATAAATATCCTAAATTCAGTTGTGTCTAAATGAACTCTAGAACTTTTGGTCTGAATGTAAGCTTCATTTTCTAAAACTGAAATGTCCCGAAAGTGTTTTTCCGATGAATCCAGATAACCGATAAAGTAGGTACCGACCTAGACAATATACCGACATATACGATAAAGTAGGTACCGACCTATACGATAATGTAGGTACCGACCTATACAACATACCGACCTATACGATAAAGTAGGTACCGACCTATACGATAAAGTAGGTACCGACCTATACAATATACCGACCTATACGATAAAGTAGGTACCGACCTATACAATAAACCGACCTATACGATAAAGTAGGTACCGACCTATACAATATACCGACCTATACGATAAAGTAGGTACCGACCTATACGATAAAGTAGATACCGACCTATACAATATACCGACCTATACGATAAAGTAGGTACCGACCTATACAATATACCGACCTATACGATAAAGTAGGTACCGACCTATACAATATACCGACCTATACGATAAAGTAGGTACCGACCTATACAATATACCGACCTATACGATAAAGTAGGTACCGACCTATACAATATACCGACCTATACGATAAAGTAGGTACCGACCTATACAATATACTGACCTATACGATAAAGTAGGTACCGACCTATACGATAAAGTAGGTACCGACCTATACAATGATATTTTGACAAAAAATTACTTTAATTGACATTTTCAAAATAGGAACTATATTTTAAGAATTCAGACCATTCCCAATTCTGCATTGTACTTTTTTTTTAATTTTATTAAAAAGACAAATAACTTAGTTCACACCATTATATTTACATATCCACAATATGCATGTTTCGTGAACAATGTTCACAACATCAGGAGTAAATAATATACAATAAAGTTATAAATTAAATACAGATCACCTATGTAGAGAAAGAGGTAGAAGGAAGGGGGAGGGGTAAGAGTGGGGAAGTTTAGAATTAAGGATTACTATGTCATTAAAAGAAAAAGACCGCTTAAGTGGGAAAATATTCAAAAGAGCGTATAAAAATGTTTTGGATATTAATTATATCCGATTTCATATTAACATTTTTCCACATTTCTAAAATTTCAAAACTAAATAAAATAAATAATGCCATCACAATTTTCAAAAAAAATTTTCTTCGAAAAAAAATACATTTATAATTTTTAAGCGTAATAATTGGTTCCGCATTTTTCTCCAATTAGTTCAACTTGACCTCTAACGCCGAACGACCGGATAAGAGTGGAATTCGTTTCAATGTGCATATTAACACTTGCAAAAAATCGTGTGATTGATCAACAAAACAACTTTTAACAAAAGCAGATATTTTTAATATTTTTACTTATCACCTACTATAAATTGCCATAGAGTAGGTACTCCATCCATGCTTTTTTAACTTTAGTTTAATAATAAAGCGTTTTAAATAATAAAAAGTACGGTTTATCTTCCATCACGCAAAAGCGTATGAATATTTTTAAAAGTTGCGTAATAATAAGATTTTCATGAGCATAAAACCCATAAAGATGGGTACTTAGATTTTTAAAAATCACATCAAATTTCAATCTAGATCACTTATGAACTTCAAAAACATTTTATTTATTTTATTTATTTAATTATTTTCATATAACATTTGGTTATAAAATGACGTATTGCCCATCTCACTAGGTGTGAAACGCCTGTGTTGAGATGGCAATTTACAGAGTGGTTATCTAAGATTTTGTAGTAATATTATTCAAGTATGTTACATATATATATATTTATATATATATATATATTTATATAAATAAAAAGAAGATTGCAGTAGGTACATGGTTACATATATACACACAGTAGGTATAAAGGTAAGTCTGTTTTTAAATACTTGTGATGGATATGTTTATTTGAGGTGATCAATGATTTTACTTTTAAATGTACTTTTGGTTTGCGTGTTTCTAATTTCAGGAGGTAGAGAATTGAACATCTTTGTTGCATTATATTTAAAACTTCTTTGCCCATAAGAAGTTTGACAAACTGGGATGTTGAAAGATTTTACATTTGACTCTCTTAAGGCTCTTGTGTTCATTCGTTCTTCAAACATGTGTGTATTTTTAAATTGATGAAGCAGGATATTTTTTTAATACAATTTTTGCAGGTTCGGAACATTTAGTGTCTTAAAAATAAAATCTTGTTCTCAACGGGACTTTAAGAATAACCTTCAAAATTAGTTTTTGAATCTTTACTAAAGGCTCTAGGCAAGTATTTGTGGCACTACCCCAGCTGATAATACCATATTCAAGTGATGATTGTATAAGAGTTATTACATTACATCAATTGAACGAAGTTATGCTTCAACCAGCCAGACCACAATAATTCTGTTCAATTATTAATTGAACAGAATTGTTTTTAATTCTTTTAAATTATTATTTATTTTAATTTTATGATTTTTTTGTCATTTTTTTGACGAATTTTGTTTTCATTTTATGTTTTAATTAATTACCTACCTAATATGTAAACATTTTCTTTCTTTTATAGTTTATAGTTGTTTATGTAATATGGCAGACTGGGATTGCACTACCCTCCCAGTCCTGCTGGAATAAAAACTTAAATAAAAAAAATAAAAATAATCGCAAAAAGATATTTTTGTCATCCGACGGAGTAAGGTCAATTCTGTATTCTACTAAAACCAGCCAGTCTAGCTATTTTCCAAGCCAGGACGCTCGCAATCGCCGTCGAAAGTACGTACATTAGTGGACTTGGTTATTCTCGAGCCACGTCGAAGCTACATACTTAGCCGCCAAATGACAAAAGTCATTCCACATAACAACGAGTGGGTCGAACCCTAAGAGTATGGATTATTATAGTTCCATGATCGAACCAGTCGAAACGGGTAGCGAGTGGTGGGTTCTTTGCGTATCTATGCAATTGGCTGTTAAAATCTAGTATTGTTTTACCGCGCTTTCGCACCCGCAAAGATATCGTATATTTTTATAAAGTCGTTTTAAGGTCCATATTATAATGGCTGATTTACCAGCGATTTTCGGTTGCTTGTAATACATTTTGAATTCACAGCCATGTCGAAAATTATCAACTCGTAGAGATTATTTGCGGTAAAAATATGTGTATCGACTGTTCGACTTTTCAAACTTACACCATAGAAATCACAAAAACATCAAGATCATAGACGATATTCACAGGGCTGCCAATATATTCATCTCTGCGACCGTTCGACGTTGAAGAATGTAATTTTTCGCTCGTAGATGGCACAACGAGTGACGATTGATCGTTGCTCGGGAATAGCTACGCAAGCCGCTTTCATAAAAAAATTGTAGGAATCGCTTTCTGAAATATTTTTTGATCGCGGAAAAACCATTAAAAATTGTTTAGAAAATGCCTATGGCAGCGTTTAAAACACCTCTAATGTGGCTATTTCTCTAAATATATTTAGCAGAAAATAGCCGGAGTTAAATGATCGATTTAAACAAAATACCTAAAATTTGGTGTTTTTGGTAGCTCTGGATTTTTCTGCAGAATGTATATTTCACTTAAGGTTAGACAGTTGATTGCAGAACTTACAATCACTAATATGTATTCTTCAGAAAATAGCCAGATGTGAAAAACCACCACTATCCCTAAAAAAATACACTTTAAAGTCATAAGAAATTGATATCTGAGATATTTGGGAGGCGGTAATGGGTATCGCCGCCCCAGGAACCTTACTAGATAACCAACACCTCTGCCATAGATCACCCCAAGTGGTTCGCTACGTTTGGTGATTTAGCAGGGGTGCCCGGGTTCATGGGATGAGGTGTGTTTAGGTCTGATGACTAGGACACACTGAAACTGTACCCCAGATTCCTACCTTTTCCTTCCCAGAACCCTCCTCTCCTTCCTTTCCCTAAAAAACCCTCCACACAGCATCCCCAAGGATGACATAGGCCCTCAGGGAGGTTGTTTTCCTCAGGGCCTCCTGTGTGGAGCTCATGTAAAAAAAAAAAAAAATTCTCAGGGAATTATAAGAACGTGGAATGGCATAGAACTCACATAATTCAGCGGGATAATGGTGTCACTTTCACATTTCACCGATTCTAAGCGCTCTATGTATTTAGAAAGTTTTCAATCTAACACATCACGAAAACTCGTATTTTAATCAAAACAGTCAAAATAACAATCGCCTGTTCCGATACAGGTATATCCTAGGGAGACAGGCATCAAAAATATGATGTAAGCGTAACTTGTATAAATAAAAAAATAAATAAAATAAAAATAAAATGATATCGCAACACGGTTGTCGACTGTTTGAAGTTTGTCATGGCACTGAACTTATGACTTATAATTTTCATGCCACTGAATTGAGAACACAAACAGGATTTTGCTTAAGATTGATTCTGCGTCCTCAAAATAATAGTTACATAAGGAATAGTCAATTTCTCAGAATGTTGCAGCATTTGGTGTGCAACTCAAATATAAAGATTCACACGGTGTAAATCTGTAACTTGTTATTTTAATATATCATTATATTCTGAACACAAAACTGGTTGAAATTAAATCTGTTAGTGGCGATTTAAGAACTCAGAACATAAAATGGTTTTTATTTGATTCTAGCAGCACATACATAGTCTACAACTAGAATTTTACAACTGCACTTCGAATAAGATAATGTTTTGCTTCGATACGTATCGGCAGATGAATTCGGAACTGGAATTTAACTTTCTGAACCCAAAACTGGCTTAAGTTAACTCTATATGCGGCAAATTAAAACTACACAGACATGAAAATGGTTTTTCTTTATTCTGGCAGCACACACATATTCTGCAATTAGAATTTTATAACCGCACTTCAAATAAGAAGATGTTTTCCTTCGAAATGTATCAGCAGATGAATCCTCAACTGGAATTTTTTACATTCTGATCATAAAACTGGTACTAAATTAAGAGTGCCTCTGCTTGTGAGTCCCCAGTATTACTCTCATAATATGCGTATTATTTTCATCAACCCCACACACAGGAGGCCCTGAGGCCTATGTCATCTTTGGGGATGCTGTGTGGAGATGGCTAAGGAAAGGAAGGCGAGGAAGTTCTTCGAATCAAAAGGGTATGAGGGGTGGATAGGAATCTAGGGTGACGGATGTACGAATCCATTTCTCCCGCTGCGGTATAAGATCAGCTACAGAGGTCACAAAGTTTCCGCAAACCAGCCTCTTCTGTTTCAGCCTACCACGCTGATGGTGGGCAAGCCCTTCCGCCGCCAAAACCTGAACCAAAAGTCACCAAACGTAGCTAACCACTTGGTGTGACATGGCTGAGGGGTTGGTAATCCAATAAATAGTTTCCGGAGTGGCAGTACCCATACCCGCCTCCCAAAATTTAAACAATAATAATATCTTGTAAAAAATGTATCCATTTCATTTCATGGATCAATGTGCTATGATCGATGATGGATCATCAAACCATTCATGTGTTCAAAGCACAAAAATTGGATGAAAACCATTTTCGTATTATGTGCACCAATTAAAGCTGAGGACTCACATGTAGATTAACTCTTAGGTTTAAAGCAGTTTCGTGTTCCAAATGATCTGTCAAAATTTCAGTAGCGGATTAATCGACTGACGCATTTTGAGTGGAGTTACAAATTTTGTTTCAAACCGTTCTTCAAAATTCGTAATTCGTAGGTAAACCATATGCACATCATGAGAGTAATACTTAATAAAGCTGGGGACTCGCTATCAGATTCACGCTCAATTTAAAACCAGTTTTGTGTTCAAAATGTAAAATCCCAGTTGAGGATTCGTCTACTGACACATTTCAAAGGAAAACATTCCCTTATTCGAAGTGCAGTTATAAAATTCTAGTTACACACTCTATGTATGTGCCGACAGAATCAAATAAAAACCATTTTCAAGTTCTGAGTTTAGTTTTAATTCGCAACATACAGATTTAATTAAAACCTGTTTTGTATTCAAAATTTAAAATTTCTGTTGTGGTTTCATTTTCTGACAGATTTCGAAGAAAAACTTTCTCTTATTCGAAGTGCAGTGATAAAATTTTAGTAACAGACCATGCGTGTGCTGCCAGAATCAAACAAACACAATTTTCATGTTCTGAGTGTAGTTTTAATCCACTCCGTACAGATTTAATTTAAACCAGTTTTGTGTTCAGAATATAACGATAAATTAAATAACAAGTTGTAGATTTATCGTGTAGCTAGTGAAGCTTTACATTTGAGGTGCATGCTATTCGCTGCAAAATTCTGTAAAATTGACTTCTCCGTGTGTAACTATTATTTTTGGACTCTTACGCAGAATCAATCTTAAGTTAAAACCTGCCTTGTATTCTAAACACAGTGTAAAAATTCGTGATGCGAAGTCCTATTACATGTACACCATTCTTGATTTCCGAGAGCAATTATAGCCCAAAATTTCCTCCGCCCCGGGCCGCTGACACCCACGCTACGCCACTAAATATCATGTGGTCCATTTGAAAAGTATCTGCAAATTTTAGCTACTTCATTATTTTTTAGCTTAAATATCACTATGATCAATGGAATTATTAAAAATTTAACTGATGAATTCCACCAACTTCTCAATTTTCTCGAAATCACTAAAGCGATTTTCGAAGTCTGATATCATCACCTTAATTTCTGCTGTGTACAGAGTGAAGCTTTACATTTGAGGTGCATGCTATACGCTGCAAAATTCTGAAAAATTGACTTCTCCGTGTGTAACTATTATTTTTGGACTCTTACGCAGAATTAATCTTAAGTTAAAACCTGCCTTGTATTCTAAGCATAGTGTAAAAATTCGAGATGCGAAATCCTTTTACATGCATACCATTCTTAATTTCAGAGAGCAGTTATAGCCCAAAATTTCCTCCGCCCTGGGCCGCTGACACCCACGCTACGCCACTAAATATCATGTGGTCCATTTGAAAAGTATCTGCAAATTTTAGCTACCTCATTATTTTTTAGCTATATCACTATGATCAATGGATTATCAATTATTAAAAGTTTAACTGATGAATTCCATCAACTTCTCAATTTTCTCGAAATCACTAAAGCGATTTTCGAATTCTGATATCATTACCTTAATTTCTGCTGTGTACAGGAATATCAGGAGTTAAATTGTAGTTTTTCCATATTTTTTACAATTTAAAAAAAAAATCTTTTCGATGTCGACTATCATAGACGCTGTTTAACTTTGGAATGCTGCAGCAGTATTCATGATTTCTGATAATGATTTATTTTTGCCTCGAAATTCCAGATTTGATGTGCTCAGTTTTCCGGCAAAATCTGCTAAAAATGCTAAATCACATCGCCAGTCTAAATCACACAGTTGCTGATAATCGTCACCCCTCTCTTCAAGAAAATTTGTTATTTCATCCAATAACATGATGGATCAGCATTTGAAAATCACGCAAAATCATACGCGAAACTCTTGTGGGGTACTTGTCCAGCTACGGATCCGAGTTTTTGCGCAGGTGCATGTTTTATTGGGTTTGAGTCCTTGGCCGGACCCGTGCCTCCGATCGACTGGACTAATGGCCGCGATCTACCGGTCGATTGTGATCGACCTGTTGGCCATCCCTGCCCTATATGAATATGAATTTTAATTCAAGGTGTTGTTTAGATTTGATCATTCAAATTTTAGACAAATGTGCTTTTATCTCAGTTGTTTTTTTATGGCTGTTCGCTTTCTTGATAAGTACATTCAATTTATAAACGTTGAAAACAACTTTGTAACATTATTTTTAGATTCCGAATAGAACCGAAAACAGCCGTGTTTCCTGAAAAACAGGTAGAATCCTTTTCGTGGAAGAGTTTCAATTAGTTCCTTATTTCAGCGAAAAGATCCACCGTTTTCTATTCTCAAGTGTACCTGGTTTAGACCGGAAGACAAGGTACCTACCAGCAGACCTATTTTATCTGAGGCTAAGGGTAGCTAGTAGTGGTGCGCAAAGTTCTCAGAGATAAAGTTTAAAAGGAAATTGGAAGCTTGAATATTTTAGTTCCCATTTCCAAAGTTAGTGGACGTACAAATACTGAAATAGCTAATATATTTTCATGTGCTCGCGTCTCGCCAAGATTTTTCAGCGTAAACCACATAAGTCTACTAATCAAGATTCGCGTTTCTTTATTCACAAGCTTAGAAAGCTTGCTCGTATCTTTAGTAAAACTTAGTCCGGGAATAATTCTCTGAGAGAAAGACAGGTAACGCATAAAATGACAATGTTTGAAAATCTTCTAATACCATCACAGTAAGCAGAAAATGTTGCTTGTATCGTGACTTAGCCAGGTGTGAACAGGTGTCCCAACCTTTGGGTAGGATCCAAACGCGATATCATACATTAAATCTTCGAATGGTACGGCCTTAGATACTTCTAATAAAAATGAGAAAAAAAATTCATAATTGGTTTGATAGTAATATGACCGCCTCCGTTGTCGAGGGTTAAGGCTCTTGAATCTCGAATGCATCTCGAATCCGAAGGTCGCGGGATCGAATCCCAGCGTGCACAAATAAATTTTATTTTATTAATTTGTGTTATTTCACAATTAATTACTTAAAAGTAACATAGCTGCACGTTCCAGAGTGAAATATTTATTTATTTATTGATACAAAATTATACATTTCATAGAACAATCCAGTAATGTTGGCCTCACTGGAGGGCTTACCCGTTCTGAGGCCCCCATTTTATAATATAAGAATTTATACATAATATATTTAAAAAAAATATATATATATATATAAGGTTAGTAACAAAAAAACACTTTAAATGAAGCTAAATTTAAACTAAAAAATAATGATTAAAAATTTTAAAACTCACTCCTGGTGTAAGACCACCATTCAGAATTAAAACGTTGCTTGAAACGGCTTTAGACGTATTTGGTGACCAGCCAGGTGCTTCCTCACCTTCCTCTTACCCATCTCTTTCCCCTCCCCACTACCTTCAGCCTTACAACATACCCCAATTTGGAGATGGAATAGTCTCACTGGCTCCAGACGGGAGCAGTTGAGACCCTTGCGCGATACTCACATAAAAAATATAAAAACAATAATTTAAAATAAAATAATTTTCGTTCTGAATTCTCCAAACATTTCAAATTTTGCCTTGAATTGAAATTCACGGCAAAAATTCTAGAGTTCGTTGAACTGGAGTTCAACTAACAAAATTAATATTTTATTCCTATTTTTGCAAAATCTGCAAGCATTTTGAATTCTAACGGTCGTTACAAAATTATACTCGTATGTAGGAGTAATACTTGGTAAGAGAGAAACCCAAACAACATCAAGAGTAAACTGCTTCAAGCGTACGTGGACTTGGCAGAGGCGACTGGATTTTCCTTCAATCTAGTGTAAATTGACACTGGATTAAAACGTGATAACTTACCAAAGGTGCAGTTTGTGTTTATGCACTACCTCAAAGCAACTTCAAAGTTTAAAGTGGCTTCCATCTTACTTCCTTCCGAGCTTCTATACAATATTTGATATACAATATTTGAAGTCTTGAAAACTACACCCTTTCCGTTATCAAATCCCCATGGTCACCGATGATCACATATTTGCTGCGAATGGCAGGTCCCTTACTTTACACCGACTCTATAATATGTGTGTATGAAGGTATGTGCATGTACATGTACACATTTATATACGTACATTGTGCACACGTTTGCATACACATATATTAGTATGCATATAAATAAATATACCCCTAAATGTGTAAACGTGTGTGTATGTATTTACTTATATTTGATTTTAATCCTCCTAGTTTTGTGTACGTATAATTTAATTTATTATTACTATTTGAAACTTATCATCATAAAAAATATAGATTAAGAATTAATTACAGGTTAAGAAACAATTAGTTTTCTTTGGGGGCTGTTATTATCAAAATACCCATAAAGCTATTGTTACAGTTTGTGTTGTTAAGCTACTGTTTTACGATTATTGAACTGTCTACTTCTTAGTTGTGTACCTACCCAATAAAGACTCATTGTGTTTACAGAAGAAAAGTGTTGATTTGATTTAACAACCTACTACTTACATTGTAAAATTATTATTTCACTTATTTACTAGATTATGACGTATTTTCTGACAAATGTAATCTTTAAAAGTACTAATTTCAATTCCAGTATAAAACCACTCAACCACGGAGGCCGTCGGGATATTATAAATTTAAGGTGAAAATTAAATAATAATATACACATACGTTGGTTTCAATTGTTTTTTCAAGCCTCCTGTGTCATGTCCAAAAAAAACAGCGGGACTTAGGAGGCCGCTCTAGACTTAATAGGATAAGGAGTTCAAGAGAGTGACGGAGATCCAGAAACCAGATTCTGTTCCGTTTCAGTCAGCACCACTTTACAACTTAATTTGATATCGCTACCTGCCAACGCAATCTTGAGCCGCTGTCGAAATTAAGGTCTTAAAAAGCAGGGGTTTTTGCTGTACTGTAATATTATAAATTTTTAGAATACTGCAATGTTCCTTAATCTTACTACTTGATATTACTTGAAAATGTTCGGGAAAACTCTAATAACAATCGAGGTTCGTCGATATAAAACCGGGTACAGATAGCTTTAACGTAACATGCAATGTAATATTTATGAAAGGAACATTTCATAAGTGTGGACGCAGCGCGCGCACGAACCGAGCATGTACCTACTCGCATCTGTTTGAAGAGAATGGATCGCGACGATCAATTACTGTCTACGATGGTTGTCGGTGCCTCATTATTAATAGTCAATCATGTGATAAAAAAAAACGTCGAAGACTTCGACGTTGGTGGCGTACAGATTTGTACAGTCAGAGAGCTGGTGGAAAATTAAAGGCCGACATGAGATTAACTGGACAATTTCACAAGGATGACTCCAACGACTTTTGAAAATCTACTCAGATTAGTCGGACCAAGAATTTATCGGAATGCAGCGATTGTAATTAGAATAATATCTATTTTAGATAATACTTGTGTTTTCTAATCTTTTCCTTTTCCTTTGGATTTTTTCCTTTAGTTTTTTACGGCGCTAATATGACGACAATATATACGACGATAATAGTAAACTAATAATTTCCGTAACAGTTTGTGTATTAGATACTAACGACGACAGATAATACGCTTCGAAGATACTACCTAACTGACGTCTGTTGAGATATCTAAAAACTACAAATAACTATCTATATTAACGACATCTGTTCAAGGATGTTGAAACTACATGTCTAATCCTATGTACTACAATTATACATTACTGATATTTTTATTATTATTATTTAACTCTCGGCAGGACATTTGCCTGTAGGAAATAACATGACCTAAGTCAAATTTAGTGATGACGAACGAAAGGTCTTTTTATGTATATAAATCAAATAAGTATCGCATTTTTTTACAAAATTTAATAAATAATAATTCAGCACCACACTTTACATTTTATTCAAGATAATTTATCGAAAAGTGGGTAGTGGGTAGCGAACACGAAGGAATTCGGGAGCTGTTGCCGGTGGCAATAGGAAACAGAATGAATTCTCTTTTAGGTCGGCACCACTATTGACGTACGTAGGAAGGTAGGATAATTATTAAAAGACGGGAAGCGATTTCACAGCCAAGCAATGGGTGATTCCACGACCAATCACCGGGGTTTTGCATTCCAGAAAAAAGTTACAATAATAAGTTTCGTAAATTTATGTTTCATTCTTAGGTTAATTAATTATAATAATCTGACGATTTATAATGTGCCATTTTTAACTGTCAAAGTGACATGTTTGTTTTTTTCGCAGCACCAGCAAACGTCTGTGACAGTAGTCTTACCAGCCGGTAGAGTTTTACACGTCATAATGACATTGTAGCCAATCAGTGGCTGGGGAGTGTGGGGTTTTAGATCGCTTTTAAAATCAATAATATTTATTGTAAATAACATTTTTAGTAGCTACGATGATCAGAATCAGAAAAATAAACTTTAAATCTCTCTCACATTTTGAACGGTATTCCATAGTTTGTGAAAATACCGCAAAGGATGCGTTGTAAAACAATAAATATAATCATCATCGTGGAAATGTTAAGCACGCGTTTGGCGTGGTTCCCAGCTGCTCTACTTTCATTGATATATCGCTACAACAAACCAGGAGAATATATTCCCAAGAAAACAATGATTGATTGCTTAAAATGTTTACGCAAAACCGTTACGAATTTTCAATAATAGTAATACCATGATTGTCACATACATATTTCAATAACATTCATGATCAGGTACAATTTGGGAAGCGAGTATGGGTACCACCGCCCCGAAAACCATTTAACACACCTCTGCCATAGGTCACACCAATTGGCTCGCTACTTTTGTGATTTAGCAGGGGTGCCCGAGGGGTGAGGTATGTCCGGATCTTGGCGGCGGATGCGTCTGCCCACCAACTGCATAGCATGCCTGATCGGGAGAGACTGATTGAATGAAACCTTTTTACTTCTATAGCAGGACTAGTCGTCCAGCGAAGTCCAGCGATAAGGCTCTTGAGTCGCACATCGAAGGTCGCAGGATCGAATCCCGGCGTGGCAAATAAATTTTATTTGATTAATTTGTGTTATTTCACAATTTATTAATTTAAAATAATATATAGTATATTTTCCGCACGTTCCAGAGTGGTAGATACTCTCAGTATCGCCCTGGTGTAAGACCACCATTCAGAATTGAAAGGTTGCTTGAAATGGCATTCGCCGTGTTTGGTGACCAGATCTGAATAGCCAGGTACTTCCCCACCTTCCTCTTCCCTATCTCCTTTCCCTCCCCACTACTTTCAGCCTCACAACATACCCCAATTGGGGATGGCATAGTCTCACTGGGTTCAGACGGGAGCAGTTGGGACTCTTGTGCGGTATTCATGTAAAAAAGGATTCTCTTGGAACATCGCCTTGCACTACAGGGAGGGAGGGATTCCTACCAACTCTCATACCTTTTTCATTCCCACGAAAATAATTACCATCCACACATCATCCTCAAAAACGACTTAGACCCTGAATGGAATTATTTTCCTCGAGGCCTTCTGTGTGGAACTAATGTAGAAAATATCAAATACCAATATACGTTCATCATTACGTGGTGTTTATATATAATTTGTATCAACTACGATAAATCGATATTAGTCGTTGGCAGCCTACCTGTATTGATGTGTGGACTTACACTGATTAACAAATTAATTAAATACTCTGGGAGGTAATTCACCTTTCATTACTGACAATTATGTATAAAGGTATTAACACGACATTGTACCAGGATTATTATTTAATATGCCCATATTGTCAAGTAGTTCCCTTAAGTTGCTTACAAAGTGGGCCCATTTCCTGCGGAGCTTTGGTACTCCATTACGTCGAATAAGTCAATTTCATTAATCAAATTGCCTAGGTAGGTACGCAATAAATCTCTAAGGTCGTATTCATGGGAAGCAAGAAGACGGTTCAGGCAATTGCCAATTAGGCAAGTAGAAAGGTGGTCGTCATATTAAAATAGCAATAATTTATTTATCATCAAGGTCGTCTCCCGCAACGAATTTTCACATCTATATTGCATATATAAAAATGAATCCCTGTTTCCCTTGGTCACGCCATAACTTCAGAACAACTTTACCTATTTCATTCATATTTTTTTTAAGTTTTCCAATTGGACACGCGCCATAAAATATATTTAAATACATTTGGGCATTAGTCTCATTTAAATTAATAATTTAAGCTATGGGACCATGGGGGAGCCATCTATGGTGGTTGTATTATATCGAATTTCCCTATGTGACATTGAAATTCAGTTAATTCAGACACTTTCTGACCTCTGTGGGGCATGCAATTACTTTCGACGTGAGTGTTGTTTAAAGCCAATAGATGTCAGTTCTAATCAAAATTAACCCATATTTAAATTATTGTTGTGAGTTTTTGGCACGTACTATTAATTTTGCAAATTAATATTCATTGTGTGAACTTTCTTCCTGTGATAAACATTTGTGGAGATTGTACAATACCGCCTTGGAAAAATCAATATACGAAGGAAACTAGTGTCATTAGTCTGAACATCGTGTGGAGAGCTGCATTCTCTGAGTGAGTATTTTGTTTTGTTTTCACTGATGATTTTGGAATTGCTGTATAATCTGTTTCATGTCACATAGGGAGTTCATCTTTCATTAATTACATAGGCTAGTATTCCCTCGTGTCTGGGGCTATTTACACGCCCCTACATCAATACTTTGTAGAAGGCTCTTACCGATAGAAAAAAAAATAAAATTACACTAAAAATTTGATAATTTAAGAAAACTTATTAAATTAATTAATTAGTTATTAGACTATTTTAACTTCGCACGTTTGACAATTCGCGCGTTTAATGAAATTGAATTACGCAGGCAGCTAATTTTTTTTTTAACAAAAGAATTATCTATGGCAGTGTTACTTAACCTGTGGTTCGCGGACCCCTGGGGGTCTCGTCACTGGACCAATTAACAATAATAAATAAATGCCACCAAAAGTCTCGTACCGGACAAAAATTAAATATTAAAAACCCTTTCAACACAGATGTTACTGATATAACTGGCTTGATAATGGCACAGGAAAACCAATTAATACAAATATTTTGTGATTCAGCTTTGAAACCTAATTTCAAATCATCCTCTTTGTCAAATTTTTCGGTGAATGTCAAGAAAGATGATTATAATTAAATATCAGAAGAAGCACTGAAACATTTACTGCTTTTCTCAACCACACACCTTTGTGAAAAAGCATTCTCTGCTCTTGTATATACTAAAAATAAATACAGAAAAAGATTTCAAGTGGAATCCGATTTGAAATTACAACTTAGTAATAATATCAACCCGAATATCACTAATTTAGTTGCAAAAAAGCAACTCCATCCTTCACGTTAATTAAACGTCAATTAATGTGAATGTTTGTGTTTCTGTTGTACGTTAATTTTTAACGTATTTTTTTTTTGTATTTGTAGTATCGGTCCGAAATTTATTGCTGTTTTTGTATTAAGGGGGTCCTTGAAAATTGTGCTTGATTTCCTAGGGGTCCGTGCCTGAAAAAGGTTAGAAAACGCTGGTCCATGGATTTTTTTAATTATAGATATTTTAAATATGTACCTATGTTAGGTACCAAATGTGATTGATTGTTTCCTATAATATACAAAAATGAATAGTTGTAATTCACGAAAAATTTACATTTGAATAAAAAAATTGTAATAAGTGGCACGCGAGCTGTTTGAAAACTGATTGTACTGGGAACGAATATATGGAATGCGGGAGGGGAGGGGGATGTGGGGGGGAAACGGGGACGTATGGGAAAGGACATGCAGGGAGAAACAATTTATTTCTTTGAATATGGCATTGCCGGGAACCAGAAATTTTTATATGAATGTATCGCATTTATTAATAGATATTATTAACTAGAGCAAGTTGAGAACAGAACTTTTTGAATTTTTGAAAATACCTAATAGTATCGAAGATATAAGCTGGCAAAGTATTAATTTTTGCGGGCGGCCACAATGCGTTTGACGTCACATGACGTACCCCGCGGTATTGAAGCACTGCTACTTATATTATGAATTTTTGTACTGCATGTAACTTCACGGGATGCTACATTTTATATAATATGCATTTTACCAACATTTACTTGAAAGTTCATAACCTAATCATTTTTGGAGAAATAGGAAAACTATGTCATATCAGTAATAACTCTTAAAATAAAATATTTTCATTACGAAAAAACAATTAGGAGACAATCTCATTGTTCCACAGTACATACATTTGAGTTGTTTATAAAGGTCCGGAGTAAAGAGTGAATTACATTGCGAGAGGAGTAAATAAGTGATAATTCGACTGAAAGTTAAATGAAACCACGAGACCAGTTGACAAATTTCTTTTCAATTTGTGGAAAATGTTATTTTTCATTTCTTTCCGAAGTTTTCTATAAAAAACGTGGAGGCTACAAAGAAATAAATCTAGCTAAAAAAATACAGCTCTTTTAACGTTTTTATAGTTTTAATGTACCGAATATATTCTTTGAATACTGCGAAAGTCTTGGTGAGGCGATAATTCTCTTAGCCCAGATATTGCGGGGTTTGACAAAATAAGTTTTTTTCTTCGTTTTATGTAAAATAGCTGCTTTGTTTCAGAGTGGAAAACGCTGGCAGTGTCACCCAAATGAGACTAATATTCCATCAACCAATAGTCAATAACCTGCTTTCATTCTTCTTCTTCTATTTCTACTTTATAGTTTTTCCTTCAGCCTCACAACACACATCAAATGAAGATGTCTTAGTTTCACTGTTCAATGGCTTCGTTGGTGGCAAAATGATATCGTCGGCAGAAAGGCTAATTGACGTAACCAGCAAATCCTCTACTTTCGGGAAAGTCGAAAAAACAAAAAAAATAATTCAGAAAATAGTAATGGTAACCCCTATCTCGTCGATTTTTACAATGAACAACAGAATAATGTTTGTGATTCTAAAAATCTAATTAGATCTATGTAATTATTTTTTTTAAATGATGATTTTGGTGGTTACATCCATTTTTTTGTGAAAATTTTACGACTGCTTGGCTGTAACCAACAATATCTAATATGAGAAGCTCGGTGTGCGATTAATTTACGGAAAGGCAAAAGGGCGTAACCTCTTTTGTGTTATTTGTAGCTCCTAAAACCATGATGTAACCCTCTTCGAAGGGAATCAGACTTACAATTAGTTGATGTAACCAAATTTAAATAAAAAAATATTTTTGTAATGGGAGGTACGGCGAAATATTTTTTTAACAACCGTTTTTTTCATATCGAAGGCAATAAGTTGACAGCTCAAAACTGACATGTTTTTTCAGAAATAGAGTTATGCACATCATTTTTTTAATTTTTTTAAGCTATATTTAAATAGCGTAGTCATATCATTTTATATCATTACTTTTTTTTATATGCATCACTTATTTTTTTTTTAAATATGGCCATCGAAGTTTTTAAAAATATAATTAAATAAAAATAATAAATGTATAAGAAAAAATTTAAAAAAAATAAAATAAAAATTGTACACCGTAAACGTCCAGGCTGGTGGCCGGCCGATCAAAGAACTCTTCAATGGAGTGTGATCTAGACTACAGTAATTCGTTGGTTTCATTCATGTATTTCATTTAGTCGTTGCTAGCGGAGCATGTGAAAGCACTGTGGAATGGACGGGTTTCGGAAGATTCCGTCGTTTTCCAGGCTGCCGGTCGGCAGACCTGCTTTTTCTCATTTACTAATCGACCCCTATCGTATGAGACCATTCTCAATGACCACGAGCACAAATATTCACCCACGAATTTACGTTTTCACGTTCACCCTGCATCGGTTGGATGCGCACTGAACGCCGAAGCAGGATGCAATAACACGATGTTTGAGCATGACGCATTTTCGATTAAAACAGTGTAACGCTCTCCACAAAATAAAAGTCTTCAAATCTGTGGTAGTGTTCAACTTTAATAAAGTTTTTAAACTTACAAAATGGTGTTACTAAAAACTTTCGATGCGGCGCAACTTATAGGATTAATGTAACTTAATAAAACTTAAAACTTTAGTCAGCCATTTACCGTAAGCGAAAATGTTTCCTAAAACACGGAAAGGCTATTTGACGTAACCATATAATTTTTCATAGTAAATAAAAACTGAAACATTGGATACGCCCGAGTTAAAGGGAGTAACCCACATTTTATTAAAAAACGTCGGATTTTCCATCACTTACATCAATTTTTGGTCGGACTTCCGGGAAAAGCAGTAGGTATTTTAAGGGGGTAAACTTTAAAATTTTCATAATATATAAACTTCGAGCATACATATCGACGCAGTTTTTTTTTTCAAGTAAAATGGCATCAAAAAGTGAAAAACGACAAAATGTTGGTTACGTCAATTAGCCTTTCTGCCGTCGATATGTTTATTTTGAAACTTTTATGATATTTTATTCGTAATCATTATTATAAACCATAATATTACTGGTAAACAAAATTATAGCGCGTTGGCGCGTTGCATTTTGTTAAAGTTGGTAGCCACTTGTTTTTAATTATCTTATCTTCTTCTTTATTTCATTTCTCTAATTAAATAATGTCATTGACTAATATTTCATTGGTAAGAGTAATAGATTACCCCATCGACGCGTTTCACAAAGTACCAACGGTACAAAACATCCACATAGTTGTTAATAGATTTATCGTGTAAGACGTTAAAAGGGTATCGGCGTCCACTTCTGAAACTTAGATAAGTTTCAATTAATCAGATTCGAAGTGATACCTCTCTTGAATGTGTATAATAATTTAAATGTCTTCTTTGATCTAATTGTAGGCGTTAATTGGTAATTTATTTTGCTTAGCACTCATAATCAGATCTGAAATAATTATAATGTTCCCGAGAGCACTACCCGAAATGAAACTGGAAACTTTTGGCACTTCAGCGGGAGGCTGCGGGAGGGGTTGCAGGGAGGGAGGAGGGATGATCCGGGGGTAGGTTCAGAGGGGACGAGATGGATCATTTAGTCGCCAAGCAAATTGAATTACCATACCTTTGGCGGGGATTATAATGCTGATTATGTTGCATAACTGTATTTACGCCTTCTATCCGCAACTCCTGGAAATAAAGGGTGGGATTAGGCAGAAGCTTTGTAGGCAAGGCAGTGATTTCAGTGATTTGAATTAGTAAAAGTTTAAACAGTGATTTTATTGTTGTTGGCGAGGTTGCGTTGTAACCGAATATTTTGCTGTAGTATTGAATGTACAGCAAGTTTATCTAAAGTTAGCAAGAAAAAATTGTCATTCTGAGTTGTCCTGTCACCGAAATGTCACATTATTATAAAAATGATTTTAATATTATCATAAAATTAAGAATGTCAGGCACAGCGTCATTTAAGTATAATGATCAGGATCATTTGCATTTTGCAAGGTGGGTATGGGTAACGCCGCCCGGGAACCATTTATTGGAACATTTATTTATCTACCATAGGTCATTCCAAGTTTTTAAGGTTCGTTACGTTTGGTGAATTGGCAGCGGTGCCCGGGTTCTCTGAGTGAGGTTTGTCATGATTTTGGCGATTGATGTCTGATTGAGGAGGAGGACTGGTGGAGGAGGTCTTTTGACCTCTCCAGGCAGGATCCCTCGACCCATCGCCTTGCACCGCAGTTGAAGGACTGGATTTATACGTCCGTCACTCCTGACTGACACACCGACCCCCAGATTCCTACCCACATCTCATGCCTTTTTCCTTCCCAGAACTTCCTCTCCTTCCTATCCTTAAAAAACCCTCCACACAGCATCTCCTAAGATGACTTAGGCCCTAAGGGGTCGTCCATTAATCACGTGAGGCTCGAAAGGGGGGGGGGTCGGAAAAAATCACGAAATATCACCGAGGGGGGGGTGTACCGAAATATCACGTGTATTTATTTTTCATGATAATATTCTGAAAATTTAAAAATACATTGTACTAAAAAAAATACACGTGATTTTGGGGGGGGGGGGGGTAGTCTTAAACCTCAGCACATATCACCACGGGGGGGGGGTAAAAAGTTGCTAAAAAAACATCACGTGATTAATGGACGACACCTAAGGGAAATTATTTTCCTTAGGGCCTTTATGTGGAGCTAATGAAAAAAAAAAATTATGTGTATTATAAAAATGAAAAAATAAAAGTTTAAAATGTTGTTATCCTCATAACTCAATTCTAAACTTGTCACCAGACTAAGAAGAGCCGATCATTCATTGAATTTGTATTTTTAAATGCGTATGTCTATTACCAACAAATTTTACACATCTCCACCTACCAACCTGCCGAGCAAAGAAAGATGAAACATATAATATAAATTATTCTGTCGCACCATTCCAGCGCTTTCATACCACTCGCTGATAGTTGGTTCAATCAAGCAAAGGATTCGCCTTAAACTCAATTGGCTTACTCAGTAGGCGTATTATGGAACAGACGTTAATATTAAGTAACACCGAAGACATTGGTGAAAGCTTCCTCCGTGAGTTATGGAGCGTCAAAAAGTTTATTCCGACGAAGTCAAGCGAGCGAATGTCTGATGTGATTTATGATATTCATTGAATTTGACGTGCGATCTTTCTAACGCTGTGTAAATCTCGTTCGTCGTGCCATTTTTTTCTTTCATGCTTGTCATTATTTTTTAATTAAATTCTCAGGTTCTAGAATCGCTTTGTTCGGAGTTTTCCTCGGAATTTATGAAGAATGCCTTTGTGACTGACAGAAGGGCGCATTCTCGGCCTGAAGTTTTAAGATTCTTTGAAAGTCGCATCACAGAGGCTATAAATGTAACCGTGTTTATATATGCTATAAATGTAACCGCATTTATCCAATGGTAAAATATTTTACACCGTAATACTCGTATTTAAAAAAATACTGCATGCAATATTCATTTCATTTTACCAAAAGAAATGAAATAAATACAAAATTGTTACAGCCTTACTAAAAAACCTCGTGAAAATTTTATTTAGTTGATAAACTACCGCGGATATATTAACATTACTAATTAAAAAATAAGAAAAAATTGTTCATTGAAAGATATATACACTGCTTATACATCCAGACATGGTAGTTTATCTGCTGTATACGCCTGTTGTATTAATGATTTCTGGACGAATTTTGCAATTTTGCCAACGTATTTTATATGTCTTATTTTTTAAGATGTCGTAAAAACAAATACTTTTACGGAAACTAGAAAAAATTACCTTTTAGATTTTTGTGTCTGAAATTTACTTAAGCGTTTAAAAATTGCAGTATTTTAAGCTTCAATCGCGAAAAAAGTTGAAAATAATAGCTTATCGGAAACATATTCTATTAAATGGTCGAAAAATTTATAAAACACAGTCCTTTTTATTTAATGAATTTATAATAAAACTGTCGCTTCATTTTTTTCTTTTTCATACAACAAAAAATTCTTAAAAAAGTTTGTAGGTAGGTTTTAATTCCATAAAATTAACAATAAATAACTGAAATTTGAATGCATTGCTTGCACATCTTAAGACGTTCTGTTCTTTGATACGTTTACCAACTCATATATTATATATTTAAGTTATAACAAAAAACATCACGTTTAAGAAATTATCATAAAATAAAGACCCTAAAATGTAAATATTTAAGTCATTTTCTGACAGTTCAACTTTCAAAATACGAATTTGACTAAAACTGATGAAAAGCCATACAAATAACAGTAAATATATTAATTATATGAATATAAGAGAGAATTGGTCAATATAATAGAATTTACAATCACATTTAAGTAAAATCACAACACACATCCCGCAGAGGCAAATTTTGTCACCGTAATAGTAAGGCCGTTAAACCGTTACCTCGTAAGGACCTACGAGGCGGTTAAAATTTTTGGAACGGTCTGAGACGTTTGTAGTAATTTTTCCTCAATTATAATTTTGTTTTTCATTTTTGTTTTAATACCTCACAAGAGTCCCAGTTGCTCCCGTCTGACAGTTGAGACTATGACATCTCCATCTGGGTTATGTTGTGAGGCTGAAGGTGAGTGGGGGGGGAAAGGAGATGGGGAAGTGGAAGTGGAAAATGGGGAAGTACCTGGCTATTCAGATCTGGTCACTAAACCTAAACTAAACTAAAGCCATTATACCACCATTCAATTTTGCATGGTGGTCTTACACCAGGGCGATAATGAAAGTATCTTCCAGTCTGGAACGTGCCGCACATATGCTATATATTATTTTTAATTTATTAATAAGGAACTCCAGTGAAAAATATTATGGCTTTAAAAAAATATGTTCATATAGACCAAGAAACGCTGATTCTGAATATATAAGTTTTATTTCATAATATTAAATGCAGAGTTTTTAATAAATTATTAAAAAGTGCATTTTTAAACCTCTTCCCAAAACACAGCGTTTAGTTGGCATTACTGAAATGGTTAACCGTGACGTCACAGTTAACCTGTCACCTGTGTATTGTATTGTATTGACATTTGAAATGACTTGAAGTGCACACGTACCTATGCAATTCAACATTTCGTGTTTTTGGTTTATTTTCATACTGTTTATATAGATTTAGATAAATAATAGTTATTGTGTTTATTGAAACATAATTTAGGCCCTCAACAATTTACGAAAAGGGCTATATTTGCGGACAATCTGCAATAAATTTTGTCTATTTGAGGTTAAAGTCGTGTCATATTTTGACATTATTTGGTTATGTATAATCAAATTGTTTTTAGTATAGGGCTTTTTATACAAGTTGTTACACACTCGTCATGATCAGTGTATTATAAATACCAGTGTTTCTGTATGTATTATACATAAAACAATGTACCTACAAAGTAACGCCTGACACAAAACACGATGTCACATGTATTTGCAATGAAAGAGATGATTTATATTGCACTTTGATTAAATACAATAACAGTAGCGGTGAAATGTGGACATTTTACCAATGTTTTTCTATATTAAAAGCAGTTAATCTTGAATAAAAAACACACCTCACACCTAAAAGTCATTACAAAGCATTCCGCAATGATTATTCTGGGTTCTTCACAGTGTTGCCAACAGTTAGAAGTGAAATTTCCCTAGAATTTCACATTTACGCAATTACCTACGTAGCCACCCGATTGTGTAACACTAATCCTGTTGTATGTTAATTAATATGATAATTAATTGGAAAGATATCGGAACTTGGTAAATATACTAATAATACCGTGATTTTCCAAATAAAACGCTTTTTGCTACGTGAAGTAATAATTTAAAAGTACGAATACACTCACCACTGAATTAGAAACTGAATTCCAAATAAAAAAAAAACACTTTGCAAAATAAAAATCATAAGCAACCCGCCGCTCATTTGTACCAAGCGTGGTTTTTTGAAGACCCCCCCCCCCCCCCCCGAACGTGTCACGTAGTATGGGTACGTTCCCTAATATCATTTTGAGTTGTCAGTGTTAAAAATAACATGGCATGTAAGTACATGAAAAATAATTAAGATTCATAGGAATTCCAAAAAATATATATACGTATATATATAAATAATACCAGTAATACTGTCATATGTAATAAAATTTTTGCCAGAGTTCAAAATTTCCCTAGATTTTGTCCTGATTTCCCTTATCCCTAAAAAATATTTTTCTCCCCTAGATCTAGGGAAATTTCCCTCGACATAACATCACTGATTCAAAATGACAACTTAAAAAGTAAAAAAATTATCGGTGGGTGAAGACCACCATAGATACGGTGCGTTTCTGGGAGTCTTTAAAAATTAAAACATTATTTTAACTATTAAAACTAACTATAAAAATAAAAATAAAAATGCAGTTATTTAAGTTTGAAGGTCTTTCTTTATTCATTAAAAAAAATAAAAAAATTGGACTGGAGTTCTCTATTGTGAGATAGCATTAATATTAATCAAATAAAATTAGTTTGCTCTCGCCAGGATTCATTCCCGCAATCTTCGGATTGCGAGTCGAGAGCCTTACTCCTCGACCACGGAGGCCGTAAAAAATCCGCCGTAGACTATCCAGTCGCCATTTGATAAGGAACTGAGTTCCTATTACCGTTAATAAATAGCTACACCTCCTCCATATACATGGCTCCGATCAAGTTAATAGCATACCAAGACACGTCCTTTCAAAACCCCATCATTTTCAGAGAATTTAATATTCTCTCAAGATCAGATATCAAGCAATTATGTAACTAAAATGGCTTCACTGACGGCGTAGGACCTTCTAACTACTTCCGGAAATGGATATTCACACCAGGACACACCACTTATCGCTGGCTAGCTCCATTTACGTACATTATGAACTTGGAAACCGCACGACAATATAATCAAGGTAATAATTGTAATATTTAGGTACAGTACCAGAGACAAGCCGTAGCTATTTTGATTTTCATGATTTTCCAGAACAAAAAGCTCTAGGTACCTGATGAATTTTTAAATTTATAATAATTTTATTGAAAAAATCTTCTCTCTTTTTGATATTATGAAATAAGTATGTTTTTGAGATTTTGTGAAATCAAAACTTTCTTATGTGGACAATTGAAAAACAAGCATTTTTTGGTTTTGGTATTCTCATCCTCGTTTGAATTAATGAAATTTTATTCAATTTGTCACACCGGCAAAAATTAAAAGTAGGTAGAACTATCCTTTAACGCTTAACAATAATTTCTAATTTAAATACTCTTATGTCGGTCATATATTTAATCTCGTTCGTGTAGACAAATATACTGTCTTACACTGTTCCAGAGTTGGTTTCACAATTTGCGAGGCGGTCGTGGGTACCGCCGCCTCAGGAACCATTCATCGGATAACCAGCACCTTTACCATCGGAAAACCAACACCTCTACCATATCCTATTAAGTCATCCAGCAAGCTACGTTTGGTGACTTAAGAAGGGTGTCCGGGTTCACGGAATTAGGTTTATCTTATATTGCGAACTCTTTGCTAAAATCAAGGTCTTAGACATTCGACAGATATTTACAAAGATAAGCATTTGTTACATATGCCAAAAAAATCTACTGGTGGCTCCAAAACATCAAGCACACACACGTTTTTCATCAAACCTGGGTTGCGTGGTCCCTAAAACAAAAACCTCATTCGCCCAACGACAATTCTGGTTTATCGCTCCCAAAATGTATAATGCTCTGAGTGCCGATATAAAATCACAGAATAATTCCAAATCTCTCTTTAAAGCCCGCATCAAACATTGGATATTTGAAAAGGGAAGAGATTTCTTCAAACAACACATGAGAGCTTAATATTACAATAAAAACAAATATATTAATTAATTAATTTAACTTAACATTACATTAAAAAAAAAATTACAAACAAAAAAATTTACTTTCTCTAACACTCTTTCCAACTTCTTTCAGAGAAAGAATATCAAAAGCGAATACAAACATGTACTCTCGTGCAGAAGAATACTTACCAATTTTTATTTCTATTTTTATCTCAATAATAAAAATACTTACCAGAGTTTATTTCAATCTTCTTAAAATTATCTTTTTATTCTTTATTTCTTAACTTACTTTTAATTGTTATATCTTTATTTTTATCTGTTTTAGTTTTATTTATCCCTAAATATGTTATTTTTTCTTTCCTCTTCTCATATTTTTTTTTATCTGTGTATTTAAAATAATATGTCATGTATGACTACCACAACACGGGCAATAGCCTAGTGTGGTAGTCAAAAAATACCAACAATGTACCTATCATGTAAACATTTATTAAATAATAAAAAAAAAAAAATAAAAAAAATAAAAATCTGCCCACCACCTGACCCCTTCATCTCTCCAGCCTGATTATCTCGACCCAACGAGCACGTTGGCACCGCAGAGGGAACAGTTATTTGTAACGAGCCCTGCTGTGTAGAGTTAACGTTAAAAAAGATTGTCTGATGTTCATACGTAGGTTTTTTTTGTTTATGTCATTTTTTTTTTAAATTTAAAGTACTAAAGCTGCATTGAATCACAAAAATTCAAATGAATCATTATCATCAAATTTATGATTTTTATTGTTTAACATTATTATTTCATAGAATCTATCTATCTATCTTCTATCTTCTTCTTCTATTTTCTATATAATAAAAAAATGAATCGCCTAAATGTATGTACGCGTATAACTTCCGAATGACTTTACCTATTTCATTCAAACTTTGGGGGATTTGATGTGTGCGTGCCATATAGGTTTCTATATAATATATATTGGTGAGCTCTGAAATTATGAAACTTGCATAAAAAAATTACAATAGATGGCACGGGAGCTGTTTGAAAACTGAACGTACCGGGACTGAATGAATGGATTGCGGAAGGGGGAGGGGAACCTGGAAGGGGAGAGGGGAACTTGGGAGGGGGGAGGAGAACTTGGGAGGGGGGGTTCCGGGAGGGAGGAGAGGAACTCGGGAGGGGGAGGGGAACTCAGGAAGGGATTCGCGAGATGGGGGAAGCGGGCGAGGGGAGTGGCGAGAGGAAAGGCGGAGTGGGAACGTGAGGGGAAGGGAACAGGACGAATGGGAAAGGACTCGCAAAACCATCTGAACAATGCATTTTCTGAACCTCTGAAATCTAAGCTGTCTGAAACTGTCAACACTTGGGTTTGACTATATTGTTTCGTAAACCAAGGAAACACTCCAAGAAGAACTTGTGTTTTGATGAAAGTTGATTGATACCTACCACTTAATACTCTTTACACTGAAAGTTCAACAATCTCACGAAATATTTCATAAAATTTAAATTTTTTTAAACAACGTTTTAACGAGTCAAATTAGTATGTATTTTCTTTAAGGGAACGTACCCATACTACGTGACCCGTTTGGGGGGGAGGGATCTTCAAAATACTATGCTTGGTTACAATGGAGGGGGGTTATATTTTTTCCACTTGTAATTATAGGTACGCATGCACTCTTACCGTCACGCAGCAAGCGTCGTATTAATAAAGACAAATATTAGCCATATATATTTTTTAACTTTTTGTTAGCAAGAAATGATTTTTAAACCATATTTATGATTTACTACGTGAAAACTGTAGGGGGAGGGGGGAGGTCTTGGAATATACTACACGTGGTCACTTGGGGGGAGGGGGGGGGGGGTTAAAAATTGCAAAAAGTTGGTCACGTAGTATGGGTCCGTTCCCTAAGATACCATAAATAATAAAATGAAATATTTTACGAAAACATCTTTTTGAGAAACTAGTTTGGTCACAATTTTTTTTTTTTTTTTTACTTAAGCTCCACACAGGAGGCCCTGAGGCAAATAATTTCCCTGAGGGCCTATGTCATCTTTAGGGATGCTGTGTGGAGGGTCTTTTAGGGAAAGGAAGGAGAGGAGGGTTCTGGGAAGGAAAAGGGTTTAAGGGGTGGGTAGGAATCTGGGGTTCAGTGTGTCCTGATCATCAGACCTAAACACACCTCATCCCATGAACCCGGGCACCTCTGCTAAATCACCAAACGTAGCGAACCACTTGGGGTGACCTATGGCAGAGGTGTTGGTTATCCAATAAAGGTTCCCGGGGCGGCGGTACCCATTCCCGCCTCCCAAATTGAAACAATTACATAACTATTAATACTAATCGCTCACAAGCAGTGAAGGTAGGAAATAAACAGTCTAACTTCACAAAACTCCTTTCGGGGGTACCTCAGGGATCCGTTTTGGGTCCACTTCTCTTCATTCTATTCACAAATGATGTCGCAACGATTATTAAGTCATTTGGTCTCCTATCTCTCTGTTATGCCGACGGTCAGCAAGTCTACTTTAACTGCACACCAAATGAGATCACCGGGCTTAAAATTCCCATAGCTGAGTGTCTAGAAGCAATCAGTCTCTGGATGTCCTTAAATAAACTGAAGCTAAATCCTTCAAACACCGAGTTTCTGTGGGCAGCCACAAATAGACGCCAACATTTAATAGATAACTCACCAATTGCTATTTCCGGCAATGACGTAATTGCGAAAACAACCGTCAAACTTCTGGGAGTTTATCTGGATTTAGACCTTTCATTGAAAAGTCAGGTAAATAGGACCGTTAGCACGAGGTTCTTCTACCTTAGACAACTTAAGTCAGTTCGTAGGAACCTTTCTACAGAAGCAACTAAGCTTCTTGTGAACTCGTATATAGTATCACGTCTTGATTACTGCAATGGCATCTATGCAAGTCTTCCTAAATGTCAAACTGACAAACTACAATCAGTTTTCAACGCCGCAGCACGACTTATCACTGGGGTACCCAAATTTTCGCACATTTCGGAACACCTCCGAAATCTTCACTGGCTGAAGTGTCCTGAAAGGATCCAATACAAGTTATGCTGAATGGTGTTTAAATCTATCAATAAAATGGCTCCACCCTATATCTCTGAACTCTGTATTCCGGAAAATATTGGTCTAAGGCAGTGAATTCTTAGATCACCGACATCATCTGCAATGCCGTAATATTTTAAACAACTATTTTGTAAGTGTTGGAAAAAATCTGGCAAACGCTATACAAACATCTCCCAACAATAATAAAAATAATTCCCACACTACCCACCACCAATATAATAATTTCAACAAAATAACAGAAACTGATGTTTTAAAAGTTATCGATGATTTAAAGGGGGGCTCTGCTCCCGGTTATGACAACATAGATGTAAACATATTAAAAACAATGAAACAATATCTAATTTGACCATTAACTCATATAATAAATACAAGCCTTATAAAAGGTGTTTTCCGAATAATTACAAAAAAACAATAATAACACCGATATATAAAGCAGACTGCCCAAAAGACCCACAAAATTACCGCCCTATATCCCTTTTATCTAATATATCAAAAATATTCGAAAAAATTGTAAAAAACCAAATCTGGGCCTTCTAAGAACAACATCACATTATAAATTCTAAACAGTATGGTTTCAAAAAAAAACACCAGCACCCATGATGCCATTGCGAAAATAACAAACTATATATATACCGCCCTAGACTCAAATGAAAAATGCATTGGAATATTTATTGACCTTAAAAAAGCATTTGATACTATATCTCATACTAACTTAATAAAAAAAAATCAAATCAATTGGAATAAATGGACTGGTGCTATCCTGGATTATAAGCTTTTTGGAAAATAGACCACAACAAGTAAAATTATTAAATGAACTAAGTGATTCCGAAAGTAGTAACTTCTCAATACCACAAGGCACAGTTCTAGGACCACTTTTGTTCGTATTATATGTAAATGATATATTTGAAGTTGCTAAATACGGGGAAATTATCTCATATGCAGATGACACAGTGCTTCTTCTAAAAGCAAACACATGGTTAGAACTGAATAAAAAGGCTAACATAGACATGAATGAATTAAAAACATGGTTTGACAATAACCTACTTACATTAAACTCTAAAAAAACACATTACATACCATTTTTCATAAAAGAACCAAACACGCCGTATGAAATAAACATAAGGATCCATTCTGCACCACACACTCAACAACACCACTTTAACTTATTGTGTACTAATATTGAAATGAAAACTTCAACCAAATATCTAGGAATCACTATTGACCAATGTCTAAAATGGATACCGCATATAACCATTCTTAAAAACAGAGTAAGAAAATTGACATATATTTTTAGCTGTTTGAGACACATTCTAAGTAAAGAACTACTGAGAATGACGTACTTCGCATTCTGTCAATCCATAATCCAATATGGTATAATAGGATGGGGTGGCGCCTATAAAACTCACACACAATCTCTTTACATTGCGCAAAAACTAATAATTAAAATAATATTAAAAAAATCATTTCTTTATCCATCTGAACTAATATTCAAAGAATTTAAAGTCAGAAAATTAAATACTCTCTTCCTGTATCATTCAACCTTACAAGTTTACAAAGAGGATATCCTAAACAAATTCATACCTTTCAAAAACACAGTAAATCTCAGGCAAAATACATGTTACCAATTCCCATTTGTAAAAAAACTTTGGGTCAACAAAACTATAAATACTTAGGAACAAATTTCTTTAATAAGTTACCAGAAAATATAAGATCCCTTAAGGACAGTTTCAAAAATTTCAAAACACAGTTAAAAAAATATACTGCAAACCTTAACTAAAAAAAATAAATAGTAATTAAAAAAATATATGCATATACACACATATGTTTCTCTTATTCTTAATATAAACTAAATTTAAAAAAAAAAATCAAAATAACCTAACTAATTTGCTTATTATGGGAGAACATTTTTAAAAAATATGTATATCTGTATTTAATAATTGTATTAAGTTTTTTTTTAAATACTTTCATTATATTTATGTATCTATTGTATGTACTGTACCAAAAAAAATAAAAAAAATTTCAATAAATAAAAAAAAATTAAAAAATCTGCAATTGGAAGGTTGATAGAACCTAAACGAAATCCGAACACTATGTTTGGTGATCGTGCATTCGAAGTATCCGGCCCTGAAGCTTGGAATAAACTTCCTATGGAATCATAACCAACTCAGCGGAATTTAGATCCAAACTGAAAACTCAGTTTTTCCGATACTCATTTCCATAAATTCATCATTCTTTTTAAACTTGCAATTTTTAATAGTTTTTTTTCTTTCTTTTCTCTTTGTTTTTAGTTAACTCAATCTGTTTAATGTAATCTGTTAATTGTGAGACCTCAATCTGTTTATTTTTTTTTTACATGTGCTCCACACAGGAGGCCCTGAGGAAAATAATTTCCCTCAGGGCCTATGTCATCTTTGGGGATGCTGTGTGGAGGAGGGTTTTTTTAAGGAAATGAAGGAGAGGAGAGTTCTGCGAAGGACAAGGGTTTAAGCAGTGGGAGGAATCTGGGGTTCAGTGGGTCCTGGTCATCTGCCTCCAAGACCTAGACAAAACTTAACCCACCCCTCATGCCTTTTTCCTTCCCAGAACTTCCTATTTCCTACCCTTCCTTAAAAAGACCTTCCACACAGTATCCCCTAAGATGACATAGGTCCTGAGTGGAACTTACGTAAAAAAAAGCTTTTCATTTCAGGGATTTATTATTATTGTATTTTTCCTTTGGAGGGGTGCAGAGACATACGTTCACCGTTTGTCTCATTTTTGACTATTGACATTTAGTGTGTAAGGAAGAGGGGCAGCATTATATGATTAAGAACAAAAGCAAACAATCAGCCCATTGACATTTGACTTTTTTGATCTATCGCAATATTTCTTTCAAAATATGAGAATTCGTTCCATACAAAATGTATGAAAAAAATAATTTTCTTCATAACTTTCTTTTTGTGAATTTTTGCTATGTTTTAATAGTTATTCTGTTATCCGGAGCGGAGACAAATCCAACAAATCAAAGATCATCAAAATCGGTCCAGTCGATCTCGAGTTATAAATAGTGTAACTAACCCGACTTTGTTTTATATATACCTTACCTTCGATACCTATACCTTCCCGTAAATCCAGTTCAACCATTAAGATAATTTTTGCACCAGTGTTCTCGAATTGTAATATTATGTAAAAACTTCATATTTCTTCCGGGGCCAATCTTAATTGTAAAAATGTATGTTATTAAGTCACCAGTCAGAATCTATATGTCTTAGTCATAAGTCACAAGCTATAAGTCTTATATGTTAGTCATTAGTTATAATTGTAAATCTTAGTCAGTAATATAAGTAGCTATTAGTCTTAGATAAAGGTCACTAGTTGTAATTGTAAGTCTTAGTTATAAGCCAGTAATATTAATTATTTTATATATTTATTTGTACAGCGCACTTGAGGTGATTTTCCACGAAAACGGTGCCAAAAAATTAGCCAATTATTATACCAGTTTTAAATGTCCGGGTTTAATTTTCCCCACAGGAAAAACTAAATCCTTTCACACACTTCCCAAATGATCATCTAGTCAATCCAAGTTATGCAATTGCACTATATAAGTATTATAATTACAAAACAATACAAGAACAACATGTCAACCTACCAGAGACCAGATGGGAAAATAATTCACTGACTCCAGATATTTTCATATCAGAGGGTTCGGCTCTGTGGAATTCCTAATTGAACCTAAAAATCCTACTGATTCCTCAATATAAATATTTAAAAAATCTTTTGTAATCGTACAATAAGTACCATTACAAATTATTATTATTATTATTATTGAAAACTTGGTGAAGTGGACGTTCTTTTGTAAAGAGTTCTTGGACATAATTCAAGAAGTGTCTACATTATTTATTATTTTCTTCAGGGCCTCGTGTAAAGCTAAAAATTGACGAAAATTTTATTTTGATCACAACTTCGTATTCGTAGCATTCAAATAAGGGTCGTTTCTGGTACCTAAATCAAACCGCCAAAAACTGACAAAGGCAGTTTTAACATTAACTCTCCACTAAAGTTGTTCTCTCAAAGAAATAAGGTACGCTGTTAAAACGTATTAAAATGTAATAGAGGATTTTTCTAGTTATGTTCGTCATGTTTAATATTAAAATTTTAAGTTTTCATAAATAAATATTGATTTTAAACGCTTCAAGTTTGCAAATTCCTAAGCTGCCCTAATTCTACTACGAAGTAGGTACCGCTTCGGGACCCAGAATTTCTTGTAAATATTGACCCAAGACCGATTAGAGTACAGTCCTGGGCGCGCGAGTGCCAAATTACGAAGTCAGTTCTGTTAACAGAACTGACTTATGTTAACAGTTAGATTTTACAGTTTAAAATATTCTAATCATTCCGTTTTTTTTAATATGCTTGTAAAACAATACACAAATCAGCAGTAACAACGAGTATCAACAACAATCACCGCCAATCGAAAACTGACTTGATCACGTGACAATTCAAATTACTTCCGCGCCCAGTTCTGTACTCTATTCGGCCTTGACGTTGGCCGGTGGTATTAAGTCGTAGACGTAGCAGAAGAATTGCACCATTTTTAAGGTGTTGTCATGGTAAAAATGACATCAACATAATTCAATTTGTTGCCGGAATAATAGACATATTTTCAATGGAAATTGTACATAATACATAATTATTGAATAGACCAATATAATAAAATGTTAAAGGGTAAAAAAACATCTGCCAGCTTTATTTTTAAAAGGGGCGCCACTGATTGATTAACCAGGCTAGCAGTTAGTAAAGCAATAATCCTCTCTCAGGGCCTTTGGTATGCAAACTATACGATTAAATTAGAAGGATTTTTAAAATAAAATAGACAGTATTATTAAGAAATATGAATTAAAAGATTTATTATCACATAATAAAATAAACTGGGACAAATAAACATATTAACAGAACTTCGACTCACCTTCCTTGAATCGACCAAAAAATACATGTTTCTAACTATCTATCTAAATTACGATCTTGAGCTTCTGGTTTTTCTCCTGAAGTATGGTCAGACAAAATACCTGGAACTGATTTCAGCCGAAAACAGTATTTGCTCCCAAAATCAAACTCCAGCCATGAAAATCTTGTATTACCAGGCGAGAATAATTATTCCTTCGTTATTTGACAGATTAAATTCCTTGTGTTTATTAATCTTCAATGTTTTAAAATAAATTGCTTGTTACTTGGCAAGTAAATTCAAAATTAACCATCAGTTATTTTCGGTGGAAATTACGAAGACAGAAATGTGTATTTATAACACTTATTGGCACCACGATTACATTAGTCGCGACCTAGTTAATTATGATCCAGTTCGAATAAAATAATAATCGTTTTACTTTATATAATTATTTACGTAATGAATAAGAATCACGTCCGACTTGTCAGTAAAACCATCTACCACCTTAGATAGATTACTCAGAAGTGGGCTCTAAACAAAATATTCGATTTTTATATCCTATTCAAAAAAGAAAAAATGAATGATGTTACTTCCAAAATTAAAAAAAAATAAATTTATGTTGAAGTTTATTTAATATTATTTAATCACCTCTTGAAATGAGGTACCTGCTTGCCTAAATCTATGATAAAATAAACTTCGAGATATATTGACAAATATTTTATCATAACAGTGTGTTAGTATTTTAAGCTTTTTTTAATTCGAATACTTGTAAAAGAAAGTTCAAAATTATCATTATAACTAAATTACCTACATCTCGAGAACTTATTACGATAAACCTAGTGGGGTTCTGGTACAGCGATATAAAGTAATACCACTTCAACCCAGGCCAGGACACTGGTTGGCCCTCTATTTATACGGTGACCCGACAATTGGTCCGGCAACATTGAAGCACCCACCACTGTCCCGCCCCGGTATAGGCGACTTATTGTCGCCCCTTCGGAGCTCTCGCAAGAATCTACTTTTTTTTTTATAAACGACTCTACATTTAACATTTGTATAACGAATCTAGAGCTTCAATGTCCCCGCATACGTTGTTAGAGGGCGGTATGCAGGCGCGCCTACAGGATTGTACTGTTATAGTCACTTCTACAATTCTAAAGCCCATGGAGGTAATCAGCCTCATGGACAGTCAAACGAGTTGTTAGTAGCCTCAACCAAAATAAAGTAAAGAAAAAAGAACAAAATATACAGCAACCGTCGTGAGTAATAAGCTCACGACAGCGGATGACTATGGTCAATCCAGCGGGCGGTGCCGAGCACTGTTCAAAAGAAAAAAAAGAAAAACAGATAACAGAGAGTATATACAGTGAAGAAGTGGTATTGCCACACTCTGTCAACCGGCAGTCCCCGAGACAGTGAAGAAGGATGAATGTCCGGCCTCCCGACAACCGGCGGCGTCGTCCGTAAGCCAGCTAACCGGTAGTGCCTAGACGAGAGTAAATGGAAGTCAAGGATGAAGACCCTAGGGAGAAAAGCGTCGGGTCGCCGGAGGCGGGACGGACAGCTTTCGGTCGCCGTTCGGCCTTCTCCCCAGCCTCTTCATGTCACGGGGGGTGGCGCGGAAGACAGGTGCAGCTCCACCAGTTCTGTAGGGTCAGCCAGTAAACATAGGCGGGGACACGCTCCAGAGTCCTACCCCTTAATGGGGAAGAGGACGGTACATAACAGACAACGGAGTTCAGTTCTCGCATTTAAACGTAACTGAAAGAAAATATACAAGTAACCAATCCAAAAAAACGAAAAAATAAAAAAAAAAGCGTGTAGGAGTCATCGCTTGGTGTGAAAGTTCACCAATTAACTAACAGAAAAAAAATAATTCAAAAGCATGAGGGTTGCAGTAAAACATAAGGTAATGTGATCGTAAAAATAAAAAAAAATAACAAAACTTGAGCGTTTAGTTACGCTAGGCTTATAAAGACTAAAAGAAAAGGAAAATTTGTGAATGCATAAAAACCCAAAATATCAAGCAGTAAACAACCAAAAGCAGAAAAATTATGCACAGGTGTAAAATTGTAAAGCGCAAAACATAAAAAACATAGTAAAAGAAAAGAAAATACAAAACTGTACATCCTGGCAAAATGGTAAAGAGTAAAATCAAAGAAAGTCCGTGGTAGATCAGGAACAAGTACACCTGGTGTCAAAAATCTCTAGTCAGCGACTCTAAGCTCAGGCCATCTCTCAACCCAGACCCTTGCAAATTTCTTCAGACACTCGAAGTTCGTCTTATTCGAAACCAGATCAGTATTCCATACTGGTCTGATAGGTACGTCCAAACCATCGAGCATTTCCTCTCTAGCATCCATCAAGATCTCGCAGTGCCACAGAATGTGCTCGGCTGACTGGTTCGTAGATCCGCATGCGCAGTTGGGATGGGGAGACAGGGCGAGGGTGTGAAGTCTCCCCCTGAATTCCCCATGCCCGGACAGGAGCTGGGTGATGTAGTGGTCCAGTTTGAGATATGCCCCTTCCATTCTGATTTTAACTGATGGGAAGAAGGAGAAAGTCCATCTTCCCATATTCGATCTATCCCAACGGACCTGCCACTCTTGGAGCGACAGATCCCTCATTCGTCGTAGCAGCCCAGGGAGAGTCCCCGGCCCACCCGGAGTGAGAACAACGCCTAGGTGAGTAGCCGGGGTTCCTCTGGTTAATCTCTGCTTAGTGAGCACTTCCCTGATTTCCAGATCGATTGGCAAAATGCCGGCCAAAACAGGCAAAGCGTCCGAAGCAACGGTTCTATACGCCCCGGATAGTGCCAACAGAGGAGTTCGTTGGCCCCGCTTGAGAGCCAGGAGTATAAGCGAGTTATCCAAGCGGTGCTCCCAAACAGACGCGGCATACGAGACTTGTGCCACGTATACGCATCTGTATAGAACACGCAAAGCCGGATTACGCAGTCCCCACTCAGCTGTGGAGAGTCTCCTAAGCTTAAAGAAGAGGGCCTGAGCCTTGCCGGATACATCCTTGACGTGAGCCAGAAAGGAGGACGAACGATCTAGTGTGACGCCTAAATATTTCACAGTTTCACGAAATTGAACAGTAGAGTCCCCCATTTTGATGACGGGATTTCTTCTTCTGCTGAGAGAGCCCTTCATCAGGAGGCCCTGGGTCTTGTGGGGAGCGAATGTCATCTTGTTTCTTTTTCCCCAATCGAGGAACATGTTCAAACCTTCACTGCCTTTGCTTTCAACTTCCTTTCTGCTGTCCCCAGCGACCAAATACGTCTTATCATCAGCGTAGTCGACAGAGATGCATCCTTCAGGCAAGGGTAACCTGGAGGAGTCGTCAAAGTTGATGTTCCACAGGTCAGGTCCGAGAATGGAGCCCTGCGGGCATCCAATGTCAGCTTCCCTCTCGATCAAAAAATCTCCAAAGCAGATCGTGATCGTGCGATCAGAAAGGTAGTCGTCGATTGCCTGGAACAGAAGTTTGGAGCACTGCCTGGTTTTCACCTTTGTACGCATCATTGCCCACCACGCGTGATCGAAGGCACCAGTTATGTCGAGGAAGATCGCAACTACATACCTCTTGGGACAAGCCTTCACCCAGTCAAGCACATACGACAGGGCGTGCACCGTGGATCTACCGGGGACGAAGCCGAACTGCAGGTCACTGGCCGGTGACAGGGTTTGCCGAAGTCGCTCTCGTAACAGTTTCTCCAAGATTTTGCCGAGTACAGGGAGGAGGGTAATTGGCCGATACGCCTTAATGTCGGTAAGTGGTTTTCCGTTCCCCTTTGGTATGATCCGGAGCACGCCACGCTTCCACTCGGAGGGGAAAACTCCCCTCCTCAGGCACGTGTCCATCACCTGGAAGAGCTCTTCCTTGGCGTGGACCCAGACTTGCTTCGCGATCACGCCATTGAGCCTATCGTGCCCTGGTGCCTTCTTAGGACCCAATCCCTTTATTATAACATCAATTTCCGCTTTAGTGACTCTAATGAAGTTATCCTCTTGGGCAAGGTCTCTAGGTGGCAGCCGTGAAAGATTTCTGATCTGTTTATGGTGGTCACTTTCCCCATCTACTGATTCTAAAGGAACTAACTCGCCCAAAAGTGTTTTGAGAGTGGATGCCACATCCACTGTCTCAGCGTTCCTCCCATCTGTTTTCCCAATTACTGTTGACAAATACCGGTCAGATCCTTTCCCGGACTTTTCTATCGCGCTGTGGATTTCCCACGGGTTGGCGTTACCCACATCGTTGACCCAATTATGCCAAGCAGCTCGTTTTGCTCGAAGAACGGCCCGTTTGAAGGCCGACCTGGCAGACCTTAGGCTAACCTGAAGCGCAACTGTCTCCTCCTCCGTGCAGTTGCCACTCCTGGACAGCCCAAGCGCCCTGTAAGCCCTCTTGAAGGCGCTCTTCAGCGAAGTCAGCTCAGGTGACCACCACGGCGTTCTAATACTCGTCTTCGGGTTTGATCTTCCTAAAGACGAGTTGGCAGCAGATACAACCGCCCTATTGAAAAAATTCCCCAAATTATCCGGATCAGTAGCTGCTACGTGGTGAAAATCCCTTAGCGTATCTCGTAGCGCTTCCCCAAAGTTATCCCAATTCGCCCTAGTGGTGTTGAAGTTCCAGGAGGATCTTGGAGCTTCAGTTTTATTTACACCAACCGTAAAAGTGATTAACCTATGATCCGAATTTATTGCGCACTCATGGACTGTCCACTTTGAAATCCTGCTCGCAACAGATCCAGAGCAAAGAGTTAGATCAATGTTGCTCTCACCATGTATGTTAGAAAAAGTACAAAAAGAACTCTGTTCATTAATAATGCTAAGACCTTGCATGGCAATCAGGTCCTCAACGGCGTCTGAACGTTCCGTCCTACGATCACTAGTATCGAACCATAATGGTGAGCGTGCGTTAAAGTCACCTCCGATAACTATGTTACGGCCTTTAAGCGCGTTGAGCGCGCGCGTCAGACTCAGGATGTGGGGTCCAACCGGGTTCCCAAATTTAAAGTAAACTGAGATCAAGAAGATCTCAGTATCGCCAAATCTAATACATACACAGGTTTGGTACTCATCAGAAAAACCAGCCAGAAGGAGGGGACTGATCAACGAGGTGTTGATCAGGACTCCCGCCCCTGGAGAGCGGCCAACTTCGAGTACCGCACCCGGAAAATTAATTGGGGTCTTACCTTCCCAGGTGTACTGTTCCTGAATGAGCAAAATGTCAATGTTGAGGTCAGACATAACCCTCAGCGCCTCCAGCGTGGCCATCCGGGATCTCTGGAGGTTAATCTGACCTAGGGAGAGGGGATTAGGACGAGCCATAATCAGTCATACGAAAGGCTGCTTCGACTGCTGCTTTTTTGGGCCGGGCAGTCCCTATCACCCGTTGGGTGATCCGCCGGCTTCTTAAAGCGCGTACAAGTAGCGTGGTCCGGCAACAGTTGGTCCGGCGACAAATGGTCCGGCCGAATGTTTAGAAAATGTTTTCGTCAAGTACGTATGCAAAGAAGATTTACGGCCGTACAACCAAAGTCGATATACTTATATCTGAAGGCATCTTGAGAGAAAATCTGCTGTAAAAATAATTTACTAATAATTTCGACTATGTATTTTTTTACGCACCAGATTTAAATGTCCGGGTTAAATTTTCCCCACAGGAAAAACTAAACCCTTTCACACACTTTCCCAAATGATCATCTAGTCAATCCACGCTATGTAATTGCACTATGTATATAAGTTTTATAAATACAAAACAAAACAAGAACAACATGTCAACCTACCAGAGACCAAATGGGAAAAATGTTCTGTCTGTTAGCATAGTTTTATCATAATATATTTTATAAAATTCATTTTCTAAAAATGAATTTGGCTCATATTCATAATATGGTACTATATTACGGCAATCAATCAAGTTATGTTTAATTACCAAACTTTGGTGAATTATTTTTAAAACCTGATTGTGCCTAAATGTATGCTCGGACGGCGCTAATACAGAACATCCCGATATAATATGTTCTATAGATTCCGGAAAAGTCAAACATTTTCTACATAAATCATCAATTTGATTTATATCTTTGATTATATGCTTCCTCTAATTTTTAGTATTAATGACTCTATCTTGAATGGCAAGCATAATTCCTTCTATTTCTGCGCTCAACTCTCCAATACTCAACCATTTGTTTGACGAAAGTTTGTCAACATACGTTTGGTTGAGATAATTGAAGTGTTGCGCGTGAATAATTTTATTTGACCGGGAATCTAATAATTCCTGGTTAGTATTTATAAGAATGTTGGCATTCTCGTCATATAAATTTAAAGGTGTAATGTTTCTATCTGCCTTGCAAATTATTTTGTACATTTCTGAGATATTAGCTTTTCTATGGAAAAAATTTCTAAGCATTATTATTATTGTATTATTATTATTGTAAGTTATAATTTAAATACAATTATGCTATAATTGATAGGTTATCATTATCTTAATGACTGTAATGTTTAGGATTGTTTTAAACGGAAGACGAAGTAATTTTCAAAAGAACCCTTATAAAGTTTTCACACAGTATCCCTAACTTAACCCACACAGTATCAAAAACTTTTATACATTACCAAACCCATTTTCCAAAAAAAAAAAATTTCAATTTTCCCGTAAGAAATTTTGCGGATATTTTATTCCCGGCATATAAAATTTTCCAACATAAACAAATTCCAAACTAAACATAACAAAATTAAAAAGATAAAATTTTTTATAAAAATTTCTCGACCCATTTTCCTAGCGATCTAGTTATGTAAGTGCGATTGTTTGGCTTACGTAATTATTACATGGGAGGTTCTTATTATTTAATATAATGGCGTTTATTTTGAATCTTCAGCTTTAATTCTAGGGCAGTGTATCACACTATTGCTTCTAGTCATCCATATATAGACAATGGTCGATGCTTCTGGCGTATAAATCTCTACGTGCTTTCATGAGTGGATTCTGTGTCCAGGATAATTTCACGAAAGGCGTGAACTATCCATTAAGTTTTAACTAGATATGTGTTACTTATTTTAACAATTTCATAAATCTTTTCACTTACCTATGTTAGTTTTAACGCTTTAGTTACTATTATCGTATTTTTTTTGTTTTATTTTTAGAAGTATTGTTTAAATAACTGATTTTGCAAATAACAAAATATCAGGCCAACTTGATTCAGTGTCTTGGCCTTGGTAGAGGCAGTTTTGTTTAAAGGCGCTATTTTCTCTAAGATGACCGCCTTTCTAATGCAGTTGAGAGGAGTGGCCAGGCCACCACCCACAACCCGCTTGGGAGGCACTTGCTATTTCCGAGTTCGCCTGCAAAGCCCGGCGTTGCGTGACCTGGCAACACTAAGTACTCTTCTCCGCAAAGCTCTCTGCGGGAAATTCAATTAAAATGAACCTAATCTTGCAAAGAAACGGTTTTTAGTTACCAAAGAGAACACATTTGTCTTTCTATAAATTCGTAAATACATATCGTAAATGGACGCCGGGAACTGGCGGATAGAGATAGTTAATCAAAACTTTCTTTATTGATCGTCAACCCAATGCGTTCAGTTTGATAAATTTTGTTGTTTCATTTACAACCAAGTTTTCTTCAAGGAAAAAAACCAACAAAGTTAAAAAAAAAAACATTAAAAAAATATATATATATATATATGAATATCGCCCAAGAGTCACTAATTGCTCCCGTCTGGAACCAAGGAAACTATAGCATCCCCGATTGGGGTATGTTGTGAGGCTGAAAGTAACGGGTAGGGGAAGGAGATGAGAAAGAGGAAGATGGGGAAGTATCTGGCTATTCAGATCTGGTCACCAAACATGGCTAAAGCCATTTCAAGCAACGTTTTAATTCTGAATGGTGATCTTACACCTTGGCGATAATGAGAGTATCTTCCACTCTGGAACGTGCCACAAATATACTATATATTATTTTTAATGAATTACTTATGAAATTCCACAAATTAATCAAATAAAATTTATTTGCGAACGCCGGGCTCGATAGTAAAATAAAACCAAAAATAAATGATGGTGGTGATTAATGATTATTTTAACACTGTTGCCTTTCTTCATCTCTCCTTTCAGTAAAAAAATAATATTAAATAATGAAATCACTCTTGTTAAAATTTTTAGAGAAATCGGCGCTATATACCATATCGAATTATTATTATTTTTATATTATGTTGTTGAAAATTTACAAAAAGTCGTTCCGACTACAAAGGATAAAGTAGATTTACCACTGAGCCTCCGTTCCGTGGAAAAGCCTTATATCTTAATAAAAATTAATTAACTTACCTCGGTGTATTTTTCCGGTGACACCACTAAGATATTAGACCTGGCAAGCTTACCCACACGACAGAATATACCTAATATCGTAGTACGTAAATAATTCTCCCATGTAGCATGTAGGTAGAAGCTGCTTATAAATAAAACGTACTAAAGATATTATTTTTTATTGAAGAAGAAGATAATAATAATAATATAAACGAAAATGTGAAAGAGAACCAGACACTTAAAGACAGAAAAAGATAATGGTCGTAACTGGGACACGAACCCAGACCCTCTCGTCTATCCGGGACGTGAGTTTACCAATTCCGCCATTGCATAAATTATCATTTTCTGTTTTTCTGTGTCTTTTTCTCTTTCATATTTTCGTTTAGATTATTATTATTATCTTATTCTTCAATGATATATATAACATTAATGGGAATAACCTTCAAAAGTTATAAAAAGATAGTTTTTCTTACAAAAATCGGACATTATTTTTATTTAATATTCATTTTGCTTTTATAAAAAGACAATAGTTCCATATTAATAAAATCGGATGTATTTATCCGTGACGCTATCCAGGTTACAAACCAATTCTTAGAATAATTGTTTCCAATAAAAAGGGTAGTTGCCTGTGATATGGAAAATAATAATTCTTCCTTGCGCTGTCCCAACTCATTGCCTAGGTAGGCTGTTGGGGTCGGCTCTTCTCGTTCTCAGGTTGTAATATCTTCTGTTCTGGGTATCGCCTTCATCCAGGCCGTTTCTCTGAAAAATTTTGGAGCATTGAGTCATCCAGGAGTTCTTCGGTCTTCTTCTGGATGACTGTTGATGAAGATCCATAGACATTGCCTGCCTCACTGTGTGGTCTGATGGTCTCCGTCTTATGTGTCCATACCATCTCAACTGTCGTTCTTCCAGCTTACTATTTATGTCTGTGACACCCAGGCTACCACGAATGCGTGAACTTTTGATCTTATCTTTTAGTGATACTCCTGCCGACCATCTAAGCATTCGCATTTCTGCTGTTTCTAGTTAATTTAATTGAAGATAATGTTGTTAATTCTAAAATTCGAAATATGAGATTGGCTACTATGACGGTTTGACAGTAGGGCGCAATGGCGGAATTGGTAGATGCAAGTCCCGCAATAGACGAGAGGTTCTGGGTTCGAGTCCCAGTTGCGACCATTATCTTTTACTATTTTTCTGTGTCTATGACTTTCATATTTTCGTTTAGATTATTATTATTATCGTCTTCTTGAATGATATATTACATTGATGGGTATTGTAAGCGACGTTTCCCGCCACTCACATAGACTGTAAAATAGGGGCGCCGGGTAGTCCTGGGTAGCCGCCAAGATGCTCGTCAATAATGCCCCGGTAATGGCCCACAAGAGGAAGAGGCAGCGTCCAAAAGGGGGGGGGCAGAAATGAAATCCAAGTTTTCAAGTCAAGTCCGGGGAGGGGTCCTTAGGTCAGGCAGAAGAGGCGGAGAAGAGCTTGAGACGGTACCAGATCGAGTTTGTCAAGTGCGTGTGTGCGTTGGAAACGCTTCTTGTCGAATGCCTTATGTTCCCGGGGTACCTCTCTATTTATAGCCCGCCCCCCGCCCTTGCCGCCGGCGCAGGCGGGCCCGAACCTTTTGCCCATTTTTCCGGTGGTTCGAGTTTTGGCGGGCTATAGCCTCTGCTGTGTGCTACACAGCAGAGTTCTCTGTTGTCCCAGCTCTTCCCCTTATCCTTCTCTCCTGACTGACCCGCATGACCTTTCCCCTAGTAATTTATTTGATTTTATTATGACATGTTAGGTAACTTACATTGGGGTCCCTGCACCCACATTTTGTCAGGGAAACTTAGATATCTAATTTACAGTTAATTGGACATGTATTACAGATATTTATTCACATAGAGGAGAGTCCGGTCTATCTGTCCATATCATTTATTCGGTGACAGATTAGACCGAACTCTCATAATTTGACGAAACATTCGGAATTTTTCGTGTATTTCCGATTCAAAAATACCTACTCCCCCAGACGGAGCGTTCCTATTGGTCCGCCCGGTGGGTAGGTGAGGGGAAGGGTAGGAAGCAGTGCCCGCCTGTCCACGCGGGGAAATTTCGCCCTCGGCCAAGGGACCGAGAGCTGCCCGTTCTTGGGCCAAAGAGTACCTTGTCTTTATTCAAACGGGGTGCATTACAATTATGAACATAATTATCATTATATCAGTTGCCTTAAGCCTACATTTAAGGAGACGAGGACGGCCTGTGAGGGAACTCATCCTCGTCTTAGTTTACAAATATTTTTGGTTCTTCTTAAAAATAAAGGAAGAAGATGTCCGGAAGGGAATCTTCTTTCCCTCGTCGACACGTCCGGTACACTCCCCCCGGTGCAGCGTCAGCTGTGCCCTACTCAGCTAGGACGGGTGCGGCGACGTCGGTGTCCCTGGCGGCCGGATCCTCTGTGGCCCGCTGGTGCACGTGGTCTGCCTGCCGCTGGAAGCTGCGTCGGAGGTGGCGTGGCTGATAGGAGGACGATGATCTTCACTGCAGGCCTTATGTACTCGCCCGTGCTCGTTCTCTCAGGACCGTCTCCAGGGCTCGTTTCATGGACTTTACTAGTCTCTCCCAAGCTCCCCCCATATGGGGTGACATTGGCGGGAGAAAGTGCCACTCTGTTCCTTGCGTGGAGAGATGATCCTGCAGTCGGGGGTCCTCTTGGAGCTCTTTTAGCGCCCCCCTTATCTTGCGGTCCGCCCCGCGAAAGTTTGTTCCGTTGTCCGAGTAGATCGCCTCGGGCTGTCCTCTCCTCGCGGTCATCCTTCTGAGGGCCAAAATGGCGGAATCTGCTGACAGCGAGTGGGCGATCTCCAGGTGTATCGCTCGGGTGGAGAGGCAAGTGAACAGGGCCCCGTATCTTTTTTCCCGCCGCCGGCCGATGGTAACGTCAATCGGCCCGAAGTAGTCCAGCCCGCAATTGGTAAACGGGCGTACATGGTGGGCTAGTCGGGCTGCCGGTAATTGACCCATTAGCGGCGGGTGGGGCCTCCCTCTTCGTCTGCGGCATTCGGGGCAGGTGTGCGCAATTTTCTTTCCGGCGAGGCGAGCCGGTTTATTGCGCACTGCCGGTTGTCGGGCAGCCAGGCGTCGTCCTCCCTCCATAGTAGGCCGGTCTCCTACCGGTTTGCCCCTGCTAGGCGGGTGGTGCTCTTCGTTAGTGCCTCTCCTCGTTGGATGTCCGCGGACACCCGGATCGCGGCGGTCACGCCCAGCGAATCCGCGGCGAAATGCTGCTTGACCAGCCTGTCCACCCTGTTGTCCGGTGTATGCGTAGTCCGCAGGGAGGTCCGCTTGCTCCCCCTCGTTCTGCTATTCCTGCGTTGATACGGGTTACTGTTGACCCGTCATCGAGCAGCGCGTATGTCCTCACTTGCCCTTTCGGGCCACAACTTTCACTGGCACCCCTTTTCATGAACACGTTACTTGGCCCGTGGGCCACCGTCGTATTCACGGTGTCACTGCTTGCGGGGTACCGCAACCCGTCGTGCAATAGTCTGTGGTGGGCGAAACGGCACGTGCCCACTCCACAGCTCACTTTAGATTTGCAATAACGGGTATAGTGGCCCTTTTCTAAACATTTAAACACTTGTTACACACACACTACTTTCGCGAGTTCCCACCGAGCGGGAACATCTATTGCGGCGAACTGCGGGCACTCGCCCGATGTGTGGGCGCCATTACACTTTGCACACTTCACACCTTTTCACTTCTCACACTTTTCTCTGCTGTGGGATGCCCCGGGAAGTGCACCGAGCCAGCTGTGGGCCCGGTGGGTACTGAAGCTGCGGGCGCCGCCGGCGGGAGATCGGGCGGCGTTGGGCCGGCCCCGGTGTCGGCGGCGGGCTTCGGCTGTGCTTCCCCGGCATCGCTGGTGTGCCTCGGCTGTGATGCCCCTGCATCGCTGGTGTGCCTCGGCTGCGCTTCCCCGGCCTCGCCGGGGTGCCTCGGCTGTGATGCCCCGGCATCTGGGCAGGCTCTGCAGGCTCTTTAGATGTCCGTGACGCCTCCAGCATGGTGATCAGCCGCTCCATTTGCCGAGCGGAGTCCCGTGCCTGCTGCTTGCTGCGCTTCCTTTCCGCCCGTAGCTCTCGTTGTAGCAGGCGGAAGGTGTCTCTTGTAGAGGGCTCGCTGTCCGAAGCCGACTGCTCTTCCGCCGAAGCGGAGGCGCTCTCCGGAGCGGGGGCGTCTTCCTGTGCTCTTGCCTGCTCCGCGACACTTTTGTCGCCCCTTTCACTTTTGGGCCTGCGTAAAGCAAGGGTGTGTGCTAGCCGTGCTAGCCTTTGGTTTGCGAGCAGCGCTCGGTCTCGAATGCTGCTTCGTCTTGGCTGGGGAGAAGACACTGCGTGACCGCACCCTCCGGGCAACGGTCCTTCTCCTTCATTGAGCTGCATCTCGTTTGTGAACAGCGCTCGGTCGCGAGGCGCGTTCTAATGCTGCTCCTTTCTTCCTTCGCCAGAACTCTCGGCGGGGAAGAAGATACTGCGAAACCGCACCCTCCGGGCTGCGATCCCTCTCCTTCCCAATTGAGCGGCATCTCATTCGTGAACAGCGCTCGGCCACGAGGCGTGTTCTAATGCGGCTCTTTTCCTCCTTCGCCAGAGCTCTTGGCGGGGAAGAAGATACTGCGAAACCGCACCCTCCGGGCTGCGATCCCTCTTCTTCCCACTCGAGCGGCATCTCGTTCGTGAACAGCGCTCGGCCACGAGGCGCGTTCTAATGCTGCTCTTTTCCTCCTTCGCCAGAGCTCTTGGCGGGGAAGAAGATACTGCGAAACCGCACCCTCCGGGCTGCGATCCCTCTCCTTCCCAATTGAGCGGCATCTCTTCTTCTGGGCCTGCGTAAAGCAAGGCTATTTGCCAGCTGCGCTGGCGACGCGCAGCACCGGACACTTCGGGGTCGGGTGCTGTGAGACCGCACCCTCCGGGCTACGGTCATTGTCGCTGTTTGGTGTGGCCCGCCTAAAGCAAGGACCGGGGCTGGCTGGGCCAGCTTTGGTACGCGCATGTGCCGCACGTGTTCCTCCGATGCACGTCGCGCATCTCCGACATGGAATACTGACTGAAGCCGGTTTGTGGGACACGCTCGGTCCCGATGCGCGCTCTCCCCATCGAGGCTATCCGCTGAGATGAATGGCCGCCCGGCGGCACGCGTTCCGGATTATGCGTAGCGCCGGACTGCATTGTAGAGCCAAGCTCCATCCCTTCCTCGGTAGGTGGCGGTGCGTACGTTCCGTTCTCCGCGGTAACGCACACCGGTGCGTAATGTTGCTTGTCTGTAGCCATAGATGGCGCTGGCATCGTGCGCCCTCCATCTTCTGCAAATATGGCCGGAGGGGGAAGCTTCGTCCCCTCGTCAATAGATGGTAGCGCGCGGGTTATGTTCCATTGCTCGGGCCCGAGGCTTGCCGAGCCGTCGGGAATTGGCGGAGCGGGGGGTGGGGGGCCACGGTCTAGGTGCCGGTGGCCGATGTCATCTCTTTCGGGCGCGCTGTCATTCTGTCCGAGCGCTCCGCGGCCGCGTACTTCGGTATAGCGGCCGGCGTTCAACGTCCCCGCATGCTCTCCGTTGTGTGAGGGAGAGCCTACCGGCCCGGTAATCTTCTCATCTGCCGGGGTGGCGAAGGGGCTGCGCTCGGCCAAGCGGCGGCCGACATCTTTCTGCTTGGGGGCGTATGCGGCCAAACTGGCGGGAATCGTGCCAGGTACCGCGGGAGCTACGGGGAGCAAGCGGCCGCGCTCTACGGGCCCGATGCCTATTCGGTCGGGCGCGCGGGCAATGCTCTCCCCGTCATTTCGGCCGGGCGTTCTGGGTCCGGGCGATGCGGTGTCGCGTTCTTCGTCTGGCTCTGCATGGCCGGACACCTCCTTGTCAGGTACTGTGGTGCCGGTGGGGGGTACGGGGGGCAAGCGGCCGCGCTCTACTGGCCCGATGTCATTTCGGTCGGGCGCGCGGGAAATGCTCTCCCCGTCATTTCGGCTGGCGTTGAGCGAGCCGGGGCCGTCTGGTTCTGCATGGCCGGACACCTCCTTGTCAGGTACTGTGGTGCCGGCGGGGTAGCAGGCGGCCTTCCTAGTCTCCGCAAGCCCTCCATTGTCTGAGAGCTTTGCCTGGCCAGGCACTGGTGCGGGCGACTGATGTGCGTCGAGCGGCGTCGATTCTGGTGACACCCCGGGCGCTGTAGGTACGGTCGTGAGCCGCCGCGATGGTTCGAGCGGCGGTGCTGTCTCGAGCGACCGTGTCATGTGGGGGGGCCGCGCCATCTCCGTGTGTGTTGCCTCGGGCAGCCGTCGGGACTCAGGCGGCTGTGCGGGCTCGGGAGGTGGCCATGAAGCTCCCAGCAAGGCGATTAACTGCCCTATCTGCCGGGCGGAGTCTCTCGCTTGCTGCTCGTTCCGCTTCCTCATTTCGCGCAGCTCTTCTCGTAGCTGGCGAATGGTGTCCTCGGTACGCCGCCGAGGCCGGTGAGTGGCGGTGGCTAGAACCGCTGCTGGGGCAGCTCGTGATCTAGCCTCGTGTGTGTCCGCAGCTGGTCCGGCAGGATACAGGCCAGGGGCTGCGGGCGGTGCGGTGGCTAGAGCTGCTTCTGGGGCAGCTCGTGCTCTAGCTTCATGTGTGTCCGCAGCTGGTCCGGCGGGGCTCGGGCCGGGGCGATCGGCACCGTCTTCTTCTCCACCTCTTCCTGACCGCAAGGACCTGGGCATCGTAGCGGCTGGTGACTGGATCCGGCTCGAAGGACCACTATGTAAGCGACGTTTCCCGCCACTCACATAGACTGTAAAATAGGGGCGCCGGGTAGTCCTGGGTAGCCGCCAAGATGCTCGTCAATAATGCCCCGGTAATGGCCCACAAGAGGAAGAGGCAGCGTCCAAAAGGGGGGGGGCAGAAATGAAATCCAAGTTTTCAAGTCAAGTCCGGGGAGGGGTCCTTAGGTCAGGCAGAAGAGGCGGAGAAGAGCTTGAGACGGTACCAGATCGAGTTTGTCAAGTGCGTGTGTGCGTTGGAAACGCTTCTTGTCGAATGCCTTATGTTCCCGGGGTACCTCTCTATTTATAGCCCGCCCCCCGCCCTTGCCGCCGGCGCAGGCGGGCCCGAACCTTTTGCCCATTTTTCCGGTGGTTCGAGTTTTGGCGGGCTATAGCCTCTGCTGTGTGCTACACAGCAGAGTTCTCTGTTGTCCCAGCTCTTCCCCTTATCCTTCTCTCCTGACTGACCCGCATGACCTTTCCCCTAGTAATTTATTTGATTTTATTATGACATGTTAGGTAACTTACATTGGGGTCCCTGCACCCACATTTTGTCAGGGAAACTTAGATATCTAATTTACAGTTAATTGGACATGTATTACAGATATTTATTCACATAGAGGAGAGTCCGGTCTATCTGTCCATATCATTTATTCGGTGACAGATTAGACCGAACTCTCATAATTTGACGAAACATTCGGAATTTTTCGTGTATTTCCGATTCAAAAATACCTACTCCCCCAGACGGAGCGTTCCTATTGGTCCGCCCGGTGGGTAGGTGAGGGGAAGGGTAGGAAGCAGTGCCCGCCTGTCCACGCGGGGAAATTTCGCCCTCGGCCAAGGGACCGAGAGCTGCCCGTTCTTGGGCCAAAGAGTACCTTGTCTTTATTCAAACGGGGTGCATTACAATTATGAACATAATTATCATTAGTTGCCTTAAGCCTACATTTAAGGAGACGAGGACGGCCTGTGAGGGAACTCATCCTCGTCTTAGTTTACAAATATTTTTGGTTCTTCTTAAAAATAAAGGAAGAAGATGTCCGGAAGGGAATCTTCTTTCCCTCGTCGACACGTCCGGTACAGGGTATAACCTAAAAAAGTTATTAAAAGAGAGTTCTTCTTATAAAAATTGGATATTATTTTTATTTAAACTAACATGTGTTATCACGTTTAAAATAAATCAATGTTTTCTGTTGGTCCAAAATAAAGTACCTGTAATTTTTTGTTATTAAATGCAAAACTAATCATTGAAGAAAAATTTAATATTATTGGACTCTCAAACGAAAATTTGAAAAAGAAAATCATAAAAATATTTGGTCGCATCTTGGAAATGAACCCAGGACCATAACCTTTCCGGGGCTCTGCTCTACCCACTGAACTTATTCGACCTATCCCCTTCGGTCATATCAATCTTTATCATAATTCGACTAAGAACTTCCAACATACATTATCTTAATTTTTATTGGATGCAATATTTATCATGATTTTTTTATGATAGCTCCACATACGAGACCCTGAAAAAAAAATCCCTTACGACCTATGTTATCTTTGGGAATGCGATGTGGAGGGTATTTTTAAGGAAAGAAAGGAGATGACGTTCTGGTACGAGGGGTGGGTAGGAATCTGGGGGTCAATGGGTCCAGGACTGGCGGACTCATGAACCCATCCCTTCCACTGCGGTGCAAACCGATGGGTCTAGAGAATCCGGCTGGAGAGTTCTCAGTTAGGACTCCCTCATCCCGATCCAGCCCGCCACGCTGTAGGTGGACAAATGCATTCGCCGCCGAGACCTGTACAAACCTCACCCCACGAAGTCGGACATCCTTTCTAAGTCACCAAGCGTAGCAAACCACTCGAGGTAACCAATGCAGGGGCGTATGGGAGCTCATAGAAATTGAAAAATAGAATGTTTTTAAGAAATAATTTGTGTTTATTTAATTTTTAGAATAACTTATTGAACGCTTTTATAATTACCGTGACGTTTCGTAGTTACGGTGCCGTGACGGCAAAAAGGGCAATATATATATGGTCCTTATCCCAACAATGCTCTTTCTAAAGATGAGATATACAATGTACGTAGGTCCACCAAAGGAACAAAGTCGTCATTTTCCTGCATCTCTCTCAAAAACCGCACCGTGATTTCTCAGATCTAACCAATACTACTAGCCGTGACGATAATTTTGAAAGTATGGAATATATTTACAAGGATAATTTTGAAGTTTGAGTGAATTCCGAAAATTCCAAAACGTCAAATGTCAATGCGATGATGACGGTTTTGCTTTTGTTCTTAAACATATAATGCTGCGGCTCTTTCTTACACACTAAATAACAGAAGTTAAAAATGAGACAAAACGTGAACGTATGTCTGCACCCCCCAAAGGAAATGCACAATCATTATCATATATCTCCCTCACACGTATAAATAAATGAAACGCAATTCCCGTCGCAAAAAAGTAGTACTTTGAATGAAACAGTCGCACGTATTTCGGGTGTCTCATCATTATTTAATGTGTCAGAAAGAGCTGCAGCATTATAGCAAGAAAGAAATATGTTTATTGCCTTTTTTCCGTCTCGGAACCGTAACCGTGAAACGTCACGATTATTCTAAAGGCGCTCAATAAATTATTTCAAAAATAAAATAAAATAAATTATTTCTTCAAAGATGCTATTTTTCAATTTCTGTGAGCTATCGTGATTTTTTTTTTAAATCGAAAAAACGTACGCAGGAGAAAACAAATAAAACGCACCGTCATAAAAAGGAGAAAAAATAATTATTATTGTTATTTATTATTTTTTAATTTATAAACTAACGTTTAGACAAGATTTTTATGCATAGCACAAAGGGTAACAATAATAAAGGGTAATAACGATTTAACTAACCTTACCATTAAAGGAAACATAATCAGTTTTGCTGATGATACTGTTTTATTATTTCAAGAAGAAAATTGGACTGATACATTTAATGAGGCTGAAAAAGGGCTTAGTGCACTTCAAAATTGGCTTAAAATCAACTCGCTTACCCTTAATATAAGCAAAACAAAATATATAACATTTTCAATGAACTCAAGGGGCCAACCAATAAAATCACTAGAACTAAAATTACATGAATTCCATGGAAATAATATGCAATGTTACTGCCCCGTCATCGAAAAAACACAAAACATAAAATATCTCGGAGTAATAATTGACGAAAATCTTAGATGGGACCTACACATCAAAGGTATTACGGAAAAACTCACAAGCCTTATATATTTCTTCAAAAATCTAAGAAACGTGCTAAATAAAAAGGATATGAAAAAGGTCTACTATGCGTTATGTCATTCTCGAATTGAATATGGAATCATAGGATGGGGATCTGCTGCAAATACGTACCTACACAGCCTGAATACGATTCAAAAAGGAATCATAAAGACCATATTGAAAGTACCAATTAGAACGCCTTCAATTGAAATTTTCAATAACTTTGACGTACCAAATGTACATCAAATATATGCCAAAAATATATTATTGAAGCTCTTCAAAAATAATGAATCCTCTACTAGACCGTGTATGCATAACAATAGATCGAATAAAAATGATATAAAAAATATTCCAAGTTATAAAACCACATTTGGACAAAGAAACTATACATACTTTGCAACAAAACTCCATAACATCCAAGACACAAAACTAATAAAAAATCCAATTGAATACAAATCAAGAATAAAAATATGGCTTAAAGAGGTCAATGAGAAAACCCTAGCGAAGACGCTAAAAACGACATAGAAGACAAATGAACTATATTTAAATAACTTTATTCCGCCTCGGCACAGAACCCCCTAGTGAGGAGGACTAAGAAATACAATATTTTGTACTTAATTTCACATTGCATTTTGTATGTAAAAAATTTTATATAGTCGCTATAATAAAAAAAATTATAAGCAATAATTATCAACCTGAAACACTCATCTACATTGAAAAATCTTCCGAGAAAAGATACTTGCCGCCAACGGGACTTGAACCCGTGTCCTTCTGATTGCCGGTCAGCTGCTCTTGACCACTGAGCTATGGCGGCTTATCAAATACCCGCCAAATAAATATTATTATTAAATAATTTGTGTAGTAAATATAAAGTAAGGTATACAAAAGGGCCAAACATTGTAATTTTTATATAGTTTTGTTCCAATGCCATGTATCTGGCTGCTCGTTGGTTTATTGATGTAAATAATGAATACACATTTATCTACGAAAGACTTACTTTGAGGTGGTTTCCTCCAAAGGAAAAATACAATAATTATAATAAATCTCCCTCACGTAAAGAAAATGAAACGCAATTCCCGTAAGTAAATGAAAAAATAAGAAAATCACAAAAAATATCCGTAGATACACAACGCCATCTCTGATACTGACAAAAACAAAATACGGATAGTTGCGCATCGATAAAATTGCTTCAATGTGTAATTTTTAACTTGATAAAAAAACTAAATTTAATTCACATAATAAGTTAACATAACAGTGTTATTGATTCTGATGCGGTGCGAAGGTCGCCGGGTCAGCTAATTTTATAATGAAAAATCGTTATTTTAGGTCTACAACAGGAGATAAGATTTTTGATAAAACTAAAACATCGCACTTTTCGCTCTCCTGATACTTAAAATTTTGTCCTTTACTGCATGTAAAGTTTCTGTGATTGATAATTATACCACTACACAAGGGAAATTGAAAAATGTGCAAAAAATACTTGCAGTTCAGCTGCGCAGATGAATAAAACAGGATAACAAACTTGAGTGGGTTGTAACTTCACAGTCCCATTTTAAAATAAAGATGTATTAGTGTATATTGGTATAATAAAATCATTGTGCATGTAGTAGTGAGGTGAGACGAGTGGGATTCCCCCACATTTTATGGAGCTAACTTTCCCGCCATTTAGTAGGTAGTTCTAAAGGTGACCGCCAGGGAGTTGTAGCGTTGGGGATACGAAAGGCATTAAGCCACATACTGCGCTTTTGTAATTATTCACAGACTCGCGTCAGCTCACTGAAGTAAGAAAATGTGACTGGAATGAATTACGACTGTACTGTGAAGTTAAAAGTTTTTATTTCAGTCATGTCATTTATTGCAGACTTTAATCGCATTTGCAGTGCCGGCGTCATATATTTTATTACATATAGTTAATATGGAGCTATACACGATAACGGCATAATCGAATTACCATATATTTGTATAATGTAGGCAAAGATGTGTATAAATAAAAAAATAACGTTTCTTCATTTGTACTTCGTTATTTCCTATTATTACTGTTGATCTTTGAAGCGAACTCCCGCAAAAGTTTATGTAATGGTGAGTTCTGGCGTTATTAAATTTGTGTAAAAGATTTACAGTAGATGGCAAGCAAATGTTGTATTTCATATTAGTAGCAGGGAGGGAGAGGGGAATTTGTGAGACGGGAAAGGTTGAAAGGTAATACAGGAGGGGGGAGGGGAACTTTTCCGGAACGGGGACGCATGGGATAGGACACGCAGGGGGGGGGGGGGGGCTGGACGGGTGGGGGACGAGAAAGGGGCATGGGAGGTTATCCACCACTTACCCGCCCTGGAATAAATAACAAATGGTTACTCCTTCAAGGCTCTCGCAAGATTCAATTTTTTTTTTGTTAAACGAAGCTACATTTATTTATTTTTAACGAATCTAGACCTCCAATGTCCCTGCATACGTTGTTAGAAAGCAGTACGCAAGTGCTTAACAGAAAAAAACATAATACAATAAATCAGGTTATCAGTACAAGCAAAAATAATAGTTGAATCAAAATAAAACTCGTTCAGGAAGCTTATGAGGCAGCATTACATCATGTGAAAAACCCTGAAAGCACCTGCATAAATATGAATAAATAATAAAATATAAATAATATAATATAAATAACATAATATAAATATACGAGGAAGGGGCAGAAGGAGGAATTCCAAGGGAGACGTAGTAAGGGTAGGCTATGGCAGGGGGGGAATTTGTAAAATCCATATTTCTCACACGGACAGCTGTGTGTGGTTTGCCTACGCGTTTGAAAACTTTCCTATTATTCGTGTAAGCAACAGACGGAAAAACAAAATAAAAATATTTGGTAAAAAAAATTAAAACACAAACACTTTCTATTTTGAGTAGCATTGCAACACGTGCCGGATACTCATTTATACCTAATAAAAATATATTATAGCATTTTGACTGAAATCGTATCCATTATCGCCTTATCAAAATCAGATGTATCAATCACTTTAAAATTGAAGTAATTCTCAAAACAACGTTCATTTCGGGCCTTCGCTCATGGAGAAAACGAAAACTGGTTGGTAACTCAATTCAAGGCGCAATTCAATTTATCAACCTCCTGAGAAAAACGATATTTTTCTGACCTGACATATCGCAAATTACTCGAAAAGGACAGAGTCGCTACCATGGAAACCTGTCAACATGGCAACTGAAAGGCGACGGCCGTGCAAAGATCACTTCTAGTCACACCGCGTCGCCCTTGATAACTGGTCTTTAACAAGTTGGCTGTGTACGCCAATGAAATTCAAATTTCCTTTTTTTTTTTACAGTGAACGCCGCACAAGAATCTCAACTGCTCCCGTCTGGAGCCAGTGAGACTATGGCATCCCCAATTGGGGTATGTTGTAAGGCTGAAGGTAGTGGGGAGGGGAAGGAGTTGTGGAAGAGGAAGGTTGGGAAGTACCTGGCTATTCAGATCTGGTCACCAAACACATTTTCAAGCAACGTTTCAATTCTGAATGGTGGTCTTACACCAGGGCGATACTGATTGTATCTTCCACTCTGGAACATGCCGCAAATATACTATATATTATTTTAAATGAATTAATTGTGAAATAACACAAATTAATCAAATAAAATTTATTTGCGCATGCCGGGTTCGAACCCGCGACCTTCGGATTGTGAGTCAAGAGTCTTACCCACTGGACTACGGAGGTCGTCCTTTTCTGTAGATAGCGATTGAGTCGCCAACTGTTTTTTTCCAATTAATATATTCTTACTAGTTTTTGCTGCTAGGCCCTGCAGGCGGCTTTTACTTCTGCTTCGCCTTGTTCGAGAATTGGTGACCATTTCATAAATCCGATAGGAACTGGTTCCAAAAAATAGCCAGTTCCTCGGATCCACTATGATCCAAGGGGCTTTTAGTTTGGCTTCCCCAGTGTCAGTGATGATGACCATTTCATAAATCTGATGGGAACTGGTCCCAAAAATATCCAGTTCCTCGGATCCACTATGATCCAATGGGCTTTTAGTTCGGCTTCGCCCAGTGTCAGTGATGATGACCATTTTATAAATCTGATGGGAACTGGTCCCAAAAATAGCCAGTTCCTCGGATCCACTATGATCCAATGGGCTTTTAGTTCGGCTTCGCCCAGTGTCAGTGATGATGACCATTTTATAAATCTGATGGGAACTGGTCCCAAAAATAGCCAGTTCCTCGGATCTACTGTGATCCAATGATAACAGCTAGCCACCGAGACAAAGTAACCGTGATAAAGTGACCGAGACATGCGATGACGTCATATTTATTTATTTATTTTATTTATTTATTTAAAGCGGCTTTTACATAGAATGCAGTACATTTTTTTTAATTACAGTGAAAAGAATGGGTTTACAAAATACAATACACAATACAAGTAACATAATATTTGTTAAAAACAAAATATAGGTGTATGGGCGTGTAAATAGCCCCTGACACAAGGGATGACTACCCTATGTAAAATTAACGAAAATTGAATTCTTCCCCATGTGACACAAAAAAAAACAGTTGACCCAGCAATCTCAAAAACCAAAGTGAAAACAAACAAACACTCACTCAGAGAATGCAGCTCAGCCACGATGTCCACACAAAAAAACACTTCTTTTCAATAAAAATGTCAAGGCGATATTGCATAATCTTGACAGATGTTTCGCACAGCAAGGAAGTTTCAACAATGAAAAATTTGCATATTAATAATGCGTGCCAAAAATCCAATCTTAGGTACAACAATAATTCACTCACTGGATGAATTATTCTTAAGACTGACCAGGAGAGACATCTCTTGGCCTTTTACTGACACTCCCGTCAGAAGTAATTGCTTGATTCACAAAGGTAAGGAAACGCATGAATACACTGCATCTCAAGTCACATAGGTTCAATTCAATACAATACAAAACCCATAGATGGCGCCCTTATGGTCTTATAGTATAAATTATCAATTTAAAGAAATTAATGCCCAAATATATTTATGGCACGTATCCATATTCCCCGCCTTGGAAGTTCGCAGAGCTTACAAAAGAAAGAATATAAAAAAAACAAATGAAACAAGAAATGAAATAGAAATAAAGTGACTATTCACCGGTAATATTCAGGAATGACACGCATTGGAAATTCGCAGAATCTCACAAAATAAAGAAAAATAACCAAAAATACAATGTAATAAAGTTCAATTGACCAAGATAACGGATATTAAGTAATGCCATGTCTGGGTCAGAGATCATTGAAACAATGACTAAAATCAAAAGAAATAAATAAATAAAAATAAACAAAAATAGATAAAATATAAAATTATTGCGTTGGAATGGGATATAATTTGACAACCGGACGTTTAAAAGAACCAAATCTTGTCTTTACCGTCGCAACGCGAACAATTTTATCCATTCCGGGATGGATTTCAGTTATCACGCCTAAAGGCCAATTTAACGGAGGGGAATCTTCTTGTCCCACTAGTACGACAGTTCCGATATCAATCGGATGATCAGAAGTAGTCCACTTCTGCCTGACTTGCAAGGTGTGCAGATACTCTGAACGCCACTTCTTCCAGAAGGACTGAACCATGCTGTCTAATAATTGCTTACGCTGAGTCAAATTGATTTTACCGTCTGCCAGGACAGAAGCAGGCAAGTACTGCAATGGTGTCGACATTAAAAAATGCGCAGGCGTAAGGACTTCTGGATAAGGGTCAGAAGACATAACTGTAAGTGGACGCGAATTCATTATGCACTCAATTTGAACTAGCACAGTCTGTAACTCCTCATAGGTGAGAAGCTGAGTTCCAATCACACGGTACAAGTGTGTCTTCATGCTCTTTATGTTCGACTCCCACATACCCCCAAAATGAGGCGCGCGTGGTGGAATCATTTTCCACTCTATACGACGCTTAGCGAGTTCGCGCTTTAATGAGGGCTCATATTCAGATTCAACCAAAAACTTGTAGAGGTCATCTAATTGTGCCTTCGCACCCACAAAATTAGTACCATTATCTGAATACAAGCATGTTACCGGGCCACGCCGAGAAATAAAACGGCTGAAAGCAGCCAGGAAAGCATTTGAAGTTAAGTCAGAGACCAACTCAATATGAATAGCCTTGGTCACAAGGCATACGAATAGACAAATATATGCCTTTTGAGAATGTTGTCCTCTCCGACGAGTCAGCGTAATACGGAGTGGACCTGCGTAATCTACACCGGTATGTACGAAGGCCTTTGCTTCTGCAACACGATATGACGGTAAATCTGCCATCTTCGGTGTAGGATGCGATGGATTTAAGCGGAAGCAACAATTGCATTTCCGCACCATCGCCCTAATAACAGTCCTAGCATCTAATATCCAATAGCGTTGACGTAAGATAGACATAAGAAGTCCTGGGCCTGTATGACAGTTCACGACATGAAAGTGAGCGATGATCAGATCGACAACACAGTCATGTTTGGGAAGCAAAACCGGATGTTTAACCTCAAAAGGTAAATCCGATTTAGAAAGCCGCCCCCCAATACGTAACAGATTATCTCCATCAAGAAATAGAGATAAACTCTGAAGTCTTTTGGAATGAAATTTGCCTTCCTGGAGTGCAGCAATATCTCCTGCAAAATGAATACTCTGCACAGCACGAATCACAGCCTTTTCAGCAGTCATAAGATTATTGACCGTTCCAGAGGAAAGTGATATCTTTTTTATGAATCGGAGGACATAAACAACAATCCTTAGTAGTTTATCCCAAGTGGATATACGCTGAGCCAGTTCACTCAGGACCGATTTTTCACCCTGAAATGTTGCAATGAGCACATTAGCCTTGTGTTCAGGCATTTCACCAGTATTGGTAGGGTGAAACGGTTTTAATGGCCATTCCAAAGGTGGGCTGCGAATCCATGATGGGCCGTTCCACCA